>CM062820.1:138391169-139776609 GCA_031772625.1 Pinus tabuliformis
TGGTATTTTTGCTGCTATTATGCTAATTATATATGTGTTTTATGAGAGTAGCTATGTATGGCTCTCATCATGTTTTTACTTGTATATGAATGAACAATTTATCTATGGCCTAATGGATGAACTACAACTAAAGTGATAAGGAAACAATGCTTCATAGCGAATCTCAGATAAGTATGAGACCCCTATGCTCAGATATCTTATTTACACCTGTAGATTACATATTCATGATATGTTTGACGAAATGCATATCATGGCTAGTAGGGGTCCAGTCAAGGTCTCATTCAAGTGATTGCATTTATACTTTCATTTCCTTGGTATTTTACTGTTCTGAATATGTGATTCAATTATGGGAAATGACTTGGGCTCTGGGCCTGGAAAAGTGGCTCAAATCCTGGGGATGTTGGCATAGCATTGTGCAAAAGAGTCTCTGGACACTGCCTTGCAGGCCCGTGAGAGTGTCCAAATGTTCCTGGACGCTAGCATGCCCATAGAATGAGAGTGTCCAGAGGTCAAGTGGTCCAAAAGCTCAGTGGGACCCAGGGGATGGTTGGTAGAAAGGTTGGATTGGTTCCTGAGGGTCCTAATGCTAATGTTGAATGTCTGTATGGTGTGTTTCCATCGATTCCACTTCCTTAATGTGACTTAGGCGGTTGAATCATATCATAGTAGCCTCTCGTTGAATGTTTATCCCGACTAGCCGATTGCTTCGGTAGAAGTGGGAGGAGGGTGCAACAATAGAAAACCCATGGAGACTCCTCTAGCGACTAGTTGGAGGAAAGAGGATGCCACTTCAGGTGAGGAAGTGGAAGCTACCATTTACCGATAGCTTGTGGGTTCACTTATGTATCTTATGAACACAAGACCAAATATGTGCTATGAAGTCAACCAACTAAGTCAAGCTATGGTTAAACCAACCAAATTATATTGGAAGGTAGCTAATTATGTTCTTTTCTACCTCAGAGGCACTACCTAGTTTGGACTATGGTACAAATAGATAGAGGGAGTGAAGCTATGTGGCTTCATAGATGCAGATTCGACAGGGGGTCCATCAGACTGAAAGATTACATAAGGAAGAATTTTAGTGTTGGGTCTGCAACTATTTCTTGGTACAACAAGAAGCAAAGATCTGTGGCACTCAGCTCAGCATAAGAAAAATACATGGCTGCTAGTCAAGTAACATGTGAGGCGATCTGGATGAGAAAGATTCTTGTGGGACTGTTTGGTCAGATGATGGATCCAACTGTGATCTACTGTGATAATTAGAGTTGTATCAAACTCTCTGAAAATTCTGTATTTCATGATTGATCCAAGCATATAGATATCGATATCACCATCTATGAGATTGTGTGTAGAGGCAGATTATGTTGTTGGAATACATTCCAACAGAGGAACAATATGCATACATTTTGACAAAGGCTTTGTCAAGAGGAAAATTTGAGTTCCATAAAGGTAGGATTAGGGCAACTGATAATCCCTTTCTTGCTGAGAGGGAGTGTTGAAAATGTAGCAAGAAAATATTAGTTTGACTTTGCCTTGGTTAAACTACAGAAAATTTGAATTTCCATTCCAGTAGAAATCTTGGAGGTAGTTAACTAAGGTGGCATGGCACTTTTTAGTTATTTAACTCAGTTAATTCGATGGGGAAGCTTGAGTTTAGTTCAGTATGCTTGATTGTTAATTTGTAGCAACATATTTTAGTTAAATTGAGTTATGGTCAGTTAAACTAGTCCTAACTATTGGAGGAAATAGTAGAAGGTCAAGTTGTGGAAGTGTAACTTCAGCTCACCCGACGATCAACTAGTTAACTAATCAATCAACCCAAAATAACTGATGCATGCAGAGAATTCAAGTTACCCAGTTGAGATGGAGATTCCAAGGAAGTGTACTATCAGTTCTAGACTATTCCGAAGTGTACAAGTGGTGCATGTAGTCAGAGGATGAGCTTAAAGGGATTGCATAATTCCAATTAAGGAATATCCTAATTAATAGGGGCCTAATTTATCAAGAAATAGTGCAAGGAAATATGAGCTTGGAGGGCTTGAAAATTGGCTAAGTGTTGGCTAGAGTCAGTCAGTCAGGAAGAGTGATAGACTATACACTTGCAGGTTGTTCTGAGGCTTGAACAACATATGTATTTCATCTCTATGCTTTGATTAATGCAATACATATAGGAAGGGGTTTTGAGCAGTTGCTTTCACCTAGATAAATATTTGTGTATGTGTGATAATTATTCTTGCATGTATATGATTTGTGTTCTGGATCGTGAATTGAATTCCACAGAACAGTAGATTAGATTTGAATCTTGTGTTTTAGTAAATTTCATAAGTAGTTTTAGATTTACACAATAATTTCTACACTTTCAGTTTAACTCACTTAATCAGAAATAAAACTTATACACATTTAATTATAAAATCATTAAGCCAAGGGATATCACAAGTGCTTTCTCTTTGCCAGTGGTGATGGTCACAACGTATGTGTCTAGACTATTGATAACGCAACAAAATGACAATCGAAGATAAGTTTCCTATTCCTGTCATTGATGAATTGTTAGGAAAAAATTTCCCATTCCTGTCATTTATGAATTGCTAAATGAATTGCATGGAGAAATTTTATTTACTTAGTTGGATATTCGTTCTGGATATCATAAAATAAGAATGAGGCAAGAAGACATTCCAACAAAATCCTTTAGAACACATGAAGGCCATTATGAATTTTTAGTTATGCCATTTGGACTTATAAATGTGCCTTCAACATTTCAAAGCTTGGTGAATTCTATTTTCAAACCTTTCCTTAGAAATTTTGTGCTAGTATCTTTTGATGACATACTAATTTACAACAAAGCATGGGAGGAACATGTACAACATGTTGACATTGTCTTGACACTATTATAAGAGCAACAGCTATATGAAAATACTTCCAAGTGCGTCTTTGGAGTTCAATAATTGTATCACATCAAGGTGTCAAAGTGGATCCTAAGAAAATCATAGCTATGAGGGAAGGACCAATCCATAATACCTTGAAGAAACAAATCATTCTTAGGATTGACAGGATATTACCACAAGTCTGTCAAGAATTATGGTCAAATAACAACACCTCTAACAAAATTATTGAAGAAGGAAACATTTTCTTGGACTAAAGAAGCAACCAAAGTGTTTGAAGAACTTAAAGAGGTTATGTGTACAACTCCCACCTTGGCGACACTTGACTTCAAAAAAATATTCATTATGGAGTGTGATGCTTCAGACCATAGCATTGGTGCAATTTTTATGCAAGAAGGCCCATTGCCTTTGAAAGTAGTGAACTTAAAGGAAAGAAATTACTTAGACCCATCTATGCAAAATAAATGTTGGCCATACTATATGCAGTTAAGAAATGGCGTTCATACCTAATAGGGCGACACTTTAATGTAAAAACAGATCATGATAATATGAAGTACTTCTTGGAGAAAAGATTATCTTTAGAAGAGAAACACAAATGGGTCACAAATATTTTGGGTTATGACTTTGAAATTATCTACAAAATATGGAAAACAAAATATTGTGGTAGATACACTCTCAAGGAAAGAGGATGATACAAATAGTTTACTATGTTTTATTTCCATTCCATAATATGATTGGGTGGAAGAAGTAAATATAGAATGGCGGCAAGATGAGAAAATATGCAAGATAATTCAACAACTATAGGAGGATCGTGATGCAATAGAAAAAATTACATGGAAAAATGGTTTGTTATGGTATCAAGATTGCTTATACTTATGTAAGAATTCTCAACTCAAATAGAAGCTCCTATTGGAGTTATACACTTCTCATATAGGAGGACATTTAGGGTTCTTGAAGATATACCATATGATGAAGAAAGGTTTTTTTTGGGAAGGTTTTAAAGCAAATGTCTAAAAATTGTGGTAGATATGCCAACAAAACAAAGGAGAGACTATAAACACCTCATGACTCCTTTAGCCATTAGACATACCAAGCTAGAATTGGGAAGAAGTTTCAATGGATTTTATTATAAGTTTAGCCGAATATGAAGGAAAGAGTGTCATTATGGTAGTAGTAGATCGAATGAAAAAGTATGCCCACCTTTTTTCTCTTTCTCATCCTTTTAAAGAAATTATTGTGGCGGAAGCAATCCAAAAGCTACATGGAATACCAAAGATTATTATAAGTGACAATGATCCAATTTTCATTAGAAATTTTTGAACTGAATTATTTTCTTATTTGGGTACTCAATTTGCTCATAGCTCATCTTACCATCCTCAATCTGTTGGGAAAACTTAGATTGTGAATAAATGTTTAGAAGGATATCTACGTTTCTTTGCATTTGATGAATAAACACAATGGGTCAAATAGTTTCCCTTAGTAGAATCGTGGTACAAAAAATTCTTCCATACTTCATAAAAAATGTCACCATTTATGGAAATTTATGGATATAATCCTCATCCATCATATCACCCTCAAAAGGGACTATAAAGGTTCAAGTAGTATAGGAGGCCATACAACACCAACAAGAGGTTCTCAAACTATTGAAGGACAACTAGGTTATGGCACAAAGTAATATGAAACAATAAGTAGATTGACATCCTAGTGAAAGGGAATTTGAAGTGGGTGATTGGGTATTTGTGAGACTACAACCATATAAATAGATGTCCCTCAAGAAACAAAAGAAGGAAAATAAATTATCTTTGAGCTATTATGGACCTATAAGGTGTTGTAGAGGATTTGAAGTATGGCTTACGAATTGGAGTTGCCCTCATCTTCCAAGGTACATCCAGTCTTTCACGTTTCTTGATTAAAGAAGGTAATCAATGATAATATCCCAATCCAAACTATTCTATTAGGGATTAAAAATAAGGGAACATAATACTGGAACTAGAAACAATTTTGGAAACAAGGGTTAAATAACTGAAAAATCAAGTATTATTGAATACCGCCTACTAGTGGAAGAAGCAACATGGAAAGATGAGTTTTCATGCATAAACACCCACATATAGTCAAGTGTTGAGGACACCACTTCTTTGAAGGGGAGGCACATGTTAAGCCCTATATAAGCCCCATATTAACCTAAAAACCCCTTATTAAGCCCTATGTATTGAGTGATTACATTTCTATTGTTATATTGTTATGTAGGCTAAAATCTCTCATGGTCCCATTTTATTATAATTGTACTCTTTGTCATATCTATATATATATATATATATATATATATATATATATATATATAAGGAGACCTAGTATTAGGATCATTAAATATTATCTTGTTCATTGTATTTATTGTAAAAGGATGTTCCCCCCCTCAAAGAGGACTACAACTATTGGTTTATTAACATTTTTAAGGTGCAAAGATAATAACAAGAGAATAGGATAAGCTAGATAAGAAAGTTGAAAAGTGTATCTTTATTAGATATAAAGATGGTCTAAAAGGTTATAAGTTTTGGAACCCATAAATTAAGAAGGTAGTGGATAGTTGAGATGTAGTATTTAGAGAAGTCAATGATTTTATCAAACATGAAGTCTTTCCAAGGGATAAGGAACCAGAAAAGATAGAGTTTTAACTGAAGGATGACAAATTTGAATCAACAAAATAACATGAATAAGAAGAAGAAGAACCATAGACTTCAACACAGATGAGATTGGTTTGAGAAATATGGCAGTTAGAAAGATATATTCTACGTAATTTCCATTCAAATTTTGCTTTGTTTATCAATGATGATGATCTTAGAATTGTTAGGGAGGTAATGGATTCAAAGGACGGAAAACTCTGGAAAAAGGCCATGGTTGAAGAAATGGCATCCTTGAACAAGAGTGAAGCTTGGGGTCTAGTGGAGTTGTCGACTGGAAGAAAACCCATTGGAAACAAATGGGTGCTTAAGAAGAAGTTGAATGTAGAAGGCAGAGTGGAGAAATTCAATGCTTGGTTGGTAGTAAAGGGTTATTCCTAGGTAGAGGGAATTGAGTTTGGTGATATGGTTTCTCCTATTTCCAAGTTAACTTGTATTAGACTACTTTTATCTATTGTTGTTGCCTTAAAAATTGGAAATGAAGACATCATTCCTACATCGGGATTTGGAAGAAGAAATCTACATAAGTAGCTAGAAGGCTTTCCTATGAAAGGAAAGAATGAGATGGTATGCAAGCTAAAAAATTCCATGTATGGTTTAAAGAAATAACCAAGGATGTGGTATAAAAAAATTGAAACTTATATATTGGGACTTGGATTCACAAGGATAAAAGTGGATCGCCATGTGTATTTTAAATTGGTTGGTGATCGTGTTATTTATTTTGTCATGTATATGGATAATATGTGTCGATTGGAAATGACAAGGAAATCATCCAAGAAGAGGAAACTCAATTGTCCTCTAAATTTGAGATAAAGGATATCGATGCTACAAATTTTATTTTGGGCATGGAAATTAAAAGAGATCAAGAAAACATGAAACTCTGGTTAAATCAGAGGAAGTATGTCAAGACAATATTGCGGAGATGTAATATGCATGAATGTCAACCAGTGAAGGTGCTTATTCTTGTAGGTGTAAAGTTATCTCTAGAATAATGTCCTAAATCGTAGGAAGAGGAGGAGGGGATATCCTATGTCCCATATGTGAGTGCAGTTGGAAGCTTGATGTATGCAATGGTTTGTACTTGATCAGACATTGCACATGCGCTGGGAGTATTGATTAGGTATACGTCAAAACCAAGGAAGGGGCGAGGGTTTTCAAGGTATTTACATGGCTCTACTATTTATGGATTGTGCTACCAAGGAATACCATGATTGGATAGAGTGCTTGAAATACATGGCTTTGTTGATGAAAACTAGGTTGGAGATCTAGATCTAAGAAGATCTATAAGTGGGTATGTGTTTAACCTATTTGGAGGAGCAATTCGTTGGATGAGAAAAAGATAGTTGTAGTGGCACTCTCAACTACAAAATTTGAATACATGACAACCACTCATGAAACCAAGGAAGCAATATGGTTATAGATATTATGTTTAAGTATTGGGTTGGTATAACAAGTTGTAAATATAGATTGTGACAGTTAGTGCAATCTTCCTTGTGAAGATTTGTACTTATCATTCAAAGGGAAAGTGTGTTGATGTTTAATATAACTATGAGAGATATAATTGAATACAAGAAGGTGCTACTAAAAAAGGAAGACACTTTGAATAATGTTAGATTCATTAACAAAATATGTGAGCACAACGAAGTTCTCTTGGTCTAGACAAACAATGAGGATTTTCGTGTTGGATATCTGATCATGTACTCCTGTGATCCCCTATGTACAAAGAAAACAATAAGTGGGCGAATTTTGGTCATGTGATATATTATTTACATGACTATCTCTACACATCGTATGTTGCATTGGACACAATGACAGTGGTCATAGGGGGCGAAAGACCAATTACATGGTGATTTGGGGGAAAAACCCCTAAATATTTTTTGGGTGGTTTTTTACATTCGTTTTTGGTAGGTTTCAATAGATGTTTTTGTTAAAAGCAGTGTTGTGGAACATGGCGGTTTTGCCCATGATCTTGCAGTTTTGATTAATGAACTACAATTATATTTTAATCCAGGGCAAATGGATTGGTAGTTAATAAATGTCGCAAGAGATATATATTGGATTGTAATAATGTATAGAAGAATATATTGAAAAAATCTTGTTAGTTTTCCTGATTTTGGTTTCTAGAATGAAATCTTTGTGTTAATGTGTATGCATTTTCCATTACATCTTTTTTGTTTTATTAAGAATCTATTTGCAACAATTAATTGTACATGGTTAAAAGCTACATTACATGCCATGGCCTAGAAATGGTTATTTTTTGAGAATATAAATAACAATCTAGCTGGACAAATGAAACAAATATGTCACTCCAACGATTGATCTCATTTGATTAATTGGATGGATATTCCGATTCTCTAGCTATTGGGTTTTATAATTTCTAATAGAGAATGAAATTTTGAGTGCACTTAATAGAGCTACAATTGGGAATGGATTCTCACACCATCAACATAACATAGGCAACAATCAAATATAAAGGATTATTTCAAATAACTCTCACACCAAATCCAACATAGAATATAACATCAATGAAAATATATTTTACTATAACAATCCATTCAATGTAATTGTAAATTAAATTCCATCACATAGTGATAAAATCACACACATAATTGACACAAAGATTTTACATTGGAAACCTAAATGGACAAATCAACATTTGAATGGTTGCCTAGCCTTGCCTCAACAATCTCCAATTACAATGCAACTCCAGACTCTCTATGCATCCTCACCCCTCTGGCCAAAATAAACTCTTTGAGATTTAAAATGAAGGAGATATATGAGAGCTAGGGAGTAATGGAAAGGCCACGAGATAGACCTTTTAGTTCCTATTCCTCTCTATCTTTTCCTCTCCTATCTTCATCTTTAAGTTTTATTTGCGTCTTTTTTCCCCGTCTCTATATCATTTAACTTGTTTACAACTACACTATTTTTTATGCTTTATCTAACATTTATTAATTATAGAATTACCTTTGGAGGTACTAAGTCTTACAACCATTCACTTGTTCGGATCCATTTTGAATCACTGTTATGAATGAAATTTTAAGTAGTTTAATCATTAGGATTGAAATATACAAAGTAAATGGAATGAACTTTCTAAGCTAGTGGTATTGAAAATAAAGAGAGGAGGAGATGGAACAAATTAGTAATATAACATTATAGAAAGATAGTTAGTGACATCACATAGATAATAAGCACGAGCTAAAGATGGTTAACATGTCATGACATCAAACTTGTGAATGATGTTAGTATCAAGTTAAATAGGATATTATCGCAACAACTCGAGGACTTGCACCACACGCCAATTTATGGATTAGAAAAGCTTTTGGTGTGAGAAGTGCTTATAAATCACCTCTATCTCACAATTCTCATGTGTACAAGATCATCCACAACACACTTAACTGGGATGCTAACACACAAAATTTAGAATAGACATATTAATGCAAAATAAAAATATTGATACTCAATAAATACAAAATTATTTTTAATCCTTATAACATATCAAAATTAACATTAATGGAGCCCGTAGGGGTAACTCACTAGACAAAGCATGTAAATGTGTTATGTAAAATATTATGAGATCCTTGGTTCGATCCCTTGATTAGCCCATGTCCATGTTAGAGGCAAGCATGATGCACTTACTAGTTATAGTCATAGTGGACAAAAGTGACCCCATGTCATGTGAGTACAAGACCACCCTAATTGACAATTGCATTTTAAAAAAAAGCACTTTCAAAATAATTATAATGAAAACAAGAAGCGGATTAATATCATTGAACGTGAGCACTAGCCTAGTCCATTTGCCAAAAAGTGTCAGCAAATAATGATAAAATTAATACATCAACCACTTCCATAAGAGAAATCGTTGACTAACATATATATCAATATTCCACATAAAATACCAGTGATATATTAAATGACAATGATTGATGACCAAATAATTTCACTCACCATTATCTATCTATGATACAAGTAATCACTACCTCCTTCCAAGTCAAATCAAATTGATTATTTCATCTAATGAACTTTATCCTTATCTCCATCCATCAAACATATATATTAATCAAATGAAAATCTTCCCAAATAATATCTAAAATTATACCCTACATAAGGTGTTTTAAATTACAAATTAGTCTTTCCTATGGGCCCATGAAGAAAGCTCTGTAAAAGCTCACATGACTTTGTTTTCTTTGAAGAATGGTTGGCCTTCATTTTAATATTATTTCTCATATATTAAAAATAGGTTATAAGAGAGGGTGAATGAAGGGATTAAAAAAAAATAACATTTAAATTTTGTTTTCTCATATTAAAATGGGTATTTGTATTATATTAATTTAAAAATATGGTTGAGTATTTGTATTATATTAATTTAAAAATATGATTTATATTTTTTAATGGGTAATTCAAGAATATTTACGTATATAAAAAATAAAATAAAATTGAACTATAAAACTATTATTATCATTATTATCATGATCCAAATTCTTATGTACACATAATTAATAATTTTATTCAACCTTTTTAAGAAGGGTGATGTAGGGAGTGTTATTAATTGTGAGAATAATTATGAATAGAATTTCCAACACTCAAATTTTCATTATTGAAAAGAATGAACAATTACGTTTAATATTGCATTGAATGATAACCAATCACCACGAGCATTTTTCCAATTGTATCAACACTTTCCTCAGTAGTTCTTTAATAGAAGGGATAAATAAAAATTATAGGGGACCACAAGTTTGTTCTAAGTTGGATTTTCCAAGTGCCCAAGTTGATTATATTTTAAATACAAACCACCAATAATAAATGGTTCATTGTTCTTCAAGTGTCAAATTTACCAAGTGAGGAATATTCCAATGTTTCTGGAACTAATTTGAGACATAACTACTTTCTTCAAAGCCCATGAATAAGCAAATATATTTAATATTCAAGTTAGAAGAAAACTAGCTACACATTTCACTTGTTTATGATTGTATGTCTTCTTTTACAAGGTAAGACAATGGTTGGAATGGTCTTACATCCAACTATGGTTCTTGTGAGGGGAACACAATTCAACAACAATGTGTGTGTTTTCAATAATATATCTTTAATTAATAAAGGAATGAATAGATGAATTTAATGTTAACCTGGATAATCTCATTCATAATGCTCTAGCCTACTTGTAAATGCTTCACCTTGTATACCTTCAAGTTCACTAATGATTGTTATGGCTATTTCCATGATGTAGCCAGCTTGGGTTAAAGGTAGAATATTTAGGTAAAAGTCACATTATGAAGGAATTTATAATTCCCTTAAATCATTTCTCCTCTTAATGGATTCTCTTTGATTTGACAATGCACAAATAGTGAAACATACAATGAACAAACTATGGAGAGGTCGTAATAAATTGCAAAGCATAGTCAACCCAACTAATGAGCATGGCCTCGAAACTCCATGAAACCACTAATTATGGATTTTTGGAGGTGTGTATGGCCTATAGGAGAGGCATATAACCTCAATTCATTGATTAATTGTTGTGTATAGGCTTATCTTACATTCCATGACCTATAAATGAATTAATTTTCGAGAAAGAAGTAACAGTTTAATTGGAAAGATGCTATAACTTTGTCACTCCAAGCATTGTCTCATTTGATCATTTGGATGGATGTTTAGATTTTATAGATATTAGGTTTATATTTGCTAATAGGGAATGAAATTTTTGGTGCACTTAATACATCTACAGATGGGAACGAGTTCTCAAACCATCAAGATACCATAGTGAACATTTAATAAAAATGATTGCTTCCAATAACTCACATACCAAATCCAATACAAAATTTAACATCAATGCATGTATATTTTACCATAACAATCCATTGAGTGAAACTGTAAATTAAAGTCCATCAAATCCTGACAAAATCACTCACATAATTGACACAAAGATTTTACCCTATAAAATCAAAGGGTAAAACTAACATTTGAATGGTTGCTTAGTTTTGTTTCAACGATGTCCAATTATAATGCAACTTTGGGCTCTATATGAATCATCGCCCCTTTAGCCAAATAGACCCTTTGAGAGTCAATTTACAAGGAGATATAAGAGAGCTAGGGGGTAATAGGAAGACTAGGGGATATATCTTTAGTTCCTATTCCTCTCTTTCTCTCTTTTCCTTTCCTATTTTCATTTTTATGTTTTATTTAATTTTTTTCCTCTCTCTATCTTATTTATTTTTACAGTTAAAATGTCCTTTATAATTCATCTAACATTAATTTATTATTGAATTACATTTGCATTTACTAAGTATTACAATCATTCTCTTGTTCAAATCCATTTACAATCACCATCATGAATGAAATTTTAAGTAGTTGAATCTTTATGATTGAAAATTCCTAAATAAACTGTATGAACTTCCTAAGTTAGCGGTATCGAAAGAAAAAGAAGAGGATATGGGACAAATATAGGAAAATGACACTTAAGAGAGATAGTTACTGACATCACATAGATGAGAGATAGTTAGTGACATCACATAGATAATAAGCACAAGCTAAAGAAGGTTCTTATGTCTTCACATCAAAATTGTGAATGGTGTTAGTATCAAAGTTAAATAGGATATTATACAACAACTCGAGAACTTGCACCTCAAGCCAATTTATGGATTGATAAAGATTTTGGTTTGAGCAATGCTCGTAAATCACCTCTATCTCACAATTCTCATTTGCATAATATTATCCACACCACATTCAACTTGAGTGTTAACACACATAGTTTAAAATATACATATTAATGTGAAATAAAAATATTAATACTTAATAAATATATATAATTTTTAAACCTTATATTTAATTACCTTAAAATTAACATTAATTGATCTGATTCTCTTCAGCTACCACAATTAACCAAGATCTTTTAGTTCTGTGATGTTAGCATAATTTCATATGAAAGAGTATGGAAAGCCACATGTGCATACTGTAAATAAGACAAAACATAATGACAACCATCAAATTAAGAACACAAACACATTGATAACGAAGTTCACCCAATGTGGGTTACGTCTTTGGGCCCTGGTGTCAAGAGTGGGGAGGTCGCTTCATTAATGCTGCAAGATGATGATGAGTACATAGTACATTCTTTGTCATTACAAGGATGAATACCCTCAACTAGAGTGGCATGTCTCTCCACGAGACGTTCTCAGGAACTCTCACTCACATGGGCAAATCCCCTCAACAAGAGTGGCATGTCTCTTCACGAGACATCCTCCTATAGGAACTCTCACTCAAATGGGTCTTCCTTTAGCATGACAAGCTAATAAAATATCACATGATGTTGCATACAAGCATCCGTCAACATAATGGTAATCAGGGATCTCAACGACAAAAATATCATCTCAGCGAGTCAAAAGAAAAACATGACATAACTGCATCGTATACCTCCACTTTCGGGAATGGCCGAAAAATAAAAAGCTCAGCTACTGAAATAGACATCACCGCTGAATTTGTGGCATGAAATCGTGTCAAACGACTATAAACTTTTCCCCTTTCTGACACCGTTAAATTCTGGACCCTCGGGAATCTTGAAGATTCCTTCCTGAAGATGGCCAAAAATTCCGTTGCTCGTATGAATATTTTGAGCACAACACTATGCTCCATGTGAAATTCTGTGAAAAATGACTATAAAGTCGGTCAAAAATTAGACTCCAAGGGAATCTTTTAGATTCCATAAGATTCTCTCAAGGTTCCTTACTGATGGACACCTAAATTTCTGTTGCACAGATGGAGAATTTGACTGCATGGCTGGACTCCTGATGAAAAACGTGTAAAAATGACTATAATCTTGACAAATTCTGGCACTGGCACCTCTGGCCCTCTAAGGGAATCTTTTCAACATCTCTTGATTCTCCTCGCTCATGGTTCCACTTCTCCTCTTGGGCAAGGTTCTCCCGCTCCTCCAATCCCCCCTACTCGACTGAATGATTGAGTTTAAATATTTGAGGGTGGGCACAAATATCAATGTTTGCCACTTGTAGCCTAACGGTGGCACCTCGGATTAGGTCCCGAGTGGCTCGGGGTCGAACCCCACTTGTTGCAAGTGCGTTTTTTATTTTGGAGTGGTAGTTACGGAACCATGGCATATAACATTTGCAATGGTTACATGGTGTGTTGGCAACATGGCATATTATGGTAACAGTTATATGACATAACATTATGGTTACGGTTTTGGAGTGCTATTGGTGGGTTGGCGGATGCCACATTGGGCCGCCCGTTGGGGGTCGTCCCACATGGATTGAGCAGGTTCAACCCCCACCGACTCCACTATATAATATATATATATATATGTGTTTTTTAAAATGGTCGGGGGTGGCGGGATTTGAACGCCTGCCACCCCATATGTAATATGGTTTTATTTTATATATATTTGATATATGTTCGGTGGGGTGGGCGGGCCCGACCTGCCCCCCATTTATATATATATATATATATATATATATTTAAACCACATTGGTCTTTTTCCATTTTCCACATTGGTCTTTTTCCATTTTGCTGAAAATAAGGGTCATTGGAAAAATTAACGGTTCGACAAATTCGCCCGTTTCGGTGGCCGGATTTCATGCACAGGGTACCTGCCAATTTTTTGCCTTCTTAAGCCTACCACTTGTCCAAGTTTGATGAAATATTTGACCAACCATAACTTGATCATACAACATTAGATTTGAGTTCTGTTCACATCGTTGGAATTAGGGCGACGAGCACTACAATTTGGTTTAGTTTCACTTTGATCTGAGGACTTTGATTTTTGACATTTTCTAAAACCACTTCTGAATCTATAAGCATGTCTGGAGCCACCTGGATCATCAATGTACATATATTTTACCATAATAATCCATTGAATGCAACTCAAATTAAAGTCTATCAAATACTAACAAAATCACTCACATAATTGACACAAGGATTTTACCCTATAAAATCAAATGGTAAAACTAACATTTGAATGATTACTTAGTTTTATTTCAACAATGTCCAATTATAATGCACTTAGTTTTATTTCAACGATGTCCAATTATAATGCAACTCTAGGCTCTATATGCATCATCACCCCTTTAGCCAAAATAAACCCTTTAAGAGTGAATTTACAAGGAGATATAAGAGAGCTAGGGGTAATAGGAAGACTAGGAGATATATCTTTTAATTCCTCTCTCTCTTTTCCTTTCCTCTTTTCATTTTTATGTTTTTTTTTTCCCCTCTCTATCTTATTTATTTTTTATAGTTAAAATGTCCTTTATAATTCATCTAACATTCATTAATTATTGAATTAAATTTGCATGTACTAAGTATTATAACCATTCTCTTGTTCAAATCCATCTACAATCACCATTATGAATGAAATTTTAAGTAGTTGAATCTTTATGATTGAAAATTCCTAAATAAACTGTATGAACTTCCTAAGTTAGCGGCATTGAAAGAAAAGAGGAGGATATGGGACAAATATAGGGAAATGGCACTAAAGAGAGATATTTAGTGACATCACATAAATGAGAGATAGTTAGCGACATCACATACATACTAAGCACAAGCTAAAGATGGTTCATACATCTTCACATCAAAATTTTGAATGATGTTAGTATCAAAGTTAAATAAGATATTATCACAATAATTTGAGAACTTTCACCTCAAGCCAATTTATAGATTGATAAAGATTTGGGTTTGAGCAATGCTCATAAATCACCTCCATCTCACAATTCTCACGTGTATAAGATTATCCACAACACATTCAACTTGAGTGTTAACACACATAGTTTAGAATATACATATTAATGTGAAATAAAAATATTAATACTATATATATATAATACTATATATATATATATATATTTATTAAGTATTATATATTTAAACCTTATATTTTATTACCTTAAAATTAACATTAATAAAAGGAAATTATAAAATTGCTACAATGAAAACAAAGTAGATAAACATCATTAAATTCGAGAGCTAATCTAGACCAATTTACAAAAATATATCAACAAATAATGATAAAAATACATCAACAACTTCCACACGAAAAATTGATGACTAGTATTCCACATTACGAATAATATATTAGATGATAATGGTCAATGATTAAATGATGCCACTCACCATTATCCCTAATACAACTCATCACTACCTACTTCCAAGTCAAATATCATTAAATCCGAGAGTTATCTTAGAACAATTTACAAAAACATGTCAACAAATAATGATAAAAATACATCAACAACTTTTACAGAAAAAATTGATGACTAACATTCCACATTACCAATAATATATTAGATAAAAATAATTAATGATTAAATGATGCCACTCACCTTATCCCATATTATACAACTTATCACCACCTCCTTCCAAATCAAATCAAAACTTCACCTAATGATATTTATCCTCATGTCCATCCATCAAAACATATATACCAATCAAGTGAAGATCTTAAATAATATATAAAATTATAATATACATACATACAAACTAGCCTTTCCTATGGGGCCATCAAGAAAGCTTTGTAAAAGCTCACATCACTTTGTTTTCTAGTTGGCATTCATTTTTATATTATTTCTCATGTATGAGAAAGGTTTATATAAGAGGTTGAATAAAAGGGTTGTACAAAAATTAGCAATATTTAAATGTTACTTTTTCATATCAAAATGGATATATGTATTATATTGAAATAAAAATTATCGTTTATATTCTTTATAGCTAAATCAACAATATTTACACATATAAAAATGAAATAATAATTTATAAAATATAAAAGTATTGTTTTATGATCCTAATTCTTATCTATACATCATTATTCTCCCACTTACATAGGTAAGTGATATGTGAAATGTAGAAAATAATTTAATATAAATGATGATCAAGAATAAGCATGCTTACTTATAGTTGAATTTAACATAAATGATGATCAAGAATAACCATGCCTACTTATAGTTGATACTTGTACACCATTGTAGGTGCATTTAAAGAAATACTAAGGAAGAACATGAGAAGTATGCAAGAAGGAGAATAGAATTTGAGTTAAAACATATTAGTATATGAATGATGGAGCTTGTATTTTGCATGTCCACATAGAAATAACTTGTGAGATTTATTAATTATATTCTAAAATATATGGATGATTGAGTCTAATTGGACACAAATATATTTAAATGGTTATATGGTGATCTAGGTGCACCTAAATATATCTTACGCAGGGAGAGACACATGTAAGGGAGAAAAGAAGCTAAGAAAAAAAGGAATTATAGAAGGATCAAGATGGGTGTGATAGAGCTTGTATGTTCATAAACAATTTGAGGTAATAAGCATTTTGAGGAGAATTATGTTAGCATGTTGTTTCACTTAAAGGAGGAAAGCACGCTAGAGATGCATGTTGTACAAATGGAAAAGACAATTATAGAGTATGAAGGAACACTTGGAGATGAGTTAAAGGGAGAGAGTGTAGAAGTAATAAAAATAACACAAAAACATCATGGACTAGAGTTGAAAATGACATAGGTAGAAAAACATGAGAGAGTGCATGAGATGGCATGAGGTGGAAACATGAGTGGAAGTTGGATAGCCAGTTGTAGAAATGAAATGATAGAAGGAATCTTAAGAGATTGAAAATCATAAAAAGAGTGAAAATACGAAGATTCAAGGAAATACATAGTTAAAGTAAGTAAACTAAGTCAAATGGGAAGAACCAAGCTGGTTGTGTGTGTGTGCGAGAGAGAGAGAGAGAGAGAGAGAGTATTTGTAGCTATGTACATTGTTGAACTCATATATTTTGTATTGGCTCCAATTACATGTATGTGAATGTTACAATCATGTTTTGTTTAATATGTCATTTCATGGGAATTTGGCCCTCAATAGAAATAATAGCTAAGTTGATTAAGTGAAACTAGTAGATACAAAAAATGTAGCCACTAGATTCATATTGAGGGAATTCTATTTTCTATTTTTCTTTTCAAATTTGATCCATAAACTACCGTGGATATTCCACTAGACAGTTTGTCACAACAAATATGATAATATTATATTAAAAATATGAGATTCTACACTATTACAATTTTATTTAATTTCTAGATCTATAAAATTAACTGTAATTAGTGCATGCATGTAAAAGTAAATCAAGAAGAAAAGTAAAAAATGACAAAATAAGCTCACAGACACATAATACACAAGATATTCTCTTTGCGAAACCCTTTTGGGAGAAAACCCAACTGGAAGGTGAGGTCACTTCACTCTCTTTATCTGTCTGGAAATATGGTTGCAGATACAAAGAAGTAATGCATGTGGCCCGTGGGATGCTACAGTGCATAGATCCTCTCTATGTGCTCTACTTCCTATCTCTTCTGGCTATCTTTGCTCAACTATGGAACAAAATTCTCTCGAAAGAATCGAATGCTTCTTCCTCCTAGTGGCCCGGTTATAACACAACCCTATAGCCTACTAGTGGTTAAGTTTGACTACATCAACTCTTAACTAGAGTTACAAAATAAACTCTTCTAGAGTCTTTTACATCACAAACTGATGGGACCAGCCCAACACTTTACAGTCTGTCGTAATATAAAATGATTATGTGATGTTTATATATTTGGTTGAATAATTCGGTTGTGATTACACGTGGAAGGAATGCACCATCGGATATTTTGGGTTTGTATTATGTGGCATTCAATTACACAATAATGAATGGGTACTTGCCTCGGATTTCGTATTCCCGCTCATTCCTATGCTTGAACCCTTTATTCATCGTTCATTTTGGTCATTTGCTGTTGGCTTGTCGAGGGTTTGCTCCGCTGTGCTATGCAAGTTTTGGTGGGAAGCTTTGCTACAAGTCTTGGGCACACCTCTGGTTATTTCTGTAACGGCTCTTTCCTGTGAATGTGGTTGTTCTTAAACCTTGGTTCGTTGGCAGTTGTGGTTTGCCCTGTAGCCGCCTGGGTAAGTGATACTTCTGTTGTGGTTTGTTTTCCTTCTGTTGTTGGTTCAATAGGCTACCGTATTTCAAGTTTTGTGTTGGTATTTCTCATTCTGGTTGGCAACTTAGTGATTGGCTTGTCTCCAGGCTCAACTCGATGGCATTCTTTCATCCTCGGCTTAAAACATAGGTAGTCTTCCTTCTCTGTTTCAATTTGTGATTCTCTTTCCACAACTTCTGACCTGGTTTGCTCCTTCGTCGCCGCAGTTAGTCGGAACTTTGGGTGGAATGTCTGTCTTCAGCTCTCACTGCAAATTCTCAGGTAAAGTGGATGCAATTTCCATTGGTTGTTCTCTCCAGGCTCTGTACTTTCACTTCGGCAACAATATATTTTCTAACACCTGTGTGTCATTCGCTGTGCAAGTATTGAGGGTTTGCGGTTGGAGGTCTCGATGCTGTATGCCTCGGTCTTGTCCGGTAGGCTCTGCTTCTTTGTATTTTCTTCAGTCCTTGGTCTGGTTTCAATTTAGGCTGTCTGGTCGTATGGCTCAATGCTTGTCAATTGACTCACGCTGTGAGTGATGCTCTATCGTTTTGAGGTTTGGACTTCCACTATTTCGTTGACTGCCATCTTCTGTATACGGATGAAATTTTCTTTCGAAACCCTCACCTAGGGTTTGTCGTTCCAGGGTCTACGTGTCTATAGCTGTGTATGAGTAGGTGTTTGAAACCCTCACCTAGGGTTTGTCGTCCACTGTTTGAGCGTATACGACTTATTTTTGCAATACTGCTATATAATTGTTATACACTGGACTTTGCCATTTCGAAAGAAAAATCCTTCAGGAAAATATAATAAGATTTGGTTTTGATTTACCTGAATGATATTTTCTATTGGTTTACTCTGAATGCCTGGCTTGAACTGCAGTTATGATTCTTCAGTTTTGCTTGTGATTATATGAACGTGCACGAATGCTGTAGATACGCTGGTAATTTTGTATGACAATCAATTTATATGTATGGTGGAAGTTTTCACCTGGTCGTGTGTGCTTGGCCTGTACTGAAACTGTTTGTCTCCCTCTTGGTCTATGTTCATTGTTTGCTACAAATGAATTATAAACCCTCGTATTGTATCTGTTCTTCTATCTCGTTATGAGAACTGGTTCTTTCTCTCAGGAAACAAGAAAAAGGAATTAAACTCAATAATCTGTATACAGTAGGTTGTCTGTTAAGATATTTTTCAATTGGAAAACACAATAGAATACAATAGAACATACAGATGGACAGAACTTAGTTTCTCTGTTATTGTTATTATTCGAGTGTGAGAGGTACTGAACCCCGTACATGACTTTTGCTGTTACATTTATATGTTTATGGTTCCAGTTAATGAAACTGTACAATTGCTTTTCAGTTACAGACTTTACAGTTACATGGTTATTAGTCATTCGTTCTATCCTTATGACAAGATTTTCCTTTTAGACACATTTGTCTTTTTCTTTTTAAAATAATAGGACAATTATTAATCCATGACTTATTAGCAACAGACAAACAAATAACCCTAACCGATCAAACCTACCCTTGACTAATTTAGAGATTAAAATAAAAATAAAAATCCTACCTCCTATTCTGTCAACTAACATAAAGACAAATAAAAAGTTAACTCAACTCTTCGACCTGGTAGAGACCGACACCCGGTCATGGTGCCTGAGCTAGATGCTCTTGCATCAGGCTCCCGGGCAAAAGAAAATCATGACTCTGGTCCATGAGCTCCTCAACTGAAGAACCTGTCTACTCAATCTGCCTGGCATCAAGCCACGAACTGTCCTCAATAGGACGGTTCTTCCACTTGACCAGGTATTGCAGATACTCCTTCCGCCGAGTTCATTTGGCCACCTGAGTGTCGAGAATGTGCTCGATCTCGGGAGGCTGAACGTAAGGCATCTGTCTCATCCAAGCTTCTCCTCCATCCTGGGTATTCCATGTAGGCCGTGTGGTTCCATCTTCTTCCTTCTCTTCTGGGTCAGCCGTGTAGGGAAATAGATCTGCTACATTAAAGATAGGTGAAATGCCTATTCCGGGTGGCAATTGTATCTCATAGGCATTTGCCGAAAATTTCCGAAGGACTTTGCAGGGTCCTATCTTTTTATACTTTAACTTATTGTATGTACCCCTAGGGAAGCGTTCCTTGCGCAAATGCGTGAGGACTTCATCTCCCACATTAAATTTTACTTCCCGTCTCTTCAAATCTGCTTGCTGTTTATTGTTATGCTCTTAACCTGCAAAATGATACCCAATACAGAATATGCGAAGAAAAGATACCCAGAACACATAATAGCAATGATTTTATTATTCAGAGAGTAATGTTCACTTGCCTCTTCGAGGGGGCAACCTCCAATAGAGCAGATCTCGATTACAAAAGAAGACACGATACTCCTCGCAGGGAGTCTCTATCCTTTATATATGACTCATACATGCAATACCACAGGCCAATACCGTGGGTTTTATTAATACCATCTATCTAATACTACGACCCATTTGCAACTAACTGTGGTCCCGTCATTAATTGCGGGTTAACCACTTACAAATATTAATATGGGCTTTATTGACTCTTGACTATGACGTGATCCCATGACATAAATAAGGGGGTTAGGGTGGGACCCTAACATGCCCTCCCCCTTGAGACTAGCCTTGTCCTCAAGGCTGAAGCTGCGGAAACCGCTGAAGAATAGTGGCTGGTTCCCAAGTTGCATCTTCCGGAGAGGTGTCTTTCCATTTGACGAGGACTTCCTTAATCATGCGGCCGCGCAGGTGTTTGTCTCTTGTGTCTAGAACCTGTTCGGGTTGAAGCCAGATTGACCCTTCTTCGTCCAATTCAGGTAGACTGGTTTGAACTCGGCAATTGTTCCCGATCACTTTATTGAGGCACGATACATGGAAAACTGGATGGATTTTTGCAGTAGGTGGCAAAGCCAACTTGTAAGCCACTTCTCCAATGCGCTGAAGTACTTGGTATGGTCCGTAGAATTTTGGAGATAGCTTCTGACAACCCTTGTCTTTGAGTGATGTTTTCTTATATGGTTGCAGCCTTAAAAAGACCTGATCCCCTTCTTGAAATTGGCGCTCTGAGCGATGCTGGTCTACCTGTTGCTTCATGCGGTTCTGATCTTGATGAAGATTCTCTCTAAGATGGGCGAGCATGGTTGCGCAGTGTTGTAGGAGTTGATCCACTGCTTGTACTTTGGAGCACCCCTTGAGATAAGAAGTAGGGGAAGGCGGAAGTTGACCATATACTGCTTCATAGGGAGTCATTTTGGTGGTGGCATGATAGTTGGTGTTATACCACCATTCAGCCAGAGGTAACCACTGTACCCAAAGGTGTTGCTTTTCTGAAGTGAAACACCTAAGGTAGGTTTCTAGACAATTGTTGACGGCTTCAGTTTGACCATCCGTTTGCGGATGATAGGAAGTATTGAGTTTTAGTTGAGTGCCTTGTATCCTGAAGAGTTCTTGCCAAAAATTATTGGTGAAGATCGGGTCGTGATCAGACACAATAGAAGTGGGCATGCCATGCAATTTGAAAATCTAATCCATGAAATATTGAGCGACCAAAGTTGGTGTAAATGGGTGGGGTAGGGCGCAAAAATGAGCATACTTCGATAGTCGGTCCACAACCACCATGATGACTGACTTGTTCCCGGACTTTGGAAGACCTGTAATGAAATCCATAGAAACTTCCGTCCAAATTGATGTCGGAATGGGCAATGGTTGTAATGTGCCTGGTGTGTTGACGATTTCCCCTTTGTGGCGTTGATAGACATCGCATTCTACTACAAAAGTAAGGATGTCCTTTTTCATGCCTGTCCAAAAAAATGATCTTCTGGTGCGGGCATACGTCTTCTGAAAGCCTGAATGTCCTGCAATGGGCGATGAGTGCAATTCTACCAAAATGCGACCTTTGAGGGTGGATGTTGGGGATATTACGACTCTGTCCCTGTAGCGAAGAATATCATCCTGCCACGAGTAGCCCTTGGTGGAATTTGGATCTATCTGCAATTGAGAAATGAATTGGGATAGCCCGGGGTGTGAAAACCATTCCTTGCGAGCCTCTTCAATCCATTCTGGAATGGGGAGGGAAATTGCTAGCAGAGTACTTTCTTCCTCAAATTGGCAAGATAATGCATCTGCTACACTATTGTCTTTCCCTTTCTTGTAAATGATCTCATAATCGTATCCCAGCATTTTGGTGAGCCATTTATTTTGTTGTGGGGAGGATAGGCATTGCTCCAAAAAATATTTAAGACTGTGATGATCTGTGCGGATTTGGAAACGTCGCCCCAATAAGTAAGGTCGCCAGGTCTCGATGGCATGTAAGATGGCCATCATTTCTTTTTCGTAGGTAGATTGGCCCAGATTCCTCCCACTTAGTTGTTGGCTTGTGAAGGCCAAAGGTCGCCCTTCCTGCATTAAGACCGCCCCAATACCGGTCCTCGAAGCATCACATTCAATGAAAAAGGATTTGGTGAAGTCAGGTAGTGCTAAGACTGGAGTGGAACACATGGCGTTTTTGAGAGCAGTAAATGCCTGTTGTGCTTCCTCATTCCAGAAGAAGGAATTTTTCTTTAGGAGTTGAGTGAGGTGCTTCGCTATGCGGCCATAGTTGCGGACAAATTTACGATAATAGCCTGTGAGACCCAAAAATCCTCTCAAGCTCTTCAAAGTCTTAGGTTGAGGCCATTCTTGCATTGCTTGGATCTTTTTGGGGTCCACCTTGACACCTTCACGCCCCACAATGTGGCCCAAATACTCAACTTCTTCCATGCCAAACGAACACTTGGACATCTTGACAAATAATTTATGCTTGCGGAGCAGGTGTAAGAGTAGATCTACATGCTGAAGATGTGCAGCCCAAGTGCCACTATAGATGAGGATGTCATCGAAGAAGACAAGGACAAATTTCCTGAGATATGGTATGAGAATGTGATTCATAAGGCTCTGAAAAGTAGAGGGGGCATTACAAAGACCAAATGGCATGACCAGGAACTCATAATGGCCTTCATGAGTTCGGAAAGCAGTCTTGGGAATGTCGACTTCCTTCATGCAAATTTGGTGGTAGCCTGAGCGAAGATCCAGCTTAGTGAAGAATTGAGCCCCATTGAGTTCGTCCAGCAAATCGTCAACCACCGGAATGGGAAATTTATCTTTGATTGTCAACTTATTGAGGGCCCTGAAGTCGGGACACATCCGCCACTCCCCATCTTTCTTGAGCACCATGACCACTGGGGATGAATAAGGACTAATGCTGGGACGAATGACACCTGCTTCCAAAAGTTCCTTGATGATTTTTTCTATTTCATTCTTTTGGGTGAACGGATATCTGTATGGCCGCACATTTGGGGGTTGGGCCCTTGGAACCAAGGTGATGCTATGATCATGTTCCCCTCGCGAGGGTGGAAGCTCATGAGGCTTGTCAAAGACCGGCAAATGGTTATGTAAAATCTGTTGCATCTCAGGATGAATTGGCAGAGACTTGGTTTCGACGACCTGGATGGCATTAAATTGAGCTACCACTCCATGATTGCCCTTTTTTAACAATTTTTCCATCCGATGCGAGCTGATGATAGAGGGGGCTCCCGCCTGGAGTCCACGGAGGGTATGTGTGTAGTTGTTCTGCTTAAAACTCATATATAACTCCTGAAAATCCATTGTGATTGGCCCAAGAGTGCGGAGCCATTCAGCGCCGAGGACAATGTCGCAACCCCCCATGTGTATGGCAAACATGTGGGTTTTCAACTGATAATCCCCCATTTGAAGTTTGACATTTTCACAGCGGCCTTCACATTTCATTGTGCCCCCATCCGCAATTTGGACTTGGAAGTTAGAAACTGCTCGTACAAAACAATGCACTGCTTCTGCGATTTTTTGATGGATGAAATTATGGGTACTTCCACTATCAATCAAGACTACTACTGGGCGATGTTTAAGAAAACCCCTGATTTTGAGAGTTTGAGGGGAAGAAATCCCTGCCAACGCATGCAGCGAAATAACTGGTTCTTCAGAGACATTCTCTTTTGGGTTGTCTTCTTCTAGCGCCTCATGTTCCTCAAGTGGTGGATCTTCCTCTGTTGAGCTGTAGTCAGTGGCATCTATTTGAAAAAATTTGGGCTCCTTGCATTTATGACCTGGGGAGTATTTTTCATCACAGTAGTAACATAGTCCTTGCTTCCTTCTTTCAGCCATTTCCGCAGGTGACACCTTTTGGACCTTAAGTGTTTGAGTCGTGTTGTGAGCCTGTGGGGGACGACCTTTAGTGGGGAAATTTGGGCGACTGTATTGGGCTGCTAATGCACGTTCCACGTTACGGGCTACCTTGCAAGCCTCTGTCCAAGTGGGAGGGTGGTGCAGTAAGACTTGAGCTTTGATGGCTTCTTTAAGACCACTGATAAAACATTCCATGTAGAACACATTTGAGAGACCCCAAGTGCGGAAGGCTAAGGCTTCAAAAGCTGTAATATATTCATCCACTGTACCTGTCTGTCGGAGCTTAGTAAGACGACCCAAAAAAGAGTTCTCCTGTTCAAAGCGATCTCGAAGAGCTTTGGTAAATTGGGTCTAAGTCTTAAAAGGTCCATTGCAACGTTGATGCCATTCCCACCATTGCCACCGTTCATTGTTCAAGTACATGCTCCCCAAAATAAGCTTATTCGCATCATCTAAGATATGATTCAGTTTGAAATACTACTCCATTTGTGCTATCGATGCGGACGAGTGAGAACCATCAAATTTATGCATATCCAACTTGGGAGGTCGCTGACTGGGTGGTGGGTGGGTGTGCCAGACGTGAGGAGAGTGGCTAGACTCACCCTCATTGTATTCATTGTCATTATACGCCTCCTCGTGGGCTTGCTCCTTGCCCTTCGGGATTAATTGCTGGACCTGGAGACATAGTCCGGTAAGTTGCTTATTGAGGGATTGGATGGATTCTTCAAGTTTGTCCATTCTTTCATTGGCCATTGCTTGACCTCTAGTTTCTACCATACACCAACCTGATGAAAAATTGGGACCGCCTAAAATTTTTCACTAATAATTGAATGGTAACACCGTGCTCAGCTCGTCGTCCTGATTCTGATGGGCTAGATCACCAATAAGCGCCCCGGAAGATCTCAGTTTTTTTTTTTTTTTTTTGAAACTCCAAACAGAGTTTTACTCCTTCCTGATCAATACTGCAGTCGCCAAATCCTCAAAATGTCAATGCGGCCAAAAGTCCTACGAAAATTATACCTCGGTATAGGAACCCTTCACAACAACTCCGATCTGGTGGATCTGAGAGATCTGAATGGCGGATCGGATAGCTCTGGGCGGCGGAACAGACTGCTACTGCGGATCAGCTGGCTCTAATAGATCGGAATGACTGATCTGCGAACTCGAGACTGCGGGACTGATGTCGGCTGCTGCTGCACCCCGTTGCACCAACGGATCTGGAATAGATGATGTGCGATCCCCCAATAGAAAAGGGAACTATGGTCTTGAGGAGTGTCAGGTGCTACAGATCGCAATATACATAAGGGTCTGGCAGTAGTACTCGGCCCAATGTTTCAGGGCTCTAACTAAGGAGGATCGACCGTACCCTTAGCCGTACAACCCGA
This sequence comes from Pinus tabuliformis, assembly GCA_031772625.1. Lineage (NCBI taxonomy): Eukaryota > Viridiplantae > Streptophyta > Pinopsida > Pinales > Pinaceae > Pinus > Pinus tabuliformis. The sequence continues at coordinate 138,417,274 of CM062820.1, forward strand.
CTACCCTATCGTACGAGCGAGTAATCTCTCCAAGTGCTGTTCTCGGTGTACTGTAGCCACAAGACGGCCGACGGTTTATCTATGGTGAGGTTTCAAGGGAGCCTAGGGGCTTCCGATATACCCAGAGGGTACGTGGAAGACAGTCCGTGCGCGGTTCTGTCTAATGCGCTACTACTCGAAGGGGTACCCATAGGGGTTACAAGGGAGTCCAATAGACGTGACCACCTCTTGTATTTCCTGCGTGCATGCCTCCCCAAATCCGCAGGTTTATGCGCTCAACGACAGATCCCGTGGTTTAAAGATGCTGGAACACGTCTCTAGCCAATTTTTTTTTTTGCTAAGAATTGGAGATCCCACCGGCCCTGGAAAGTGCTCTGATACCACTTGTTATGCTCTTAACCTGCAAAATGATACCCAATACAGAATATGCGAAGAAAAGATACCCAGAACACAGAATAGCAATGATTTTATTATTCAGAGAGTAATGTTCACTTGCCTCTTCGAGGGGGCAACCTCCAATAGAGCAGAGCTCGATTACAAAAGAAGACACGATACTCCTCGCAGGGAGTCTCTATCCTTTATATATGACTCATACATGCAATACCATGGGCCAATACTGTGGGTTTTATTAATACCATCTATCTAATACTACGGTCCATTTGCAACTAACTGTGGTCCCGTCATTAATTGCGGGTTAACCACTTACAAATATTAATATGGGCTTTATTGACTCTTGACTATGACGTGATCCCATGACATAAATAAGGGGGTTAGGGTGGGACCCTAACATTTATACCTTAGGCTGCTGTCATGTAATTTGATTTTTACCTGCTCATGCAAATCTCTCATCGTGTTAGCGAAATCTTCCCCATCTGCGCTTCGCCTTTCTTGCAGTCCAAGATCCCGGAGTGCATGCCATACAGGATTTGAAATGGACTGAAGCTTGTGCTACGGTTAGGCGAGTCATTACAAGTGAACTCTGCCTGTGCCAACACTCGATCCCACATCTGTGAATTCTCTCCAACCAGGCTTTGTAGCAGGTTTCCTAGACTCCTATTTACAACTTCTGTTTGTCCGTCGGTTTGCGGATGATAAGCAGAACTGTAACTCAGCTGTGTGTCCATTTTCTTCCACAGGGTATGCCAAAATTTTCCTGTAAACTTCACATCCCTGTCCGATAGAATAGACTTAGGCAACCCATGTAACTTGACAATCTCTGTGAAAAACAAGTGGGCCATGTGAGTGGCATCACTGGTTTTTCTGCAAGGGATGAAATGTGCCATTTTCGAGAATCTGTCCACTACTACCATCACCGAGTTGTAACCTCACTGTGTCTTAGGTAGACCTAAGACAAAGTCCAAGCTGATTGAGTCCCACGGTTTGCCTGGAACAGGTAACGGTGTGTACAGTCCCGTGTTTTGACTGTGACCCTTCGCCAACTGGCACACTTTACATCTGGCCACAAATCGCTGCACATCCCTCTGCATCTTTGGCCAAAAGTAGAAATGACTGAGCTACTCGAGTGTCTTGTCCATGCTGAAATGTTCGGCTAGACCTCCACTATGCTTCTCCCAAATAATATTCTCCCTCATCGAGCAGTCAGGTATGCATAGCTGTCCTCCCTTAAACAACAGTTTCTCCTGTAGGTTGTAATCCAACCATGGACTGTTATCTCTCACCAAGGGATTCTGACATGCCTCATAGGCCTCCTTAAAATCTGTATCAGTCTGGTATAAGTCTTTTAAGTGCTCAAAACCCAACACTTGTACAGTGCTTTCCTGCAGAAGTAGAGCTCTCCTACTTAGTGCATCCACCACCTTGTTGGCCTGCCCGCTAATATGCTTCAATACGAAGTTGAAACTCTGCAAATACTCCACCCATTTGGCGTGTTTGTGGTTCAACTTGTGCTGTTGCATTACATACTGTAGTGCAGAATTATCTGAAAACAACACAAATTTGTTTCCCAACAGGTAATGCCTCCAGTGTTTTAATGCCTGTATAATAGCATAGAACTCCTTATCATACGATGAATATTTCTGTCAACTTTCATTTAGCTTCTCGCTAAAAAACGCTATGAGCTTATCCTCCTGGCTGAGTACAGCTCCAATAGCTGTACCGCTAGCATCACAGCGAACCTGAAAAAGCTTCTTGAAATCTGGAAATCTCAGGATCAGCCTCTCAGTGATCTTTCTCTTTAATAACTGGAAACTTCTCTCCGCTGCATCCGTCCATCGAAAAGGCTGACTGGCCTTTTTAATGGTGTCCAACATAGGTGCACAAATTTCGCTAAAATTCCTTATGAATTTCCGGTAAAAACTCACTAGTCCATGAAAGCTACGTACCTCGAATAAATTTTTCGGAGATGGCCAATTAACTATCGCCACAACCTTCTCCGGATCCATCTTCAGTTCATTTTCTGCTATTACAAAGCCCAAATAAATCAATTCCTTCTGCAGAAAGGTACATTTCTTCAAGTTTATGAGCAGTTTATTCTGCTGTAATTTTTCCAGCACTTTCCGTACATGTTGAAGGTGTTCTTCCCTTGTCCTGCTGAAAATTAGTATGTCGTCCAGGTACACTATCACAAATTTCCCGATGTACTCCTTTAGCATCTCATTCATCAACCTCATAAATGTACTGGGTGCATTGCTCAGTCCAAATGGCATGACCAGCCATTCGTACAGTCCCTCATTCGTCTTAAAGGTTGTCTTCCATTCGTCCCCCTCTCGTATCCAAATTTGATGGTACCCGCTCTTCAAGTCTATCTTAGAGAAATATGCTGCCCCGCTTAAACAATCCATCATGTCATCCATCCGTGGTAGTGGGAACCTGTACCGGATGGTGATTTTGTTGATGGCTCTTGAGTCTATGCACATCCGCCACTCTCCTCCCTTCTTGGGGGCGAGAACTGTTGGGACTGCGCAAGGGCTCAAACTTTCCCTTATCAATCCCTTGTCTAGCAATTCTTGCACCTGCTTCCTAATCTCTTCATTGTCCTTGGGGCTCATTCGGTATGCCGCTTTGTTCGACAAACTGGCTCTGGGTATGAAGTCAATATGATGACTTATACTTCTTTTGGGGGGTAATTTGTCTGGCAAGTCATCCACCACTATATCCGTGAATTCCTGCAACATCTGCTGGATTTCTGTAGGTAAATCTGATACCTCTGTATGCAACAACATTGTCCTTGCTTTCTTTACAACTGCATAACCCATCTCACTATCCTCAACTTGTTTTAGAAACTGTTTTCCACTAACCAACAATGCTCTTGGTTCACTTGTCCCTGCTGTCCCTTCTTCTTTGATGGGCACAAGCGTATGCTTGATTCCATCCTTGACAAACTTATAACAGTTCGTCAATCCATCGTGTACCACTTTCCTGTCGTACTGCCAAGGCCTGCCTAGCAGTATGTGACATACATCCATCGGCATGATGTCACAAATGACTTTATCCTTATATCTGCCTATTTGAAACTCCACCTCGCACTGTTCATCCACCAGCAACTGATGGCCTTTTTGCAGCCATGAGACTCTGTAAGGGTTGGGATGTTTCAAGCGCTTCAACTCCAACTTTTCTACCATCTCTGTGGACACTAAGTTATCAATACTACCACTGTCAATAATTAACTTACAACACTTACCTCGTGACTTACAAATTGTTCTAAACAAAGCCTTCTACTGTGTTTGTTCAGTGACCTCCTTGACTGGTTTTAACAACACCTTGTGCAGCACCAGGGCTTCCCCTGTCTCTAGAGCATTTTCTGCTTCTTGGGGAGGTGCCGCTGCTTCCTTTGGTTGTGCAACATATGCACCCCTCTGTCTAGCTTGATCTGCCTCTGGACATTCAAATGATCGGTGTCCCCATTTATGACACCTATAACATTGATAACCAGCCCCTCTTCCTCGACCATTTCCCCTGCCTCACTGGGATGACCTACCGCCTCTCGCATTATCACCTCTGTCCGCTGATCTGGAAGTTCTGGAACTGCTGCCTTCCTCATTACTACTAGCAGTCTGCCCTCTGCCATATGACTGGCCTTTTCCCCTGCCAGTTCCTCATCCTCTTCAGGCATTCTGCCTTCTAGTAATTTTCTCTTCAGCTTTCATCGCACTCTGATATGCTTCTTCAGTGTTCTTTGGAGATAAAATACTGATTTCATCTAAAATTTCTAATCTTAACCCATTTACATACCTGGCTGTTCTTTCCGCGGTATCCTCTGTATATCCGGCTCTTAAGTTTACTCGATAGAACTCCTCCATGTACTCCCTTACCGTCATTCCTTTCTGTCTCAGATTCTGCACTTGCCTGTGTAGTGCAATCTGATAATCTTTCGGCAGAAATCTGCCCTTCAACTTGGCCACCATCCTTGACCAGGTTTTAATCGGCATCTTGTTCAATCTCTTTCTCTCCGTCTGGACACTATCCCACCACAGGGCTGCGTGTCCCTTCAATTTTGTCGCAGCGAACCTAACTCTGCGGTCTTCGCTGACTTCCTCACACTCGAAATACTTATCCATCTCACTGATCCAATCCAATAAAACCTCTATGGACAGGCTGCCATCATAGGTTGGGAGTTCTGGTTTGGGTTTACTGCTTGCCACTAAAACAGACCTCAACAATCTCACTTCTGGGGTCTCACCTTCCGGTCCATCTGTTGCTGCTTTAGTTTCCTCTTCGCTGTCATTGCCTACCTCCGGGTCTCTTCTTCTCCTTGCCTCCACTGCCTCCAAACGGGCAGCAAGAATTCTGATCTCCTCTCTCAGTCCTTCCTCCGCTATCCTTCGAGCACCTCTGCCACGACCTCGCCTTCCTATTTCCATGTCTTCAATCAATTTCACCTGCTCTGATACCACTTTGATGGGACCAGCCCAACACTTTACAGTCTGTCGTAATTAAAATGATTATGTGATGTTTATATGTTTGGTTGAATAATTCGGTTGTGATTACACGTGGAAGGAATGCGCCATCGGATATTTTGGGTTTGTATTATGTGGCATTCAATTACACAATAATGAATGGGTACTTGCCTCAGATTTCGTATTCCCGCTCATTCCTATGCCTGAACCCTTTGTTCGTCGTTCATTTTGGTCATTTGCTGTTGGCTTGTCGAGGGTTTGCTCCGTTGTGCTCTGCAAGTTTTGGTGGGCAGCTTTGCTGCGAGTCTTGGGCGTGCCTCTGGTTGTTTCTGTAATGGCTCTTTGCTGTGAATGTGGTTGTTCTTAAACCTTGGTTCGTTGGCAGTTGTGGTTTGCCCTGTAGCCGCCTGGGTAAGTGATACTTCTGTTGTGGTTTGTTTTCCTTCTGCTGTTGGTTCAACAGGTCGCCATATTTCAAGTTTTGTGCTGGTATTTCTCGTTCTGGTTGGCAACTTAGTGATTGGCTTGTATCTAGGCTCAACTCAATGGCATTCTTTCATCCTCGGCTTAAAACGTAGGTAGTCTTCCTTCTCTGTTTCAATTTGTGATTCTCTTTCCACAGCTTCTGACCTGGTTTGCTCCTTCGTCGCCACAGTTAGTCGGAACTTTGGGTGGAATGTCTGTCTTCGGCTCTCACTACAAATTCTCAGGTAAAGTGGATGCAATTTCCATTGGTTGTTCTCTCCAGGCTCTATACTTTCACTTCGGAAACAATATATTTTCTAACACCTGTGTGTCATTCGCTGTGCAGGTATTGAGGGTTTGCGGTTGGAGGTCTCGGCGCTATATGCCTCGGTCTTGTCCGGTAGGCTCTGCTTCTTTGTATTTTCTTCAGTCCTCGGTTTGGTTTCAATTTAGGTTGTCTGGTCGTATGGCTCAATGCTTGTCAATTGACTCACGTTGTGAGTGATGCTCTATCGTTTTGAGGTCTGGACTTCCACTGTTTCGTTGACTACCATCTTCTGTATATGGATGCAATTTTCTTTCGAAACCCTCACCTAGGGTTTGTTGTTCCAGGGTCTGCGTGTCTATAGCTGTGTATGAGTAGGTGTTTGAAACCCTCACCTAGGGTTTATCATCCACTGTTTGAGCGTATACGGCTTATTTTTGCAGTACTGCTATATAATTTTTATACACTGGACTTTGCCATTTCGAAAGAAAAATCCTTCAGGAAAATATAATAAGATTTGGTTTTGATTTACATGAATGATATTTGCTGTTGGTTTACTCCGAATGCCTGGCCTGAACTGTAGTTATGATTCTTCAATTTTTCTTGTGATTATATGAATGTGCATGAACGCTGTAGATACGCTGGTAATTTTGTATGACTGTCAATTTATATGTATGGTGGAAGTTTTCGCCCGGCCGTGTGTGCTTGGCCTGTCTCGAAACTGTTTGTCTCACTCTTTGTCTATCTTCACTGTTTGCTACAAATGAATTATAAACCCTCGCATTGTATCTGTTCTTTTGTCTCGTTATGAGAATTGGTTCTTTCTCTCAGGAAACAAGAAAAAGGAATTAAACTCAATAATCTGTATACAATAGGTTGTCTGTTTAGATATTTTTCAATTGGAAAACACAATAGAATAAAATAGAACATACAGATGAATAGAACTTAGTTTCTCTGTTATTTTTATTTTTTGAGTGTGGGAGGTACTGAACCCCGTACATGAATTTTGCTGTTACATTTATATGTTTATGGTTCTAGTTAATGAAACTGTACAGTTGCTTTTCAGTTACAAACTTTACAGTTACATGGTTATTAGTCATTTGTTCTATCCTGATGACAAGATTTTCCTTTAGACACATTTGTCTTTTTCTTTTTAAAATAATAGGATAATTATTAATCCATAACTTATTAGCAACAAACAAACAAATAACCCTAACCGATCAAACCTACCCTTGACTAATTTAGAGATTAAAATAAAAATAAAAATCCTACCTCCTATTCTGTCAACTAACATAAAGACAAATAAAAAGTTAACTCAACTCTTTGACCTGGCAGAGACCAACACCCGGTCGTGGTGCCTGAGCTAGATGCTCCTGCATCATAAACACGTGGCTAGCCCCTTTTCCATGAATAATGGGTGCAGACGCAACATCCTCCCGAACTATAGGTGTGAAAACAGGAAGGTCAACTTTTGAGTGGCATAACGCTTGCATACAGACTCCAATTGACGTGATTCTTGCGCCGTTGGAAATCTCTGAGTGTCAGTAATTACATGAAAAGGTGCAATGTTTGGGCGACAAAGTTTTACCCCCAAAAAACGTCGTTTGATGCCTCAAAATGCTCCCAAAAGGTTTCAAACCCCGTTTCACCAAACTGGGTCCCACCGGTAAAAACGGTCATGTGAGCTGGTTCCTCCACTTTTTCCACTCCAAATGCATCGAGATGGATGAAAAACAATATAATGATCCAATTCAGACACCTCCCCATTTTTGGAGGCTTTTGGTACCCAAAATATTTTACTGAATCATGTGAGGAAAGTTTTCCTCCACCTTCTCTTTGGTGTACCATTTAGCTTTTCCTGGAAGTTGTCCCTTCAACCCAATCTTCCAAAGGTCTTGTTTCCCTTTTCCTATAGTTCTTGACCTCTGTTTCAAAACTGTATCTTCTATCAACTCTGTTTGAGTGTCTGGTGCCAAATCCTCCACAAAAGGTAGGACCTATTCCTCTTTATTATCTAGCATGGAAGGGTCATAGAGTGATCTGTTATCGAATGTTAGTTTTTCTGTGCTAATTTTAGTTACATATTTATAAACAAATTCTTGTCCATTGCTTCTTGTGCATGGTTCTCTTATGGTGTTTGTGATTGTAAACAGGTAAATTTTTATCAAGTTTTAAGTGAAAGACATGAACAAAATAGCATCAAAAACAAGTGCTGAACAACAACCATTCAAAGTACAACAAACCATCAATTTGAACACTTAACACAATGTTTTGATGAAGGAGTTCACCCCTCCTGGGCTACATCTCCTTGGTCCATCTTCCATGGCTTGGGCCTCTGTATTAGCTCAATATGGAAAAAATGTTGTTTACAAAGATCTACTGCTCCTGAAACCTATTCCAATGTGTTCAGAATGTCAAAATTAGCTAGGAACACTTTTTCCTGAGCTCAATTTGGTTGAAAAATGCTCTAGTTATGACTCAAATTGTATTTCCCTAGAAAATCTCCTCTAAAATTGAGGAACTCCAGTTAAGTTCATTAAACTTGGAGAAAAGGTCTAATTTGGTGGGTTCTTCCAAAACATCGCCGAAATTAACTCAAGTTTAATTAATACTAAACCATGATTAGTGCTAATCATGTGGATTAATGGTTGACCGTTAGCGCTAACTGTGGTGGTTTAGGCGGAGGTATCACATGCCTTACATTAAATGTTAACTGTCCGTTGGTTTCAACTTTCCACCACCTTAACCTTAACCTTCAGAGTTTAATGCGTTCACATGGTGGGTTCATGGTTTCATAATCATCGAATGGTATGGGTTGTCGATTTGTATTAACTGTTTGGTGTTACCATTTGCTATGGGTTGGTGTGTTCATATGGGGAGGGTTGGCCCTCTTAACCTCCAACTCCATACATATTAAACTTTAAATATATGTGAATCACATTATGTTTAAGAAACATGGTGCGGGTGCATCGATATGTCACTTGGTCTGTGGAGAGGAGGTCCCAGGGTCGAACCCCGGTGCATCCATAAAAAATTTGATGCGCGCCAACCTGACCTTTAGGGAGGGACACGTGGCGGCCTCCGGGCTTGCTACTTTTCCCCTCCTCATTGGTCCTGTTCTAACCAATCATAATATGCCACGTCACCACCTCTAACAACCAATAAAAATATGACACTTGGTGAGCTGTGATTGAGCCGTTGATCACCATTGACCTTACACAATCGCTTACCACATCACCAGTACGGACTACTGACTGTGCAGTGATTGCATTTTTTTTTAAATTTCTCCTGTTAGGCAAAGCAAACAGAACTCAATAACTTCCTCATACAAACTCGGTTTTTAGTGAAACAAGTTGTGTTAGGATCGTTTTTCCGAGACGGACGTGGTCATTCAGGTTTTGAGCCATTTTGAGAACTTTTATTTTTGAGCTAAATACTGAGTGCTTGATCATTCCTCCCCACTAGAAGCCTTTTGGACCCCAAAAGATACTATCATTTGTTCAGCAGGTGAGGGTACAACTCCCTCACCTTCTCAATCTACAACCATTTGGCTTTAGAAGGATTTTGTCCCTTGAGTCCCACTCTAAGGTATTCAACATTCCCTCTCTTCGAAGTCTTGGTTCTTCTGTCAAGTATGAGATCTTGTTGAAGTTCATCAAGATATTCTGGTGAGAAATCATCTATTGATGGAAACTGAACATGCTCTACTTGATCATCAATCAAAGGAGGCTCAAATAATCTCAAATTCTCAGCATTAACAACAGAGTAAATTTACATATAAGGAGGCAAATCAAGCTTAAATGCATTGTTACCAATCTTTTCTAGAATTTTAAAAGGACTATAAAGGATTGGCTTAAGCTTTTTACCTTCCCCTTGAAGTCTCTCTTTGCTTATATATAACCAAACTTCGTATCCAAGTTGAAATTTGTGATCAATATGGTGTTTGTCATGCCTTGCCTTGTAGCTACTTTGACTTCTTTCAAGTTGTTCCTACACTGTGTGATGTATCAACTGAATTTTCTCTATGAACTTCCTTACCTTATCAATGTCACTATGACCATCGATGGCGACATCGTTCTCAAAGATTAAGTCCAATGGCTATCTTGGAAAGTACCCAAAACATGCCTCAAATGGAAATGTGTTTGTGGAAGAATGCTTTGCCCTATTGTATGCATGCTGTATGTAATGCAACTGTTCATCCCACAACTTGGGATGTTTGCTGCAATATCCTCTAAGAAGATGAATGATTGTCCTATTGACCACCTCCGTTTGTCCATCTATTTGTGTATGAAAGGTTGTACTCTTCTTCAACTTTGTATCCATCATGTCCCAGAAATTTGACCAAAAATTCCCAACAAATCGAGAATTTTGTTCACATACAATGGAAGTAGGAAGACCAAAATGAACCCAAATGTTTTGGAAGAAAATCTGAGTTGTTTGTTCAGCTGTAATTTTCTTTTTACATGGTGTTAGTGTACACATTTTGCTGAACATGTCTACAACTACATACAAGTAATCATGACCTTTCCTTGACTATGGAATACCTCCTACAAAATCCATTGAGATACTCTCCCATGGACATGAAGGTATCGGAAGTGGAGTGTACAATCCTAGTTTCCTATTACTAGGCTTACTTGTTGCACACAAAGAACATCCTCTAATGAAACGAGATACATTATCAAACATGCATGGCCAATAAAAATACCTTTGGAGATTCTCTACTATCTTTCCTACACCAAAGTGTCCAACAATCAATGAAGTGTGCACCTCCCTTATGATACTGTTTCTTTCTCCCTGTGGAATACACAACTTTGCCAAGTGATACAAAAAATTGTTATGTACATGATAATCCGACTCTTCAATTTGGTTTCCTTGACTCAAGCTTGCATACACATCTTGAAAGTCATTGTCATATGCATATTTCTCAATGTAACTTTCATGAAAAACAAAATTATGCTTGAGTATAATAGATGAATTTACAATAGGCATTGAAAGCATATCAACTACCTTATTGTAGATTCCATTTTTGTACCTGATAACCAAATGAAACTATTGTAGAAAACCCATCCATCTGAAGTGTCGTGGCTACTGCAATTTTCAATGTGACTGTAAGTACTGCAATGATTGTTGGTTGGTATGGATAATGCGTGAAGTTCTTTGTCATAAGTGGGTTAATTAGTTACAACTCCATTAAAAATTTCAGAATGAATGAAATGGGCTTTCCATGCTGCATAAGAACTGCTCCCATGACGTAATAACTAGCATCCATTTGAATCTCAAATGGCTGTCTAAGATCCGGAAGAGCCAATACCGGCGCTGAACTGATCTTTTGCTTCAAAGAATCTAATTCTTTCTTTTGTACATCTCCCCAATGGAAGAATTTCTTGACACTAGTCAATGCATGTAATGGAAGAAAAATTAGCAATATATTTCCTCCAATATTGTGCTACCCCTAAAAAGATTCTTACCTCTATAACTGTATTGGGCTTGGGCCAATTCAGAATGAACTCAACTTTAGAGGGGTCTATCTTCAGTTCACCTCCTCCAACAATGTGTCCCAAACACACTAAAGAAGTCTTGCCAAATTCACACTTCGACATCTTTAAAAACAACTGTTCTTTTCTCAAGACATCAAGTACTTTGTTTACATGCATGACATGTTCATCTCTGGATTTGTTGAATATGAGAATATCATCTAAGTAAACAATGACAAAGTCATGTAGAAATGGTCTCAATGCATCAATCATTACTCTCATGAAAGTAGCTGGAGCATTTGTAAGGCCAAAAGGCATAACAAGCCACTCAAACAATCCTTGTTTAGTTTTAAATGCAGTTTTCCAAATGTCCTCTTCAGCTATTCTAACTTGATGATAACCACTTCGTAAGTTTAACTTATTGAAATACTTTTCATACCTCAATGATCAAGCAAATCATCAATTCTTGGGAGTGGATAACGATTCTTTACCGTGATTTTGTTCAGTGCACGAAAATCCACACACATGTGCCAAGTCCCGTCCTTCTTTGGCACCAAAACAATGGGCGAACCAGATGGTGAAGTAGATGGGCATATGATACTTTGTTCAACAATTCTTGAATTTCTTCTTGATTTCCATGCCCTCCATAATCGACATGCGATACATGCCAATGTTTAGAAGTGGAACATCCTGCTACGGCTGTATCTCATGCTGAATTCCCCTCTTGGGAGGTAACCCCTTTGCTTCTTGAAACATCTCGCCATGCTTGCTTACCACATCAAACAAATCAGATTTCAATTTGTCATCACAAATGTCAAAAGATTCATAATCAATATCATTCTTTTTCTTGATCATGAGAAGCACAAACTTTTTACTTACATTTACTAGTCTCTTCATCTACCTTGCATTAACCAAAGAGATGTTCAACTTTTTGCAATGGGCTCTCACAATGTATTCCACTCCATTCTTGAGAAATAAGTAATTGTTCTCATAGTAATAAATACTGCTTTCCTATCATACAAATATGGACTACCCAAAATGATTCCTGATATGTCAAGTGGAACTACATCTAACTCAACTTCATCAATGAACTTTTCAATAATGGAGAACTTGAATAAACACTTCCTTATAACTTGTAAATTTGCATTATTGACTATTGAACCCAATGGATATGGCTTATGATGAGGTACAGTTTCAAGGTTGATCTTTTTTACCAAGTCTTCTAAAATTAAGCTTGATTGTGATCCATTATCGAATAATGCATCAATCTTTGTATGATTTGAAATTACCCTTACATGAAACAACACTATTATTGATTCTTCATTTGGAGTGTTGTTTTGACCGTGTGAGGAACTAGTGCTTGCAACAACTTCTTTTCCTTTTATAACCATGTCTGAAATCTAGATCTCATCACCAGAATTTGATCCAAGGTCATGTTGTGTGGTAGTGGTCATCTTTTGTTTCCCCTTATTGTTTTCTTTCTTAGGCCTTAGTTCGGGATGTAATTTCAAATAATGGGCTTCATCATTCCCAACTTTGGAACAATGTTGGCATATGGTTTTATCCTCTTCTTTCTTCACACTTGAATTCTTATTTCCCTTCCATTTTCCTCCCTTCTCTTTCTCCTTACCCTTGAAAGGATTTTTCGTATTACCCTCTTCCTAAATTTTCTTTGCCTTTAGTTGAAGGTGCATGGCTTGCACACATACCACATCCAAATTGATTGGATTGAACATAAGGATAGTATGTTTCAAATAGGAATGAAAACCCCCAATATATTTCAACAATGTATCTTGGGAATTCAAATTTACTCCTAACAACAAATCCCTCTTTCTAAACTCTTGGGTATAGTCTTGGAGTGTTTGGTCTTTGAGTTGTCTAAAATTCTGCCAACTCATAATGGATTTTTGCATATAGGCTAAAGGGTAAAACTGTCTTTTAGTTGCAGAAAAAAATTCAACCCAAGAAATGAATATCTTACCATGAATTCACATTTCCTATTGAGCTTTTTCTTCCCCCCAGACTAATGCTGCTACTTATAGCCTCAGTGAAGCCAACTGGATCTTTATATCATCTTCTTGAAGGTTCTCAATTCTGTAGTATACCTCCAATTGTCGAATCCAATTCTCTAACTTTTCTGCATTCACCTCACCATTGTACATGGGAAGTTCAAACTTGATGTCCAATTTGAGTAAGGGAGTTTTTCCTTTTGGGGTTTGGGAATGAGTATGGACATTGTTGGTGGTGGAAGTGGAAGATGTTGCTGTTTGAGATGTTGAGGATGATGAACATGATGAGGAAGATGATGAAGATGGTGGAGATGGAGGGGGCTTTCCTCCATTACCCTTTGAATCCTTCTTATCATCTTTTTTGTCTCCTGATCTTCCTTCTCCATGTGGAGGCTTAGAAATCTCTTTAGCCATTCTAGTGTTCCTCTCTTCATAGAGGACTCTAACCATGTCAGTCAAGTCATAGAAATATTTCTTGAATGCTTCCTCTTCTGAAAGACCTTCAGTCTCTCTTGCTCCTGACATGATGGTTGTGGATTCAGGCTTAGTTTCTGGTACTACTTGTACCTCTTCAATCTCAATTGAAGGAAAAACTTGAGGTGTTTCAAATGCAACTAGAATTGGAACTTTGGGTGGAGATTGTGGCCTTGTGGCTCTCCTTCTTCTGGGCATTACCTAAGGAGTTGCAACCAACAATTTACCTTCCCCTCTATGCAACATTAACCTTGTAAGCATCACAATTTTGCAACCATTAAAACCCTACTTGCAAAAAACTCAAGCAATCAAGCAAATCAACCTTTGCTCTGATACCAACTTGATTTGTTATTGAATGTTAGTTTTTCTGTGCTAATTTCAATTACAAATTTATAAACAAATGCTTGTCCATTACTTCCTATGCATGGTTCTCTTATGGTGTTTGTGATTGTAAACATGTAAATTTTTATCAAGTTTTAAGTGAAAGACATGAAAAAACAGCATAAAAAACAAGTGCTGAACAAAAGCCATTCAAAGTACATAAAACCATCAATTTAAACACTTAACACATTGTTTTGATGAAGGAGTTCAACCCTCCTGGGCTACATCTACTTGGTCCAACTTCCATGGCTTGGGCCTCTGTATTAGCTCAATGTGGAAAAAATGTTGTTTACAAAGCTCTACCACTCTTAAACCTATTCCAATGTGTCCAGAATGTCGAAATTAGCTAGGAACACCTTTTCCTGAGCTCAATTTGGTTGAAAAATGCTCCAGTTATGACTCAATCTATCTTTCCCTAGAAAATCTCCTCTAAATATGGAGGAACTCCAGTTAAGTTCACTAAACTTGGAGAAAAGGTCGAATTTGGTGGGTTCCACCAAAACACCGCCGAAACTAACTCAAGTTTAATTAAATATTAAACTATGATTAGCGCTAATCATGCTGATTAATGGTTGACCGTTAGCGCTAACTCTGGCAGTTTAGGCAGAGGTATCACATGCCTTACATTAAATGTTAACTGTCTGTCCGTTTCAACTGACCACCACATTAACCTTAACCTTCGGAGTTTAATGCGTTCACATGGTGGGTTCGTGGTTTCGTAACTGTTAGATGGTATGGCTGCCCATTTGTATTAACCGTTTGCTGTGGGTTGGTGTGTTCACATGGTGAGGGCTGGCCCTCCTAATCGCCAACTCCATACATATTAAACTTTAAATATATGTGAATCACATTATGGTTAAGAAACATGTTGTGGGTGCAATGGTATGTCGCTTGGTCTATGGAGAGGAGGTCGCGGGGTCGAACCCCGACGCCTCCATAAAAATTTTGATGCGCGCCAACTCGACCTTTGGGGAGGGACACGTGGCGGCCTCCAAGCTTGTCACTTGTCCCCTCCTCATTGGTCCTGTTCTAACCAATCATAATATGCCATGTCACCACCTCTAAAAACCACTAAAAATCTGACACTTGGCGAGCTATGATTGAGCTGTTTACCGCCATTGACCTTGCACAGTCACCTACCACGTCAGTAGTAAGGACTGCTGACTGTGAATTTTTTAAAAAATTTCTCCTGTTAGGAAAAGTGAATAGAACTCAATAACTTCCTCATACGAACTTAGTTTTCAGTGAAATGCATTGCGTTAGGATCGTTTTTCCGAGACGAGCGCGGTTGTTCAGGTTTCGAGCCATTCTGAGAATTTTGATTTTTGAGCTAAATAATGAGTGCCTGATCATAGAGTTTCAAATTCTCTACATTTACAACTGAGTAGATGCACATATATGTTGGTAAACTGAGTCAATAGGAATTATCACCCACCTTTTCCAGTATCTCAAAGGGACCACTGTTGGCCCTCAATTTTGGTCATCTTTGCCTATCCTAAATCCATTTATTTATCACCATATTCCATTCTATTTCACCTATATATGCCTCATTTTAGTCCTATTTTTCATATTTAGGTAACTAAATTAAGTTTTTCAAATTTTGGAAATTTTTGTAAAAATTTGGTTTTAAGAGTAAATTTGGACTGCATTAAAAATTCCCGTAATAGCTTCATGGAATTCATGTGTGCAGGACACCTGGGTGAGATCTGAGTGTATATTTGGAAAGCTTGGGAACCACGGATGAAGAAACACCTATTGGTTTAGTCAAATTGAGCAAAAATAGGCCCGGTCAACGCTGGTCAAACTTGACTTGTCATTAAGGAATTCCTAGTAAAAAGGAGTAGATTTATTATTTTGTGGGATTTTTCCTGATTTTGTGAACCAAAATTGATGATTTCAACCTGTATGGATGGATTATGATTGATAAGGATGTTATAGCCATTATAGCAATGTTTGTTTATGATTGCTTATGGACCATTAAAAAAAGTGTAATTTTGTATTATTATTGGAGACTTCTAAGATAATTTGAAGAATCATTTCTATTGTTCTATTTGCTGTTCATGTTGTGGATGCTTTATTAAGTTATATGTAGCTGAAGAGTCCTTCAGGTGTACAAGGCAAGGTTGGAGGGCCCCCATACCAAGTTAAGTACACTTTGGTTAAATTTTATATAAATTAGCATAGTTTTGATTCAGTATTTCTTGTTTCAGTTTTATGATTCAGTTACTTAGATGTGCTATGATTTTTGTATGATTTTCAGATGATTTTGGTTTAAAATATAATTTGCGTACGAAAGGACAACCAAGGATTTAAGTTAAATTCTCTTTCTATCAAATTATGAATCACAACTAAAAATCATCCTTTTGCATTTCTTGAATTGTTTCTTGAATTCTAGTTTATGATTTGATGCAATGGTAATGTTGTTGGAGCAGAACTGTGAGGACAGACAACTAGGACCTCGTAAGTTAGGAACATCTTCTCTTGCTTTCTACACATCACAAACAACTTCTCTTTAGTTTCTCTTCTTGAGTACAGTACTGTGGGGAAGGACAACCATGACCTCCTAAGTTAAGAGCCTTTTCCTTCACTTACTGCATCTTGAATCAAAGTTTTTTTTTAGTTTCTTTAAACTTAGAACTTATTTGTAATATGCATTTCCCTTAACCTTTGAGCCTTGCCTTCCGAAATTGACTTTACCTGAAATCCATATACTTTGGATGTGCTTCCAAGTCTACAAACCCAGATTGACAAGTAAAACACCTGCGTTAGTTTACTTAGTAAATTGACTTGACATTTTTGGCGCTGTTGCCGGGGAAGCACATTAAGATTTAATCAAAATAGGAAGCTTTAAACAAAACAAAAACAAAAATTTGTAGTTAGGATTTTTCCATTATGATTCTATATGACTAGAAAAAGAGACAAAAAGGGTAGATACATAAAACAAGACCCCCCAACTACTAAACCATTGGTAGAAGCAGGACTACCTACATTCGAATTAACTACACCAATTGCTGGAAAACCAACCTTGGAAGAGTTAGAGGAAAAACAACGTTCATGACAAAGGTTAACACTTATTGAAAGACAAACTTTGTTAACTTATGAAGTAAAGAGAAAACAAAAACAAACAGGAACATCTTCCATAGGAAAACAAAGAGAAATAAGAAAACCAATTGATCAGCCTATCCTTCAACAAATAGATCAACCTATCTTTGAAACTATTTCTGAACAAACAAAACAAGTTGAAAATACACAATCTCAATTTGTTACTGAAACATTTGAAACTGTTGAAAAATATATGGTAGAAGAAGGGCAAGGATCTAACATCCCAATACTCACTCCAAAACAAAGGGTACAATATGAAAAGCAACAAAAAGAATGGCAAAGAAAAAGGGAGGAAGAGACAAGAAGAGAAGCATAAAGAAAAAGAAAGGAAGATTCCAAAAGAAAATATGATTATAAGAGAAGACAAGATGTAGAATAGAAAATAATGAAGAATCTACTTTTGGATTCCCAATTTTAGATACTAGAGTAATTCTTGGAGAGGAGGTAAAAATGAAGAATATTCCACCTTCGGTTTTACCAAATTTCTATGGAATGTCTTATGAAGATCTTGATTCATTCATGTTTGAATTTGATATCTGTTGGCATTATGATTTTGGTTTGGCTCTCTGGTACATGTGTTGTACTTGATGGCAACTCACTCAAGTGGCAAAACTCTGTTTCAGGCTCTCAAAATGATGGAAAATAAGAGGTTCGCAGGTGCATCATTCAAAAGGTGCGGACCCGCAGGTTTGCCGTCCAGGAAGTGCAGACATACCCGCAGGTTATCCATTCATAAGGTGCGGTCCCCCAGTTCACTCACTCCAATGCAGAGAAGCACGCTCACGTGGGGTTTCTTATGTTTGGCCCTTGGTATTTAGCCCGTCGTTCATGATCCTATGGTTTTGGCCCGTGGTATAGGATCTAAATTATTTGAACCCCTGTTTGGATCCCTTGTATTGGTTTTCGATGGTTTTGTCCCATGGTTTGAATAAGGGCTTTCCTATAAAAAGGAAAAGAGATCACTTGGCTAGACACTTGTGAAATTTGAATATCTTAAGATCTGAAATTTTGGGTGATTGGTTTTAAAAGCTAGATCTAAATCAAGGAGAAAATTTAAGGCGAATCTATTGATAAGTCGTGATCTCTCGGGCGCATGATCGGATCTGTGGATCTGACTGACTGTGGCACATTGGAGGACTGTTAATTTGGCCCTAACCAAAGGTTCACAGGTGATCCACGGCGTGAGTGCAGGGGTACACAGCGCAGGAGAAGGCGCAGTGCGGGGGTACGCAGCACAGCAGAAGGCGCAGTGCGAGGTACGCAACACAGCAGAAGGCGCAGTGCAGAGGTACACAGGGAAACAGAAGAACAAGTTGCGGAGGTACGCTGTCAGGTGGGCAGTGAAGGTGTGGATCTGAGCAGAGGTACGCAGGGTAGCAAAACGAGTGGTGCGGAGATACGTAGAGCAGTAGACCGACCAGGTGCGGATCTGCGCAGTTTAGACACAGAAGAGCTGCGGGTATTCACAGGCCACTATTGGTGAAGTTGTGGACCTATCTTGAAACATTTGTTGGCTGTCTTTTATCTATTGCTGCAGAGTTCTGGGTTTAGATTTCTGGTATTACTTTTTTGTTTACAACATTCTGAGAAGTTGGGTGATTCATTGGTTGATTGTATAAGGAGATTGGGTGATTTGCATGTACTTGATGATTATTTGATCTTCTTGGATCCAGTTTGAAAATTAATGAAACGTGGTCCTTAAAGAAGTAAAAGAGCAAAGGGGGTTGTAGCTCCCTTCCAGGAGAGACTGGAAAACGAGAGAGAGTTGTAGCTCTCTGCAGGTTGCAGCCTGCGTACTGGTAAAGGACTGCACCAGTACAAAATCCTTGTAAAAGAAGTTTCTAATTGAAAGAAGATAGAGACATATTGCAGCAGGTGGTTTTCACCCACATTGGGTTTCCACCTTATATCTGGTGTTCTTTGGTGTGCCTATCTATTTTTCTTGTTCTTGTTCATTATTATATGGCACTAACATACAAATTAATGATCAATATCTGAAGAATAAATTAAAGTATAAATCTGGAAGGTATATTGAAAAGAATTTGATAATACTGATTCACCCCCCCTCTCAGTATTATTTCCAACAATTGGTATCAGAGCAGGTTCTTCAGAAGAAGCTTGATCGCTTGAAGAAAGATCTTTCATCATGAGCAACTACGAGAGGGAAGCATCAATCAGGCCGCCGATTTTTGATGGGACAAACTTCGTTTATTGGAAGGTAAGGGTTACTGCCTATCTTCAATCTCTTGGTACAGAAGTCCGGGATATCATAGATACAGGGTATACTTTTCCATCAATAACTCCTACAGATCTAGCCGAGAAGAAGAAATATGAAACAAATGCAAAGGCGGTCAATACTCTATTAGGATGCCTATCTCAATCAGAATTTGTCAAGGTAATGCAGTTTAAATCCGCAAAAGAGATATGGGACAAGATTGTTCTGAGCTATGAAGGAGATGATCAGGTAAAACGAGCAAAACTTCAAGCCCTCAGGATTTAGTATGAAAATCTCAGAATGTATAATGATGAAATTGTGGCTAACTATTTTCTTCGTGTAGATGAGATTGTTAATTGTATGAAAAATTTGGGTGAAGAAATAATAGAGGCTGTTGTGGTTGAAAAGGTTCTAAGATCTTTGTCCCCTAGGTTTGAATCTAAAGTTTCAGCAATAGAAGAAAAAGAGAATCTACAAAGCCTAAAAATGTCACAGCTGCACGGAATTCTAACTGCTTATGAAATGAGGAAAGGAGGTCCATCAGACAAGAGAGAAGCTGTCTTCAAGGCTTCAGGCAAAGGAGAGTACTATGAGTCAGGACACGTGTCAGAAGAAGAAGAAGAATCAAATTTTGTCAGAAATCTTCAACGGGGTACTGGTCGTTTTCGAGGTAAGTTACCTTTCAAATGCTTTGCTTGTGGAAGAGTCAGTCACTATGCTGCCAAATGTCCTCACAAGGATAAGATTGACAAAGGGAAGGAACCTGTTAGATGGAACAAGAAACATAATGAAACTAAGAAAAGTTACTACACTCATGAAGACAGTGATGGCCTATCAAATAGTGACGAAGATGAATGAGGTAATGATTATAAACTTTTAATGGCCTTTGAAGATGATGATTACATGGACGCTATAGATGTAGATGGTTTTTATGAAGAGATTTCTCGACTCAAAATATGTTTAGAAGAAAAAGATATGATCATTGATACTCTGCAATTCCAACTTGATGAAAAAGAAAAATCTCTTGAGAAGTTAGAATGTGAAATTGTTGGCCTTAGAAAAGAAATTGAGAAAACAAAGGCTCTTAATCTTAAATTTGTTAAAGGATCTGAAACTATGGATGAGATTATCAATGTACAACGTTCTCCTCTAATCAAGACAGGTCTAGGTTATAATGGAGAAACATCTCAAGCATCCACCTCAAAGAGTTATCTTGATGCAGCAAGGAGGAATGAGCAAAAGCCCAATGGAGATCACCAGGTAAGGCAGGGACGAATTACATCAAGAACAAACAAATACTACCAGGTAAACTAGGGGCAATCCATCTTAAGGGTGAACAAAAGCTACAACCAGCCACAAGTAAAAACTTCTCAATTTGCTTCAAGAATGGATGACAATAGAAATTACAATCATTTAGTTGGTAGATTTGATAATCGCAGAAGTTTCTTCAATGGCCAATGTTTCTCTTGCCATAACTTTGGTCACAAAGCAGCTCAATGTGTTGCTTATAAGACAATCATGACTAGAGAAGCTCAAAAACAAAGAAGTATGACTGGGATTACGAAAATGACTTATAACAACTTTTCTGTTAGAAAATTATATATTACGGAGCAATGGAACACATAAAATATTGCAGAAATATAAACACAGAAAATGCACAAAACAAGAGAGACACAGATATACGTGGTTCACCCAGTTTGGGCTACGTCCACCCCGAACAGCCAGTCCTTCCTTTCTATTATCCAGCAAAATAAAGAGACACAACCTACAACAAATCCGCTGTAATATCCTCTGTTTTCTCTCACAGTCTCACCTCTCTATTTCCCGCTCACAGAATACACATCTATCACATAGCCTCAAATACAATGCCTTCATACAAAGAGAGGGGTTTCCTTCTAGGGCAAAAAACCCTAAACTAAACATAAGTTCTACCGTCAGATCATCCGCCTAATGAACAGCCCAGATTGACTAGAAATTACTATACTTTTACAAGGCAATTTTACAGCTGTTTTTAGCTTCGGGACCCCCCCTGGAGCCCCCCCTAGACCCCCCTAAACCCCCCCTGCAGCGAATATTTTACGGGCCCATTTCGAACTGGGGTCCAATGTGGCGATACCTTTGAATATAGAAGATAATCAAGCTCCACACCCAACATTTTCTGCCCTTGAAAATGAAATTGAATGTTCCATTTGTAATAAATTTGGTCATGAAGATTCTGAATGCAGGAGCAGGTTTCGGCAGACAAAGGAACAAGCCTCAAGCACCAGAACATGGAGAATAAAGGAACCACAAACAGAAAGATGTGGGATAGCTTTTCATGCAGAAGGACAAGAAAATCTATGGTACATCGACAGCGGATGTTCGAAGCATATGACAGGTGATACAGAAAAACTTGAATCATATACTACTTTAGAAAAGGGAAAGAAAGTTTCTTTTGGAAATGATACCGCTGCAGCCATAAAAGGAAAAGGCACTGCTCAGTTGAAAGAAAAGGTCAAAGCTGGAAATGTTTTGTATGTTGATGGCTTGAAGCATAATCTACTAAGTTTTAGTCAGATGTGCGATCAAGGAACATAGGTAATATTTCGATCAAATGGATGTAGTGTTCGTGATCTTGATACAGGAAAAACAGTGATCAAAGGCATAAGAACTCCAAATAATCTATACATATTTGAAGAAGGACAACAACAATGCTATTTGAGCAAGGATGATGAACATTGGTTATGGCACCGGAGGTTGGGGCATCTAAGCTTTTCACAAATAAGGAAAGCATGCAAATACCAGGAAGTTCGTGGTCTTCCAGATATCAAAATTCCAGACAACACCATATGCAAATCATGTCAGTTTGGTAAGAAAACCAGAACTAACTTCCCTGAGAAGGAAGGATCAGCCAGTAGGCCTCTTGAACTAGTCCATACAGATGTATGTGGTCCATTTAGGACAAGGTCACCTCGAGGAGAAGAATACTTTATATTATTCATTGACGACTTCTCCAGGATGGTTTGGTTGGGACTTATGAAACACAAGGACGAAGCATTCGAAAAATTCAAATCTTTCAAAGCCTTGGCTGAAAACGAATCAGATCACAAAATTAAGTGCCTCAAGTCCGATAGAGGTGGGGAGTTTACCTCAAATGAATTTTTCGATTTCTGTGAAGAACATGGAATAAGAAGGGAATTCTCTACAGCTAGGACTCCTCAGCAAAATGGAGTGGTGGAAAGGATGAACAGAACGGTCCAACAAATGGCTCGTGCTATGCTTGATGAGTCTGGGACTCCCGCAACCTTCTGGGGTGAAGCTGCTTTTGCTGCGGTTGTTATTCTCAACAAAACAAATGTCCGAGTGAACAACACTCAAACTCCTCATGAGCTCTGGTATGGTGAGACTCCTTCGGTAAAGCATTTCAAAATTTTTGGAAGCAAATGCTATATTAAGAATAATGATGAACAACTTGGCAAACTTGAACCTAGAGCAGATGAAGGCATTCTCCTTGGTTATTCTCCCCACAGCAAAGCATATAAGTGTTACAATAAAAGACTTGGAAGAATTGTTGACAACATTGATGTAGTGGTTGATGAAAAAGGATACATTCCTAGGTAAGTAAATTATGTAAATATCGAAGAGGATGAAGACTACTCTCGAAATCAGATTGATGATGAAGAAGAACCTCAAGAGGCACCAGAGGAACAGATAAGGATAAAAGAGAAGACTCCATCCAGGTACATTCAGAAGAATCATCCAGAATCTCAGATTTTGGGGCAGAAAGAGGCAGGTGTACAAACAAGAAGAACAATTGCAGAAGCCTCAAGCTATTTGGCATTGATCTCCTCCACTGAACCAAAAAATGTAAGAGAGGCATGCAAAGATGAATGCTGGGTCAAGGCAATGGATGAAGAACTTGAGCAGATCGAAAAGAACAACACTTGCGAGTTGGTTCCTAGACCAAAAGATAAGAATGTCATAGGGACAAAATGGATCTTCAAAAATAAGTTGAATGAAAATGGGGAAGTAATTAGAAACAAGGCCAGACTTGTTTGTAAAGGGTATGCTCAACAAGAAGGAATAGACTTTGAAGAAACTTTTGCTCCCGTTGCTAGACTTGAGGCCATCCGAATGTTCCTTGCTATCTCAAGCTTTCAAAAGTTCAAAGTATTTCAAATGGACATGAAATCAGCCTTTCTGAATGGAGACTTAGAAGAAGAAGTGTACATTGAGCAACCAGATGGTTTCATCCTTGGGAATGATCCAAATCTTGTATGCAGACTAAAAAAGGCTCTCTATGGTCTTAAACAGGCTCCAAGGGCTTGGTACTACCGTTTGGACAAATATCTTCATCAACAAGGTTTTTCAAAGGGATCAACAGATAGCAATCTTTATATAAAAATTGAAAATGACAAATTGCTAATACTTGTTGTGTATGTAGATGATATTATCTTTGGCAGCAATGAAGAAGCTATGAGTCAAAGCTTTGCCTTGGTAATGCAGAAAGAATTCGAAATGTCTTTGCTTGGAGAATTGACATATTTTCTTGGATTGCAAATCCAACAAAATGAAGGCGGGATCTTCTTTTCTCAAACCAAGTATCTCAAGCAGATTTTGAAGAAATATGGCATGGAAGATGCAAAACCAGTATGTACCCCCATGGTCACAGGATGTAGCCTCAGTGCAAATGATGAATCAGTAGCAGTGCATCAACCAACCTACAGATCTATGATTGGAAGTCTACTTTCTTTGACAGGTACCCGACCAGACATCATGCATGCAGTGGGAATAGTTGGAAGATTTCAGGAAAATCCAAAGGAAACTCATCTTCAGGCAGTGAAGAGAATTTTCAAGTACCTTCAAGGAACTCAAAACTATGGCTTATGGTATCCTAGAGACACAGATCTCACACTTCATGCTTATACAGATGCAGATTGGGCTGGAAGCGTGGATGATAGGAAGAGCACAAGTGGTGGTGCATTCTTTATGGGTTCCAGATTAGTATCTTGGTTCAATAAGAAACAAAGTTCGATTGCTTTATCTACAGCTGAAGCGGAATATGTGGCTGCTGCATCTTGCTGCACTCAACTCCTTTGGATGTTGCAGACCTTGCAGGATTTTCAAATCACTTGTACACCACCTATCTCCATCTTATGTGATAATACAAGTGCAATCAACATTTCAAAGAACCCAATCATGCATTCAAAGACCAAGCACATACCGATCAAGTATCACTTTCTCAGGGAACAAGTGCTTGAACAAAAGGTCAAGTTGGAGTATGTTCCTTCTAAGGAACAAGTTGCTGATATAATCACCAAACCATTGCCCAGGGAGACCTTTGAATACCTCAGGCAAAAGCTGGGGGTTGTTGATGCATCATCTTGTTGTTGAATCTCATCTGTTTCAGATATTGTTGGTTGTACGCAAGTTTTCATATGGGGTATACGCGTACATTTGCTGGGTTATGGATTGGTCGAAGATCGAATGGCACAGGTTCAGGGGGAGCATATATTCTTCTAATAATGCATTGTTGGCATTATGGTAGAAGATCTTGGAGGAAGTACAGAAGGAGAACATGGATGCTGATCTGAATATTGCTGCAATATGTCTCTATCTCTTTCATGGTCATTTATGGTGTTTGGTGGATTATGGTTCTTCTTGAAGAATTTTTTTCTTCTTTTGCAGATCTGATCTATAGTCAGGGGGAGCATGATCAGCAAAGCAAAGGCTTAAGCATGTTCTCAGGGGGAGCATAACCCTTTGCCCTTGATGTCAAAGGGGGAGAATGACGTTGAGGATCTTGAGGTTGCCATCAAGTCCAAAGGGGGAGATTGTTGGCATTATGATTTTGGTTTGGCTCTCTGGTACAGGTGTTGTACTTGATGGCAACTCACTCAAGTGGCAAAACTCTGTTTCAGGCTCTCAAAATGATGGAAAATAAGAGGTTCGCAGGTGCATCGTTCAAAAGGTGCGGACCCGCAGGTTCTCCATCCAGGAAGTGCGGACATACCCACAGGTTATCCATTCATAAGGTGCGGTCTCCCAGTTCATTCACTCCAATGCAGAGAAGCGCGCTCACGTGGGGTTTCTTATGTTTGGCCCTTGGTATTTAGCCCGTCGTTCATGATCCTATGGTTTTGGCCCGTGGTATAGGATCTAAATTATTTGAACCCTTGTTTGGATCCCTTGTATTGGTTTTCGATGGTTTTGTCCCATGGTTTGAATAAGGGCTTGCCTATAAAAAGGAAAAGAGATCACTTGGCTAGACACTTGTGAAATTTGAATATCTTAAGATCTGAAATTTTGGGTGATTGGTTTAAAAGCTAGATCTAAATCAAGGAGAAAATTTAAGGCGAATCTATTGATAAGTCATGATATCTTGGGCGCATGATCAGATCTGACTGATTGTGGCACATTGGAGGACTGTTAATTTGGCGCTAATCAGAGGTTCGCAGGCGATCCATGGCGTGAGTGTGGGGGTACGCAGCGCAGGAGAAGGCGCAGTGCAGGGGTACGCAGCGCAGCAGAAGGCGCAGTGCGAGGTACACAGCGCAGGAGAAGGTGCAGTGCAGAGGTACGCAGGGAAACAGAAGAACAAGTTGCGGAGGTACGCTGTCAGGTGGGCAGTGAAGGTGCAGATCTGAGCAGAGGTACGCAGGGCAGCAGAATGAGTGGTGCAGAGATACGCAGAGCAGTAGACCGACCAGGTGCGGATCTGCGCAGTTTAGACACAAAAGAGCTGCGGGTATTCGCAGGCCACTATTGGTGAAGTTGTGGACCTATCTTGAAACATTTGTTGGCTGTCTTTTATTTATTGATGCTGAGTTCTGGGTTTAGATTTCTGGTATTACTTTTCTGTTTACAACATTCTGAGAAGTTGGGTGATTCATTGGTTGATTGTATAAGGAGATTGGGTGATTTGCATGTACTTGATGATTATTTGATCTTCTTGGATCCAGTTTGAAAATTAATGAAACGTGGTCCTTAAAGAAGTAAAAGAGAAAAGGGGTTTGTAGCTCTCTTCCAGGAGAGATTGGAAAACGAGAGAGAGTTGTAGCTCTCTGCAGGTTGCAGCTTGCGTACTGGTAAAGGACTGCACCAGTACAAAATCCTTGTAAAATAAGTTTCTAATTGAAAGAAGATAGAGACATATTGCAGCAGGTGGTTTTCACCCACATTGGGTTTCCACCTTATATCTGGTGTTCTTTGGTGTGCCTATCTATTTTTCTTGTTCTTGTTCATTATTATATGGCACTAACATACAAATTAATGATCAATATCTGAAGAATAAATTAAAGTATAAATCTGGAAGGTATATTGAAAAGAATTTGATAATACTGATTCACCCCCCTCTTAGTATTATTTCCAACAATATCTTATGTCGTACTTATGGTTATACTGATGATACACATAAGCTTCGTCTTTTTCCTGCTACTCTTAAAGCAACTGCATTAAAATGGTTTATGGGGTTAAGAGAACACACTATAATTTCTTGGGAAGACATGAGGAAATTTTTTCTTAAGAAGTATCAAGCCTATTGTAGGCTTAGAGATTCAAAAGAAGATATTTTTAGGATGTCTCAACAAGAATACAAGAGTTTGGAAGAATACTTAGAATGATTTCTTTACAAATTACAAAAATCCAAACAACATTCTCTAAATCCTGATACCATTAGAACAATTTTTCTCAAAGGAATACGATATGAGTATCTTGATATTCTTAATGTGATGGGAAAAGGAGACATCTCATATTTTCCATTTGATGAAATTACAGAATTGTGTAAAAAGTATTCTAGAGGTAGAGCAAAAAGTGGAAAAAGAGATGTAAATTCAAAAGTTATCTAATCAGCAACAGGAAGCATAACAAGAGCTGAATTAGGGAATTTGTTTGAGAATTTTAAAACTGATATTTTGAGCACATTGGGAACACAAGTTGATGTACTTAAGGCTAAGAAGAAATAGGATGAACAAGATCTAGCACTATCAATTTTTTGTCCTAAATGTAGGAAGAAACATCCACTAAGGGAATTTCCTTTAGATGGTATTCAAGTTTGTGGACCTTTTACTGAAAATCATCTAACTGATAATTGTCCAAAACTAAAGGAATTACAAGAAAATTCGAAAGATGAAAATCAAGGAATTGACTCTCTCTATTATTTGGCACCAAGAAGACCTTGGAAACCATAGTTTATAAGTATGCCTCAAAATTTACCTTAACAATTTACTCAATATCCTGCCCAAACTTCATGGGATGCTCCTATGCCATGGCAAGCTTGGCCTCCTCAGCAAAACCAAAAACAACTTTCAAAAAGTTGTCGAGGATATGCTTATGGAGGCCAACCTCCTCAACAATTTTATCTTTAACAGCCATATTAGCAACAATATCAATCTTATCCTCAACAATCATATCAACAGCCATATCCTCAACAACCATTTCCATATCAACAATTCCAGCAATCCCCTCAATCAAATCCATTCACACAACAATCAATGCCTGCACTAACTCAACCTCAGCAGCTTCAGCTTCCTTCTAACCAAACACCACCCAGACCAACTCAACTACCAGCCCAACCGGTAGCAAATCCAAGCAACAAAGTGGAGAGGCCAATCTACAATACTGAAGAAGGAACATCATATTCAATTCTTCCTATTCAAAACATCCACTTTAGGTCTGGAAAAATATTACAAAAAGACTCTCCTATGATTATAGAATAACAAATTGAAGAAGGAGAACAATATGAAAAATCTAATCCAAAGAATCAAATTCAGAAAAGTAAACTATTATGACTCAAACACCACCTTTCCCATAAAGGTTAGTAGAGTAGAAAAATTCAATTTCTCTTCCTGAATTTGATATATTAGACGAATTAAAGAATTCTTATGTCAAAATCCCTTTGTTTGAAGTTATCAAAGATATTCCTATTTATACAAAGGTAATTAAGAAACTGTGCACAAAGAAAACTGCAAAAAGAAAACAGGATCCACCTACAATTCACGTCATTCGGAAATTGGCTAGTCTTATGTCAACAAAAACCACAGTTGAAAAATATGTTGATCCTGGAACACCTATGGTAACCATTTCAATCAACAATTTTTCAGTTTCTAAAACTCTAATTGACTTAGGAGTTGCTATCAATGTTATGACAATAGAAACCATGAAACATTTGAACTTGCCAAATTTCTAACCAACCACTACAATTTTGGAACTAGCTAACAGATCCAAAGTAGTGTTAGAAGGAGTACTCGATGACATCATTGTTTCTTTGGATTCTTGGGAATATCCTGTAGAATTCCTAGTCCTACAACCAAAATCAAATTTAGGAGGCCATCCTTTAATTCTTGGCAGACCATGGTTAGTCACAACTGATGCCTTTATTGGATGTATATCAAGAAGTATGATCATATCACATGGAAATGAAATAAAGGAGATTACACTCTATTCTCCTGCCCAATATCCTTCTCTATTATCTTGGTCTGATGAACAAAAAGAAGAAATTCAACCAATTCTAAGTATTAATCAAGCTTTCGATCTTAGAGAAGAGGATAATCAGGACTTAATGGATCTTTTCATTTCAGAACCTGACATTTTAGAGTAGCTAAGAACAAATCAATATGAAGCTGCAAATCAATTGCTAAATCAATGTTTTCAGGAAACTTGCACTATTAATTCACTACAAACATTATTTGAAGCAATTTTTCCTATTAACACAATAACAAATTCTCAAAGTAAATTGATTCAAATCAGCCCCGGAAGAAATCTTAACATTGGTATCAATCTACAATCATCATAGGAAGAACAAGTAATTGTACTATTAAAGAAATATTCAAAATCTTTTGCTTGGGATTATACAGATATGCAAGGAATCCATCCAAAAACATGTATCCATCACATTTACATAGATGAAACTATCAAACTGGTAAGACAACCACAAAGAAGAATGAATCCAATGATGAAGGAGATAGTGAAAGAGGAATTGTAGAAACAGGTAGGATTTATCTACCCCATCTCTGATAGTGAATGGGTTTCTTCCTTAGTTTTGGTTCCTAAGAAAAATGGAAAATGGAGAATTTGTGTAGACTATAGGGAACTGAATAAGGCAACACTTAAGGATTATTTTCCACTACCATTCATTGATCAAGCACTAGAGTCATTGGCAAGGAAAAAGTTATTTTCCTTTCTTGATGGATTTAGTGGTTATAATCAAATCAAGATAGAATTAGAGGATCATTTTAAAATGACATTTACTTGTCCATGGGGTACATATTATTACAACGTGTTACCTTTTGGACTATGTAATGCACCTGCTACTTTCCAAAGAGTAGTCCTAGCCATTTTTGTTGATCTTATACATGAATGTGTAGAAATATACAAGGATGATTTTACTGTTTATGGGAACACATTTGATGATTGTTTAAACAATTTTGAAAAGGTTTTACAAATATGCATTGACACGAATCTATCTCTTATAAATGAAAAATGTTTTATGATGCTAACTGAAGGGATAGTGTTGGGACACCATATTTCATCATCTGGAATAAAAGTGGATCCAACAAAGATAGAAGTCATTGTAAACTTAATGCCACCAACAACATAGAAAGAAGTAAGAAGTTTCTTGGGATATGTAGGCTATTACAGAAGATTCATTGAAAACTTCAGCAAAATAGCTTTTACTTGCAAAAGACATTGAGTTTCAATGGATATCAGATTGTCAAAATGAATTTGAAAAACTAAAAGAAAAATTGTCTATAGCACCCATTCTCATAGGACCAAATTGGTTATTGCCATTTCACATATCTATTGATGCATCAGATACAACTATAGGAGCATCTCTAGGATAAAAATAAAATCAGTTTAACTATGCCATTTATTTCATTAGCAAAAATCTAACTCCGACATAATTAAACTATACAATAACAAAAAAAGAAATGCTAGCTGTTGTGCATGCAGTCAATAAATTTAGGCATTATATAACAGGCTATCAAGTGTTTATTCATACAGATCATTCAACCATTAAATATTTAATGAAAAAAACAATTACCAATGGCAAAATTACTAGATGGCTGTTACTAATGCAAGAATTCAATCTCAATGTTCTAGATCGACTAGGAAAAGATAATCAAGTGGCATATTTCCTATCAGGACTTCATTCTCATGGTGATCTTATTACTATTTCATACAAATTTCCTGATGAACATCTATTTTCTATAACAGCTAAAACCCCATGGTTTTCAGATGTAGCTAATTATTTATCATTTGGAATATTACCATCTCATTTCACTAGCAAGCAGAAAAGAAAAATAATCAGAGAGAGTGCTAGATATAGTTGGGTCAATGGTGACCTCTTCTATACTGGTCCTGATCTTTTGATAAGAAAATGTGTAAGAGAAGATGAAATTCTTGATATTCTAAAAGCATGTCATGATGAACCATGTGGTGGCCATTTTGCAGATAAACAAACAACATACAAGGTGCTCAAGCTTGGCTACTACTAGCCAACAATTTTCAAGGACTCAAAGGCCTATGTCAAAAGATGTGATAGCTGTCAAAGGACTAGAAGACCTATAGTATCAAATGCGATTCTATTGAAACCACAAGTACTTATAGAACCATTTGAACAATGGGCTCTTGACTTTGTGGGACCTATTAACCTGCCTTCAAATGGAAAGAAGTAAATCTTAGTGTATACAGACTATGTTACAAAATGGGTAGAAGCAAAAGCAGTGGCATGAGAAACAGAAGAAATAATGGTTTCATTCATCTTTGAAGAAATATTTGTAATATTTGGAGTTCCAAGATAGATTGTTACAGACCAGGGATCACAGTTCACTTCTAAACTTGTCCGAGATCTTACGAAAAAATACAAAATCAAGCATAGAAAGTCTACTCCATATCATCCTCAAGAAAATGGACAAGTGGAATCTACTAATAAGGTTATGGAAAACATCATGACAAAGACAGTGCAAATGAACAAAAAAGATTGGTCAGACAAATTAAAAGATGCATTATGGGCATACAAAATTACATGGAGAAATACTATTGGATTCAACCCATATCAACTGGTATATGGTAAAGAAGTTCTGTTACCAATCAAATTTCAAATTCATACATTTAAACTTGCAGCAGAATTGGGATTGGACCTGTCAGAAGCCCAACAATAGAGAATTATGCAGCTGAATGAACTAGACGAAATCAGACAACAAGCAGTTGAGCATACATCACTAGTACAACAACAAAGAATCAAATGGCATGACAAATTTATCAAAAACAATTTTTTTCATAAGGGAGACTGGGCACTTCTTTTCGACTCCAAGTACAAAGATTTCAAAGCTAAGTTTACTACTCATTGGCTTGGGCCATATGAGATAGAAGAAATCTTTGACAATGGAGCAGTCAAGATCAAGACAATTGATGAAGCCGCCATTTCATTTCTAGTTAATGGTCATAGACTCAAAGTTTATAATAAGCCTATCAATAAAGAAGAATTTATGAAGAGAGTCTCAGTAGAAAATAATATGGAAGTATTGGAACATTATACTACTTCTAAAATAAAAAAAAAAAAAAAAAAAAAAAGTTAAAAAATAATAAAGGAGTTTGGTTGTGAAAATCCAGGATACTAGCACAATACAAACTCAAATTCATATCAGAAAACCAACTTGTTTGGCCAATATGAATTCTCTTTTATGTTTTTCAATTTCATTTTACAGAATCATCCTCCAAAATTCAAAGACTTGAGGACAAGTCTCAAGATCAGCAAGGGGGAAGATTCATAATAAACCAACAAACTATGCAACTGGTTTAATGTCAAGCAGCTATATTGTAGAAGGGACCTGAGACATCATAATCAATATTTATTAGTAAGGGACCTGAACAAGATCAATGTCATATGTTATTGCAGAAGGGACCTAATTATTCATCTTAAAATCAACATCAAAGGGACATGAGAAGCAGCTACAAGCATCTACAATCTAGCAAAATCATTCAACATAATTCATTATGAGGTCAAAGTATCATCATCATTAGCAAAAGGTCAAGTGTTGACAAAAGAGCTAATTTCATCATCAACAGAATAAAAGCATTGACAATGAGATATCAAGCGAAATGAAAGTACTGTAAGTTTACATTATTCTTAATGCCTTCGATTTTGAATTTTTTTCTAAGATTGATAAACTAGTTTAAACTTGAATATGCAATACCCCTATCCATGTATATATCATCCTACATTACCCTATATCATACATCACCCTACATTATATACATTTACATCTTACATTATTCATTCACCTTATTACATTCATTAACCTTATTACAACCTTACATTCATCATTCACTCAACCACATTCATTTGAATTTTTTACCAAACTTTTTGGCCACATTTCTTTTTTGGGCCAATTTTTTTTGCCTCATGGAAAATTGCCTACAAAACAAGAAGGATTAGTCTGACATGCCTACAAAACAAGAACAAACAGAGTTAGTATCATTACAAATATACTTAAAATCTTATTTAAAAAAGAATTTGATTTGAAATTGCCCAAGATTATGGTCATTTCAAAACAAAGAAATACATAAGTATATGTAAATGATGACAAAAAGAAAGAAAAAAAAGGGCAAGTATGCTATGATAAAGGCATAATAATGGATATGCAACATGCAATGCAAGTATAATTGTTGGGATAGGGTCCTCTGGGTCAGTCTTGTGGTAAAAAACCCAAGTTTTGATGTAAATGTTGAAAAATATGTAAAGTCTCCACGATTTGTGGATGTGAAGCGCGTAGATGGTTAGGAGTCAAAGGGGTTTTAGCCCCTTGTTTATGTAAAAGTTGAGTCGGTTTTGAGATCCACCCATGGTCTGTGGACCATGGGCTTGTGTGTAAAAGGCTATAAATACGTGTGTCTTAGAGATTCTAAGGCATGTCTATGTCTGAGAGAGGAAAAAGGGGCAAGCAAGGAGTAAATAGATAGAAGGGAAAGGCTCTGCAGCTGAGTGTGCAAAGGCCAGAGGTAGAGTCTGCAGCTAAGTGCGCGAACCCCTGTAGCTGAGTGCGCAGGGTAGTTTTGAGTCTGTGATACCATATTGAAGATCAATAAAGAAGACTGTTGAAGAATTCTTGAGTTTATTGGTTTACTTTTGTTATTTATGTTTGCGATATA
This sequence comes from Pinus tabuliformis, assembly GCA_031772625.1. Taxonomy (NCBI): domain Eukaryota; kingdom Viridiplantae; phylum Streptophyta; class Pinopsida; order Pinales; family Pinaceae; genus Pinus; species Pinus tabuliformis. The sequence goes on from CM062820.1 coordinate 138,450,645, forward strand.
TGCTGTGGATAAATAATGTATTTATGAAGTATTGATCTAATGATGCACGACTTCATGGAATAAGTCTTAATAACTATATACAATGTTAAGTACTTTCACAAAGATTATGATACATTATGTTATGTTTATTAAAGACTTAAGTAGATCTACGCAAGTTCAGATCTAGGGTTAGTTTCTAATGCGCGTAAGTAGATAACTAAACTGTTAAAGGTCTGCAAAAGCCAATCATAGACCTTCGCGAAGGTCTAGAGGTTGTTTAAAAGGAGTTGCAGTGCCGAGCCCTAGGGGCTTATATATCTGCGTGAAGGCAGATCTAGGGAATTAAAAGACATCACACTGATCTCTAGATGCAAAAAATTGGTTCCAACATCCCCCCATACTGCTTCAGGTGAGACTGCAACCTACGCTACATGGGTTGTTGCCGAAAGGGCCAGAAGTGCAGGGTTTTGTTTGGCACATTTAACTATGAACCTAGGTGAGGAGCCCCTAAGCCAACAAATGGTTCCGTTGTTGGGACCAATATCTGCTTAAGGAGATGTGTGATGTCACATCACTGGAATTCGACCAAGAAGGAAATTGAGAAGTGGTTGGATAGGAAGATTCACGAATTCGCGGTGCAAGAGAACAAGAATTCGTGCTTGTCTAAGGAGTAGTGGTTGGATAGATATTTGTATACGGAAATACATGAAATTTTCTTCTGCACCTTCCCGATTGAATTATACGAGTGGATTAGCTAAGTTGGCAGGCGACCAAGGGAGGTGGAAGCTTGACAGTACAATAGTGTGGACCCCCGAACTCGTGCGAAGGTTGTAAGCCTCTAAAGATAAAATCATGTGGGCTATTGATCAATGGCTCAATCAAATTATAGGAGGATTTGTTACAGAGTTTGCGGTTGATACCTCAGTCATCTACAACGAAGTAGAGTGATGCTTCTTCAAGAGACCACAAGGTAAGTATCTAAGATCTATGAATACCTGGGTTAAGATGCTCTTGTGTGAAAAACGGGTTATGCCATTGCCTTTATGTTTAGAGCTACGCGAAGTGGAAAACTCTTCAGAGAAAGTGAGAAATCAGGTCTTGAGTATAGCCCGTTGATTGGACCTCCTTCGAGCAACGACAAGGGAACAGTACAGGCCTCACCGCGGAGTGCTGTCCAGATGATAAAACAGGGGTTTTCTGCAGATACATCATCCATACACTCCACCTCCGCCTCCACATCATACACCTTCACCCACACCTTCGCCACCACCACCATCATTCAACATGAATACAATGAAGTATAGGGAGCAAAGATACATATCATTTTTGGTTTGTTGCGAATGCTGTGTGGACAACGCAGCAAAGTACTGATGACAATAGAAAGAAGGCGCAGTTGGTTACTGCTCTACAGGATCGCATGCTAATGTGGTATATTAAGTACTATTCTGATCATCCTGTGGCAACTCTAGTAGAGACTAAGGCTAATTTAAACAAAGAATTTAGTAAACATAAGTATAACTCACAGTCAATAGTTGGATTTAAGGGAATCATGATGAGGGTTGATGAAACGCCTTTGGAGTTAGATCAAAAGCTGAAATGGGTGATCCGCGAAGTTAATATGCAGCTCACATATGGTCAGCATCGTGAGTGGTTTATAGCCTCGCTTCTACCCCACCTGAGGATTTCTTTGTCACAATAGAAGATAAGAACTCAGGCAGAAGCCCTGGAAATCACGATGGGATTGCATGCGACACCTATTTAGGATGTGACTTTGGGAGTCCAATAGAGTCACTCGCAGTTGTAGAACCTCTGCTTGGAATTGCAGAGTTTGAAGAAAGAGAAGGAGACTAAACCAGAGGTGTGCGAGGAAGTTTGGTGCCTGAAATGTAAAATCCAGGGGCATGATAAAGACCACTATCCCATATTTGTGAACTATATCTCAGGAGGGGGACCAATTCCCATGAGGATAGAAGGTCCAGCAGGGCCGAGGTGGCTGGAAAACACGCCATAGATAATTGTCATTTGCTTCAAAAATTCATTCAAGCACCACAACGGTTGTTCTACAACTTCTGAAAATCAATGAGCCATGATGAGCGCCACTGTCGTAGCTATGAAATAATGATGGAAAGAACACCGACATATAGAATGCAAGCAGAAAATCAGCCTTCAGAGCAGGGTGTCAGAGGAGTGCGCGGAGGATATCAAGGACGAGGATGAGGAGGAGGAGGAGGAGGACCTGGTAGAGGTCGTAGACAGGTTATTTTCTATAATTGCGAAATGCCAGGGCACTATGCATGAGTGTTAGAATCAGACACGCCTATCATGTCAATATTGTAGCCAGTTTGACCACACTATAGAGGAATGCCCCGTGTTGATAGCTAAGATGCAGGAGAAAAAGGCGTAGCCTCAACAACCTATGCAGAACTTACAAATGATGAGAGTTAAGCCCCATGAGGAGGATCCGAATGTGAATGTCATGCTGAGAAGCGGGATAACAACTGGGGATGATAAGGGAAAACAGCCTGAAGAGGATGGATGGGTCCATAAGGCCCCAAAGAAGGAAGTTGGGTTTGATATGGAGCGTGCAAAGGAAATATTTATGGAGGCCAAGAAAAGCTTCGCTGAGGCATCCACCTCAGGAAGCTAGAACAAAGTACCAGAAACCAGCGCGACTACAGAGGTCGATCCCTCTGTGCTTATCACGTTCTTGGATACTTGCATGAAACTTCTGCACGATAGCAAGGCTGTGAAAGGCCTGGAGGAATTGATAAACAACTGTGCTAGTAAAGAAAATGCTTTGATATGAATGGAGTCATTAACTTGAAAAAGAGGACAATGTGGTTTGAAAGAAAATTGCTTCGGGTTGTAGTACCATTGGACCTTGTAGAAGGATCGTGCTATATTGAACCCATCCGTGACTATGAAGAAAGTGATGATGACTTGGATAAGATCTACAAAATAACGGCCCGAGATCAAGGTTGGATTAATCCAACAGCTGATGGATGGATTGCATGGGATCGGGAAAGTTCCTGTACCTCAGATTCAGATGAAGAGTTGGAGCACTAGCAGAATAGGCTGCATGAAGTATCTACGTTGCGCTGTAACATGATGACTAAATCGCTGTGCTGTGTGTCATCAGAGGTAAGAAACTTACCCTATTATGATGGTTTAACTAATGTAGATAAGTTTTTGGATACCTTTGAACGAGAAGTCCCCGAGGATCATCACTTCCAAGCATTGTATTTGGCGCTGCGCGCTATGCCCGCACGATGGTGGGGTACACACAAGGATAGCTTTGATGGATGACGAGATTACAGAAGTATGATGAGGTTGCAATTTGGTTGTCTTAACATTCGACTAACTGAGAAATACGATGGGAGAAATGATCCGCGTGATCATTTAGCAACGTGGACTAAGGCTTATGGAACGAAGCTGCAACCAGAGTGGGTGCACTTATTCTGTCATATTTTGTATACAATCCCTATGAATTTGTATTTGGAAACAAAGCACTGCCATGGCACCACAGAGTGGGATATATTAAGGAAGGATTCTTAATGACCTTCATATTTGAGGATGGGTTTGAGAGTATTGATGAAGCCCTACAGGAGGTTAAGGAAACGATCTTTAGAATACCACAGGAATCCTTGGAATGGGTTCAACCAGGTTGGAGCACCCAGGTGTGCCATGCACTGGAATGATATAATGTGACTGTTGAGGGGAAGGATGAAGGTCCAAGAAATATTAATATTCCAGAGGCAGAATTCCATTATGAGGTCGAAGGTCCACAAATAGAGAACCAGGACATCACCGCGCCATTAAAAACCAAGCAAGTGAACATTGGTACGGAAGCAGAGCCAAAATTTGCGAAGATTTGGGATTATTGGGACGATGCCACAGTGGATAAAGTTGCTGAGCTACTCTGCGAGTACTAGGATTTTTTTCCTACCAAGTTTTCAGACCTGAAGGGCATAATAGGCGACTTGGGTGTGATGAAAATCACTTTGAAACCGGATGCGAAGCTTATTAAGAAGAGGCCGTTGCCTTAATCCAAGATACAAGGAAAAGGTTCGCTTGGCGTTGGATAAGATACTAGAAGTAGGAATTATCTAACTAGTGGAAGAATCTGATTGGGTGAGCCCGATGGTGGTTAAGGAGAAGAAACAGAAGGGGGAAATAAGGATTTGCATGGATCTGAAGAAACTTAATGATGCCTGTGTCCATGACCCATTCCTGACACCGTTTATAGATGAAGTGTTGGATAACATTGGAGGGCAGGAGGCCTATTCGTTCACGGATGGGTTTTTGGGGTACCATCAGATCAAGATCACACCAGAGGATAGGAGCAAAACAAACTTCACTATGGAATGGGGTTGTTTCCTGTATATTGTAATGCCGTTTGGACTCAAGAATGTACTTGCGATACTCTCTCGTGTAGTTATAGCAACATTTAAGGAGTTCATTCATAAGTTCTTGGAGGTGTATTTTGATGACTGGACGGTGTTCGGTTTAGTGGAGTGCCATGTAGCAAGACTGCGTCTGATGCTGGATACATGCTGCAAATACCAGATCATGCTGAATTTGAAGAACTGTTTATTCTGTGTCCCCTTTGGGATCTTGTTGGGTCATGTGGTGTGCAAGCAAGGGTTGATGGTGGACCCTGCCAAGATCACGGTGATAGTGAATTTGGAGGCCCCAAGAAGTGTCAAACAGCTGCACGTAACGCTTGGACATACATGATATTACAGGAAGTTCATCAAGGCTTATGCTCAAATTACCGCGCCCATGGAGAAATTGCTGAAGAAGGACGCTACATTCGGGTGGGATGAATAATGTCAGCACAGTTTGGATGTATTGAGGGAGAAGATGGTCACCATGCCGATTTTGGTCTTCCCGGATTGGAAGAAAGAATTCCACGTACATGTCAATGCCTCTTGCATTGCATTGGGAGTAGTGCTAATGCAGGGCAGTGAAGGAGAGATGGACCACCCTATAGCCTTCGAGAGTAGGAAGCTACCAAAGGCTGAGAAGAATTACTCAACAACAAAATGCAAAGGATTGGCTATGGTGTATGCGCTTCAAAAATTGAGGCACTATTTGTTGGGTGGACATTTCAAAATGTACATAGATCATTCTGCCTTGAAATACCTAGTCAATTAGCCTGTGTTGGGGGGAGGATCTGTAGATGGTTGCTGCTATTCCAGGAGTATCACTTTGAGGTTATTGTGAATCCAGGTAGGTTGAATGCAAGACCTTGGAGGAAGGGTTGCCTGATGTGCATGTCTTCGTGGTGCACATAGTAGATAACCACTTTGCAGTTATTATTCACTTTTTGACTACAGGGATGGCACCAGAAGGGTATACAAGTCAGTAGAAGAAGGAACTAGTAGTGCACGCGGTGGATTTCTCAGTGATTGCAGGACATTAAGATGGGTGCAGACGAGATATTGCAGCGATATGTTCCAGATTTTGAGTGGAATAACATCCTCGTTGAAGCTCATGGAGGGGCTGCGGAAGGACATTATGTAGGAAAGGTGACATCACAAAATATTTTGCGCACATGGTTATGGTGACCTACGCTACATAAAGAATCTAAAGTGTATTGTAGGGAATGTAATGCATGTCAATGAATGGGCAAACCATCGCGAAGGGGCGAGTTGTCGCTGAATCCTCAAGTATTGTTGCAGCCATTTGAAAAATGGGCAATTTATTTTGTTGGGCCAATTCAACCCCTAGGGAAGAAGACAAGTGTGCATTATATCATCACTACAACAAAGTATCTAACCAGATGGGTCGAGATATAGCCAGTTAAGGATTGCACAGGGGCTACATCATCGAAGTTTTTGTTTGAGTATGTGTTAACCAGATTTGGCTGCCCAAAAGTGTTGATGAGTGATCGAGGTACGCACTTCCTAAACGAGACAATCAATGCGTTGACTTAAGAGTTCCAGGTCTATCATCAACAAAGCACACCATATCATCCTCAGGCTAATGGAACAGTTGAGGCCTTTAATAAGATTTTGGAGAACGTGCAGACGAAGATTTGCAACACACAACAAAATGACTGGGATGTGCACGTATCTGTAGTGCTATGGGCATACAGGACTACTTGTAAAAAGCTGAAAAGGCAGACACCTTTTAGATTGGTCTATGGTGTAGAAGCTGTGATGCCAATGGAGTATATCATGCCTAGTCTGTGCATAACATCTCTCATAGGTATGGAAGATCGCGAAGCCTTGGAGGAACGACTCATGCAACTGATGGAGCTTGAAGAGGACCACTTCTTGGTTGGATTCCATCAGCAAGTACAAAAGGAACGTGAAAAAGTGTGGCACGATCGACACATCAAGCTTCGCACCTTCAAGGTAAATGATCTGGAATTATTATATGATAGTAAGTTCACTAAGTTTTCAAGGAAATTTCAGATGCATTGGCTAGGCCTATATATTTTCAAAGAAATTATAGATGGAGGCACAATTTAGGTTGCGAAGCTGAATGGAGAACATTTTCCGAGAAGGGTGAATGGCAGCCGATTAAAGCCATATACATGGGATCCTACACAATGAATTTATGGTGGAAAGACATTGTTAGTGCTCTAGGCAGTTGTAAGGGGGTGCAGGATTATAAACTACACTGCTAGGTTTGGAGGACTAGGTGGCAAGCGGGCTGCGGAGAAAATGGTGAAGTGGCAATATAAGAAGTTGCGCGCAGGAAGCTGCGCTATGGAGGGAGGTGCCACGCAACACAATAGGAAAGTGATTGTTGGAGTCACTGTTCATGATTTGATAGCCAGAAGAGGGTTAAGGGGAGCGGGCTAGTGACATTTAAGGCCAAAATATTTGAAGATCTGTTGCCAAAACAACATTAATGGTCGAAACTTGGGGGGAACGGTCAGCTTTGAATCCAAAAACCCCAATAAATTACGCGTGTCGGTCCAAAAGATAACACTTTTCACACTTGGAGTTTTTTTGAAATTCGTTATCTGTTTATGAGCCGAGCCTTTTGGGAAGAGTCCTTTTCCCACATAGATGTGTCTCTTGAATCCCATGAATCATTTATGGAGAAGATGACTGCCACCAACCCCGCTGAGGCTTTGAGTACGGAAGCAACAGTATCTGATGCCCCAGGCCTTGAAATATCCAATGTTGATGTTATGCCTGCGGTGCCCACGGCATCGAGGTTTCCAAGGCCGAGACAATCCATGGCCGAAGAGAAGTAGAAGAAGCCGGTATAGATACTCACTTCCCCAAGGGGGCATACAACAACCCCAACCCAGAAAAAAGACAAGCAGCCAGAAAAAGGCAAAGAGAAGGTTGTCGACCTGGAGGTAGACAACAACAGGGAACTGAAGATGTTGATGCTGAAGGAGCAAAGCCCATCACAAAGCTCCCTCAGTATGTCCCTTCGAGGAAGGGTAAGGCAAAGATTCCAAAAGACCCAGACTCTGACAAGTTTGTCATTTCCACACCCCTGCTACATGAGCAGGTTCCGTTTGAAGGTCCGTAGCTCGTACGAGTCCTGCTATTGAAGATGGAGGATTGGGATTTAGCGGATCTCACTAAGTTCCCACACTTATCAACGGATAACTTCATGAAGCACGTATATTATGAAGGCACGGGTGTGACAACACTGGAAATAGAGGAATGGGCCTGAGGTGTTGAGAAATCCAGGCTGCTCAACTTGCTTTGGGTGCCACATTACCACCGTACCCCAATTAACACAACATGCATATGCCAGCTACTCACGCTGGTACATGATGGGTGTTTATGGCTAGGAGGGCCTATCCCGATCACTGATATGTTGATTCACAGGCTTATGCACTTGCTGCATAACGGGTTGAATCTGGCCAAGGCGTTTGGTGGAAAGGCAGGAGAGAGGAACTGGCTGAGCGCATGAAAAACACTTATAAATTGGTGAAGAAGGTGTGAGGGTACTCCATCTTGTCCATAAATGACCTTGTAGTTTAGTTGGCTACACAGATATTGGTAGGCAAGGTGATGAGGAAGTGTTGTGCGAATGAAATTCTGACGCCTGTCATATCTCTAGTAGCTAAGGGCGCGAAAGGTGTACTATTCAATTGGTCTAGATACCTCTGCCAAGCTTTCCTTGTGAATTTCCACGAGGTGCAGGATGAGACCAAGCCATTCCATTACACTTGGTTGCTGCTATCTATTGTTCTAGTTACGTGGGAGCTACTGGAGGACAACCAGTTTCCTCCGTTGGAAGAAGCGTTTCCGGAGGCGGCATAATTCGCCTCCCAATGGGCTACAAAGGACCCCACACGTGTCACAGAGCCAAATATTTTTTAGGTCTTGATGGAAGCAAGTCTTTGCATGGCAGTCAACTAGCTCCCAAGGTTGTCCCCAACCTTGTACACACAGATTTCCGCCTATGCTGCATTCAAAGCTGACTTCGATAGAGTTTATATCCAAGCTCGGAAGGATCCCGCACAGAAGTGGTATGACCTGCTGTTTTCGGGAAAACTAGTGTCTTTTCGATCTGCTAGTCCCACTAAGACGGGTAGCTATCTTAGAAACAAACAATCAACGCAATTTATGATTTCCTTTATGTATGATAGATAAGAGAGAAGCAAAGGGGGACCAACCTGGATCTTCCACTTGTCTCCTTGCTTGATTTCTCTCTCCCTTGATAGAATTTGCAACTCCTCTCCTACTTGCCCCGCTTTAGAGAATACTTGTTGAATCAAAGTAACAAAACACCATCAAAGCATCTCAATCTATAATATCATAAACAATGCAGAATCAGAAATACATTGACCATACAATTGCATTCACAAATAACAAGATTCACAAATACATGATTATATGGAGAAAAACTCAAAGAACTTTATTAATAGTAGAAGAGAGGATTACAACCCAGCTGTCTGATCTAGTGTCATCCTCCCACCATCAAAGCCCTCTTCACCTCATGAAAAGCAAGATCACCCAACAATACAATGTCTCTTCTCAAAGATAAACCAAAAACACTTCCTTACAAATTACATTATTCCAGCCTCTAGATCTCTCAGATGAGGGATCCATTTATAGATGTCTTGCAAGGGTGTGAGTCAGCTTTGGGTTTTTTTATTAGTGTCATTCCATTGATAGTTCTTGGTTCCACTTGGAGATTTCATTGATCTCTTACTCATCCCTGGGTGAATTCAGAGAGGCAAGTGTCATGGGAGAAGTTTCTAGAAGATTCTATGAGCTTCCATTTAGAAAACTGTCTCTGCCATTTGTCCATTCTCGCTCATTGCACCCTACAGAAGGCCTCTTCAGTATGCATCACACCTGGCTAGTGTAGTAGCCAGTATGCATCGCACCTTGACCATGGAGCAGTCAGTATGGTCTAGTTTTGGCCAGTTCTGAGTGGTTTTTCAGGTAGAACTTCTGGGAAATGATGTAATCAGTTGACCATGATCCTTTAGGGTCTGAAACAACACTTATAGGGGTTAAAGAACCCTTGGTTTATCGACATATGTGACTGGGGTTGAAGTGCCCAAATATGTCTATAATAGTTGCCCCCTAAAGCTTGAGGTCGTAAATCTTTTGATGTCGGGTGAAATGCTTTATCATGAGGATCTGAGGTATTCAAACTGGAAGATGAACTGTATAAGATACAATACAATACATCATCATCATATTATTTTCATGATCTAGCTGAGGCGGGCATTCCCATGCTCAGCTTTATAAATTCATTTTCATGTACATAGGACAGACAATCATCTGCTGTTGCTGACTGGTGATTCTTCACATGAAGAGTCATCTTCCCTAGCTTAGATGACTATCTGTGCAGCTTCTGTGTACACTTGATGTCTTTATGTTCCTGAATATATCACAGCCCGGATGGATGAAACTAGATCAGGGGTCTTGAAAACTCGTTCAATCTTCGCCTGATGTACAAGTCTATCCATGTGAAAAGATGTTTTGAACTCGAACATGGAAAGACATCGCCTGATTACCAGCCAATAATGTAAGCTGTTAATAGGTGCAAGATAATGATAATGACCCTCAAGGTACTACAGTACAATTCACGTGGTGTGAATATATGAGTCGATGTCGAACACCACGCAAAATATTTCGGTCAAAGGCCATTGATGTAAACCTATCGCCGGAAGTGAGAAACTTGCCATTGAGGCATGCAAGCTTCAAAGTACTGAAAGGGTTGTTTCTAAGTCAACTTCTTGGATAATGAGCCGATGTCAAAAGGAAGTGACCCGTCGTAGGAGGGCCTTGATGTATCCCACATCTACGACACGAAACGAAGCAAAGGATTTTCCTGGTGGTGAAAACGATCTGATGATACAAGGTTCAGGAATGGCGGTCATGAAAAATGAAGGGTGAAGGTATTGCAGTGGATGAGGCGTTAGCTGGATGGTGAATTCTTTGAATGACTTCTCTTGAACATGTCGGCGACACTTGAGATGGATTGGTAGTGTTAACCCCAAAATATGGATGGTACGGAGGAACAATGGTGATATGACTGGTGAACGGAATAACCTAACCCAACTCAATCATGGTGATGGAGTGAAAGTGTCATGTTCAAGAGTGACCTGCTACCAATAAAATTCTTCAATTTTCTTCCCTTTTTCCCTAGTCATTACTGACCAGTAGATCTTTATTTTTGTCAAGCTTGAAAAGGATAACATATGCTTATTTTATAATTTTCCCTCCAGGCAAACCTGTTGCCATATTTTAGCGAGCCTAGCGACAGTGAAACTCGTTCTTGTCTGGATGGACAATTTTGTCGCTATTGTTTTAACGAGTTTAATGACAAAGATAACTCGGTCCTTTTCATGTTTAGAGAGTTTGAAAAGGGATGAAAAGGAAACTCTAGCAGTCCTTTTTCGTAGCATAATCCCTTAAGTCTGAAAAAGTATAAAATAATACGAAAGGGATGACTTTTCGATTGCTTTAGCGAGCCGAAAAAGACAAGCACTCGATATTTTTGTTTGATAATCCCTCAGGTCCAAAAAGATTAAAATGTACAGGAGGGATGGCACTTCCCCTTACTTTAATGAGCTGGAAAGGCCAATAGCTTGACAATCTTTTTATATTTAACGAGTCTAAAAAGAGTTTAAAAGAGACTCGTTTTTGAGGAACGAGTGGTGTTTTGGGGTAGCAACTGGTTCCGGGTAAGCTTGGAACTTTTCAAAACATGGTGATGTGAAGAGGGTGGTTAACAGGACCACTCATCGCAGCTGTTCCTCAAAAGGGTAAACAATCAAGTACAAGTGTATGATCGGCCAAAAGAATGGAGGTGATGGTAGGAACACAACCAAGGTTCAAAAGGCTGATAGCAGGGCAATCACAAAGGTTATTTATCGAGGGTGGGTTCATTTTTTAACGAGCTTGAACTTTGGGGGAACATATGCTTATTGGTAGGTTTATTTCTTAATGAGCTTGAACCATACAATAACATTGCTCATTAGAGTGCGGGTTCATTTTTTAGCGACGAGCTCGAACCTTGCGGAAAGTATGCTCGGTAGCCTTTTCATGTAGGCTAGCAATGACCAAACTACAAAGCAAGAAAAAATATTAAAGCTAAAGAACTGCTGAGGTTAGGTAGGATGGTTTCATTAACTTGTTTCGACAAAACCCTTCCTTTGCTTCGTCCATAGAATAGATGAAGGTGAATGGTGTGTCAGACCAATCACCTGACCTCAGGAGTTAAAAACTAAAAATCTAAAAAATCTAAAAAGATAAAAATGAAATTGGTCGTTTTTTGCTTGCATAAAAAGGTTTGCATGCCCCAGCATGATGAAAAAGAGTTTTCAGTAACCATATGGAAACTTATTGTGGTTAAGTAGGATGATTTTCTGTCAATGCTTAGACAAAACACTTCCTGCACTTTGTCTACCAAATAGACAAAGGTGAAAGGTCACCCAGACCGATCACATAACCTACAGGGAAACTTATCTCTATAGCTGGGTTCGTCCGCAAAATAGACAAGGGTGCATGCCCCCTAAGCTTCGTTACATTCACTGGACTACTCACAGTAATTAGGTGGATGGAATGAAGGTTGAAGAGTCATTCTCGACTCAAAGAGACCATTTAGGGATGATGTTTGACTCGGAGCTATGCTTGAGCCCGGAAATGAAAGCTGGTCAATAAGTTGGACAATTTTGCCTTCATCTGGGAAACACATCACTCGAAAGAGTGTGGAAACAATAGCTTCCATGCTATAAACATAGTCATGTCCAAGGAGTAGATTGTAATCTAACGGTCCTTGGACTACCATCACGTTCAAGTGAATGATTTTCCTTCTCAAAGTTATCGGCAACTTAGGAAGGATCCCTAACGGTCGAGTGGTTCCTTTGTTAAAGCCTGACAAATTCTATGTAACAGGCATAAGTGATGGCGAACCAAGCGCTTTCCAAGCAGTTGAGGAAAGGATACTCACTAAAGCCCCTTCATCTATGATAGTGCCAGACATGATCATTTTGTAAACTTGTACTATGATCCAGAATGGTACATTAGAAGGAAGGCGGGATCTTGCTAGTCGATTCCAATCAATGGAAGTAACCAGACTACTTGGAGGGGGTATCGAATAAACGGTTGAATTAACCCCTTGAGTCGCGAGAACTGGGGGATTCTCTTCCTGTTGTGAAGGAATGGGCGGATTGTCCCCAAGTTCATCAGACTCTGAGTGTTGATTTGGATTCGCCGCCTAGGCCCAAAAAATTTATTGCTACAAAGATTCTATGGGGCTTGGGGGCAACACCTCACGATGATCCACTCTATCAAAATGGTCAGAGTTCTTCTTAATCTTTGATGATGTAGAAGATATCATATGACAGGTTTCCACTGTGGCCACTTCCACCAAATTACTTGGAGGCGGGAGGGAAAAAGTACCCATTAAGGAAGGGTCTTTTAGGAGACCTACTCTGACATTTTGAAGCGATTGAGAACTTCCATGGATCAATGGAATGCTTCCAGTAGCTTGTGAACTGTTGGGGAAAAAGGTTAGTTGGTCAACGATTGTAATTCCACCTTGGAAGGGAAATGCAATCTTTCTAAAATATGTTGACACAACAGCAGCCATAGCATAAATCCAGGGCCTGCCCAGTAGGATATTGTAGTCAAGGTTTCCATCAATGACCTCAACTTCAATTTCTACTGTCTTGCCCCCCAGTTCAACTTGCAAGTTACTTAATATCCCATACAGCGTGTATGTTCTTCCATCAAACGCTTTTAATGTCGTTGATGATCGTGACAAGGGTGGCGAGCCTAAAGTTTTCCAGCAACTCATTGACATAATACAGGTAGATGCCCCCTCATCAATGATTGTTCGATGAACAATTTTGTTGAGGGCTTTTACCTGTATAAGGAAAGCGAGCTGGGTCGGTAACTGAGGTTCGTATCCTTTATGATTAAAGGCCACCAAATTGGAATCTGCTGGATCAATCCCACCTATCGCTGATAACAAAGCCTGTTTTTGGGAGGGGCAATTCTGCAGTACTTCAAGTGTCGACATAGCGGATGGCGATTGGGCTAGATCCTCCACTATATTATAATTTTGTGCTGCTCAGGCACGAGGATTAAATGTTGATTTATGTACTACTCCCTTTGGTGGTTTTATAGTTAATTTAGGAATGATGGGTGGAACAACTTCTGGCAAAGTTGTTGTTGAACTACTGGGTTGATCTGTAGTCTTGTTGTTCGACGACTGTGGATTCCCATAATCTTTATTCCTTGTCAATATCAAAGCATCATTTTGTTGTTTCGAGATGGATAGCATAAGCACTTGGGATGGGGAAGCATGATCAATAGCAACCAGATTAGTTTCTGGGTTTGGAAACAGATCAGTCAATACCGCTGAGGTACTTGAAGTCTTTAAAAACTTCATGACCTCAGCTCGATGTGGACAATCTCTCGTATAATGGTCCTCATCACATATGAAACATGGTTGATTAGGTTTCTTTCGCCCAGTAGGGTTTCCAGAATATTTCTCAGGAGTCGAATCTTCCTGTTTCTTCTTTTTGTTTTTCCCTTTTTTCTTGCCCCCTGGTTGCTTTGGTTCTTTTCCCTTGTCAGATGACACGGCATTAACCTCTGAGGCAAGAAGTTTATCATTTGCTTTTTTACTAGAAACTGCAAGGGCTTTACTAGATGGAGCCTTTGCGGTTTGCGTACTTGAGGTACCAATCACGCCATCACCGGCATGAGAGTCCCTGTTCGATTTAGGAGGGGGAGGAACGGAAAATTCTGGTCTAGGAGCGTCAAGAATTTTGTCGTAGAGCATGCCAGACTGAGTATAGATCAAGTCTAAATATTGTGCACGAGCAATGACTTGCTCTTCAGTGACAACTCCTCCCTTCACCACATCTTCAGTAATAGAAGGCAATAATGACTTAATAAACCACTCAGCTAGAAGCTGATTAGGAACATATGTCTTTACCATTCGACGACGATGTCGCCACTCATGAATATGATCAGATATGTGAGTGGCTATTGTCTGTTTAAAGTTGGTAAGGAGTTCTGTTCCTGTTTCGTACCTTATGGGTAACTGAAAGTGGGTTAGAAAAGTTGTGGCAAGGGTGCTGAAGTTATCAAACGAGGCTCTAGGCAATTCAATATACCATTTTGCTGCCGGACTAGTTAGCGTTCGCTGAAAAAGGTGAAGCCTAATCGAATCATCATTTAGGGTGTTAGATGAGCACCAAAAATGAAATGTCATTATGTGATTCGATGGATCTTCACCTGGATTTCCATTGAGTTTAGGAATATTAGAGGGAATTTTATGAGGAATTGCTGGCCACCAAGGGGCGTAAGCAATTGGATCATTCATCAGCCGGTTTAGATCTGGTAATTCTAGAGTTGCTACAAAAGGCAACTGTTGATTCAGGTTAGGTGAAGCATACCCAGGATAAGATGGAATTGCCTGAGCAGTAGGTCTTTGCATACCAACATAATGTATCTGATGCTGGTAACTTTGATAAGGTTGTTGGATATAACCATTATAGTATGGTTGTTGATAACCATTTTGAAAATGCGGTTGTCCATTACCTACAAAACCTTGTTGCTCAGATCCTCGGTAGGTTTGCTGGAATTGCGGTTGTTGATATTGTACCAGCCATGGTTGTTGGACCATTTGCTGTTGCCCAATACTGGATGATTGACCAAGATGTGGAGTGATAGTACCTGTTTGAGCCTGAGTTGTTCCAGGTAAGGAGGCACTAACCTGAGGTTGTGATTGAGCCACAGAGACAAGAGGCTGTTGTATTGCAACCTGAGAGACTTGAGGTTGACACACAACAGGTAGTGCTTGTACTTGTGATACAGTCACAATAGCAGGTGTAGTGGGAATATTCGACATAGGTTGGATTGGTTGCATTGAATATACAACCCTTGGTTGTTGAGGCAGTATTGGTACCCAACCACTGGATGTAATTCCAGTTTGACCTAAATTTTGTTGTAAACTCTCATATGGTTGCTCTCCAGGAGGGAACAATGAAAAGGCATACTACCCCCCATATGGTGGTAATCCAGTGCTTAAAGGATAGATCGGTCTTTGAAGACTGGACTGCCCAAATTGATACTGACATACAGGATCAATTTGTTGAGTTTCAACATAAGAAATACTAGATGAGACCTTGGATGAAGAAATAGGAACAAACCATGTCGTCGAAACAGTCCCTGAGTGGACTACAGCTAGTGGTTGATAACTAGCAAGGACAGATGGTATACCAACAAACATTGTAGGAATGGCAGCAGGAAGCTCTGTTGTAGTTGTGTTAGTTGACACAGTCCTAGATGTCGATGGTTGCTCAGACATATTTAGTATATCCAAAAGATTTCCTAGCGATTCGACAAGAACTTGCGATGAAAGATGATTAAAAAAACTAACTTCAGGAATAGAAGGATATAAGTGGATCCCAGTTCCAAAATGCAATGGAGTACTAGATGGAAGATCCTCTACTATCTCCTCTATGGCAATTAGTCCAGGTGGAAGAGGTAGACCGTCAAGTCCGTAAAATATTTTTGGAGCCAAAGAAGGTATAGCTTTTGCAGTAACAGATACTGGAGGGGTGGCACCTTCTAAATTCTGGAACTCAACTTCTAGATGTTCAGGTAAGTGAACTTCAGTCCCTGGTTCAACTCTAGATGGAGCTGTCTCAGGTATAAAAGTGTCTACCGTTACACTAGGATCAGTTCTAATGTCCTCTTGTAACTGCGGAGCTTCTTCTGTAAAGGAAGATGTACCAGAAATGATCGGAGTAACTGTAGTCTCTGACGATGTTGAAACACAAGTTTCAAATAAATCAGGTGAATTGGACTCAGTTAAATGAGACCGTTTTGCCTAGAATGGTTTCGTCTCTGGAGTCAAAGACGGTTGACTCGCTAGTCTCCATGAACGACGGGGTTTTGATTGACTTTCTTCCACGATTGCGGATTACTTGATCAACTCAAAATTAAGGGGAAAAAGATGTTCCGTATTAAATAAATTTTAATGACGCTTTGACACAACTTTGCTTTTTCAATTTTTAAGAGTCGAGAAAAAGCTAAAGATGACTCTAGTCACCTTTGATTTTTAATGAGCCTAAAGTGACAAGTGCTCAGATGGACCTTTTCTTTTAAGGAGTCAAAAAAGAACGAAAGTGACTACTCTGGATATCTAGACAGAGGGATTACCAAACCAATCGCAAAACTGTAAAATACACCTTGGTGATAAATTAAAGAGAAATTACCAAGGACTTATGTATGACAGTCAATCTTCCTGAATGCTGTGTTCAGTGCATTGTGATCGATAGGGCGGCAGACACGGCTTCCTATGGATAAAGGATATCAACCTATTGTGGTCTCCCAATATATACTCGACGGTATGGGGAGCACAAGTCCATACTAGCACTTGTCGTATCAAAGAGGAGGAATCACCCAACCTTCGATGAAAACGATAGTTACCAGGTTTTATGACGCCGGAACACGTCTCTAGCCTAGACTTCTAGATGTGTTGCGTTAGGTTCCAAAGCGTTTTTATGTTCATTGAGATTTATTTTAGAGTTGATCTTGTTTAGAAGTTTGTCTTTCAAGGTTCACCGCGTGATGTAGATGTAAAATTCCTAAATATGCAATCTAAAATGATAAACAGTTGTTTATTTTCTTTTAGCAATGAAAATCCTAGCTACTAAGGAAAGAAGATTACGATTCTTTCAACAGAGAGCAAAGAGCACACACTAAATGCACTTTTCCTAAATCATTTTCTGCATACAGTCTAAATGCAAATGCAAATGCATGTATTTGTTTTTTGTTTCCTTAATGTGAGAATGCCAAAAAGGAAAACTAAGTGTCGCACGGAAAGTGTCGATCTTGCGGACAAGATAGACCTTCCTAGAATCTAAAGAGGACCTAACGACAAGCAAACCAACCAGACAATATCTTTCTCTAAATATGCTTTAATAAACAATAGCAAACAAGTGTTTTTAGGGCCTACCTTTGGTCCAACGCAAGCTTGTGGATGCCCTCGCTCCTTTGATCCAAATGAGCTCCTTTTCGCGAATCTGCAAACACAAACAAGGCAAACAAATTAAATAGCACCTGAAAAGCCAATTGCATAAAACATATTTAACATGAAAGTCAAGGAGTCCATGAAACAAATAATATAAGATACTTGTTGAGAAAAATGAGTTTGATTGTATTAATTCAAAAGAAGAAGAACCTTACAACCTTTGCCTTGACGCTGTACAAGCTCCTCCCAGGGTCCAACAAGATGTCTCCTCTACTTTGACAAGTTTCACTCACTCTCCAATGGAACCAAGAGGTATGTGATCTCTCCTCTCAAGCTCAACCAAAGAGTCTCAATTTCACCAGCATTTACCCTCAAAATGTTCAGCTTCTAACCTCTCTAGTCCTCACCCCAATGCCTGTATTTATAGTGCAATGGAGGGAAGTTACTAGGTCCTCCTTCAAAGGGATAAAGCCCTCCTTCAAAGGGATAACTCCTTTAGTCAAGGGATTAGCTCCTTCTCTTTTGGGATGCATGAACCACCTCAGAGCGAACAATCCACGTCAAAATTCCTTCTAGAAAACTCTAGAATTAACCCAAAGTGAGTTTTTTAAGATAAAACTTGCGCCTTTTGACTTTCTCAGGGGTCCGCACCTACACCGTTAGGAACAGAGCGGGTAGGTACGCAGCTTTTGTACACAGAGGGTGCGAGACCGCAGGTGACCATGAGAGAAAGTGCAGAACCAGAGTTACATTGATATTTAATGTCTTTCTCCCACTTCTAAAGCTTGATTTGAAGAGATGAGGTCTTAGACTTGCTTAGGAGGACAGTACAAGTGATGATAGACCCATACTGACTACAAATAATCATGGTGACGATATTTTTGTGTAACAGATTGCCCCCTAAAGTGCGAAGTCTGTAGTAGATGAGGATTTCATTTATCATATAGGAAGAGTGAAGTACTTTATCATTTCGAGGATCATCTTGTGGAGAGCCTGGTCGGAACCTGTAAAAACATTCAATGCAAGATATATATATGAGATCATATCATCGCTGAGGTAGGCATTCCCATACTCAGATCAAAACTAACTAGAAAACTATCTACTGCTCTGATATAGGAATGATCTTGTAACATCATAAGTATAGACTCGTGTGAACACAGTATGGACGCAGCCATCTGTTTATGAATAGTCCACAACATAATGAATACAAAATTCCTCGTAGCCTGGATGGTGGAAACTAGATCCAGGGTCTTCATTTCTACTTCCCGAAATAGTACGATTCTATCCATGCGAATAAATGTGTTGATGTCGAACATGGTAGAAACCACTTGATTACCAGTCAATGATGTAAACTGTTAACAAGTGTGAGAGAAACCACCAGTGATGTCAATGGCTCTCAAAGTACCCAGTACAATCCATGAGATGTGAGTAAATGTGTTGATGTCGAACATATCACGGAATCCTTCGATCGAAAGTCAATGATGTAAACTTTCGTCAAAGGCGAGAAACCTGCCATTGAGGCATGCAGATCTCAAGGTACTGACGATTTCTAGATCATCTTTCTAGATAATGAGCTGATGTCGATAGAAAGCGATCCGTCGTAGGCAAGCCCACCACACAAAATCATAGATCAAGTTTGAAGAAATTTAGTTGCAAGGACTGACTCAGGGATGGTCAAGATGGATGACAGATATTTTTACATATGAATGGCTTACTGGCAGTGACCTCTTGAACACATAACGACACGACATATGGCTTGGTGACAATTGACCCAAAGTTAATACCCAGAAATCGGCTGAAGACTTTCAATGTGGTTTGATCAACTGTTAGGCAAAGTATTTCCCAACCCAGGTGAATAAAAGTGTCGTGTTCAAGAGTGGTTGCAAAGTATGACAAATAGGCTCATTTTCCTCTCTTTTCCCCCACCATTTCTGGCAAGTACCTCTTTATTTTTGACAAGCTTGAGAAGGATAACATTTGCTTGATTATAAGCTCATCCTTCGGATGAGTCCAACTTAGTTTAGATTCGAACCCTAAGAAGGAGTGGTTCGTTCCTGTTTGTAATTGAACAGGTCCTTTACTGTGAAATTTTAACGAGTCCAGTATAGGAGAAACTTGGCGTTTTTCAATTTTAGAGAGTCTGAAAAAACTTAAGAAGACTCCGAAAAAACTTAAGAAGACTCCAGGGTTGACCTTTTTCGTAAATTTGTGTCTCCCAAGCCCGAAAAGTATAAAATAATACTTGAGAGAACCACTTGATCTTTTACGACCAAGGAGTACTTTTCGTTATTAGTGTCACTGATCTGAAAAAGTAAAAAAGCGATCAACGACACGTCGTTTTATAACCAATATCGAATTTGAAACGACAAAAATCCGGCAATCTTTTCGTATTTTTACGGTCAGAAAAGAGCTATAAGTAGACCGTCTTTTAATTCCGTTTTAACGAGTGTAAAAGAAATGCTCGGCAATCTTTTCATATTTTAGGAGTCAGAAAAGGGCTTAAAGATGACTCTACTTGTTTTTTCGTTGAAAATGATAGATTTCGCCTGAATAATCCTTTATTCTGCACAGAAACACAAACATTACTCATACCTGTTTGAAATGGATAAAAGCGTTGCAAAATACCTTTTCAAAGTGAAACATAAACAAATTTGCGATTTATTTACTCAAAAAACTTATAAAAAGGGCCTTTGTCAATTCATTTTTACCGTTCGAGTTTGGGTGAGAAAATGGTGCTTTTGCTTAGAAAACTTCCCGTGAATATTGTGGAAAATCCAACCGTCGGAATCGAGCACCGTCTTCTCCAGGTAACCCACATCATCCTACTCTTCATTTTCAACCGTTTAGTTTTTTGATTTAGTCCCTCATTTCATTTTTTGGGAGGGTTTTTAGGCGCAAAACCCACGCGCGGGGGTCCGCAGGTTTACCATTGCGGACCAGCGGACCCCGACTTTTTCTCCATTGGGAAAAAGCTCGGGGTCCGCACCTTCCATGTAGACAAAGTGCGAACCCACGCACTGTGTCTAACGTGGAGGGTGCATACCCCGCAGCAAGGGTTTTGAACCCAAAATTTCTCAAAAAAGGACCAATCAAAATGTTTTCTAGCAATCTAATTAATCTTTATACTTGATGCAGAGAGTATATCATGCTAGATTGGCGTGAACGAGAGCATGAGGACGTGGATACTGCCGCATGGAATCATCAGCCTTCACTTGATGCTTTGAGGGCATGCGGACTGTACAAATTCTGGACCATTCCTGGCATGAGGGCTCAGGTGGATTTCTTACAGTGGCTGGTTGATAGATGGAGCATACAGGACCAGTGTTTCTTCATTGGCGGGCACCGGCTTGAAATCGAGCCGAAGGACATTTATTTCTTGACTGGTTTGCCTAAGAGAGGCGAAGACTTGACTCTATTCGGGACTAGGCCAGGTGGCCAGTCTGTCGATAGCCTCCGGTTAGAGTACTGCAACAGCCAGGCTAAAGACAAAGGGATAGACATAAAGACCATATCCTGTCCTGAGCTCATGGTGATTGCGTTTACCGTCACCAGACTTTGCGGAGTTGCCGCATTACATGTTGCCACCGGATCCCAGATGCGTATGGCAGTTGATTGCTTTCGAGGCACCATCTTCAACTGGTGCAATGCTGTGCTGGCCAATGTGAAAGGCCAACTGACCAGGGCCAAGAGCGGATGACTAAAGACCTTTGGTTATGGGGCTTTGGTCGTGAGTTTTGGCCTGGAGAGGGTTCCTATGCTGATCCCACAGCATCTTACTGTTGGAGCTGGGCTTCCTCGAGAGCCCAAACTGATGCGATGGGTCGCAGTCATGGCCCGTCACCCGGACGAGAGGACAGAAGTTGCTCGGTTCAAACCTGAGTATTTCCAATGGTTGGAAAACCAGGTATTTTCCATTCAGGATTTCCCTTACGTTGGGATAGATTTCCGTGGTGACCCAGACATGGCTCTTCCACCAGGAGAGCAGTGGGACGAGTCAGGTAAAATCCTTTTCAACTTTTCCTATTTTAATTTTTTTTTTTTATGTTTTTCATCGTCTCAAAACTGATAGTAAAAATTTCAAATGCAGATGTGGGTCCACAGCGACCAGCCGCTCTCCGGCCTTTCGAGAGAAGGCAACTAGTTGCACCCGCGCCAGCCCCACAGGACGAATCAACAGAGGTTTTGGCCGAGTTGGAGGGTCATCTTGAGTGCTTGACATGGGATATTCCTGAGACCACTATAGACGACATTACTCGTCGACTTCAGCGCTATGTGATTGGAGTCCCGGGACCTTTTAGGAGGTTCCTTTGCAAGGTGGCCCGGGCAATGGTTTCTTATAGAGATCATCACCAGTGATAGGATGATCGCCTTTTGTGGGCACATGTGACATTTTTGTTTTTTGTACTTATCATTTTTGCCGATCATAAGGTGTTTTTCAACCTATGATCGAAGACGATGTATTTTTTGACACACTCCTATATATATATATATCACTATTACCGACTTATCTTGTAAATCATATTATGGAATGGTTTTAAATTTACATGTATGATTATTGCAAATGTCTATTTAACATTCGAGAAGCAATTGCATCTGCTAATGTATTTAAAGACCTTGGAATATGCTGATATTCAATGTAATCAAACTCACGTTCCAAGAGACGCACTCTCAAAAATAATCTTAATAACACTGGATTTCTAATGGCATACACTCTATTAAGCTGTAATACAACGAGTTCAGAATCCAACCTCACTATCAAACTCCGAATCCCAAATGAAATAGATTCAGATAATAACTCAATCACTGCACTATACTCTGCAATGTTGTTTGTTGTTTGACCGAGGCTTACCCCATGCATAGAAACTAACTCGTTAGAGGGCGAATAGATAACCCAAGCTGCGGAAGAGATGTTCTGTGTATTACGACAAGCACCATCAGCAAATCCAATGTATGTTTGGAGAGGCATGGACATCTGCAATATCAAGAGTAAAACCAAGATAAGCAGGAATAATGACGGAAAAACACTGTCTAAACTAAGCACACTTTGTAAACTAAAACACACCAGCTAGAAAGAAAAACTATCCTAACTAAAAATCTCCATACCCCATTCTTTTAAGCACAGTACCTCTTCAAGTAAAGGCCATTTCTGGGTTTACCCAAAGAGTCCCCATCAAAGTCTACCAATTCATAGGCCCCTTTTGCTAGCTTTCGCTTAACAATATAGGGACCATGCCACATAGGAACGAATTTCCCAGCGCCTAATTTATCATTAGCTTGATCATACAATAACACTAGGTCTCCTTCTGAAAAATTTCGAGGGGTCACATTCCGATCATACTGAGCTTTCATACGTTTTGCATGAGTCTCGATCGCCAATGCAGCATCACGTCGATTCTCATCTAATTGAGCTAAGTATAACAAACGATTTTCCTCTTCGGAAGTAGCTGGAAGTAACTCGATGGCCATTTGCAGTGACAGGATTTTGCACTCAATGGGTAACACAGCTTCCAAACCATAGACTAGTTGGAAAGGAGTGAACCCTGTTGATGTTTTTACTGAAGTTCGGTACGCCCAAAGCACTGAAAATAGCATGTTGTGCTAATTCGACCGATGAATCCCAATGATTCGTCGGATCATGATAACTAAAACTTTGTTGATGGACTCAACCAGACCATTCGCTTGTGGATAATAAGGAGTTGAACTATCGTGACGTAAACCAAGCTGGCCTGTAAGTTCGGTCATCATAACGTTTCGAAAATGACGCCCATGATCAGTGATTATTGCTTGTGGGACACCAAACCTAGCAATTATATGATTGAACATGAAAATTGCAGCTGTCTTGCCGTCTGCCTCAAATGTAGGCATCGCCTCGGCCCACTTAGTAAAATAATCTACCGCAAGGATGATATACGCATGCCCCCCGGCCGAGTGAGGGTTACATGTAATAAAATCGATACCCCATTTGGCAAAAGGACCAACGGCAATTATAGGGTGGAGAGGAGCAGGTGGAGCGCGCATCTTACGATAAAAAATCTGGCAGTTGTGGCATTTTCGGACCGTCGTAATACAATCTTTAAACAAGGACGGCCAGAAATAGCCAGCGCGCAATATCTTTTGGGCTGTGGCATACCCAGACATATGACCGCCACATGCTCCAGAGTGACAATCATTTAGAACCCTTTCAGCTTCTTCGTGAGTTAAGCAACGTCGAAAAATAGAGTTCACCCCATGGCGATAAAGAGTATCTCCAATAATTTTGAATTGTTGGGACTGGAAGCGAATTTTCCGACGTTCCGACCTTGAAATTTCTGGCCGAAAGGATTGGGTCTGGAGATAGACGATGATATCCCCATACCACGGGTCTAAAGTGCTGATTAGAAACAAAGATTCGTCCACAATGGGCTCCTCTGCCACAGTTTCTGTGTCAGCATGCGGGAAGTCACACATTAACTCTGCAAAAACTAAAGATTTCTTAGACTTAGATTTCTCAAACTCCAAGTCGAACTCCTGCAGGATAATGATCCATTTAGAGTACTTGCCCCCTAGCAATTGTTTGGTCAAAATGTAGATCATAGGGTTGCAATCTGAAATTACCGTAGTTTTACGTAGTAAAATGTAGTGACGAAAACATTGGATAGCTTGAACGGCTGCCAATGCCAATTTCTCCACATGTGAGTATTTTAGCTCAGTTGGATTTAACGTGCGACTAAGGTAATATATCACATGTTCCGTTCCGAATTCATCTTCCTGAACTAAGACCATTCCAATAGTGGAATGGGAGGCGGCGAGATACAAAAAGTAATCCTGGTTGTAGTTGGGAGGATGCAACAACGGTGCATGGGTCAACGCGTGTTTGAGTGCATCAAAAGATTTCTGAGCTATCTCATCCCAAGAGAATTGAGTGTTCTGTTTCAACAACCGTGTAAAACCCTTTATAACCTCAGCGTAGTTAGGAATGAATCGTCGTAAAAAGTTTGCTTTCCCCTGCAAACTTTGGAGTTGGCGAAGACTCGAAGGAGGAGGCAAATTGATGATAGCTTCGACCTTCGAGGGATCAACGCGAATGTCGGCTTTCGAAACTACAAATCCCAGCAATCGAACCGTTTCTATATAGAAGACACATTTGTGTGGGTTCAACCGAATACGATAATGCCTACACCTCATAAAGATTGCTCGTAAATGGACGAGGTGATCAGCTCGATGTAATGAATGAGTAGACAAGTCATCGAGATAGGGTTGCACAATGTGCTTGATGTCATGAAACGCATAAGACATCGCCCTCTGAAAAGTTGCTCCGACATTCTTAAGCCCAAAAGGTAATTTGCAATAAGCAAACGTCCCCCATGGACAAATGAAAGCCGTTTTTGGTTGATCGGCAGGTAGAATGTTGATTTGATTGTATCCGGAAAAACTGTCCATAAAGGAAAATATTTCGCTGCCGGCACAATCATCAATGATTTGATCGATATAGGGAGTTGGGTAGTTGTCCTTTGGACAGGCTCGATTAATGTCCCTATAATCGATGCATATTCTTATTGTCCCCTGTTTTTTGTTAACCGGAACAATATTCGATACCCAATTCGTTAACGGGATCGGATAAATGAAACCTGCTTTCAACAGTTTTTCAACTTCTGCTTTAATTGCAGCAGCTTTTCGTGGGTGAATTTGACGCAAACGTTGCCGGATGGGTTTAGCGTCCGGGTAAGTCTTGATCTCATGAACAACAATCGTGGGATCAATTCCTGGCATTTCCTCATAGGACCAGGCAAACACGTCGCGGAATTCTTGAAATAGGGCCTTATATAATTGAATTTCGTCATCTGTACACGAGGCACCTATATGAATGTTCTCAACAATTCCGGGTTTAACCGAAATGTCAATGGGAATAGTTTGAGAGATGTTTCCCAAATTTAACTCTGAATCGGGTTGTTTCATTGGATTCTGAGGTTCCTTGACATATTGGTTGAAGGGAAAGTACCCCTAGGGTCCTTTGGGCTAAGACTCTACCAGACTGAAAATTGCTTATTCAAAGAAACACACACACAGCCATCATTTTTACTTTTAAGCAAATTCTAATGTTTAGGGTACGTACCTAAGGTCCTACGTTCGAGAAGGCCTTTAGGGTCCAAACCCTTCTTGGAGTTCCCTTCTTCTTCCTTTGACCTGCAAGACAAACAAATCAAAGAACACAACAGTACATGTACAGATACTTATGTATAAACCATCTTTATGCTATAAAGTTAGTTATAAAAATCTTTAAGTAACCACTTGCATAAGAATTCAAAACAAGAATCTCATAAGCATAAAGCAAGATTGTTTCGGGAACAAAGACGTGTTTCTTTATATATAAAGGCAAATAAAGTACATATAATGGAAAGATATCACCTGAACACCTTCAGCAGGCTCCAAGCAAAGCTTCCTCCCGGGTTCGTTCCAGCCTCAAGCCTCCAACAAGAGCTCCTTCCAAGTCTTACTCAATGATGATATCAAGGATGAATGATCACCAATACACATGGAAACAAGGGTTTCCTATGCAAAATGGGGGAAGTGCAGAAAGCACCAAGGACTTCAGACCTGGTCTAAGGGAAAAATATCAGCATAATAATCTTGCTCTCCTTTCTCTCTCTCCCCTTGGCCTTCCCTTTGATGTCTTTTTATACCCTCTCCAAAGTAGTTTTTTAGTTAGGAGTTAGTTGGGAACAGTTGGGCCACGGGCAATAACAGGTGATCCAGCAGGTAAAACCCGCGATCTCCGCCCGAAAAAGAGGAATTTATTATTTTTTAAGTGTTTTAATAGATACACGTGGGTTGGGTATAACAGACCCGCGTGTACACGCGTTTAACTCAGGGCAATGTCGCGTATAGGGAATAAAACACTGTTTTTTAAATTTTTGGACCAGGTCTGGAAGGAGGGGTTGCCCTAGGCCATGAGTGCAGCATCACAAACCATAAGAGTGAGATTTGGAGCTATAACACATATTCAGTCCTAAAGATTGATGAGAAATCATTTTCAAAACGATCATCCTCAGGTAAAAACGAAGATCTGTGATGGAGATATTCCCATGGTAAATCATCTAAACATAGGATTTCACGAATTTGCTCATCAGAGTGAACAAATTCAGAAAACGTAGTTAAATCCGAGGTTGATGTGAAAAGTGATTCCTCACGGACCACATTCATTAAGTCATTTTCGGTTGAACACGGGTCGGCAAAACACTGCATGGCTTCATAGGCAATTTCATATGGACTCAAAGGCATGGAATTACCAAATGAGCCTATTTCAGATTCAGAAGGAACAATCCAAGGATCGTCATAAAAAATAGTGTCTGATGTAATCATATGAATGGTTGCAAATGAAGATGATGCATTGATTGGAGGAAAAGGAAAAGTTCCCAGTAAACCGGTATCTTTAACTAATCCTACTCCAACATCCTTATATGGGATAGTCGTTTTACCGACATGCTGAATACTCTCCGAAGAGGCTGGGTCGGATGAAAAGTAAGCCAGCTGGTCTATTGTTACGATCTTTCCATTATGTGGAAACTTTATGATTCTAAAGACCGATGAAACGACCGTTGTCATAGCGTAAGACCAACTTCGACCCAAGAGAAGGTTGTAGTCGAGAGGGGCATCAACCACCTCCACATCTAGACTAATGGTTTTTCCTTCAACCCCTATAGGCAAATCCTGTAGAATGCCAAAAGGATGAAACCCACGGCCATCAAAGGCATTAAGAATTGTCGGGGATTGATTTAGTGAAGGAGAACCACGCGATCTCCAACACTGTATCGACATAATACACATTGAGGCTCCCTCATCAATTACAGTCCGATGAATAGGCCTGTTTTTGACTATCACTGGAATCTGGAAAGCCATTTGATGAGGCAAACGCGGTGTACTATTTTCTAGATCAAAGATTATTAGGTTCGGGTCCTGAATATCAACAGCTCCTATAGCCGACAAAAGTAATTTACGCTGTGCTGGGCATGATTGCAGCACTTCCAAAGCCGACATTGCTGAGGGTGAAACAGCTAAATCCTCAACAATGTTATAATTCTGAGCTGCTCTCGCATGTGGATTGAAAGCTGACTTTCGAAGTATACCCTTGGCGGGCGGTTTGATTACTAAGTCTGGATTAGGTTTCTCGATCTGTAGTGGATCGGAACCGGGAGCTGAGGTTGATGGATTAGAATGAGAAGATTCTGCTTCTTTACCATCAACAGGACTTTTACTACCATAATCTTGTGATCGAGTCGTAATCCTTACATGGGACATCATCAATATGGGTTCTTCATTGGCACTCGAGGAAGAACCTATCATCTTGCTATCTTGACTCGGAAATGGATCCTTCAAAACAACAGGAGTTTGGGAACCTTTGACGATCTTCGCAACCTCTGCTCGATGAGGGCAGTCTCTTGTAAAATGTTCTTCGTCACAAATGAGACATGGATAACGAGGTTTGCGCTTTTCATCATTAGATTCCGCCTTTTCAGGTTTCTCCTTTGAACTTTTGTCTGTTTTATTCTTCTTCTTTCCTTTCTTCTTCCCACCGGATTTTGATTTAGCCGTAGATGACTCTACAACGTGGATATCGGCGGAAACCTCTGCAGAAGAATCTCCTGTCGGGGAATCAGGCAAGGTTATGATAGGAGAAGAATTCTTGGAAGACTTCTTCTTACTTTTAGTGTTAACCATACCAATCATACCGTCAGTGGCATGAGATCCCGAAGGAACTGCAGTGATTTGATTTGACTTGGGAAGATCGGGGATCTTTTCGTGTAACGTACCTGACTGAGTATAGACCAAGTCAAGGTACTGTGCTTGAGCAATCACTTGCTCCTCAGTAACAACTCCGGGTTTAGCAACATCTTCAGTGATCCTTGGCAACATAGATTTTACAAACCACTCAGCCAAGATTTGATCCGGAATAAATACCTTCACTAAACGTCGTCGACGTCTCCACTCATGAATATGATCTGAAATATACGTGGATGTCGATTGTTTTAGCGAAGTTAACAATTCCGTGCCATTGTCATATATGACTGGCAACTGAAAATGAGTTAAAAACGAGGTAGCTAATTGACTAAAATTATAAAAAGTTCCTCGCGGTAACTCAATGTACCACTTGGCCGCGAGACCAATTAGAGTGCGCTGGAAAAGTCTAAGACAGATCGAATCATCTGTGATGGAGTTAGACGCACACCAGAGGTGGTAAGTCATCACATGGTTTGACGGGTCCTCTCCATATTTACCTTCGAACTTGGGAATGTCACTGGGCAACTTATTCGGCATTGGCGGCCAAAACGGAAGATAATTAATCGGATTGTTCGTTAGGCGCGACAAGTCTGGTAAGTCCAAAGTTGCGATAAACGGTAACTGTCGATTAGGATCCCTAAAACTCTGGGTCATGAGACCAGCCCCAGGAGGAGGATATCCGGGATAACTAGGAATAGGAATCACGTTCGGGATATTGTATCCTCCCAGAAAACCAGGATTAATCGGACCGTACTGGGGTTGTTGTGTTATGAAACCAGCTCAAGAAAAGATAGGAAAGATAGATCAACGCCTTAGAATTCAGCCTCTTCGAGGGGGCAACCTCCTTTACATTACATAAATGAACAATTCTTGGATGATACAAATGAAAATACCTCCTTTCTATATATAGGAGTCCAAGGGGTCATAACATAATCAGAGCCGACATAACAATAATAATGTAAGGGCACAATAATAATAATAGTGGGCTTCTATGGGGCACAATAGTAACAATATGGGCACTACATGGGTACATCAATATAATAAGTGGGTTGTACTAATAACAATAAGGGGTTACACTAGTAGTATAGGGGCCTAACATGCCCCTCTCCTTCAAAAAGCGTTGTCCTCAACGCTTGAGTAGTTCTTGATGCTTCTGTATAAAATTCTTGTCCTCCCATGTGGAATCTTCAGCGGGTAAGTTCTTCCACTTGATGAGATACTTTGAAATTGATCGATTTTGTAGCTGTCGAGTTCTTATTTCTGTGACTGCTCCAGGTTCCAATATGATTTTTCCTTCCTCTTCAATTTCTGGCAATATTGTTTGAATTGGGATCTTTTGCAACTTTTGAATAAGTGGCCATACTTCTTCATCCTTCTTCCATTCATCCCTTGCATCGTTTATCCAATCTGGTTGGATAATAGAAATAGCATAAAACAATGCTTCCACATCCTCATCTTTGAAGAGTCTTCCCATTCGGTAAGGTCGCCATTTTTTAAGTGCATGTAGTATTGCCAACATTTCCTTCTCATAAATAGCTTTCTTGAGATGTAGCAGTAAAAACACCCAATCACCTACATCAAAACATTTTTCACTACAATGTTGATCTACCTGTTGTTTCCTTTGATTTTGCACCGAAGTGGCGTTATCCTTTAAAAGTTGGAGAACTTGTTGTTGATGCTCGATGTGATCTTTCACTGCTTGAACATTTTTCTTCTTGATATGTCCTTCTATGTCTAGAGTTTGAGGAGTGGTAATTTCTTCCAATCCTTTACAAGATATGGTCGGATTCATTTCTTGATGCTCGATGTGATCTTTCACTTCTTGAACATTTTTCTTCTTGATATGTCCTTCTATCTTGATAGTTTGAGGAGTGGTAATTTCGACCAATGAATTACAAGATATGGTTGGATTCATTTCTTCTTTCTCAATGTGATCTTTCACTTCTTGCACCTTTTTCTTCTTGATATGTCCTTCTATCTTGAAAGTTTGAGAAGTGGTAATTCTTGCCAATGCTTTACAAGATATCATCTGATTCATTTCTTCTTTCTCTGGGATGGGGTCCTGGTGCATATCTTCTTCTTTTGATGTTTCTTTTTCTTCCTTCTCTTCATATTCTATGTAAAATAATTTATTCTCAGCACAGTTATGACCTTTAATGCATTTGCTATCACAATTGTAACAAAGCCCTTTTTCTCTTTTTTCTTCCAATTGTTGTGGTGTAACCCTTGTAGGTTGTGGAAGGCTAGGAGAAACAACACTTCCATCTTTATAGTTGTGAGGGGTATGCTTCCTGGTTTCCATAATTTTGCTTTCCATTATGTCACAAAGCCCTTTTACTCTTTCCAATTGTTGTGGTGTTGCTCTTTGTATCCTCATAATGTGATATCATTTCCTCCGTGAAAATTGACCACGTAACAAGTTTTTTACGAGAACAAAGCCCCTCATACCATAAAAATTGATTCGATTATAAATATGAAGATGCAATACATACCTTTTGTAACAGTTTCACCTCATGTAGATCAAAATATTTCTCCATCTGTAGTATCCAATTTACCGGATCCTTGCCATCAAACTTCCTCATCTCGCTTTTTCTTGATTTTAGGAGCTCGATGTTGAAATGACTGTAACTCTGTACTTTTAGATCTTTAAGTTCTGAAATTGTGGCCTGCAGTAGCCCTCTGTGTTCTCTTTCCAATGCCATAAGTCTGACCCAATTTGGATTCTCCAAGGAAGAGTTATGCGAAATCTCCCACAGTGACTTGATTATAGACTAGTTCAGTAGAGCGAGCTTGTATGACGTGCCACGAGTCACCGTTTCGACCTTTGGATCTGAAAAATGCACACAAGAAACTACAGTCTGTCCTCTTTCTGCACCTTTTTACAAAATTTCAATCCGATCCCCAGAGAGAAAGTTATGACTATTTTCCCTAGTTCACCTGTTTTGAATGTAATTCAGGAGTCTGCAAAAAGACCAACTTCCTCAGATCATATATCTGCAAATATCGCGCGAAAAGATCTGAAATTCGGACCCAAGGTTTAGCGCGATTTCTTCTAAAATGGGTTTTTTTTTCAACTTTTGAAACATCACAGAAAAAAAGTTATAGCAAAAATGCCACGATGACCTGTTTGGAGCAGCGAAACCCTAGAATCCAAAGCTCTGATACCAAATGTTATGAAACCAGCTCAAGAAAAGATAGGAAAGATAAATCAATGCCTTATAATTCAGCCTCTTCGAGGGGGAAACCTCCTTTACATTACATAAATGAACAATTCTTGGATGATACAAATGAAAATACCTCCTTTCTATATATAGGAGTCCAAGGGGTCATAACATAATCAGAGCCGACATAACAATAATAATGTAAGGGCACAATAATAATAATAGTGGGCTTCTATGGGGCACAATAGTAACAATATGGGCACTACATGGGTACATCAATATAATAAGTGGGTTGTACTAATAACAATAAGGGGTTACACTAGTAGTATAGGGGCCTAACATGTTGAGGTTGTTGATAAGTGTACCCAGGATACGGTTGATACTGATAAACTGGCTGCTGGACAACAGGACCGAATTGGTACTGTCCCTGGTACGGTTGATAGGTGAATTGAGGTTGACTTGTGACAACCGTACTTAAACCAGGTTGTCCTACAGGCATATGAATCGTAGTTTGAATCGTGGATCCAGACGGTGGTAAAGATGTCTGAGGAGTAGATACAGGAACAGTAGAAACCGAAGCTGTCGATACTCCAGAAGTAGGTGGGGTAGATTGAACAGACATTGCGGCAGTTGCAGCAGTCGTTTGAGATGGAGTACGAGGCGTAGTAGGCCCAAACTGTGAAACTACCGAAGGTACAGAAGTTTGAATGTTAGACTGGACTGGTTGCTGGAGTGAACCAGAAACTAAGGGTTGTCCAGTTTGAGATGACAACTGTACACTTGGCTGCAACACCTGTTGAGTTTGCGATGGATCCCACACTATGTTCATTCCGGGGTACTGACCCATAACAGGTTGAGAATATTGAGGACCATAACCAGGTTGAGGGTAGGATTGATAATTGAAAGGTACATTTCCCGTTCCTTGAACAAAAGATTGACCTTGGGGTGGTTGGAAACCTTGGTTCGAGTACTGACCTTGGGGTAGATACCTCTGAGGCACGTACTGATACTGGGGTTGACCTTGAGGTATAAATTGATACTGGGGTTGACCTTGGGGTACATATTGAGTCTGGGGTTGACCTTGAGGAACGTATTGTACCGTAGGTACATTCTGTCCTTGAGGTTGCCCCCCAGATGCAAATTGTGTACCTTGAGGTTGCCCCCCAGGCGGTAATGGGCCACCTTGAGGTTGAGAATTGGGAATAGAACCTGACATCATAAGAATGTCTTCTACGCTCAACGGCTTTGCATCATTGTTTCCAGTGAATAACCCTTGTTCAATGGGTTGAGGAGATGCTCCCGAAAAAGTACCAGAAAGTGACTGATACCCAGAGGGAACAGAAGGACCGCCGTACAAAAAAGATTCAGGCGATTGAGTAAACATGGACGACTGACCTGACATATTTACGGGAGTATAAAAACCTCTAGGGTGATAAGGAGCATGAGGTGGTGAAAAGCATAACACTGGGTTTTCCAAATAATTAGTCAAAGAAAGATACCAAGTAGTACTTCTAGGTGGACTGTAAAAAATTGATTCACGCTCCCTTAGATCAATAACAGGTTGATTTTCAGGGATAGGGATGCCTACTTCTTCTTCCGGAGCAAGTTATTCAATAGCTATCAAACCAGAAGGAAGATTTACGGTGATTACTCTTTCTACCCTAGGTGAATTAGGACCACTAGAAGTTGGAGAGACAAACCCCGATGTTGGAGTAACAGGTTCAGATATCTCAGGTTCACCTATATCACTAGTAGATGAAAAGCTACCAGCAAGTTCGGAAACCAAAATAGATTCAGGATTATAACCTGTTACTAGAGTTTGGTAATCAGGATGTACAACCAACGAAGACTCTCCTTCTTCAGGTGACCCAACTTTACTGCCACTAGGAGTTACGAGGACTTTCAAGCCTTCAAGATGGCTCGGGACTTCTTCAGGAGGTTGGCCCCGAAGTCTACGGGACTTCCTCAATAAATCAGCCACGGTTACAAACTCAGGAGACTGGCCCCGAAGTCTACGGGACTGTCTTGGTAATTCAGCCACAGTTAAAAACTTTTAACTACTTCACATGCAAACAAAGTAAAATCTCAATGAAAAACACCTAAAGCCTCTAAAGAACCAAACAAATTTGAATCACACGCCTAAAGAATCTAGAGATCAAACACACACAAACAATAACTTTCCGGACCGAAAACACTAGTTGGTGATGAAATCCAACGTCGCAGAATTCAGTACAGAAATGGCGGTTGGAACAGTTACCCCAGCAACCTGCTTAATGAATAGACTGGACCAAGTTTCTCCACTTAACCGTCTCGAGTGAAGTGAACCCCCCAGAAAATCCAAGTGAGTCTAGCCGACGTCTGCTCCAGGTACAGTGGGATCTTCCCACCACTGTCACCTTAGGAAGAATCCTAAAGAATATGGTCACTAAGGCTACCAACTGAGACAAATACACCTGGGGGAACAGTCTACGATCCGATACGCATGCAAGGGCAGAGTAGCAAGCTCAATCCCCTTGAAGGCTCCTTGACATAATCCAAGGTTTACCAACAAGTGACCCCAGGCTCCTCGACAATGGTTAATCCGAGGTTTACCGTTTTTAATACGTGAATATCTGGCGTCGTTCCCAATGAGGAATGATTGATTCCCACACTGGTTCGGACACGATCTCGTGCTTCTCCTTTAAGAGGAGCTTTCCTAGAGCATAAATGCAACAATTGGATTTCTTCCTACCACAAGATACAACTACTTGTTTGTTTTTACTGTCTTGGAGAGTTAATTACTCTCCTACTCCAAGACACTAGCCTGAGCTAAGTTGGTGTATCAGAGCCCTAGAAATGAAATGTTACTAGGTGAATTTTACTTTAAGCGTTAATTTTAGTGGTTGTTGTTTAAGTCAAGAGGTGGCGGAGATGAAACTTGTGGTGTAAATACTCGACTCGAAATCACTAAAAAGATGCACCTAAGATGATTTAAACAATCTTTTCTCTTCGATGAACTTCTAAACTAAGAAAGAGTTTGAGAATGCAAATACTTTGTAAACACAAATCTTTCTCAATTAAACAAATTAAAAGAAGAGCTTTTCCTTTCCAAAGCACTCAATGACGAGACAACTAGCTATTTCACACAATTTTCCCTTTTCTTTTCAAAGCGCTCAATCACTACAAAAGACAAACTTTTCCAAAAGAGATTTTGTTTTTTATATTTTGTAAATAAAACACTCAAAACTAATGAAAATGACTAACTTTGAGAGCTACAAACTGTAAAAAACTACTTGAAGTCAAAGCCTACTAAAAGTCTTTTTGAGGATGTTTTACTTAGCTAAACGTGAGCTAAGGACTAATTTATGCAGAATCACAATTAGTCAAAAAACAACCAATCTTTCGTTTTCTTTTTAAAAAAATGAAAATTCCAAACTTTCAACTACAAGCTTTTCGAAATTTTGAAATGAGAAAACTCAAAGCGGATTCCTCAACAAGGGGAGACTTCATAAATGGTCAGACTCATAAGAAGACTGGTAGACACCAAGGTAATCTGAGGTCCCTACGGCTTCTAAGCTCAGAGCCACTACACAACCAAAAACGAAAAACAAACCCAACAAGCAAAATTCCTAGGAATTCCACCTAAAACCCTAATGCTAATGAAATTAAACCAAGGAAAGTTTTTGACAGGGAACAAGCAGGTCTGGGCAATGGCTAAAACCTATAAACAAATTCTAAACTGATAAAAAAGAGAAAAATTTAAAATTTTTCAAAATTTTGACAGGGTACGTAGGCAACCTGTTTACACAGGTGTGTCCACGCTCTGTGCACAAAGCAAAAGTGCGTACAAGTACGCACTGTGCTTAACTCAGAGGGTGCATACCTCTCCCAAAACTATGAAAAATGAAAACTAACTCAAAATTAACTAAATTCACCCAATCCCACAATCATCAAGTCAAAAACAGAAACAGAAAATACAGTTTCTCAGGTCAAAGTATAGACAAAGAAAACAATCAAGTCCCTAGTGGAGTCGCCATTTTGTTGCATGGAAAGTGTCGATCTTGCGGACAAGATAGACCTTCCTAGAATCTAAAGAGGACCTAACGACAAGCAAACCAACCAGACACTATCTTTCTCTAAATATGCTTTAATAAACAATAGCAAACAAGTGTTTTTAGGGCCTACCTTTGGTCCAACGCAAGCTTGTGGATGCCCTCGCTCCTTTGATCCAAATGAGCTCCTTTTCACGAATCTGCAAACACAAACAAGGCAAACAAATTAAATAGCACCTGAAAAGCCAATTGCATAAAACATATTTAACATGAAAGTCAAGGAGTCCATGAAACAAATAACATAAGATACTTGTTGAGAAAAATGAGTTTGATTGTATTAATTCAAAAGAAGAAGAACCTTACAACCTTTGCCTTGACACTGTACAAGCTCCTCCCAGGGTCCAACAAGATGTCTCCTCTACTTTGACAAGTTTCACTCACTCTCCAATGGAACCAAGAGGTATGTGATCTCTCCTCTCAAGCTCAACCAAAGAGTCTCAATTTCACCAGCATTTACCCTCAAAATGTTCAGCTTCTAACCTCTCTAGTCCTCACCCCAATGCCTGTATTTATAGTGCAATGGAGGGAAGTTACTAGGTCCTCCTTCAAAGGGATAAAGTCCTCCTTCAAAGGGATAGCTCCTTTAGTCAAGGGATTAGCTCCTTCTCTTTTGGGATGCATGAACCACCTCAGAGCGAACAATCCACGTCAAAATTCCTTCTAGAAAACTCTAGAATTAACCCAAAGTGAGTTTTTTAAGATAAAACTTGCACCTTTTGACTTTCACAGGGGTCCGCACCTACACTGTTAGGAACAGATCGGGTAGGTATGCAGCTTTTGTACACAGAAGGTGCGGGACCGCAGGTGACCATGAGAGAAAGTGCGGAACCAGAGTTACATTGATATTTAATGTCTTTCTCCCACTTCTAAAGCTTGATTTGAAGAGCTGAGGTCTTAGACTTGCTTAGGAGGATAGTACAAGTGATGATATACCCATACTGACTGCAAATAATCATGGTGACGATATTTTTGTGTAACACTAAGTATATGCCTGAACTATTTTCTTCAAAGCGACATTTCGACAATTTCTTTTCAAAATGAAAGGAAGACTAAACGACACTTTTCAATTTCGAATAGAAAACTGCTTTCGACACTTCAAATATTAACAATTCAAATCAAATACATGACAAAAAGTACAATCGACTATCTAGAGGAGGAAGACTTTATGACACTCTTCTTTTTGACTCAAAATGATAGTTACGACACTTTTTTGCATCAAAACGACAGTTCGATTTAAGCTACTTTTTGACGAAGGATTGTAAATGATGGAACAAATACATAAAGAACATTTACTAATCCTAATAAATGGAGGATAAAATATGTAAAGGAAGGAGGCTTCAGCAATGAGATACTGATCATAAGCAGCAACACAATCAAACAAAGCTGAAAACAAGGACAAAAAACCAAATTTTAAAGAGAGAAATGAGATCACTTAGTCATTGCCAGGGAAAATTTTAAGAACCCCCCCTAAATTTACATGTATAATAAATGGGCGAATCTCCATGGTATATAGGAAAAATGGAAGGCGATTTTATCAATAATATGATATGTATATATAATTTTTTGGCGAATCTCTCACCAGGCATGGCTAATATTTTACTCAATTATAAAATCTTGTGTTTATTGAATACAAAAACGAAATCACTGCATTTCTTTAAAATATCTTTTGAAATCAAAATTACCGAAATTACATATCGATAACCTAGTAGGTGTAGGATAAAATTCACCCGTGCCATTCACAGAAAGCATGAGAAAAAACCTAATACTATATATAAAACCAAGAAAAATTCAAATTCATCACTTCTATGGACCTCGTAACCACCCTGCCAATACACAA
Organism: Pinus tabuliformis; assembly: GCA_031772625.1. NCBI lineage: Eukaryota > Viridiplantae > Streptophyta > Pinopsida > Pinales > Pinaceae > Pinus > Pinus tabuliformis. The sequence continues at coordinate 138,487,913 of CM062820.1, forward strand.
GTATGTTCCTGTTTGCAATTAGAAAAATTACCCAAATTACAATCTGTTTACTCCAGCATATGTTGGAAAGTTATATAAGAATGACTAGTGCAATCAATCCATTCCTTTTAGCCCTGGATTTCTTTCAGTTTAAAACAGAAGTATACAAATATACTTGTCCAATGTCTATGCTTTAACCATTCACCTTAAGATGTTTTTACAATATAATTTCCTAAGTCTATTTAATATCTTCATTATCATAAAAACCAACCTATATTCGTCTTAACTCCACATCTACCACTCTTAGGGAGATGAAATCTATTTATCCCTCTGAGCACTTGGTAGACCCAAAATTAAGATGGATCTAAGATGATAGAATTTCCCCTTTAAATAGTCTATGCTCACATGAATACCATGGTATTACCATGGGTCAATACCATGGGTTATCATAAACCTGGAGCTTATAAATTACTATTAGTAATTTATAAAAATTAATAAAATTAATAGTTGATTTTTATTTTATTTTTTATTTTAACCAAGCTAAAATGTTTAACATACATTAAATTACAACATCTATTTTTACTCTTGATCGGATCAAATATTTTTTCACTCCATGCTAGTTTGCATATCACGATATTTGATACCTCTCGGGGGTTAGTAGATCCAGAGTAAAGATGGATCTATGCTGGTTTAATTCCCCCATTTAAATAGGCTACATTCCAGGTGAATACCATGGGTCAATACCATGTGCCATTTTGGTGAATACCATGAGTCAATACCATGTGCCATTTTTATTTTTATTAATACTAATATTAGGGTTAATAATGTTTTTTTTGCATGGTATTAATAACAATCTAGTCCATGGTATTTGTCCCATAGTATTTTGCCCATAGGTTTCACCTAAATATAATGCATTTTTTGAGAGTTAGTAAATATAAGGTGACTTATGGAGTAAATATAAAAAAATGTTTTATTTGTTTACCATACCTCTCGTTTATTTATATTTTTATTAATTTACCATACCTCTTTTACAAATATGGTATTTGGCCCATAGGATTCACTTAAATAAAACCTCTTTCTTGAGCCTTCATAAATAGAACGAGGGTTATGGACTAAATATAAAAAGAGATTTTATTTATTTACCATGCGTCTAGTTTATTTATATTTTTATTTATTTACCATACCTTTTGATTAAGTATAAAAAGACGTTTTATTTATTTACCATACCTCCACTTTACTTATATTTTTATTTGTTTACACCCTTGCATGTATATAAGGTGACTTATGGAGTAAATATAAAAAATGTTTTATTTAATTACCATACCTCTCATTTATTTATATTTTTATTAATTTACCATACCTCTTTTATAAATATGGTATTTGGGCCTTTGGTCCATAGGATTCACTTAAATAAAACCTATTCTTGAAAATGGGCGAATGGATTCACTTAAATAAAACCTATTCTTGAAAATGGGCGAATGGAAGGTTGTAACTCCTAATTTCAAGGGTTAAATTTACCTTTTTTACCCTCTCCCTTAAAATAAGGTGGGCTATTTGAGGTGATTTGTAAAAATGTACTATGATACAAAATATTCGCCCACTAAAAATTTAAAACCCCTTAATTTCGCCAAAGGGAAAACATTCGCCCCTAAAATTTTCTATGGTCATCGCACCTGTCCTTCAGAGAAACAGGGATGCATCTCACTTGCTACACATGGGAGGTGCGATGCATACATGCTTCCAATTACAGACAGTGCAATGGGCCAGGGAGCGAAACTGAGTTGGGTTTTTGGTCAAATTTGCAGCTGAGTTCAGGGATTTAGGCTGAGCTATTATGAACAGTAAAGAACAAAGTACAGGGGTATGATACTAGGAGGTTATTGAGCTACCACAAGGGTGCTTAGAATTCTTGTAAGTCAGATGTTCAGTTCATAAACCAACCCGGAGATTGACTGAAGCATCATTCATCTAATTTGCAATTGCATAACAAGAGTAGTTCAAAGGCTATCTGGTTAACTTCAGGCTCCGTCTGTAGTTTATAAGGCAAACAACAATAAAAACAAACAAACTATTCGATCCCCAGTGGAGTCGCCATTTTGTTTCCAGGAAAACTAGTGTATTTTCAATCTACTAGTCCCACTAAGATGGGTAGCTATATTAGAAACAAACAATCAAAGCAATTTGTGATTTCCTTTATGTATGATAGATAAGGGAGAAGCAAAGGGGGACCAACCTGGATCTTCCGCTTGGCTCCTTGCTTGATTTCTCTCTCCCTTGATAGAATTTGCAACTCCTCTCCTACTTGCCCTGCTTTAGAGAATACCTGTAGAATCAAAGTAACAAAACACCATCAAAGCATCTCGATCTATAATATCATAAACAATGCAGAATCAGAAATACATTGACCATACAATTGCATTCACAAATAACAAGATTCACAAATACACGATTATATGGAGGAAAACTCAAAGAACTTTATTAATAGTAGAAGAGAGGATTACAACCCAGCTGTCTGATCTAGCATCATCCTCCCAGCATCAAAGCCTTCTTCAGCTCATGAAAAGCAAGATCACCCAACAATACAATGTCTCTTCTCAAAGATAAACCAACAACACTTCCTTACAAATTACATTATTCCAGCCTCTAGATCTCTCAGATGAGGGATCCATTTATAGATGTCTTGCAAGGGTGTGAGTCAGCTTTGGGTTTTTTTATTAGTGTCATTCCACTGATAGTTCTTGGTTCCACTTGGAGATTTCATTGATCTCTTACTCATCCTTGGGCGAATTCAGAGAGGTAAGTGTCATGGGAGAAGTTTCTAGAAGATTCTATGAGCTTCCACTTAGCAAACTGTCTTTGCCATTTGTCCATTCTCACTCATCGCACCCTACAGAAGGCCTCTTCAGTATGCATTGCACCTGGCTAGTGTAGCAGCTAGTATGTATCGCACCTTGACCATGGAGCAGTTAGTATGGTCCAGTTTTGGCTAGTTCTGTGTGGTTTTTCAGGTGGAACTTCTAGGAAATGATGTAATCAGTTGACCATGATCCTTTAGGGTATGAAACAACACTTTTAGGGGTTAAAGAACCCTTGGTTTATCGACATATGTGACTAGGGTTGAAGTGCCCAAATATGTTTATAACACCTGCTGTATTTGGTAACAAACTCCAATGTAGAGGAGGTAGTGTCGCGCTGGCCAGCTGAGTGGTGTGCCCCTTCAGATTTTGCTGCTGGGCCAAGCACAGGTGCAGAAAGTGCGGTCGCAAGGAAAAGGAGGGAGGCAGCCAAGAAGGTTGCACAAAACTTGGCTGCATAGAAGAAGAGAGATGCTTAAGAAAAAGCTAGGGTCGAGGAAGAACACATTGCCAAGGAGAAGGCAAAGCAGGAGTAGCACAAGACCCCTAAAGGTGACAAGTCACCTTCGACAACAACAGAGACCGAAATAGGGCAAGGCGGGGGAAGCCAGGAGGGGCAGCGCACCCCCTTCGTGGTGAAAAGGCGATATTTGGGAAAACAAACAGGCTCGAGGAAGAAGTAGAAGGCACACAAAACACAGGATGCACCCCTGGTGCTCATAGAGACTGATATGGATGTGATCAGTGATAAAGTCAGGGACATCACCACAAAAGTACTGCAGAAATTGGAACAACAGTACATTCAGACCTTAGGGGTGTTACCTTTCTATATTTTTGAGGTTGAGGGAGTAAATATATTGGACAACATGAAACCACTTTTAAAGCTGGGATTTAGCCCTGCCAGCTTCAGAGAGGGATCTCTATGATTTAGCTTGGTTTTTAGGTTGATTTTAGGCTAGTTATGATTATGCTTGGTTGTTTGTTTGAATTTGTTTGATTGGTTGGTTGGTTGATCTGATCAAATTACTTTCTTTCGATTGGGCTATGGAGTCAAATTAAGCTGGATGCTGCACCAAATGTTTAAAAGAGTAATCACAGGGAAAGCTAGTTACATTTACTGGATCTTTTAAATCGAATTATGACATGGAGAAAAAGTGTGTTTCAGTAGTGATTGAAAATCATTTAATAATTTTTCAATCAGACTCTAGAAGAAAACATACAGATTGTAAAAATAATCCAAATAAGGTGTTCAATAACATATCTTATTTTTCACATCTCTTGTTTTACAATTAGATTTCAGATGATAATCATATAGAGAATAACAATGGAAACAATAGCTACAATAAGAAAAACATCACCAGTAAATTGCAACACAAGAATCCTGTGAAAATTATTTTTACTAATGGTGCTCCAGTAGCGTGGAAAAGGTACAGTGCTTGATTGAAAGAGTTGCAATGATCAGGAATCGACCCTCAATACTTTGACTGAATGAAGTGTTTAAACATAATTTGCAAAAAAGATTAGAATTAATGCATCGTTGACATGACATTCTATTATTAACTTCAAACTAACAAAAATGAAATAATGCGACCAAAAGAGGTGAATTTGGCGAAGTGATATGGACATCTAGCCTGCTTTGGTGGAGAACAGTTGCTGCATGGCCACTATTTGGGTGTTGCGATGGTGAAGCTGGCCCTTTCTTTAATCCTGGTATTCACATAATTTATCCCACCGCTCCTCATCTGGAATGGTAATTTTTTTTGACTTGCGGTAGATCTCAGATACCTCAATATACTAAGTGAATGTGGGTTTTAATACAAAAATGTACTTTATCTCATGTTCCTGATAGCTTCGTAAAAATTTCTCCTTGCCATAACACCTTTAATGTGGGAAGACTTGGCCGTATCCTTTGCAATGTCTTTCAGCTTCTTCATATAGTATTCCCTGGTCATTAGCTTGCCATTGATTAAAAATAAAGCAGGCAGGCCCTCGTTATTCAATGCTTCTATTCTGGTGAAAAACCTGTTAACTGCTACCTCCAAAGTGTGACATTTCTCTATCAGCTGCACAATCAAATTCTTCTTTGTCAGAACTTTCTTTACTTCTAAGATTGTTTTTATTCTATCATCTACTCCCAAATCATCCAATTCATATCTATTTTTAGAGTTGAGAAATTTGATAATGTGGTTGGCTGTGGTAGGCATTTCTCCCAATTCAGTGTTGATAGTGGAAATGGCCTGCTTGGATTTCTCCATCAACTCTTTCTGCTCAAATATAATATGGATACAAGGCCATATTTCATCCATTGCTTCAATAATATTGTTCCAGATAATTTCTTTAACTTGGGCCAGTGTGTGGCCAATAGAGGACTCAGTTGCTGATTTCCTCCATACTTCTATTTGGTTTTGAGCTCTCTGTAGCTCTGCTGCATGAAAAGTTTCAGTCTTTGTCTTCTAGTCTTGTAGAATATTGACTTGAGCCTGCAATCTTTTGATTTCTTCAGTTTGGAGAGACATGTTCTGCATTGCATTTTCCAACTGATATGCAGCAGACCCTATGTTTGTTGTAGAAGATGTAGCTGTATGAATGGTTGTGATAGGTAGTGCTTCCAAAGGGACAATAGCCATTTTGGCCACCTGCTCCTTTTCTTTGATTATCTTTTCCATCTCTGTCTCCATTTTCTTCAACTATGCACTCTGCTCCATGATGAGCTTCATCATGTTTGCCTTCTATGACTCTATTTCTTCAATGTCCTTGGCCAGAGGATCTTCTATGGCTGGTAATTTTAACTACTTCCTTAATGCTGTTATGTCTGTGTTCTTTTTCCTTACGAGCTCTTCTACAACATTGATATTTCCATGATCATAACCTACTTTGATCACCAAGTCCTCCAAAGCTTTGATCTTGGTGTCTTTGGCTAGTGCAGAGACTTTCTCCATCTTCAATTGTGATTGAACATTGGCTAATGTAACCTACAATTTAGACAAACTCATAACAATGTTAGTGAGAGTGGATGAAATCATTTGCCCAGTCTGCTTGTGCATCTCCATTTGGTCAATGGGATGTATGTCTTTCACATCAAATTCAAATGATGTATTCTTGTAATCTGATGTTGCCTTGGGTTGGGGAATCTGTGCTTGGAAGAATTCCATCTGCATTTTACCTTTCTTAGAGTCAAAGGTTGACAACAGTCTGCTTTGAGAACTGGAAGTCTTCTTCCAGAACTAATTATATGTGTTGATCTTCAAGGCCTCATTTCTTACTTTAATCTCCTTAAAAATATCAAATATACTTTTTTTTGTATCCCCTATGGTAGATGTGCTGGTTTCCATAACTTGCTACTGATCTTGTGAAGCTGTGGAGGTAGTGGGAGAAAGTGTAGTCTGGTTACCCACTAATGAGGAAACAAGTGGCTCTTTAGTGGTGATAATATTATCTTAATCTGAATCCTTGTTTAGGCTTAGTTTGGAATGTAACTTGGCCTTCTTCATATACATGATTTTGAAGCCTTCATTGGAAATCTCAGTCACTGAAGGTGACTCTTCTTCTCTGCTTCTCTTTGCTATTTTCTCCTGTGTGATGGGAGTCTGTATTGTTGAAGATGACACCAATTTCTCCTCTACCTCTGGTAGAGTGTTCTCAGTCCATTCTAGCTGGTTTTTATACTTTTCAATCTCTGGTCTAGATGTATGAAAGTAAGTAGTGGATTTGTTTTCTACCCTTAACTTGGAGATGACCCCTAATGGATCATATGACCGTGTGAAACTTAGGCTGAACTACATCTCTTTCAGTAATTTATCGCTTCTTCCCCTGCTACCTTGCTGTTGCAAATAAAAGGCCCTATTTGTGTTTTGATTTTGAACTGGGATTTCTTGTTGGTAGCTACAAAGTGAATCACGTCCATATTAAGAATTTTCCTGATGTATTCTAAGGCAAAAAACCTCATTTGGAGGAATTTGGGTAGCTTGTAAGGGGTAAGTTCACACCCAAATATCCTCAGCTCCATGTAATTCTGATAAAGGTACCAATCCCCCATCTGGAATTGGTCTGATAACGGTAAAACTTTCCTGATTTCCTCACTGGTTCTTGGCTCTGACCTTCTACTTAGGAGACTGAGTGCTGGATGTACAAACATCTCTATGAATTGTTTGTATGAATATCCTTTTGTTCCTTCATCACCATCGTAGTCCAGAAGATGATTGATTGCTGATTCCCTTCTTCATCTAACTTTTGTAAGGAAATCTTGAGGTTGTCTCCCTGAAAATATAAAAACATGTACACTAACACAAAAGCATATTTAAATACTTCCTTAGTTTGGAATTTGACAAACTATTCATGGATAGAATCTGCAAGAAATTGGCTAAAGTTGAACAAGATGGAAGGCTTGGAATCTGCAGAGAAAATGGAAAGAAATCCTATGATTGCCTCATCTACCCACTGATCTGAGTAATAGCCAAGGAGGTAGGAGATGACTGTGATGATTTTCTTGGCTCTCTCAGGGAAAATAGAGGATGGATAGGGAGGATTTTTCTTGGGTAATGGGGCATCTTCAGTCAAGAAAATCTCAAGGGTTTTGGCTCTTTTAGCAAAGTCTAGTTTTTGATACAATTCAACAAGTGCTTCATGGGAAAAAGGAGTGGCATTCTCTACTATAGGAGCTTGCATCATTTGGTCTATAGCTTGGGGAGTGATAGTGAACAAAATTTCTCCAGTAGGGGCAATAATAGCTCTTTGGCTAGGTAGATAGCAAGCATGACACTTCTTGATGAATTTAGGGGTACTATGGGTACGGGGAAAGATATAGTGGGGCAAATTGGATTCCTAGAACTGAATATCATCATATTTATCTATAAACTTGTCCTCGAGTCAGCAGTACATCTCAAACAGATCAAATTCACAAAGGGTTTCATGAATTTTATAGTCTCTGTCTGCCAAAGGGATGTGGTGAAAATCGATGGGAGGGTGGATCAGAGGACTCACAGGTTCCTCTTGTCCCTTGTCTTTTGGAGGCATGATTGACTAAATTGAGAACACTGGTGAAATTTGGATGGTACAGGCTTATAGTGTGTAGAGGGGACTTGGGATTTGTAGAAAAGAAAACAGAGGTAGTGGCCTGAAAATGAATTAGCAGGCAATGTCCCCGGCCGGGTGAAATCGTTGCAGTTCGGACAAGCACACCTATAACAGAACAATGAAAATGACAGTGTATAGACTCAGTAACTAGTGAATGGGTGAAAGAAAGGATTTTAGAATTTTGTGGCTTTCCCATTGATGGTGGTGCGGGTCTGTTGGATTAACGATTAAGCAATTTAATTTCTTAACGGATTAATTTTGGAGGGAGTAGATGTGATTGGCAGAGCAACGGATGGATGACATGGTGAAGGATGACTGGCGGGAGTGCAACATAGGGCAGTGGTTTTGCTTACCGGAGAAACCACTTTTGAGAGGGGGGGAAGGCGGTTAATGGTTTCGGCTAGGGGAGGGGGGTGTGAAACCACGTGGTAGTGACACGTTTCAGTGGGTGTGGGTTTGAAAACCGCCCATTTCAGATCCTTCCCCCGATGGTAAAGTTCGGATGGTGAGGGGGGGCCGAAACGTAAGATGGGCTGTTGGATGTGACGAGGCGAGTGCGAATGATGGGAAAGGTGGTGGGATATTAACGTGATATGACAGGGCACTCGGTGGGGTAGGAAAAGTATTTAATGCATAGCGGGGAAATACTTGGAGTGTATGGTGGGGTAGGAGAGTGGATGAAATAGATAGCGGAGGAATGATTTTGGGGTAGCAAAACTTAGGAAAAGGGAATAATATATTGAATATTATCTAATACACCGAACTTTAGAGTCAGACTCTAAATCCTTTTCTTTTTCTTCTGCACATGAAAATAATATTTAACATTTGATTTAGGATAAAATCTTTATGCTTTTCCTCTAGTCACCATAGTGCTTCTACCTACCCTTTCTCATTTCAATTCTTTTTCTAAGCTAACATTTTCTCTTCTTGCTTTGCAGGGTGCATTTGAACTAGAAGACCCAAATCAATTTTCTTTTATGAAAATCTATCTTATCCTATCACTTATCTTGCCATTGATTCAAATTAAATTGTTGAATCAATTTTTATTTCTACCTAGCTACTAATTTACCAAGATTAAACTGTTTGGTAAATCTTCATTCACTAACCTATTGAACATAAATTTAAATGTGTTCAATCATGATTAAACTGTATGATTTGAACATAACTTTAGTCATTATGGCATCCAAGAACAATTCGCACACAACCTTATTTGATAATGAAATAAAAGATCTAACTTATCAGTAGTGGCACTTAGACTTGCAACACTTTCCATATTATTTTCTATTTTTTCTTTTGTGGGGTTCTTATTTCCTTTTTCCTTATTATTTTTTTAACATACCATATTTTCATTTTCTTTTTTCATATTTTTTGGAAATCATTTGAATATTGAAATTTATGTATAATATGAAATTACAAATACAAAATACTCAATGACCTTGATATCCTATAATTTATAGGACCCTAATAGTGGCTCTAGCTGGGGATGGCACTTCTCCAAGTGAAGTGTCAAGAACATATGATCAGTAGCCTTGAGTACTCCATGTCTGTAATGTCTTCATCTGATTTCTTTTCTATTTTAAGATACTATTGGTAGCTCATTAATCCAGGCTTAGGGCCTTCACTATGGGCTTCAACCTTTGTTAATAAGTTACCCAATCAAAACCATAAAGACTATGATATTTACAATGATGAAAGGAAAATCTGTAGGCTAAGAAAAGTAGTGCTTCAACATCCTGCCATTGACAAGACCTCTAGGTATCTCTGCTCCATCTAGGTCTTTAAGGTAGAATGCATTATTTCCCCTGAAAGGATGAACAATATATGGCCCATTCCAAATATTATCAAACTTGCCATGTTTTCTTTGTCTTCTCTCCTTGAATCCCATCTTAAAACTTGGTCCCCAATGTTAAAGTCATCAACTTTTGTTCTTCTATCAAAGATCTTTTTAACATTTTCTTGAATAACTTGGGTCCTATTGTATACTTCCTCCCTGGACGGCTGCAACTGGATAGTTTCATTAATCCTTCTCTGTACATCGCTGGGTTCAACATGCACTTCTTGAATGATCTTCATGACTGGAAATCCTAAGGAGGATGGAAAAACTGCATCCATCCCATAGACCAATTGGTATGGTGACATGCCAATTTATTTTTTCGTATTAAATTTGTCAGCCCAAAGTAAATTGACCATCTTGTTGTGCCAAGACTTTTTATTGTCTTCTAACAACTTTTTTATGATGTTTACCAAGCTTTTATTTGAGGATTCAGCCAACCCATTACCCTGAGGGTAATAAGCTGTTGAATGTCCCAAAGTAATGTGGTATTTATGGCATAATTCAACCATATTTTTAGATTTGAAGGCTGCAACATTATCAGTGATGAATTTTCTAGGACAACCAAATTTGGAGAGGATATTAGTCTCAAGGAATTTAATAATGACAACATCAGTGGCAGCTCTGGAAGGGGTGGCCTCTATCCACTTGGTAAAGTAGTCAGTGGCTGTAAGAATCCACTTATGTTGGGTAGAGGAAGAGGGATGAATTTCACCAATGAAATCCAATCCCCATTGTTGGAAGGGGCTTTCAACAGAGATAGGCTTTAATGGAAAGGGAAAAAAATTTCTCTTTCCCTAAAAAATCTGGCATTTATGACATGAGGTGACTTGTTTGTGAATGTCAGGGAAAAGGGTAGGCCAGTAGAAACCAACTCTAAGGATTTTATTGGCAGTGGTTTTCCAATAAAGATGTCCACCACAATCTCCTTCATGGAATTCCTGCATAACTTTTTCTGCATCATCCTTTAACAAGCATTTAAGTAAAATACCCCCAACATCTTTCCAATACAAGACATTATCTATAATGCAAAATTTAACTGCTTTTAACTTTAGAAATCTTGCCTTTGTTTTTGTCAAACCAGGAGGAGCATTTAAATTAAATAAAACATAAAGCAAGTCTGCATACCAGGGTGAGTTTAGAAATGCCTCATCAATTTGTGGAGTTGCCTGTTCCTCTTGATTATCTAATGAATCAATCAAGTTAATGTCCAAAGCATGGAAATTTGACTCAACCATCAATTTGGCTAGTCCCTGACCTTTGATTAACTTGGTGGGCTTGATTTCCAAGTCATATTCCAAAATGACAGCAATCCATTTGCCTCGCTTTCCATTAGGTCCATTCTATGTCAAAATTTCCTTAACCACTACATTAGGTACATAAGCAATAATATGGGAATGTAAAATATATACTCTAAAATCTTTTATTGCTTTAACCAATGCAAAGGCCTATTTTTCCATAATATTGTATTTCAAAGATGCATCTCTTAAAGCTTTACTAAAGAATGCAATTGGCTGCTCAAAACCTTCACTGTTTTTCTGCAGTAAGATTGCTGCAATAGTGTGTTCAGAAGCAAAAGAGAAGATTATGAAATCTTTTGTAAAATCTGGGCTGATCAACACTGGTGCCTTGGTCAATGCTTGTTTAACTAAGTCAAAGGATTGTTTAGCCTCAATACTCCATTTGATTTCAGAATCCTTTTTAAGCATGTTTGTTATGTTTCTAAGAAGTTCTGCCAGGTTAGGAATGAATCTCCTTAGGAAATTGATTTTACCAATAAAATACTGAAGCTCTTTGATGTTTCTTGGATGACTGATTTTTAATATTGCTTCAATTCTACTAGGATCAATCCTAATTCCATCCTTGGAAATAATGTGACCAAGAAGTTTTCCTTCCTCAAGGCCAAACAATGTCTTTTTAGGATTGAGTGAGATGCCAAACCTTCTACATTTTTCAAACACTCTTCTCAGATGTGCTAAATGTTCCTCATCAATTTTAGAATAGACAGTAATGTCATCTAGATAAATCACAATAAAATGACCAATTTCATCAGCAAAGGCAATATCCATTTCTCTTTGGAAAGTGGCTCCAACATTCATTAACCCAAAGGGATTTTCACATACATGAAAGTGCCCCATGGTGTAGTGAAGGTAGTTTTATCCTGATCATCAGGATGCACTAAGACTTGGTTATAACCTGAGAAATCATCTAACAAGGAAATCCTACTAGACCCTACTACCTTTTGCAATATATGATCCATTTTAGGTAAGGGGTAGTTGTCTTTAAGGGATACCTTATTAAGATTTTTGAAATCAATACACAATTTGATTTCTTCAGTTTTCTTTCTAGTAGGCACAATGTTAGACACCCATTTAGAGTATCTAAGAGGAAGTATAATTTTAGCATCATACATCCTTTTTACTTCTTTCTCAATCAAATGCATTAGGACAAGATCTATCCTACGAAGTTTTTGTTTGAATGGTTTTTGATCTTCTTTGATTGGGATTTTATGTTGTATGATACTAGTGTCATATGCTTTTATATCCTCATAACTCCAGGAAAAGACATCTATGAACTCTTTGAAAAGAGCTATGTACCATTGTTTTGTGACAATAGGAAGGGATTTTGAGAGTTTTATCATCTTGGGATTCTGCTCACTACCTATATTGCATTCTTCTATGTCTACCCCTATGGGTTCCATTTTTGGCTTTTTTGCTACATCATTAAAATCAAAGTGTTATTCTAATGGAACTAAACCCCTAGGCAGAACATTATCCTTAAGTACTTCAAATTCTTCTTTTGCTGGGTCTATTTCATGCAATTCTAGTTTATGTACATCTTTATTGATTGAAATATTTACATCAAATTCATCAAGATGTTTATCTATACTAACATATTCAACAATATCATTTTCTACTTCACACTCTAAATCTATGCTGTACTCTTCATACTCATCCTTGGATTGCAAAAATCTTTCAATTTCTTTGTCACTTCCAAATACCTGCCAATGTCTCATATTGTTAGGTACAACTAGACGGTGTTTAACCTCCACTGTATATTGTTTGTTGGGGTGAGGCATTTTACATGTGCTAGTTGAAAAAGCTAAACCATTAACCAAGACATTCCGATTTATGGGAATGACAACAAGATCATGCTCTACAAAAGTTCCTAGAAAGTCAAGCACAACATTCCTGTAGGCTCTCAACCTAGGATGTTTAGTAGCATATTCTCCCTTGATTTGTCTTACAATTAATTCAGAATTCCCATGAACAACAATTCTTTTAGCACCTAACTTCTTCAATAATTGCAATCCTAAAAGAAGTGCTTCATATTCTGCTATATTATTGGTGCAATGAAAGTTGAGTTTATAGGAATGACCTTCTGCATGATTGTTCCCTGAATTGGATACCCAAACAATACCCCAGAACCTGCTTTTCTACAAGAGCCATCAAAGCTCATGTTCCAAAAAGGTTCAGTTTTAGTGTTTTGTTGCACAATTAGTGTTTGATTGTCATGTTTTTCATCAATGTCATTATCTGCCTGAGTAACCTGTGCATCAATGCCTTCATCATTGTAAAGAATGAAAGAGTCTAGGTTGGAATGAACAGAGTAAAGAGGGTAATTGTGTGGTTTATCTTGACTGCTAACCATATACTTCATTAAAGTTTCCCTATATAGTCTTCTCTATTGACCAAACACTGGTATAGTGGCATAAGTCATGTCCATTTGTAGGGTTCCTTGTAATTTTTCTCCCCATGAACGTGACAACAACATGCCATACTTTGGGGGAATGTATGCAACCACTATATCCATCACTAGACTTTTAGCAGGGATTTGGGCTAAAGTAACACATAGTTCATGAATATTCAAACTGACATAAAATGGAGGAACCCCTCCTTCTTGTGGTTTGCCTTCTACTTCTAGCCAAAATAGGAGCTCAAGTTGATCATCACTCAAATTTACATCATCAGTTTTCTCCCCAATGTTTAATGTGTTATGAAACCAGCTCAAGAAAAAGATAGAAAAGATAGATCAACGCCTTAGAATTCAGCCTCTTCGAGGAGGCAACCTCCTTTACATTACATAAATGAACAATTCTTCGATGATTCAAATGACAAAACCTCCTTTCTATATATAGGAGTCTAAGGAGTCACAATATAACCCAGCCGACCTAACAATAATAATATAAAGCCACAAAAATAACAATAGAGGGATTCTATGGGGCACAATAATAACAATATGGGGACAATAGGGGCACAACAATATTAATAAGGGGTACAACTACAATAGTAATGGGGTAATCACTAGTATTATAGGGACCCAGCATGCCCCTCTCCTTCAAAAAAGTGTTGTCCTCAACGCTTGAGTAGTTCTGGATGCTTCTATATAAAATTCTCATCCTCCCATGTGGAATCTTCAGTGGATAAGTTCTTCCACTTGATAAGATACTCTGAAATTGATCGATTTCGTAGCTGTCAAGTTCTTGTTTCTATGACTGCTTTCGGTTCCAATATAATTTTTCCTTCCTCGTCAAGTTCTGGCAATATTGTTTGAACTGGGAGCTTGTCACCTATAACCTTCTTTAAACATGAAACATGGAAAACTGGGTGCAATCGAGAAGCTGCAGGAAGCTCCAATTTGTATGCCATAGTACCAATCTTTTGCAACACCTTGTACGGGCCATAATACTTTGGTGATAATTTATTATCCTTCTTAGCTTGCTTGAGGGACATTTTCTTATATGGTTGTAGCCGTAGGAATACCCAATCACCTACATCAAAACTTCTTTCGCTGCGATGTTGATCTGCCTGTTGTTTCATTCTATTCTGTGCCAACATGAGGTTATCCTTTAAGAGTTGGAGGACTTGTTGTTGATGTTCGATGTGATGTTCCACTGCTTGAACCTTAGAATTTTCTCTTAAATATGATGTGATGGATGGTGGCTGATACCCATAAAGTGCCATAAATGGGGTCATTTTTATTGTTGTATGGAAGGAAGTGTTATACCACCATTCAGCCAGAGGCAACCATTTGACCCATTGTGTCTATTTATCAGATACAAAGCAACGAAGATATCCTTCCAAACATTTGTTTACTATCTCAGTTTGCCCATCAAATTGAGGATGATAAGATGAGCTATGAGCTAACTGAGTACCAAGACAAGAAAATTCTGTCCAAAAATTTCCACTGAAAATGGGATCTCTGTCACTTACAATAATCTTTGGGTTTCCATGTAGCTTTTGAATTGTTTCCATAAATGCAGTAGAAACTGTACTGGCTTTAAATGGATGTGATAATGCACAAAAGTGTGCATACTTGGTAAGTCTGTCAACTACCACCACGATGACACTCTTTCCCTCAGACTTGGGTAAACCTGTGATAAAATCCATTGAAACCTCCTCCCAACATTGGCTTGGAATGGATAAAGGTTGTAATAGACCCGGTGTCTTAATTGTTTCAACTTTATTTTGTTGGCAAACCAAACATTCTACCACAAACTTTTGAATATCTGATTTAAGGCCATCCCAAAAAAATTCCTTCTTAACCCTGTGGTAAGTTTTTAAAAATCCTGAGTGCCCTCCTAAGGGAGAAGTGTGCAATTCCATAAGAATCTTTTGTTTTAGCTTGGAATTCTTACAGAGGTATAAGCGATCTTTGTACCATAACAAATCATTTTGCCACCTAAATGTATCAGACGTACTGGAATCTTGTTGTAACTTTCGAATAAGTGCCCACACTTCTTCGTCATTCTTCCATTCCTCCCTTGCTTCGTTTATCCAATTTGGTTGGATAATAGAAATGGCGCACAACAATGCTTCCACATCCTCATCCTTTCTTGAGAGTGCATCTGCCACCACATTTTGCTTCCCTTTTTTGTAGATGATTTCAAAGTCATAACCCAACATCTTTGTGACCCACTTTTGTTGCTCTTCAGAGGATAATCTTTGTTCTAAAAAGTATTTAAGGCTATCATGATCCGTTTTTACCTTGAAGTGTCTTCCCATTAGGTAGGGTCGCCATTTCTTAAGTGCATGGAGTATTGCCAACATTTCCTTCTCATAAATAGCTTTGTGTAAAAACTTTCCCTTGATTGGACGACTTTCAAAAGCAATGGGTCTTTCATCTTGCATTAAAACAACACCAATTCCATTTCTTGAAGCATCACATTCCACAATAAAGGTTTTTGTGAAGTCTAGTGTAGCTAAGACCGGTGCTTGGCACATTGCCTCTTTAAGATGTTCGAAGGCCTTTGTTGCTTCTGGAGTCCATGAAAATGCATCTTTCTTCAATAATGTTGTTAGAGGTGCTGCTATTCTCCTATAATTCTTAACAAACTTATGATAATACCCTGTCAACCCGAGAAATCCTCGCAGATGCTTTATGGATGTGGGGATTTTCCATTCCTTAATGGCTTTAATTTTGCTAGGGTCTACCTTAACTCCTTCATGAGATACAATATGACCCAGATATTCCACCTCTTGTACTCCAAAGAAACATTTGGATCTTTTTGCATATAATTGTTTCTCCTCCAATAGTTGTAGCACCTTGTCAACATGTTCAACATGATCCTTCCAAGACTTGCTGTAGATTAGTATATCATCAAAAAATACTAACACAAATTTTCTAAGGAATGGTTTGAAAATTGAATTCATCAAACCTTGAAATGTTGAAGGTGCATTGGTAAGGCCAAAAGGCATGACCAAAAATTCATAATGACCCTCATGAGTTCTAAATGCTGTTTTCGGAATGTCTTCAGTCTTCATTCTGATTTGATGATATCCTGAACGAAGATCCAACTTGGTGAAGTAAATTGATCCATGCAATTCATCCAGTAATTCATCAATGAAAAGAATGGGAAACTTATCTTTAATAGTGAGCTTGTTGAGCTCCCTATAATCCGGACACATGCACCATGATCCATCCTTCTTGTGCACCAATACTACTGGAGCAGAGAAAGAAATTTGACTCGGTTGAATTATACCAGCCTCTAGCATTTCTGCAACCATACGTTCAATTTCACTCTTTTGGGCATAGGGATATCTGTATGGCCTGATGTTTGGAGGAACACTTCCTGGAATCAAATGAATAGCATGATCATGATCACGAATAGGTGGGAGACCTTTGGGAGTCTCAAATACCTTGGAATGATTGTCCAAGACTTTTTGGAGATCTGGAGAAATAGATGATTCCAATGTGGCATCTAGCAACATAATTGTGCAATTACACCTCTTTGTTCCTTTTTTAGAAGCTTTGTCACCGTTAGAGCTGATTATCTTTCCCGGTTTCCCTGCAATACCCCTTAATTCAACTTCCTTTCCTTCCATAGAAAATTTCATGAAAAGTTCTTGAAAATTAAAAGCTATTGTACCCAAGGATTGTAGCCATTGGACTCCTAGTACAACATCAACACCTCCCATTGGAATGGAAAGCATTGGGCTAGTCAATACATATTCTCCCATGGATAGCTTGATATTATGGCACTTTCCAGTGCAATTTATTGTTCCTCCATTTGCAACCATCACTTGACACTCTGGTGCTGGATATAAGAAGCAATTCAATTCTTTTGCTACCTTACAATGAATAAAATTGTGGGTACTTCCTGAATCAATCAACACTATTACCTTTTTCTTCTTGATTTGTCCTTCTATCTTGATGGTTTGAGGAGTGGTAATTCCCGCCAATGCATTACAAGATATGGTCGGATTCATTTTTTCTTTATCTAGGCTTTGTTCTGGAGTATATCCTCTTCTTTTGACCTTTCTTGCTCCTTTTCTTCTTCCTCTTCACAATCTATGTAGAATAATTTCTTCTCAGCACACTTATGACCTTTAGTGTATTTGCTATCACAACTGTAACAAAGCCCTTTTGCTCTTTTTTTTCCAATTGCTGTGGTTTCAGCCTTGTAGGTTGTGGAAGACTAGGGGCAACAACACTTCCATCTTTATAGTTGTGAGTGGTATGCTTCCTGGTTGCCATAATTTTGCTTTCCATTTTTCTTGCTAACCTGAATGCCTTCTCTAATGAATTAGGTTCCCAAAGGCGAACATCATGTTGATATTATCCTTTAAAGTCCCTATGAACACATCAATCCTATGCTCCTCTGGAATATTTTTTACCCTTATGTTCAATTTTTGGAACTCCTCAATGTGCTCCATTATTGAACCCTTTTGTTTGAGACTTATCAATTGGCTAAAAAAAGTGTTGCTTTTTGTATCCTCATAATGTGCTGTCAATTCTTCTGTAAAAATTGCCCAAGTGATAATTTGTTTACGAGAGCAAAGCCATTGATACCATACAAACTGATTTGGTTCCAAATATAAAGTTGCAATACGTACCTTTTGTGTGTTTTGCACATTATTGAGATCGAAAATTTGCTCCATCTGTAATATCCATGTTGCGGGATCCTTGCCATCAAACTTCCTCATATCGATTTTTGGAATATGGTGGGTCTTTGATCCCACATTAGAGTCTATGAAATCATGATTAACATTTCTTTTGTTCGCATCATGAGTTTCCTTTACTACCTTTTCACCATTAGTAAGTATTTCTTGTAGAAAATTTGTCAAATCTGCCATGTCTCTCTTCAAATCTGTCTTCAAATCTATCTTCAAATCGTCCATCTTAGCTTCCATGCCCTTTATCTTAGCTTCTATTAGCTTTTGTGAGAGTGACATTTGTTGCACTTGGTCTTGTAATTTTGATATATCATGTAGCATTTCTTCCTCTTCTTCATGAGTCATGCTAGAGCTTTCAGGTTGCTTACTAGGTGTTTGCATTTTCTTTCCTCGGGGCATCAGTTACCGATAATAATGCTCTACTAAGCCCTTTGAATTCCTTCAAAATAAATTTTCAAACCAAGCTTAAGCAAAAATTTAAAAAAATCTACACACCTTTTTTCACTTGGTAGGAGCTCGATATTGCCTCTGATGTATCTCTGTACTTTCGAATCATCCAGTTCTAAAATTGTGACTTGTAGTAGCCCTCTGTGTCCTCTTTCCAATGCCACCAGTGTGATCCAAATTGGATTCTCCAAGGAAGAGTTATGCGAAATCTCCCACAGTGACCTGATTATAGACTAGTTCAGTAGAGCGAACTTGTACGACATGCCATGAGTCACTGTTTTGACCTTCGGCACTGAAAATATATACAAGAAACTACAATCCATCCTCTTTCTGTACCTTCTTACGAAATTTCAATCCGATGCCCAGAGAGAAAGTTATGACGATTTTCCCCAGGTCACCTGTTTGGAATGTAATTCAGGAGTCTGCAAAAAGACCAACTTCCTCAGATCATATCTCTGCAAATATAGCGCGAAAAGCTCTGAAATTTGGACCCAAGGTTCAACGCAATGTCTTCTCAAATGGGTTTTTTTAGCTTCTGAAACATCGCAGAAAAAAAGTTATAGCGAAAATGCCACGATGACCTGTTTGGAGTAGCGAAACCCTAGAATCCAAAGCTCTGATACCAAATGTTATGAAACCAGCTCAAGAAAAAGATAGAAAAGATAGATCAACGCCTTAGAATTCAGCCTCTTCGAGGGGGCAACCTCCTTTACATTACATAAATGAACAATTCTTCGATGATTCAAATGAAAAAACCTCCTTTCTATATATAAGAGTCTAAGGAGTCACAATATAACCCAGCCGACCTAACCATAATAATATAAAGCCACAAAAATAACAATAGAGGGATTCTATGGGGCACAATAATAACAATATGGGGACAATAGGGGCACAACAATATTAATAAGGGGTTCAACTACAATAGTAATGGGGTAATCACTAGTATTATAGGGACCCAACGTAATGCCTTCAGAACCTGAGTCCTGTATACATTCTTGTTGACTAATTCCGTTAAGGGAATAGAATTTTTTTGTTTTGCAAGTTCATTTTCTATACTGAATGGTGTTTGAATTTTAAGTAGATTTGAAAAATCAGACTTATCAACAACTATTTTTGTGGCCAATTCAGTTTGTTGGCTGGTAGAAGGTAGACAAGTTTGAGTATTTCTAGAAGAAGCATCAATTACCTTTTTCATAGTATCTTCTGCTGGCTTCTTTCTAAGATTTTATGTGGTTTTCTTAGGGGGGTTTTCTATTGTTTTCTTGGGATCAGAATCATAGATCTTTTTGACAGGATTTTCAACATTCTTTTTATTTGTAGTATCTTGATTTTTCTTACTTCTAAGATTATACTGCCTATGGACTTCCATTATGGAATTTTCAAATCCTTGTTTGTATTCTTCTGACTCTTGAGAATCCATTTTAGTGTGGGCTATAAGAAAAAGTTCTTGTTCCTCTTGAGTGGGGAAAACTGTTTCATCATCACTTATCCCTAACAAATTAATTTGATTACCATCCAAATATTCCACAATATTCCCCTCATCATTTGTGTAATTTTCCTGAAAAGGAGGCCTAATATGCTGGTCTAGTCCCTTTTGCTCTCTTTTTTAAATTTGGGAACATTTCTTCTAAATTTTTGGTTTATGGTTTGTGGAACATTTTGGTTTTCTCTTGCTTGATTTTGGTCATTGGTGCTCACTCTTTGCATCATTTGATTCATTACTCTGACTAGGTTATCAATCTTATGGTCAACAACAGAAGTAGAAGGTTCTTATTTTATGGTTACTTTGTGTTCAGACTTCAGTTTGGCTTTTTTGGCTATGATGTTGGCTTCAACTTTAATTGCATTTTCTTGCATTTCTTCCAAAGTTTTCGGGTCTCTTTCCCTAAGTTGATATTCCATATCTACATCGAAACCATCTGGAAAATCAATCAAAGCTAGACCAGGGGAGGGCTTGATGTCTTGTGGAATGGCATTGTAAACAATATTGAATCTTTCACAATACTCTTCCACAGTTTCATTGGGTTTTCTTTTTAACCTTTTATATTTGTTTAGGAGTTGAAGTGGGTTCTTCTTGATCTCCCATCTAGCTTAAAAAGTTTGATGGAAAGCAACAAGGTTGGCTATACTTCCTGCAGGTAAACCCCTAAACCATTTCTTCACATCACCTCCTAAGATTTGGGCAAAAAATCTCATTTTAACATCATACTCATTCACTTCTTGGAGATCAAACACATCAGTCATCCTATCCACATGATGTTGGGTAGTATAAGCACTATTATTATCAAAGGTCATAAGTTTAGATGGATAATCTGCAGGCATAACATTTAGTTAGCCTGGTAACACCAAGGGTGCATACCTTCCTGCCATGATTGTCCTGGTAGATTGACTTGAGGATGGATCTAGTGGAGGTGTAGTTTAGATAACTACAAGGATGGTAGGTATAATAGTGTGAGAAATCAGAGGCAGGGAAGTTGAAACTATGGAATGAGTAGGACTGGGAGGCTGTAAATGTATAGATTGGGAAGGCTGACTAGACAAAGAGGCTGATGCAATAGTCAAAGCAGAGAATTCAACAGATTGCTGAATGAAAGCTTCTTCGATAGCTTGGGCCAACACTAAAACTAGACCTTGTAATATGTCAAATTCCTATAAATATTCTAGATCAGGATATGTTTCAAGGTCTTGGGTTTGGGGTACATATGGTTGCAGTATGGCTTTATCTATGACAATTTGATCTATAAAAGCCTCAAACTTTGATCTAAACAAACTTTGTTGAAAAGGAAAATCAAATTCTATATCCTGTAAAGTTTCAAATTTCTCTGGAAGAGAATTATACCTTGACAAAGGAGTATTTTCTAGAGGAGAATTGAATCTAGACAAGGGACTATTACTACCTTGACTCTCGGTAAAGCTTTTCTTTCTTACCAGTTTCTCAGGGTCATCTACAATTTTAGCAGGGTTGGGATCAGGATGAGATCTAGTATAAATTATTTTGGGAGCCAGGGTTATGGAAAATTCATCACACAAAACTCAAAATCAGAATCTATAATCTAGCAGATATCTACAAAAAACAACCTCAGATCATGTATTTCATATTGATACAACAATTGCTTACTGAAATACTGATTTTAAACCAGGGAATAATAATGTTTTGGATTAAAATGTATTCTTCCCCAGTATGGTCGCCACTATGTTATCATTCTATATTTTTGAGGTTGAGGGAGTAAATATATTGGACAACATCAAACCACTTTTGAAGCTAGGATCTAGCCCTGCTAGCTTCAGAGAGGGATCTCTCTTTATGATTTAGCTTGGTTTTTAAGTTGATTTTAGGCTAGTTATGATTATGCTTGGTTGTTTGTTTGAATTTGTTTGATTGGTTGGTTGGTTGATCTGATCAAATTACTTTCTTTCCATTGGGCTATGGAGTCAAATTAAGCTGGATGCTGCACCAAATGTTTAAAAGAGTAATCATAGGGCAAGCTAGTTACATTTACTAGATCTTTTAAATTGAATTATGAAATGGAGAAAAAGTGTGTTTCAGTAGTGATTGAAAAGCATTTAAGAAATTTTCAATCAGACTTCAGAAGAAAACATACAGATTGTAAAAACAGTCCAAATAAGGTGTTCAATAACATATCTTATTTTTCACATCTCCTATTTTACAATTAGATTTCAGATGATAAACATACATAGAATAACAGTGGAAACAATAGTTACAATAAGAAAAACATCACCAGTAAATCGCAACACAAGAATCCTGTGAAAAGTCTTTTTATTAATGGTGCTCCAACAACGTGGAAAAAGTACAGTGCTTGATAAAAAGAGTTACAATGATCAGGAACTGACCCTCAATACTTTGAATGAATGAAGTATTTAAACATAATTTGCAAAAAAATTACAATTAATGCCTCATTGACATGGCATTCTATTATTAACTTCAAACTAACAGAAATGAAATAATGCGACCAAAAGAGGTGAATTTGGTGAAGTGATCTGGACATCTAGCACTGCTTTGGTGGAGAACAGTTGCTGAGTGGCCACTATTTGGGTGTTGCGCTAGTGAAGCTGGCCCTTTATTTAATCCTGGTATTCACATAATTTATCCCACCACTCCTCATTTGGAATGGTAATTTTTGTTGCCTTGCGGTAGATATCATCTACCTCGGTATACTGAGCAAATGTGGGTTTTACTCCAAAAATGTGCTTTATCTCATGTTGGATGAAAGTCATGTTGCAATAGCTTCGTAAAAAGCCCTCCCTGTTATAACACCTTTAATGTGGGAAGACTTGGCCATACCCTTTGCAATTTATTTCAGCTTCTTCATATGGTCTTCCTTAGTCATCAACTTGTCATTAATTACAAATAAAGAAGGCATGCCCTTCTTATTCAATGCTTCTATTCTGGTGAAAAACCTGTTAACTGCTACCTCCAAAGTGTGACATTTCTCTGTCAGCTGCACAATCAAATTCTTCTTTGTCAGAACTTTCTTTACTTCTAAGATTGTTTCTATTCTGTCATCTACTCCCAAATCATCCAATTCATATATGTTTTTAGAGTTGAGAATTTTGATAATGTTGTTGGCTGTGGTAGGCATTTCTCCCAATTTAGTGCTGATAGTGGAAATTGCTTGCTTGGCTTTCTCCATCAACTCTTTCTGCTCAAATATAATCTGGATACAAGGCCAGATTTCATCCATCGCTTCAATAATATTGTTTCAGATAATTTCTTTAACTTGGGCTAGTGTGTGGCCAATAGAGGAATGAGTTGCTGATTTCCTCCATACTTCTATTTGGTTTTGAGCTCTCTATAGCTCTGCTGCATGAAAAGTTTCAATCTTTGTCTTTTGGTCTTGTAGAAGATTGACTTGAGCTTGCAATCTTTTGATTTCTTCAGTTTGGAGAGACATGTTTTGCACTGCATTTTCCAACTGATCTGCAGCAGCCCCTATGTTTGTTGTAGAATATGTAGCTATAGGAATGGCTGTGATAGGCAGTGCTTCCAAAGGGACAATAGCCATTTTGGCAGCCTGCTCCTTTTCTTTGATTATCTTTTCCATCTTTGTCTCCATTTGCTTCAACTATGCACTCTGCTCCATGATGAGCTTCATCATGTCTGCCTTCTATGATTCCGTTTCTTCAATGTCCTTGGCCAAAGGATCTTTTGTGGCTGGTAATTTTAACTCCTTCCTTAATGTTGCTATGTCTATGTTCTTTTTCCTTATGAGCTCTTCTACAACATTAATATTTGCAATATCATAACCTACTTTGATCACCAAGTCCTCCAAAGCTTTGATACTGGTGTCTTTGGCTAGTGCAGAGACTTTCTCCATCTTCAATTATGATTGAACATTGGCTAATGTAACTTTAAATTTAGACAAACTCATAGGAATTTAAGTGAGAGTGGATGAAATCATTTGCTCAGTCTGCTTGTGCATCTCCATTTGGTCAATGGGATGTATGTCTTTCACATCAAATTCAAATGATGTCTTCTTGTAATCTGATGTTGCCTTGGGCTATGGAATCTGTGCTTGGAGGAATGCCATCTGCATTTTACCTTTCTCAAAATCAAAGGCTGACAACAACTTGCTTTGAGAACTGGAAGTCTGCTTCCAGAACTGATTATATGTGTTGATCTTCAAGGCCTCATTTCTTGCTTTAATCTCCTTAAAAAGATCAAATATACTTTTTTCTATATTGCCTGTGGTGATGTGCTGGTCTGCATAACTTGTTGTTGATATTGTGAAGCTGTGGAGGTAGTGGGAGAAAGTGTAGTCTGATCACCCACTAATGAGGAAACGCATGGCTCTTTAGTGGTGATAATATTCTCTTGCTTTGAATCCTTGTTTAGGCTTAGTTTGGAATGTAACTTGGCCTTCTTCCTGTACATGATTTTGAAACCTTCATTGGAAATCTCAGTCACTGAAGGTGACTCTTATTCTCTACTTCTCTTTGATGTTTTCTCCTGTGTGATGGGAGTTTGTACTGTTGAAGATGACACCAACTGCTCTTCTGCCTCTTATAGAGTGTTCTCAATCCATTCTAGCTGGTTTTTATACTTTTCAATCTCTGGTCTGGATGTATGAAAGTAAGCAGTGGATTTGTTTTCTACCCTTAACTTGGAGATGACCCCTAATGGATCATATGACCATGTGAAACTGAGGCTGAACTGCATCTCTTTCAGTAATATATCTGCTTCTTCTTCTGCTGCCCTGCTGTTGCAAATAAAAGGCCCTATTTGTGTTTTGATTTTGAACTGGGATTTCTTCTTGGCAGCTACAAAGTGCATCTCATATATATTAAGCATTTGCCGGATGCATTCTAAGGAAAGAATCCTCATTGGAAGGAATTTGGGTAGCTTGTAAGGGGCAAGTTCACACCCAAATATCCTCAGCTCTGTGTAATTCTGATAAAGTTACCAATCCTTTTTCTGGACTTTGTCTGATAACTGCAAAACTTTCCTGATTTCCTCATTGATTCTTGGCTCTGACCTGCTGCTTAGGAGACTAAGTGCTGGATGTACAAACATCTCTATGAATTGTTTGTATGAATATTCCTTTTGTTCCTTCATCACCAGCATAGTCCAGAAGATGATTGATTGCTGATTCTCTTCTTCATATAACTTTTGTAAGGTAAGCTTGAGGTTGTCTCCCTGAAAATATAAACACATGTACACTAACACAAAAGCATATTTAAATACTTCTTGAGTCTGGAATTTGAGAAACTGTTCATGGATAGAATCTATAAGAAATTGGCTAAAGTTGAACAAGATGGAAGGCTTGGAATCTACACAGAAAATGGAAATAAATCTTATGATTGCCTCATCTACTCACTGATCTGAGTAATAGCCAAGGAGGTGGGATATGAATGTGATGATTTTCTTAGCTCTCTCAGGGAAAATAGAGGATGGATAAGGAGGATTTTTCTTGGGTAATGGGGCATCTTCAGTCAAGAAAAGCTCAAGGGTTTTGGATCTTTTAGCAAAGTATAGTTTTTGATGCAATTCAACAAGTGCTTCATGGGAAAAAGGAGTGGCATTCTCTACTGTAGGAGCTTGCACAATTTGGTCTATAGCTTGGGGAGTGATAGTGAACAAAATTTCTCCAGTAGGGGAAATAATAGCTCTTTGGATAGGAAGATAGCAAGCATGACACTTCTTGATGAATTCAGGGGTACTGTGGGTACGGGGAAAGATATAGTGGGGCAAATTGGATTCCCACAACTGAATATC
The DNA here is from genome assembly GCA_031772625.1 of Pinus tabuliformis. NCBI lineage: Eukaryota > Viridiplantae > Streptophyta > Pinopsida > Pinales > Pinaceae > Pinus > Pinus tabuliformis. The sequence goes on from CM062820.1 coordinate 138,513,728, forward strand.
ATCAAATTTATCTATAAACTTGTCCTCGAGCCAATAGTACATCTCAAACAGATCAAATTCACAAAGGGTTTCATGAATTTTATAGTCTCTTTTTTCCAAAGGGATGTGGTGAAAATCGATGGGAGGGTGGATTAAAGGACTCACGGGTTCCTCTTGTCCCTTGTCTTTTGGAGTCATGATTGGCTAAATTGAGAAAATTGGTGAAATTTGGATGGTACGGTATACAGTGTGTAGAGGGGACTTGGGATTTGCAGATAAGAAAACAAAGGTACTGGCCTAAAATTGAGTTAGCCGGCAATGTCCCTAGGTAGGTGAAATCGTTGCAGTTCAGATTGACACACATGTAATAGAACAATGACAATGGCAGTGTATAGATTCAATAACTAGTGAATGGGTGAAAGAAAGGATTTTATAATTTTTTGGCTTTCCCATTGATGGTGGCGCGGGTCCGTTGGATTAATGGTTAAGCAATTTAATTGCTTAACGGATTAATTTTGGAGGGAGTGGATGTGATTGGCGGAGCAATGGACGGATGACGTGGTGAAGGATGACTGGCGGGAGCGTAATGGATAGGCATTGGTTTTTCTTAGCGGAGAAACCACCTTTCGGGGGGGGGGGGGGAGGCGGTTAATGGTTTCAGCAGGGGTGTGTTGAGCCTCAAAACTGCTCTTTCCCTAGCAACTCTTCTCATCCCTTTTTCTTTGTTTTTCCATGAAGAAATGCATTCCTATCATCAATGACCAATATATATTGCCTTAAGGAGGACATTTAGTGATTTACATGTTATGCTTTTATGTTTTGCTATTTGAATAAATTTTTGTCTTTTAGCTACGGAACGCAGCCTATTCTGCAGCTAATCGGCTGTTCCGCAGCTACTTCCATGCTTTAACAGGTTCCAGGTGTCAAAACAAGAAACTAACTACATGGGAAACTTGGAAATCATCATGACATGGACTGTGTCTTATTCACCTAGCCCAGCTTGACAAGGAAGATGGTACAAGACTCCGGTCAATGGAGAAGTCAAACGTAGAGACTGAAGGCAACAAGACTCTGTTTCGTGGATAATCAACACGTTTCACAGTGATGGGAAGCGTTATTCGAAACAAATTTCTAAACCCACGGACTCCAATAGCCATCTGTGCAACCGAATCCAACAACCATCATCTTGGATTTATGTCTCCAGTAGCCGAGGAAGAAAATTTCGTGTGCCTGTCTTCTACATGTTTTTTTCTGTAGCTTATTTTTCTCCATAAACATTTGCATAATTTTCTTATAAATACCTGTGCAAAGAACTCAGAAAAAGTTTGAATTACCTCATGTATTAAGCTCAGACTTACTGTTCTGTAATTTTGAAAAACTCATTTCCTGCTTTTAATATGAAGACCACAAGTTTTATGGATATGTGAAAGAGTTGCTTAGAGATTGATTAAGCACACATAACATGATCAATTGTAGAGGGCCGCTGCACTGACTGAGATTTTATTTCATTTTGTTTTGTCTTTTCTAGCTAAACTGTAAATTCATCATTTCCTCTTACAGTGTTCATAATCATTTCACACTAACCTTGTTTATAATGCAATCTTTATCATTTTCTTACTAATGCAGAATAGCTTCTTTCAGTGCAGAATAGCTTCTTTTTGTTTAAATTTCTTTCAAGTTTTTATCAGTAGTTAGAAGTTGAAATGCAGTAGTGTAATGTAGTTTGTTTCATTTACTGTTTCACTAGTCTTTAAGTTTTCAATTAGACTGATCAGTGCCATTACTGTTCTTGCCATTTTATTACTAGTTTATCGACTCATGGTGTTAATGAATGTTTTTGAAGAGCCCTTCTAGTTGATAACTCATCTTAAACTAAGTGGTTGAATACTTCATTCATGAAATGAGTCTTTTCTGCATTTTTGCATTTATCTTCTCTTAGAATAATGAAGTACAAAATTCCTCAAAATGTCATCACAAGGAGGTTTTTCTCCCAAAATTGAGAGGCAGAGTAACTAAGTACTTCATTTAGTTTTGTTTCCATAATAGATTAGACATTAGTTGCAATTTCACTTTCAGTTTTAGTATTTCATTTAGTTTTGTTTTTGTAATAGATTAGACAGTTGCAATTTCACTTTCAGTTTTTAGTATTTCATTTAGTTTTGTTTCTATAATTGATTAGACAACAGTTGCAATTTTACTTTTTAGTTTTTAATTCATGATTTGGAAATAATGATAAGAGCAAAAATAGAAACTCTATTTTCATTTCTTGATTAAACTTTGCTTCCAAATCTTACTTAAGCTCTTTTAATTCTCATTTCTTTAGGTTCTTAGCAGTCTTTACAGAAGTTAGATTTAAGATTTTGTTAATTTCCTTGTAAATCATTACGGATTAAAGGACCAAAAACCCCCAAAACAACATAAAACATAAAAACAATAAAGTAAGAAGGGTCATCTAGCACAAACAATGCACTACACTTTATTAGTTTACAATATTCAGATTGATAATTTATATAGAGTAATTTAGGACACTAAATTGACCAAACATTTTGGCACCATTGCCGGGGAAGTGTAACTAGGTAGCCTTATCTCTTACATTCAAAAAAAAAAAAACAAAACAATGACATGCATAGAGAAAGAGACTCTAGGGGTAGATTTATAGCTAGGGGCAGAATTTCGATTCCTACAACACCACCTACTTCACCAAGAGTAAGGAAAGACACACCTCCATCCCAGACTCATACTCCTAGCCATAAGATTCCTAGAATTCTAGGTGCAAAAACCCAATTAGAAGAATCTCCTACTTCATCTACCAAGATAGTCCTAGGAAAGAAAAATTTCGAATCTCTAACAACAAGGATAACCTTTTTCACCTCCACAGGAGAGCCTATTGTAGTTGAAGAATTAGGAATACCTGGTGAGGAAGAAGAAGTAGAAACTCTCTCCCATAGTCCATTAATAGAAGAACCAGAGGAGGAGGGAATAACCTTGCAGGTTGAACCCTATACTGACTCTGAAGAAACTATAATGGCAGAGGAAGAACACGATGGAGAATTCTCATTGTTTAGAGGAGGGGATAGAGGGAGAGGTAGAGGAAATAATGGAGGAGGTAAAGGTAATAATGGAGGAGGCAGAGGAAATAGGGAAGTAGATAAATCTTTTGGATTCCCTATAATGGATGAGGAAACACATGCCACAATGAAAAATATTTCACCATCTGTCCTCCCAAACTTCTATGGGTTGAGAAGTGAGGACCCTAAAACATTTTTTTTTGAGTTTGAAGACTTGTGCAGAACTTATGACTATCTAGAAGACTCTCAAAAACTTAAATTGTTTCCTTCAACATTGAAAGAGGCTGCTTTGAAATGGTTCATGGGGTTAGTCACTCAATCCATTAGAACATGGAATGACATGAAAAAGGCATTTTTGGATAGATACTTGGATTATTGTATGCCTACCAATCATAAAGATGAGGTGTTCAAAACGAGGCAAAGAGAGGATGAAAACTTAGAATATTTGATTGAGAGATTCAACTATAATTTGAAAAGAGCAAAGATGAACAATTTAGATGAAGAAACTTTGAAAGCCCTTTTGTTAAAAGCCATTAGAGATGAGTGGATAGATATCCTTAACATGATGGGGAAGGGAGATATCTCTCAATTTCCATTGAGTGATATAGGAGAACTGTGTGTTCATCTCTCAAGAGGAAAATCTAAAACACAGAAAGGACCGAGAGATCCTTCTCTTTTTAGAGTAAACAAATCTGCAACTAGATCTGTATGCAGGGCAGAAATTGGCAATATGCTTGATGAGTTTAAAACTGACATTCTAGGGAGCCTTAGTGAGCAACTAGACACCCTTAAAATTCAAAACAAGCAGAAAACAGAGGCTGATGCTTTAGCCATTTTTTGTCCAAAATGCAAAAAGAAACATGCTCTAAGGGAATGCCCTTTAGATGCAAAAATTGTAGAAACTTGTATGATTTGTTCGGAAAGCCATGAAACCAAGGGTTGTCCTTCAATCCCAGGTCTTAAGGTTGTCTTTCAAGAGGAAACAGTCCCAAATTCTATAGAATCTCTTTGTTTTGTTACAATAATACCTTGGTTGGGGCCACAAAATCAAGGATTTAACAATCAAATGTATCTTCAACCCCCACCAAACTGGAATTCGTGGCAGTAACCTTGGCCTCAACCTTAACCTCAATCTCAGTATCAATCTCAATCGTGGACACAAGATGTACAAAATCCTTATGGGATATTTTCTCAATATTATCAATATCCTCTATCCTATCAGAATTATCCTCCCCCACATAATCAGCAACAAAATCAGCAGCCACAACTTCAAAATCAGAACCCTCAACTTTCATTGCCATTTCCACAACAACCCCCACAACAAAGTCAAAATCCTCAACTCTTGCTGCCATTTCAACAGAAACCAAATCAGCTACCTGCCCAACCATTACCAAACCCCAACAATAAAAACCCTCAGAATGCTTACATGGTAGAAGGACAACAATTTCCAACTTACATGATTACTCCTCTAGATCTTAATGATGTTCAACTAAGATCTGGAAGGATATTAGAAAAGGAAAAACCTTCTATAGTTATTCAAGAACAAGACACTTCTGAGGAAGATTCTCTAAAAGTCAATAAAAGTTTTGAGGAAACATCTCTCCAAAACCAAAACATCGAAAAAGAAAAACAAAAAGAACCAATGAACACAACTCCTATCATTGAGCAACCAACATCTACTTCTACACCTCCTTTTCCTGAGAGACTACAAATTGATAGAGGGGTAGAAAAATAGATCTTGTTGCCCAATTATGATTTTCTAGATGAATTGAAGAATTTCTGTATCAAAATTCCTTTGTTACAAGCCATTAGAGAAATTCCAATTCTAGCCAAGACAATAAAGGAGTTGAGCATTAAAATATTAGGAAGAAAATCAAAAGAAACAAAAAGAATTCACGTGGTAGGAAAGATAATAGACATAATGATGGGAAAAATTTTCATACAGAAATATGTGGATCCAGGAAGTCCAATTGTAAAGACACATATAAATGGAATTGAAATTCCAAATACATTGATTGACTTAGGGGTAGCAATAAACATCATGAGTAGACAAACAATGGAGCAGCTTAAACTTCCCAATCTTCTTTACACACTTACCTTACTGCAACTTGCAGATAGATCAGTAATCAAACCGGATGGTGTGCTAGAAGATATTTCAGTATCCTTAGATTCTTGGGAATATCCTGTTGATTTCATGATCTTAACTCCCAAGAATAATCTAGGAGGACACCCACTCATAGGAAGACCTTGGCTAGCCACAACTGATGCTTTTATTAGTTGTAGATCTGGTGACATGTAATGAAAATCATAGAAATAGATGACAAGGAATGGATTGATAATGAGGATGATATTCAACCTCTCTTTACTATGTTAGAAATTAGTGAAGATAATCAAATTTTGAATACATTGGAAAATTTTGAAACATCTTAGAATATAATCATGTACAATTTCAAGAAAAATCTAATGTTGAATACTTGTCATCTAGGCAGATGTCTCTCTATTCTATGGAATAATTTGGTAGCTCTACGATTGAAATTTTTCTAGGTAGGACATTGAACATAAACAAAAACTTGGAGAAACTACAACAAGAAGAGCTAACCAAAACATTACAAAAACATTCTGTTGCATTTGCATGGGAATACACCGACATGAAAGGCATTGATCCTAAGACTTGTATCCATCATATCTATATTGAGGAAAACAATAGACCGATCAGACAACCTCATAGAAGAATGAATCCAAATCTTAGGGAAATTGTAAAAGAAGAGCTCCAAAAATTACTAAATGTAAACTTCATTTACCCAATTTCAGATAGCCAATGGGTTTCTCCTTTGGTAATTGTGCCTAAAAAGAATGGTAAATGGAGGGTGTGCATTGATTACTGAGAATTGAATAAAGCAACCCTTAAAGATCACTTTCCTTTGCCCTTTATAGATCAAGTGTTAGATACATTAGCAGGTAAGAAGTATTTCTCATTCTTGGATGGTTTTAGTGGTTATAATCAAATTCAAGTAGCACCTGAGGATTAGGATAAAACCACATTTACTTGTCCATGGGGAACTTTTTCCTACCGAGTACTTCCTTTTGGGTTGTGTAATGCTCCTGCAACATTCCAAAGAGCAGTACTAGGAATTTTTTCTGATCTAATACATGATTGTGTAGAGGTATATATGGATGATTTTACAATCTATGGAAACAAATTTGAAGAAGCTTTGGAAAATTTGGAAAAAGTTCTTAAAAGATGTAAAGAAACAAACCTTTCACTAAGCCATGAAAAAAGTTTTATGATGTTTATAGAAGGTATTATTTTAGGACATCACATTTCGGGAGATGGGATTAAAGTTGACAAATCTAAAGTTGAAGTCATCTCTAAGTTATCAATTCCAAATTGCCAAAAGGATGTTAGAATTTTTTTAGGATTTACAGGATACTATAGAAGGTTTATAGAAAACTTCACTAAAATAGCATATCCACTCTTCAAACTGCTTACAAAAGATTGTGAATTTAGTTGGAATCCTGATTGCCAACTAGCATTTGAAACCTTGAAAGCAAAAATTTCTAAAGCACCTATTTTAAGAGGTCCAAATTGGAAACTTCCTTTCCATATTTCCATAGATGCTTTAGGTACAGCTCTGGGAGTTGTATTGGGACCAAAATATTTGATTCCTTATGCCATTTACTATATAAGTAAGAATTTGACTCCAAATGAGTTGAATTACACTGTGACTGAAAAGGAATTTTTAGCTGTTGTTCATGCAATTAATAAGTTTAGACACTATATAACAGGCTATGAAACCTTTGTTCATACAGATCACTCTGTAATTAGATATTTGATGAATAAACCTATTACTAATGGCAGAGTTACAAGATGGCTTTTACTTTTGCAAGAATTCAACATTACTGTGCTAGATAGACCTGGAAAACAAAACACAGTTGCTGATTTCTTGTCCAGGATTCAAAATATCAAAGAAGACTCTCCGGTTGAAGATAAGTTTCCTGATGAATATCTTTTTGTAGTAACTACTCAAACTCCTTGGTTTGCAGATGTTGCTAATTACTTGGTTATAGGGAAGTTACCTTCACATTTGTTTCCTAGAGAGAAAAGAAAGATTATTCAAGAAAGTGCAAGATATTCATGGATCACTAACGAATTGTATAAAACAGGGCCAGATCTTATGATCAGAAGGTGTGTCAGGGAAGATGAAATGCCTGATATTCTCAAAGCATGTCATGATGAGCCGTGTGGTGGACACTTTGCTGATAAGAGGACAACCTATAAAATCCTTTCTTTAGGATATTATTGGCCATCCATCTTCAAAGATGCTAAAGAATATGTCAGGAGGTGTGACAACTACCAAAGGGTAGGGAAACCTGCTCCCTCAAATGAAATGCCATTACAAACTTAGGTACTTATTGAACCCTTTGAAAAGTGGGCTTTAGACTTTATTGGACCAATTAATCCTCCATCTAAGCAAAAAAAGTATATATTGGTATGCATTGATTATGTCACCAAATGGGTAGAAGCCAAAGCATTACCTTTTGCTAACGAAAAATATGTAGTTAATTTTCTTTTTGAGGACATATTCACTCGTTTTAGTGTTCCATGAGAAATTGTGACAGATCAGGGATCTCAATTCACATCCAACATGATGGAAAGATCCGTGGAGGAGTACAAGATCAAGCATAGGAAATATACTCCCTATCATCCATAAGCAAATGGTCAAGTGGAGTCTACAAATAAAGTGATTGAAGGAATCCTCACCAAGACTGTGCATCTACATAGAAGAGATTGGGCAGAAAGGCTTCCTAAAGCCTTATGGGCCTATAGAACTACATGGAGGAACACAACGGGACATACACCCTATGAACTTGTTTATGGGAAACAAGTCCTGTTCCCTATAGAGTTCCAAATCAGAACTTTCAAGATGGCAATCCAGTTGGGGATGGAATTATCAGAGGCTCAAAAACATAGACTGGAGCAATTAAATGAACTTGATGAAATTAGGCAAGAAGCAGTTCAAAGGACTGGTATAGTCCAACAACAGAGGGCTAAATGGCATGATAAATACATCAAGGACAAGAGGTTTCAAGAAGGAGATTGGGCATTGTTATTTGATTCAAAGTTTAAAGATTTTCAAGGGAAGTTTCAAACTCATTGGCTTGGGCCATATGAGATTGAAAAAGTCTTTAGTAATGGAGCAGTGAGGATCAGAACAATAGATGAAAGTCAAACTCCTCTTCTTGTGAATGGTCATAGATTGAAAATATATCAAAAACCAATTTCAAAGGAGGAGTTCATCAAGATCTTCTAGAACAATTCTGAAATGAAGTTAGTGAAGAAGAATCCTTCTTCTCCACCAACTTAGTCTTTATTTTTCCTATATATATATATATATATATATATATATATATATATATATATATATATATATATATATAAAATAAATTGTATAAGGTTGAAAACCAATCATTGATTGGCATGCTTATACAGAAAATACAGGGTGAAAATCAGAAGTTTCTGACACCCTATATTTTCCATTTCCTTTCTGTAAAAAGTGGTGACAAAAAGCCACAGTCACTCTGCATTCTGCAAAATTCATTATCTCATCTCACTTTACTCTGTTTTTCTTTTACAGTTCCACTTCTTTCCATTTCCATATTTCACCAATAAATTTTCCCTTTCCCAGCATTTCTTTCATCTCCATTCTTCATTTATCATCTTGTCTTATTTTCACTTACACAGCCATTTCCATTTCATTCATTCATAAGCCATATTTTACTCTTTGTTTCACATTCTGCAGCTGATTCCATTTCACAACTGATCCTGTTCTACAGCTAATATGATTCTGCAACAACAATTTTTTTATCAATCCAAGTACAAGTGTCCAGTTCATAATAAAATCATGTATGCAGGTAATTGAAGAAAAATCAACTTTGAAGACCAATCATGCCTAAAGTACCTATGGATCAAACATCAAAATATTAGCAAGCAGAAGGTAAAGGTTCCAAAGGTAAATGCAAAAATTTATTTCAAAAAGCAATTTGAAAACATAAGCTTGTATAACATGTATGATCACATGTCTCCTTAATTAACCATCATGTGATTTGACCACCACGATGTCTCCGCCATATCTTCCGCCTTCAATGACAAACGGTCCAATGATTCCTTCATAACTGATCTCCACTTCAAACTCCATAACTTGTACTTAACCGGTCCTCCACAGCTACACCTGTTAACGGTCAGATTAACGACATGACCTACCTATCTACGACTCTCCAAACCTTGACTGTTTATTTATTACATGCCAACTCTTAAGTTTTTCTCTCATATTTACACAACCATTTCATGTATACAGTCATTCTGTTTCCATATCCACAGTCGTTCTGTTTCCATATACCCAGTCATTCTGTTTCCATATCCATAATCATTCTGTTTCCATATACCCAGTCACTCCATTTCCATATACGCAGTCATTCCATTTCTTAGACAGTGAGAGTAATTTTGAAGGGTAACCGAGAACAGAGGATATGGGGCTTATTGTTAGAACTGAGCCCATAGGGGTAAAATACATGGAGGGGTATCTGCAGCTCAAGGGGATGTTACAGAAGGCCAGATGGTTGTGTTTTATTGAAAAATTTGATGGCTACCACAAGGAAATCACTAAATCCTTTGCAAGGTCATTTGATGGCACAAAAGTGGAAATAGGGGATATCAAATTTGCAGTCACAGAATCCTTCATAGCAGAAGCAACATAACTCCCAAGACTAGGAGAAAGATGGTTTAAAAACAAAGAGTTTCATGATGAATCTTGGAAGGTGATTCTTAAAAACCCAGGTATGGATGTTACAGTATTTAGAAAAGGGATTCCAATTTCAACACTCAAAAACAAATGGAGTAGCATGTTGTTAATACTGCAAAAATTCATTACATGTGAAGGAAGGTTTGGGTCTATGTATGTTTATCATATACGTTTGTTAATGAATTTTCTAGAGAATGGAACCCTCAATCTTCCCTTTTTCCTTCTGAATAGTCTGAGAAGAATGGCAACAAATGTCCAAAAGAAAGTTGAATCAATAGAAACAACTTTATATCATCATGGATTAGTGAAGATTTTAGTTGAATTTCATTTGAGAAGTATAGGGGATACATGGGAAGACTTCTTGGTAAGGAATTTCTTCCAAGATGCTCTAGATTTATTTGAGGGAAGTCATGTTAAAAGAAGTAGAAGAAGAAATATCAGCATTAAAAGCTCCTTACAAAAAGATGATGCAAAAATGGCTCCTAAACCAGAGGTTAGGAAGCAGACTAAGCTGAAGAGAAAAATGAAAGAAAGGGTTGAAGAAATCAATAAGGACATTCCTGAACCTTCATCACCTCAAGAAGATGAACAACTGCTCTCTGAAAGACTAACCAAGATCAAGGAGCAAATCAAGAAAAATAAGGAGAAAGGAAAGAGGAAAAAGGACACAAAAGAAGAAACCATAAGCTTCCAAAACTTGAGGAGGAGCTCTAGACTCCGAGGTAAGGTGAAGAGGGTGAAATCAAAAGAGGCCTAATTTATAAACTTAGAGGAAGAAACCCCAGTTCAGTCCCCTGATAGTATTCCATCTGAACAAAGTCCACAGAACTCTCCTCCACAGAATTTTGAAGGCAACCCAAGTAGAGCTTCTCCTGGCATAGATCCAATACAACAACAAATCTATGACTACATAGAGTCATTAGAGAAAAAGAATACCTCGATAGATCTAGGAACTTCAGCTAATCCAGAGCAGCCTATCACCCCACAAGAAACTCTAACTAGCTCTCTCAAACAAGAGATCTTTGAGCTAGAAATTCTGAACAGGCACATCCAAAAAGAAAATGAAACCTTGAGGGAACAGAATAAGTTGGATAGAGCTATTCATGACAACACAATGCTACACTTGGGATTATGGTACAAAAATAACAGGAAGCTAAAAAGGAAAAATAAGAAGCTGAGCAGAACACTTATTAACCTCAAATACAAATTTCTTATGAGGAAGCCAAGGATGGCAGTCAGTGCAAAGAAAAGCAAGAAGAGGAAGTTGGATGTGTTGGCAGAAGTGTTAGAACAAATGCAATAGGAGGAAGAAGTTCACAATTTTGATTGCATGGGGACATGCAATGGTTTTGCAGTGGGGGTATGTGCTCTTTCCCTAGCAACTCTTCTCCTCCCTTTTTCTTTGTTTTTCCATGAATAAATGCATTCCTATCATCAATGACCAGTATATATTGCCTTAAGGAGGACATTTAGTGATTTACATGTTATGCTTTTATGTTTTGCTATTCGAATAAATTTTTGTCTTTTAGCTACGAAACGCAGCCTATTATGCAGCTAATCTGTTGTTCCGCATCTACTTGCATGCTTTAATAGGTTCTAGGTGTGAGAAGGAGAAACTAACTACATGGGGAGCTTGGAAATCATCATGACATGGACCGTGTCCTATTCACCTAGCCCAGGTTGATAAGGAAGATGGTATAAGAGCCCGGTCAATGGAGAAGTCAAACGTTGAGACCAAAGGCAACAGGACTTTGTTTCGTGGATAATCAACACGTTTCACAGTGATGGGAAGCGTTATCCGAAACAACTTCCTGAACCCATGGACTCCAACAACCATTTGTGCAACCGAATCCAACAACCATCATCTTAGATTTATGTCTCCAGTAGTTGAGGAAGAAAATTTCGTGTGCCTGTCTTCTACGTGTTTTTGGCTGTAGCTTATTTTTCTCCACAAACAGTTGCATAATTTTCTTATAAATACATGTGTAAAGAATTCAGAAGAAGTTCGAATTTCCTCATGTATTAAGCTCAGACTTATTGTTCTGTAATTTTGAAAAACTCATTTCCTACTTTTAATATGAAGACCGCAAGTTTTATGGATATGTGAAAGAGTTGCTTGGAGATTGATTAAGCACACATAACCTGATTAGTTGCAGAGGGCCCCTGCGCTGACTGAGGTTTTATTTCATTTTGTTTTGTCTTTTCTAGCTAAACTGTAAATTCATCATTTCCTCTTACAGTGTTCATAATCATTTTCACACTAACCTTGTTTATAATGCAATCTTTATCATTTTCTTACTAATGCAGAATAGCTTCTTTTAGTGCAGAATAACTTCTTTTTGTTTAAATTTCTTTCAAGTTTTTATCAGTAGTTAGAAGTTGAAATGCAGTAGTGTAATGTAGTTTGTTTCATTTACTGTTTCACTAGTCTTTAAGTTTTCAATTAGACTGACCAATCCCATTACTGTTCTTGCCATTTTATTACTAGTTTATCGACTCATGGTGTTAATGAATGTTTCTGAAGAGCCCTTCTAGTTGATAACTCATCTTAAACTAAGTGGTTGAATACTTCATTCATGCAATGAGTCTTTTCTGCATTTTTGCATTTATCTTCTCTTAGAATAATGAAGTACAAAATTCCTCAAAATGTCATCACAAGGAGGTTTTTCTCCCAAAATTGAGAGGCAAAGTAACTAAGTACTTCATTTAGTTTTGTTTCCATAATAGATTAGACATTAGTTGCAATTTCACTTTCAATTTTAGTATTTCATTTAGTTTTGTTTTTGTAATAGATTAGACATTAGTTGCAATTTCACTTTCAGTTTTTAGTATTTCATTTAGTTTTGTTTTTGTAATTGATTAGACAATAGTTGCAATTTTACTTTTTAGTTTTTAGTTCATGATTTGGAAATAATGATAAGAGCAGAAATAGAAACTCTGTTTTCATTTCTTGATTAAACTTTGCTTCCAAATCTTACTTAAGCTCTTTTAATTCTCATTTCTTTAGGTTCTTAGCAGTCTTTACAGAAGTTAGATTTAAGATTTTGTTAGTTTCCTTGTAAATCATTAGGGATTAAAGGACCAAAAACCCCCAAAACAACATAAAACATAAAAACAATGAAGTAAGAAGGGTCATCTAGCACAAACAGTGCACTACACTTCATTAGTTTACAATACCTGGATTGATAATTTATGTAGAGCAATTTAGGACACTAAATTGACCAAACAAGGGGGTGCGAAACCATGTGGTAGTGACACGTTGCAGTGGGCGCGAGTTTGAAAACCGCCCATTTCAGACACCCCCCCCGTCGGTGAAGTTTGGATGGTGGGGGGGGGCTGAAATGTAAGATGGGCCACTGGATGCAACAAGGCAGGTGCGGATGATGGGAAAGGTGGCGGGATATTAACATGATATGACGAGGCGCTCGGTGGGGTAGGAAAAGTATTTAATGCATAGCGAGGAAATGCTTGGAGTGTATGGTGGGGTAGGGGAGTGGACGAAATAGATAGCGGAGGAATGATTTTGGGGTAACGAAACTTAGGAAATGGGAATAATATATTGAATATCATCTGATACACCGAACTTTAGAGTCAAACTCTAATTCCTTTGCTTTTTCTTCTACACATGAAAATAATCTTTAACATTTGATTTAGAAAAAAATCTTCATGTTTTTCCTCTAATCACCATAGTGCTTCTACCTACCCTTTCTCATTTCAATTCTTTTTCTAAGCTAACATTTTCTCTTCTTGATTTGCAGGGTGCATTTGAATTAGCAGACCCAAATCATTTTTCTTTTATGAAAATCTATCTTATCGTATCACTTATCTCACCATTGATTCAGATTAAACTGTTGAATCAATTTTTATTTGTACCTAGCTATTGATTTACCAATATTGAACTGTTTGGAAAATCTTCATTCACTAACCTATTGAACATAAATTTAAATGTGTTCAATCATGATTAAACTGTATGATTTGAACAAAAATTTATTCATTGTGGCATCCAAGAACAATTTGCACACAACCTTATTTGATAATGAAATAAAAGATATAACTTATCAGTAGTGGCACCTAGACTTGCAACACTTTCCGTATTATTTTCTATTTTTTCTTTTGTGGGTTCTTATTTCCTTTTTTCTTATTTATTTTTTTAACATACGCTCTTTTCATTTTCTTTTTTTGTATTTTTGGAAATCATTTGAATATTGAAATTTATGTACAATATGAAATTACATATACAAAATACTCAATCACCTTGAGATCCTATAATTTATAGGACCTAACGGGGGGGAGTGCAGAAGGTTCTTCAAGAGCTGCAGCTCTAAGCAACCAAGCTCCAAGAAAATGTTAGCAAAGTAAGTGGTGCAGCGAGAAGTTTGGCGCCAGAACAAACTACAGGTGCGGAGCTAGTTCTATGGCCGACGATGGATGTACAAGTCTTCCCCTTGATTACAGGTTTAGTACGCGCCGAGACCGAGGAACAATGCACCCTCATTTATAACATCTTGAAGATGGGCCTGAACCTTACTGTGATATAATTGGAGACATTGCATGAATTATTACATGGGATTGCAGGCGAGCTTTGCCTTTGGGAGCAACGAGAACTTAGCGCTGTTAGAGAGATCAAGGTGAATAACCGACAATTGTTCGCCAAGAAGACACAGATTTTGGAAGAAAAGGAGGCACTCTAGGTGCATAGTTCACGATTAGAGTCCGTGGTCGCTGAGGCATGTAGAATTGTGCCTGAACTCCATATTCCTGATGAAGCACATCCAGATGCAAAAGTTAGAAAGTTGGCTGCTGGCATGCGCGAGGCAAAAGCTGAGGTTAGTCGAGTTCAATTTGAACTCAACATGAAGATAACCAAATTGCAATTGAAGATGTAGCCATCGACTCCGCTGGAGGTCTGGGAGCAGCCGGAAGCCACTATCAAGGAAGGACTGGCCACTTTGGATGCCACAGTTGCAGAGTGCACAAAATTATTTGAGCAGGCAATGGAACTGGTAACTACTCTGCAAGAAGACCCAAACCTGCATAAACTGAATATAGAGGGAGCTTCAGAAGCAGTATGAGGCAGTCAGCGCAATGGCGCACTCTATTTCTCCAGTGCAGTGCCTAGCCAAGTTACAGGAGGGGAGGCAACTCCTCGCGCAGGTTGAGGCAACACAGAAAAAGGAGGCCTTGCTTAAGGCCAGATTGGGGCCCTGGGTAGACAAATCTTACCAGGTCACGAACAACATTCTGGAAAGGCACACTGGCTTGCAGTAGACGCAGCAAACAATGAAGCTAGCCATAGAAGGACTAGCTACAGAGCAGCTAGTGGAATAAGTCAAGCAAGTAGCTACACAAAGTGCTGCTGAGGTTGCAGTAGTGCAGGTGGAGCTAGGGGATCTTTGCAGCAAGATCACAACACCAACCGAGTGACTCAAGGGTGAGTCATGATCTTTGTGTTGGGGGCCTGTTGGGATAGGGTCCCCTGGGTCAGTTTTGGGGTTAAAAAACCCAAGTTTTGATGTAAATTTTGTAAAAAGATGTAAACACGATTTGTGGATGAAAAGCAGGTAGATGGTTAAGAGTTGATCCAAGTGGATATTGGTGGCCACCTGCCAATTCCACTTGGACCCCCACCATTGTTTCTTTCAGTTTTTCAGCTTCCTTAATTGTAGCACAATCTACTATTTTTAGCAGTTTTTCGGGTCCTAAACTTCTGGAGCCGTTTTGAGGCCCTAAACGACGTTTTTTTTTTTTGGGAAAATTGATAGCAACGTGAGGCCGTGGACCAATGTTGCTCTTCCCAAAGTTATAGTCCTCAGATAGATCTTTCTAACGAGCTACTGTGTGCATCAAACGAAGATCATATGCCAAAGTTACGACCCTGGGAAGTTGATGTACCAATTTACCCAAACAGGGCCCACAGTGTGGCGTTTCATCTCCTAGGGTTAGGTTTTTGGATGTTTAGGGTTTTCCATTGTTTCTCAACAATAAATAGGCCTTCGAGCCTCATTGTAACATATTTCAGAGGCATGTAGCTGCTACATCTCTTCTCAGAGATAAGCTACCATCGCCCTAGCTAGTTTATTTCCATTTCTGTTTGTAAGCATATTTCTATATTTTACAGTAATGAAATGAAGTATTATATTGCTGCATCTTTGTATGTATGGTTATATATGTAATTTTTTGTGTTCTTATTTAAATCTGGATCAGGAGTCAAAGGGGTTTTAGCCCCTTGTTTATGTAAAAGTTGAGTTGGTTTTGAGATCCACCCATGGTCCGCGGACCATGGGATTGTATGTAAAAGGCTATAAATAGGTGTGTCTTAGAGAGTCTAAGGCATTTCTATGTCTGAGAGAGGAAGAAAGGGAAAGCAAGGAGTAAATAGATAGAAGGGAAAGGCTTCACAGAGGCATGAGGTAGAGTCCACAGCTAGGTGCGCGGACCCTTGTAGCTGAGTGCGCAGGGCAGTTTTGAGTCTGTGATACCATATTGAAGATCAATAAAGAAGACTATTGAAGAATTCTTGTGTTTACCAATTTACTTATGTTATTTATGTTTGCGATATATGTTGTGGATAAATAATGTATTTATGAAGTATTGATCTAATGATGCACGACTCCATGGAATAAGTCTTAATAACTATATACATTGCAAATTAAGTACTTTCACGAAGATTATGATACATTATGTTATGTTTATTAAAGACTTAAGTAGATCTACACGAGTTAAGATCAAGGGTTAGTTTCTAATGTGCGTAAGTAGATAACTCAACTGTTAAAGGTCCACAAAAGCTAATCGTAGACCTTTGCAAAGGTCTAGAGGCTATTTAAAAGGAGTTGTAGTGCTAAGCCCTAGGGGCTTATAGATCTGCGTGAAGGCAAATCTAGGGCATTAAAAGACATCACGTTGATCTCTGGATGTGGAAACTTGGTTCCAACATCCCCCCATACTACTACGGGTGAGACTGCAACTTGTGTTACGCGGGTTGTTGCCGAAAGGGCCACTAGTGTAGGGTCTTGTTTGGCACATTCAACTATTAACCTAGGTTAAGACCCCTTAAGCCAACAAATGGTTTCGTTGCCAAGACCGGGATCAACTTAAGGGGATGTGTGATGTCACACCACTGGAATCTGACCAAGAAGGACATTGAGAAGTGGTTGGATAGGAAGATTCATGAATTCACAACGCAAGAGAACAAGAATCCATGCCCATCCAAGGAGCAATGGTTAGATAGATATTTGTATACATAAATACACGAAATTTTCTTCTTGGTTAGATTCCAATGATGCGACATCACACATCTCCTTAAGCAGATCTGGGTCTCTACAATGGAACCATTTGTTGACTTAGGGGGCCTTGACCTAGGTTCAGAGTTAAATGTGCCAAACAAAACCCTACACTACTGGCCCTTTCAGCAACAACCCGAATAAAAAAAAAGAAAAAAAAAGGGCAAGTATACAATGATAAAGGAAATATAATGGATATGAAACATGCAATGCAAGTATAATGGGTCTAAAAATGCACAATGAACGAGCATAATGCATAATCAAGAAAGCATGCGATGCAAAATTCATAGACTAGTCCTAATAGTGATGAGTATTGAAAGCTCTAAACTACAAGCAGTTACGATCTATGATGCTACATTAACAAGAAACAAAACAAGTGTCGAGACATGTACAATGGAAAACACTTGTGTTACAAAGCGGTGATAAGAGTATAAAACCACGATGCATCAAGTGAAACAAGTGGCAGCCAAAGGTACAAGTGATAGGATGAACAATCAACTAGTCAAATCGAAAAAACACAGCAACAAACGGTCAAAATATGTTTCAAAGGGTTGCACGCATAGTTGAACACTGTCTGCGCATTTTTCTTCATCATCACAACTAAGTTTCATCATAACCCAACTCATAATCAAAGGACACTGCGTATTCATTGTTTATCCACAACCTAAAGAAAACACGACAAAACAAACCCTGTTTGACTGAGAAATACACAAAGATTGAAAGAGAATTGCGTGCAAAGAGGAGAACCCTGTGTAGTAGAGATAGCACGAGGAATTGCGTGGAGAAATAAGGAGGAGCATTGTGTTTAAAAGGAGGAGAGATAGGAGAGCACAAAACTAAGATTTACTCTGCACTGAGCAGACATATTCTCCATAAAATCCCATAAATTGTGCAATGATAAGGTAAGAGTAGATCTTGAGGTCTTCTCAACAGTTAAAATATTTCTAAGATTGTGTTATTCTCTTGAAAATGGTTCAACTTAAGTTGTTGTTTAAATGTGTCATACTATGAGAGAAACACGACTTCAGTGCTAGATTAGCAATGCGTTGTCACCCTAAAAGGACTCTGCCACCTGTAGACCAATGATTTTTCGAATTGCTGGAGACAAACAGTTTAACTAGGAATGTATGTTTACATAGGAGCAAACAAACATTAACAAGATAATCTCTACAAGGTTTCGACAGTCATTTGCAGCTCAGGTATCGTTCCAAAAACGATTTCCTCATACATTTTTAAACACAGTTTGCCAAATTTTGCACATAACAAAAACAAAGTGAGCATTCTTTTGTATACACAATGAGCCATTTTGTATGAAATTTTGCAAACATAGAAGGTTTTTCATCGATTTTTATGGGCAATTTTTCAAACAAAGAGGATTTTTAAAAACAATTTTGCAATCAGTGAGAGATTTTTGCAGTGGAGATGATTTTACATGGTTTTTCACACAGTGAGAGTTTTTTACCTAGTTTTACAAACAAAGATTTTTTTTTTTGAATAACAATTATAGTAGGATACAGAGAAATTAAGGACCTAATGGTAGAAGAAGTAATATCATTCTTCTTTTCAAAACTACAGAGGTTTGGTAAGTACATTCACCATGATTTTTATCCAAAGATTGCATGAACGAGAAGGTCAAATCTATATATATTTTTCTTGTTATATTCATGATGAGGTTATTTACTGGAAGAGGCCATATTAATTGGTACACAAATCAGAAGCAAATGGAAAATAAAACTGAAACTAAAGAATTAAATATAGAAAACTAGAGTAAGGAAACAATAGAGAAACTATACCAGGAAAGGCTACCAGAGTTTCTTAAAAAGTTCAATGGTCACAATGATAAAATCACACAGGAGTTCATAGAGCATTTTGAACATGGACAAACCAGAGTTGGTGAAATTTCTATACCATTGAACCCAACCTTTCTTTCTCAAGCATTGGACCTTCCTTTGATAGGAGAAGAGTATCACAAGGGTCTGCATTTTAAGGAGAAGGGATGGACCTTTTTCCTGGAGAAACAAAGGAAGGGGTCCTTTGACAGGACAAGAGGGATTCCAAGAGATTGGCTCAGAGAGCCATGGTCAGAGTTGGTTTCAATTATCTACAAGTACTTCACTTGTGATGATCAATACAATGTGATATACCTCTATCATATCAAATTGCTTCAACATATGAAGGGAGATTGTAAAATCAACTTATCCTACTTCTTTTCAAAAATCCCAAACAACATGATAGAGAATGTCAAGAACAAAAAAAAGCCAAGGAGGCCAATATCTATCATCATAGGATAAACAAGATACTTGTTGAGTATCAGGTAAGGAATAAGGGGTTTCTTTGGAAGGGGTTTTTGGCTAAACATTATTTTGAAGAACAAAAAACGAGGAATGAAGAGAAGTTTGAGCAGTTGCATGTAACAAGAAGTATCATGCATTCTCCTTTGTAACCTAAGACAAGATTGAAGAAGAAGCAATATGATATTATGATTTAAAAAGAGAAATCCTTTTTGTCCATTCCTAGGAAGCATAGAAGAAAATCACAAGAGGAACCAAGCAACAAAGGAAAATATCCAGAAATTGGAATTATTGGAACTGAGCCTCCACAAACATCAAAGCATACTGATGAGATTATACAAAGATTGGAGGAGGAAGTCCAGGAAGAGCCCATAGAGAAAGACTCCTATTTTGAAGATGCTTGGGTAGGAGCCACCTCATCTCACTCATATGCCAAAGAGACTAGGGAAGAATCTAAATAACTGCACAGTGAAGTATATCTTAAGAAAATAACAGAGCTGACAAGTGAGATGGAAGACAACAAGATCATGGAGAGACATTTGAAAAATGAGAAAAAAATGTATAAAGAAAATAACAACAACATAATCAAGGAGAATAAGAAATTGAGCAAGCAGATTAAAAATCTTGAGACTCAGAATATCCTCATCTCCAAACAAGCCTACAGATGGCTAAAGGAGAAAAAGTTATGGCAGTACAAATATGAGAAACAAAAAGTGAAGACTACCATCTACAAAGAAGAGAAACATGAGGGTATTGACATTCTCCTTCAGGCTGCACAGGAAGAAGCTACAGGATCAGGAACAATAGGGGCATCATCACTCAGGAGATCCAAATGGAGGAGGCAAGCATGAGGACATGCTTGAACATCAACAAGGGGGAGATGTTGGCCCTCAATTTTGGTCATCTTTTCCTATCCTAAATCCATTTATTTACCACCATATTCCATCCTATTTCACCTATATATGCCTCATTTTAGTCCTATTTTTCATATTCAGGTAACTAAATTAAGTTTTTCAATTTTTGGAAAAATTGGGTTTTAAGAGTAAATTTGGACTGCAATAAAAATTCCATGGAAGTCATATGTGCAGGACACTTGGGCAAGATATGAGTGCATATTTAGAAATATTGGGAACCACAGATGAAGAAACACCTATTGGTTCAGTCAAACTGAGCAAAAACAAGCCCGATCAATGCTAGTCAAACTTGACTTGTCATTCAAGAATTCCTAGTAAAAAGGAGCAGATTTATTATTTTGTGTGAATTTTCTTGATTTTGTGAACAACACTTGATGAGTTCGTCCTTATGGATGGATTAGGATTGATAAGGCTGTTATAGCCATTATAGCAAAGTTTGTTTATGATTTTCTTATTTAAACAGAGTTTATGGACCATTCAGAAAAGTGTTGTTTTTATTAAGATTATTGGAGAATTTTGAGATAATTTGAAGAATCATTTCTACTGTTCTATTTGTTGTTCATGCTGCTGATGCTTTATTAAGTTAGCTGTAGCTGAAGAGTTCTTCAGGTGTACAAGGAGAGGTTGGAGGCCCCCCATGCCAAGCTAAGTACACTTTGGTTATATTTTGTATAAATTAGCATAGTTTTGATTCAGTATTTCTTGTTTTAGTTTTATGATTTAGTTACTTAGATGTGTTATGATTTCTGTATGAGTTTTGGATGATTTTGGTTTAAAATATAATTTTTGTACGAAAGTACAACCAAGAATTTAAGTTAAATTCTCTTTCTATCAAATTATGAATCACAACTAAAAATCATCCTTTTGCATTTCTTGAATTGTTTCTTGAATTCCAATTTATGATTTGAGCAATGGTAATGTTGTTCGAGTAGAACTGTGAGGAAGGACAACTAGGAACTCCTAATTTAGGAGCCTATTATCTTTCTTTCTACACATCAAACACTGCCACTCTTTAGTTTCTCTTCTTGAGGACAATACTGTGGGGAAGGACAACCAGGACCTTATAAGTTAGGAGCCTCTTCCTTCGCTTATTACATCTTGAATCAGAGATTTTTTTTAGTTTCTTTAAACTTAGAACTTATTTGTAATATGCATTTCCCTTAACCTTTGAGCCTTTCCTTATGAAATTGACTTTACCTGAAATCCATATACTTTGGACGTGCTTCCAAGTCTACAAACTCGGATTGACAAGTAAAACACCCACGTTAGTTTACTTAGTAAATTGACCTGACAACCATACCTTAGAGCCTTGATTTTCTTACCAGGCCCCTATAGCCTCTCCTAGATCAATTGTAGCCATACTTTGTCTCCCACCTTGAATGATTTCTCTGTTCTTTGTTGATCATTCCTGACCTTATACTTCACCTGTGACTTCTTCAGTGTTTCTTGTACCTGTAGATGGATCTGCCTCATATTCTCTATAAGTTTTTCAGCACTCAAAGCATCTCCTGTAATGTCTTCCTTCACTCCTACTTGTTGCCCATATGCAATATCCAAAGGTGAAGGGGAAAATATCCAAAACAAGTTTCAAATGGGGACTTTCTTGTAGAAGTGTGGACCGCTCTGTTATAATAATGTTGTATATATACCATATTTTCATCCCAGTTCTTCGGATGATTCTGGTTGTAACCCCTCAAAAGTTGCACCAAAGTCCTGTTGACTACTTCTGTCTACCCATCTGTCTATGGATGGAATGCTATAGATCTCTTCAACTTCGTGTCCATCTTCTCCCACAATGTAGTCTAGAATGCACTGAGAAATCTTGTATCCCTGTCTAAAATGATGCTCCTTGGTATCCCAAAGTGTACCCAGACCTATCCAAAGAAAAAGTTTGCTACTTCTTGTCTGTTGATAGTATTTTTGAATGGCATCAGAACACACATCTTGTTGAACATGTCAACTACCACAAACTAGTAGTCATGTCCCTTCCTGGTTGTTGGTAAACCTCCCACAAAGTCCATGGAAATTCTTTCCCAAGGACGAGTAGGTACAGGTAAGGGATGATACAAACCTTGTTTCCTGTTGCTAGGCTTGTTGGTACAAAGAAAATACATCCTCTTATGAACCTAGCTACCTGGTCTTGCATCTTGGGCCAATACACATACCTTTGCAAGTTATCCATGATCTTCCCTACACTAAAGTGCCCTGCAACCTTGGAGGTGTGAGCCTCTCTAATTAGCTGCAAACACTCACCTTTAGGAACACATAGCTTATCCAACCTGTAGAGTAACCCATCCTAGAGATGGTAGTCAACGATGATGTCACCATCATGCACATGACTCTAACTCTGCAACTGCTGATACACCTCCTTGAAGTCCTCATCTTCTGAATATGCCTCTATGTATGCATCATGGGTGAATGGATCCATGTGCATAAGAGTCCCCAAAGCTGTAATATTTGATGTGGGTGGCCTTGAAAGCATATCAGCTAACTTGTTTGTGCTTCCCTTCTTATACTTGATCACCAAATGAAATTGCTGTAAAAAACCCATCCACTTGTAGTGCCTGGTCTGCAGTAGCTTATTATGGGCCTCCAGGTACTGTAACAGCTGGTGATATGTGTGGATTATTGTCTCCTTTTCCCACTAGATAGTGCTTCCACTTCTTCACAACTTGCACCATGGCATAGAGCTCCTTATCATAGGTAGGGTATTTAAGAACTGATCCATAAATGCTTCAGAATGCTAGCAAATGAGACTACAAGGCCTAATAATGCTGCATATTCAAGCAAGATAACCACTCCTACTATGCTTAACCCCAGACATGGGTGAACACCCCCAGACTACAAGGCTTTTAACCACCAATTACTCACATTTTGAGGATAAGGTGATAATGGAGAAGACTGACCACACCAGTAGATGCACAGGACCCTGTGATGGCCGGCTGCAACCAGTTAAAAGGTCTGTAAATCTGATTTCTAATACACGGACATGATGAAAACTCTCTGGTATTAAAACAATAGAAACCTGCATACATATTTAATGATACATGCTAAAACCTAACACAGAGGTGGGATGACAGCCCCTCTAATGCTAAACATTAACAACGCACGAATAAATGCAAAACAGGCACAGCCTGGAACAAGAAGAAGAAGTGGACAGTGAGTAATTAATAGCAAAAGAAGCTTGCATTAGCTGAAAATGAAGACCAGACGCTGCAGGTATCACAGTAGTTACAATCTCCAGAAGTTGAACCTTACAGCAAAATAACACTCATCCAACACTCATCCAACTTTTTGTTGAGTTTGTAATGTTCCCGAGCATCACTGATATACAACCTAGGTGAGTTTCTTGGGGTGATAACAGTCTCCTTTCCCACTAGATAGTGCTTCCACTTCTTCACAACTTGCACCATGGCATAGAGCTCCTTATCATAGGTAGGGTATTTAAGAACTGATCCATAAAATACTTCAGAATGGTAGCAAATGAGCCTTCCTCCTTGCATCAAGACAACTCCCATAACATACCCACTCACATCTGTCTCCACTTCAAAGGGTCATTGCAAGTTTGGTAATTCCAGAACTAGTGCTTCACTGATCTTCTTCTTTAACTCATTGAAAGCCTTTTGCTGCCCTTTTCCCCACTCGAAAATCTTGCCACTTGCTGTTATGGCGTGGAGCAGTGCTGCTACCATTGAAAACGAGGCTATGAATTTTCTCAGGTACTGTGCTGCTCCAATGAAACTCCTAACCTCAATAACATTAATAGGCACCAACCATTTCATGATGGCCTCCATCTTGGAAGGATCTATCTTCAATTATCCTCCACCAATCACATATCCCAAATACACCAAGGACTGTTGCGCAAACTTGCACTTCTTGAGATTTGCTAGTAGCTGGTACTTCTTCAATGTTTCCAAAACCTGTGTCAAATGCGAAATATGCTCCTCCCAGGTAGCACTATATACCAGTTTATCATCCAAATAGACAATAACAAATGAATCTATAAAAGGGTGCAATACATCATTCATTAATCTCATAAATGTAGCTGGTGCATTACATAAGCCAAATGGCACAACTAACCACTCATACAAACCTTGCCTGGTTTTGAAGGTGGTATTCCATGTATCTTCTTCTTTGACTCAAAACTGGTGATATGCAGACTTCAAGTCCAGCTTGGTGAAATAATTAGCTTGCTACAACTGATCTAGAAGATCGTCTATCTTGGGTAGGGGGTATCTATTCTTGAGCATGATTTTATTCAATGCCCTATAATCTATACACATCATCCAAGTCCCATCCTTCTTTGGCACAATGATGATGGGTGACCCACATGGCGATGTACTTGGTCGAATGACACCCTGTTCCAGCAACTGCTACAACTATCTCTTCACCTCCCTTGCTTCTATAACAGAGTGCTTGTATAACCCAATATTTGGCAATGAGGAGTTTGGCAATAGCTAGATCTCGTGCTCCAATTATTTCTTAGTGGATAGCCCTTTAGGCTCCCAGAACACGTCCTTGTATGCCTGTAACAACTCTTCTAATTGTTGTTTTTGTTTCTTAGTAAACCCCTCTAGGGATGTCTTGCCTCTTATTGACTCCTCTACAGATTTACTTTCTTTTAAATACAATAAAATATACTTCTTGCGGGAACTGATGAATTTCTTGGCTTGGTTGGCACTTACCAGTGAAATTTTTGACTTACCTTGTGCGCGTTGATGATTAATTATTTTCCATCCTTGATGAGCTAGTACCGGTTAGCTCTCCTCATGAATATTGCATCATGCATGTACATGTATGGACTCCCAAACACATCTCCACATACATCAAGGGGAACCACATCCAGATCTACTTCATCAATAAAATTAGCACTGATAGCAAATCTAATTTTACACTGTTTTGTTACCTTCAACTCTGCATCCTTATGTACCCATCCCAATGGATATGGGTTTGGATGATCATGAACTTCCAACCCCAACTTCTTGACTAGATCTGTTGCAATGAGATTTTCCTGCGATCCTAAGTCAAACAGAGCATCAATCTTCGTCTTCTTGACCTGTATCTTTACATGGAAGAGTTTGGTCATTTATTTCTCTTCCTATTGTTGAAGGATACTCAGATTCACCTCCTTCTGCATTGACATACAAATGATCTTCTCATCCACATCTGAGCTGCTTTTAACTTGGTTGCTCGAATCAATGGCCATGAGATTCTTCTTCTTATTATCTTTCTTACTTTTCTTCAGGTTTATCTTTGGATGCAATTTCCAACACTTCTCCTCTGTATGGCCATCAATGTTGTAGTGGTTGCTAGGATATTTACACTAGTGTATTGTGGCCGCCGTATTTTTATCTTTCCCCCTTTCTTCTTCTTCTTCCCCTCCTTAGAAGCGTCTTGTTGATCCTTTTTCTTCAATCCACTTGATTATGCTCTTTTCAGGCCTATGTTCTCCAAGTACTGTGCCTATACATAAGCCTAATCCACCATTTTGGGCTTGAACAACATCACTTTCTCACGCAGATGGCGATGCAGACCCCCCAAATACTTGAGGAGTACATCTGGGTTCTTTGGAGAGATACCCAACATTATAGCCATCTTTCTGAATTCCGTGGTGTACTCCTACATGCTTTGGCCCGACTTTTGCCTGAAGTAATGCCACTGAATCCATTGGTATTCCACATACCTAATGGGATAAAACCATGACTTAATGAGGGTTTTGAAATCCTCCCTTAGTCACTAGAGGTTCTCCCTCCAATCTCATGGTTTCCGTGTGGCTCTCCCACCAAGTCTGTGCATGGCCCTCCAATTTCAGTTGCACGAATGAGATCTTCTACACTTCCTTGATCTGATGGACACTGAAATAAACTTCCAGTTGTTGCGACCAACGGTACAGCTTCAGAGCGTCAATATCACCATGGTATGGCTTGATATCAACTTTTTTTTCCACTTTAAACAAGGATTGGTTCACGACACTCGAACTGGGTTGATCTTTTCCAGGTTCTTTCTTCGGCTGGTTATCTGCATCTTCTCAATCTCTCGATCCCCCTTCTGATTTTTCCTCTGCATTCGAACCCCCTTCTTCTCCAAATATCCCCATATTATTTCTTAGGGCCACCATGAGGAGGTTTACATTACTGTTTATATCTGTGACTTGTTCTTCGAGTCGCAAAAAACTCACCTCTGCAGGATCACGAGGTTTGTTTACAAATTCGTCGCCCATGATTAGGGTTTTACGATTTTCGACCCCACCAATCTAGATCCTTGCAATCTCCAAAAAATACCCAAAGAAACCTACTCTGATACAAAATTATCCATAAAATTCCGTGGATATTCCATTGGATAGTTCACCACAACATATCTGATAATATTATATTAAAAATCTAAGATTCTACACTATTACAATTTTATTTAATTTCTAGATCTATAAAATTAACTGTAATTAGTGCATGCATGTAAAAGTAAATCAATCAGAATAGTAGAGAAAAAAAAACACACACACACACATAATACACAAGATATTCTCTCTAGGAAACCTTTTGAGAGAAAACCCAGTTGGAAGGTGAGGCCACTTCATTCCCTTTCTCTGTCTGAAAATATGGTTGTAGATACAAAGAATTAATGTCTGTGGCCCATGGGATGCTACAGTGCACAAATCCTCTCTGTGTGCTCTACCTCCTATCTCTCTAGGCTATCTTTTCTCAACTATGGAAGAAAATTCTCTCGAAAGAATCAAATGCCTCTTCCTCCTAGTGGTCCGGTTATAACACAACCCGATAGCTTACTAGTGGTTAAGTTTGACTACATCAACTCTTAACTAGAGTTACAAAATAGACTCTTCTAGAGTATTGTACATAAAAAAAACGTGGATAGCCCATTTTTCATGAATATGGGGGTTGATGCACATCCTCCCGAACTATAGGTGTGAAAATAAGAAGGTCAACTTCTGAGTGGTGTAACTTTTTCATACGGACTCCGATTGACACGATTCTTGCACCGTTGGAAATCTCTTTGTGTGTAGAATAACATGAAAAGGTGCAGCACTTATGTGGTAAATTTTTAACCCCAAAAAACCCTATTTGATGCCTCAAAATTCTCCCGAAAGGTTTCAGACCCCGTTTCACCAAATCGGGTCCTGCTGGTAAAAATGGTCCTGTGAGCTGATTCCTCCACTTTTTCCACTCCAAATGCATTAGGATGGATGAGAAACATTATAATGATCAAATTCGGATCAAAATTCCATTCAAAATAATATTTTGTTTTTAAGGGGATTGGGAAGAGAAAGTCTATTCATGGATATTTAGATCTTGAGCTTCATTCCCTTCAAGAACACTTCAAGTTTTGTGTTAATAAATAACAAGGCTTCCATCCCTTCACATGGGATTCTAGCTTGTTGCAACCATTATACATATTGGAAAACATATAGGGTCTTGGTGGATGTTACCAAAGGAGACACCAAAGCACATAAATATTATACATAAAATTGTACCTTTGATCAATCTCAAGCTAATGGATTGCATTCGGGAATGACTAGTAAATATAAGAATTTTTCCTTTCACTATAAGAACTTCTTAAGCTAGGTTACTCAACATATAAAACATAATGCCCTAAAATCTTCTGTTTTCACATGTTGGCAAAAAGTCAAAATAAGTCCCATGAAATCTTCAAATGAAACCCCTAAACACAATGTAGGGAGCTTAAATACCTTTTAGAATCGAGAGGAATCTAAACAAGAACCCCATAGAAACTTGGTGCTTCAACCTTAAATCCCATAAAAGAGAATGCCCCAAATTGTCGTGTTTCCACATGTGATCTAGATTTATGTAGGAAATAAATGAAATACAAACATAAATAGAAACATAGAGCTACAACAAAAACATAACTTTAATTAATCAATAACATATTGCTAAATATTTTTACATGTAGAATGGAAATAAACTAGTTCAGGCGATGGTAGCTTATCTTTGAGAAGAGATGTGACAGATACATGCCTTCTGAGTTGTGTTACAATGAGGCTTGAAGGTCTATTTATTATTCAAAAATAATGGAAATCCCCAAACATCCAAAAACCTAACCCTAGGAGATGAAGCACCAAAAGTCTGTGGGCCCCATTGGGGTAAATTGATACATCAACTTCCCGGGGTCGTAACATTGGCATACGAAATCCGTTTGATGCATACAATACCTCGTTAGAAATATCTATCTGAGGAATACAACTTTAGGTTTCACACTCTTCGTAAAGTGTATAAGTTTTCCAATTTTCCAAAAAAACGTCGTTTAGGGCCTCAAAATGACTCTGAAAGTTTAGGACCCGAAAATTTGCCAAAAATACTAAACTGTGCTATAATTAAGGACACTAAAAGAAATAATGGTGGAGGCCCTAGTGGCATAGGTGAGTAGCCACCAATATCCACCTAGATTGATCCTTCCCCCTTAGAAAGCAATGGTCTCCATTGCATTCGTTGCCTCCATGAGATATGGAAACTTTTGTTGAACTTGGTCTCTAGTGAGCCACTTGCCTTGGTATAGAAGTTGGCCAACTTTGAAAACACGATACATATGGATCTTCTATTGGCGAGTGGTCTTGATTTGTGTGTTCATGATCAGATAAGTTGTGGCCTATTCCATCCAGTAGGGGTTGAGCTCTATTGGTGTTAGCTGTTCAACAATGTATGAGGTGTCCAACAGTGGTGGAAAGTATGGACGAAGGCAGTCCACATTGAACACTGGGTGCAAGCCAAGGAATAGGAGTGATCAGATTGAAATAATTGTGTCCTACAACCTTGGTGATGGTGTAAGGACTGTATCGGAGTGGTTAGAGCTTCCTGTTAGCACTCCGTAAATTTCCCTAGGCTAAGGAGAGAAATTCCAAAGGTAACCACAAACCACTTTTAGGTTAGAATCTAGCCCTTCTAGCTTTGGAGAGGGATCTCTCGCTTAGATTTCTCAAACTGATATGATATTAGGCTAGGTATATTGTTCAATGAGGTTTTCTTTTTCTAAAGGTTGCTGGTAAGAAAGGAGACAGATCCATTGGGCATGGAGTCATGTCAAAGTTATTATTTGTCCAGTGATGTGATGCAGAGAGAAATGGTTTTTTCACAAGGGAAACTTAGGAAGTATTGGTTATGTAATCAAATTAATTCATTGTAGGAGGGTGAGTGTAAGAAAGGTGGAAACAACAATTAGAGCATCAATCTATAGATGAATTCTAAATATTGCGGAAAACACAAATTACTCGGGAAAATTAAATTAGAGCACCATTAAGTTGAATTCTGAATTATCTGGTTCTTCCAAGCATGAAGACATACATTTAAGAGATGTGAACACATAAGAAAAAATTACAAGTAGAAAGAAGCACAACATCATTAGGATTTGACACATGAATCCCTGCAAATCATCTTCTGTCTTTCATTCATTGGAAAAAATATCCAGGGAATATAATGCACTCAAGGTGTCTCTCTCTCCAATATAACCAACATAATCTTCTCTTATATTTTTACATATTAAATATATTAAAAATATTCTATTCTCAACCATCTAGGTTGAATTTTCCAACAAGAAACTAGTGAAACAACTAGATACATTGAACTATTCACCTACTCTGCATAAAAGTAGGAACTAATTACCAAACATTATTTTACACTTAATACATCATTAAAAGTAGGAATACTTATAACAAACCACTAACCATGCCATCCTAAGGAATCATGATACATAACAAAATGATTAAACAACCTTGGAAACCCAAACAATTCGAAATATCAAGTAAAATGATGTTGACTGTGCATTTTCACAACAAATGAGCTAGTTTCGTAGCAAGTCAAAGCAGCCCTCCATGTTCTGTATGGTTGCAACCCACCTCTGAAAAATGGAGAAAATGGGCATTCTTTAAATATCTATTTGATGGTACTGAAATTCTGAGACCGGCTTCACAGTTCCTATAGACCTCCTCATTGACTAAGCCCCACTTTCGCAACAAACTATCAACTTTCACAACACCTTGAGAAACAACCTGTATTTTGTGAATATATTCCAAACGGGGAATCCTATTGAGCTGAAATTTTGATAGCAAGTTACTATCATCATAATTCTTCTCCATAAAAAAATTGAGCCAAATCCGACTTATAGATTTCCAGAAAATAAGAAAATGGCTATAGATGACGGTGGCCCATTTCTAGGAAACCGTGAAGTGTTTTAACCTGAAATCAAGTGGGTTTATTAATATTACCTCCATACATTTGTTGTAAAAAGTTCATGGAAATAAGGTATATATTTTAAGAGATATGGTGAAAATACAGTGACTATGTGAAAACGCAGTGCAAAAGCGCAACACTCCGTGGTTGAGATACTTCCGGCTAATCTCTGGGTTTCCTAATGAATTCAGTGTATGTGAACAAGCCTATACATGAACAACTTCCTCCTCATAATATTTCTTCCATTGTACAAAGCCTCTAAATTTGAATAATTCTTTTGTAGCCAAAACGTAACACAAAGGCAATTGGGTTTCAAACAAGCACAATAGTTAAGGTGAGAGGCTTTAATGCAATTTCAACACATAGGACACTATGCATATAGAAGCTATGCAAGGAGAATGTAGTCTTGGAAACAAAGAAATGAAAAATACAAGGACTGTATGGTAGTGCAACAATTAGGATAATTCGCAACGATTTGAGAAAGCACAACGAATTATAAAAATGCAGCGAAGATGAACTTGCCCTTTTTGTAGGTTTTGAACGATTCTAGTTGGCTCATGCATGCAATTTAAATTTATCCACATCCAAGGAACACAAATTTAATTTGATTTTGCACATGTGAAAGAGTTTGGTCTTCAGATTGACAAGAAAAGTAGTGCTGTGTGGAAACACAACGCCCCTACCTCCTTTGTGCAACACCTTAGCACGACCACACCACAGGTTTCCAATGCGAATAAATAGGAAATGAGAGATCTTGGATGAAGTTTAGAGTTCAAATAATCTCCCAAAATGGCTAGGAGTGAAATTGATAGCAATTATTGTGATTTGAAAAATGGAAATGATGAATGCACAACCACTGGTTCAGTTTCGTAGGAGGTCTACAACTTCCACAACAAATCCTCCTCTGAGCCCGCAACCTTATGCTTTGACCTTAAAACTACTTGAGGATCAATGCTAGCTTCAAATGAGGGAGAATGAGATACTTTCAAACAAATTCAAACACTCCATGCCACTGAAACCTCCTTTTGGAAGGATATTGGGCCACTTGATGATGTGAAAGATGTGATGAGAGGGGCATCTTTTACAATGATGAGCTTGACATGAAACACTTAACCAATAACTAACTCTCAAACTAACTTTCATGACTGACAAGACATGAACATAACAAACGTTGATTGATCAATTCTCTCACGACTCCTTATGACCTTACAATTCAAATAATGGCAGAAAGACTCTTTTTTGACCCAAAATATTTACAATGACACTTTGACAAATTTGACCTCTTTGTACAAAATCCCCTTTAGATCATGACTCTCATGAAACGAGGACTAATATTTTCAAAAATGACCTCAAATGAAATAGTAAGACAAAAGTGACTGTGATTCCTATATTATAGGACCCTAACACTTCCAATGGGCTCCGTTAAGGTGTTCTTTCTATAAATGCAACCAAAATTTGTCACCCACCTGAAACTTATGTGGCATCCAATGTTGATCATGTCGCTGCTTTTACTTGGCATTGGAATTATCCAAGATGTTGTCAGCCTGTTGGTTGATGTGCTGAATGTATTCAATAAACCTAGTTTCTTTATCAACCTTGGATTGTACATGTGTAGATTCTGCTTCTCTAGTCGCACGAGGCATGGCAACATCAATCAGACACAATGGTTGAAACCCCAGACCCACTTGAAGGGACTGCGATTAGTCATGCTATGGAGAGCTCTGTTATAACTGTGTTGTACATAGGGAAGGCTCTCATCGCAAGTTCGTGGATGCTTGGAGTTGTACATGTAGAGTATGTGCACTATCATTCTATCGACGACCTCTGTCTGACCATCAGTCTGGGGATGGAATGTAGTTGAATTGGAAATATTGGTGCCCAATAATGTCTAGAGGCTTGACCAAAGTGTGCTTAGGAACTTGCTATCCCGATTTAATATAATGGTCTGCAGGATCCCAAATTGTCCCCACACTCGTTCAAAGAAGACTTTGGCAGTGTCCTCTGCTATGATTCTCTTCTTGCAGGTTGCTAATATAGCCATCTTAGAAAATCTATCCACAACCACAAATACATAATCATTACCATGCTTGGTAGAAGGGAGGCTAGATAGATAGTCCATGGAGATGGATTCCCAAGGCTGGCTAGGAGTAGGTAGAGGAGTGTATAGGCCTTGCTTCTTGATGGCTAGCCTGGCAATGGTACAAGCAATGCAAATTTTGATATATTTTCCAACATCATATCGAATTTTTGGCGAATAAAAATAATTCTATAGTACGACCACATTTTTCTCCACACCAAAGTGTCATGCGACCTTATTGTAGTGCACCTCCCAAATCATCTTGGCACGCTCGCTTGAAGGAACACAAAGGTGACCCAAGTAGCATAATAATGTGTCATGGAGGTGGAAATATGGAACTTACTTTCCATCCACTAGCATTTGGTATGTGGTGGTGAACTCCAGATCATCTTTATATAGTTGCAACCATCCATAGATATCGTGGTCACAAGAGTTGAGAACAGTAGTCATTGCTACAACTAGGGACCAACTGAGGCAATTTGCAACATGATTGGTGATGCTAAATTTATATTTAATGATTAAGTGGAACTGTTGTAGATATGTAGACCACTTATAATGACGATCGTTCTATTACTTGTGTCTATATAAAATGAAGTGGTCAGTGATATATGTGGATGATGGTCTCCTTCCCCAATATGCAATGTTTCCATTGCCGACAAGCATGCATGATAGAATACGTCTCTTTATCATAGGCGGGGTACTTTTGAATTGTATTGTAAAGTGTCTCACTGTGATATGCCACCAGATTCCCTTGCTGGTGAGAACTGCACCAATAACATAGTCAGAGGCATCTGTCTCAATTTCAAATGGATGTTTCAGGTATGGTAATGTGAGTACAGGTGCAGAGCAGAGGCAGTGCTTCATCTCAACGAACGCCTTCTATTGGGACTTGGACCAGTAACACTTTTATTTCACTCCACCCTTGGTAACTTGACTCATAGGCCAAGTGATATGGGAGAATCCCAACACTAACCTTCGATAAAAAATGGCAAGGCCCAAAAAGTTGTGAAGCTCTATTAGAGTGGTCAGGGATGGCCAATCCTGAATGACTTAGATCTTAGCTAGATCCGCATGCACACCTTTCTCATCTATGATGAAACCCATATATTGTACTTGGCTCATGCCAGAGGTTCGTTTCTCCAAGTTGACACACATTTTTTACTACCACAAGGTTTTAAGTACATGCTAAATGTGTAGCAAGGGATCTTCCCAACTCTTGCTAAAGATGAGGATGTTGTCTAGATAAAAAACCACAAATGAGTTGGTGGAGGGCCATAAGATGTCATTGATTAGCCTCATAAAATTTGCAGTGGCATTTGTCAACCTGAAAGGAATGACCAACCATTCAAAAAGGCCTTCCTTGTATTTGAAGGTGGTCTTCCATACATTTGTGGCCTCTATTGGAACCTGGTGATAGCTAGACTTCAAATTTATCTTTCTAAAATACTTGGGCCCCTTGAGATGGTCCAGAAGATCATCAATCCCTAGGATTGGATACCTATTCTTGATAGTGATTTTGTTTAGTGCCTGATAATAAATGTATAGCCTCTAGGTCCCATCCTTCTTCTGTACAAGTACAATCAGGCTCCCACAAGGTGAGGAACTTGGTCAAATGTGACATTTTTGCAAGAACTATTGGATCTGCCGCTTGATATCTTCATTTTCCATAATGGAGAAATGGTATATCTGCCCATTGGGTAGATGTTCTATGGGAGTTAGATCGATTGAATGCTTGACTTGACAGTGCAAGGGTACCGATGCGGGTGAGGATAAGATGGCCCTGTATTCTTCCACGACCTTAAGCACTTGCTTTTGTTGTGTGGGGGAACCCTTCGCCGGGGCCATGGATGTGGCCACGATCTTCCCCTTACTTTGAGAGTGAATCAGAAATAAAACAAATTTCCCGGTTTGGGAAATGATCTTATTGCATTTCTTAGCAAAGATTAAAGAGATGGCGATAGGTGGGGCTACCTCCAGTATCATGTATAACTTATTGCCCAAAGTAATAATAACAATGCAAGACTAATGCACAACATGACACTTCCACAAGTATGGTTAGCCTAATAATATATCACAAACTTCAAGAGGAGAAACATCACACAATACCTCATTTGTGAAGGATTTGATGCTGTAGGGAAGGGGACACTACTAGTTGATGTGAAGATCTCGTCCTTGGTGAAGCCACCCAATGGTATATGGCTGTGGGTGTTGTGTGGTTGACATACCCAACTACTTAAAGACTTCTACAGAGATGAGGTTCTTTTGGCTCTCATTGTTGACAATGAACTGCAACAACAACCCCTTCAAGCACATCTATGAGTGGAAGAGATGCTCCCCTTCCTCTGGTTCTTCGAGCTCAATCTTATGGACCTTCATGGTGGCAACGATGGCAATGGGCTTTGCATCAATGATATGCTTCCCTTTTTCATTTCCCTTGTTGGGGTGTGACTCAGAGTCGAAACATGCATCTAACTCTGAAGCCTTCATCTCTGCCACTAGTGACTAGTTGGCACAACACTCACTTGTGTTGTGAGTGGGGCTATTGTGGAACTCACATCACTTCCTTGTTTCCTTCTTCGTCTTCGTGGTGCTATTCTTTGGCTATGCTTTGCTGGGTTATCCCGGGTCACCCCACCTTGGTTTGTCCTTTGTTATGTGGTTTGGGGGCACTTTTTCCTTGCTTCAGATTCACAGATCCAAAGTCTCCCTTCTTTTGTTTAAATTTCTACTCGATATTGACAACATATCGGTATGCAATGCCGAGTGAGGAGATGTCAAGGAACTCCATCTCATCCTGGATGTATTTGTGTAGAAAACCACAGTACTTGAGTATCAAATGCCATTAAGAATACTTGATACCCAACTTCGTGTGAAGGGTATGAAAAATATTTTTGAACTCTGGCACGTCTTGGTCCCTTCCCTACTATAGTTTCATCCATATTATGTACTTATCTTCATAGATCATGACAGGGTAATACTGTTCCTTGATGATGTCTCAGAAGGAATTCCAAGTGGGCATGGCTGAAAATAGTGAGGGTTCCCTCTCGTCCTTCTGCTCACAGTAGGTTTCCCACCAATCCTTGATGTGGGGGGTGGCTTTGAGGAGCACAAAAGCAATATTTTCCCTATTGGAAAAAATCATGAATCGAAAAATATCCTTCCAGCAGATTTAACCATTTATCTAAGGCATTTGCATCTATTTGACCTTCAAATATAGGGATTTCAAAGTTAACTTGCACCTTGAAGGGGGTGGCACCTCCGAAGTGACTGTTGGATGAAGATGCATCACCTATTGGCTTCCACTAAAGGATCTGGGAAAAGTTTTCCATCATCTTGTTCCTTTTCCACTCGAGGGCTTCTTCGAGTAGTAGTTTTTTAGGATCCCCTGCTCCCTCATCTTTCTTTTCTCCCCCCATGGGCGGTTGTTGGTGTCAGTGGGGACGACCTTGCAAGGGTTCAACAAATTCAAGTCCCAACTCCTTATACTTGTTATAGACATTTTTGTGCCTTACAGCATTGAGCATGAAATGTCTATAATCTAAGGGATCCAAAGTCCCTAAACATGTTGTTCCTACCCCTAGAGGAACAAGGCTAACTAACCACAGCAATTCACAGAAGTTCTCCACCTGAAACAGCTCAAAAACAAGTCAATTCAGGATCATGTCAACTGCTCCACTGAGCATCTGCGCTGAATGTCAACTGCTCCACTGTCTACCTGCGTTGAATGTCAACTCCAACAAAGGCTACCTGCGCTGAGCGAGTTTGGACAAGTGGCAGGCTCATTCCTCAAGGTGTCAATGCCCAGGAAGCTTCCAAAATGACACTTGCCTCAGGGAATTCGACTGGTGATGAGTAAGAGGTTCCAAATCTCCAAGTGGAAGCAAGAACCTCCAAGTGGACTCAAGAAATGATAGAGGGAGAGGACACTAGTCAGATCTCAAGCTGACTCATCCTCTCTCCAAAATAACTATATATAGATCTCTCCTCCATGAGATATAGAGGCTGGAATTTTGTTATTGCAAAGAATTGCTGTTGGTTTGAGACTGGATCATTGGGTGCTTAATGCTTTGAAGGGTGGTGAAGATAGGAATTCCATTCTGCTGGGAAGGAGATGCTGGATTGGAGCCCTCTGGGTTGTATCTTTTCCTGAACCCTGTTATCAATCAATAAAGCTATCTTGGTTTTTCTCCTATATACTGGTGTATTTTTATGATTGCATTAGTGTATTTGATTTGCTTCTAATCCTAAATCATTTATGAATATGAATATTTGCCTTTGTGTTGTGTTCTTCTCTTGTCGCAAGTAGCTGTTCTCTTGTCACAGGTAGCTATTCTCTTGTGACCTCGCGGGAATCAAGTAGCTGTTCTCTTGGACAAACGAGGAGGCAAGTAGCTGTGAACACCCAAAGAGAAGAGGATCTAGATCGAGAGACAAACGGAAGACACCGGTAAGTCCATTGATCTCCCCTCTTTCACATTTCATAAAGGAAAGAACCAGAGTAGCTGTATCTGTTTGTTGCTAAGGCACTGTCACATCTTAGGTGGATAGGATCATCCTGCATAGGCATTTTTCCCCACAACAAATTGGCGACTCCGCTGGGGAGATTTGTTTTAGTCATTTTATTTGTGTTTACATCATTGTTTGCTTCATAGACTTAACAGCAACAATCGAACTGCTTCTGCAAAGTAGACAGTTGTTGCCTTGATCCTTCACTGGATTTTGTCTATGATCTGAACAATGGACTCACAAATGACTTGATGATCCTTTGTGATAGTCTTTAGTACCCTCTCAAAGCATCCCTTTGATTATACCTTGCTTGTGTTTCTGATTTGGCCTGAAACAGTTGATTTTTGAGCATTTTGTGACCCAGAACCCAAGGGAAACGAGAGTTTCTCCTTCAGCGCAGACACTGTGAAGGCAGTCTGCATTTCAACGCAGGTCCCGTGAAGGCTACCTGCGCTGAATGTCAACTCCACAGTGTTGGACTTGCGCTGAACCAGTTTAGCCTTGTGCAACTGGGGTTCTCTGCTGTCTGTTGCCCTGTTTTGATCTCTGTTTTTTGCAGCCTTTAACCAGCATAGGTACCAGTCTGATAACTCCTTTTCTTTGCTTGAATTCCGCCTCCTTTTGTACAAAAAGACTGTAAGTGTTTTTATGTGTATGTGGCGTCCATAGAACGACTCAATCACAACCTCAGGTTAGTGACTCCTTATCTGGAGCGACTCAGGCTCAAACAAGTACTATGACTCCTCATCTTGGTCAATCATCCAGTATTGGACAACAGCAAATGGTCCAACAACCAGGGCTGGTTCAATCTCAACAACCGCCGTTCCAACAATCATATCAAGGACCTGAGCAACAAGTCTTTGTAAGCAATGGGCAACCATATTATAGTGGTTATGCCCATCAACCTTGTCAAAGTTGCCAGCATTATGCTGGTATGCAAAGACCCACTGCTCAGGCGATTCCATCTTATCCTGGGTATGCTTCGCCTAACCTGAATCAACAGTTTCCCTTTGTAGCAACTCTAGAATTACCAGATCTAAACCGGCTGATGAATGATCCAATTGCTTATGCCCCTTGGTGGCCAGCGATTCCGCATAAACTTCCATCAGATATTCCTAAATTTAATGGAAATCCAGGTGAAGATCCATCGAATCACGTGATGACATTCCATCTATGGTGTTCATCAAACACCCTGAACGATGATTCGATAAGGCTTCGCCTTTTTCAGAGGACGTTAACGGGTCCAGCGGCAAAATGGTATATTGAATTGCCTAGAGCTTCGTTCGACAACTTCAGTACCTTAGCCACGACTTTCTTAACCCATTTTCAATTACCAATAAGGTATGAAACGGGAACAGAACTCCTAACCAACTTCAAACAGACAACGGCCACTCACATATCTGATCATATACATGAGTGGCGACGTCGTCGTAGGATGGTAAAAATGTACGTTCCTGATCAGCTATTAGCTGAATGGTTTATCAAGTCGTTACTTCCCGCTATAACGGAAGATGTGGCAAAGGGAGGAGTCGTAACGGAAGAGCAAGTTATCGCTCGTGCGCAATATCTAGACTTGGTCTATACTCAGTCTGGCACGCTCTACGACAAAATACCTGACGCCCCTAGACCGGAATTCTCAATTCCTCCTCCTCCTAAATCAAACAATGACTCTCATGCCAGTGATGGCGTGATTGGCAAAACAGATACGAAATCGACAAAGGCTACATCTAAAAAGGCCTTTAAGATTTCTAGTCAAAATGCAAATGAGGAACTTCTTGCCTCGGAAGTAAATGCCATGTCGACCGACAGGGGCAAACAACTGAAGCAACCAGGGGGAAAGAAGAAAAAGAAAGGGAGAAAAAGGAAACCCCCTGCGGGGTGTCATATATGCGATGAGGATCATTGGACAGCAGATTGTCCATACAAAGCTGAGCTTAAAAGATTCTTTAAGAGTTCGAAAACCTCAGCTGTGTTGACTGATCCGTTTCCAAGCCCGGGAACCGAACTGGTTGCTAATCAAAATGCTTCCCGATCCCAAGTGCTTATGTTGTCTGTATCAAAGCAGCAAAATGATGCTTTGACGAGGAATAAAGATTACAGGAATCCCAAGCTGTTGAACAACAAGGCTAATGAACAACCTAGTAGTTCGAAAACAACTTTGACCGAAGTTGTGCCACCCATCGTTCCTGAGCCAATGATAAAGTCACAAAAGGGAGCAGTACACAAATCGACATTTAATCCTTGTGCGAAAATAGCACAGATAGAGGACCTGGCCCAATCGCCATCCGCTATGTCGACACTTGAGGTAACGCAAAATTCCTTCTCCCAAGAGCAAGCTTTATTATCAGCAATAGGTGGGATTGACCCAATGGATTCCAATCTTGTGGCCTTTGATCATAAAGGATATGACCCTCAGTTACCAGCTCAACTAGCTTTCCTTATTCAAGTGAAAGCCCTCAACAAAACTGTTCATCGAACAATTATTGATGAGGGGGCATCTACATGCATTATGTCGATGAGTTGCTGGAAAACTTTAGGATCTCCAACCTTGTCGCGATCTTCGACGACATTAAAAGCATTCGACGGAAGGACATATACCCCATATGGTATCCTAAGTAACTTGAAAGTTGAACTAGGAGGGAAAACAGTAGAAATAGATGTTGAAGTCATCGATGGGAATCTTGATTACAACATCCTACTAGGAAGACCGTGGATCTATGCCATGGCCGCAGTTGTGTCGACCTACTTCAGGAAGATTGCATTTCCCTTCCAAGGAGGAATTATAATCGCCGACCAACAAACTTTTCTCCCCAACAGTTCACAAGTTACGGGAAGCATTCCAATGATCCATGGAAGCAATCATTCGCTCCAAAATATCGGAGTAGGTCTCCTAAAAGACCCTGCTTTAATGGGTACTTTTGCCCTACCGCCTCCAAGTAATCTGGCGGAAGTGGCCACAGTGGAATATGAAACCTTCTACATCTAATGGATTTGGACTCCGAGGACGGTTCTTATCTCGTGTCAACCTCGTTAAAAAATGAAACAAGGAGTCATGAGGATAGTTCTTTTACTGTGTCAACCTCATTAAAAAATGAAACAAATCCCCTTTCCAAATCTCAAAGGTAAACCTTCATTCCAACCACTGAGTTGAATGCAATGAAGCTTGGGGGGAATGCACCTCGATTTGAGTTATTATGCTGGGGGCATGCAAACTTAACGAGCAGTTTTAGCATAAAGTTCATGCTCGTTAAAAAATAAACGCAAGATCCGAGCAGTTTTAGCGCATAGTTCATGCTCGTTAAAAAATAAACATAAGTTTGAGCAGTGTTTTGGCGCATTCAAGCTCTTTAAAAAATGAACCTATTCCGGTAAATAACCATTGTGTATGAAACCTCATCTGCCATAAAAGCCTTGGTCGTGTTTTCACCGTCACCTCCACTTTTCATTTGGCCGATCGTTCACCTCCATATGATTGTTTACCCATTTTGAGGAACAGCTGCGAAGAGTGATTTCACCTAGCCATCCTTGTGACATTGCCGTGATTGGAGAATTCCAACCTGTACCTGGAATCAGCTGCTAACCCTGTTCATCACTCGTTCCTCAAAAGACGAGTCTTCTTTAAGCTCTTTTCAACTGACTCGTAAAATATGAAAAGATTGCCGAGTTTTTGCCTTCCAGCTCGTTAAAGCGACCGGAAGAGCTATCCCTCCTCTAGATTTTAATCTTTTTGGACCTGAGGGATTATTGCACAAAAAGATCGAGTGCTTGTTTTGTTCGGCTCGTTAAAACGATCGAAAACTCATCCCTTCTGTATTGTTTTATACTTTTTCGGACTTAAGGGATTAGATGACGAAAAAGGAATTTTGGAGTTAACTTTACGTACCTTTTCAGACTCTCTAAAAATGAAAAGGGA
The DNA here is from genome assembly GCA_031772625.1 of Pinus tabuliformis. Classification (NCBI taxonomy): domain Eukaryota; kingdom Viridiplantae; phylum Streptophyta; class Pinopsida; order Pinales; family Pinaceae; genus Pinus; species Pinus tabuliformis. The sequence goes on from CM062820.1 coordinate 138,554,749, forward strand.
CCGAGTTGTCTTTGTCGTTAGACTCGTTAAACCACTAAATAGCGACAAACTTGTCTTTAGACGAGAACGAGTTTCACTATCGCTAGGCTCGTTAAAACATAGCGATGGGCTTGCCCGAAGGGCAGGTTATAGAACAAGCATATGTTATCCTCCTCAAGCTTGACAAAAATAAAGAGGTACTGGTCAGCAATGACTGGGGAAAAATTGGGAGAAAACTAAAGAAAACTTTGATGGTAGCAAGTTGCTCTTGAACATGACACTTTTCCTCCGTACCACAATCGGGTTGGGTTGTTTCATTCACCGGTCACATCACCATGGTCTCGCCATACCATCCATAATTGGGGTAATGCTACCGATCCATCGCATCAGTATCACCACATGTTCAAGAGAAGTCGTTCAGAAAGAGTCAACCGGGTCCCATCCACTGCCATACATTATCCTTCATCCATTCATGACCGCCACCCTGAATCATATGTCACAGATCATTTTCACCTCCATTAAAATCATTAGCTCCGTTCCGTGTCATTGATGTGGGATTCATTAAGGCCCTCCTTTGACGGATCACTTCTTGTCGACATCAGCTCATTATCCAAGAAGTTGATCTAGGAACAACCCCTTCAGTACTTTGAAGCTTGCATGCCTCAATGGCAAGTTTCTCACTTCTGGCGACAGGTATACATCAATGACCTTCGACCAGAAGATTTTGCGTGGTGTTCGACGCCAAGTTCTGTATTCACACCACGTGAATTGTACTGCAGTACCTCGAGGGTCATTATCATTATCGGTGATTCCTCTCGCGCTTGTTAACGGTTTACATCATTGACTGGTAATCAAGCGATGTCTTTCCATGTTCGACTTCAGCGCAATTCTCACATGGATCGACTTGTACTTAGAGTGAAGATCGAACGAGTTTGAAGACCCCGGATCTAGTTTCATCCATCCGGGCTGCGATATATATTCAGGAAAAATAAAGACGTTTGACATGTACATCATTGCAGCAGATGATCATCCTACTCAAAGGATGATAATTTCACCAAAATTATCAGTCTACCATCAGACGATTGTCTGTGCTATGTACAAAAATGAATTTATAAAGTTGAGCATGGGAATGCCCGCCTCAGCCAGATCATGAAAGCAGTATGAATCATAATGTATTGTATTGTATCTTATTACAAGTCTCCTCCCAGCAAATGGATGAACTTCGGACCCTCCTGGATAAAGCATTTCACCCGATAAATGGCCTCATACTTTAGGGGGAAACTGTTATAGACATTTTTGTGCCTTACAGCATTGAGCATGAAATGTCCATAATCTAAGGGATCCAAAGTCCCTAAACATGTTGTTCCTACCCCTAGAGGAACAAGGCTAACTAACCACAGTAATTCACAGAAGTTCTCCACCTGAAACAGCTCAAAAACAAGTCAATTCAGGATCATGTCAACTGCTCCACTGAGCATCTGCGCTGAATGTCAACTGCTCCACTGTCTACCTGCATTGAATGTCAACTCCAACAAAGGCTACCTGCGCTGAGCGAGTTTGGACAAGTGGCAGGCTCATTCCTCAAGGTGTCAATGCCCAGGAAGCTTCCAAAATGACACTTGCCTCAGGGAATTCGACTGGTGATGAGTAAGAGGTTCCAAATCTCCAAGTGGAAGCAAGAACCTCCAAGTGGACTCAAGAACTGATAGAGGGAGAGGACACTAGTCAGATCTCAAGCTGACTCATCCTCTCTCCAAAATAACTATATATAGATCTCTCCTCCATGAGATCTAGAGGCTGGAATTTTGTTATTGCAAAGAATTGCTGTTGGTTTGAGACTGGATCATTGGGTGCTTAATGCTTTGAAGGGTGGTGAAGATAGGAATTCCATTCTGCTGGGAAGGAGATGCTGGATTGGAGCCCTCTGGGTTGTATCTTTTCCTGAACCCTGTTATCAATCAATAAAGCTATCTTGGTTTTTCTCCTATATACTGGTGTATTTGTATGATTGCATTAGTGTATTTGATTTGCTTCTAATCCTAAATCATTTATGAATATGAATATTTGCCTTTGTGTTGTGTTCTTCTCTTGTCGCAAGTAGCTGTTCTCTTGTCACAGGTAGCTATTCTCTTGTGACCTCGTGGGAATCAAGTAGCTGTTCTCTTGGACGAACGAGGAGGCAAGTAGCTGTGAACACCCAAAGAGAAGAGGATCTAGATCGAGGGACAAACGGAAGACACCGGTAAGTCCATTGATCTCCCCTCTTTCACATTTCATAAAGGAAAGAACCAGAGTAGCTGTATCTGTTTGTTGCTAAGGCACTGTCACACCTTAGGTGGATAGGATCGTCCTGCATAGGCATTTTTCCCCACAACAATACCCCAACCTCATTAGGGACATGCATTGAAAAACAGAGAAAGAACATACTACTCTGATACCACTGATCCATATTTATGCAGGAACAAAATGAAATATAGACATAAACATAAATACAGATACAACCAAAACATAACATTAATTCATTAATAAAAAAGTACTAAAATCTATTACATGCAAAATGGAAATAAACTAGTTCAGGTGATGGTAGCTTATATATGAGAAGAGATATGGCAACTACATGCATTTTGAACTATGTTACAATGAGGCTCAAAGGGCTATTTATTATTGAGAAATAATGGAAAACCCCAAACATAAAAAAACCTAACACTAGGAGATGAAGCGCCAAAAGTCTATGGGCCCCGTTAGGGTAAATTGGTACATCAACTTCTTGGGGTCATAACATTGGCATACAATCTCCATTTTATGCGTATGATATCTCGTTAGAAATATCTATCCAAGGAATAAGACTTTTGACTGCAGACCTCTAATTCAAATATTGGATTTTCTAGTTTTCTAAAAATAAAAAAATAAAAAAATGTTGTTTAGGGCCTCAAAATATCTTTGTAAGTTCAAGACCCAAAAAAATTCCAAAAATAATAAATTGTGCTATAAATAAGGAAACTGTAAGAAATAGTGGTGGGGGTCCAAGTGGAGTAGGCTCTGGCCACTAATATCCACTTGGATCAATATGTTAGTGAGAAGTCAAAACATGCCCCATGAAAGTTTTAAAACCAACCCCTAAACCCAATATTATAGCAAGTTTAAATCCCTTTTAGACTTGAGATAAAGAAAGACAAAAGAATAAACTAAGATTGAAGAGACTTTAGAAATCATTACTCCTAAGATAGCTTATTCTTTCTTTGATCTAATCATAGGAGTAACATATGTCTAGATATATTCCCAAGATTCAAACTTTGTGATCATGAGTTTACTAGGATTTTTTAATCCCACCCATCCACATCCAATTTAAATCAATCTTCAAATTCACCCTCTCCAAATAAGATGACAATAGATCAAATATACCCACTTCACACTCCTTTAAAGTGAAAATATCAAGAGATGTAAGATATCAACAACCCAATGTTATAATGGTTGTAACTATATTCCCCTTTAAAGATGGTGATAAAAACCATGAATTTTAGTATTATTAAGTCTTCTCTAAAGAAAAGTGGAGGTAGGAAAATAATATTTGAATCATTGCAAATTTCATGATGATACTTAGTAGACATGATTTTTCAAATCATAATAGATGGTGTGTGTTGAAATGTGGTGATTTGATAATCACCCTATGAGTGACCTCAATTAAAGATTTATTGAATAAAGGTATTACAGACTCATGTGCTGGTGTGTGTCCATGTTATTTAGGCAACGGATCGATCAGATTGCAAATACACAGACACTTGAACTGGAAAAACAACAGAGAAATACAGTAAGCAAATACAAGAACACAAGAAATTAATAAGGAGTTCACCCTATCCTCCAGGGCTACGTCTCCGGTCCAGCTCTCAGTGGTGGCCTTATTTTATTGTGTCTTAAGCAGAGAATTACAATGCAGGAGCTCAATGTGAGTCTCCTGAAACAGAAATTTACTTGGCAGGGTGGTTCTTGGATGCCCCAAGCCACTAGAGTACATAGACTCTTTTCCTTACCAGCTTTGTGACCTTCTGGTCTACAATGGAGAGAGCCCAATGTGGTGCTCAGTCCAGACAGATCCTCTCTGGGATGGCTTGAATCTCTCAAGCTCTCTGGTGCTCGATGTTGCCTTTGGTCAGCTCGGCCCTTTGTCTTCCGTTCTACTTTTGCTTCACTGTCTTCTTTGCTTCTCTGTCTTCTGTCTTTGGTTCTTCCTCTCAGTGTGTCTTCTGTCTTCTGTTCATGGCTTTAAGGCCATTCGAGCCCATGGCTTTTCGGTTCCTCTTCCACCTCCGTTGGATCGCCTACTGCAGCTGCGCTTGGAGTTCCCTGTTTGGCGTCATCATCAGGCTCACAGGGAGTGGCCACATGTCCTCCCGTAAACTACGCCAGCCTGCTTCGTTGGTTAAATTCTTTGGTTACGTCATGGAATTAGTCTTCTGCCATCGTGGCAGTCAAAGCGGACCTCAAATTCTTCTAGATCGCGACTTATTCCCTCGTAAAATCTGGTCTTGCCGTCAGGCATGATGTCAACTGTCAGATCTAAATCCCCTAGATCCAACACCATCCACTCATTTCGCTCAGTTGAATTGCTCGACCATTAGCGCGCGATGAGCGGTGGTTTTCTCTCTCCTTCACTTGCCACGCTTCAACCATTGAGTGGGATCGCTCTGTTTTCGCCACTTCCGCTTACCGCTTGAGGGTGCCCCCGATCAATACTGTCGGTTTCAGAGTAGGTCTCGCCTTTTAGCTTTTAGCCTTTTGCCCACAGTTCTCCTTGCTCTCCATGTGACCTAGCACTCGGGGCTTCTCCATTTTGAGGGTTTTCGCCCAGCGATGCGCGATTAGCACTAATCGCGCATCAAAAACTCCCTCTGTTTCCCGATCTGGGCCTCCCAGGGGCTAATTTCGCCTCCCGCGCAGTCTCCATGGGCCTCGGTCAGCACGCTTTGACCGAGGTCCTCGTCGTTCCATGCTGGCTACCAACTGCCACTGGTTCAGAGGTGTTTTTTGATCACTGTTCTCAATTCTTAGAAGTTTGTCCTGACCTGGTATAGCCATGGTTCTTTTGATTATTCTTCATGGATCCAATTCGGATCACGACCTTCCCACTGAAAAGCTTTTGGACCACCAAAAGTTGGTTTTCAAGCATTAACTAAGTGAGGGTACCACTGTCTCACTTGTCCAATCTCAATCCACTTTGCACTGCTTGGCTTTGAACCTTTGGGCCCAACTCTGAGGTACTCAACATCACCCCTGCACGTTGTCCTCACCTTCCTGTCCAGCACTGTGTCTTCTTGTAGTTCGTTAAGATATTCAGGTAGCAGGTCATCAATAGAAGGTAATTGAATTTTCTCTTCAGGATCCTCAATCATTGAAGGTTCAAACAATCTCAAGCAATCTACATTTGCAACTGAGTAGATGTGCATGTAAGCTGGTAGATCAAGGCGAAAAGCATTTTCACCAATCTTCTCAAGTATCTTGAAGGGTCCATACTTGATAGGCTCTAGCTTCTTACCTTCACCTTGCATCCTGTCTTTGCTGATATACAGCCAGACTTGGTCACCAACTTGAAAACTATGCTCCATCTGATTCTTGTCATGCCTAGCCTTGTACTTGGCTTGGCTCTTTTCTAGTTGCTCCTGTACTGCCTGGTGGATCTCCTGGATCTGTTCAATGAACCTAGTTGCCCTGTCCACATCACTGTGTCCATCAACCATGGTATCTTTAACAAAGACAAAATCTAAAGGAGACCTTGGTGTGAAACAAAAATAGGTCTCAAAAGGAGAATTTTATGTAGAAGAATGTTTTTCTCTATTGTAAGCATGCTGCACATAACACAAATGTTCATCCCAAAGCTTAGGATGTTTGCTGCAATATCCTCTCAATAATTGGATCACTGTCTTGTTAACTACTTCTGTCTAGCCTTCAGTTTGTGGATGAAAAGCTGTGCTTTTCTTCAGTTTGGTGTCCATCAGTTCCCATAGACTTGACCAAAACTTCCCCACAAATAGGGTGTCTCGATTAGATACAATAGAAGTGGGTAGTCCAAAATGAACCCATACATGTTCAAAGAACAATTTTGCAGTCTGTTTAGCTGTAATTTGTTTATTACAAGGTATCAAAATACACATTTTGCTGAACCTATCCACAACAACATATAGATATTCATGACATTTCCTAGATTTAGGCAGTCCTCCAACAAAATCCATGGAAACACTTTCCCAAGGGTGAGAAGGAACTGGCAATGGAGTGTACAAGCCTAGTTTTCTGTTACTGGGATTGCTTTTAGCACACATAGCACACCCTCTTACATATCTAGAAATTGTCTCATTCATTTTCAGCCAATAACAAAACCTTTGTAGCTATGCAACTATTTTACTTACCCCAAAGTGACTTGATATCAGAGAAGTGTGTGCTTCCATAATTATCTTTACTCTCTCAGTTTGTGGAATGCAGAGTTTCCTACAATGATATAAGAGTCAGTCCTTCACATGATAATCCAATTCTTCTACTCTTTTGCCTTGACTCAAAGTTGCATATACATCTTTAGAGTCCATATCTTGAGCATATTGTTCAATGTAGCTTTCACGTAGTACAAAATTATGCTTAAGTATGGTAGATGCATTTATAATGGGTCTAGATAACATGTCTGCAACTTTGTTATGTATGCCCTTTTTATATCTGATGACTAAATGAAACTGTTGTAGAAAACCCATCCATCTGTAGTGTCTTGATTGTTGCAACTTAGTTTGGGAGTGCAGATATTGAAGTGGTTCATGATCAGTATGTATTACTGTCTCTTTGCCCATTAAGTAATGTTTCCACTTTTTCACACTCTGAACTAGTGCATACAATTCTTTATCATATGTAGGATAGTTGACTACTGCAGGATTAAAAGTCTCAGAATGATAACATATGGGTTTATCGTGCTGAGTCAACACTGCTCCCATGGCATGGTCACTGGCATCTGTTTGGATCTCAAATGGTCTTTACAGATTAGGCAGTGCTAGTACAGGTGTTGTACTATTCTTTTCTTTCAAGGTGTCGAAGGCTTTCTGATGTTTGCCTCCCCACTGAAACACCTTGTTTAATCCTGTTAAAGCATGTAAGGGAGCTGCAATTGAGGAAAAGTTAGAAATGAACTTCCTCCAATATTATGCTGCTCGTAAGAAGCTTCTCACTTCTGTAGCAGACTTGGGTTTAGGCCAGTTTACAATCACTGCCACTTTAGAGGGATCTATTTTCAATTCACCACCCCCTACTATATGACCCAAGTAGTTTAGAGATGTTTTGCCAAATTCACATTTTGAGATTTTAACCTAAAGTTTTTCTCTTTTCAAAACATCTAGTGTCTACTTAACATGCTTTAAATGTTCTTCCCATGTTTTACTAAAAATCAGAATGTCATCCAGGTACACAATAACAAAATCATCAAGAAAAGGTCTGAGTACATCATTCATTAATCTCATGAAAGTAGCAAGAGCATTAGTTAAGCCAAAAGGTGTAACTAGCCACTCATACAATCCCTGCTTTGTTTTGAAAGCAGTCTTCCATGCATCTTGCTCTGCAACCCTGACCTGATGGTATCCACTGTGCAAGTCTAGCTTGGTGAAATAAACAACTTCCTTCAATTGATCCAAAAGATCATCTATGCGAGGAAGGGGATAATGATTTTTGATTGTTATCTTATTTAGTGCTCGGTAATCAATGCACATTCTCCACGAGCCATCTTTCTTTCTCACCAAAATGATTGGTGACCCACATGGTGATGTGCTAGGCTTGATGAACCCCTTCTCGAGCAACTCCTGCACCTGCTTCTTGATTTCAGCATTCTCTAAAGCAGACAACCTATACATTCCAATGTTAGGCAATGGAACATCTTGCTGCAAAATAATATCATGTACTATTCCCTTTTTGGGTGGTAGACCTTTAGGTTCCTGAAACAAGATATCATATTCTGAAACAACCTTTTCTAAATCAGCTTGCTTCTTAGCACTACAGCCCTCAAATACATTGGTTTTATCAGGTTTCTTTCCCTTTACAATCATCAGTAAGAATTGTTTGCATGAATCTATCATTCTTTTCATCTGCCCTGAGTTTATGAGAATACAATTATTCTTGAGCTTATGAGCTCTTACAAAGTATTCGATTCCATCTTTGACAAGTAGATACTTGTTCTTAGCTCTATAGAAAATAGCCTTTCTATCATACAAGTAAGGACTTCCTAAAACAATTCCACATATATCCAAAGGAATTATGTCTAACTCAACCTCATCTACAAATGCTGACCCAAAAGAAAACTTGATTTTGCACTGTCTAGTCACTTGTAGTTGTGCTTTGTCATTTAACCATCCTAATGGGTATGGTTTCTTGTGAGGTGTAGTTGCTAGTCCCAATTTCTTTACAATTGCTTCAGAAATTAGATTTACTTGTGAGCCACTATCAAACAAAGTATCAATATTTTTATATTTGGAAACATTTCGAATATGGAAAAGCTCATGTCTTTTTCTCTCATTTTCTTCATTAATAACAGATTGAGCAGAATTACTAGTAGATGCTTCAGAATTCTTACCTTTTATACCTGTGGCTGCAATAGTTGTTTCATCTCCCGAGTCTGACCCAAAATCCTTTTGAATAGCTGCAACAGTCTTCTTCTTCTTGCCCTCAGACTTCTTAGGTCTCAGCTCTGGATGCAGAATCCAACAATGCTCATCATCATGCCCATCCTTTTTACAGTGAGTGCATGAAGCTTTGATTTTCTGTGCAGTGTTAGCCTTCCTTGCTTTCCACTTCTGCTTTCTTTTCTCCTTGCTCTTGCTTGCAGTGGGTTGGGATGGTCCCCCAACTTCTGGATTTCCATTCTTTCCTCTAGCTTCTAGATGAGTAGCTTGTACAGATACCTCATCTATATTAGTGGGATTGAACATGAGGATGGTATGCCACATGTAGTTGTGTATACCACCAATGTACTTCAAAAGAGTCTCTGGTGAGTCTAATGAGATCCCTAGAATCAATGCTCTCCTTCTAAATTCCTGAGTATACCCTTGCACACTTTGCCCCTTCAACTGTCGAAGGGTTTTCCAACTCATCATGGCTTGTTGCATGTAGGCCAATGGATAGAATTGCTTTTTAATTGCAGAAACAAATTCACTCCAGAAAGAGATGGTCTTACCATGTCTTTTCATGTCAGCTTGAGCTTTGCCTTCCCACCAAACCAAGGCAGTGCCTCCTAAGTGTACGCTTGCCAGTTAAATCTTGCTCTTGTCTGAGTCTATGTTCTGTACCCTGCAATAAACATCAATTTGTCTAATCCATTTGTCCAACTTTTCAACATTTAGCTCTCCATCATATATAGGCAAGTCAAATTTAACATCTAGCTTGATCAAAGATGCCTTATTGTTGTGCACAGGGCTATTAGGAGGTGTGAGAAAGCTTTCCTCTTTCCCTTTTCCTTTGGAGTGGTCATGGAAGCGAGTCTCATCTTCTTCTTTATCTTGTTTAGAACCTGAGGAATCTTCATCCTTATGCTTTCTAAAGTCCCTATACATTTCTTCTACCATAGACTTTATAGCTAGGAAACTTTCTATGAATTGAGGGTTTGGCCCTACAGAACCTTCCTCTGACATTGTCTTCCAAGGATAGACTCTCCCAATTTCAGGATTATTTTCCACCAACTCTCCTTCTCCTAATTTGAGCTTTGATCTAGTGAGCATTCAACAGCTAAACCAACACAAGCTTGTCTAACCTTACAGCCTAGAGTTTTGATACCACTTGATCTGATAATCACCCTATGAGTGACCTCAGTTAAAGATTTATTGAATAAAGGTATTACAGACTCATGTGCTGGTGTGTGTCCATGTTATTTAGGCAACAGATCGATCAGATTGCAAATACACAAACACTTGAACTAGAAAAACAACAGATAAATACAGTAAGAAAATATAAGAACAAAAGAAATTAATAAGGAGTTCACCCTATCCTCCAGGGCTACGTCTCTGGTCCAGCTCTCAATGGTGGCCTTATTTTATTGTGTCTTAAGCATGGAATTACAATGCAGGAGCTCAATGTGAGTCTCTTGAAATAGAAATTTACTTGGCAGGGTGGTTCTTGGATGCCCCAAGCCACTAGAGTACACAGACTCTTTTCCTTACCAGCTCTGTGACCTTCTGGTCTAAAATGGAGACAGCCAAATGTGGTGCTCAGTCCGGACAGATCCTCTATGGGATGGCTTGAATCTCTCAAGCTCTTTGGTGCTCGATGCTGCCTTTGGTCAGTGCGACCCTCTGTCTTCCGTTCTGCTTTTGCTTCACTGTCTTCTTTGTTTCTCTGTCTTCTGTCTTCAGTTCTTCCTCTCTTTGTGTCTTGTGTCTTCTGTTCATGGCTTTAAGGCCATTCGAGCCCATGGCTATTCGGTTCCTCTTCCACCTCCGTCGGATCGCCTACTGCAGCTGCGCTTGGGGTTCCCTGTTCGATGTCATCATTAGGCTCACAGGGAGTGGCCACATGTCCTCCTTTAAACTGAGCCAGCCTACTTCGTTGGTTCAATTCTTTGGTTACGTCGTGGAATGAGTCTTTCGCCATTGTGGCAGTCAAAGCGGACCTCAAATTCTTCTAGATCGTAGCTTATTCCCTCATAAAATCCGGTCTTGCCGTTGAGCACGATGTCAACTGTCAAATCTGGATCCCCCAGAGCCAACGCCATCCGCTCATTTCGCGCAGTTGACTTGCTCGATCGTTAGCACGCGATGAGCGACGGTTTTATCTCTCCTCCACTTGCCACGCGTCGACTGTTGAGTGGGATCGCTCTGTTTTCGCCACTTCCACTTACCGCTTGAGGGTGCCCCTGATCAATACTATCGGTTTCAGAGTAGGTCTCGCCTTTTAGCTTTTAGCCTTTTGCCCACGATTCTCCCCGCTCTCCATGCAACCTAGCGCTCGGGGCTTCTCCATTTTGAGGGTTTTCGCCTAGCGATGCGTGATTAGCGCATCAAAAACTCCCTCCGTTTCCAGATTTGGGCCTCCCAGGGGCTAATTTCGCCTCCCGCGCAGTCTCCATGGGCCTCGGTCAACGCGCTTTGACTGAGGTCCTCGTCGTTCCACGCTGGCTGCCAACTGCCACTGGTTCAGAGGTGTTTTTTGATCGCTGTTCTCAATTCTTATAAGTTTGTCCCAACCTGGTATAGCCATGGTTCTTTTGATTATTCTTCATGGATCCAATTCGGATCATGTGGCAACAAGAATATTCCAATTTTAATTTGTCCTTGAATTAAAATTCGAATTTAGTCTCACCAGCTGCTTGAAAAATAATTAATTAATTCATATTGAGTTAATTAGTTGGAGAAATTCAAGCTAGAAGTCTTTGTGAAGTCATGCAACAATTATTCCTTAAATTAAGGAGATTATCCCTTAATTAAGGAGATAAGGATGAGTTATAATCGAGTTGTAATTAGTTAGCTCAGTTAACTGAGTTATGTCCAGTTAAATTAGTTCCAAATGGTTTGAGGAACTAATTATGAGTTCAGTCAGTTAATGCATGCATGCATCAAACTAGTGTACTCTAGATAACTGAAGATTCTCTCATAAATAACTCAAGCATGTCTATTCAGAGACATACCCAGTTGAGATTAAAGATAGGGACAATGTACTATCATTTGCTAGAATTTTCCTATAAGGAAAACTCTTGCATGTAGAAGGAATTCATTCCTTGAGATTTGTGCAGTTTTATAGGGTGTAATATTAGTGTGAGTGATTAATGTTACACATGGTAACAACTAGATCACCCAGGAAAAACTGCACTAGGAAATAGGAACTTGGAGGGTAGTGTGGAGGACTTAATGAGAAGTCTATTTTGCCTGTGAGCATCTGTGAGGATTGTACTGAGAGCTGGCTAGCTATGAGAGCTAAAGCTGTGTGTAATCTTGAGATATTTCCACTTTTATGATAATACAGATAGCAAGGTTTTTTAGCTGAGGCTTTCCCCAGAGTATTCTTTTGTGTTTCATGTGCTTTGGTTCTTCTTCTAGTTATATATGTTCTACTTGATCTTGCTGAAATCTATTAAGCTTCCACAAGTTTGATTGTAGAAGTAGATTAAAGTATTTTTCTTTAGTTATATTGCATTATCAAGTTAATCTACAGTGAGAATTTCTACATGTTATCAGAGCCTAGTTTATCGGAGCTATAAACAGTATACGGAGAAGAGAATTCGAAGTTTGAAGTTTGGGATTGCAGGTACAAATTGAAGTTGAGTATACTTGTGGGGTACACTAATACACCCCACAACTATCAAGTGTACTTGCATACCAGTCGGAGGACAGTGGTTTGCAATGATCTCAAGTTTGATGAGAAAAAGGCCATGTGAGTTTCCCTTGAGAGGGCTCCAATTACAGGCTGTGGAGGAACTATTGGTTCCTAAGGAGGAGGAGCCTCAGACTGATGTGGAGTAGCCGCATGTAGAGGTTCCAGGAGTGGATACATCCACTCAAGCAGAGTCTTCCAGAGATGGACGAAAGCGCACAAGGGAAGTTGACAGATTGTTGTCAGATGCGAGAGAGAATGTGGGAGAACCATCTTCTCAATGCAAATAGAGGAGGTCACCTGAGAGGTACACTGGATACATGGCCCTTGTTGGGGAATGTGTTGAGACCGAGCCATCTTCCTTTGAGAAAGCAGTGCAATAGCCAATTTGGGTTGATGCTATGGTGGAGGAGTATGACTCCATAGTTTAGAACATCATTTGGGATGTGATTCCAAGACCGGAGAACAAATTAGTTGTGAGTTCCCGTTGGCTTTACAAGGTAAATCAAGCTGTTGATGGTAGTGTGGAGAAGCATAAGGCAAGCTTTGTTACCTGTGGCTTTTCTCAGGTTGAAGGGATTGACTATGATGAGACTTTTTCTCCTGTCGCAAGGTACTCATCTATCAGATCGATGTTGGCATTATCAGCACATATGGGTTGGAAGATCCATCAGATGGATGTGAAGACTGCATTCTTTAATGGCAAGATTTAGGAAGAGGTGTACATAGAGCAGTCGGAAGGTTTTGAGACCTTCGATCATGAGTCGCATGTGTGCCGACTCAAGAGAGCTTTGTACAAGTTGAAGCAAGCACCTCGTGCTTGGTACACCAGGATTGTCAACTACTTCACCGGGTTGGGCTTCACAAAGAGTGAAGCAGATGCCAACCTATACCACATCATGGTGAAAGGTAAGTAGTTGATCATTGTACTTTATGTTGATGATCTCATATTGACAGGTGATGATCAGTTGATCATGTCTTGTAAGGAGGACCTTGCAAGAGAATTCGAGATGAAAGACATGGGTCTCATGCATTACTTCCTTGGCATGGAAGTATGGCAGAAGGATGGGGAGTTGTTTGTGTCTCAGGGCAAGTATGCCAATGAGATACTCAGGAGATTCCACATGGAGAAGTGCAAGCCCATGCAAAATCATCTAGCAGGTAATTGGAGGAAGGAGGATGCTACTTGAAGAGAAGTAGTAGAAGCTATTGTGTACATGCAGCTTATGGGTTCACTGATGTACTTAGTGAACACACAACCAGATTTGTGCTATGCGGTGAACCAGCTGATTCAAGCTATGGTTCAACATACCAAGATGTTTTCGAAGGTGAAAAAGCATGTATTGAGATACCTCAGAAGCACATCTCAGTATGGATTATGGTACAGACGGACAAAGGGAGTGAAGCTATAGGGCTTCACTGATGCAGATTGGGCAGGGAGTCCATCAGATTGGAAGAGCACATCAGGTGGAATTTTCAACCTTGGGTCGGCGACATTTTCTTGGTACAACAAGAAACAGAGGTCGGTTGCACTCAGCATGGTAGAGGCCGAATACATGGCTACAAGTCAGGTAGCATGTGAGGCCATCTGGATGCGGAAAATTTTAGTTGGTTTGTTTGATCAGAGGATGGATCCAACTATGATCTATTGTGATAATTAGAGTTGTATCAAACTCTCTGAGAATCCAGTATTTCATGACAGGTCCAAGCACATCGACATTCGGTATCATCATCTCAGAGACTGTGTGGCAAGGAGGATCATGTTGTTGCAATATATTTCGACCGAGGAGCAAGATGCTGACATTTTGACTAAGGCATTGTCAAAGTGTAAATTCGAGTTCCATAGAGACATGATTGGGGTGGCAGATAATCCCTTTCTTGTTGAGAGGGAGTGTTGAAATGTGGCAACAAGAATATTCCAATTTTAATTTGTCCTTGAATTAAAATTGAGAATTAAAATTCGAATTTAGTCTCACCAGCTGCTTGAAAAATAATTAATTAATTCATCTTGAGTTAATTAGTTGGAGAAATTCAAGCTAGAAGTCTTTGTGAAGTCATGCAACAGTTATCCCTTAAATTAAGGAGATTATCCCTTAATTAAGGAGATAAGGATGACTTATAATTGAGTTCTAATTAGTTAGCTCAGTTAACTGAGTTATGTCTAGTTAAATTAGTTCCAAACAGTTTGAGGAACTAATTGTGAGTTCAGTTAGTTAATGCATGCATGCATCAAACTAGTGTACTCCAGATAACTGAAGATTCTCTCATAAATAACTCATGCATGTCTATTCAGAGAAAGACCCAGTTGAGATTAAAGACAGGGAAAATGTACTATCAGTTGCTAGAATTTTCCTATAAGGAAAACTCTTGCATGCAGAAGGAATTCATTCCTTGAGATTTGTGTAGTTTTACAAGGTGTAAGATCAATGTGAGTGATCAGTGTTACACATGGTAACAACTGGATCACCCAGGAAAAACTGCGCTAGGAAATAGGAACTTGGAGGGCAGTATGGAGGAATTAATGAGAAGTCTATTTTCCCTGTGAGCATCTGTGAGGATTGTACTAAGAGCTGGCTAGATGTGAGAGCTAAAGTTGTGTGTAATTCTGAGATATTTCCACTTGTATGATAATACAGATAGCGAGGTTTTTTAGCTGAGGCTTTCCCTAGAGTATTCTTTTGTGTTTCATGTGCATTTATTCTTCTTCTGGTTATATGTGTTCTGCTTGATCTCGCTCAAATATATTAAGCTTCCGCAAGTTTGATTGTAGAAGTAGATTAAAGTATTTTGCTTTAGTTATATTGCATTATCAAGTTAATCTACAGTGGGAGTTTCTACAGTGTGGCCTATTATTCTCTGAAGGCTTTGAGAAATATCACCTTTTTGATTAAAAAATTTGACATAAGGGAATTTCTTTATCACCAATCACTTTGATTGATCACTCAATAATGATATGAAGTTAGAAACACAACAAAGGAAACCAACCTAGGAATAAATGCTAAATACTCATGCATGAAGTTCAAACCACCCAACCACTAGAGCTAGCTTACCAAGCTCACATACAAACATATCAAGGAAATCCTCACATGATCTCTTCCCTTCCTTGAAATACCCAAATGGAGGATGAGGAAACATCATTACCAATGGTGGTTGATAAACCCAAGGGACTTGATTGGATCTGAATCTATATTGGACTATGGCCTCGTCATGGACAACACACCTTAGGCTGAAAGTGAAAATGAATGAAACTTTTTATGAACCATGCGCCTTAAATACGATAATAAGCAAATAATTATAGTCCACTTTGAGGGGAAAATATCCTTTTACAATGAGTACAATTTATAAGACAAGATTTGATCATTCTAAGACTAGGTCTCCTTGGTATGTATATAGGAGATAAACGATATAATTATAATGAAGTATCTAGCCTACATAACAATATAATAATATAAATGTAATAAATGAATATCTAGAGCTTAATAAGGGGCTTTTAGGGTTAAAATGGGGCTTAACACGCCCCTCCCCTTCAAGAAAATGTTTTCCTCAACACTTGACTAATTGTGGGTGTTTTTGCATGAACAATTCATCTTCCCATGTCACCCCTTCCATTAGTAGGTTCTTTAATTCGAGGTACTCAATAATTGCTTGATTTCTTAGCCTCCTAATCCTTGTTTCTTGGAAATTTATAGTTTGAGTATGATGTTACCTTTTTCATTAATCTATGGTAAAATAGTTCAGACTAGGATCTTGTCACCAATTACTTTCTTTGAGGAAGAAACATGGAATACTAGGTGTACACATGAAGATGGAGGCAACTCCAATTTGTAAACCATACTTCTAATCCTCTAGAACACCTTATAGGTGCCACAATACCTCATTGCTAATTTATTATCCTTATTTTGTTGCTTAAGGGACATCTATTTAAATTGTTGTAGTTTAAAAAATACCCAATCCCCAACTTCAAATCCCCTTTCACTATGACGTTGATCTACTTGTTGTTTCATCCTATTTTATGTTATAACCAAGTTGTCCTTCCATTGTTTGAGAACCTCTTATTGGTGCCCTATGTGGTCCTCCATTGATTGAGACTTTATAGTTCCTTTCAAAGGTTATGTGATGGATGGAGGATGATATCCATAAAGTGCCATAAATGGGGGCATTTCTGATGAAGTATGGAAGAATCTGTTGTAACACCATTCATCGAAGAGCTACCACTTGACACTTTACATTTTCTTATGAGATGCAAAGCAACGTAGATATCCTTCTAAAAAATTATTCACAATATCAATTTGTGTGAGTTTTAATCCTGTACTATTAGTCACTACAAACAAATCCTTAATAAAATAGAGAAGATATAATGACACACAAATTTAAACATAGATTTTATCTCAGAAACCTAAACCTGGGAAAACTAGAAAGTTTTTTTTTTCATTTTTTTTGTACATTGTTACAATACAATATACATCCTACAACATACATGAACTTCCAATCCGATCGTAGTTCCATAACCAAAACTAGAAAACCATGGGAAACACCACCATGCACCACAAACCCACTTTAGCAAAAATGTGTGCTAAAAACTGCAAAAAATGGATGCAAAAAACCACCCAATTTTTTTTCCCTCAAGGCACTACCTTGAACCTTAGGCAACTCCCACCCCCTTGCATACCCCATAACCAGGGTGTTGATTTTCCATAAGAGAAATTGATCTTTTAATATGATAATTACTTTCTAATGATCTCTTAATCACGTTATCTTATGTCACATATATCATTAAGAAAGTATATATAGAAAATATCAACAATAGTGCAATAATGGTAGTAGGATCATAAAGAGAGAACCAAACACAAAAGAGACACAATTTTTTTTTCCCTAGGAAACCCAAACTTGAGATAATACCAAACAATCTTTTCTAGGAGAAATTGTTCAATTCAACAAGTACAATTTGATATTTCAAGTCAAACTTGTTCAACTCAAAACAACAAACTAGCATAGATAAAACCTAGTCAAACAAGCTAAAACTCAACCTTCTTGCAACTGCCCATAAAATCAGTCAATTCTTCCCATAAAACTTTTGGTCAACACAAGTCAAACTAACCTTAGAAAACGAGGTCAAAGTTAGTCAATGCTTGGTCAAACTTCTAGTCAAACTTAAACGTTATTATTTCTCTCTTTCACATGTGTGAATATAAGATTAGATGATTTTATGATGATCTGAATTGTCTATCCAAATGAGGAATTTGGGTGCCAATTTATATTTTTCTTATGGTGCCTAAAGGGCACATCCTTTAACTAGTTTGACTTGAGAAATTTAATTGAAATTTCAAATTTTAATTTCCCTCCTTTTCATGGGCCAACTTGTAGCTGGGGAATACCTCTTGCAGTGTTGAAAAATGCAATAAGAAAGTCTCAATTTGATTTTTCCTTGGTCAAATTGAGAAAATTTCGAATTTCCACATCAACAGACAACTAGGATGCATTTAACTTGTGTGGCATGGCTTGTGTCACTCAGTTAACTTGGTAAATTTGAGTTAGAGGACTTGGAGTTCAGTTAAGCATGTGTGATTGCTAATTTGTAGCAATCAAGGTCATTTATTTCAAGTTGTTTTTAGTTAAACTCGTTCCAACTATTGGAGGAACTAGTGGACGGTCAATTGTGCAGTGAGACTTCAGTCTAACTTAGTGATCATCTAGTTAATTGATCAGTCAACCCAAAATAGATAGTGCATGCAGAGAATTCAACTTACCCAATTGAGGTGTAGATTCCAAGGCAATGTAACATTAGTTGTAGACTATTCTTGAGTGTACAAGTGTTACATGCAATCATAGATCAATCCTTTGGAATTTCACAGTCAATTGGAGGAAAATTATTAAATAATAGGGGTCTAGTTCCTCATGAATTGTGCAAGGAAATAGGGGACTAATGGAGGCATACAAGTAGCTAAGTGTTGGCCAGAGGTCCTAAGTCGGTAGAGAGATAGGTTATTCACTTGTAGGTTGAGCTTAGAAAGAGCTAGAAATTGTAATACATCTCTATTCTTTTAATTAATGCAAGACAGGCTGAAGGGGTTTTTAGCTATTTCTTTCCCCTAGATAAATCACTATGCATGTGTGATGTTTCTTCTTGCATGTTAATAATTGTTGTTCTAAATTGTGAATTAATTTCTGCAGAGCAATAGAGTAGGATTGTGTCTTATGATTTAGATTAATTTTCATTGAGTAGTTACAATTTTATCACCATAAATCTACATGGTATCAGAGATGGATTCACATTAGAACAAGAATTTCGAAGTTGTTTCTAGAGGTTCAAATTTCCAGCTTCAGTGTAACAAGATTTCTTTAGGACCAGGAAAATTACCTTCAACGGACTGGGATTAGGGTATGCATTGGAAGGCAACTCAAATTTCATAGCATGGAAGGATCACATAGAGGTGGTGCTTGATGACAATGGATTGTTGGAATATGTCAAGACATACATTGCAAAACCAAGATCAACTGATGCACAAAACATATCCCAATGAAAGAAAGATGTAGCCAAGGCGAGGAGAATAATCTTGGAGGGAGTCACATTGTCTCAAATCTCCATGGGAAAGAAAATCCATTCGTGATGTGGAAGGCACTGATAGAGCTGTTCGAGAATAATAGTTATCATAGAAAACTAGCCCTGAAAGACAAAATTCGAAAAATCAAAATGGAGAAGAACGATATTATTCCGTAGTATCTCACCAAATTTACACAAGTTCAGGATGATCTTGGAGGGTTTGGTGTGACTGTTGCTAAAGAGGACCTGGTGAGCCTAGCTCTTCTAGGCCTTCCAAAGTCTTGGCATAACTACCATGACTCTGTGAATGGAAGGGAAAATTTACCAAAGTGGGAAAGGTTGAGGTCCAACTTGGTTCAAGAGGAGTTCAAGAGAAATAACTGGGATGGGACCTCATCCAAAGAAGAGGAAGAATAATTTTCTCTAGTGGGAAAAGGAATGAAGGCCAAGGGACATAATTCCCAAGGTGAGGTTGAATCCAGCCAAGCGGGAAAGAAGAAAGACTTGTTCAAAATTAAATGCTTCAATTGTCATGAATTAAGGCACTATGCCACTAAGTGTCCACACAAAAAGTCTAACAAGAAGGAGCCTGCAGAAGGATAAAAGCCTTGGATTCACATTTCGAGCTTTACTTCACCCTTATCACATGCATGACTAACAAAATGATGGGGAGTGTGTGGTACA
The DNA here is from genome assembly GCA_031772625.1 of Pinus tabuliformis. Lineage (NCBI taxonomy): Eukaryota > Viridiplantae > Streptophyta > Pinopsida > Pinales > Pinaceae > Pinus > Pinus tabuliformis. The sequence continues at coordinate 138,574,265 of CM062820.1, forward strand.
TGGATCGTGGTGCCCGTTGCACATGACATGGTGTAGAGAGTTTTTCAGTGGAAGGTACAGTGCTATCAGGTTTGGTACAGTCAAATTCCAGAGGGATTTGGGATCCCCTCTCAGACTCAAGGATGTCATGTTTGTTCTAGGCCTAAAGAAGAATCTAATCTTTATAGAGGTTTTGGAAGACCGTGATTGTGATGTGATCTTCAACAAAGGGAAAGCATTCCCAAGACACATAACCATGGAACAGGTGAAGCAAATCGGGGTTCATGTGAAGAAACAATATAAACTTGAGGTAGAAGACGCATATAAAACCTTGAGGAGAAAGGAAGAGCTTAGAGATATGGTGGTTGAGAGTGAGTAGGATAGACCCCTCAAAATGGAGCCTCAGGAAGTTATGGAGCAACCACAAATGGAGAGGCAAAGAGGAGGCATAGTGGAGACATCCACTCAAGTAAAGACCTCTAGTAGGGGAGAGTTCGATCCAAGTGGGTAGAGGGAGCACATGCAAATATACCTCTAGGAGTGATGTGGAGTGATGTAGATGCTTAGTCCAAGAGTTGCAAAAATTTGGGCAGGGTCCATTGAGGCGTTCTCCTCATGGATCATTACATTGCTATAAGGGCCCACATTATTCAGTAGTAGGAGTATCGTTTTCAACCAGATACTGAGGAGTGAAAAGGAGTGTTTAAAGAAGAGTAGGAGGTTCATTACCAGAGTCAACAACAACTTAGTGTTCCCAGTAGACAGTTGCAGACACAATTGTTTCAATTTTTTTTTGAATACTTCTTAGTTGTAGATGTTGTAGTGGCAGCAATAGTAGTGAGCGGTGTTGCATGTAGTACATTCCACAGGTACAGGATATGGTTGTTGATAATCCCTTTCTTGCTAAGAGGGAGTGTTGAAAAATGCAGCAAAAAAGTCTCAATTTGATTTTGCCTTCATCAAATTGAGAAAAAATCAAATTTTCACATTAGTAGACAACTTGGATATAATTAACTTTTGTGACATGGCTTGTGTCACTTAATTAACTTAGTAAATTCAAGTTAGCGGACTTGGAGTTCAATTAAGCATGTGTGATTGCTAATTTCTAGAAATCAAGGTCAGTTATTTCAAGTTGTTTTCAGTTAAATTAGTTACAACTATTGGAGGAACTAGTGGAAGGTCAATTGTGCAATGAGACTTCAGTCTAACTTAGTGATCATCCAAATAACTGATCAATCAACCCAAAATAACTATTGCATGGAGAGAATTCGAGTTACCCAGTTGAGGTGGAGATTCCAAGGAAATGTAAGATCATTTATAGACTATTCTTGAGTGTACAGGTGTTGCATGCAATCAAAGATCAATAAATTGGAGGAAAATTCCTAAATAATAGGGGTTTAATTCCTCATGAATTGTGCAAGGAAATAGGGGACTAATGGAGGCATAAAAGTGTATAAGTGTTGGCCATAGGTTCTAAGTCAGTAGATAGATAGGTTATTCACTTGCAGGTTGAGCTCAGACAAAGCTAGCAATTGTAATACATCTCTATTCATCTAATTAATGAAAGATAGGCTGAAGGGTTTTTTAGTATTTGTTTTCCCCTAGATAAATCAATGTGCATGTGTGTTGTTTCTTCTTGCATTTTGGTAATTGTTGTTCTAAATTGTGAATTAATTTCCACAAAGCAATATAGTAGGATTGTGTTTCATGATTTATATTAAATTTCATTGAGAAATTACAATTCTATCACCATAAATATACACACAACTACCCAAAAATCAATACTCCCTCTTAGATATGAAGGTATTCACCTTGACTTCCTCAAATGTCCACTTTGCTAAAAATTTCTCCATCCAAAAGAAAATATTGAATGAGCCTGCTATGTTAATGTATCCATTTACTTCATGTTCTATTCCAGAATCATGTGGAAAGCATATTGCATCAACATCATGCAAAGGATCTAGTTACCCACTAGCCAAATACCCTTTGTAAAGGATCTAGTCACCCACTATCCAAATACCTTTTGGAAATATGGTTAGGTACCCCTTGACTAGAGTAAACACAAGACTAGTCCTAGGTCACCAACTATCTAAGTCGTCACTTGGAAGCATGTCATTATCCTTGACCAATGGTGAAACTGTAGGCTAATTTACCATTCCCTCATATAGTCACATGATACTTGAATGGTAAAAACACTCGCCTGATGCTATGGGGCACTCACTCTACCCATTAGCCAAGTAACCCTTGACAATATGGTCAAAACCTTCTGACCGAGGAGCAATCTAGGCCTTGATGCTCTCTAGGCCATTCCCTCTAGCCACATTACATGGCACCTGGTTAATACCCTTGACCTAAGGGGAATGTTTGCCCTTGATTCTACAACATCAATTCTCCCTCTCACTGAGGGAGGTATTCTCAACCACTCCAAGCTTATCCCTGAAGTAGACAAACTTCATTTGGGACAGATACTTTGAGAGAAAGTCAACAACCTACTTGTTCATAGAAATGTACTGGAGCCTCACTAATCCCTTATGTACCATGTCTTGGATGTAGTGGTACTTGATCTCAATATGATTTTACTTGTCATCATAGTCATCTCTAGCACCCGATCAAACAATCTTGTAAGAAGATCTGCAAGCCACACTAGTTCACAACTCACCAAACTATCTATAATATACTCAACCTATGTAGTGATGAGTGTGATAGATGTTTGCTTCCTGCTCATCCATGATATCATAGCAAAACCCAAACTGAAGCAACACCCTGATGTGATCTTCCTGTACTTGACACTTCCTGCCCAATCAAAATATGTGTATCTCTGTAGTTATACTTCACCATTTGAGACGTATCTTAATCCATAATTGATTGTACCACATAGATATCTTAACACATGCTTTGCCACAATCCAATGTACATGCCTTGGTTCCACCATGAACTCACTCAAAGTGTTCACTGCAAAGCAAATATTAAGTTTGGTATTGATAGAGGGAATTACTCCCCTAGGGCTTTTTGGGTTGAAACCCTAGCAGACTGAAAGTTATCTATTCAAAGAAACATACATTCATACAGCCATTATGCTATAGTAAGCAAATTCTATGATAAGGGTACGTACCTTTGGTCCTACGTTCGAGAAGGCCTTTAGGGTCCAAACCCTTCTTGGAGTTCCCTTCTTCTCTTTTGTCCTGCAAAACAACCAATTCAAAGAACACAGCAGTACATGGACAAAACTTATAAAGAAACCATCTTCATGTTATAAAGAAAGGTAGTTAGTTATGAAATCCAAACAACCATTTACATATGAATTCTAAACATGACTATCATTAACATAAAGAAGATTCATTTTGGGAACCAAGACATGTGTTTCTTTTATTATAGACAAATAAAGTACATAAAAAGGAATATGTTCACCTGAATCACCTTCAGCAGGCTCCAAGCAAAGCTTCCTTCCGGATCCGTTCCAGCCTCAAGCTTCTAACAAAACTCCTTCCATGCCTCTCTCCATGATGTCATAAATGGTGGATGAACATCAACACACAAGGAAACAAAGGTTTCCTGTACAAAATGGGGGAAGTGCAGAAGGCACAAGGGACTTCAGACCTGGTCAAGGGAAAAATCTCAGCATAATAACCTTTCTCTCTATTCTCTCCTCCCTTAGGCCTTCCCTTTGAGGTCTTTTTATACCATCTCCAAAGTAGTTTTTTAGTTAGGAGTTGGTTGGGAACAGTTGGGCCACGGGCACTAACAGGTGATCAGCAGGTAAAACCCGCGATCTCCGCCCGAAAATGAGGAGTTTTATATTTTTTAAAGTGTTTTAATACATACACGTGGGTTGGCTATACACATACCCGCGTATACACGCGTTTAACTCAGGGCAATGTCGCGTATAAGGGATAAAACACTGTTTTTTAAATTTTAGGACCAGGTCTGGAAGGAGGGGTTGCCCTAGGCCATGAGTACAGCATCACAAACCATAAGAGTGAGATTTGGAGCTATAACAGATGCCCCCTAATATATGAGGTCAGAAGAGGTACATGATGGCCGAAATATATTACGCGAGTACATGGAAAGGAAGTCTGTCAAAAACCAAGGAGGACTTCACTAGAATTCAGCTTGCCAAGCCACCAAAGGAGATCAGAAAGAAACACTGTCTGAGGCGGGCATACCCATGCTCAGAAAAAAGTGAAGCATGTCCGCATATCAAGTACAAGTGGATCCACTAAGTATACAAGTATAAATAACTGAAAGATACATAATGGATCATTTGATCATAATGAACAAGTACATGTCTGAATATCACATATAACACTGTCAATGATGCTGAAAGATGCAACGGATCACTGATATCAAAGACTGATCCCAAAAAGGTACCAACTGAACATGATGGAATAGGATGGTACTACACTGCAAACTCAGGTGCCAGCATATAGAATGTCGCCATGACTGACTGCAACATATAAAGTGGAGTGGTATCAACTAGCAGCAACAGGAGCAACTGTCAAGTGAACCAATGAATGGTGATACAACCTGAGGTCTTCACCGACCGCCGTGGTACGTTTCTACAGCATGGGAATAAATGATCTGAAGTTGACCATGTGAGAAATCGTTTGATTACCGGTCATTAATGTATACCGTTAACAAACGCGAGACTACTCACCGATAATGATAATGAGCATCAAGGTACCCAGTACAATCTAACAAGTGTGAATAGATGAGCTGGAGTCAAACACCTGTAAGAATCTATCGATTAGGAGAAAATGATGGTTTCCCACTGTCGATAGCGAAGGATCTGCCACTAATGACTGCAAACCCCAAGGTACTGCCAAATGGACTCTAGATCTTTGCCCCAGAGCAATGAGTCGGAGTCGATAGGGAAAGATCCGCTAGAAGGAAGGCATTAAGGCATCCTTCATCAATCTAGCGCGAGTGTAACCCGTAGGCCAATAATGTGGAAGGAATCGGACGAAAAAAGATGTAGTAACCCAACCGAAGTACGTTTCCGGCGTACACAAGATGTGGCTAGCACACGGCAGAAACCCTCTGAACCAACCAATAATGAAAGCTGACACAAAGGCGAGGTATCCACCAATAGGGTCAAATGGAAACCAAGGTACTGCATGAATCCCAAAGTGTGATAATGTATGCTGATGTCGAACACAAGGGAAACCACTCAGTCAAAGACCCATGATACTGATCGATGCTGAAGGTAACCTATCAATAATGAAAATAGGGCCAGGGTGCAGCTCTAGGCCTGTCCTCAGAGCAAGATGTCGTCGTCGATAAGGACAAGACCCGCCAGCAAGAAGTCAATGGGGACCTTCTCAAACCGGCATGAGTAAAGGACCAATATAACTGCTGTGATGATAGACATGACACTGACAACCAGGGATGGCCGACTGAAAAATGAGTCAAGAGACACCGCAGAGAGGCCGACTCAGGCTAACTTCCCTTGAACAAAAGCACAACTCAATGTGACTAGGTGGCAGCATATGATGACTCTGTATAAGTTCACCATGCAGGAGGCACGAACGAACCCTCCATATGATTGGAAGAGATAACCAATCGGTGGAGAACTGACTCAACAACAAGGTTATGGCGTACCTAAGTCAGACTAAATCCCACCCATGCGGAGGAGACTTTGCTTTGAGTGCTTTGTTCAAGGGCGACACGACTAACTCTAGCTGCCAACAATAAATGGAAATAATGTCCCGTTCCCGCTCTTTTTGGAATATTTAATTTTTTTGTCTTTTTCTGTTAAGCCGGAAAAAGAATAAAAGAATGCTATGGTACAGTGGAAAGAACGAGTGTCGGTGAAACAGATGATCTAGTTCCTGGGAAAGGAACGTTCCTATGCTCAATGCAGGGAGGTGAAAACTGGTCAGTGACACTCAAAGGTATGTTCCTTCCACGGGTCAAGGTGTGTCAAGCTGCAGAAGTCAAGGGTATGCAAGGTTGATTTTGCAGATGTCATGGTCAAAAGTTGGCTTAAACACGAGTCCAAGTGAAGTCGGCTCTAGGCCAAAAGGTGCAAGTGGTCAACATGCAATGCAGTAGTACAACTCAACACAAAGGAGCCTCTAGGGTATATGGCCAGAACAAAGCGGAGAAGCTAAGAGGAATGAGTCTTCAACGCATAAGTCATGGCGGGACTACAGAGGACTCCCGAGCCTACTCAAAACGGAGCAGCATGGGCAACAAATGTCAATGAGGTGCTAACTAGGATGCCCATGTAAAGGATGGATCTACCATCGTGTCATGATTTAAAGAATCGGCGAGTGAAGATGGCTGACGAACTATAACACGATGGGATCGACCCTATGGCAGATGTATCGGTCAAATGGAGGCTAGTATGCATAATGCAATGGAAAAATGGTGTCCCTAACCTATATGCCAGTGGGAACACGATACCTGCCATGACGGGTCAGCAGTCATGGAACCGTCTCGAAACTGAAAATCATCCAAAATGTCCTGAAAAACAGACCATTCTCGACATTCCAAGCTCCCAAGTTAAAAGTCACATGAGGCCAAACAAAATAAAATTTTGAAAAATTTTGCATTTTCAAAACTTATAAAAAGCATTTTGGACTCACCTTTTTTACCATTTGAGTTTGAGAGCAAAAGATTTGGAGCAAAAGGAGCAAACTTCCCATAGCCAGATTCAACCGTTCAAATTCATCAAAAACCTCCAGGTAACTCTTATACTTAGCTTGCAATTGATTGTGACAAGTTTTAGGATTTTTGATTGAGTTTTCACTGTTGAACTTTTGTCCAAAATTTCCTCGCAGCGTATACGCGGGTTGGTAATATCGAACCCGCATACACACGGGCCCTATACGCGACTGTGTGCACAGGAACCCGCGTATACGCCGCGAACCATTTTAAACGAAAACTAATGGCTTTGAATCAATTTTTCCTCAGGATGCCTATCACGTGGCATGAAAGAGAGCACACAGCGGTAGACAATGAAGTTATGAACAGTCCAGAAGCATTAGATGCCCTACGGGGATGCGGTTTGCTTAAATTTTTCAAATTGCCAAATATGAAAGCAAACACGCATCTGCTTGAGATGCTCATTGATTATTGGGATGTCGATGAGGAAGCTTTTATGATCGATCAGATGCCGGTCAGGGTAGAAGTGGAGGATATTTATTTTATCATGGGCCTTTCTCGAAGGGGAGAGGTAGTACAGTCCCAGGGCAGGACACGGAGTGCCCTCTCAATAGAGGATTACGTACATATATACTGCCTGGGACATCCCAAAAAGGTTGGGAGCCAGATTTCCATCACACATGTGGCGAGTTTATCACTTCGGATAATCCTGTTTACCATGGCTCGGGTGAACGGGTCATCCTCTCTGCATCAGGCGTCACGGAAAAACATGAGCGTGGTAGTTGACTGTCTCACTACTGTGTTCGACTGGTGTACTCCTCTTCTGGCCATCATGAAGAGCCAGCTCACTTCTATCAGGAGGGGTCAGACTAAAAACTTTGGATATGGGAGCATCTTGTGTACTTTCTTTTTCGAGAAGATTCCCGCACTCCGCCCCAGGGTAGCAGTTTCCATCAGCACCCCACGCGATCCACACATGGGCCGGTGGGCTGATCTGATGAAACGTCTGGGGGGTGGGGAGGTCCCAAGGACTGCTTTCGACGATGACTTCTTCACCTGGTGGGATCAGCAGATCATCGCCGTGGATGACTACCCCTATGCTGGGCTGGATTTCCGAGGAGATCCTGATCTAGTGTTACCACCGAATGCAGCATGGGGCGAGATTGGTAAGATTTTTTGATTTTATGATTTTTTGGATTTTTCAAATAAATGAATTTTGAAAAATATTTTTGATGAGATTCAAATGACTGATATGGTGATCATGTTCCAGACATCGGGCCGGTACGACCAGATGGATTCCCGCGGCATGGACGACGCAGCCGAGGAGCCGAAGAGGCGGCTGCTGATACAGAACGGACTCTGAACAACGTCCAGCGACACTTGGCGAGGTTGAGCTGCCGAGTACCGATGGCCATCATAGAGGACCTTCCTGAGGATATGCAGCGTCATGTGGTTGGCATGCCACGTGACTGGGTTTGCATTTTTCGGCGCGTGGCCAATGCTATAGTGACATACTTAGACGCTCATCCTGAGCCGAGGCATTAGATATGCCGGACATGATTATGGGCATTTGAGTCCCAATTTTGTATATTTTTTGGACACACATATGTACACTCGAGACGTTTTACGATATATATATATATATATATATATACAGTTTGACTTTTTGATGCTTGATTTTATTGTGATGAATGATTAATATGCCAGTCTAATGCTTGATTAGTGATAGAATCAGCTAACCAATTATGAGATCTTGGAATATGCAAATAATTAATATAAGTAAATGATTTTTGCAACAACCTCACCCTTAAATACTGGTGATATAAAGATGGATCCCGTACCCGATAAATGTTATTTAATTGAGACACTATCAATTGAGAATCAAGATATACTACCAACGAGTCGATCCCATGAGAGATTGCCTCGGATAATAAATTAATAACAGCAGTATACTCGGCCATATTGTTTGAAGCAGGACCGATGCACACGCCTCTTGATATCATCAATTGACCAGTTGGATAATAGAGTACCCAAGCTGCGGAAGCAAGATTCCGAGTGTGCCGACTAGCACCATCGGCGAACCCAAAATAGACCAAATCATCCATCAACACCTGCCAAAGCAGACCAAAAAGTGCTGATATCAGAAAACTCTCGATGATATATGTACAAATATACATAAAATACAAAGAAGCCATTGCCTGGCCAAAGCTAAGCAAAGCACTTCCTTAGGTAGAGCCCGTCAGGGGGCTCCGCCAACTTACTCCTAGGGATGTTTATAGGTACGACGATCGAACCAATCAATATACTCTCTTCGGCAAATGAATGTGTTGGAGCCAAAGGGACCGTACAAACATCACTAGTCGAACTAGAGGACCGAGATTCGACTTCATGCACAGGGGAACGAAAGTGTAACCGACGATGTAAATCTTCCAACGGTCGATCTACAACCGTCATTGCTTCGAATATCGCTTCGTCCGATGGAAAAACAATATCCGAGCAATCCGATGCAGAGGTGGAATCAAGGGTCCGAAAATGAGCCACATCACCATCTATTTCCTTCCCAGAGGAAGGAGTAGAATGGTTATCTACAGAGTTATCGATAGATTCACATCTAGGTTCTACTGTAGATATAAGAGATTCTATTCCACCCACCTTGTCGTCACCTGATGTGGTCACAGATGAAGCTAAGGTTCCGGGATTCGAAGAATCAGGAGTTTGGACAAACTCTCTCCGTAAAGGATCCCTGGAGGATGAAATTGTATCTATACCAGCTGTAGGAGGGGGAAGATTAAACGTACCCATCAATGAAGAGTACATCCCGACTCCTAGACTCTCAGTAGGCAGACGGGGGTTACCCACTAAAGGAATAGTAGAGTCAGAGTTTGCTTGAGGATCAACTGGGCAATAGTCCAACTGATCAACCTTAACGATTTTCCCCTCATGAGGAAAGCAAATGACACGAAACAGAGTCGAAACAACGGCATCCATCTCGTATACCCAGTTCCTTCCTAAGAGGAGATTATAGTCTAGGTTAGCGTCTATGACCTCTACTTCAATATTAACGACCTTCCCTCCAACACATACAGGAAAGGCCGGGATAATCCCGTATGGCCTATGAGAATGACCATCAAATGCTGTCAATAGGGTGGGTGAAGGAACAACCGACGGTGATCCAATGGCCTTCCAGCATGACATAGACATGACACACGTGGAAGCTCCCTCATCTACAACCGTCCGAAAAATATTCGTTTTCTGGTAGGTAGACTTTATCTGGAAGGCCATGTGATGAGGAAGTCTCTTTTTGACATTACTCATATCAAAAGTGAGAGCTAAGGAATTACTTGGATCTACTGCCCCCATTGCCGATAGCAAGGCACTTTGTTGAGCAGGACACAACTGGAGAACCTCTAACGCGGACATAGCACATGGACTCTGGGCCAGATCCTCAACAATGGAGTAATTCTGGGCTGCCCTAATATTAGGATTAATCGTCGCGCGTTTAGCGGAACCTTTCGGTATCCGTGGTATAGTCTCGACAGGGGGTCGCTCAATATGAAGGTCAGTACTTCCGGGAACAGTCTTGTCCTTGGAAGTTTCGGCTTCACCATAATCACGTGACCGAGTAGCCACATGGACGTTAGAACCCATCATGAAAACATTTGACGATTTTTCCCCTTCCTGGTTGCCCCCAGCGGAGGTTCCAGAGTTCGAACTCGCGCCAGCAAGAAGTTGCTGCCCTTGGGGAAAAGGGTTGGTTAACACAGCCTAAGAACTAGAAGTTCCTTGCTGCCCTAACAAGCACTGAGCGTCTTGAATCTTGGGGCAGAGATGAGTTAGATGGTCTCCATTGCACAACTTGCAAGGAAACTTGACTTTCTTTCTCGACTCATTTCTACCACCACCAGCATTGTTGCCGGATTTATTTGCATCAGGCTTCCCATCCTAGTTCTTTTTCTTACCTCGTCCTTTCTTTTTCCCATTGGAATTTTGATTTCCTTTGGGGTTATCAGATTGGACGGCATTTATTGAAGAAGTTTGGGAAGCGGGGGGATTAGATGATGTGACTTGGTTGTTAGAAGCAGTTTGCAAGGACAACTGTTGCAATTGATTCAACAAGTTCACAGTAGTTGTGTCTACTGACCTGACGATACCATCTGCGTGCGGACCTGGCTTCGACTTATCTACATCAACCTTAGATCCAGGAGCATCTGGCAAGTACTTTTGTAGGATCCCAGACTGAGAATAGATCAATTCTAATTGCTGGGCCCTAAAAATGGCTTGCTCTTCAGAATAGACCCCATACATGGAGACATCCTTGGAGATCTTGGGTTGTAAAGACTTCAAAAACCACTCGAGACGGTACTCCGAAGGGATTTTGGCTTTAATGAGCCTCTTTCTCTGTCTCCATTCCTGAATATGGTCAGAAATGTGGGTTGCCTTATCCTGACGAAAGGTGGCCAGAAGTTCAGTTCCGGCATCATAGCAGACAGGCAACTGGAAGTGATTTAAGAAAATATTGGCTAAGTCAGCGAACGATGTAAAGCTGCCCCCTGGAAACTCTATATACCATTTGGCCGCATTACCAATCAAGGTGCGCTGAAAGAGTCTCAACCTAATCGAGTCATCGATAAGGGAGTTAGATGAGCACCACAAATGGAATGTGGTTACATGGTCGCCTGGGTCTTCGCCACTCTTCCCTTCAAATTTTGGAATGTCCGAAGGGAGTTTGGTTGGGATCGGAGGCTAGGCCGAATTGTACTTGATTGGGTCATTTGTTAACTTAGTGAGATCTGGCAAGTTCAACGTTGCCAGAAACGGAAGCCTAGGAGGACCTTGGGGATTCCACCCAAACTGGGCAGAACTCCCAAAACTCTGAAAAGATTGTCCTGGAATTTGGGAGGCACCAGGCTACCCGAAGTAACCAGTAGAACCGGCTGAACCAAAAGGCAAGCCTTGTGGTCCAGCAAAATTCGGAGTTTGACCAACTCCGGCCGTATGACCTCCATAACCAGCAAAGTTTCCTCCTAAAGGATTGTAGGGAGTTGACAACCCCTGATAGGGATTCCAAGCCGAAGCAAGGGGAGGAATACTTTGAAACATACTAACCGTGGAGTACGGCCTATTCCCTTGTTGGCCGATAAATGGATTCCCAGTTCCCGCGCTACTAACCCCAGGGTTATTCCAACCTTGGAAAGGATTGCTGCTTTGTCCCACAGAAGAAAAAGGCATGGATCCTACCGTCGGGTTGGAATGTGGTATATGACCACTTCCAAAAGGAAAACCCTGGACTGAAGCCGATCCGCCCATCATGGACGTAGCGGCACTAAACAGAACCGATGGAATACCCTGTGAATGGGTGCCAAATGGGAAGAATCAAGTACCAAAAGCATTGGTTTGGGCATTTCCACTCGTGGACAGAATGGAGGTAGACCCAACTATAGATGTGCTAGCAAAAGATCTGAACAAGGAAGCAGAGGAGATGGAAATGGTTCCTCCCCCTTGCATCGATGTTGGGGTTTGCATAGTCGTAGCACTCGTAGAAGCCATGCTTCCAGTAGTGGTCATCGATGGCAAGCGCGTAGCGTAACCTGGAATTGATGGTCTATGCGTCAGAGTCCCAACGTATTGCAGTATGTCTGGATGACTAGATGGTAGTGGAGAATTTGGAGCTGCTAACGACTCTGAAAGTTCTTCTACCTCTATGTTATTCTCCGCTTGAAAGAGAACTCGAGAAAGGACTGGAGTGTCCCTCTCTTGTTCAGAAGTGCCAGGCCTTGCTTGGCCGCTAATGCCCCCGAGAGGAGGATCAATCCCCGATGCGTCACCCAGCGTGGGACGGAACCCACTGGTAGTATTGCCTCTGCGCCTTCTAGGAGAAGGCTCTAAACTTGGTGGTGAGAGACCACGAAGTCTTCGAGACCGTCTTGGAGATCGGTCAGCCACTTTGAATTTTTTGTTATGATCTAACTAAAGACTCAAAAAATTGAAAGCTAGGCCAACTAGGAGCACAGAGCACACACTATAAAGTGAGATTTGGAGCTATAACAGGTATTAACCATATACATCAAGGATCTGATCAATTATCGATACATAGAGGGATCCATCAAATATGAATTTAAGTTAGAGCCACTCAGTTTCCTCAGATTGGTCACCGTGGTAGTGGCAATGAGGTTGAAGTCCATCCTCCCAAATCTCTGAAGGATCTCAATAATATACTTCCTTTAACCAAGGAAGCAATGCGTCAAACCTAGATCCTTCATCTCGTACTTAGAGTTCAACTCCCCCTAACACTGAATAAGGGCTTCCTATGGTAATATTGACTATTTCCTCTATCACAGAAGAAAATCCTCCTGCTACTGCCGCTCCCTCTATCACGCGAGTCCTTATACTCCTGTAACAAACAAGTCATATAATAACAAGATCAACCTTGTAGTAAAAGTTAGGATCGACATTACATTTGTTGAAACCAAGACTCATCAAATATCCATTAATCTTAGAATACCACATATGAGGTGGTTGGCAGCTATAGAAAATGTCTTCTCAAGGTCCTCTCCCTCTTTCTAAGAGAACCCTATTTCCCTGAATCTCACTTTGTACTTCTCTATGCTGCCATCTATGCTTGATTTTGTAGATCCACTTCGAAGTCACCACTGACTTCCCCTCAAGTTTTAGCACAATTTCCTCCATCATCGCATCCTTCAAACTTACTCGCATACTGCTTATTAACTAGAAGCTCTTTCGCTCATCTAACACGACTCTAGATGTCAATACAATTTCTCCCTCTTGAACACAAATTACTCTTGTTGTGTTTATGCTCGATTATGGGAGAATACTCTTGCCAAATTTTTTTCTTCATTCTTCCTGATGCTTCCATCTATTACTAGAATCATTGCCTTGGAAACCTTCATGATGTACGTGCAAACCTTAATAAGAGGCCGTTGGAAGAAACGGTTATAACCAAGAAAACATACAAACACAAGAGGCTAACCAAAAATAAATTAATAATAATCAAGGAAGAAAGACATGAAGTACTTATCTTTTGATATGAGGTTTGTAGGGAATTGTCAACTCCCTCATTATCCTTTCCTTCTTGCAAAAATGATTGAAATCCATTTGCAAACTCATCAAGCTAGAAATGCTCATCCTCATCCTCATCCTCATCATTAACTACTAATGCATGTAACTTTCCTTTCCTTCCTTGCATGAATTGTATGAGCTATGGTTTCTTTATCCTTGTGTTACCCAACCATCCCAAAGGCTCAACTGCACACTAATGACATTTTTCAAGCTACCAACTACACACTTCTACTAGCATTCAACATTCTTAGTTGTGTTCTAGGGTTTCTTAAACCCTTAGGGATTTACATTCAAGTCATAACCTTCAGGTCTTCTAGGGTTTACAAACCTTAAGTCTTTCAGAAAGTCATCAAACTTGTCATGTGCAAATTATCATGCTCCACATAAGCTATGAAATTTTCAACAATGTGATCACCCTATTCCATCATGTTATCAGTCAATCAAGGAATGCTCCATCTCTGTTAAATTACCAATATCCAATATGGTATTCTAGTCCAAGTATGATGATTAATGATCCAATATAACCTTGTAAGGCTTTTGCTCTACCTCTTTATTGACTAGCATTGTCTATTTTGACTCAAGCTACAACACCGCTCTCATGATAAGACTTGGCTCATAGCGATAATAGTGCAAATTATCTATTCACACAACAACCCAATGCTCAACTAGTATATAATCAACATCAAATTCCATTTCTTAATGTAACACCCACTCCTCCCAGGTCCACCCAAGAAACCTACCAGCCAGGGTAAACATGCGACGAGATAGGTCACTATAAGGGATTCAACTTCCTTGGTGACCTTAAGGAAATGGAATCGATGGAACATATCAGAAAAACCCATCCATATCATCAACAACACCCTTAGGAGACATGTTAGCCACTCAGACATTCTGTCCCTGAGTCCCACTGATGATTTAAGTCTTTTAACCCCTGGTTTCTCTCATGCTATATGCAAGACAATGTCCAAAAGCTAAATTCACTCTCGTTGGCCTATGTGCCAGCGTCCCCGGAATATTTTTAGTAGACTTGCACCAATGTCCTCGAGATTTGAGCCACTTTTCTAGCCCAAAATCTTGGCCTTTGCCTAGAACTTATTACAACCTCCAAAATCCATCAAAGACATGATGACAATATAAATAAATCAAAAATAAACCTCAAGACTAGGCTTTAGCATCCCCAACCGAGACTGAAATTCTGTCAAACACTTGGCATCAATGCAACCTATAGGTCTAGGATAGAAGAAAACGCATAAATGACTAAAAGAACTTATGAAACATAGCCAGAAGGATCACCACCTTCTCCCTTGAACTATTATATCATCAATTAGGTCTTGCATCCATCCATTTAATAATTACAAGTAAATACATAAAATAACCATGACATGAACTAGTCATATAACCATGCTTATAACTAGCATAGAACCATATAAATATAAGAGATATTATAGCCATTAAATCCACATATAAACCAGTGAAAAATAAGATAAATTAGCTTTTATTAATTTGTTAACGGTGCTAGACCTGCCAACATTCAGGGGATCTCCCCAGTATGAAGTTCCAACTAGACCTCACACCATTTGGTGTAGGAGTCCCATCCGGTATGATGTCCCGGTTTCCATTATCTTAAATATTTTCCTTAGCTCTTGCTTGTCAGCACATGAGAGTGGTCTTCTTTTTCTAAGAACAATGAGGTTCGCGTGCCTGGTGAGTGCTAGTGTTACTTGTGTCAAGGTTCTTTCACCATGGAGAGAGAGGGTGGAAGTGAGTCTCTAGTTGAAAGGGAAAAAGTCCCAACTCTGCAAGAGACACACAACATGACAAGACATGCATAACTTCCGGAGGAGCAGTCCACATGGATGCGACGGTCACAACATACAAGAGAAGATAACATGTAAAACACCTAGTGGAGAAGTCCGTGCGAGTGCAACGGTCGTTGTAAAACATTTATGGGAAAGGCACTGTCTGATATCTGGTGAGGAAGCCCACGTGAGCAAGACAACGTTAAAAACTCATATTGCACATTTTCATAAATATATGTATTTTTTTTTTTACAAATTCAGTTGCTATATTAATCTCTGAAAAAAAAGGAGGGAGTCAGGACTCCTGAAATACAATAGGTGTAGAAGAAATTCAGGTTCTGAGGAGTTACATAGCAAAAAGCTCTCCTTAATCCTGCTTGTTCTTGTTTTAAGAGATTCTCGACAGGAATAAATTCTTACAAATTGAAATAGCAGAAATTGACAATGACAAATCATTTCTGATCTATGCTAATGTGATTGTGATGATGTGCTGTATATTCCTCCAGCTTTTCTTCACATTCCTTATGGCTGGCACTTGAGGGATTCAAGTTTTCGCTGTTGGAGATATTCTTCATAAGTTTCTGGGCCGCTTTGAGCTCCTCATCCTGGCTGCCTCTTATGGATCGATGTTCGAGCTGATGAGGGAGAGGAAGGATCCCGTGCTGGGAAAGATAGAGGGCTTTGGTTGACTGCGTATTAGTGTTAACATACAGGTATACCAATAACATCTCTCGGCCACCAGTGTTTGGCAAAATTGCAATCAAATGAGTTAATTGAACTGAATAGGGCGCTGTGAGGTAATGATGAGAAGGGAAGGATGGTCGAGAGTCGACCTTGGGGGAAGAGACGAGATCCGGATAGGGGCGAAAGATGACATGAAGACTTTTCCAAAATTTTGTATAGGCTAAGGTGTGACGAGAGCAGGTGGAGATAGAGCGAAATAGGGACAGAGCATTGGGAAATTCGGGTCTGCACCAATTTCTGTTGGATTTAAGGTAATTGCTGGAAGTCTGGAAGAGATGAGGCCACTTCTTAGTGTCAGGGCAGGATGGATTGATGCAAGATAAAGAGAATCGGTTCATGGCAGAGGTTGATGACTTACCACAGCATTGCAGCATAAGCTACCCATAATTCTTTCGCAGGCCTTGTTTGCATGCCGGTCAGCATGCTTATTGAGATTACGGAGAATGTGATGGTATTGCAGGTTGCCCAGTGTTTGATTCAAGAGCTGGCATCTCTGGATGATCTGCTAAAGGAGGTTGTTGGGAGACTTTTTTTGATGAATCATAAGGCTTATGACCACCGAGGAGTCTCCAAAAATCTTTGCTGTTCTTATTCCAAGCCTGATGAGCTGTGTTAATCCCTGATAAAGAGCCAACGCCTCTGCCCGATTGTTGGATAAGTTCCCAAGACCCCATTCGTAATAGAGAATGCATTCCCCATTAGCATTAAGGATCAGGCCTCCCGCTCTAGCTATTCCTGGATTTGACTTAGATGCTCCGTCAAAGAACAGGTAGTAGCTGTTGCAGTTCTGTAACCAGTTGGCAAACTCCTCCTCCTTTAGCCTGATTTTCCATGGGTGGATTTCCTGATTGTGCTGGACTTTCTCTGTCTTACCTTTCTGAATGCTATTGTTTTTATCCAGAATGTAACTGATGAAGCTTCTTTCCTCAACGCTGTATTTTGTTACATCGATGTTGCTATGTGTTTTGGCTGAGATGGTTTCGAGAGCAAGATTCTTTGCCTTGTTGCTGACAATTCTTGATGTTGTATTTTTATCCTTAAAAATTCTTCGGTTTCTTGCTAGCCAGATACTCCATAGCATGGTGTAGGGGAGGGTATTCCATACTCTCTTCACTAGGTTGCTTCCCTTATTTCCCCAGGGGCAGCTCTTTTTCCAGGCAAGGATCATTTCCCCTATTGATTGCTGGGAAGTCCATGGTAACTTATCAACGAGGTCTAAGTTTTTCCAACAGTCCATAGCATAGGTACAGTCGACAAATAGATGATGCATGGTTTCCTCAGTGCCACAGCAGTTGGGACAGCGAGATGGTCCATTAATACCCCTCTTCTGCAGGTTCTCTGCTGTTAAGATCTTCCCTTTGAGAAGGGTCCATGTAAAGAATTTGTTTTTAGGTAGCGCCTCGGATTTCCAAACAATTCTCCATTGATTCCATAATGGCATGTGGAGGGTGCCGTAGTTGATATGCTGGTGGCCTGCTTGAATAGAGTAATCCGATCCTGAGGGGTCCCATTGGAAGCCGTCCTTCTCGTTTTTCTTGATAGGTGCTTTGCCATGGAGCAGAGACAGAAGTGCGGTTAAGCTGTTATTAATATCACTGGGGATAGCAGGAAACGTCCATCCAAGCCAAATGTGAGACAAAGGGTCCCATCTAGAGATTTGATCCAGATAAAAGATCCCTCTGTTGTTGAGGAAAGTCAAGATAGGAATAGCATCATTGTACCTGTTTATTGGCTGCTGTCCCAAGATTTTATCAGCCCCAATGTTTATGCTAGATCCTCCCCTAAGGACTTTGGAAATATTCTGAGTCATCATAGGAATAGCGTTTTTGCACAGTTGCCAAATTTTTGAGGAGTCCCTATTGGGGATATCATAGTCAAGGAGCTGCTGCCTGCGGAAGTTCAGATATTTTCTTTCCAGGACCTATTTCCACTATGCCAAAGGACCAGTGATGAGCCTCCAAACTATCTTTCCTCCAAAGGCAAGATTAGCGAAAGTGGGTGACCTAACACCGAGACCCCCTCTTTCCTAAGTCTGAATGACTTGTTTCCAACTGACAAGGTTGAATTTCTTCTTGTCGTTTTCTCCCCTTGCCAGAGAAAATGTCGTAGAACAACATCCATTTTGTGAAGGAAAGAGGCAGGAGCTTGGAAGAGAGAAAAGCGATAGAGGGGTAGAGAGGAAATACCTGATTTCAGAAGGATGAGCCGGCCTGCTGGGTTGAGCCACATTGAACCCCATTGTTGAACTTTCCTCTTCATCTTGTCAATGATGCTGTCCCAGGTTCCTGCTTTCAATGGTCCTAGGCTCACTGGCATGCCCAGGTAAGAGAAATGAGTCCAGTCTAGATTGCAGGAAACTCCAAAGATATTTGCAATGTTATGAATGACCTGATTAGAAGCGTTCCATCCATAGATACAACTTTTTTTATGATTGATCAGGCCTCCAGAGTACTCCATAAATCTATCAAGAAGAGACTTGAACCTTCGTGCTATGGTGGTGGAGGCTCCTCCAATGAGCAAGGTGTCATCCGCGAACTGTGAATGGTTGATATTCTTAGCTCCATTTCCAAATTTTATGCCTGAAATGAGACCCACTCTTCTGTTGTGGTTCAGAGCTTGGCTGAAGGATTCCGCCATAAGAATGAAGAGATAAGGGGAAAGGGGGCAGCCCTGTCTGAGACCCCTAGAAGATTGAAAGGCATCGCCCGACCTTCCATTGACGAGAGGGGAAATCCAAGGTCCAGAGATGCAAGCAGAAATGAGACTGAGGAAGGGCGACTCAAACCCCATCTTTCTTAAAACAACAAAGAGGAAGGAGTGTCTAACTCTATCAAATGCGTTGGCCAGGTCAAGTTTGAGGATGAATCCTTTCTCCTTCCTGGATAGACTCGAGTGAATGGCTTCCTGTACAAGCAGAATAGAGTCAGTTATTTGTCTGTTGGGCAAGAACCCTCCTTGATTTTCAGAAATCAAAGAGGGGAGGAGAGGTTTGAGTCGAGATGCCAAAATTTTGGACAAGATTTTATAAGAGGCATTGCAGAGTGATATGGGCCTAAACCGAGAGAAGGAAGAAGGTCGATTTTCTTTAGGGATGAGGGCAAGGAATGTTGCATTAGTATAACCACCTATCTTGCCCTTCCGCTGAATCCACCTGATCATCTTGATTAGATCCTTTTTTATTAAACCCCAGAATGCCCTGTAGAAACATATGGGGAATCCGTCAGGCCCAGGCGCCTTATCAGGATTCAGAGTCCAAATCGCACTTCTTATTTCCTCCTCTTCGATTTCTTTATTCAGGCTATCATTCATGTCCTTGGTAAGACCTTTAGGGAGGTGTTGAAGAAGGTCATCGTAATCCTCTTCTCCTTTGGTTTCAGTGAGCAGATCTCTATAGAACTCTGTGGCAGCATTTCTAATGTCCTCTTGGGTGTTTCGCTGATTGCCCTCCTTATCCAAGATGGAACAGACATTGTTCCTGAGTTTTCGAGCTGTGGCCTGCTTATGAAAAAATGCAGTGTTTTTATCTCCTCCTTGAAGCCAGAGCTGCCTAGATTTTAGCCGCCATTTGGATTCTTCTTCCCTGCTTATATGACTCAGTTGAGAGTAGAGGTTCCTTTCTTGTTCCATACTCTGCTGGGAGAGTCCTTGTTCTTCTATCGTCCTCTGGATTTTCTCTAGTTCACCCTTAACTTTCTTTTTGTTCTCCTCAGGTTCCTTATAGCTTACTCTTGCCCATTCTTTGACAACCTGCTTGACTTTTCTTTGCTTGGTCTCCCAAATGAAACCGGGCGACCCTTCTACATGCTGATTCCACGTTCTCTGGACTATTTCTCTAACAGCAGGAACCTCATTCCACAGAGGGCTATATTTAAACGGAATGGGCCCAAGGGGGCATTGAGATTCCAACGTGAGGGTAATAGGATAATGATCAGAGGCAGATGAGGAGAGAACGGTGGCATATCCCACGTAGAAAGAGGAAAGATAAGAGATATTGATGAGAAACCTGTCCAATCGTTCCATAATGTTGCCCGAGCCGAGTCTACGGTTGCTCCAAGTGTACCTACGATTCTTTGGGGCCACGTCCATTAGATCGTGGTCTTGCATGATAGCCTCCAGCCGGCCTCTGAAGGGATCTGGAGAGAAGGTTCCGCCCCTTTTTTCATTTGCATGCAGTATGAGATTGAAATCACCTGCCACTATGATATTTGTGTTTCGCTCACCATCGATACTAGCCTGAAGATCGCCCCAGCATGTTTCCTTTTCTCTGTAATGATTGGGCGCATACACGTTGTAGATGATTACTGTTTGGTTATTCATTCTGCTATCGAACGCTGTTCTGATCCAATGTTGTTGAAGATTTACTGAGACACAGTTCCACTTGTTGTGATCCCAGAGGGTGGCGATGCCTCCCGAAGCTCCTCTTGCATTACTTACGCACCCTTTGCATTGATTCTGCTGGTCTATAATGCTTCTCATTGCTTGCTGATCCTACTTTGTTTCCTAAATCAGTAAGATTTATGGCTTTTCACTGTGGATTAAATCTTTGAGGGCAGAGATTTTGGAGGGGTGCCCTAACCCCCTATTGTTCCAAGACAATATTTTCATATTGGGAACTTGGCATGCGGAGAGGTGCTCACCTCTCTTGCTCTTTGTGGTTTGTTTCTTTTTCTTGGTGTCCCTGAATGAAAGACTCTATTGGGGTTTGAGTTCCCATGGCTATATCTTTCTGAGCATTCTCGTCCCTATGTTGCTTTGCTGATTTCCTGCCTGGTCCAGGTTTCTTGTGGGTGTTGCTGGCAGTTCCATGCTCTTTAGTGCTGCTTCTGGTATGTCTAGGAAAGGAGGGTTCAAGAGAAACTTGTGAAGAAGTGATTAGAAAGGGAGGGGGATCTGAGGCCTCGGAAAGGTTCAGGGGGGGCTGAGGAGGATCCATAGAGGGTGGATCAAGGGAGGATAAGACAAGGAAGGGGTTAGAGGAAGAGGGGATCGGAGGATCAGAAGAGGGGTGGACAGATGAAGGAGGGGAGGATGAAGATGGCCGAGAGGCAGAGGGAGCTGGAGGAACAGATTCCTGGGAGGGTTTCTGAGGAGGGGCAGATTTCTTCTTTTTGACTGATTCCCATTGGCCCTCTTGGTCACCACTTTCTGCATCAACGAGTTTAGGACATCTATTGGTGAAGTGTCCATATTCGTGGCATACCTTGCATTTAAAAGATATCTGCTCATAATCCAGCTGCTGGATATGGCTCCACTCGTCCACTTTCAGTTTTATTGCTTCTGGTAGACCTTTGCCAAGATCCACTTCGACACAGATCCTTGCGCAGGCCTGCATGTTATCTTTTGGCTCACTGCGATCGATGTATTTTCCCACAGCATTTACGATGGCACAAACATACTCATCTGCCCAACAATGGAGGGGGAGATGAGGGAGATGGACCCAAACCGGGACAACGTTGGGGACGTCTAGTTTAGGATCAAAGTTTGGAGTCCATTTGTTGAGGTAGAGGCCCCTGGAGTCCATAAAATAGGGCCTGTTTCTGAAGATTAAGTCCTTATCCTCTTTGGATTCAAAGTGGAAAGTGAAGTACCCTTTCCCACAGAACCTGATGGAGATTTTCCCTTGGATCTTGTCGGCCCAGTTTCTTTCGACCCATCTTTGTACAGTTCTTGGAGAAGGCCAGAGGCCTGTGAATTGTCCTATGAGTCCTTTTTCGGCGAGAGACAAGGCCGCCATGTGTGGTAGGACCGGAGGCAGCTGAACTTCCTGAAGCACATCTAGCTTCTTGACAAATCTTGTTAGGGCAGACCTGGGGCACTGAGGGGGCAGAGATTTCACTAGTTCGGAAAACGCTTTCTGAGAATCGACCCCCTCCAGAGGCGGATCCGAGGGGGCCATGGCCGGTGGCCTGCGCTCAGGCAGGCGCAGTGAACGTGGGCACGGGGTGCAGCAGGGGGCTCGCGCGCGCAACAGAAGATAATTCGAAACTCTAATTAGTTAATATTTTTCATAAATATATGTATTAGAGAAACTGAAAGAGTTCAATCGTTTTAACACAGGTTAAAGCAACATGCATTACAAGTGTTCAAGATTAGTCTTACAACAGTTACAATGCATGTGTGAAAATGTGCTGGCCTGTTATCAGGCGTCTGAATTAAGTGAAAGTTACAAGAAACATCGGTACACCATACATCACTAACCTTGTGAAAGGGGCGTTGGAGCCACTACTCGCTCCTCAAAGAAAATACTACAGAATCTCAAGGATATGTGGGAGGAGCCAAGGTGAAAATTCCTTTGCATGTACAAATGAGGGTGTATTTATAGCCAAGGGTGAAACTAGCCTTTGTGATTTTTTGAATTCCCTCATGACTATTTGACTTATTTGACTCTTCAACTTTACATGACTCTTCATATGACATGTGGGTCTCTTGGACTTCCACGTTACATTACATTGATTTAAAATAGTATGGCCCATAATGGTGATGTGGTCGACATGACTCATGACACGGCTCGACAGGACAACACTGGTATGTTCATGCTACTGTTGGTGTGCATGTCGAGTTGTAGTGCTGTTGAGTGATGTATATGCTCTTGGCATATCGTAGCTTCACCTCAACTTGGCAAGGTGTGTAGAGTCTTCGATAGTCTTGGTGTTCGCTTGATGTCGCATGTGCACGTTGCTCCTTTGCTTGTACTTTGGCATGCTTCACATGTTCATCCGTTCGCGAAAAAATATCCTCGTATGCATCATCCGTTCGTGAAAAAATATCCTTGCATGCATCATTTGTTCTTCCATGTGAACAAATCTCCTTGCATGTGCTCTCCTTGTTCATCCTATTTGTCGTCGCATCATGTCTCATCCATGTACCTGTATCTACAATCACTCATGACAAGAAGACATCAAATCCATAAACCTCCTAGTATACCATGATTCATTATTGTTTGCTTTCAGATGTAGGTGACTGGGAGAGAGGACAAGGCTATGAAACCACACAAGGCAGATTTCACGCTGGGATGCGGGCTCCGGGCACTACCGGTGAAAATTACGCAAAAGTCACTGGGAGACTGAGATGGAAAATCAGGATCAGCAGTGACTGTCTGCAGGATCTAGCTCGGTTAGAGGGTAGATCTATGCAATTTATTGAGGGAAGAAATGCAGGTAGTAGAGGGGCTTGGCAGAAAAAATTTCACAATTCCTCGGGGGAGCTAGCAACGGGCTATAGGAGGCTTGTCGAGAAAAAATGCACATTTTTTTAGGGAGATCACAACGGGTTGTAGGATTGTTGCTGATAAAAACTGCACAATTTCTAGGAGGATGACCTGATAAACACCTCTCTGTAGTTTCTGAGCTAAGTGAGATACTGGGCAGCTAAGGGACTGCTCATGAAATCTGCGCAGTTGTCTGGGTGAGTAGTAGGCCAATTGATTAGGTGGCTGGATGGGAAAATTGTGCAATTTTTTGAGGGAGATAGTGACAGATATTGGGTGTCTTTATGACATACCTGCGCAATTTCTTTAGTCAGCGGAGCAGGCATGCTTGGGAGCTTTTGTGCAATTTTTGAGGGGAGTGAGTCCTAGGGTCACTGCCCGGTCAAACTCTTCGGTTGACTAGCAGGAGGCTTGGTTGATGTTCTTGTAGACAATGTAGATTGAAATGGCTTGTTATGACACTTTTACACTGTTCTGGGTGACGGTCAGCCGAGTCGATTCTAGGGTGGAGGTCCGACTGCTGGAGGGTGATCTGGTCATCAGAACTTTAGTAAAATGACTAAGTGTGTGAGTGAGTGAACTTGCGCATATGCGACCTTGTGAACACACACTCAACATGATTTGATGACAAGACATCTCAAACCATCAAGACAACATATACTCAACGTGATTGACCAATGGTGCGAGCGACAAGCGCGATGCTTATGATAGATCATTGAACGACTGCGACGATGCTTACGCGACAATGTATACAACTTGGTGTGTGAGTGTGACAAATGTTTACATAGCGAAAACAACTTGCGCTCATGAACTGAGCATGACATTGTAATCAACATGAGAAAATATGTCTGTTGAATGGTCAAGCGAGGAGGGTGAAAAGACTCACTATGAGCTCACGAGATGAGCCCAAGTGCTTGCAAACATCAAGGAAAAACCCAAGGAAGGCTTCAAAATTGGATGCAGGCCAAAATTTTGGAGGGTGTTGCAGCCGCTACAACACTTGGCAACACACTAGTTGAATTCCAGATTCTCTGTTTCAGTCCATTTACAACAAAGGGCCTTGCTCCTTCAGGGAGTATTGAATCGCTATGCGGGTTACTTTAGCTTCCCCACTTACCCCATGGATAGACATGGTTCACCTTTTGCCAACTCAGTCAAACACAACAACAAGCTTTAGCTTGATCACAGTGTTTTGAAATCGGGAAGGGTAGTTTGGCTCGCGAGTTAAAATTTTCAAAGTATAAGTTTTCATCTTTGGTGTTGCTCCACTGCTAGCAGGCCTGGACAATACCCCGATAGAATCACGTAGGAACACACATATTTCTCCATTGATAGTGAGCCTGGTCAGTACCTCGGTGGAGTTGCATGCTTCACTTCTTTGTGCAAGAATCCTTTCTCTTCTTTTTCCTTTGTGTTTTTTAAAGAGGACTGTGCGTAGGAACTTATGTATGTTTGGGGTGGAAGAGGGATCCATAATTATTGAGAGTATAAGAGGTTGTTCCTTCAGAGAAGCGTGTAAGACCTTTGACATAGGTTTGTTCATTTAGATTTTCCCCTTCTCCATTTCTACTGGTTGGATGAGCTTGATCACATAGAGAAAAAGGCTGAGTACAGGCATGGGGCTTCCCAGTGTGGACACAGGTTCATGGTTGGACCCAAGCTTCTCTTGAAGACAACTCATATGTTCCATCAAGACTTCATCAACGGAAGGTTACATCCAAGCATAGAAAAGATGGATGTAGGATAAGCCAAGTGCTGCAGTGTCACAAGACTCTTTAGATCCCAGCCACATACTCATTCAAAAGCCTGAACTCAGTAAAGGGTAGCACTTATTTACGAAAAACCAAAAATAGCAGGATACTAAACAAACAAACAAAATGAAACAAAAATAGTAAGCAAAGTGAAAAAGAAAAACAATAAGCAGTAAAAAAATTATGTATATGGCGCGGGGCGAGGCCCTGACTTACTGAAAATAATGCTTGAGATGTTAGTCGTTGACAGGGAGGCTTTTAATCCTCTCGTTAAGTGATTGTAGACGGTATGTTTGTGGGCCAATCTTCTCATGTACTGTGTACGGACCAATCCATAGGGATTGGAAATTTGTATGCTTTCCTTTGTCTTCATGGGGTTTATCCCATTTCAAGGCTAAGTCACCAACATCGAAGTTAGCTTTCCTTGCAAACTTCTTTTCAAACCATCTCATGATACGGTTATGGTGGAGTGTAAACTTTTCTTTTGCTTTCATCCTTTCTTCCTGTAGTTTTTGAAGTGTATCCATCCTATGTTGAAATAGAGGACAAGGCTTGCCTTGGGATTCTTGGGACAATTGAAGTGAAGACAAGTAGATGTTGGGTGGCAGGATGGCTTCTTTACCATAGACAAGGAAGTATGGAGAGGTATTCATAGAGGGTTTGGGTGTTACACGGTCAACCCATAAAGCATTTGTCAAGGAAAAGTGCCAGTTACGCTGCTAAGAGTAAGCAATATTTTTTATTATACAGATAAGGTTTTTGTTTGTGGATTCTGCGAGATCGTTTCCCTATGGGAAGTAGTTAGATGAGTGTTTCAACACAATAACATTTTTCAATGCAAAATCATAAATCTTTAAAGATGAAAAGTATGTTGCATTGTCAAACACAAGTGATACCAGGATGCCAAAGTGTGAGATGATGTTCTATTGGAGGAAGTTGATGACTTCTTGGTCGTTCACTTGCTTGAGTGGAACTTCTTCTATCCACCGTGTGAAGTAATCAGTCGCTGTCAAAATGTAGCGGTGTTGTTTCGACGAATGTGGGAAAATTTCCTCGATGATGTCCATGCCCCATTATTGGAATCATTCAGTCACTACAATAGGGTGTAGTGGGGCTGCTAAGCTTCATGTTCTGTCGGTGCATCGCTTACAGTCTGAGCCCTTGTGGGCATAAGAATGTGCATCCTTGAATAATGTGGGCTAGTAGAAACCGACTCGCATAAATTTTTGTGCAGTTGTATTTCCCACAAAGTGACTCCCCGACTAGTTCATCATGCAAATCTTGCAAAACCTTCTCTGATTCATGTGCCTCCAGGCACCTGAGCAAGATTCTGTTACTATGATTTCTACCAACTGATAGGCTAAAGCTTTGAGGCACAATGCCCTCTTTTGCCTGATGGAGAAGTGAGAGGGTATGATTTCTTGCTAAAGGTACTAGCACACATCTTCGTACCAATAGTTTCCACATGCAGTGGATGGTGCTCACACTAAATCATACATTTCAAATTTCCTACTCCTAGCCGGCGAGCTCTGCTTCTTCCTCCTGTGCATGTACTACCCCAGTTGCAAGTTTGTAGAGACCATGACCCTTGATAGTGTGAATTGGCTTGATTTCAAGATCATACTCTTGCAAGCTTGTCATCTAGTTCACACATCATTCACCCAACTCTTGCTATACAAGTAGTGAGCGGACTGCTGGGTGAGGCACATACACTATGAAATGGTTCTTCAGCAAGTAGGGTCTGAAGTGTTTCACTACCTTGTATACTTCATATGCTTGCTTGTCAATGACGAGATAGTTGAGTTAAGGTTCTTGCATGCTTGTGCTCATGAAGGAGATGGGATGTTCATCATTCAATTCATCCTTCTGAGTGAGTACTATAGCGAGTGAGTTGTCTGAGGCGAACGTGTATAGCAGGAAGTCTTTGTTGAAATCTGGGCTGTAGAGTGCAGGCAATTCTGTAATAGCCTACTTGATACAAGTGAATGCGTACTTTTCCCTCTTGCCCCAGCTGTAGATTTCATCCTTCTTGATCATGTCATGCATTGCTTTTACTATCTGTGCATAGTCCGAGATGAACTTCTAGAGGGAGTTTATCTTTCCCAAGAAGGATTGCATTGCTTTCTTGTTGGTTGGGTGAGGGATTTATGTAATATTCCGGACCTGATCCGAATCAACCTTGATCCTGATTTTGGAAATGATGTGCCAAAGGAGGTTCCCCTCAGACATTGCAAATATGCTCTTTTGGGATTCAAGGAAATCCCATATTTCTGGCATCGCTCAAAATTTTTCTTCAAATGGCGTATATGGTCTTCTTGTTTTCTTGAAAACATAGTCACATCATCGAGGTACACCACTATGCTCTTTCTGATGAGTCCACAGAAGGTGATGTCCATGGCGCGCTGAAAGGTTGCGCCTACATTCACGAGCCCAAATAACATTCGTCTGTATCCGAATGTACCCCACTTCATACAGAAGGTAGTTTTGAGTTTATCAGGTTATGCTACTAGGACCTGATTATCTCCTAAAAACCTGTCAAGTGAGGAAAAAATTTGTGCCCCAGATCCTGTTTGCAAAATGTGCTCCATAGACAGCATGGGGTAATTGTCTTTATCTGAGGCATGGTTCACATTTTAGAAATCAACACACAAGTAGATTTCCCTAGACTTCTTTCGTACAGGAGAAAGGTTTGAAACCCATGTAGAATGGTGAACTCTTTATATCATCCGTGCATCCAACGGCTTGGTGATCTCTTTCTATATGAGGGGTTCAAGTGATGGATGTACTTTCCTCAACTTTTGCTGATATGGCTTGACCCCTTCTTTGATCAAAATGATGTGTTAGATTATTCGCGCATCATAAGTTTTTCATATCATCATATGTCCACATGAACACATCCCAGTGCTGCGTGCAAAATGTACCGAGATTGACAAACTTCAGATCTTGTTATGTCCCCAAGTTAATCAGTTCGTTCATCATGGTAGAGCTGTGGGTTTCTCTATTCCTTGGCCCCTGAAAGCGTTCTTGCAAGCCATAGAGATTTTCCAAAGATACCACACCCTTGGGGATGAGGTGGCCTTTCTTGTTATCCACCCCAACTTGCAAAGATTACTCATGCTCGTCTTTGTCTATCGCTGCATCCTTGAAGATATCAATGTTGGCCATGAAATGTAGTATATGTTGATCATCATCAAACATGTGTAAATTAGTTATGTTATCTGGGATAGAAGGTCTATACAAAATTTCAACAGTAAATCTATCCCTAAGCAGTGACATTCTAGAAGCTGCGTTTGCCAAAGAATTGGCAGCTACATTACACGTTCTTGGTACAACAATGATATTAAATGCTTGGAAGTTAGAGATCAGTTGCCATACCTCTTGCTGGTAACTTTTGAGATGAGGTGATAAACAATGTATGGTGTTATGTACCTTCTGTACTACTATTTCTGAATCACCTACCACTTTGAGCACGACTACGTTGAGGCTAATAGATTTTTGCAAGCCCAACATGTGTGCTTCATATTCAGTAATTTTGTTTGTGTACTTGAACTACAAGCAACTTGAAATCAAATGTTTTGTATTTTTTGGGTCAATCAAGACACACCCGACTCCTGAGCCATCCTGTGTCTTTGATCTGTCGAAGTACATGGTCCACAACTAGTCTGTACACAAATTGTTCAACGTGCTTGCATTGCTACTACTGCTATCGCTACTAATATTGCTACTGCTACTAATGTTACAATGCACTATACAAGTTTCATTTCCATCAGTTGGACAAGGAAGGAGTCCCAACTACGTGTTTAGTGGGGTTGGAGTTGGCCATGCGGGATAACACCCTAGTGTTGTTTCCAAGAGGCAGTTGCCAAACATGAGCTTTGCGAAGGCCAATGGTTCATTTTCACCATTGATGGGAGTGAAATTATGCCTCATGTATCTCTCAGATAACAACCGTATTTGATTGTTTTTGCCCTTGTACGGAAGTCACATGTGCGACCAGTCTGTAGCAAAGCATCCGTTTAGCTTGCTAGACTAGTCTCTGCTAAGTAGTAAGCCATACACTTCCGCTATGTCCACAACAACAATGTTTATGCACTGGTGAAATCGACCATGATGAGATAGTCAGATAATTACATCCCAAAGTTCACCTATGGCTGGTACAAATGTCCGATCGAGTTGGATGATCTATGTGTATGTCTTGCTCCATTGTGCATTGATCTTTTTAGCAACAGAGAGCGACATGATGTTGGATTCCATGTTAGAATAAACCAAATAGTTGTGAACATTACAATTAAATATTTCAAATGAAAGCAGGAATGGAGGGTAAACAAAATTTTCTTCTTCCATCCAAAGTGTGTTTAGCATAGTTGAAAGTGATCCGGGAGGTGTGCTTCCTCCCTTGTTGGTAGAGGCTGCGTTGTCCGTTGATGTCTTCCCCAGAGCGCACAACAAGATGTCCTGCTGACTCTAAATCTTAGCTAACTTGAATAAGATGATGTTTGCATGAGTCTTCATGTCTTTCACGATATTGTAATCCAGAGCGGGTAGATTCACTGAGATGTCTGGGGTGAGACTGGTGTTCCTGTTGTTTGGCGGAGTGTTCTGTAGTTTTTTGTTCATGGACGTACTCTTGTCCACCACTGTCTTCCCAGGTTTGCTTTGTGTTTTATGCTTTTGGATGACTGGTGGATCAACCTTCCTTAGCAGTTTGAGCCTTTGTTGCATCTCCCCAAGTGTAGGGGGAGCCCCTTGACTTCTGAGATTGTAACGACCATTTTTCTTTTGGGGCTGCTTCTCGGTGTTTGTCTTCTGCGCTACTTGCGAGCATTGATACATGTTCACCACCTGCCCAGTGCTTGATGCCTCATCAGGTGCAACATCTTCATCACCATCCGTGTCTCCCGGCTATCCTTGCGCACTGCTCATCGTGTTTGGCATGTGATCGCATACTGAGCCTGCAACTCATTTCCAGTCCGAACAAGACCCTTTCGGGTGCTCATCTTCATGAAATGAACAAAATTCATTGTTCGCGCACTGTTCGAGCTGGAAGAATGAGTTGGAGCTATGCATAGTTTTCGTTAGGAAGAGATTGTTGCTTGATGACATGCTTCCTTGTCTCTGTCTGGGCGACCAACTTATCGTAGATGTGTCAACTTTTTGTTGTTTGAGTTTAGAAACTTCTGTTGTCAAGTTCTTGATCAAACGAGTAAGGGTTTCAATATCACTTGTTTCCTTTTCTGGGTGGCCGACTGCTCTGATATGTGTCAACTATTCGTTGTTTGAGCTTGAACACTTATATTGTTAAGTTATTGACTAGACGAGTAAGGGTTTCAATATCACTTGTTTCCTTGTCCTTACCCTTGCTCCCTGCAACCTGGGGCTTCTTGCTCGCGTCTCTAGAGCCCTTCTTTGGTTCATCATCCTTGATCACTCCAATTATGCGCAGGTCTTTCTTAACAATGCTTGCCTCTTCGCGGTTTTCTAATAATGTTGGTTTCATAGCTCATTTGATGAACTACACAATGCTCGTTGGTAATGCGACGTGTAGTAGTCAACAGTGATGGAGTCATGAGGTTTCGTGTCCGCTGCAAAATTATTCAATATGCACAGAAACCTCTGATTGAAATATTTTACCCTTTCTTTCACCTCCATCTTCAGGCTTCCTAATTCTTTGAGTAACATGGATGGGGTCTTGTCATCAACAAACTTTTCCAGAAACATACGTTTGAAAGTACCCCAGTTATGGATGGAGTTGACTGGAAGGTTGTGATACCATAATGCTGCGCGACCATCCAAGGTACATGGGAACAATCTACATGGAACGTCATCATACCTTACCTTGAGTGTATGTAGCTGTAGGTAGAAGTTTTCCAAGTGATCTTCTTCCTTCACTGTTCTGTCAGGGTCATACTTCGTGAGCATTATCTTTGAACGCTTTGGAATCTTATGCAAAACACCCGGGAGAGCCAATGGCCCTTGATTCATCCATTCCATGTTTTGGTCAATCGTGTCTTCTTCTTCTTTGTCATCCTCCTCTTCTTCAGAATCTGACGGTTCCGGCTCCGAGTCTGTTTGTTCGTCTCCACCTCCGTCTCCTCCACTGCCTTCCCCTCCACTTCCTATATCGGAATCTAAGCCCAAGATCATGAGGGTGTCTCATTCTCCCTATTGGAAGATCAGAGGGTCATCTCCGTTCTCAAAAACTTCTACCAGACCTTCAAGTGTGGCAAGAACTGCTTCTTCTATCGATGATACAACAACCCCTATGGGAGTGGTTTTTGGCTTTCTTGATGCATATGGAATATTTTGTATTCTTGGGATCAGTCTGACTGCTTTCGTGAACTGATAGGTGATGGGATGGATAAAGTGAAGGTGTTGATACGAAATTTTGTGTTCACATCTAGGAGGTGAGGAGTAACCAACTTCAGAGTTGTGCGTAGGTGAGAGGGAGTGCGAGTTACTGCCTTGAACATATGATTGATGAGTGGGGGTGAGAAGACATTCAACCATAAAAAACTGGCTACCCTCCTTCTAGCGCCATAAAATTGATGGTTCTGGACCTGCCAACATTCACAGGATCTCCCCGGTATGAAGTCCCAACTAGACCTCAAACTGTTTGGTGTAGGAGTTCCATCCAATATGATGACCCAGTTTCCATTATCTTAAATGTTTTCCTTAGCTCTTGCTTGTTAGCACATGAGAGTGGTCTTCTTTGTCTAAGAACAACGAGGTTCGCGTGCCTGGTGAGTGCTAGTGTTACTTGTGTCAAGGTTTTTCATGGCAGAGAGAGAGGATGGAAGTGAGTCTCCAGTCGAAAGGGAAAAATTCCAACCTTTGTCAAAGACACACAATATGATAGGACATGCACAAATTCCGAAGGAGCATTACACACGGATGTGACATTCACAACACACAAGAGAAGATAGCACGTATAACACCCAACAGAGCAGTCTACGCAAGTGCGATGGTCGTTGTAACACGTTTATGGGAAAGGTTCTGTCTGATGTCCGGTGAGGCAACCCACATGGGAAAGACATCTGTTAAGAAATCATACAACAAATTTTCATAAATATATGTATTAGAGCAACCGAAAGAGTTCAATTGTTTTAACATAGGTTAAAACAACATGTATTACAAGTGTTCAAGATTAGTCTTACAACAGTTACAATACATGTGTGAAAACGTGCTGGCCTGTTATCAAGATTTTGAATTAAGCGAAAGTTCCAAGACACATCGGTACACCATACATCACTAACCCCATGAAAGGGGCGTTGGAGCCACTGCTCACTCCTCAAAGAAAATACTACAAACTCTCAAGGCTATGTGGGAGGAGCCAAGGTGAAAAGTCCTTTGCATGTACAAATGAGGGGGTATTTATAGCCAAGGGTGAAACTGGCCCTTGTGACTGTTCGACTTCCCTCATGACTGTTTGACTTATTTGACTCTTCAACTTTACATGAATCTTCATATGACATGTGGGTCTCTTGGACTTCCATGTTACATTACATTGATTTACAATAATATGGCCCACAATGGTGATGTGGCCGACATGATTCATGCCACGACTCGACATGAAAATGTTGGTATGTTCATGCTGTTGCTGGTGTGCATGTCGAGCTGCAGTGTTGCTGAGTGATGGATATTCTCTTGGTGTATCGTAGCTTCACCTCTGCATGGAAAGGTGTGCAAAGTCTTCGATGGTCTTGGTGTTCGCTTGATGTCGCATGTGCACATTGCTCCTTTGCTTGTACTTTGGCATGCTTCACATGTTCTTTCATTCACGAAAAAATATCCTTGCATGCATCGTCCATTCACAAAAAAGGATCCTCGCATGTGCTCGCCTTGTTCATCCCATTCGTCGTCGCGTCATGTCTCATCCATGTACCTGTATTCGCAATCACTCAATATGAGACAACATCAAATCCATAAACCTCCTAGTCTACCATGATGCATTGTCATTCGCTTTCAGATGTAGGTGAGTAGGAGAGAGGACAAGGCTATCAAACTACGCAACACATATTTCACGCTGGGATGCGGGCTCCGGGCACTACCAGTGAAAATTGTGCAGAAGTCACTAGGAGACTAAGATGGACAATCTGGATCAGCAGTGATTGTCTGCAGAATTTGGCTTGGCTGGAGGGCAGATCTGTGTAATTTCTTGAGGGAAGAAGTGTAAGTAGTAGAGGGGCTTGGTAGCAAAAACTGTGAAATTCCTCCCCAGAGCTTGCAGCGGGCTGCAGGAGGCTTGCTGGGAAAAAATGCGCATTTTTTTTTAGAGAGCTAGCAGCGGGTTGCGGGATTGTTGGTGAAAAAACAACATAATTGATGGGAGGCTGACTTGTTGAACACCTCTACACAGTTTCTGAGTTGAGAAGGATGTTGGGTAACTGAGGGACTTCTCATGAAATATGCACAGTTTTCTGGATGAGCAACAGGCCGATTAACTGGGTGGCTAGCTGGAACAACTGCGCAATTTTTTGAGGGAGACAGTGATGGAAACTGGGTGTCTATCCAGCCTATCTGTGTAGTTTCTTCAGTCAGCAGAGCGGACATGCTTGACAACTTTTGTGAATTTTTGAGGGGAGTGAGTCCTGGGGTCACTGCCCGGTCAAACTCTTCGATTGACCAATAGTAGGCTTGGTTGATGTGCTTGCAGGAAACATAGAGTGAAATGGATTATTGGGATACTTCTACGCTGTTCTGGGTGTCAGTTGGTCGATTCGATTCTAGGGTGGAGGTTCAACTATTGGAGGGTGATCGGTTGTAAGAACTTCAGAAAAATGACTAAGTGTGTGAGCGAGTGAACTTGTGCATATGTGACCTTGCGAACACACACTCAACATGACTTAACGACAAGATGCCTAAAACCATCAAGGCAACATATACTCAACGTGACTAATCGATGGTGCAAGCGATAAGCATGACGCTTGTGATAGATCATTGAATTTCTGTGATGATGATTGCATGAAAGTGCATACAACTTTGTGTGTGAGTGTGACGAATGTTTACATAACAAATACAACTTGTGCACACGAAGTGCGACCTTGTGTGTGTCCAGAACATGATTGGAAGCAAGGCATTGTAATTAACATGAAAAAATATGTCCATTGAACGTTCAAGCGAGGAGGGTGCAAAGACTCACTACAAGCTCACGGGATGAGCCCAAGTGCAAAGGCTCTGAAATTGGATGCAGGACAAAATTTTGGAGGGTGTTGTAGCCGCTACAACATAATCATAGGAAAATCCGACTAGGTTTGGGACTTCCATGTACCACCTGACCATAAACATGGCTGAACCAAATCTCTTTTTCATCCAATCACCCCTGTGCCATATTCCAAGCATGAACGTGGTATCTCATAGAATAACCAATCCAAGAACCACTAAGGGAATCCAAAGGTTAAACCACATCGACCCTCACCAAACCATGATCACACCGAGACTAGTTCTTCGATCACAACTGAACTGAACTTGGAATGCCATCCATAATCCATCAATATCCTTGAGGAATTTTACGTCTCTTTATCTCTCAGGCTTTACCGCAATCGAATCCTGGATCACTAGGCCCTAAAATGAGACCATTCTCTCAAGATTTACTGCAATCCAAACCCAGATCACTAGGACCTAAATCGAGACTCCTTCCTTAGGCTTTACCATGTATCCCACCAAAACTAATCAAGGGATTCCTAGGCCTTTGGGAATGAAAATTGAGACCACCTCCACCCCAGATTCCGAAATCCATCTGGCAAACCAAAGCTCAAAACTGAGATAAACATCCCAACATAGGTTTTATGGGAGCTAAGGTCGCTAGCGT
Organism: Pinus tabuliformis; assembly: GCA_031772625.1. Lineage (NCBI taxonomy): Eukaryota > Viridiplantae > Streptophyta > Pinopsida > Pinales > Pinaceae > Pinus > Pinus tabuliformis. The sequence goes on from CM062820.1 coordinate 138,609,236, forward strand.
TCTAAACCCGAGAGTGCCGAACTCCCACTCGACTTCGGCCCATGACATCCAAAAAAAGGTTAGGATAGGCTGAAAACCACTGTCATAACCTATAAAAACCATGCCACTGACAGCCAGAGAACCATACACCAACATGCAAAGCCATGCATGTCCAAACCAACTAGGAAATCACACATGCAATATGTTACCTGCAGGTATTCCTACTTAAGATGCCTGATCCTTCTCTTCTTCCTTGATCCTTGCTTTCCTTCCTTTCCTTTGCTTTCTTTTCCTTCCTTGATCCAAAACTAGAGTGCTCTAAGAAAACTCTAAGTGACCAAGAGTGTGAGAGAGATAGAGAATAATGAGAGAGCTCCAAACTTGAACCGACAAAGGTTACTCTGACCAAGCTTGAGCCAAGAGCTTGCAAACTAATATTCAGAAGCCTTTATATGAATGAGGCCTCTATTTTCTTCATTTTCCATTATTTTCCTTCAATTTCCTCCTCACATGTAGCTTGTGACCTTTCACCTTACTTTTCTCCTAATTTCCTTTATTTTCATAAATAAATGTACCAAAAATGCATTTTTCCTTTTAATGCCTTTGCCTTAGCCTTTTCCAATTTTCCTTTGCCAAAAACACATCTATTGATGTCCACTAGGATATCTTTTCCGAACATTCAGCTTGGAATAAGTGTCCCTTACCCGTGGTCTTATTTTGCCTTTATTAACTTTTATTACATGAACTTTTCACCACGACTATTACACTCACATACAAATATTATTAGTATGCATCATAAAAAATATCATGGAAAATGCATGACAATTGTATAAACTTCTTTGTAATGAAATTAGAGCATCCTCTCAAGCTTGAATATTTCTACAAGTCTGCCTTATTTTCCTTCAAGATGGAGTATAAAGTGACCACAAAATTCTTCTTTTCATTGTAGCCTAACAGACTTTCCTTTTGATTAAATTAGCTTGGTTTTGATTCAGTCTTATCAAGAATATATATGCTTTGACTCTTTCCATAGTTTGGATCTAAAAAAAAAGACTTACTCTTGGCCTCAGATACTCCAAATTTTTCACAGAGAGAGGCCTTAAATAGGCCAAGATGAGAGATCACAAAAAATAATAAGTTGATTTAGCCCAAAAACCTTTTAATTTTTTTTATTATGGATGAGCCTCAGACAAATCCACAAAAGTGGTTCAAAATACTGCCATAGGTAGCCTCAGATGGTTGAATTAGTCCTTAGTAACTGTCATAGAAAAACAGGTTGAGATGAGCCTTAGGCCTAGTGTGAATTATCCTTTATATAAATGCCGAAAAATTCCATAGAGATAGGCCTTAGACTTCCTTAGATTAGCCTCAATTTGGTGCGAAGAATGCCTTAGAACCTATGCAATTAAACATTAGTCTGAACCTCTTATACTTTCCTTAACCCACCTTAGGAACATATGCAAATAATCCATATTAAATGTTGGTTAAATTACTTAGCATTAAATTATCAATCTAGGTTCGTATATCTCTAGACTATATATGCTAGGAATTAATTCTCAATAAAAAAGGAAACTAACCTACGGAAATGATTGTAAGGCTAAAAGGAACTCTATTCATGGAAAGATCTAAATGAGCACACACATATGTTATTTCTCAAAGGATATATTTATCATAGCATCAAATTCATAACATGGATAGTAACAAGCTATTCTAATTCTATGCTATGAAAGCTCTAAAATTCTATTCTATTGAACATAAAGGAAAAATTGTTCTATTGGACTTGAAAATAAATTTAGTGTATCAAACTTTGAAGACAAATCTAATCAAACGAACTTGGAAGTAGATTTAATCTATTGAACTTAAAATCAAATCTAGTCTATAGAAATCAACAAGACTCTATTCTAGGAAAGTAATAAAATTCTATTTTAAAGCAAGAAACAAATGACTTGGAATTAATGCTTATTGAGATTACTGATATGTGCATACCAAATTAGTGTCAATCATAACTATCAATTATCTATGAATATGAGACTAACTAACTTAAAGAGCAATAAAATAAATGTTTTTGGTTATTTTCAATTTTTGTCAAGTGCTTGATCTGCAAAAGAACATAAATGAAATAAGCATAAAAGAATGTAAAGACAGTGAATAGAAAACATAACATCTAATCAAAATACTTCAGTTAAACCTTGTAGAAAATGAGCATAAATGAAACTAGTCTATCTTGCAAAAATGAAACATTAAAATACACTCGTACTCATCAAGTGGGCTTCCTGAAGTGCATGAGAGGTGGAAAGTTCAGGAAACTATTGATCAAACATTGGATCTCATCATGAAGGCATAACCATATAAAAGGATTGTATTAGCTTAAGTGAACTTCAATAATAGTCATAACATAAAGTATATGGATAATCAATCCTTATCATTCCAAAACTTAACATACCTTTGAATGGAGAAGGCACTCCTATTTATACAAAAACTAAGATAACTAATTAATAAATGTAGATTCACAAATCTATCCTAGATCCACATATCTCTCCTATATCCAAAAATATCTCATGTGGTTACAACCATGTGTTAACATCTAGCAAGTAACATCTCTTCATATCCTCTCACAAATATCTCATAGATTTAATAGGAGACACTTATGAAAACATCCATGATTCTTCTCCATGAAATGTGCTTGATAAATGATCTCAAATCTTCAAGAGTTTGAAGAGGAAATTCGAATTTAAGACTTAGAGGCCAAATATGACTTTGCTGGAATCTTCAAATATGCCTACAAACATCAGAAAACTCATCTAACTTTTAGATATGAGTGAATACATGTTATTTTTATAATATTTAATCATAAATTCACTCAAAATACTAAAATAAAGGCTTTGGAAAATAATAAGTATAAACCCAACTATGATCATGAAAGTGGTCTTAATATAGGATGATAGAGTTGCGTGATATGGTAAATACAGAAGGAAAGTGAGAAAAGAGAGTGAAAAATGATGACATTTTGTAGACCCAACATTCCCCCCCAACTGAAGATGTTGCATGTCCTCATGCAACTTTGCATTGACTCTCATGGATTGAAGTCATCTTATTTTCTGTAACCTTGAGGTCTGTAAGATTTGTCAACAAGTCATTTTTGTTATTTTTAGATAAATCCAAGACTTGAAAAGTCTTCTTCAATTATTTCCTTTTCTCAAGATATTTCTATTGTTGAGAGTCTCCTTTCTCTAGAAGATATCTAAGTGGAAACTCTTGTGGGTGGTTCTTGTGTGGAAACCACAAGTATTATAAGTGTTGGTTCTTGTGTGGCAACATTTTCCTTTTACTCTTCTTGTTGTTGCAACAAAGAATACTTGAAAATGCATTCAAAATAAAGACCCATTTATATACATATCAATTAATCCTTGTTGATAATTTAAATATTTTCCAAACATATCAATCTTTGTACCAAAGAGCAATAATGTTTAGTTGGGAGAAGAATGTTGGTCAACAATGTTTGAATTTATGGAATATGGAAATGAAAAATGGTAATAAATACCTCCCCACCCCCAACTAAAGGTATTTCTATCTGTTGAAAATGGAAAGTAATGTCCCACGAGAAATTTTCCAAATACATATCTTTTAGCATTCAAGTAATTAACGATTAAAGATTAGAAGAAAACATGCCTTCACTTACCTGAAAAGTCAATAAGCTATGCATCTGTGAGATCATGGTTGTTACTGCTAGCTCATGGAATGTGAAGTGAAAGAATATGATCTACTTCTTCATCTTTTGGCTGTATGAATAGTGGATGAAATATGAAATTGGAATCTTTGTTCCTTCTTATTGCGGGAATTAATGCTATTTTTGTTGAATTTTGAAACTAAATCTAATTTATTAGAACACTGTTGCAAGTTGCTGAAATCATATAGTCTTCATTCATATCCGCATCGTGGCATAGTTTTTATCTATGTGACTAAATTTGGCTAATGTCAAACATAGAAAGAAATTGTTGGATTACCGACCATTGATGAATATCATTAACCAACACGAGACTACTCACCATTAATGTTAATGACAAACAAGATGCCCAAATACATCTTACTAGGTACGAATAAATGAGTTGTATTCAAGTCACCTAGAAGATCTAACAACAAGGGGACATTGATGTATTCCCACTTTTTATTGGAGAGAGAAATTTCCATTAAGGCATGAAAACCTTACGGTACTAAAAATATATCTAGTCTCGAATCAGATAATGTGTTGAAGTCAATGGGTCAAGACTTGTTAGAAGGAGGGCCTTAATGAATCCCTCATCATCTAATGTGAGTGCAAAATAATGATGTATAGGATGATAGATGAAATATTTTCACTTATTAAGCAAACTTTATTTGGAAAATGGAAGAAACCAATGAGGTAACTTAGCATTGTAAGTGAGATGAATAACTTTATTCATAGGTTAGGGGTGAATGTAAGTGAGGTAGGAAAGTATGAAACTTGCAAAGGGGAAAATGGTTTTGAATTCATGATCTAGTAGTAGTAGGATGATGGAAATTTGGCTTCAACATGGATGGATTATAAGCATAGAGAGAGAAAAATGGATGAATAGCAATGGCATGAGGGATGTGATCTGAAATGGACTTCTTCATGTTATTTTTGAAAAAGAAATTAGTTTTTGAAAACCGCTTGTGCATAGATTGATCTTCCTTGATCATCCTGGAACTTGCAAAAACTTAGCACTCATCTGCAAAAAAAATCGTAATATTAATGAGGGAGAGACGTGATTAATCTCTCTTCATTTGATATATATGCAATTTTTTTTACAAATAGTGCTAATAAGACAAATTCAAGGAAGATAAATAAAAATGAAATGTACATTTACCTATCAGGAAGCGATGCACCTTGGATTATCTGTCATTGTTTCATTGATAAATTCTTCATTTGATGTCATATTTCAGTGATTCAAACACCATATTAAAGCAAATTCATATTAGAAGCATGTTTTAATGATATGATGATGTTTTCAAATTCCAGTTGCTTCAAAATCTAAAAAAATGAACATTTGTTTATTGTCTCAAATGATGATGAAAATGATCCCATGATGTAGATCTAGTTGAGATATTTCCAACGATGCTTGAATCACCTAAAACAAACGTCGTATGAGAAAGTTATGCCTGTCTGAAGTTTTTAGGAAACAATTAAAATATGATGCAAGGGTGCCACGTGGAAACACCAAAGAGTGCCATGTGGATCGATGATGTGGCAGAATGCTCACATGGGTATATCTCTAGGATGTTGATGTGGAAAGATGACGAACTGATTATGTGGCAGGGTGATGTGGCATGTTGATGTGGATAACTGATGTGGACTACTAACATGACAACTCACTAGTCAAAGATGATGTGGCAAGTTGACTGCATGGTGGTGTGACTCAACAGTTGACTTGGCATCTGCTAGATGGGCCAATGCTGGATTACCACGTGGGAAAATCATCAGCTACCACATGATAGCCTCATTTTGCCTAAAATATTTAACCACAATGAAATGGAGCTCACAAGATTTGAACTCTTAAGATATTGATTACATGCCCAATGTCTTACCATTGAACCATCAAATTCACTAATCAAATACGATAAAAATAAAGTTTCTTCAAATGTTAATGGTTTTAAAAATGCAACAAAATACTAAAATCAAGCAGCCACAAAAATGAAATGGAAGATCTCCGCTCATTAAATAAAGCGTTATAGCCCACGTGTCAAGCTAATTAAAATCCACCGAGATATTTTGTTGAATTCAAATTCATCCTCTTGCCAAAGAAAATGGATATGCACAATAGATTTAAACATTGACTTAAACCAAAACTTTGTTCGAATAACGCTTGGTTTTGATGAAATTCAATATACAAATTTTAATTGCAAGTTCGATGGAGGCTGAAGCCACCTGGGACTTGGAATTGCATTGTTTTTGAAGGGCGAAGCACCTATCATCATTACATTGTTTGTGCAGTCATTTGTGTTCTCGACCTTCGTTTGTTTCCTAAGTCATTTGTTCCTTAAATGGGTTATTCTTATGGTTTTTTATGTTTTTATTAGTCCCCGCTGCAGGCAAGGCAGTGACTATAGTAATCAAAATGGTTGCTATTTATATTAGTTTTAGTTGGCTACGATTAAAGTTTTTAGGCTTGCGATATATTTTTTATAATGAAATTTTTTTCACCATCTTATTTGGCCTCTTCCTGAGGTGGGGAGGCCATGTTATATTCTTTTATTTCCTTCCCATTTTCTTTTTTTTTCCATTAGAATTTGAAATTGTTGAACTAATGCTAACATTAATTCAAGACATTAAATATGCCATGCAAATGTAAGAGGCAAAGTAACCAAAGAGGGATCTATATGTAGATAACATCACATTAACCTCATGCATGGTTTAGACATGGCTCACCCGGCCAACGCACTATTATTGTTGTGCTCACCCAGAGTCACTATATTGTTATGTTTTCATTTCACTTCAGCTAGTCGGTTTTGGCAGAGGAGAGATATTAGCCAACACAGTAAACTAGTTCGAGGAGAGCTCTTAACCAACAAAACAGGTTTGGGCCGAGGAGAGCTCTTAACCAGTATAATAAACTGTGAGAATTGTGTATGTCTCATGTATGATTTTTTAGAGCTTTGGGATCTTTACATGAAAGTGGATTTTGAGTTTGCGTGTATACCATACATAACTGCATACATAGTTGCGATACAGGTAATATGGCAGCATCAGTCTCGTCTGAATAAGGTAATCATGAAATAAGTTGCTGAATTTAACACTGATAGATAATACACTTATATGCAATCTATGTTTTTGGAAGCTTACCATAGTCGTTGGAAGTTTATTGTAGCCGATGCTAAAGAAAAACACACTTTCGCTTCTTGCTTCCTTTGTAGTAAGGTCATGCACTGATTTTCCCTACCTCTGCCTAAAGTAATAATGCCATGATTAAGGCATATGATGGCATAGATCATATCTTGTCTCATCAGAGATTCCTTAAGAAACTTTCAGAGATACAAAAAGTTTTCTCATCAAAGATTCCTTAAGCAACTTTCGAGATACAGAAAGCAAGCTCTATCAGAGGGGGATTTTGGGTATCAAACAAAGAGACAGAATAGAGGTATATAACAGAACAAGATACTTACTCAGCCCCTACATATGGATATGGATTTGCATATGGATCTTGATCATCCGTACTTGGACCAACTACTTCTTCCTCTTTCTCTGTCGGTTGAAGCTTCACCTGGACCAACTGCTTCTTCGTCTTTCTCTGTCAGTTGAAGCTTTAAGAGAGGACACTCCCACTGACGTTTGAATCGAACCTATTAGTATGCAGATTCCTTGGAAAGACAGGTCACATAGACTCTCTCTGAATAGCTGAGGGAGTTCAACCCTTGCTTTTGCTAGAAAAGGTTTGCATCATTTGATTGTGTTCATTTAGGAGCCGTGTTGGAATTCAACAGAGGTTCTATCTTTCAAATGGGTGATAAAAGCCGTATTTCTAATGGTTTGAGGAGACGTCTTTAAAATGAGTGGTTTGAGATTGCAGTTCTGGGAACCAAGTCAAATCATCTACCATGGAGACTCCCACTGTGTGGAGCTTCACCTACTCTTTTGTCAATCCTTCTTCCCCTCTATGCCGACTGCCTTGGATCACTTCCTGGTGCCATGTTGATCACTTCCTAGTGTCGTGCTCTTCCCAGCTGCATGGTGCCGTGTTGATCACTTCCAGTGTCGTGCTCTTCCCAGCTGCATGGGTAGAAGCCAAGGTAGCAGGAGTAGTTGATCCAAAAGTTTATGGAGCAGCCGTTGAAGCCAAAAAGCTCCAGAATACAATTTTTGATTTTCCCTGCGAACTTTGTTTACAGATAACTACCCCATATAAAATCATATTAGCATGCCACAACTTCATATGGCTTCATCCATGTATTTCATGGCATGTTATGGAAAATAGAGTGGCGAGGCAAGTGGACTCATTGCATGTTGTGGAAAATAGAGCGGTGAGGCAAGTGTATCCATGCGGGCCCACATGGCCCAGAGGTCGTAGTTTAAATGTTTGGTTCAAAATTATTTGACAAATCACTTTGCAAGGGTTTGTTGGGGTAGTATAATGTTATAATGTCTGGATGGATTGCAGGTGTGTTAAGAAAAGGAGATGGTGTTCTTTGTACAAGCCCATTCGTTCAATGTCCATTCGCAGACATTTCTGCAGAAGTGGTGTTTGTCAACTATGGCACAAAACCTGCCAAATGATTGATACCCAACCCTATATTAGGTTCTTGAGGCAACAGTTTTGTTGTTGCCCTCTGCGCTATTTCTTCAGTGTAACAACCTACTCCCTCGCTTTGATGTGGAGTGTATGGAAGTTGGGAAATAACTTCCAACCCTTCCTGCCTGCCTGCTTATATCTTGACTTGAATATTTCCGAGGAGACCCTAACCTGAACTGATGTGTATATTTAGACTTTATGACTGATTAAATGGTTCTATCTTGAATAGAGATGCATTTGATTTGTATATGTAGATAAGTAAGTGAATAAAGAAACTTCTTTCATAAATTCATATCCTGTAAACAAGTGCTTGCTATAGGTGAGAGGCGGGTCCTTATCATGTCCTATTCTATTATTGCAAGGCTTGATATAGAATCCAAGGAAAAAAGAGTGACTAATGTAGGCTTGACTAACGGGACTTACCTCTCACTACATGAACAACGGTAAGAATTTATCTAAGTATAATAAAGCTCACTGACTTAATGTCACCGCTACCACTAGCCGAAAGAGAATGACTATCACTAGCCCAAAGAGCTACTTTCGAACTTCTTCCTCTCTCTGATTGATATAAAGTGAAATGCTTGAAAGAATGGTAAGAGTTCCATGCAAGTTTGCAACCCGAAAGAGATATGTTCTGTTTCTCAAGACTTTGGAGGGAACAAAATACAAGGATACTATCCAGATTATAGATGGTTGCCTCCATCTGGAGTTCAACGAGGTTCTATTTTTCAGGAAATTAGGGATCCTCTAATGCCTGATTGGCCTAGTGTGCCTGATTCAAAATGCTTATCAGTAGATGATCCCAGGACTAAACTACCTACGATTCCATCGATTCCAATATTAGTAGAGGATTCCATAACCATAATGAAGTTGCTCAATGGTTTGGTTACTCCTGCAGAGTGGCATGGTGCTCTGGACTTGCCTGCATATCGCCTTGGTCGGGGACCAAGCATTCTCAATCTTCACTACAAGGTAAGCATGCCCACCTTTATTTAATCCAACCCTGCATCCATGGACCATTATGTATCCCCAAAATCATACATCTTAGTCATCTACAATAAGGATTTTACCGAACTTCTTGCTTCAAACCCCCTAAAAAGCTAAGAACTGATTTTGGTTGAATCTAAAGACGTGATTTTAAGGTTTAATTAGATAATAATTAAAAAATTTGAAGTCATATTATGAAATATTTATAATTTCCAGTTTCAAGAATATTAAAATTTTGAAGTCACATTATGAAATATTTATAATTTCCATTTTCAAGAATATTAAAATTTGTCAAATATGTATGTATTTTTCAAATTTTACATAATTTCCAAGACTTTTTCTCATAACTTCTAACCTTCTAACCTTCTGGAGGAGCCTATTTGAATATAATACCATGTTGAAAAGTGGATAAACTAAGAATTAATCATAGGAATTTCTCTTACTCTATCACTGACCTATATTCCCCTTTCATCATTAACTTTAACAATTCATCTAATTTAAAGGTGTGGATAACTAGCTTCTTGTAACTTTGAAAGCACAATATAAGACTATTGTTTCATCGAGGAGCTTCATATTTTTCTAAAACATTGTGTGGATAGTTACTTTTTGTTGCTCCGAAAGCATAATATTAGGCTATGGTTTTGTAGAAGGGCTACCTGTTTTTCTGAAAAGTGTCTTTTGAGAAATATTTCAGACTAACTAGGCTGCGAAAGACACTACTGTGCCCATGTGATGATGCAAAAACCCTACTCAAGGCCGCAAAAAATTGCTCGAAATAAGAGAAAAAACTGTGAGGTTATCAACATATCCGAAGCAAGACGAAATAAAATTTTCATGAGATATAAATCCCATTTACTCATGAAAGGCTCAATTATTTTCCTCCATGAGACTGCCTTCTCCACACAAGATTTGAAGCTTAGGCCCCCTCAACGGAACCATTAGTTTAGGACATATCTAATGATATATACATATTTCATGGCCAGTTAGATGCATGGGGTTCTTACAATACATTTTATATTTGGGTGAGAAGCTATAAAATCTATAATTATTTTTCTTTAATGGAAATATTACATTCTCGCAATTTTAGATCAAATTCACACTATACAACAATTTTTTTTTCCTCTCATGTAAATTTTGTTACAATTAATGTGAATATTGTTTGTAGTTCCGATAAAAGGTAGAGATATGTCTAAGGGTGCTTGAATGGGTCTCTATCATGAAGAATATGTTTGCAAGTCTAAGTGCATCATAAACTACCCAAGGGGAGATTAAAATATCCTAGTCTAATGCCAACATCTTGCTGTAATTTTCAAAACCCTTTGCTTCACTCGAAAGGCTTGTCATTTTGGGAACCTAATTCTAGTCCATATTAGAGGGGATTCATGGATAATTTCCAACATATCTTATTGACTATCCACTTCCCCGCTTGTTGTGTTATTTGTTCCCTTCTCCATAAATTGCTTAAGCTTCGTGATTTGAGATTATGTGATTTCCTCATCCAAGAAGATACTATGAGCACTAAGAGCTCTGTAAGGGGAAATCCAAGAGCATGTATGCACTGTTGATAAATTTCATCCTTGAAAGCCTTGTTGATCTCTTGTTTAAGGGGAAGGTGACCTGAGAGCATCCACAACAATGTTGTGAGACTTGTAGAAGACTTGTGTGATTGCACAAGTTTTGTTGAGTCTTTCCTCAGATGAGTACTTGCCCAAGGCTCGCCTGCAAACTTGTCACTTGGTAAAAATTCATCACACAGGCCTAATGCTCACCAAGCTCACCATTAAAGTTGAAAAGACTTGGCCAAACTTCCCTCACAGTGTTGTTCTATAGATTTTATGTATTGGAAATAGTAGTGTTATTTTTCTTGCACAAAATTTCTTGTAGTTTGAAATTTTTTCTATTTGTAGAGTTTGCACAGTCTTAACCCAAGATGGATGAGTTTTTCTGAGTCTGAACATTACAATTTTAATCCAAGGAATTGATGATTATGGGAGCATTTGATAGAGATCCTTACATATTGATGTTTGATTGCAATTACATTCAAATCCTACCATTGCCCCAATTCAAGATGTACTTGGACTCATAAAAGGTTTGGAGGAGCCTAACAGGTATAGATCACCTTTTGGTACTTTGACTTCAAGAGTGGATCAATTCATGGAGCATATTTTAATGTTGAAGCAATGCTTAATATTATCTAAGTCCTAATTATTTGGTGCAAGTCTTCACTAAATAAATGTAGCTATTGATATAAGTCCATTGCTGAGCTCAGAAAAGCTGCATTGCAGATTAAGAAAAAAGATACAATAATTTTCTTTATGAAGGGCATCCAGAGACAAGAATTTCAAAGACCCTCAATAGGGAATGCTCGCTCTAGACAGTCTTCAAGCCACAAAAGAATATTAAAGCTTCAACAAGCAAGATGTGCGAATTTTGTTACTACTATTTCTATTTTTGTCTCTCTCTCTCTATCTCACTACTAATGAGAGTTGTCCATTGCACCTAACTTTCTATCAAGGTTGGTCATTCTTTTCCTGCTCCAAAAATGATAATTTACTGATAACTTCAATTACCATGCTCAGCAGCAAGATTAGATTAACACCTTGCTTCTAGGACATTGTATCACAAAAATTTTCCTCTTCATAGAAACCAATGCAAATATGGCTACTTTGAATACATTGCAAAAATCCTAGGTGAGGTTTGGCTGACATGGTGAATAGGGGCAACTTATGCTCTCTCAGATATCTAGATGTTTGAAACACAAATGAACAGTTCTTCATTCTAGTTGCTTCGGTCTGCGTTTCATACTCCTGTGTTAAGTATTTTAACAATGAGTTTCCAAGAAATACTGCTTCGATGCAATTTCAATTTGCAAGTAACAACAATTGTTCTTTAATTGTTTTTTTTTTTTCTTTTGAAAAAGTGAAAACCTACAAATGTGAATTTCACAATTTCCTTTGGCACGATCTGTGGAATCTTTCGATTACTACTACTGATGATGAGATTTTATGCCATGTGTTATCTACTGCTATTGACATTGATGATATTATTATTGATCATGGTCATGGAATATATGATGCTTTTACTTCTTTTACATGCTGCTTATATGTTACCTTATTTATGAGTATTACTAGTATTACTCTGCATAGTTTGACGAGGGTGAAGGTGAATCATCCATTGATATGTCATGCATTTTTTTTATCTTATGGTCTTGTATTACATTATGATATTAACTCTATAGACTATTTCCCCCTACTCTGCTTCACATCTTGGCCCTACCATTCATCCGTATCATTCCATATGTTGTTTCTCATCATCTTGATCTATAACTGCTAGCTTGACTCTTGTTATCCCCATTGTGGAATTCTCACCTTAGTGCTTCAATGTATTGTATCTAAGTTTCTCTAGACATAAAGCAGAAGATATTTTGTTCTAGTCACTTTGCATACTCTGTTATCTACTGCTATTGACATTGATGATATTATTATTGATGATGGTGATGGACTATATGATGCTTTTACTGCTTTTACATGCTGCTTATATGTTACCTTATTTATGAGTATTACTAGTATTACTCTACATAGTTTGACGAGGGTGAAGGTGAATCATCCATTGATATGTCATGAATTTTGTTTATCTTATGGTCTTGCATTAAATTATGTTATTCTTCCTCTTTCACTCTTGCATGTAATGCAATTTCCCAGATCAAATCTCCCATCATGACTGCTCTCTTTCCCTCGAACAAATACAATAATGGCATGGAAACTCTAGCAAGAGAAACCTTCCACTTCCTCCACGGTGATCAGAGGAAAGGTAGTTCATATGAAAGGCTCAGCTGAAGCATTTTCACTTGGCTAAGAAACTCAACAAAGATGATCCTAAAGTCAACCAACACACTTTCATACTGTATCTGTTCTATTTCTTTTCTAATGAAATCATGACCTTAATCTATTTTCTTTGATTTTCCATGTAGCTAGAGTAATGAAACAATCTACAATATTGATCAATCAATCAAAGAATGAAGGTGTGACTTTGATCCCAATCAATTATTTTTGGTGTTTAAGGGAGAGAAGAGCCATCAATGGTTGTTACCTTGCAATCCATGCTGTGTCCTTTGGAAAATTGAATAATTGTGCACCATATCCTATTGAATTTGAATAAAAATTCTCCTTAACTTCCCCAATGAGTCTCTCAGCACATCCACTATAAGAAGCTTACCCATGGTATAAGAAGCAGGAACATGCTATCGTCGTTCAATGCTTAACCATGACATTTTCATAAAAGAAAAACATCACATTAGCCAAAACCTAGATGTGGATGAGAGGTCATTGCCATTTTAGAGACTCTGTTTAGCTATCCAGATTGTTCACAACTTTTAGAAAAGCATAATAGATAAATCTTGTGCCTCAACATGTCTTCAAATAGTTTTAGGATAATTACACAGAATGAGCTTAAAAAGTTCAGGCGTAAATACTTTCTTGCAACATTTTTGAGTTCCATGAAAAAACTGAAATCTTAATATTATTCAATTATGGGTCCAAGAGAGCCACAATGAACAGTCTACTGGACTTATCTTCACTTATTTAGCTTAATACTATTCACCTGGGGAGGTTTCATGTGTCCCCACTCCAAGAGCAGTGTAAAATATTGGAGAACTTAAAGAATCTATCTTTAAGCTTTTAGTGAAGGGCCTAGAAACATGTTTGGGTTCAACAACAACCAGTCGAGCATTAAGCTTCCAATAATGCTAAATTTTAACCTAGACCACTGTTTTCACTTGGAGGAGTTGCAATGTTTATGAAAGGAGAGCAGATTCGTTCAATTCAAGTATCATGGTCCCATCTTCCAACTGATTTTTCAGTAACTCATTAGGATTTGTAGCTTTGCATAAATCCATGTCTTTTGATAAGACACTCTTCCAAATTGGAATGCAGTTTCCTTTTTTCAGTAACCACATACAATGTCTTGATTTTGTTGCTGAGCAAATGGAGGTTGTGCAACAAGTCCGTTCCATACAAGGTCTCGATTCATTGATTATGTATCAATTATGGCTCTTGATGTAACAATGTCTTGATTTTGTTGCTTAGCAAATAGAGGTTGTGCTTTACTGTTTCACAGACTTTCTTACAATCTTTCCATAAGTATTGATTTGTAATATTAGTCACTGAGGGATGACAATAATGGATTTCCATAAGTATTGATTTGTAATATTAGTCATTGAGGGGTGACAGTAATGGCTTTCCATAAGTATTGATTTGTAATCTCAGTCACTGATAGATGACAATAATGGCTTTCCATAAGTATTGATTTGCAATCTCAGTCACTGAGGGATGATAATAATGGCTAAGCAAAGATAAGAACAAGAATTACACCTTCATGTGTGTTAATCATACACACAAGAATTAGAGATAATTCCAGGGTGTGAATTATGGTGTCATAAGTCATTTGTTAAGCGTGCTAGTATAGATAAATTGAGTTGAAACTTAAGCCTTTAATTGTTGCACATTTGAATTAACTTTGAAATATCGATCCAGTGTAGATGATTTTGGTGTTCCATTTTTAGGTAAAAGAAGAAGTCACAATGATTATGATTCATCACAGTATTCCACATTGATAGACATAAACCTCATCTCATCTTCTCGAAGAGGTCCCAATACTAGTGGAAATATCTTAGTTGTTTTTCAAGGCTTGCAAAAAGTCCCACTATATATTGTTCTATTACTACCAGGTCTATCTTCCAATGTTAGTGCTACTAGATCTGGGTAACCAAAGCAATGCATTAACACATATTGACAAGACTTGTTATGTTTCCTTCTTCCTGGGATCGTGTATTAATCATTATCAACATAAGATGGACTGATACTTTAGACTTCGTTGCTTACAAACCTAAATGAACATATAGAGCTATCAAGAAGAATAACAAAGAACTGATGAGCACCTATGCCATTGCTCTTGCACTACTAATTTTACAAAAGCCAACAAAGCTGCTTCTATCATGTACTCTTGCAACAAAGATAAAGAACCCCAAGAAGACCTTTCCTAAGGCAGTCTTTTGGGGGATTCTATTAGTAGTGTTGGGCTACTTTGCCCCCCCCCCCCAGGGCAAGTGAGCGGTATTGCCTTGGTAAGTGAGATCAGTTCGCGGTCATGATCATAACAGTTCTTGGAATCTTCTATATCACCTAAGAACAATGTTACTTCATAGATATGACAACTATCTTCTATCATGCAATTTATTTTTGTTTTATCCTTCACCTCAAATAGCTAATATGTTGAATCGAAAACTTAGTTCATGATCCAGTGTGATACAATTTGAACTTACTATTGTGATTTACATAGTTTATGTAGTTTGATTAGTCTTCTTCACAAAGCTCTCAACAAATTTGCAAAATTATATGAATTTTAAACTAGATGCTCATATAAGTTTAAACTGGATGCTACAAGCCAACATGGGGCAAATTCACAACCTTTTCTCTTGCCATCATGCTCTTGGGCACGAACCACAACTCTTGCTATCACGTGCAATAATTGTTACAAGAAATACTGAGATGGCCTGTAGATTATGTTATGTGTAAAGTAGAGGCCCTCCTTATCTATCTTGCCTATAGCGCTTCCTGTTTTCAAGTGAAATCAAGAGCTAGATGATCAACTTGATCCAGAAGGTAGCCTACAATAACCTCATAGATTACATCTATTACCATTGATTAACTTGTAGTTAATAAGTTGCACCAGACTTTCTTAGTTTCTCATCGATCACTTGTTCCGTAGTAAGAATGGCATGAATCAGTGGGTAGATGGCCTGCCCTGCCAAGGATCACCATGTTTTCTTCACTAGCTGTTCTCTCAACCACCCTCTCCCTGCTCTTCCCGCTTAAAGCAAGGACTAGCTGCCTTGCAACCCATCTTGTTTTTTAATGCATTCATTTTGTCTTTTTAATTGTTGTTTTTATTATTATTGTATTTCATTGTTTCCTTTTGTGTTATATATATATTATGTTTTTAATTGTTTGCTATGTTTTTATGGTTTTTAATGATTTGTTTTATTACCTTCAAGGGTTGGAATTTATTTATATTTAGATTTATATTTTTTTATTCTTTTATTTATGTTTTGATTTTAGTTTTTCAAAACAAAAGAAACTACTTTAGAATTTTTTAGAAAAATTAGGATTTTTTTTTAATAATAAAACAAAATAAAAAAGTTTTTATTTATTTTGAGACAAATCTATTTGAGTTGGAGATCAAAATTTAAGCGTTTTTTTAGAATCATTAGTAAATTAAATCTCGTAATCATTTCTTTTTAGATCTATGAATTTTATTGCGAAATTTCAAATCTAACTTATCCAAATTTTCATTACTAATCTTCAAGTCGCAACAAGATGCGGTAAGAGAGCATTTGGAATTTTGTCAATTCTTTATTCATTTGAAATCCGAAATTTGAAAAACAAAGTAAGGAGATTTGATCTTAGACTTCAAATTTTAGGTCTTGAAACTCCACTTTTTCTCCTCCTTCACAAATGTCCCTTCTCTTGTAGATCTTCCTGCGAATGGTTAGAAAACGGGGTGGCTCTTAATGCACCACCAAATCAAAATTTCCAAGAAATAAATGAAATCAAAGTTCAAAATAAAAACTCAAAAACATTAGCAAGCTTGGTTTTATTTCTTTATTCTATCCTACTCTACTTTGAAAAAATTAGCTTTTGTCAAGTATATGAATACTTCCAATGGAGCCATGTGCATAACACGATGATAAATAAACTCATATGCAAGTTTATAAGATATTCTTTGATATATATTGGGATATGAGAAACCAAATGCTTTGATTGAAATGATGTCAAGAATTGTTGAAGAATAAAGTGGTGCTCCAGCTAAATGATTGTCTCGAACCAAAGTTCAATATAACTATGATACCCTTGGTTCACTTGCTCATCTGGATGATTTTGTATGTCTTCTTCCGTAATGCCATTCAGATCTTTGACTATGGGATGATCGATATGTTGAATGCATAAATTATTTAATGATATGCACAGTAGAAATTCATTGATCTCATGTTCTGTTGGCTCGTTGGGGCCTGACCCAGGTTCTGAGTTAAATAGCCAAACAAATCCCTGTACTACTATTCCTTTTGGCAATAGTCCGCAGAATGTGAACTGAGGTCTCACCTGAAGTAGTATGGGGGGTGCTGGAACCAGGTTTCCGTACCCTTGAGATGTTTGAGGGGTTGATTCAGTCCAATTGTGAGTCCCTTCACGTAGGTTACTTCGTGCACTTCCCTGGCCTTCGCACCCTAATATATTCGCCTTCTCACAGCCCTAACCAGGGGCTGTGGGACCTTCGTGCTGCTAGAGCAGCAATCTGCACTATTTCCTTAAGTTAAACCTGAGTTCTTATCTTCTTACCCTAGTTAGTTGTCTTCACGTAAACATATGCCTTATTTTATATTTATCTATTTAGCACATTCATATGAGTTCGCACTGTAAATAAACAATAAACTTTCTATTCATACCCAATAACACATAAACATGAAAAGATACACAAAAATATGGTAAAACTTCTCTTTTATTAAATCATCCCACGACTACAGACTCGACCTGCCCCGCACACTCAGCTGCAAGGGTCCGCGCACTTTACTGCAGACTACTAGGCCTCTGCGCACTCAGTTGTAGAGCCTTCTCCTACTCTACAACCCAAAGACACGGCTTACACGTCGACTCAATGCTTCATCAATTCCTTAGCTTCATCATGCTCTCTTCTTCTTTCTACACTTAGAGCCTTGCTCTATTTATACAATCCCATGGTCACGGACCACAGGTAGATCTTTCAAACTGACATTACATTACAAAAACAAGGGTGGACAACCCTATGACTCTATTATTACTTTGTGCTCTGCGTCCACAATTTACAAAGTATTTACAATGGAATTAGTCAAAACTTGGGCTTTAAGCCCCAAAACATGCCTTGGGGGGATTCCAAGCCCAACAGGCCCCCAACACAAACATCGTGACTTGCCCTCGAGTCACTCTGTCGGTGCGAAGATATTTGTGCGGAGACCCTCCAACTCTACTCGAATAGCTACAAGGTCGGCAACGCACTAAGCGGTTGCCTGCTGAATCTCCTGTACCCGTTTTTCCGAGACCACGGTGTCGGAATTGCTTCCCTGGATCTGTTCCTGTGTCCCATGCATTTGCGTGAGCTTTCCTTCAATTTTTGTTGTAATGATGAAGGCCTCATCGATCCAAGGCTGAACGCACGCCTTCAAAACTGCTTCTCTGTGTCGTGCTACGTCCACTTGCTCTTTCAGCGCTTTGGCCTATTGCATTCGTGCGAGCCTCTGAGTGAGGGCCATTTTCTGCGCGGTTCCTTTGACGTTGTCATACTGCTGCTAGATCTCATTCCCCTCTGTCTCTAAGCGTTAGATGTTAGGGTCCTCCTATAGATTGGTGAGGACCTCGAAGGACTCTTCCAACATTCTGGTGCAGTCCCTTACTGCACTACTGATCTCTTCCATCCCTGATGTAATAGCGCTGGTGCGCTGTTCTCTTACCTCTGGAGGGGTGGATAGTTGCACCTTCAACCGCAGCTCTGCTATCTGAAGGTTTAGCTCCAGCTGAACCTTGGCCATTTCTTCTCGTGCCTCGTGTACCCCTGCTGCTAATCTATGGATGCGCACCTCTGCTGGTGCGTCTGTTAGGATGGCCAGCTCAGGGACCATCTGATAGGCTTTTTCCAGTACCTGTACCATCTGCCTATTCTGCGACACAACCTCATCACCCTGTAAGCTCAATTGCTCCATGTTGATATTTTTCTCGCTCAGCACTTGTAACACGTGGCTCTCCCTAGCCCACAGTTCTATAGTAATCCCATCCTGCAGAACATAGAGCATCTCCCATAGGAGTGCAACCATGTTGATCCATATCCCTTTTAGTGCACTAACCATAGGCTTGTCGACCTCATTTGTTGTAACCAGTGCCCCTTCTGGCAGCACTATTGTGTTGGTTGTCTAAGCACATAGCATTTGCTAGGCTACAGCAATTCCTACTGCAAGGTTGGTTGAAAGAGTACTAGCCTCAAGAGTGCGCACCTGCAACTCCTAAATCTACGCTCTGAGGGCCCCAACACAATCTAATTCTCCTTCACGAAGTTCTGGAGGGCCTTTGTGGTGACGTCGCGTATGGTCTCTCCTATATCATGCAGATCACCCTCAGTAAGGGTGATTGGGTCGATCGACAACTTATATGCTTTCACCTTCTTGTGTGGTCTCGTTCGCTCGCTCGGGCGCTGGCGCTTTAACTGTGTTGATGCTGTTTATGGGCTCGTGCCGCCCTGCTCTTCCTCTATTCCTGTCTCTTTCTCCTGCCCATGCAAAGGCGACTTCTAGCCCTCGCGTGCCTTCTCGAATGCCTCCTGTGCTGCTGCTACTGTGTTCTTTTTCTATTCTACTGCTGTTTACGCATCGTCCCGTGCCTCCTATGTTTTTGTTACCGCTACTTCTTTCCTTCTCTTTTTTGCTAACTGTGCCATGCATAGTTTGCCTCCTTTTTCTTCCTCTGCACATCAGACTTCTCTACCGCGGTGATGTCTGGGGTGTGCCACTCTGGCAGCCATGTTTCCAATACATCGAAAATCACATCATTGGTGGCGATGAAGGGTAGCTCAGTCCACTTCTTTGCAGGGTCCTTGTGCGCTCTGAGATATATGTGGTGGAAGTCCGGTTTAAATTCTACAAAACTTTGTAGGATGTTGTAGATAGTGGGTGATAACCGCGGCTTGCGGTTAATCCCCATTCTGATGTTCATCTCCATGAACACCCAAAATATCTTGCTGTCACGGATCCGGTTTGCGTCTTTCGTGGCCCACAAAAAAGAATACTTTGCGGCCTCTGGCAGATCCCTTGCAATTGTGGGGAACTGGTTGTCCTCTGGCAATTCCCCTACCACCAACACTATGGACAGCATAAGCCATGCATAGTGGAACATTTTTCCTTGTTCTTGTGCCTCGTGGCAATTCTCTAGGAATTCTTTGCATAAGAACACAGACTAGTTAAATTGGACCCCCCTCGCGCACTGTTCAGCAAGTGCAACCACCAGTGCAGGCACCTCGTCCATGCAGCACTTCCGCATGAGCTTGCCTGCCAATATCTAGGTCACAACTTTAACTGCTTTGTTGTTGATGCTAGATATGGCATAGCCCCTTTTCTTCTTCTCCAGATTGTATTTCTTCTTCATGGCCTCCGCGATGGCCAAATCGTTGCTCTTCCCCTCTGAGATGTCTGTGGAGTCCTCTCCTTTACATGGAAGCCTCGTAATGTAGTGGATTAAGTGGTCTGTGATGGGGATGGGCTCCTCCAACCATAAACATCCACCATGCACCAGGCAGAGCAACTGCCTGATGACAAAGATCGTCACTGGGGCGCGGTGGAAATGCGACACCCAGAGCAGGTTTAATAACCCTGCCTTTTCCACTTCATGTAACCACTTTCGCGGCTCCAATTCTATAACTCCCACCGCAGTATTCTGCTTTGGCTTCATGAGCTACACGACCTCTAGATGAGGGAATTTCTTGTGGTTAGTGAGATCCCAATATTCAAACTTCAAGTTTGGCACGCGCCCCAGGTGCGTGCCCTTAAAGATGATGTCGTCCGGGAGGAGCGGAGTCTGGAGAGAGCTCTTGCTCTCATCGAGGTCCTTCGGCACTTTTGCCTTCCCCTTCCGTGGAAGGATATACACGGGCAGCTTGGTTGGGGGGTACGCAACCTTGGTTTCTACTTCCAAACCCTTGTTCTCATCTTCTTCAATTATGAGGTCCTCCATGTCTTCCTCCTCCTCGTTGGTTTCCAAGTTAACTGCTTTCTATTTCTCCTCCATCGTTAATCTAGTGTGCAACAGGTTTCGTGGGGACACACGCACCAGAATAATTGGTTGTTTATCTTTCTTCGGCCTCGGCGTATGCGGCGATTTAGGGATTTCCACAACAATCCTAGTGCCTTCAGGGCCATGTTCCACGGTCAGAGCCTGCGTGGCATCTTCGGCGATCATCTCTGCAATTTCCCTAGCTTCCTCAGATGTTGCCATCTTGCTCGTCTAGAAATATTTCAATCCCTCAATTGGGGGCTCATTCAACACTCAACATAGGGCAAGCAGATTTTGATTCAGAATATGCTGGGCATACAACAACTCAATTCGCAAATGACCAAGTGTTGTTTGCTGGGAAGCCCTTTGTAATTTATAGCATCTTTTGAATTTGAATTCAATCATTCCCCCCAAATCCGGTCCATTAATGCACCCTTGGTGGCAGATTTTACCAAATCTTGCCCATAAAGCGCGTCTTAAATCCCTGCCGCCCGCTGCATTTGGTCTCAAGTCAAGCATCACATCGTGAATAATGACTACAATGGTCACTTTCCAGCCAACCCGCGCGGCAGCGCAACCCCCCTTGCGTGGTCACGGACCTTGTGACACTTTGCTCCTGCGCGCAGCTCCAACATTACGCAACTCACAGGCAGAGTAGTTTATAGTCCCGTGCCTCCTTTCAACTACCTGGAGCGCTAAGACTGTACTTCCCACAGTTAGTCAAGTGGCCATGTTACTTGTATAGGGTGTCAACTGGTCATCCATCACTTTTCCTAGAAATCATTCACTTTCTATTGTTACTGGCCGCATCGCGCACTTTATCATTTGCAGTGCGCCCCCATGGGTGATCCATTTTGTAATATGCGGTCTAATCCAAGGCATCGAGCTGATAAACTCTCGGTGGTAGTCCCCAAATTTGTCAATGTGATCATGCACACCCTGTTTTATCACCCTGGTTTTCTTATTGATAAAATCCTTTTTGATTTCATCTGCAAGCTTCTTGACTTCTGCTTCCAGCTGAGCACTTTTCTCCCTTAATCACACCCTTTCTTTTATACGTTCTTAGAGCCTAAGATCACCCTGTTGGATGTCTTCCTTAGGTCCCAAGCGTTTTGCTTTGTTCAGCTGCGTAATCCCTTCTTCTAAGGCTCCACGAGCCATCATATCTACCGGCGCTGCTATGCGTGGACTAGGCATTTTATACTCTATGGGGATTACAATGTTCGCCCCATATTCCAACCTCGAAGGCGTCTGCTCCGTCAGTTTCTTGCACTTTGTCCTATAAGGCCACATAACCACTGGTATGTGCAGGTCCCAATCAGTCTGCTGCACATTGTGGACCTTGTTCAGTACTTTTCATACTTCGTTAAAGGCTTTTGCGTGGATAACCTTCCATGCACTTGTTCTTTCCATACTCTGTTGTACCTCTGAGATAGTAATACGTCAGCTACCAATGCCAGAGCATCTAAAATAATTGTTTTGGGGTTTTTGGTTTTAGTTTTTGAAGACCAATGAATGAAGATAGATGTATAATTGAAATACTTAATCCTTTGGATAATATTAATATCTTAGCGAAGGGCCGCTATAAAGCTTTACACAGTGATATAGATCAAATAGTGGTGAGAAGAAGACAGAAATAATATGATTATCACAGTTTCCAGACTGTAAAAAAAAACAATCATAAGTGTGAAAACCTTCTAAACTACATTCCAAAGATTCAAGGTAGTATACTTAAGCTTACAAAAGATGCTGATGATTTATTGATTAGAGGGGATTAGCTAAATAGACAGTTCATTAATCCATTCTCTTAATAGATGATCACTTCAGGAGCTTATAGGAATAAATTGAGACATAATTATTCCTACATAGATAGCTCTATAAGTCATAAGCATATGAAGAGAAACATAATGATTGATAATTGGAAAAGCTTACAGGATAACACAAACTGTGTGAAATCAAATTCATAATCCTCTGCTTTGTATTAAGGTTCCAGAAAAACTGAGTACATCAAGTGCCTACAAGAGCTTCCTTCAAAGGTGCAACTAGGTTCAAACTAGAATGAACAGTCAAGAATTTACAAGCAATGAATAATGAACCTTGAACATTGAACCTATAACAACTCGAGAAGAGAGTTATTTATACAATAATGAAACTAAGAAAATATCCTAAAACTGATTAAGATTTATTCTAGGAAAGGAAAGATCTTCATGGAAGAAGATAGGGGCAACCATTGAACTGCTTCTTGCTGTCCCTTTTATTCAAGTTGTGCTGGCTTTGTTGTTTGATATTTTTCCCTTTACGCTGTTTGATTTATTTGTATCCTTCATGCTAGTTAATTCCTTCATTTGATCTTTCATTTGATACTCTTTAAACTCTATGAATATCCTTTGACCCTGCTGAGTAACCTTTATTGTGTTCCTTTTTACCATTGCATTTAATGTTTTTTTACTGTGTTTTTCAATAGTAAGATCTTCGTATTTGTCTTCAAACTGTATGTAGGATTTTTATTTGTAAGCTTGGAACAAAAGTTTTTACCTGCAAAACACAGAAATTGTTAAGAAAACATAGGTGACAGAGAAGGACATCAATGGGTTTATTGAGCTCGAAAGGATATTGGAAGGATTCCAGAGCATATCGGAAGGTAAAACAATGGTTTTATTGGCCGTAGAGGCTTATGGAGGCTTCATTGTGTAAATGGGCAAAACAAAGCCAAAATGGTGATTTTTGCGTTTAAACGGAAAAACAACTTTCTTTTTTAAATATGGCACAAAGTGAACAGTGGTCATTTTGTCGTTATGTGAGAGGTGGTTTTGGTTTTCATCGCACCGCTTATGAGGCGCGGGCGGTTTTGGGAGGGGTCACCCAATACAATTTGAGCCTGACATGTAGCAAAGGGAGGTCAGTGGAATACCGCTTTTCGGGTGGGTAATGCTCGGACAGAGAGCCAACCCGAAATTGCTTAGTGTCGTTGGATTTGAATGCACGTGATCGGACGGTGGTGGAGCGAAAGACCAGCGTGGAGGGGCCTAATGATTAATTATGGTGGCATGGGCTTTATTATGGGTTAAAGACTAAGATTAGCGGGGTTTTATGGTTAAACAAAGGTTTAGGTTAATTCTTCGTTTAAATCATAAAAACATTTTAACGAAGAAAACCTTCACAAAACATGGTATGGCAGACTTGAAATTGTATGAATTCGGGCGAATAAATGATGTCGGGTCTAGGTTCATCACATATCGTAATCATAGTTTTAGTGAAGGAAGGCCCATCGCAAAGGAATGCGATAGGGGCTAGACGCGACGTGGAAATAAATCATGAATAATACTGCGATTGGGTCCAGGTTCCCATCGCATATCGAAGATCGCAATGGCGGAGGGTGTATGTTTCAGCTGGGACTTGCGATGAGGGCGGAAGCGAAATGGGTGATGAATTATGATATATATTTGCGTTAGGTCCAAGTGCATCGCGCATTGCATATCGCAATGCGGAGGAGAGTGGATGCACGTTGAAAGGTTTGCGATCCACCAATATGCGATATGTTATGAAATACATAGTTTTATTATAAAACTTATGGTTTCGGGGTATTTAGTAAAGGAAGTTAATAATATACGGGAGAGGGAAATTTTAGGGGTTTAATACATTAAGTCAGCGTTAATATGAAATATGAGCGGAAAGGGGAAATACACTATGTATAATGCTTTTCATGAGCAATTTTATTTTCATATATATGCATCAATACTTAGGCTAAACATCTTTTGTGGGTTTTTGGGTAAAAAGGGATTTAACATGGGGTTTTCACTTTTCCTAGGAAAAAGGAATTTTAACCTTAGGAAAAGGGGTTTTTTTATGGAAAATGAATGAATATGAAGTGTATGAAGGTGGGAAGGGGAAATTAGTAAATATAGGGATGAATAGGGATGAGGAAAGTTAATTAATTTATCTTGTAGACCTTCATTTGCTTTGTGTAATTGCATCATGGTCATAGAAACATATGGTAAAACATGATAAATGTACATTTTGTCCAATGAGTCATCATACTTCTGCAACCTTTCTTCTACTTACCCTTTGCTTATCCTAACATTTTTTCTTCACTTAATGGGTGCATTTAAGCTAGCAAACCGTTTTCCTTTCTTTTTATTTAAAAAGCAAACTATCTAATTCTAACCTTATAACATCCAAGGGCTCAGATTAAACTGATGAGAACCTTATTATTCTCTACCTAACTACTGATCTGCCAAGATTAAATAGTTTGGCCAGATCTTTATTCTCTAACTATAACATCAAATTTAAAGCATGAAGCAGTCAATATTAAACTATTTGACTGTCATGGGTTGTGGCATTTATGACATGTTGGAAATAATACTGAGAGGGGGGGGGGGGTGAATCAGTATTATCAAATCAATAAAACTTTTTCATTTCCATATTAAGATTCATATACGCTACTTTAGTTAAGGATACCTGCGTATATACGCAACTGTGTTTAATGCAACTAGCGTATATCCAGTCAACTTATGATTCAGTTAGTTGATCTTCAATGAGTGCATCAGAACACTATTACCACATTAACAGTAAAGTGGTGCAGTAAAACAGAATAGATCATCACACATAAGGAGCACGCATGAACACCATGATATGAGGTGGAAACCTAATGTGGGTGAAAACCACCTGCTGCAATTCGTCTCTATCTTCCTTTAATAAGAAACTTCTTTTTACACTAGTACTGGTGCAGTCTTATACCAGTACGTAGGCTTCTACCTACAGAAGACTACAACCTTCTCTCGTTCTCCAGACTCTCTTGGAAGGGAGATACAACCCCCTTAGCTCTTGTACTAGCTGAAGTACTAGTACGTAGGTGTTGGCCTACGGAAGACTACAACCTTTTCTTTTCTTCTAGGGACCACGTTTCATAAATTTTCGGACTGGATCCATAAATACAGAACAATCACTACTGCAATACAATCATCAACTTATACCTGCATCATCAATCTCTAAATCACCCAATACTGAATCACTGAAACCCTGTCATCAAAACACAGTTACCAGAACATAGACCAGAGCCTAGAACTCTGCAACAACCACTAGAACCAAACATCAACCTGAAACATCAAATCTCATAATGCATACGCTACTTGACTATATAAAAACCGCGTGTATACGTGCTTTCACCAAAGAGAACCCGCGTACAGATCTAAAGATAATTACTTATACCTTCGCTGCCATTTCCAACTTGATTCAGATCGAGCCAAGCATCACGAACCCATAACCATCATACTGGATCTCCAAACTTCATCAGACATTTATCACTTCTACCTTCTTGGCCTAATGATCTTCTCCTTATATAGGTTTAGGCTTCTCTCAATACCATGGTCCAAAACCATGTAGAACCAAATACCACAAACCAATACCAAAATACCATGGACCAAATACCATGGACCAATACTTAGTTTTCCAACATGTATGCGCCTTTCCTTCTGTGAACCTACGTGTGTGCGCATACGCGCCTTTTGTTCTTCTCACCCGCGTGTATACACACTTTCATTAAGGTTAACTTGCATATATCTCTCTCTTGACCTACTATACTAAGATCTATCCTCTGATTGAGTTTCCATCACCTGTATCATACCTCTGAGTGAGTTTCCATCAAGGACAACACTTGTATCATAATGCCAACAATCTCCCCCTTTGGACGTGATGGCAACCACCACACCAAGTCACTTTCCCCCTTTGACATCAAGGGCAAAGGGCAGACCAAGAAGTTCTCTCCCTCTGCTGTCCATACTCCCCCTGAGTACCTGTTGAAATCTATGATTGGACTCCCCCTTTGTATATGCCAAGATGTACCAATCTGTCCATGCTCCCCCTGAGCACATGCAAGGTTGTTATAACAAAGACCAGCAATCCATTTAAGACCATGATAGTCATTATCCATTATCATACATCATATATGATTTGCACCATAAGCATCAACATCCAAACCTGCAATACCATTCCTTTGATCAAACAACAAGATGTATCATTTAGCCTCATAAGCTTCATCACAAAAGGCTTCTAACCATAATGCAAACACTGCATTATTTGAAGTATATGCTCCCCCTGAGCCTGTGCCAACCATCATATACCGTGACCGAACCATTTCCTGAGTCTGTTCTGTTGCCTTTTCTTCTGAGCTCCTTATACGCGACTCTGCAGCCTCTAGATCGCGTATATACGCGACTTGTCTTCATTATATCAACGTATGCAAAATGGAATACTGAAGGTATTCACTTTTAGTTTCCCTTGTGTCTGTTATGTCAGCTAACTGAGTTATGTCAGACCTTTCTGTCTCTAATTTTGTCTTCTTCAATACCTGGAGTTGTGATGATGTATAATCCTCTTGCTTTGGAGTTTGAATTTTGCTCCTGCATTCCCTTGCTTTATGTCCAAAATTGTTACATGCATAAAATCTTACATGATTTATGTTCCTTCTATTGCAATCAATTGTTTTGTGGCCAAACATATTGCAAGCAAAACAATATCCTTTGAAGTACTTGGAATGTGATGATCTTGTGTGATGGTCTTGAACCATTCTGCTTCTGCATCTGGCTGCAACATGTCCAAGATTATGACATACATAACATTCAACATTATCCAATGGTGGAAATAATCGTCTATCACGTCCATAGTTAGGAGTAAAGGATTTTCTTTGAGGAATTTCTTTCCTTGGCTGTTGATGAGGTTGTCCTTTCATCTCCTTGTTGAGCATTTCAGAATTCTCATTAGAGTTCCTTGCCTCACCTTGTGAGCTAGATTCACCTTCAACTAATTCATAAAAGCCAAGACCAGTTTTGATAGTAGGGGATCTTTAACTACCAAGAATGTCATCCAAAATATTAGTATTATCTTGAAATCGTAACAGTTTATCCTTTTCTTCTAATTTACTTTTCAAGATATTTACCTCAACCTGATGTTGTTCTTCCTTTTCCAGACACTGCTTCCTTATGTTTTCTTCAGCTTTTCGTACTTATTCCACTTGTTGCCTTAATTCGATCACTTCGTGTTCTTGTTCTTCAAGAGCTTCTCTATTTTGCTTCTTTGATTCTTTAAGATCTTCCTTTAGAGAGAGGATCTTCGATTCAAGTCTCTGAATTGTTATGCTCTGATCTTTTACTACATCCTGCAATTGCTCCCTTACTCTGGTTACTGACTCCAATTGTTCTTTTAATCTGGTAACTTCTTCTGTTTCTACGTCCTTCTTTTCATATGCCATGAGAAGTCTAATGTCTTCATCACTATTGGATGAGTCATTACTTTTAACATGGGTGTAATAACTTCTATTACCTTCTTCAGACATCTTTCCTTTGTTATGAGGGCATCTAGCCGCGTAGTGACCAACTCTACCACATGAAAAGCATTTGAAAGGTAGCTTGCCTTTGAACCTTCCAGATCCCCGTTCAAGATTCTTGACAAAATTTACCTCATCTTCTTCTTCTGAGCTATATCTTGATTCATTTGCTGAGACTTCAAATGCAGCTTCTCTCATATCTGATGGTCCTCCTTTTTTCATCTCATAAGCAGTTAAGATTTCGTGAAGTTGTGACATAGTGATTTTCTGCAGATCCTCCTTTTCTTCTATGGTAGAAACTTTGGAATCAAATTTAGCAGATAGGGATCTTAAAACCTTTTCAACTAAGACAACTTCCTTAAATTGTTCACCCAGATTCCTCATACAATTGACAATCTCATCTATATGCAAAAAGTAATTAGCTATGCTTTCATTACTATGCATTTTAAGATTTTCATACCGTATTCTAAGAGTTTGAAGCTTTGCTCATTTTACCTGTTCATCTCCTTCGTATCTTAGAATGATTTTGTCCCAAATTTCTTTGGCTGATTTGAAATGCATGACCTTCATAAATTTTGATTGTGACAAACTTCCCAATAAGACAATAACAACTTTGGCATTGAGTTCATATTTCTTTCTCTCTGCTGTATCTGTAGGAATTGTTGATGGATATGTGTATCCTTCTTCCACGATTCCCCAAACATCCGTTCCAAGCAATTGTAGATATGTTGTGGTTCTTATCTTCCGGTGGATAAAGTTGCTCCCATCAAAGATTGGTGGTCTGATGGCTGCCTCTCTTTCTTGATTACTCATTCTGATGGATCTTTCCTTCAAGCGATCAAGCTTCTTCTAAAGGACCTGATCTGATACCAATTATTGGAAATAATACTGAGAGGGGGGGGGGTGAATCAGTATTATCAAATCAATAAAACTTTTTCATTTCCATATTAAGATTCATATATGCTACTTCAGTTAAGGATACCCGTGTATATACGCAACTGTGTTTAATGCAACTAGCGTATATCCAGTAAACTTATGATTCAGTTACTTGATCTTCAATTAGTGCATCAGAACATTATTACCACATTAACAGTAAACCGGTGCAATAAAACAGAATAGATCATCACACATAAGGAGCACACATGAACACCATGATATAAGGTGGAAACCCAATGTGGGTGAAAACCACCTGCTGCAATTCGTCTCGATCTTCCTTTAATAAGAAACTTCTTTTTACACTAGTACTGGTGCAGTCTTATACCAATGCACAGGCTTCTACCTGCAGAAGGCTACAACCTTCTCTCATTCTCCAGACTCTCCTGGAAGGGAGCTACAACCCCCTTAGCTCTTGTACTAGCTGAAGTACTAGTACGTAGGTGTTGGCCTACAGAAGACTACAACCTTTTCTTTTCTTCCAGGGACCATGTTTCATAAATTTTCAGACTAGATCCATAAATACAAAACAATCACTACTGCAATACAATCATCAACTTATACCTGCATCATCAATCTCTAAATCACCCAATACTGAATCACTGAAACCCTGTCATCAAAACACAGTTACCAGAACATAGACCAGAGCCTAGAACTCTACAACAACCACTAGAACCAAACATCAACATGAAACATCAAATCTCATAATGCATATGCTACTTGACTATATCAAAACCGCGTGTATACGCGTTTTCACCAGAGAGAACCCGCGTACAGATCTAAAGATAATTACTTATACCTTCGCTGCCATTTCCAACTTGATTTAGATTGAGCCAAGCATCATGAACCCATAACCATCATACTGGATCTCCAAACTTCATCAGACACTTATCACTTCCACCTCCTTGGCCTAATGATCTTCTCCTTATATAGGTTTAGGATTCTCTCAATACCATGGTCCAAAACCATGTAGAACCAAATACCATGGACCAATACCGAAATACCATGGATCAATACTTAGTTTTCCAACATGTACGCGCCTTTCCTTCTGTGAACCTGCATGTGTGCACATACACGCCTTTTTTTCTTCTCACCCGCATGTATACGCACTTTCATCAAGGTTAACCTGCATATATCTCTCTCTTGACCTGCTGTACTAAGATCTGTCCTGTGATTGAGTTGCCATCACCTGTATCATACCTCTGAGTGAGTTGCCATCAAGGACAACACTTGTATCATAATGCCAACATGACAAGCTGCACACAACCATTATTTTGCAGAAAAATAGTAGTGTCATTTGGACTTGCTCGCTTTCAGAGTTTATTTGTTTCCTTTTCTTTCTAACCTAACATTTTCTTTTTGTCTTGATTTTTTAGGACATCTAACCTAACATTTTATTTGATATGGACATCATCATCAAGATATTTTCAAAAACATTTTATTCAATATTGTTATGTCCATATCCTAACTTAACATTTTTTCAAATATATTCTATCTTATCAAAACCAAAAAAAGCTACAACATTGGCTCCATTAGGGGATTGCTTTCTCCTGTAGAATGCAGAGAACCTGCAAATCCATGTGCCTTCTCCTCGGGCTATGGAGTCCTTGCTGTAAGAAAAATCACACTGACATCTTGAAAAGTAAAAGAAAACTGGAGTATTTACAATGGAAACTATTTCAACTTTTTAGTACTGAATGTAATGTTTGAGAAACCTTCCATTTACAGGATAAGTGGAATATAGCCCCTCAAGATTCTGCAACACAAAAGTTTTGTTACCCTTCACTTCAGCAATTGCTAAAGGTCCAAACCATAGATTGTCAAATTTTCCATGCTTTCCTTTCTCTTCTCTCCTGGCATCCCATCTTAGAACTATATCACCTTCCTTAAAGTCCCTTTCTCTAGCTCTTCTGTCAAACAGGGCTTTCATCTTATTCTAATATTTCTTCAATTTGTGTTGAACTTCATCTCTATTTTCATTAAGTTCAATAATTTGATTTATTCTTCTTGAAAAATCATCAGGTTCATCTGTTGAATCCTGCAGGAATTTTAAAACAGGGAAGGCCAAATTGGTAGGGAAGATTGCATCTTTCCCATAGACTAATTGAAATGGAGATTTTCCAGTTGATCTCTTTGGAGTAATTTTGTTTTCCCATACTGCATAAATCAAATGTGAATCCCAGCTCTTCTTATGATCAGCTAGAGTCTTTTTGATTACCTTTACCAGACTTTTGTTTGATGACTCTGCAAGGCCATTACCTTGAGGGTAGTATGGAGTTGAATGATGTAACAAAATCTGATATTTTTGGCAAAAGTCAATCATTTTAACACTAGAAAAAGCTGTTGCATTATCAGTGACAATTTGAGTTGGGAAACCAA
This sequence comes from Pinus tabuliformis, assembly GCA_031772625.1. Taxonomy (NCBI): domain Eukaryota; kingdom Viridiplantae; phylum Streptophyta; class Pinopsida; order Pinales; family Pinaceae; genus Pinus; species Pinus tabuliformis. Next base: position 138,640,960 of record CM062820.1, read on the forward strand.
ATCTAGATAAGATATTCTCCTCAATAAACTTAATTACTACTGAATCAGTAGCATTTCTGACTGGAATTGCTTCCACCCATTTAGTAAAGTAGTCTGTTGCAGTGAGGATCCATCTATGTTGATTACTTGAAGTGGGGTGAATCTCTCCAACAAAATATAATCCCCATTGAGAAAAAGGTGTTGAAACTATTGATGGAACAAGTGGAAGAGCTGCTAATTTTTGTTTACCAGTCAACATTTGACAAGGAACACAACCTCTGACCTTTGCCCCTACTTGTAAGAACAATGTGGGCCAATAAAATCCTCCCCTCAAAATCTTGTATGCTGTTGCTCTCCAAGCATAATGTTCCCCACAAAATCCTGTATGAAACTGATCAATGATTCCTTCAGTTTTTGATTTTGTTAAACATAATAACAAAATATTTAGTGGATCTTTCCAGTATAAGTTTGCATTTATAATGCAATACTTGACTGATTTTAACTTAATCTTCTCAAGACGGATGGCGAACCCTAGCTCCCCCGTCTCCTTGCCCTCGGCCGCCGTAAGCTCCTGGATTGCACTGCGTGAGAAAAGGTTTGAGAGATCGGAGCATAGACTCCGGGGCTGTCTCTCTGCTGCAGATCAGCAACAAGGCCACGCCATTTTCACTGGCTCGAACCCCAGCTTTGATGCTTCCAGGCCCCAGGCCGCCGTTGGGTCACAAATCGCTCCGACCGCGAAGGGATTGAAGAGATCTGGGCAAAGATCATGGGGTCTTCTCTCATCGGCAGGTACTCAAGATCTCCATGCCATGATCACTGGGGTTGTAGATCTAGAAGAGCCTGCTATCCTCTTATCGGAGAGCTACGGGAAAACATGGCCCCGTCCCCCTGCTTCCACGGCGCGACGGAGCAGCCCCCTTTCGACTGCTGAAGCAGTGGACAAGGAAAATCGTGCGGCTCCCTTAGCCTATCCTCGGACCAGCGCTTCCAGAAAAGAAGGGACGACACTAATCAGATGCATGCCGCCCCTGCACACTAGACCAAGGCCGGATTCGAAACTCTATCAAGGCATCTGCCTTCCTGCTCCTCAGATCGGTTGGGGAAAAAGGCCTTCAGAATCATCCGCAGCTATCCAGATTCAAATCAGGCTTCTTTCAGGAAAAACTATGCTTCAATGGGTTCGCCAGGCGGATCTTGTGCAGAATCTCAAGGATGCATTGGACATCAAATTGGGAATCCCTTCGGCAGACCAACGGCTTCTCTACCAAGGTAAACATCTTGAGGATCTCTTTCCTATTTCTTTTTATGGCATTGAGAAAGATGCATCTATTATCCTTTCCCTTCGTCTTAGAGGAGGAGCTGGGGGAGAGCCTTCCTCAGCTAAGGTTTTTTCGTACAAAGATGCAGTCCATGGCAAGCAGACTGACAAGACAGAGCCACCAATACAGACTTCACCCAAGCCCTTTTTGGTTGACAAAGTGGAGGAGATCCCATCAGTTGAAATCTCCTACCCTGATCTTGAAGACGAAACCCAGAAATTTGCTGAAAGAGCCATCATCTGCAGATTCAATGGGTTCTGGCCGCGCTCACAGGATCTTTATGACTGGATCAAAGACAACTGGACGGATCGGTGTAAGGTTTATTTCTATGCAAAAGGATATTTCATAGTGCTGTTCGATGACCTAGAGCATTGCTACAATGCCCTAGACGAAGGCCCTTGGTTCATGGGTTCAGCTGGTCTCTTCCTAACTCCATGGTTTCCCGACTTTGACCCAGCTTCAGCAATCATCACCAAGGCTCCGGTATGGATCAGGCTTCCAAATCTCCCAGTTCACCTGTGGCGTACAGAAGTATACAGGCAAATAGGCAATTCCCTGGGTAGCTTTTGGAAGGGAGACTACCAGAGAGAGAGGCAGGGTCTATATACATACGCCAGAGTTTGTGTGGAGCTTGATTTAAGTAAGGGATTGCCAGAGTACATCAATCTCAAGATCAAGGACGCCATCTGGACCCAATTTCTAGAGTACGAGAACACTGCCTTCAGATGCCGTCATTGTCACCAAACAGGGCACCTACATATCTCTTGCCCATCGCTGTCAGCAAGAGCAAAAAAGGGCCTCTTTGCTAATACTAAGCCCAAGCGTTGGGCTCCCTGCCCGCCGCCAACCGGAAGCTCCAGCCCCCCTAGTATGGAAAAGGTTCCAAGTATGGAAAAGGAGGAAAAAAAGTCAGAACCAGATCAGATGCCGCAGACGATGGATCCGCCCACGAACATTATGGAGCACACCCATGTCTCAGCAAATTCCCAGAAACGTCCCCATGAGACTTCCTCCTCTGATTCAGAGAAGGAGTCCCCAATGATAGAGAACTCCAGTCTCCAAGTTGTTCTTGCCCATCCTCCTCATGAGGGCTGGACAAAAGTTAACAAAAAGAAAGGGAAAAAACATTGTGGTGTAATCACTGTCCCGTTGGAGTAACAGCCTGACAGTTAGTTTTTGCTATCGAATATTCAGGTGTATCAGAGTTTGTTTCTTCCTTCCGAGACCGAGGTTGATGAATTTATCATTTCCGGTCTGTCGGTCTTTTGTCTTTCCTGTAGCTCTGTGATTGTATCTCTCTTCCGGGACCGAGGTTGATGTATCTATCATTTCCGGTCTGACGGTCTTTTGCCTTTCCTGTTTGTACCATATTGATTTCTCTTAATAGATTTAGTCTTTACCGAGAAAAAAAAACTTAAGGGTTTTACACTGGGTTTTGGAGAACAATGTTGGACACTCAAAATGGATCAAGAAATTTACAGTATCTTGATACCAGTTTGACAGCAAGAATTTTTCATCAATGTGTATAAGACTGATTTGCTCTAAAGGTAGAGGTTCTTGTGGATTCTCCCCTTTAGGATGAAGGGAAGGTTCTTGTGGATTCTCCCCTTTTGTAAGGACAAAATGTTCTTGTGGATTCTTCCCTTGTATTTCTAAAACATAATTGATTCCAAGAACTTTGCAGTTGGATTCAGCTAGAAGCTTGGCTAATCCTTGACCTTTTACTAGCTTAGTAGTCTTGATAGTTAGATCAAACTCCAGAATTTGAGTGATCCATCTACCGCTTTTCCCATCAGTGTCTGGTTGAGTTAGGACAATTTTCACAGCACTATTAGGGACATAAGTAGTAATAGGTGAAAGTACGACATACATCTTGAATGATTTCAAGGCTTGAATGAGGGCATAGGCTTGCTTCTCAATAATGTCATACTTAAGCTTAACATCTCATAACCTTGCTGAAAAAGGTTATGGGTTGGTCATGGGAATCTTCATTTTTCTGTAATAGAATGGCAGTAAGGGTTGTTTCAGAGGCAAAAGAGAAAATACTAAATGGCTTAGTATAATCAGGTCTGGCTAAGATGGGAGCTTCAAAGATAGCCCTTTTTATTTGTTCAAATGCATGCCTAGAAGAGGCAGTCCATTTGACTTCATGGTCCTTTTGGAGCATGTCAGTTATATCTTTTACAATCTCTGCATAATTTGGAATAAACCTCCTTAGAAAGTTAATATTGCTTAGAAAATCTTGAATCCCCTTCTTGTTTCTAGGTAAGGTCAATGTTTCAATGGCAGACACTCATTTGGGGTCAATTACTACTCCCTCCTTTGAAATTATATGGCCCAACAGTTTTCCTTCTTTGACAGAAAACAAGGACTTCTTAGGGTTCATTGATATTCCAAATCTTCTACACCTGTCAAAAACCTTCATCAAGTGCTTTAGATGTTTCTCATAAGATTTAGAAAAAACAGTTATGTCATCAAGATAAATAACCACAAATTTATTTACTTGACCCATAAAAGCTATGTCCATAGCTCTCTGAAATGTTGCTCTAGCATTGGTTAAGCCAAATGGCATCCTAGCGACATGAATGTACCCCAGGGTGTAGTAAAGGTTGTCTTCTTTCTGTTTGCTGTATCAACATTCACTTGATTGTAACCTGCAAAACCATCAAGCATAGAAAGTCTTTGTGCTCCTGAAACCATTTGAAGTAATTGATCCATTTTGGGCAAAGGATAATTATCTTTTAATGATGCCTTGTTCAAATTTCTAAAATCTAAACATAGTCTTATTTCTCCATTTTTCTTTCTAACAGGAACTAGATTTGCAACCCAATTAGAATATCTAAGAGGGAGGATGATCTGAGCATCTAGCATTTTCTTAATCTCCCTTTCTACAGTTGGTAGTAGGGCTAGATTTATCCTTCTAAGCTTTTGTTGATAAGGTTTTTCCTCTCGCTTCAAAGGAATCTTATGCTGTATTAATGAAGTATCATAGATCTTTAAATCAGCATAAGTCCAAGCAAAAACATCCTTATAATTTTGCAGTAACTTAAGATATTGAGCTTTGATCTCAGGGTCTAGAGATGCACATATTTTGATGTTTTTGATATCTTCATCAGTTCCAATGTTAATCTCTTCTATGTCATATTCTGAAGAAATGGACTGAGGGTTTTGGAGGACATCATTTTGATCAAACAATTTTTCTAAAGGAATGAGTCCTTTTGGAATAAAATTATTAGATAATTGAATAATGTCATGATTATCAATTTGGGTTTTAAAATCTGAAGTATCATTTCCATTTGCATTTTCATTTATTTCAGTTCTATCTTCATCAATTTGTAGAAATGAAAAATCATCTATTACTTGCAAAAATGATTTCAACTGTTCATCATCTTCAAATATTTTCCAATGTTTCAGATTATCTGGGATAGATGGCCTATATTTGACTTGTATCTGATAGAGTACATCAGTATGATCAGGAATTTTAAAAGAGCTAGCAGAGACAGCTAAGGCATCTGCATGAATATTCTGATCTCTGGGAATATGAGTCAAATTAAAAGCATCAAATAAGTTTTCAACTAAATCTCATACTTCATTTCGGTAGGACCTAAGTCTAGGGTCCTTGGTCTAGCAAACATTTCTTACTTGCTTAACAGTAAGTTCTGAATCAGTAAAAACACTTAAGTTTTGAACTTTTAAGCTTTTGGCTAATTGCAATCCTAAAAGGAAGGCTTCATATTCAGCCACATTATTTGTAGCTTCAAAGTCTAATTTACATGATTGGGTTATATTTCCTTTTTTAGGTGAAATTAAAACTAATCCAACTCTTGCCCCATCTTTCGTGAAAGAGCCATCAAAGAACAATTTCCAAATATCAGTTTGGTTTGGTTCAGGAATTTCAACTACCTCTTCAATTTTGACTTGAGTTTTATGTTGTTTTGAAGTGAGTTGAAAACAACCAAAGTCTTGATCTATTGCATAAATTGGATGGTTCCTTGGCTGGTCAGTCTTACAAATAGTATGTACAAATCTTACCTCTCTATATAATCTTAATTGCTCTCCTCCATAAATAGGAATAGTAGCATATGACATATCCATCTGTAGAGTTCCCCCTAATTTGGCACAGCAAGACCTAGAAAGGAGCATTCCAAACTTGGGAGGGATATCTGTGACAACAATATCAAGTACTACACTTTTCACTGGAATTTGGGCAAGGGTAACCACTAGATCCTTGATCAATCCCAAACAGGGCACCCTTTTAGAATCAAAGGTGTACAGGTCATGGTAGGATTTAGTTATGTCGAGTTTCAAATGGTCCATGATATATTTTGGCATAAGGTTGTGTGATGCTCTTGAATCAAGCATACAATTATACAACATGGAATCATTTGTTTTAAGAGTTACATAGAAAGGAGGCACTATCTCATCTATCATGTCTGAACTAGGGCCAAAAACTACTGCTGGTTTTTCATCTTGCAGACTTATGACATCACCTTCAGCATCAACCGAGGTATTTTGTATCCATTTTGTGACTTGGCTTTTATAACCAAGGTTTTTAGAAAGCTTTGACAGTGGAATTGGGATCTTAACCCTCTCTAATTCTTTTTCAACATTAAATGTAGTCAAAATGTTTTTACCAGTTTGGGTAGTATCAATTGACTGATCTAAGGGTTGAATAAGAGTTGTTTGAGCTTCAACAATTTTGGTACGTGGTTCAATTATTGGAGTTTCCTTTGGAGGTCTCTCAGGACTAGGCCTACACCTAAGATCATATCTCTTGTTTAACTCTGCAATTAAAAATTCAGAGAAAGCATGATATTTAGAGACCTGTGAAGCTTCCTGATCTTCTTGAACTTGATTTTGTTGTGAGAGAGGAATGATGACTGTTTGATTGGAAGAAGAATCCATACTATTAATATCTTTAGTAATTGTCATAGTATTATCATCAGGTTGTTGGTCATCTATCAGTAGAGGGGTAGGAACCTGTTGATCATTGCTAGGTCTCTGATGAATTTGTAGTGGTGGATTTCTTTTATACTGACCTTGATTTTGGTTTTGAGGTCTAGTAACTGTTTGTTGTATTGTCCTAGGTTGGGTCTCAATATTTGAAATCCTATTTGATAGGTTTCTAAGGAGAGATGTTATTTCATATATTTTTGAGTCTTCTGATTTAGTCTTAGAGGAACTAGAAGCTTCTTGAACAAATTTGAGTTTTCTTTGGGCCTTTTCTTCTTAAGCTTTAAAGAAGTTGAGGTTGCCCTATTTGCTTCTACTTCTATAGTGTTTGTTTGCATATCTTCAAGAGTTCTTGAAGTTCTCTCTCATAGCATAACAACAAAGTCATCATCAAAAGCTTTAGAAAAACTAGACTTAGCTACTGCTATAGGGGGCTTACAATCAGCAGGCATTTTGTGATAGAGTTTATTGAATCTTTTTAAGCTCTTCAAATTTTGTGAGGAAGTAAAGAGGGTTCTTTTTCACACCCCATTAATTTTTAAACATGGTTGTAAGCTCTTCCCAATTTCTAATGGAAGCTGCTGGTAACTGTCTAAACCAAATCCTCACATTTCCTTCAAGTGACTACACAAACAATATCATCTAAATGTTTTCTTGTTCAATATTCATGTTGTTTGCAAAGTCTAGGAAAGCTTGAAGATGGTCCTCAGCTGAGGGACTAGTTTCTCCATTGTACTTGGGAAGGTATTTTAAGTATCCAATTGGGAATGCATCAAGGTTATTAGGTAAGACTAAGGCAGCATATCTAGCCTATACAATAGGTCGGAAAGCCATGACAGAAGGTGGTGTATGAGGTGCTTGAGGTGTATGAGGTTGTCTAGGTGGAGTATGAGGTGTTTGTGTGGATGTAAAGGATGAAGAAGAAGTAGAGGAAGAAGATGGTGATTCAGGGGTTGATGAACTAGTTGGGGGTGAAGGAGGAGGAGATCTCCTGAAAGACTCCAAAGGAGTCTTAAGAAATAACTTTGGACCTGTAAAGGAATACATTATTTTGTTTCAAAGATAGGATTGGAATATATAGAGAAAGTCTCCTTGGGTTGTTCAGAAGAAGAAGCTTCAAGTCGGTCAAAAATGGAAGGAAAATGATAGGTGGTAGGGGATATGAAATCTGTGGGTTTATATTCTAGTAGATTAACACCCAAATCAGATTTAGTTTTAGGTGATCCTGGTGGTAGTTTGGGTATTGGATGATATTCTAATGAATGAATAAGGTAGGCTGACTTAAAATCAACTCCTCTATTTAGAAGTTCAACAATCCTAGGTGATAAATGAGACTAATCAGGATCAGATGGGATATTACTATAGGGGTCAAATGATTCTAATTCTTCATACTGTAGGACTAAAGAGGAAGAAGAAGATGGTTGGTGTCCCCTTTTAGAATTGGCTTTTCTTATAAGCCTTTTAGAATCTGACAGAGGACTAACTATGTCAGCTTCTGAACGAGATCTGGTATGTTTAAAAGGTGCCATCTTGGGAGTGTGGAGTAGCCTAGGTGAATGATTTTGACCTTTCTAAACCCTTTAATCACCTTAAAGGAAAAGAATGAATGAATATTGTTGTCCCAAGGGAAACTTAAATGAAATTCGAATCCCCGGCAACGACGCCAGTCTGATGTTGTACCTCTGAGATAGTAGTAGGTCAGCTACCAATGCCAGAGCATCTAAAATAATTGTTTTAGGGTTTTTGGTTTTAGTTTTGGAAGACCAATGAATGAAGACAGATGTAGAATTGAAATACTTAATCCTTTGGATAATATTAATATCTCAGCAAAGGGCTGCTATAAAGCTTTACACAGTGATATAGATCAAATAGTGGTGAGAAGAAGACATAAAATAATATGATTATCACAGTTTCTAGATTGTAAAACAGAATAATCATAAGTGTGAAAACCTTTTAAACTACGTTCCAAAGATTTAAGGAAGTATACTTAAGCTTACAAAAGATGTTGATGATTTATTGATTAGAGGGGATTAGCTAAACAGACAGTTCATTAATCCATTCTCTTAATAGATGATCACTTTAGGAGCTTATAGGAATAAATTGAGACACAATTATTCCTACCTAGATATCTCTATAAGTCATAAGCATATGAAGAAAAACATAATGATTGATAACTGGAAAAACTTACAGGATAACACAAACTGTGTGAAACCAAATTCAGAATCCTCTGCTTTGTATTAAGGTTCTAGAAAAACTGAGTACATCAAGTGTCTACAAAAGCTTCCTTCAAAGGTGCAACCAGGTTCAAAGTAGAATGAACAGTCAAGACTTTACAAGCAATGAATAATGAACCTTGAACATTGAACTTATAACAACTCGAGAAGAGAGTTATTTATACAATAATGAAACTAAGAAAATATCCTAAAACTGATTAAGATTTATTCTAGGAAAGGAAAGATCTTCATGGAAGAAGATAGGGGTAGCTATTGAACTGCTTCTTGTTGTCCCTTTTATTCAGGTTGTGCTGGCTTTGTTGTTTGATATTTTTCCCTTTAAGCTACTTGATTTGTTTGTATCCTTCACACTGGTTAATTCCTTCATTTGATCTTTCATCTGATACTCTTTAAACTCTATGAATATCCTTTGACCTTGCTGAGTAACCTTTACTATGTTCCTTTTTACCTTTACTGTGCATTTCAGGTTTTTTTACTGTGTTTTTCAATAGTAAGATCTTCGTATTTGTCTTCAAACTGTATGCATGCTTTTTCTTTGTAAGCCTGGAACATAAGTTTTTACCTACAAAACACAGAGATTGTTATAAAATATTGGTGACAGAGAAGGACATCAATGGCTTTATTGAGCTTGAAAGGATATTGGAAGGATTCCAGAGTGTATCGGAAGGTAAAACAATGGTTTTATTGGCTGTAGAGGCTTATGGAGGCTTCATTGTGTAAACGGGTGAAACAAAGCCAAAATGGTGATTTTTGCATTTAAATGAAAAAACAACTTTCTTTTTGAAATATGGCGCAAAGTGAACAGTGGTCATTTTGTCGTTATGTGGGAGGTGGTTTTGGTTTTCATCGCATCGCTTATGAGGCATGGGCGGTTTTGGGAGGGGTCACCTGATACAATCTAAGCCTGACATGTAGCAAGGGGAGGTCAGTGGAATACCGCTTTTCGGGCGGGTAATGCTCGGACAGAGAGCCAACCCGAAATTGCTTAGGGTCGTTGGATTTGAATGCATGTGATCAGACGGTGGTGGAGCGAAAGAGCAGCGCGGAGGGGCCCAACGATTAATTATGGCGGCATGGGCTTTATTATGGGTTAAAGATTAAGATTAGGGGGGTTTTATGGTTAAACAAAGGTTTAGGTTAATTCTTCGTTTAAATCATAAAAACATTTTAACGAAGAAAACCTTCAAAAAACATGGTATGGCGGACTTGAAATTGTATGAATTCGGGTGGATAAATGATGTCGGGTCCAGGTTCATCGCATATCGCAATCGCAGTTTTAGCGAAGGAAGGCCCATCACAAAGGAATGCGAGAAGGGTTGGACATGACGTGGAAATAAATCATGAATAATACTGCGATGGGGTCCAGGTTCCCATTGCATATCGGAGATCGCAATGGTGGAGGGTGTATGTTTCGTCCGGGACTTGCAATGAGGGCGGATGCAAAATGGGCAATGAATTATGATATATATTTGCGTCAGGTCTGGGTCCATCATGCATCGCATATTGCAATGCAGAGGAGAGTGGATGCATCTTGAAAGGTTTGGGATTCGCCAATATGTGATATGTTATGAAATACATAATTTTATTATAAAACTTATGGTTTCGGGGTATTTAGTAAAGGAATTAATAATATACAGGAAAGGGAACTTTTAGGGGTTTAATACGTTAAGTCAGCATTAATATGAAATATGAGCGAAAAGGGGAAATACACTAAGTATAATGCTTTTCATGAGTTATTTTCTTTACATATATATGCATCAATACTTAGGCTAAACATCTTTTGTGGGTTTTTTGGGTAAAAGGGGATTTAACATGGGGTTTTCACTTTTCCTAGGCAAAAAGGATTTTAACCTTAGGAAAAGGGGTTTTTTATGGAAAATGAATGAATATGAACTGTATGAAGGTGGGAAGGGGAAATTAGTAAATATAGGGATGAATAGGGATGAGGGAAGTTAATTAATTTATCATGTAGACCTTCATTTACTTTGTGTAATTGCATCATGGACATAGAAACATATGGTAAAACATGATAAATGTACATTTTTTCCAATGAGTCATCATACTTCTGCAACCTTTCTTCTACTTACCCTTTGCTTATCCTATCATTTTTTCTTCACTTAATGGGTGCATTTAAGCTAGTAAACTGTTTTCCTTTCTTTTTATTTAAAAAGAAAACTATCTAATTCTAAACTGATGAGCACCTTATTATTCTCTACCTAACTATTGATTTGCCAAGATTGAACAGTTTGGCCAAATCTTTATTCTCTAACTATAACATCAAATTTAAAGCATGAAGCAGTCAAGATTAAACTATTTTACTCTCATGGGTTGTGGCATTTATGACAAGCTACACACAACCATTATTTTGCAGAAAAATAGTAGTGGCATTTGGACTTGCTCACTTTCAGAGTTTATTTGTTTCCTTTTCTGTCTAACCTAACATTTTCTTTTTGTCTTTATTTTTTAGGACATCTAACGTAACATTTTCTTTGATATGGACATCATCATCAAGATATTTTCAAAAAAAAATTATTCAATATTGTTATGTCCATATCCTAACTCAACATATTTTCAAATATATTCTATCTTATCAAAACCAAAAAATGCTATAGTAGTTCCAACCAGAGGGGTCATTCGTGCCATTGCCTTGCCCGCATATGCTTACTGACCGTGTCTCCTAACGTGAAGTCTGTGTGCATCTGCGCAGATTTTGTAACATATGCCTGTACCCATCTGGAAAGGTGCACGCGCGGATCGCTGCGTCCAACCTTCTTGTCTGTGAATTGTAACTCAAGCTTCCCAAACCATATGCGCATCAATCTCCTGGATTCGCATCAGTCCTCAAAGCTTCTTTGGTTCGTGCCCCACCACCTCGCGGGCGTAGCGCGCAGTACCCATTTCAAAGCCTGGAACTATTGCTGTTCCGACACCTCTCTTTCGAATCTGTTTAGGAAGTCATCTACCTCGCTTAACCCATCATATGTAGGCAAATCCCTTACCTCCATTGATATGCATCGCAACGATCTTGTCATCATGTTACAATTTAGCATGGTTACCTCGTGTAACCGGTTCTGCCATTGCTATATTTCTTCATCCGAATTCGATGTACAGGAGCTTTCGCGCTCCCATGAGATTCGTCCATTCGCGGTGGGATTCACCTAGTCTTGCTCTCGTGCGGTTATCTTGTAGATGCAGTCCAAATTGACGTCACTTTCATAATCACACACTGGCTCCATGTAGCGCGATCCTTCCGCAGGGTCTAAACGTACGCCTACGCACAAAGACTTTTTCTCAAAAATCATCTTGCGCTTCTTCAGATTTATCACCCCATTCATGTTAGTGGCCTAATCGATTCCTAATAGCGTGGGGTAGGGATTGCTGTCATCAATAATCTCTATCACTTCAAAGTCTGTCAGCGCGCTCGCTCCTTTAATATCCACTATGATCCCCTGCAATCTTCCCATAGGTAGGATATTTTGCTGGTTCACCATTTGCAGTTAGATAGGAGACCATTGTAGTGTAGGCCTCCCCATGCACTCCCATGTCTTCTTCAGTAGAACGTTCGCGTTCGATCCTAGATCCAAAATCACTTGGTCCATCTCATATTCCCCAATATGCGCAGTCAATCTCATCTCTCTTCCCGTCTTTGTTACGTGCTTTCTGATCTTTTGGACTACACGTGGTTCTCCTGGCGCGGTCCCAGCGCATCTATTTATAAGTTCCTGTAGTCCCTTTACATCCTTGCTGTTGCGTAGTATCTTCATTCATGTTTCTAGGAACGTCGTGAGCATCGATGGGTCCATTTCCGACTCTAGTTTGTCTTTGCTCCCTGAAGTGGAGGCATCAACGAAGCTCTTCCTAGCTTCCATGAAGGTTTCCTTAGCATGCTCCAAATCAAACTCTGGTTCTTTCATCAGAGCCTTGTGAACCCAAGTACTACCTTCAGGCTGCTTGCCTTTGTCATCTCCCATCGTAATTCCACTTCAGAGCATAATGTTTACGTTAGGGTCTTCCTCGCGTGGCTCAGACCTCATCATTTGTAGGATCTGAGTCGGGGGAGGTTGGAGCGCTCCCTTTTCGCTTAGCCTCACTATCAGTGCGGTACAATCCTCCATCTCGTGACCAAACAATGTACAATATAGACATGATGGACACGTTGGATTCATACAATCACGGGCATAATGTCTTGGCCCTCCACAATTGTAACATATCAGTTGTCCGCGACCTCTCCCAGGTCCTCCTCCACCTCAGCCTTGTCTGCACCCCTAAAATCTAGTCTGCACCATCCCTGCATTTTGGTCAAGGGGCTGCGTTTCGGCCTAAACTCTGTAGGTGGGAGTCCTATCCATCATTAGCTCATAACTTCTACATGTGCACTCATCATGTCCCACTGATCTACAGAAATTACAGAACAACTGTTGTGAATTCTACATGTACTTCTGCAACAAATGGCAGTTCTCTGTAGCATGCTTTCCCCTTATTTGACAAATTGCGCACCACAATGCAGGCGCCGTGCTAGGTCCTGCTTGGGCCTTCGGTCTTAGTGGAATTGGTCCTCCTCCCACGAGGTAATTTGCAAACACTGGGCAGTGGTCCTTGTCATGACCCTGACCCTTACATTTAACACACCACACCTTGTCGCGCACTTTGGGGCGAGTTGTCCTATCTTGTTTTAGGCTTTGTATCTCAAGGCACAAGTTTTTCAACTATGCGTGGATCTGATGAACTTCTAGGTTAGGATCTTGTATTGAGGTTTCATGCAGCCTCATCGCGATCTACAAGACCTCGGCCTGAGTTGTTAGCCTCTGTTGTGACAACGTGTTCCTTAAATGTGGCGTTAGCAATGCTACAAACCATTCGCAGTGTTGTCCATTTGTCAAAGTCATATTAGCTTCACAAATTGTGCACTTCAATCTCTGATCCAACTCCCAAGGAGTCTCATCTGGTAGCATTGTGATCTCCTTGAACCCAATGATCAACTGCGCATTTGACTTCGGCCTACTAAATTCTCTGTTCAACACAATTTGGATGTCTAGATCCTGCATTCAGATTGTCATTAGAATGCTTAATGTACCAAGTTAGCACACGATCCTGCAGAGCGCTGACCAATGTTGCTTTCTTTATATTGTCATTCATGACTCTCTACACTTACCATACAACTTTTATCACAAGCCAAAACTGGTCTGGATCTTCATTTCCTACTCCCTTGAACACCAACAACTTTATCGCGCTTGCCATATTAACTCGCGGTGGTGGCGGAGGTGGTATGGGCGAAGAAGGTGAAACTGGTGGTGGTGTGGGTGGGGGTGGTATGTGTGGAATCCTCTCCTTTATCAAATTGATTGCACTTCTTGGTGAGACCTTCACGAGCTCCTCCTCATCCCCTCGCGGAGGTGAAATCAAGGGGCTAGTTTCTAGTTCTGCACTACCTTCATTTCTATAAATTCTCCCACTTCGCGTAGCCCAAAACATAAATGTATTCACATAACCTACTTTTCACACAGTAGCATTTTAATCCAAGTGTTTAGAGACTTAACGTACTTACCTCGCGGTCCTTTGAGGAAGCGTCGTTCTGCCTCGCTATAGCTAACTAAAGTATCTACCGCGAACTCAGTGATGAATCCTCCTATAATTCGATCGAGCCAAGGATCAACAATGTGTGTGATCTTATCCTATGATGCTTCCAATCTTCGCACCAATTCTGGAGTCCACACAATAGGTTTGTCGAGCTTGCACCTTCCTTGGCTATCTGCTAGCTTCGTGATCCACTCGTATAGCTCAGTAGGGAAATATGCGAAGAAAATTTCGTGGATCTCTATGTTATAGCTCCAAATCTCACTCTTGATATTTGTGATGCTGCATTTATGGCCTAGAGCAACCCTTCCTTCTAGACTTGGTCCAAATACTTAAAAAACAATGTTTTACTCCCTGTATGCAGATCTCGGTCCTAGCAACAGAACCATTTGTTGGCTTGTTGGGGCCTGACCTAGGTTCAGAGTTAATTAGCCAAATGAATCCCTATATTATTGGCCCTTTCAATAACAGTCCACAGAGTGCGAACTGAGGTCTCACTCGAAGTAGAATGGGGGGGTGCTGGAACTAGGTTTCCACACCCTTGAGATGTCTGAGGGGTTGATTCGGTCCAACTGTGAGTCCCTTCACGCAGATTACTTCGTGCACTTCCCTGGCCTTTGCACCCTGATATATTCACCTTCTCGTAGCCCTAACCAGGGGCTGTGGGGCCTTCACGCTACTAGAGTAGCGATCTGCACTATTTCCTTAAGTTAAACCTGGGTTCTTATCTTCTTACCCTGGTTAGTTATCTTCGCGTAAATAGATGTCTTATTTTATATTTACTTATTCAACACATTCATATGAGTTCGCACAATAAATAAATAGTAAACTTGCTATTCATACCCAATAATGCATAAACAAGAAAAGATACACAGAAATATGGTAAAACTTCTCTTTTATTAAATCTTCCCATGGTTATAGAATCGACCTTCCCTGCGCACTCAACTGCGGACTACTAGGCCTCTGCGCACTCATCTGCAGAGCCTTCTCCTACTCTATGACCCAAAGACATGGCTTACACCTCAACTCAATGCTTCATCAATTCCTTAACTTTATTATGCTCTCTTTTTCTTTCTACACTTAGAGCCTCGCTTTATTTATACAATCCCATGGTTCGCGGACCATGGGTAGATCTCTCAAACCGACATTACATTACAAAAACAAGGGTGGACAACCCTATGACTCTATTATTACTTCACGCTCTGCGCCCACAATTTGCAAAGTATTTACAATGGACTTAGTCAAAACTTTGGGTTTAAGCCCCAAAACATGCCTTGGGGGATTCCACGCCCAACATGTTCTAATGGTTTCCCTCCATCAAATGTGGTCCATGATTCTTTAGTGTCCTATGGATCTTATTCTTTACTTAGTAAATTCTTTAACTTGCTTTAATTATTCTTATTGGTTGATATCCCTGTCTAGCACATGGATTAGTATATGGAGCTCTTACAGTACCCAAAATTGGTTGAAATTCATGCATTCTAAATGATTTTTAACATGAATTATAACTATGCATCTAAAAATGAATGCAACTAAAATGAGATTCAGTTGCAACAATTCTGATTAGGAAGAACACCAAAATCACGATGTGTGGGGTTCTTACCTCTCATCTTACCACTCCTACTAAACAAAGTTATGTAAAATAAAAGACATTCTAAATTGGAAGTAAATACGTATGTATACTTCCTCGACAACAATGCCAAAAATGTTGGGTAATTTAATTGTTGGTTAAATTACTTAACATTAAATTATAAATCCAGGTTCATTTACTTGTGAAGTACACTACACTATATGTGCTCAGAATCAACTCAATCAAAAATGAAATTAACATATGGAAATGATTGCAAGGTTAAAAGGAATCCTATTCATGAAAAGATCTAAATGAGCACACACGCATGTTCTTTCTCAAAAACTATATCTATCAAAGCATCAAATTCAAAACTTGGAAAGTAACATGCTATTCTAATTTTATGCTATAAAAGCTTTAAAATTCTATTATATTGAAAATAAAAGAAAAACTATTCTATTGGATTTGAAAAATAATCTAGTGCATCGAACTTTGGAAACAAATCTAATCTATGGGACTTGGAAGTAGATTTAATCTATTGAACTTAAAAGAAAATCTAATCTATAGAAATAAATAAGACTATATTCTAGGAAATAAATAAATATCTATTCTAAAGCGAGAAGAAAATGACTTGGAATTAAATACTATTAAGATTATTGATGTGTGCATACCAAATTAGAACCAATCACAACTATCAATTATCTATGAATATGAGACTAAGCAACTTAAAGAGCAATAAAATAAATGTTTTTGGTTATTTTCAAATTTTCTCAAGCGCTTGATCTGCAAAAGAACATAAATGAAATAAGAATAAAAGAGAATAAAGACAATTAATAGAAAACATAGCATCTAATCAAAATACTTGAAATAAACCTTGCAGAAAATGAGCATAAAAGAAACTAGTCTATCTTGAAAAAATGAAACATAAAAATACACTCGTGCTTAGCAAGTGGCCTTCTTGAAGTGCATGAGAGATGGAAAGTTTAGGATTTTTTTATTATCAAACACTAGATCTCATCATGAAGAAATAACCATATCAAAGGATTGTATTAGCTAAAGTGAACTTCAATAGTATTCATAACATCAAGTATAAGCATAATTAATCCTTAACATTCCAAAATTTAACACACCTTTGAATGGAGAAGGCACTCCTATTTATACAAAAACTAAGATAACTAATTAATAAATGTAGATCCACAAATATCTCCTAGATCCACGTATATCCCTTAGATCCACAAATATATCATGTGGTTACAACCCTATGTTAACATATGGAAAGTAACTGTAAAAATAACTCGAAATTTGCAACTGCTAAAGAAATCACACTGAAATCAATAGACACAAATTTCTTCTACTAAATTCCATGGAAGGAAACATGAAAATAGAAACACATGCAATCATTCAATCACAACTCACATAGTTTTTACTAGGGAACCCAACTGGGAAAAACCCCTCCTTTGTTTGTATTATATCAGATGAGAATAGTGATCAATTACAATGACTGCTTCAATTCTTGAAGCTCAATTTGCACTACAATTCTGATCTCCTCCTGACTCTGCTTTGGCCAATACTTAGCCAAAATAGGCCTCCTTCTTCCTCCTATTTCCTTTTGCTATTCCTTCTCCTAAAGAATAGGGAAAACTCCTATATTCATGCACATTTCCCAAGAGAATAAGCTCACTTTCATGCACAAACTATGTACACTCAAAAAAGTATACAATACAATTATAATTGTGCCTTTTCCCTCCACTTCACTAGGCAATTTGAATTACATGCATGACTAGGGATATTTTTATTAAATTGACTAGTTAACTAAGAGTTCAATGAGTTAACAACAATTACAACTACTCAACTAAACTCATGCTGACTCTATTCTAGACTAGAGCTCAACTACCTGACTTTCACTAAATATAATACCTCTAGACAACTATATCTTAGCCACCAACTAGCCAAAAACTATACTACTAGCCAACGAACTCAAATTGATTGACTTAACTGAGTGATTTGGCCATGTTAATCCTGATAACTTATTGCCAACTCATCTTGATGAAGTGGAAATTTGAATTTCTTCATTTGGCTAAGGCACAAGTCAAATAAATCCTTTTCTTGCTACAATTTAAAACTCCCTCTTAGCAAGAAAATGGTTATGAACAACCCCAATCCTGCTCCTGTGGAACTTGAACTTGCCTCTTGACAAAGCCTTTGTCAATATGTCTGCATCTTTCTCCTCTGTAGGAATGTACTGTAACATAACAATCCTCCTCTACACACAATCTCTCATGTGATGGTACCTAATGTTTATATGCTTGGACCTATCATGAAACACTAGATTTTCAGAGAGTTTTATACAACTTTGATTGTCACAATGGATCAATGTAGGCTCCATCCCCTGACTGAAGAGACCAACCAAGATCTTCCTCATCCAATAGCCTCACATGCTACTTGACTAGCAACCACATACTCGACCTCTATTGAGCTAAGTGCTAAAAATATTTTTTTCCTACTGTACCAAGAAACTATTGTTTACCCAACAGTTAAGACTGCTCCTAATGTGCTCTTCTTATTTGAGGTTCCCCCTACCCAATCTGGATCTGTGAATCTTTGGAGCTTCACTCCATTAGTCTGAGTATACCATAAACTAAAGTTTGTTGTGCCTCTGAGGTATATTAGAACATGTTTTGTTGCTTTCCAGTGAAGCTTGGTAGGCTCCACCATGAAAGAACTAAGCTGGTTCATTGAAAAACAAATATCGGGCCTGGTGTTCACCAAGTACATCAAGTACCCCACCAAATATCTATATATAGTGCCATCTACTGCCTCCCTTGTAGAAGCATCCTCTTTCTTCTAGTCAGTACCTAAAAGAGTATCTATGGGTTTGCAATCCTGCAAGTGGAATCTTTTAAGGATTTCAGAGTTGTACTTCCCATGTCTAACAAATATCTCTCCATCTCCCTCACACACCTCCAAGCCAAGGAAGTAGTGCATAAAACTCATATCCTTCAACTCAAACTCTCTTGCAATGTCCTCCTTGCAAGACTGGATCAACCTATCATCTACTATTAGTATCAAATCATCCACATAGAGAACTAAGATGAGAAGACTGCCATCTACTATAATATAGCAGATACTGGCATCTTCTTCACTCTTAGTGAAGCCCAATCCACTGAGATAAGCATCTATGTGAGTGTACCAAACATGAGGTGCCTGCTTAAGACCATAGAGGTGTCTCTTGAGCCTACACACATGTGTTTTCTTGCTAAAGGTCTCGAACCCCTCAAGATGATCAATGTATATCTCTTCCTTAATCACTCCATTGAGGAAAGTAGTATTAACAACCATTTGGTGAATCCTCCACCCAAATTGTGTTGCCAAGGAAAGTTTGGTTCTGATAGATGAGTATCTTGCCATAGGGGAAAATGTCTCCTCATATTCAATCCCCTTAACCTATGAGAAGTCGTTGGTAAAAAATCTAGCCTTGTACTTCTCAACACTACCATCAGCTACATGTTTCACCTTATACAGCCACTTGGAACAAACAACTAACTTGTTCTTAGGTCTAGAAACTACCTCCCAAACATTGTTCTTCATGCTGGAGTTATACTCCGACACCATGGAATCTACCCAAACCTGCTGGGAAACAACCTATTAAAAATAAAATGACTCAGAATGAAGCAACTATGACATGAGTGTCATATATCTTGTATATCTATCTGGTGATCTCCTCTATCTACACAAGGAGCTAGGAGATCCAACCTACTCCTAAGCTTCCTGCACCAACTTATCAACCATCTTGGCCTCTTCCTCCCTCCTCTGGAAGGATACATGTAAGTGGTTGCCTCCACTCAGCTTGCTCTCTGCTCCTCCACATGTGGTTGCTCCACATCAACCTCTTGGAATGCCCTCTTGCCTTTGACCAAGATCTGATGCTGTGGATCTAACTTAGGATCCTCCTTTGGAGCTAGAAGCTCCTCCTCTAGTGGTATGCTCAGATCTCTATCTAGAGATCTCTTTGTGGCTTTCTCCTCATCAAATATAATATCCATCCTCATAACAATCATCTTATGTGAGGGCATGTACGCCTGATAAATATGAGGTTTCTAAGAATAGCCCACAAAGATCCCCCTCTCTATAATGGGATCCAAGTTTTTCCTGTGATCTTTGGAGACATGAAAATATACTACGGATCCAAAAATGTGAAAGTGGGAGACATCTGGCTTCCTCCTAGTCAAAGCCTCTTCAGGTGTAATCATTCCAAGAAATTTGCGAGGGCTCTTTTTTTGCAAGTAAACAACTATTGCAAGCTTCTGCTCACATGGATAGTGCAAATACATGGTAATGAAACATTGTTCTAGCAATTCCTACAATATTTATATTTTTCCTCTATACAACCCCATTTTTCTACGGGTTGTGGGGTGAAATCAACTCCCTTATAATACCCTCCATGGCACATAATTATTTGAAGGCATTAGAGACATACTCTCCTCCATTATCACTTCTCAGGGATTTAGTTTTCTTTCTAGTCTCATTTTCAACTAAGGCTTTAAATTCAATAAAATTTGAATAAACCTCATATTTGTTCTTCTTGAAATAGATCAACCATTTGTGGGAAAAAACATCTATGAAGATCACATAATACATGTGCCTTGTAGTTGAGACTGTGGAAAATGGTCCACACACATCTAAGTGAACTTGCTCCAAGATGGCTCCAACTCTGTTATCTTGACCCTGGAAGGGCGATTTAACATATTTTCCAAGAGTCCATCCATTTCACACATAATGTTGATCAAGGGTGCATTTTGGAATTCCAGTTGTGATCCGATGCATTATTTTCAAAGCTCCATGGTGTAGGTGTCCCATCCACCTATGCCAAAGCTCTCCAACATCTCGATCTTGAATATGTTCTACCTTGCTACTCAATGAAACACATGTATCCAACTCTAGCTTGTACAAATTTTTAATCCTAACACCAGTCTTCTTAACTTGTCCAGAAGAAACATGCTTCAAATAGGCATTCCCTTTACTTAACACCACATCATATCCTCTGTCTTCAAGTACAACTGTAGAAACTAGATTTTTCTTAAGACTAGGCACATACATTACATTCTTTAGGCAAATATGGGAGCTTTACTCCCTCTTAAAGGTGATAGTGCCAATACATTTGGTACTATATCTTCCATCATCTCCAAGCTCTATGTGTAATTCTAGGTCTTTCTCCTCTAAGAAGCTAAAAAAATCCTTATTTCCTGCCATATGAAATGAAGCACTAGAGTCTAATTACCACACAATACCTCGAGTAGTGCTTACCATACAAGCAATGCAGGTGAAATCCAACTTGAATTATAATGTGACAACACCTCCTCCTACTGCTGTTGTAGGCTTCTTATTGGATTTCTTGTGTGGGCACTTGGTTGCATAATGTCCATACCCATGGTAGTGAAATAATTTACTTTTACTAAGGTCTTTCTTCTTGCCATGATTATGGCTAGATTTTGCCTTGGCTTGGGTATTCTTTCCTCTGGCTTTCTTTCCTTTTCAAGCTAAAGAAAAATTTTCTTCCTCATTAGTTTTGGATGAGACTCCATCTCTAATGTTTCTTCTAATCTCCTCGTGCACAAAGTCAGACCAAAGTCTCTCCTAATGTGGGAGCTTGTCTCTTCCATTAAAAACATCCTAATGGAAGACCAGGGATTGCTAAGCTCACAAATTTAGATGGTAGCACTGTCTCTCCAACTCCTCCAAGTTCATATCGCACCTGAGTGAATCTGGATAAGTATTGAATAATAGTTCGATTTTTATTCATTCAAATGTTCTTGATCTTATATTTCAATGCAAGCTTCCTAGCATCACTACTGCTTCTGAATAGCTCTGTGAGGGTTTTCAACATTGCATAAGAAGTCTCCTTTCCTTGCAAATTCGAAACTGCACGGCCTTTGACTCCCTCTAGGACAAATCCTCTTAGATTTTGCATGATTTTTCTTCCACTGAGCCAACTACTGTGCATATGATGCTGCCAGTTTTGTAATATCTATTTTTGTGTACTCTAATACTCCATTGTCATCCAACACAACTTCCATTCTGTCTTTCAAAGAACATACATTCGGAGTTCCCTCCAATGCATATGGAAGCCTCAAATCATTGAAATACATTATTCCTACACTGAAGAAATACCTTTTAATGCGCTTTAACTTGGCTAACACGATCTACAGGGTATAGTAGTTGCATACTAATGCTCTTTAGACAAGCTTGGGTTGTGTTAGTGCTCTAACACTCCCGAGTCGCAACTAATTCACGTGCATGCAACTACGCATAAGTTTACTGCAAGTAACATGGCTCACCACTGAGCTCTTCTGAATATCACTTACAAGGTATGTTATAGCTTTAATAAAAAAAAATATTTCTCTCTCATAAATTGCTACTAATCCACTATCCCTCGATTCTATGTAACTTGGCTTTGATAACATGTAGAAATAACTTGAAATTTGTAGCTACTAAAGAAATCACACTGAAATCAATAGACACAAATTTCTTCTACTAAATTATGCGGAAGGAAAACTGAGAATAGAAACACATGCAATCATTCAATCACAATGCACACCATTTTTACTAGGGAAACCAAATGGGAAACACACCTCCTATGTTTGCATTATATCATATGAGAACAACGATAAATTACAATGACTGCTTCATTGCTTGAAGCTCAATCTGCACTGCAATTATGATCTCCTCTTGACTCTGCTCTGGCCAATACTTAGCCAAAATAGGTCTCTCGCTTCCTCCTATTTCCTTGTGTTATCCCTACTCCTAAATAATAAGTAAAGATCATATTTTCATGCACATTTCCAAAGAGAATAATCTCACTTGCATGCACAAACTATGTACACTCGAAAAAATATACAATACAATTACAATTGCGCCTTTTCCCTCCACATCACTAGCCAATTCGAATTGCGTGCATGACTAGGGTTATTTTTAGTAAATTGGCTAGTTAATTGAGAGTTCAATGAGTTAAAAACAATTACAACTACTTAAATCAACTCATAATGACTCTATTCTAGAATATAACTCAACTAACTGACTGTCCCTAAATATAACACCTTTAGATAGCTAGATCTTAGCCACCAACTAGCACACAACTCTACTACTAGCCCACCAACTCAAATTGACTAACTTAATTTAGTGATTTGGCCATGTCACTCCTACTAACTGCCTACCAACTTATCCTGCTGAAGTGGAAATTTGAATTTCTTCATTTGACTAAGGTACAAGTCAAATCAAGCATTTTCTTGCTACAATTTAACAGTAACATCTCTTCATATCCTCTAACAAATCTCTCATAGATTTGATAAGATACACTTATGAAAACTTCCATGATTCTTGACCATGAAATGTTTTTGATCAATAATATCAAATTTTCTTGAAATCTTCAAGATTTGAAGAAGAAATTCGAATTTATGACTTAGAGGCAAAATATGAGTTTGTTGGAATATTCAAATACGCCTACAAACATCACAAAACTCATCCAAATTTTAGATATAAGTGAATACATGTTATTTTTCTAATATTTAACCACAAATTCACTCAAAATACTAAAGAAATGCTTTGGAAAATAATAAGTATAAACCCATATATGATCTTGAAAATGGTCTTAGTGTAGGATGATAGAGCTGCAAAATATGGTAAATACTAAAGGAAAGTGAGAAAAGAGAGTGAAAAAGGATGACATTTTTGAGATTCAACAATAAAATTGAGATATACCACAACTGAAAAAGGCCTTAAAAAAACATTGAAATAGTCCCTTGAACACTACCACATAGGGCCGAAAACAATCATAGAAGGAGTTCCTAGAAAAATTTCAAATCTACTTCAAACTTAGACATGTTGCACTGAAATTTCACTACAAAAATGTCTTAGACAAAGGCTGAACTTGAGCTTCAAACAAGGGTTGAGTTGAGGCTCAGAAATTAACTAAATTAGGCCTTAGAAGGACCAAGTCTCTTTAATGGCTGCCCTTTCACCTAGGCTTTGATACCATGTTGATTTTTCATAAGAGAGATTGATCTTCCAATCTGATAATTACTTTCTAACAATTTCTTAATTGATTTTTTTTTTTTATGTTACATATATTATTAAGAAATTATACATATAAAATATCAACGATAATGAAATAATTACAATAGAATCATAAAGAGACAACCAAGCACAAAAGAGACACACAAATTTTGCCTCGGGAAACTCAAAATTAGGGGAAAACATAACAATATTTTCTAGGAGAAATTGTTTAGTTAAACAAGTATAATATGATATTTCAAGTAAAAATTGGTCAATTGAGGCAAAAAATCTAGCACTGGTCAAACAAGGTGAAATGTGACCCTCTTGCAACTACCTAGAAACTCAGTCAACTCTGCCCAAAAAAATCTTAGTCAACACAAGTCAAACAAACCTCAGAAAAATTGGTCAAAGTCGGTAAACGCTTGGTCAAACTTTGATCTTCTTCTTTCTCTCCTTCGTAGATGTGAATAGAAGAATGAATTATTTTATGATGATATGAATTGTTTGTCTAAATGAGGAGGTCAAGTGCCATTTTATGTTGTTCTTGTAGTGCCCAGGGGGCACATCCTTTAGCTGGTTTGACTTGGACTTCAGGGGCTATATTGAGCAATTTAATTCAAATTTCAAATTTTAATTTCCTTCCTTTTCATGGTGCAACTTGTAGCTGTGGAATACTTCCTGTAGCTACCCAAAAATCAACATGGGGTGGGGGGAGGGGTTGAACAACACCCCCTTGTGACCCCCCTTTGCTTGTGGTGCATATAAGTCATACAAAGAATATGCCACATACCCAACATTCTCCCACTTGTTGTTTTCTTTGCATATAGGGAGATAGAGGAGTACATAATCAACAATTCAGGGTAGTGATGCCCATTGTTTCTCTACACCAGGAGAACTTTTCAATGCTCATAGATTTTTTTAATGCATCCACAACATTCTTCAAAGTGTCCACCTTTCTCAACAACATCTTCTGATTTTTATTCATATCCATCACAAAGTGATACTGAACACCAATATGCTTTTCCATTGAATGATAAGAAAGGTTCTTTGTTAAGAAAATTACATTGTGGCTATCACAATCTATCCTTATAGCTTGTTGTACAAACCCCATACCTAAACTACTTGCTTGCTTGCATGTGTGGTTGCCATGTATTCAACTTTTGTTAGTTGCAAGTGCCACTATTGATTGTATTTTTCTCATCCAATTGATAACTCCACCAAATAGTTTAAACACATACTCACTTGTAGATCTTTTATGATATGGATCTCCAACCGAGCCTGCATGAAAAAAGGCATGTATGTCAAACACTCTATCGATTCTTGGTCTTCCTTGATAGCACAATCCATAATCAATAGTGCCATGAATATACTTGAAAACCTTATTTACTATTTTCCAATGCTCCTTCCTTGGTTTTAACTTATACCTGCTCAATACTCCCACTACATGTACAATGTTTGGTCTTGTACAAACTGTTGGATACCTAAAACTTCTAATTACATTGACATATGGAACATAAGACATGTCCTCTTCCTCTTTTTGTGTCTTTAGACATTGATCTCCAAATAAATTTACAACTAAAAGAATATGAACGTTCATTGGTTTACTTTCTTGCATATTTGTTACGAGAAAAATTTCCTAGGGCTAGGGTTGATAGCCCAAATAGAGCGGAAGACAAAAATAAATGAAGAAACTAAAACAAACATGAAAATCACTTTGAATTTATAAAGTAGGTGACTAGTACTCACAGGTGGGTCCAACGTTTGATTTAGATCCCGTAGGGTCCAAGCCCCATTGTCTTTCTCCAAAGATGCATGCATGCAACACAATCAATAGACTAAGAGTAGAATGAAGAATTCAAATTATTCTAGCATATATGTCTGTTAGTCCATAATCAATTCCATTTAACATTAATAAACATGAAAGATGTATAGTATAAATGGGATGTAATATGAATTTTCCTTTTATTGAAAGTAGCAGTAGTAAGGTAGTTACAACATCACCCGATCTTGGTTGTCGGCACCGATAGAACCTTCCTTTGTATCCTTCCTTCCCAAAAGGTCTTCTCTCTAATAATAGAAACATGAATGCAAGATAGGGATTCTCAACACCACAATAAGGAAACTAGGATTTCCTGTTAGGTACCTATAATAGTAGTGTAGCCTACATATTGTTATTTTTGTTCCCCATATAATCCCAATATTGTTATTATTAAGCCCTTACATTATTATTATAAAGTAGGCCCTAATCATATTTAGCATAACTTTATTTTGAAGAATCAAATGTCAGTTTAACTAGTGGGGTTGGAAATAAGACACAAAGGGATACCTCAGGACACAATTACAAACTTTGAGAAGCTGAAATCACAAAGATACAATAGTTTCAATGTAGTATTATCAACAAGCTCAAAATAAAGCTCTTAAAAGGTGTGTATTTTTAAATTTGCATAATTTCTGTTTGAAAAATCAATTTGAAGTGATTCAAAGGGCATAGTGAAGCATAGATAACATTAATTGACTCCAAAAGTCCTCCCAAAGAAAAAATTTCTACACCCATTAATACCTCATAAAGTTCTACTATGGCACATGAAGACGAAGAAATGCAACATGATATATCAAAATTAAGGGACCAAGTGCAACAATTTTTTTTCTCACAAAAAAAACCAAAAATGAATTGGAAGCAATGTTGAATGTTAAGATGGATGGCTTAGGAGAAAAAATAAAAGAGGACATGGATGGTTTAAAAGGGGACATGGAATATTTAAAACAAGACATGGAAGGTTTGAAGGAAGATTTGACAAAGTTTCTACAAGAAAGGTTTCCTAATGGTGACAAGGTAGTCCATGAAACTCATGATGAAAACAAAAGGAATGTGAATCATGATTTCAGAGACTCCAAATTGGGTTGAAGGCCAACCACATTCTAAATATTGATATGAGGAAGTTTGATGGCAAGGATATGGTAACATGGATACTACATATGTAGTTGTTCTTTGATCTACCTGATGTGAAATACACACAAAAGGTACACATTGCATCTTTATATTTAGAACTCAATCTGTGTTTGTGGTATCAATGGATTTGTTCTTGTAAATCAATTGTCACTTGGAAAATTTTCACAGAGGAATTGGTAACACATTATGAGGATACAAAAAGCAATAAATTCTTTAGCCAATTGATAAATCTCAAACAAAAGGGTTAAGTTGGGGAGCACATTGAGGATTTCCAAAGATTGAATATCAAGGTAATTGATATTCCAGAGGAGCATCTGATTGATGTCTTCATAGGAATTTTAAAGGATAACATGCAACATGAGGTTTTCCTTTGGAAAGAAGGAGGTCTACCACTCACAACTATAAATATGGAAGTGTCAACACTCCTATCTTTCCACAAACTACGAGGCTAACACCACAACAACTAGAGGAAAAAAGAGAAAAAAGAGATTTGTTACAATTGTGATAGAAAATACACTAAAGGTCATAAATGCGTCGAGAATAATTATTTTACATATATTGTGAAGAGGAGGAAGAAAAGGAACAAGAAACATCAAGATAAGAAGATACGCACCAGGAATCAACCCTGGGGATTTAAAAATAAGAAATGAATATAACCATAAATTATATTGCATTGGCAGGAATTACCACTCCTCAAACTCTCAAGATAGAAGGATATATCATGAAGAAAAAGGTAATAGTGCTGATTGATTCGGTAATACCCATACTTTTATTCATTGTGAGATAGCCAAGGATTTTAATTTCTTTCTATATCCAACACTAGAGTGTCAAGTGATGGTTGAAAATGGAGGAGATATAAATTGATCAGGGAAGTGCCATAATATCAATCTAACCATGGGGGAATATGTATTGAATAGTCCAATGCTTTCCATTCTAATGGGTGGTGCTGATGTTGTATTACTACTCCAATGGTTACAATCATTGGGGATGATAACTTTTAATTTACAAGAACTCTTCTTGAAAATTTTATAGGAAGGAAAGGAATTGAATTAAGGGGTATCACAAGGAAACTTGGGAAGATAATAAACTATGATGGCATGACAAAGCCTTTGAAGAAGGAACAATGAGGGGTAATTTATTCATTGGATGTTCAAACATTTAAGTCATCCATTTCTCCACATCTCCAAAGAGTCATTGGCAATCATTCCAAGGTATTTGAGACTCCCAAAGGTCTTCCACCTATTCACAATCATGATCATGCTATTCCCTTGATTCCATGAAGTGTTCCTCCAAACACCAGACCTTACAGATATCCCTATGCCTAGAAGAGTGAAATTAAATGCATGGTTGTAGAAATGTTAGAGGCATGTATGATTCAACCTAGCCAATGGTATTTCTCTTCTCCAGTATTATTGGTGCACAATAAGGATGGATCATGGTGTATGTGTCCGGACTATAGACAGCTCAATAAGCTCACTATTAAAGAAAAATTTTCCATTCCATTCATTGATGAATTTTTGGATGAACTACATGTAACAATTTACTTCACCATGCTATATCTTCATTCAGGTTATCATCAAATTAGAATGAAGACAAAAGACATTCTGAAAATAAAATTCATAACTCATCAAGGTCATTATGAATTTTTGGTCATGCCTTTTGGCCTTAATAAAGCACCTTCCACATTTCAAGGTTTGATGAATTCCAATTTCAAAACCTTGCTTACAAAATTTGTGTTAGTATTTTTTGATGATATACTAATCTACAACAAGTCTTGGAAAGATCATGTTCAACATGTTGACAGGGTGCTCAAACTATTGGAGGAGAAACAATTGTATGAAAAACCCTCCAAATGTTTCTTTGGGGTACAAGAAGTGGAATATTTGGTCATATTGTATCTCATGAGGGTGTTAAGGTAGACCCTAACAAAATTAAATCCATAAAGGAATGGAAAGTCCCCACCACATTAGGGCATATTTGAGGATTTCTCAAGTTGACAGAGCATTATAGCTAGTTTGTTAAGAATTATGGGAAAATAACATCACCACTAACAACATTACTGAAGAAAGATGCATTTTTTTGGACTCCAGAAGCAACTAAGGCCTTTGAATATCTTAAAGAGGAAATGTGCCAAGCTCTGGTCTTAGCTACACTAGTCTTCAAAAAATCCTTTATTATGGAATGTGATGCCTCAGGAAATGGCATTGGTGTTTTTTTAATACAATAAGGAAGATCCATTGCTTTTGAAAGTCATCCAATCAAGGGAAAGTATTTACAAAATCCTATTTATGAGAATGAAATGTTGGAAATACTACATTCCCTAAATCAATGGCGCCCTTACCTAATGGGAATAAAATTCAAGGTAAAAAAATATCATGATAGTCTTAAATACTTCTTAGAATAAATATTATCTTCAAAATAATAGAAAAAATGGATCATAAAGATGTTGTGTTATGACTTTGAAATCATCAACAGAAAAGGGAAGCAAAATTTTATTGCATATGCACTCTCAAGAAGGGATGAGGACATGGAAGCATTTCTTTGTGCCATTTCTATCATCCAACTTGATTGGATAACTAAAGCAAGCAATGAATGAAAGAATGACGAAGAGGTATGGACACTCATTCAAAAATTGCAGCAAGATTCCAGTGCATCTGATACATTTATCTAGAAAAATGATTCAATCTGGTACATAGATTTCTTATATCTATGTAACAACTCACAACTCAAACTAAAGGTTCTTTTGGAATCACACTCCTCTCCTATAGGATAGAACTCAAGATTTTTAAAAACTTACCACAAGGTCAAGAAGGATTTTTTTTGGGATCATCTTAAATATGATATTCAAAAGTTTGTGGTAGAATGTTTGGTTTTCCAACAAAACAAAGTTGAGACAATTAAGACCCCAATTATTTTACAACCATTATCCATTCCAAGTCAGCTTTGGGAGGAGGTTGTAGAGTCTCAAAGAAGGTATGTTTTGATGGTTATTTCAGTATCTTTTTCATTAGGATATATAAACCTTTCTGCATTTTAAACTTAGATAATAACGAAACACGTGAGGTTAATAGGAAAAACTGATAATTGTCGTTCCTACGTGCAGGAAGGAGGAAAAGCAGAAATTAGCCATCTCAAAGGGAAAGATGAAGAGGAGCTAACTGCTGTCCCTTTGACGGGAAACCGCAAACAGACCAGATCAAAACGGACCAACCCAGAAAAGGAAGCGGAGATACCAGCTCGGAGCAGAAAAGGAAAGAAGTGACTCAGGGTTAATGATTCTACGAATCCCTCAGGATATTAGATCCTGAGGGATCGCTATTTTATCTATTTTCTGTATCTAGATATCTCCGTCATCATCCTTATATAAGAGATAGCATTGTTGGCTACGGGGGAGGTTCTGTTGTAATTCCTTTTTAACAGATCAAGACTATGATCTTTATGTCCTGTTAAGACTTGCTTTGCTGTAAGTTTATTTCATGCATTAATACAGACTTGGTTACTCTTTTATCTTTGATCCTGGATCAATCTTAAGCGGTGTACCCCTGGAGGCTAAGGGCCCGGCCCTGGAGGATGCTTGCTCTTGTACCATTACGCGTGGTTTTTGTGTGGTTTGTTCATAGGCGTAATCTGGTAATCTGTTGTGTTTTATGAACGTTATATTACATGCTCTGTTATGTTTAACTTGTTTAATGTTCCTGCGAATTGAAGTCTTATATTGACACTGTATTATGTTACCAATTCATTAAAGTGTTGATTAATCTCTACAGGATATTATCACTCCAGTACAGAGTTCATTGTGATTGTGCTTTAGCATTATGACAGTTATCTTGAGAAGTCTGATTTCAGATGATTATTGAATGTTACTGTTTATATATTGAGATGCAATCGCATGCGTTTATTTAGATCAATAACAGAAGCAGATTAAGCACGTTGTGTTTCTAGGGTTGTAATTGGTAGTATTGTTCTATAGTATGTGTACATATTTTAAGACTGCAGGATTGATGTTTTGATTGGAGTGGTTAGATAGAATCGCAGCTTGATGAACTTGGTTATTGCTTATTCCAGTTGCTGTTCCATTTAGTTGCTATTCCATTTCTGAATTGCTGTTCCATTTCTGAATTGCTGTTCCATTTCAATTGCTGGTCTATTTCAAGATTGCTGATTTGTTGTTTCATTTACTTGCCATTTCTTAAGGATAGACTCAGGCTGTAGTGAGTGTCAGCATCTGCTATTTGGCTCCCAGACCTCTGATCTGCTCCCATTAGCTATGGAAGGGATGGGTTATTGCTACTAAACCCTTGGCTGATGTGCTGTTCTATTTCATCGCTATTTCCTTTACTTGCCGTTTCATTTATATTCATCAAGGATGATCTTAGGCTGTAGTGAGCCCCAGCATCTGCTACCTAGCTCCCAGACCTCAGATTTGTTCTCATCAGTTATGAAAAGGATGGGTTATTGCTACCGAACCTTTGACTGATGCAATGCTTGGTGTGATTTAGCCTTTTGAAGTAGTTAAGTTGTAGACATGCAGCCATTTACTTTCGTAGCCTTTAAGTAGCTGTACTACGAGCATTACTCTGACAAGTGCTAAGCCTTAGACTGAGACACTCTTTTGAAATAGCAAGACGTTCCCAGATTGACATACTAATGTGAGGTAACTAGAGGTGAAAGAGACCCTTTTTATAGCTCTACATTTTGGCGTCGTTGACAGCAGTTTGTTGGAGTTCATGTTAAAATTGAAAAGGATGATAAGATGGTTCAGACAGAGGCACCACCGTTGGGAGTAATAAGGGCTCTGAGAAGCAGCGTAATAAGAAAGTTCAAGTAAAGCTCCCAGCCTCCACGGATGCATGGAAGAAGGACCCAAAAACAAGAACCCTCCACAAACATTTGAAGCAGGCCCAGCAAGAAGCAGAAAAGCTCAGGGAGCAAATGGTCCCCCGAGAAAAATATGAAGAATTACAGCAGCAGCTAAGGAACGTCAACTTATTTGAAAGCCAAGCTTTCGAAGGATGGCGAAGGGAACAAGAGAAAGTTGCCAAGGTAACCCGTAGATTAGATGTAGTTATCAAACAAATGGATACCTTGTGTTCTTTATATAATGACGTTCTAGCATGTAGAGCCCCTACAAAAAATTATGCCCTATTTTTAATGGAGAGGCATTTACAATTGAAAATAAAGGCTGTCAAAGCAGGTGCTCCTATGCAGATTAACACTATGGATGATTTCATAAACTGTTGTAAACATTACGGGGTGAAAGTGCAGAGATTATTATGTGAATTTTACTTGCATAACCTTATACTAGAACAAGAGACTGAATTGAACCCAGGCCCTTTTGTTGGGGACATTCAATTGCAAGCATTTATCTCATTTGCAGTTAATCAAATTAAATGGCTCAAAGCTTATAACGCTTTTCAAAAGCAAGAGAACGGATTAGATCTTTAGGTAAGAGCCGAGCCTAGGGATCCAGCGCAGTTATGGAGGAGTCATAGAAACCTTATGAGGGCTCCAGGAGTGATTGAAGTGCTAGGACCCATGCATGAGGCAATCATTCGGCAGGGACTTGAATACTTTTCCTCTATTAAGGACCCTGCCATTGATGCAACTAAATTTCGATATCAAGTATCTAATCCGAATATTTAGTTTAGAGAACCATTTAAATACGAGAACTTTAGACTTGCTGCTAGCCGTTTTCCCCTCTATGGTGAAATTGTTTTGAGGGCAGGGCCATCCTGGTTAGGATATAGGTTCTGGAGTCCAATCATTTGGCATCCAGCACCCGGATACCAAGCCCTATATGAGATGCCTGAGGGTCAGACAGGCCACTTCTTTGATTATTTAGTTTCGCATCACGGCTGTAGACCCTCACATGAGATTCCATCTCCAGCTTACTCACTCACTGCATTGCATATCAACTACAATGTTTTCATGAGGCCATGAAAAAGGGTAAGCTGGGGGGTGTAGAGTCTCAAAGAAGGTATGTTTTGATGGTTATTTCAGTATCTTTTTCATTAGGATATATAAACCTTTCTGCATTTTAAACTTAGATAATAACGAAACACGTGAGGTTAATAGGAAAAACTGATAATTGTCGTTCCTACGTGCAGGAAGGAGGAAAAGTAGAAATTAGCCATCTCAAAGGGAAAGACGAAGAGGAGCTAACTGCTGTCCCTTTGATGAGAAACCACAAACAGACCAGATCAAAACGGACCAACCCAGAAAAGGAAGCGGAGATACCAGCTCGGAGCAGAAAAGGAAAGAAGTGACTCAGGGTTAATGATTCTGCGAATCCCTCAGGATCTTAGATCCTGAGGGATCACTATTTTATCTATTTTCTGTATCTAGATATCTCCGTCATCATCCTTATATAAGAGATAGCATTGTTGGCTACGGGGGAGGTTCTGTTGTAATTCCTTTTTAACAGATCAAGACTATGATCTTTATGTCCTGTTAAGACTTGCTTTGTTGTAAGTTTATTTCATGCATTAATACAGACTTGGTTACTCTTTTATATTTGATCCTGGATCAATCTTAAGCGGTGTACCCCTGGAGGCTAAGGGCCCGGCGTTGGAGGACACTTGCTCTTGTACCATTACGCGTGGTTTCTGTGTGGTTTGTTCATAGGCGTAATCTGGTAATCTGTTGTGTTTTATGAACGTTATATTACATGCTCTTTTATGTTTAACTTGTTTAATGTTCCTGTGAATTGAAGTCTTATATTGACACTGTATTATGTTACCAATTCATTAAAGTGTTGATTAATCTCTACAGGATATTATCACTCCAGTACAGAGTTCATTGTGATTGTGCTTTAGCATTATGACAGTTATCTTGAGAAGTCTGATTTCAGATGATTATTGAATGTTACTGTTTATATCTTGAGATGCAATCGCATGCGTTTATTTAGATCAATAACAGAAGCAGATTAAGCACGTTGTGTTTCTAGGGTTGTAATTGGTAGTATTGTTCTATAGTATGTGTACATCTTTTAAGACTGCAGGATTGATGTTTTGATTGGAGTGGTTAGATAGAATCGCAACTTGATGAACTTGGTTATTGCTTATTCCAGTTGCTGTTCCATTTAGTTGTTGTTCCATTTCAATTGCTGGTCTATTTCAAGATTGCTGATTTGTTGTTTCATTTACTTGCCATTTCTTAAGGACAGACTCAGGCTGTAGTGAGTGTCAGCATCTGCTATTTGGCTCCCAGACCTCTGATCTGCTCCCATCAGCTATGAAAGGGATGGGTTATTGCTACTGAACCCTTGGCTGATGTGCTGTTCTATTTCATCGCTATTTCCTTTACTTGCCGTTTCATTTATATTCATCAAGGACGATCTCAGGCTGTAGTGAGCCCCAACATCTGCTACCTAGCTCTCAGACCTCGGATTTGTTCTCATCAGTTATGAAAAGGATGGGTTATTTCTACCGAACCTTCGACTGATGCAATGCTTGGTGTGATTTAGCCTTTTGAAGTAGTTAAGTTGTAGACATGCATCCATTTACTTTCGTAGCCTTTAAGTAGCTGTACTACGAGCATTACTTTGACAAGTGCTAAGCCTCAGACTGAGACACTCTTTTGAAATAGCAAGACGTTCCCGGATTGGCATACTAATGTGAGGTAACTAGAGGTGAAAGAGACCCTTTTTATAGCTCTACAGAGGTCTCATTTGATTTTCTCACAGGTTTACCCAAGTCTGAAGGAAGGATTGTCATCATGGTGGTAGTTGATACACTTACCAAGTATGCAAACTTTTGTGCACTGTCTCATCCTTTCAAAGCCAATACAATCACTACTACATTTGTGGAAATAGTTAAAAAGCTACATGGAAATCCAAATATTATTGTAAGTGATAGAGATCCCATTTTCATTGAAAATTTTTGGACAAAATTATTTTCTTGTCTTGGTAGAACAAACCTAATATGGGGAAAATTTTGGCAAAGTATGGATGCCAAGTATAAAGATGCCCATGAGGGAAACCCAAGGTGTGTATTTATACCACCATAAATTCGTTGGGTTGGTTATGCTAAGAGCTCTTGTAGGTGTGCTTTTGGTCTAACTTGTAGACCTTGCCTAAAAAATGGTTGATTTATATATTTTTTTCATATTGTAAAAAGTTATACTTGAGAGGCTTTAGGAAGCCCTGCATACATACGAGCTTTTACTTTAGGCAGGCCACATAGAGGCTTTGAAAAATATTTTTTTAGATAATATTACGTCTGCATAAGGAAAGAAATAATGCCTTAACCAATACATGCATATGATAGTAAGTGAGGCAAAATATGCTATAATAGACGCCCCCTTAATGTATGAGGTTAGAAGAGGATATGATGGCCAATATGCATTAAGTACACATAGGAGAACTCATCAGGAGGACTCAAGGGTATTTCACCGAATATAGGCCCAATATATACTTAAATAAGGAATAATGAAGAAAACTCATATATGAGGTGGGCATACCCATGCTTAGAGGAAAGGAAGCATGGATTCCAATTAAGTACATTATGGATCCATGATGATATAACATAATAATGATTATAAGAATACATAGTGGATCCCACAATAGATCATATCCACAAGTGGAACACAACAAAGCTATGTCTTAGTAACATATAGGAGGATATATGAACAAAGCATGATATATAACTAATTCCCTAGTGAAGTACAAAAGTTATATATATAGTAATGGTATTGTACAAAATTTAGGTGCCAACATATAAGATGATGTTGAAACTAAGGATAACATATAAGAGTGGATGTCACTGGCAGAAAGATAAAGGAACTGTTCATTGATCATGAATGTTGACATATTCTGAGGTCTTCAAATTGACTAATGATGGTACATTTCTACATAATGGGAATAGATGAGCTGAATTCGACCATGTGAGAAATTGTTTGATTATCGATCATTGATGTATATTGATAACAAATGCAAGATAATTCACTGACAATGATAATGGGTGTCAAGGTACCAAGTATAATGTAATAAGTGTGAATGAATGTGTTCAAGTCAAATACTTGAAAAAATCTACTGAATAAGGAACATTGTTGTATTACCACTGCCAATAGCAAGGGAACTGCCACTAATGACTGCAAACCCGAAGGTACCGAAGAAAACTCTAGACCGTATTCCAACAACAATTTTTTGAATTCGATGTGAAAATATTTGCTCGAAGGAAGGAATTAGGGCATACCACATCAAACAACATGGGTGTAACCATAAGGCCGATGATTTGGAAGATCTCAAATGAAAAAGATTGAAGAAACCACCACCAAGTATGTCTCTCTCATACACTAGATATAATAATTCATGGTAGAGACCCTATCAACCAATTGATAATGAAAGTTGATGATAGAGGTGAGGAATCCACCTAGAGGGTCAAATGGAAACCAAGGTACTACACAAATCCCAATATGTGATAATGTAAGTTGGCAACGAACACAAGGGAAACTGCCCAATAAAAGATCAATGATGAAATAAATGTTGGGCACAAGGTCACCTGTCAATGTTTGAAATAGGGCTAGGATTCTACTCTAGGTCAACTCTCAAAGAAATTTGTCAAAGTCGATAAGAGTATACCCCCAATAAAGTAGTAAATGTGGACCTTCTATACTGATACAAGTATATCACTAGGATGCTGATATAATACTAAGAATGACTTGAAAAATTGGGTATGCATACCATAATGAGTCAAGGACACTGTAGAATGGATGACACTGAGTTTTACTTCCATTGAACATATGCACAATACGTTTTCTGACTTAGGAAACACGAACCAAGATGAACTTTGTATAAGTCTAAGACACAAGAGGCGTCAAAAAAATATCCATATGATTGTAAGAGTAACAAATTGGAGGAGTATTGGCCTTAAAACAAGGTTTGGCTTCTTAAGGCCACACCAAATCCCATCTCAAAGAGGAGAAGACTCATAACATGGTGCTTTGTTTAAGGGTGACACAACTAACTCTATTTCCAAGTTAATGAAAGAAACTCTTCTCATGCCCTCTTTTTTTTGTTAAATTTGTTTTTTTTCTGTATTCGTATTATAAAAATACCATAAAGAATAAAATAATGCTTATAGTATAGTGGAGGGAACAAATGTTATGGGCAAGCAAACTAGCTCCAACATTTGGAACATTCCTATGCTCTATGCATCAAAATTCCTGTAGGATATGGACACTCAAGGGATGTTCCCTCTAGGGATATAAGTGTTGAGTTGCAAAAGTAGTATATGCAAGGCTTGAATTTTAGAAATAACATTAGCAAGAAGGGCTTATACAAGAGAAAGCTCGATCCGACATAAGGCCAAAAACGCAAGTAGTTACATGGAATGCAATAGTACAACTCAACCTTTGGGATCCTTTGAGGTATAGGTCAAAATAAGTGCGAGGAAGAATAATGAGGCTTCAATGCACCATCATGACAGGACTAAAGACGAATCTTGAGCCTATAGAATGATTGCAACATGGGAAACAAACGGCTAGTGAGGTGCTAACTAAGAATCCCATGTAAGGAAGGCTCTACCTCTAAGTTATGACAAATAAGCAGTGAGTGAAAGGTTCAAATGTCACAACATAGTGGAGTCGATTCTATGGCAAGATATTGCAAAAGAGGTAAAAATACAAAATTCAGCTATAGATTCTTACCCTATATGCCACTGTTGAAAATAATACCTGCCATAATAGATCAAGAATTGTGGTGTTACAGTGATGGAAACATCATTAAATTATGAGAATTCGTCGCCAAAATACTATCAAGCCACTAAAAAAGGATGTAAAATACCAATATACAAGCTAATTAAAAATATAGAAAGTTGGGTTAAAAATGATTTTAAATATCATAAATTAGAGTTGTTGACTTTCCAGTAGGTTATTTACCCATTTTAGTGACTTGAAACCCATTTTTATATCCAAACTTCAACAATGAATTTCAAGAGTTTTACTCAACCAAATCGATTTCTGCAACTTGCAGGTAATTCTTGACTTAGTGCTCTTTCATTTGATTCCAATTTTTATTTATTTTTATTGAAATTTGGCCATTTGTTTTTAAATTTTAATTTGAAACTACTTGTACGTGAGTTAGGTTCTATCAGGTTATGTACAACCGTCCCAATACATGGATTTCCAAAATGAAAACTATGTATGTATGCGACTATCAGAAAGAAAATCCGTGTATGCATAGACTCAAAATTCAAAACAATAATTTAAAGATTCCAAATAACTTAATTTTTGTAGGATGGCCATCATGTGGAGGGAAATAGAGCACAAAGAGGTGAATAACCTTATTTTAGAAAATCAAGAAGCCATGAATGCTTTAAAAAATTATGGGTTATTGAATTCTTTCTCATGCTGAATATGCAGGCTCAATAGATATTACTTCTGAAGATTAATAAATAACTATGATCTAGATCAATGATGCTTAATTTTAACTCAATGCCTTTATATATTAAAGTAGAAGACATATATTTTATTATAGGTTTATGGAGACATTGTGAAGCAATGAATCTCAAGAGTAAGGCTAGTGTTATGACTATTGATGATTATATACCAATCTACTACATCCCTCAGACACAGAAGGTGGTTTCTCAAATACCCATCGAGAGTATAGATAATTTGGCCATTGTAACAACCTTGGTGAAAAGTTCATGTAATAAAATTTAATAAAGGCAAAATAAGACCACGGTTAGGGGACACTTATTCTAAGTTGAATGTTGGGAAAAGATATCCTAGTGGGCATCAGAGGATGTGTTTTTGGCTAAGGAAATTAGAAAAGGCTAAGGAAAAGGAATTAAAAGGAAAAAAATGCATTTTTGGCACCTTTATATATGAAAATAAGGGAAATTAGGAGAAAAGTAAGGTGAAAGGTCACAGGTTGCATGTGAGGAGGAAATTGAAGGAAAATAATGGAAAATAAATAAATTAGAGGCCTCATTAATAAAAAGGCTTTTGAAGATCAGTTGGTAACATTCTGTCAATTCAAGTTTTGGAGCTCTCTCATTATTCTCTCTCTCTCACTCTTGGTCACTTAGAGTTTTCTTGGAGAACTCTAGTTTTGGATCTAGGAAAGAAAAGCAAGAAAAGGGAAGGGAAGGAAAGCAAGGATAAAGGAAGGAAGAACATGATCAACAAATTCAACAGGAATACTTGCAGGTAACATATTTCATGTGTGATTTCCTAGTTGGTTTTGACAATCATGGCTTTGCATGTTGGTGTATAGTTCTCTTGCTGTCGGTGGCATGGTTTTGCTGGGTTATGATAGTGGTTTTCAGCCTAGCCTCTCCTTTTTCTGGATGCCATGGTATGTTGGGATGTTTATCTTGGTTTTGAGCTTTGGTTTTCTGGATGGATTTCAGAATCTGGGGTAGAGGTGGTCTCAAGGTTCATTCCCAAAGGCCTAGGAACTTGATTAGTTTTGGTTGTATACATGGTAAAGCCTGAGGGAGAAGTCTCGGTTTAGGGCCTAGTGATATGGGTTTGGATTGTGGTAAAGCTTGAGAGAATGGTCTCGGTTTAGGGCTTAGTGATCCATGATTGGATTGCAGTAAAGCCTGAGAGACAAGGAGATGAAAAATTCCTCAAGGATAGTGATAGATTCTGGATGGCATTCCAAGTTTGGTTTGGTTGTGATCGGAGTATCGATTTTGGTGTGATCACGGTTTGG
This sequence comes from Pinus tabuliformis, assembly GCA_031772625.1. NCBI lineage: Eukaryota > Viridiplantae > Streptophyta > Pinopsida > Pinales > Pinaceae > Pinus > Pinus tabuliformis. Next base: position 138,680,249 of record CM062820.1, read on the forward strand.
TGAGGGTGGAGGTGGTTTTACCTTTGGATTCCGTTGGTTGTTTTTGGATTGGTTTACCCATGAAAGCCCACATTCTGGTTGAAAGACAAATTTGATTCAGCCATGTCTATGGTTGGGTGGTACGTGGAAGTCCCGAACCTGGTTGGATTTTCTTATGATTAATGAAATGTAAGTTCTCTTGTTTTTTCACTTGTTTATATGTGGGTTTAATGGATTTAATGTCTCTATTGTTTACATGGTTTTATGCTAGTTATAAGCTTGGTTAATTGACTGTTTCATGTCATGGTTATCTCATGTATTTACTTGTAATATTTAAATTGATGGATGAAAGACCCAATTGATGCGATACCAGTTTATTGGAGAAGGTGTTGATCCTTCTTATCATGTTTGATAAGAGTTTTCAGTCATTCATGCTTTTTCTTGTATCCTAAACATGTAGGTTGCATTGATGCCAAGTGTTTGACAAAATGTCAGTCCTAGTTGGGGATGGTCAGGCTTAGTACTGAGGTTGATTTTTGGTTTTGTAGAAATTTTGAATAATAAACACTTATTCACAGAGATTATCCTGATCATGCACTATTGCGGAATACATGCACAATACATAACCTCCTCTACGTTGATCATCAATTTAGCAGCATTAAAAACAATGAAACATCAATTGCATGCACACATTAATACAGTATGTAACCCGGGGAAAGCATACAACTGAAAACCCCACATTATCTGTATATTAATGATTGAGAACATGTAACATTACATAGTACAATACTCCTCACAAGTATCCAACACTATCTCCACCTGTTACACACAAAACTAGCTCAGATCTGATCAATCACTGCTCAAATCTCCTCCACTGCACAACCCTGCAAGAGAATGAATGAATCCAAACTCGTTCCAAGTTCTATTTACCTTGGAGAATCACTCACACTGGAAATCACGTGAGCACAGGCTATTCTACTGGGCATATGCTGAGCAATCATCATGGGCATACTCAATATATTGCTTGTGCAAATCCTCATTCACAACTATAGTCACAATTGATAGCAATCTCAACCTCTAACACCTGTCCTTGTTGAACTGTACATGCAATGACATGCAACTGAGTTAACTGATGTATTCTTTAGTTTTTTTATGAGTTAATAATTAATTCACACAACTCATCACTAGTCTATTTGCAGTTAGACTAAGTACAACTAGTTTAACAAAGTCAAACTGAACACAACTCCATCAACTCCACATCCAACTCCATAGAACTCAACCACATGAGTTCTAACTGAAGTCCTACATGCAGTAGCTCAACTGACTCACAAGAAAGCGTATTTCCTTCTGACAGCTGCATGTGCCACATCTGTATCTCAAACTAAAGTGCTCCAAGAGGATAAGATAAAGTTTATAGTCCAAATATTATTATGAGACAATAATATTTGACTTTTCTATTTTTGACTAGCAGTCTAAAAATAGACTATGATCACTCCTGCTGTGATCCAAAAATAGAAGTCCATCTATTTTTCCCAACATGACCAATCATCCATAAACAACATCCTGCAACTCATAGACCATGATCCATATGTCTAAAAATAGACTTTGCACCAAAAATAGCCTGCGGGCCCACTTAGTGAAGGCAAATCCTTTCCACTAAGCTCCATCATCTTGTTGCATTCTCAACAACCATTTCTTGTTGCACACTTTTCAACACTCTCTCTCAACAAGAAAGGCTTCCTCTCAAACCCGATCCTATAACTCTGGAATGTTCTGCATGCAACACATCTGCCTAGTCCACTTTGCTCCAACAACACTTGGAACAAAAACACTCCGAACTGACCACTCTGTTGGGCTAGGAACATACTCTGATGCTGAAGCTCTACCTGCTACTGACAAGTGCTCCCTCTCTGACATCTACACTACTGCAACATCTCCATGCATCTCGCACCATTGCACACCTCTTTGTGCCACCTAGCACTGTGCAAAACACTTGTGCCTCTCGCATTGCTGCAACCTGCATGCTATGCACTATCCTGGGATTCCCTGCACTATCGCTCTCTTTGCCGCTCCATCTGCATCTGTCTCTAACCAATCAATCAGTTCCTGCTACTCCACATCGGGGATCCCGTAGCAAGGTCTCATCCAAGAGGTTGGGTACCTCAAGGATCTTGCCCCTCCTCCTTAGGACGATCAATCCGCATCACCCCACCTCCTACCTGGAGGTATGGCTGCATGTGATCCCTCAGCCCACCTGACTCGAAGTTTCCCCCTACTAGAGGTCTCTGCATGAGTAGATGTCTCTACTTGATCTCCTCTCAGCTTCCCTTGTTGTGGCTGCTACACAACCTCCTGAAGCTGCTGCACCAATTGTGGCTCCTCCATAATCGTCTGAGACTTCTTCTGGCTCTGCCTGTTGAGAGGTAATATATGCTCCCTCTCAACCACCAAGTCTCCATCAGTTGCCTTGCTGCTCAAGGCTTTGCATGCATCTTGAACCTCAAGAGCATACAGGTTCTTGACCCATGAACCAATCTGCTTCACCTGTCTAATGATGATGTGTCTAAGGAAAACCTTTCTCTTACTGAAGACTACATCATAGCCTCTGTCTTCTAGCATCGCGATCGACACCATGTTTTTCTTCAGTCCTAGTACATACTTGACATCGGTCAAGGTAAGGCGAGCTCCGCTCCCTCTGAAAAATAACCATGCCTACACCTGAGACACTATACTTCTCATCATACCCATCCCTATGAGTATCTGGAGATCTTTCTCCTCCAAAGTACTGAACCAACTCTTGTCACTGGTCATGTGGAAAGAAGCTCCACTGTCAAGAAACCAACCACTTCCCACCATGGATGAAACCATGCATGCGAAGAGTGTGAAATCTGTTGGACACCTAATCCTAAAGGGTTAGTGTGGAATTCGAATGGACAAAAGCAGTCCAAGAGACCTTGGGATCTGAATCCCAAGAGTCACGTATTGTACTATAAATGTGTATCTTATGTTAATAAAAAGGCATTGAATGATTTATCTTTCTCATTGTTTTCTGTCCATGTGTGTTTAACATGGTATCAGAGCCACTTGTTTTTCTGTGGCCTGTTATGTGCATGTCAGTCCTGCACCTCTGCCTGACTCCGGCTATTTTAAGACTCTCTGTCTGACCCTTGAAATTATACCTGCGCTCTCCCTTGTGCGTTACTTACGCCCTCTGTCCTTCAAATTATGCCTGCGCTCTTGTCCTGACAATTTAAATTTCTTTGGCTTTCGTGACTGTTTATAAACGTTTTTTGAAAAGCGTTGAGTTTGTCAGAAGCACTGAAAACGGGTCAAATACAGCCTGCCTGGATTGCATGAGAGTGTCGAGTAGGGTGATTTCTGACATTCAACGGCGTTTGTCGTGATCATGACATTAAACGTTTTTTGTCAGGCCATTTACTGCCGGAGATAAAGACACCCGTTAGAAGCCGAAGTTTCTTCACGAGACCTACCCATACGTTTTGACGTTACATTGTTTTTAATCAGGATCGCATAGAAAAAAAATATGTTTTAATAGTAAGGTAGAAGAACTTCATGAAAGTTTGAGCACACAAGCTCAAATTTTGAGCCTTGGCAGTCGACTGTCCTCTAGCCTTCTCTGTCATTGTGAAATTACCTGTTGAGCGCCATTCTGCCCCAAGTTTTGTCCATCCAGTGCAGTAACTGAACGAATGAGATCGGTAATTTCTGGTGGTGTTATTGTGATGTGAGCCTACCCATGTCCTCAATTGTGGATTGCAAGTACAGTTAGCCACGGCATACTCTGTTTTTCAAAATTTGAAGTTCCCTGAGGTATACTTAACATGCATATTTGTTAAACCTTGTACACTATACTATACGCCTGCAGCTGCACATGCTCCTGCGTAAATGAATCTTATACGCCTGCAGCTGCACATACTCCAATTATATGTGAAGCCTGTTCTTCACCCCCTAGTAGCAGTCGAGTTATAACAACTTGATCTGAACTTTCGGGACGATCTAATCCAGTGACTAAAGCATGAACTTTAAGGATACTTTTCACTGCTAGGTGATATTGTGCTTTACGTTGCGAGTTGGCCCACACCAGGACCACTTGTTCAGAGCACCGTAATTCTCTTTCTAGAATTCTGATGCTATATCCTGTTAATTCCATTAAACTACCTCGGAGGAATTAACAATGGATTGTTCGGATTCGAACTCGGATTGTTACCTGGATTGTTTGCCTTGAAGGGGTTTTAGGAATCGCCCTCTGGAGCAGTGGAAGGTTACAGAGCTGAAAGACGAACTCAAGAGGCGAAGCAAATCATCTAACGACATCTCCAACTTCATATCCTTCTGCAGTGGGGTATTTTCTGAAGCAGCATTGTGTTCAAATGCTCCATAATTGGACGCTGAGAGCAAGGCATTGTTTTGGGTTATTCTTGTTGAAGACTGTGTGCTCCTTGTTGAAGACTGTTCGGTTCCCTTTGTGCATTGAAGACTCTGGTATTTTATTTGAAAACAGTCTCATGGCTGCCCCTTCGTGCCGTCTTCTGGTTTGATGTTGCATCCTATGATCTGCAAATCGTGAAGTCTTTCTGTGAGCATATTCTACTTAAGTAAATATTCGCGAGTGTTGATTTATTTTCCAGAGGATCAATAGGCTTGGAGTTTTAAATGGTTGCGGTCTTGGAGGTTCGGTCTTCAAGGGTTGAATGAGCATTATGCAAGACATTCCATAATCATTGAAGACATAATGGAAGAGATTAATTTTTTTGAAGAAATTCGCTTTTTCTTGTCATTAGTGTACAGTGTATCCATTAAAAGTTAAAAGTTATCGGGTTGAAGGAATGCAGCGTTCAACTTTCGTTGGACATCTTCTCGTTTCATTCATGCGGCTCGAAGTTCTTCCATTACATTTCTTTGTTCCCCATAGTGTTGACGATTGAACTTATCCTCAGCCGCTCTCGCCGCCTTGACAGTTTCAAGAATCTCTTCTGCCATTTTTATTCTGCGAACGTTCAGATCTTCGCGTTGCTGGATTGATTTCAGTCGTTGTTCTCTAACTCTCTCCATCTCAAGCTGGAATTCGGTGAGTTGAGAGTTGAACATGATAATTGTAGCCGGATCCACAGCATTGTGCATGGAGTTCAAGACATTTACTGTTTTCACCAGAATGTCCTTTTCTTTCTGCGTAATATTTGCAAGGGATTCATTCATATGTGTCATCGACTGAAATCCATCAATTATTGTCTGCTCTTTTGCGGCGAATTTATTCTGCTCGTCTATGTAACTGAACACCATCCCTGCTGAGTTGATGAGTTTCTCATGAATTTTTCGTTCCACCTGAAATAAGAATCAGATTTGAAGACTCTGAAAGATGCAGTAGAAGTACATCTACCCAGGTTTGTGTCATAATTCTGAAGAAGGCACAATTGTAAGCTAAAAATCTGAACCTGCCTATACAGTACTCTAATCTTTGATGCAAGGAGTGTTGTTGACTGTTTGCATTAAACAGAGATTAGATTTAGAGATTCTTTGTAAATGCCTATGATAAAGCATCTATTGAGTTGGTACTGCTGACATTGTTGATTTATAGACATGTATTGATGAAGTGAAGTATGATTTCACATTCTAGAGTTTCAGAGAGCTTGACATTCCTTGATTCCACTGCTGTATAAAGAGTTTGGTGAGCTGATTGTAATCTTTTATGTTGCATGCTCCTCATTTGCTCACATTTATAAAGGATATTGCAATGACATTAAATTGTGAGTGATTGTTGCTGGTTGATAGTCGTGATCAGTTTCTTTAATGTATAAGATGATGAAGGAAATGACCAGACTTGAAGATGCATTAAAGTTACTAAATATCCTAATTCATTCCACTCCTGATGGGACAGTCAAAATCAGTAAGGATTTTCTCTCAGAAATTCAGACATGTCTACAAAATGCACAAGAACAGATTGATTTTTTGCAGCTTGAATCACAGCTACAGCAAGAAGAGCTACATCAAAATAGACACCATTCTGAACCTGTTTTTGTTCAGAACATTGAGACAACCACCCATCAGCAGCATGTCAATAATGTTACAGTTCATTCAGATAAAGCAGCAAAGTTACATGCAGATGCAGAAGTTCAGACTGCACTTCCCAAGCCCATCATCAGACCTTGGGAACAGCTTGTCCACAACAAGCACAGAACTGGTCTTGGATATGACAAGGACTTGTCCTTTCATATTCAAGACTATGCCAAGCCCATTCAGTTTCAGAGTGCCGGATTCATTCATGACAGTTCACCTGCTCCTCATGACAGTTCAGCTTCAGCTGTTCCAGATTCTGCCCCTCTTCCACAGCAACAACAACAACAAAAACAACAGATCGTGAAATGCCAACACTGTGACCGAGTTGGCCATCTGAAAGATCACTGTTTTGATCTTCATCCATGTGAGCACTGTCATAAAACTAGCCATTCTTCAAACAGATGCTTCAAAAACAAACGTCCTGCAAGAACAAAGATTCATCTTGGATGGATCGCTTCTTGGCAATGGGCATCAACAGCCAAGAAGATATTCCAAACACATGTCAGAACTTGTTCCAGAGTATTAAACAGTCTTGCAGTTGAGTTTTCTCCATCTTCTCACCTTGTATCTGACACGGGGGGAAATGATGGTCATCTACAAGCTTCAAAGCCACATCAAGCGAGCCTGAGCCACAACCTGCCACACCAGTTTCAGAGTTGTAGCCAGAGACAAAGATGCCTGAACATGCCTTCAGTTGGCAATCTGGGACACTTCCTCTAGCAGAAGACTTCAGCTTCTTGCCAGTTTCGAAAGCATTCCAGGAACAAAATTGAGGACACTTCCTCTAGCAGAAGACTCCAGCTTCTTGCCAGTTTTGGAAGAGTTCCAGGAATTGCATTAAGCATTCCAGAGTTGTTGGTCATCCTTAAACCATCACAAATTGAGGACACTTCCTCTAGCAGAAGACTCCAGCTTCTTGCCAGTTTTGGAAGAGTTCCAGGAGTTGCATTAAGCATTCCAGTGTTGGTGGTCATCCTTAAACCACCGCCCTTTTTTTACCAACATTTCATAGAGCACATTCAGCCTAGTGCTGCCATGCATTTTTGCACATTTTGTATTACAGCTCTCTTCTTGGACTCATACATAACCCTTCGGATTAAGGGGGGGAATGTTGGACACCTAATCCTAAAGGGTTAGTGTGGAATTCGAATGGACAAAAGCAGTCCAAGAGACCTTGGGATCTGAATCCCAAGAGTCACGTATTGTACTATAAATGTGTATCTTATGTTAATAAAAAGGCATTGAATGATTTATCTTTCTCATTGTTTTCTGTCCATGTGTGTTTAACAAAATCGAACTCACACTGTGAAGCAAGTGAGGTTGCCTCACCTTCAGATCCTTCCCCGGATCCCTTCTTGGATTTCTTCTTTGGGCAATTAGTAGCATAATGGCCCAACTCATGACAATGAAAGCATCGCACCTTCGACTTGTTAACCTTCTTCCCATCATTGGAAGAACTGGATTCAAAAAGAGAACCCTTCACCTTCCCCTTCTTCACCTTAGTTGCTAAGGCACAGTTCTCCTCATCATGCATAGATGAAGAACTGTCTCTGGCGCGCCGTCTAATCTCCTCTTGCACAAGATCCGACCAAAGTCTCTCCCATCCTGGCAATTTCTCCCTTCCATTCACCGAGTCCTGGTAGCTATGCCAACTCTTAGGAAGGCCAAGGAGTGCTAGACTCACCATATCCTCATCCTCAACAATTACCCCCACACTTCCCAGCTCATCCCGGCATTGGGTGAACTTCGTGAGATACTGGGGCATACTGTCTCCATTCTCACACCTAATGTTTCTGAGTTTATCCTTGAGCGCCATTCCACCAGCTCAAAACTCAACCACTTCTGATCTAAAATTTGTGAGAACAAAGTATTTCTTGTATAGAGATCGACTGTATGGGCATTCATCGGATATCTCACCTTCCAAAAGAAGGATGAATCCAGAGGCTACCTGGCCCGATTACAGACTCTGCCTGAAGAAATAAAATGTAATCACTTTCTGAATAATAGATCTGATTATCAATCCTCGCTTTGATATCCTGTAGAACTTTTTCTATAAATCAAAGAGCTCCGATACCATGTAGAAATTTTGAATAATAAAAACTTATTCATAGAGATTATCCTGATCATGCACTATTGTGGAATACATGCACAATACATAACCTCCTCTATGTTGATCATCAATTTAGCAACATTAAAAACAATGAAACATCAATCGCATGCACACATTAATACAGTATGTAACTCGGGGAAAGCATACAGATGAAAACCCCACACTATCTATATATTAATGATTTAGAACATGTAACATTACATAGTACAATACTCCTCACAAGTATCCAACACTATCTCCACCTGTTACACACAAAACTAGCTCAGATTTGATCAATCACTGCTCAAATCTCCTCCATTGCTTTGCCTACCTCCACTACACAACCCTGCAAGAGAATGAATGAATCCAAACTCGTTCCAAGTTCTATTTACCTTGGAGAATCACTCACACTAGAAATCACGTGAGCACATGCTATTCTACTGGGTATATGCTGGGCAATCATCATGGGCATACTCAATACATTGCTTGTGCAAATCCTCATGCACAACTATAGTCACAACTGATAGCAATCTCAACCTCTAACACCTGTCCTTGTTGAACTATACATGCACTGACATGCAACTGAGTTAATTGATGTATTCTTTAGTTGTTTTATGAGTTAATAATTAATTCACACAACTCATCACTAGTCTATTTGCAGTTAGACTAAGTACAACTAGTTTAACAAAGTCAAACTGAACACAACTCCATCAACTCCACAGAACTCAACCACATGAATTCTAACTGAAGTCCTACATGCAATAGCTCAACTGACTCACAAGAAAGTGTATTTCCTTCTAACAGTTGCATGTGCCACATCTGTAGCTCAAACTGAAGTGCTCCAAGAGGATAAGATAAAGTTTATAGTCCAAATATTATTATGAGACAATAATATTTGACTTTTCTATTTTTGACTAGCAGTCTAAAAATAGACTCTGATCACTCTTGCTGTGATCCAAAAATAGAATTCCATCTATTTTTCCCAACATGACCAATCATCCATAAACAACATCCTGCAACTCATAGACCATGATCCATATGTCTAAAAATAGACATAGCCTAAAAATAGACTTTGCGCCAAAAATAGCCTGCGGGCCCACTTAGTGAAGGCGACTCCTTTCCACTAAGCTCCATCATCTTCTTGCATTCTCAACAAGCATTTCTTGTTGCACACTTTTCAACAGGTTTAGTAGTCTTTTCATCATGTATTTGATGGATTAAGAAAGTTATAACAAGTTCTGGGCAGTGGCCAGAATTCTAGGATAGAAAAGTGCCTTGGATTATGTGGATGTTGGCACAGGTATGCTGGGAAAAGTCCCTGGACGATGGCTTCCAGGCCCGTGAGAGCATCTAGAGGTCCCTAGATGCTGGCATGCCTATAGCATGAGAGTGTTTAGAGGTCAAGAGGTTTAAATATTAGTGGGACCCGGGGGCAGGATGTCTGAGTGGCTGAGATGTCTCTTGGGGGTGTTGTTGTTGATGTGGAAGGTATGGTTGATGTTTTCTATCGATTCCATTTCCTTAAGGTCACATAGGAGGTTGAATCATATCATAGTGGCCTCTCTTGCCACATGTTTACCTCGGTTGGCCGGTTACTTGGGTAGATGTGGGAGGAGGGTGGTTACAGATTGGTATAAGAGCGTGGTTACACTCTCCTTGGGTGAATGTGTTTGTCATGCATTCATGTTGGTTGTACATGTGTCATTCATCCTTGTGGTCTATGTGCTTGTTGCATATGCATGGTTTTGGTCACAGTCGTAGTGATGTCACCATGGGGATAAGGATTTTGTTGTGTGAAGCATGCTTTCATGAGTGTATGATTGGTTACATGTTGTTATATATCACTTACATGTGTCATTTTGTGTGCTTAGTTACATTCTCGTATGTTTGGTTACATTCTTGCATGCTTGGTTACATGTATCATTCTTGTAGGTTTGGTTACAAGTATCATCATTCATGCTTGATTATATGTGTTCATACATGTGTGTGGCCGATTACGCATTGGTTATGCATGTTAATGTTTGTATGTGGTCAAGTATACAATGGTGTTATGGTTGTTGTTGTCATGCATGTAGTCATGGTATGTGTGTAGTTGATATGGTCATGCATTGATGACTGGACTCTAGCTAGACTGATGGTTACATGGTTATGTTCTTATGTATCATATGTATATATGTTGTTATGATTATGTTATACATGTATCACACTGATTTGATGATCTTGTAGATGATATATCCTCTGAGAACTATGATAAGGTACATTGGTTTATTGTGATTTGGTTTAGCAGACAAAGCATGTCTTGCGGGAAAGAGATCAAATGGATAGCAAGATGGTAGACTACAAAGACTCTCCCTATTAATCGAATGCATAGTGTGGTGTTGGGCTCTCTTCTGATTTGGAAGACACATTGAGAATATTGAAGGAAGAAATAAGGAGTTGTAAGGCGAATAATGAAAAAATCATGCAGGCACAAGAGAAACAAGCAGAGGTTAATGCAATACTACTTCAAATTTTGTCAGAATTACAGTGACAGGGACCACTTCAGATTAGCCATGAGTAGGAGGACAAAACTAATGGGGCATATGGTAGCAGGTCTTATGGTGGTCACAAGTTGGACATAAATGACATGATCAGAGATGGCAGGTTGTTGGACACTCCAAATAGGAGAGGTGATGGAAACATGTACTATTCAAGTTCTGGTTCAGACAAACATCATGATCGTCATTGTTATCATCCTTATAGGAGGAGTGATAGGGGATACTTTCCGAATGATTTTAGGAAAGAAAATCCACCTACCTTTGATGGAGAGATGAAGAAATCACAGGATGCAGAGGCATGGTTTCTTGATATGAGGAAATTCTTTAGATTGCATGACTATTTAGAAAACATGAAAGCAAAGATAGTCACTTTCAGTCTCAAAGGTAAAGAATATATTTGGTGGGAAGATGTGAAGAATGTTAAAGGTATACATGAGGACAATTTGACTTAGCATGAGTTTGAGAGACTCTTCAAGAAGAAGTATTTGTTAGAAATATAATTTGATGACAGAGGTATGGATTTTTATGAGTTGCGAAAGGGTTCCATGACATATGATGAGTATATTAGTAGGTTCTTGGAGTTGTTGAGATATGTGCCTTACCTCAAGGAGGAGAAGGCCAAGGTTCAGAGATTCATCAGTGGACTACCAGTAGCATACAGACACCAGATTGAGTTTGATGAGCCTAGATTTTTGGAGGAGGCCATTCGAAAGTTGAAACATTGTGATGAGCAGTCGAAATGCAAAGTTGAGCCTAAACATGACTTGAAAAGAAATGAGAAAGCTAAAGGAAAACGGCCACCAAAGCGAGCAAGACATGAAGGTGAAAGTGAGAAAGAAAATGTAGTTCCTTACAAGAGGTTCAATACAACAGAGAAAGGACATGGATAGCAATAGGCTAGAGGTAGTGGAAGGGAACCATTGCAGTGTTGGATATGTGGTAAGGATCAAATTAAGAGGGATAGTATGGAGTATTAGAGTGGTGGTAGATCCCATATCTATAATGCTCAAGAGGCACACACAGTTGGTGACATTGTTCATAACATTCCTTGTATTTATGAAACTGTGGACAACAGGTAGACAAATCATCAAACAACTATGATTGAGATGGACAATAAGATTTATGATCAAGTTGTTTCTATTTTGATTGATCCTAGATCTAACTATAGTTATATTAATCTTGACCTGGTGGATAGGTTTGGTTTGAGAAAAGAAGTGCATGCAAAATCTTGGTTGGTGCAATTGACTATAGGTACAAAGAAGAGAGTTCACCATTGGGTGAGAGCTTGCGCATTTAAGTTAAATGGTATGCCGGCAACAACACATTTGAATGTACTACCATTGGGTTCGTATAATATGCTTTTGGGTATGGATTGGTTGTACCTTCACAGGACCAATTTGGATTGCTTCAATAAGGCCATTGAGTGTGTGGATGATATCGGGGAAAAGATAACCTTGAAGGGGAAGAAGAAGCCTACATCAGTGAGGATGGTTACCACTATGCAAGTTACGCGTAGTTACAAAAATGGTTGTGTGATGTTTGTAGTGCACATTTCTAGTGATGAAGGTAAGGAAGTTGGGGATGCAGATGTTTTGAGTAGATACCCAGTTCTACAACAGTTTCAGGATGTATTTCCCAAGGACATTATAGATTTTCTACCTCATAGGGAGGTATAATTTCCTACTGAGTTGGTGCCAGGGGCAACTTCGACATCAAAGGCACCTTACCGGATGAGCACATATGATTTTGTAGAGTTGAAATCACAGTTAAAGGAGATGATTGACAAGGGATACATTAGGACAAGTGTATTGCCTTGGGTGCACTAGTGTTGTTTGTAATGAAGAAAGATGGTAATCTCAGATTGTGAATTGAATACAAACAACTGCACAAGGTAACGATCAAGAACATGTACCCACTGCTGAAGATTGATGATTTTTTTTATCAGTTGAAGGGAGAAAGATTGTTATCTAAGATCCACTTGAGATTGGGATGCCGTCAGGTACACATCAAGGAAGAGGATATCTTCAAGACTGCGTTCAAGACCAGGTATTGGCATTACGAGTTTGTTGTAGTTCCATTCGGTTTGACTAATTCTCCAACTACGTTCATGTGTTTGATGAATAGTGTGTTGCGTCCTTATCTGGACAAGTTTGTTATTGTATTCATTGATGATATATTGGTATATTCTGAAAATGAGGAAGAGCATTCAAAGCACTTAGTAGCAGTGTTGAGGTTGTTGAGAGAGCATCTGTTTTTATGCTAAGCTCAGGAAGTGTAGTTTCTTTTAGATTGAGGTACACTACTTAAGGCATGTTGTTTCCAAGGAAAAAATAACCGTAGGTCCAGAAAAGATAAGGGCCGTCATGGAGTGGGCAGCTCCTAAGAATGTGGACGAGGTGAGATCACTCATGGGATTGGTAGGTTACTACAGGAGGTTCATTAGGAACTTCTCATGCATCACATATCTTATCACATCATTGTGGCAAAAAGGTAAGAAGTTTGATTGGATAGAAGAATGTACATCTAGTTTTGAGTAGCTCAAGCAATTGTTGACACACGCACTAGCGTTAACGATTGCAGATCCGAACAAGGAGTTTTTAGTGTGTACAAATGCTTGCAAGAGAGGACTTGGTGGAGTTCTCATGCAAGAAGAACATGTAGTGTGCTACGAGTAAGGGAAACTGAATGAGAACGAGAAGATCTATCTGACGCATGATTTTGAGCTAGCAATGATCATACATGCATTGAAGATGTGGAGGCGCTATCTTCTCGGAAGGAGGTTTGTACTGATGAGCATTGAGCGATCACAATGGGTTGAGGTATTTGTTTGACTAACCGAATCTAAATTTCAGAAAAGCTAGATGGTTGGCCACCCTTAGTGAGTTCGACTTTGAGATCAGATACATCAAATGGAAGGAGAACAAGGTTGCAGATTCTCTTAGCATGAAGGTACATGTAAATCATATAACATCTATGAGTTTTTATGGGACAGAGTTACAGGATAGGATCTTGCAGGCAGGATAGTGGGATGAAAAATACATGGAGATCAAGCATAGGTCATAACAGAGTACATGTACAGGTACAGGCACATGCATAGGTGTAGGTATAGGTGCAGGTATAAGTACAGGGGATCAGGATGTAGACTATTGTCTCACGACAGATGGTTTGGTGAGATTTAGGGACAAGATCTATGCACCAAATTGCAGTGAGCTCAAGAAGCTTATCTTGAGGGAGTTTCATGTCAATCCATACTCGGGTCACCCAGTATATCAGAAGACATTGACGGTGGTGAAGAATTTCTACTATTGGTTGAATCTAAAGAAGGAAGTGGAAAAATTTGTGGCTAGATGTTTAGATTGTGAGTAGGTAAAGGAAAAATGTAAGCATCTAGGTGGTCTACTACAACCTATTACGATTCCAGAATGGAAATGGGAGGTAATTTCCATGGATTTAGTTATAGGTCTTCTGACGACAGTGAGACAACATGATTCTATTATGGTCATGGTCGACAGGCTGAGAAAGGTAACTCACTTCATTCCAGTGAAGATTACATATTCAACCAATGAGGTAGCACATGTTTTCATTAGAATGTTAGTGAGATTACATGGTGTTCTGAAGAAGATTGTGTGAGGTAGGGATGAAAATTTCACTTCCAAGTTCTGGAAGGAGCTATTTGCAGGTTTGGGTATAGAGTTGGCCTTCAATACAACTTATCATCTGTAGACAGATGGATAAACAAAGAGGGTCAATAGGATCTTGGAGGATATGATGAGGATATATGTGATGCACTGACATAGGAAATGGGAGGAGTATATTCCATTGGTTGAGTTCACATACAACAATGGTTATCAGGAGTCATTGAGGATGAGTCCTTTCAAGGAATTATATGGGCGGAGTTGTAATACTCCCATCAGCTGGAGTGATCCAGTGAACAAGGTACTTATTGGACCAGATATGTTGGTAGACATGGAACATGAAATGCAGGTTATAAAGAAGAATCTAAAGGCATCACATGATAGACAAAAGAGTTATGCAGACCAACACAGGGTATTCAAGGAGTTTCAAGTTGGGGAGCATGTGTATTTGCGCATCAAGCCCAAGAAGAGTTCTTTGAGGATTGGATCATGTGCCAAATTGGCACCACAATATTGCAGGCCTTTTGAGATCCTTGAGAGGATTGGACCAGTGGCTTATCGACTTGCATTGCCTCCAATAGTGAAAGTCCATGATGTTTTCCATATTTCATTGCTTAAGAGGTATATAAAGGATGTTGATCATGTTATTGATTGGTTTATATTGCAGGTGGAGAAAGAAGGAGAGTTCCAACCGAAGCCTCAGTGCATATTTTTATGGAAGCATCTCATGCTAAGGAATAGAGCCATAGAGCAAGTTAAAGTGCAGTGGAAGCACTTTGGGCCTGAAGAAGCAACATGGGAGATGGCGAATCAAATGCAGGCCCTGGATATTTCATTATTTGCTAGTTGAGGCAAAGAAGTTTTGGTTTGATGTTGGTATATGTTTGGCATATATTTTGCTAATGTTTTGGTATATGCATATATGTATATCAATGTTAATACTGTTAGCGCTTGAAATTTCACCTCAGGCTGAGAAAGGTAAACCTCAAGGCAACATCAAACCACTTAGCCTCGTAGCTAGCCCTACGGGGCAGGAGAGGGCTCTCTCCGGTCTATCTCGATAAAGATCTTCAATGGGCGAGATAACCAATAGGCTAACACTGATTTTAGGCTAGTAAACTGATTAAAAGGGTTGATTTGGTATTTTTAGGGTTTTTGGTGGCAAATTGAGGAGATGACAATTTTGGGTGCGGGGATTGGACACAGTTTCTGCAGGGGGTTCGTTGGGGCGAGGTAGGAGACAATATTGATGCCTTTAATAGAGATGGATGGATGAGAATGACCGGTGAGGAGTTAAAGAGAGCAAGCAATAACCTTGAATTCCCTTTAAACAGTCGAAAACATTGATATTAAGCAAACTTAAAAGCAGAGCATGACAGTCATGAGTTCTACTTTAACACTTCATTTGCCTAATGTGCAGAAGAAAAAGTAAGGAAATGATTCACATAACACACTTACAAGTACAAAGAGAAACACATCATCAATACATGTGACCACAAGAATCCCAAAAAGGACTGCAAAACCCTGGTCTTCCTTTGCCAAAAATTGTAGAGATACAGTGAGTAATACAATAAGAGCTTCTCCCTCAAGAGTCCAACCTTCCAACCTCTGAAAATGACTAAGAAAATACATAATATAGGCAAGCTAACACCTTTCCTTGCCTCTAGGGGTCGAGCTCATACTTCTAGGAGCTGTTTCAACCAATTCTAAACTGAGCACTGAAAACTAGGCAATCAAAACAACTTGCCTCTATAAGCTAGGAAACCAATTCATTCATTTAATTTTCACCTATTTCATGAATGAATCTTCTAGAAGAGATACATAAGTGTAAAAGTGTCAAAAAATTACATTATTTACATCAAGGAGGATAACAATCCACTCCAAAAAGTCAAACATGGTCAAAACTGCGTTTTTCTGAGCTGTACAGTGAAATTTTGAGAAATTTGCCTGATAGGTCGCGCGCCTCTGCCTGACGGGTCGCGCGCCTTTGAGGGCACTTTTGGGGCACTTCCAGGTGTCCAAATGAGGCAAGAGTAGGCTTGTTGGAAAGGTCTATGAGTCTACTTTCCAACCCAACTGGAATTTCTGAATTTGGTTGTCATTTGCCCCTCCAAAATTGCAATCTCCCAAGACTGCTTTCTGTGTGTCAAAAATGTGGCAGAAAGTCATTTTTTGCTTGTTTTTTGACTTTCTGGAGGCCCAAAACTTCATAAAATCTCTTGGCAATGGATGAGCATGTGTAACTTTTCATGAAAAATCTGGAAATGCTGAGTTTTTGCAAAATGAAGTTGCCAAGAGAAAGGGTCGCGCGGGGGGTGAGACCCGTTAAAAGGACAAAACCTGTAAATTGCCTGAAAAAACCAAAATTGACCCAAAATGCTCAAAATTTCTTGGGATTTGTGCTGTGGCTGAGCTATTTAGTGCCTTGCTCCTTCAAGGAAGCTTCGGCCAAGATGTGGAGGGGATCGGGCCTTTTTCTCCTTTTTTGTGCCTTTGCCAACCGCCTTTGGAACATTTTCATCTTCGCCTTGCACACGTGCATCCGCGCCCAATAATGGTTCTTCATGTTTCTCAACAATTTCTTATCTTGGTTGGCCTTAGCCAACAGCCTCTCCAAGTGAGCATTGAGCCGGATAAGCATGGACTCTCGCTCAGCGGGCAATAGATCACCGGGTCTTCTTCTATTCAAGATGCGGTCTCCACGAATCCTCCACAACTCATCAAGAGCTTGCTCATCCTCCAACTGCTTGTTGCGCTGCTCTAGGTATGAGATTGTCCATTGTGCCCCTTCTAATCTCTTCTGCAATGCATCATTATATAAATTTGTTTACATGGGTATTATGAGAGGTAGGGTTAGGGCTTGATTTTTTTATTTTTTTAGGGAAGAGGGGTAATTTTTAGGTTTTCTTTACAAATTTAAAAGGGAAATTTACATATGAAGACAAGGAAAATGAAATGGGAAATGGGGAAAAAATGATTACAAGGGAATACCTTAAAACAACATAAAACCCTAGCCATTTTTTACAATTTTAAACCACAGCCACATGGAGCTTTTCTCTTGCAAATATAGATCTTTAAAAATGCAATCACGATTTCCTTTGACCATAACAAGCAACAATTTTTAAGTTGGAGGGCCTACCTTAGGCAATTCGGCGATTTTGGTGGTTCCTTGGATGAATTTGTAGGCAGTTTGATAAGGAGGGCACTGACGGGTCGCGCGCCTCACCCAACGGGTCGCGCGCCACTGACGGGTCGCGCCCGTTAAAAAATTGCACTGTCGGAGGGCGCTCAACGGGTCGCGCGCCTCTGACGGGTCGCGCGCCTGGTCTGACGGGTCGCGCGCCTGTCCAGCTCTCAACTTCGGCCAATTTCTCACCCAATCTCTCTTGCAAGTGACTTAGATGCACAATGAGGGTCTATGGAGGGAGATTGGGCTCTTATAACTTTGATTTGAATTAATTTCATGCCCAAACCCACTTTATAATGTTTTTCTTTGACACTTTATAAATTTGACTTTTTTGGTTTCCTTTGTCCTGAAATTGACTCATTTGATGCTTTTGCTCGATACTTTTTTGCAGGGATAACATCTGAGGGATCTTGGCAAGGGAGCCAGGGTTACATGCTGTCCTTTGAAGCCTTTTGAAATTTTACCATTTTTTACAAAATTTTGAAAAATGACCTTGGCTTTAAAAACAGGGTTTTTAAATCCAAGGTGAAATTTAACTGTACAAGATAGAAATTTTCGAAGAAACACTTTGAAAAACATCCCTCTGGCTTGCTGGGCACTTATTGACCTTCAGAGACATGACCTTAAAGACAATCTTGACCAAAACCCTAGACCTAGAATTTGACTTCAAGACAAGACAAGTAAGCTTGAAAGAGTCTAAGGACTGAAACAACCTTGATCCAGCAATGCCAAGAGGGGGACCAAGGCACCAGCTTCTCCATCAGGGTTATGGAATGCCTAATGGAATGCAAAAAATGACACTGATGAGACACCTACTTATGCAAATGCAAAGAGCTTTGATCGCTGATGGAGGGCTACTAGACCGACTCTAACAAATACCACAATGAGCTAAGTTACAAAGCTATAATAAGCGATATGGTTGTTATCTTTTCATGAAGTTTTGCTTTTGAGCACTTCTTTCAATATAAATACTGCAACGAGCTAAGTCATAAAGCTCCATGGGCAGTATGTTTTCTTTTATGCGGTTTTGTTGAGGTCTTGGTGTAGTTTAGCACTGAGGATGGTGTTCCCCAAGGGGGAGGGTTTTGCAACAACCTTGGTGAAAAGTTCATGTAATAAAATTTAATAAACAAAAATAAGACCATGGTTAAGGGACACTTATTCCAAGATGAATGTTGGGAAAAGATATCCTAGTAGGCATCATTGGATGTGTTTTTGGCTAAGGAAATTGGAAAAGGATAAGGCAAAGGAATTAAAAGGAAAAAAGGCATTTTTGGCACATTTATTTAAGAAAATGAGGGAAATTAGGAGAAAAGTAAGGTGAAATGTTTCAGGTTGCATGTGAGGAGGAAATTGAAGGAAAATAATGGAAAATAAAGAAATTAGAGGCCTCATTAATAAAAAGGCTTCTAAGGATTAGTTGGTAACCTTTTGTCAGTTCAAGTTTTGGAGCTTTCTCATTATTTTCTCGCTCTCTCACTCTTGGTCACTTAGATTTTTCTTGAAGCACTCTAGCTTTGGATTTAGGAAGGAAAAGAAAGAAAAGGGAAAGGAAGGAAATCAAGGATAAAGGGAGGAAGAGGAGGATCAACAACCTTAGTAGGAATAATTGTAGGTAACATATTGCATCAGTGATTTCCTAGCTGGTTTTGACATGCATGGCTTTGCATGTTGGTGTATGGTTCTCTTACTGTCGATGGCATGGTCTTTTCGGGTTATGATAGTGGTTTTCAGCCTAAAATTGTGTTTTTCCGTATGCCAAGGTATGTTGGGATGTTTATCTCGGTTTTGAGCTTTGGTTTTCTAGATGGAATTTTGAATCCCAAGTAGAGGTGGTCTCAAGGTTCATTCCCAGAGGCCTAGGAATCCCTTGACCAGTTTTGGTGGGATACACGGTAAAGCCCGAGGGATAAGTCTCGTTTTAGGGCCTAGTGATGTGAGTTTGGATTGCGTCAAGCCTAAGAGATTAGTCTCGGTTTAGCACCTAGTGATCCAATATTGGATTGCGGTAAATCCTGAGAGACAAGGAGACGAAAAATTTCTCAAGGATAGTGACAAATTATGGATGGCATTCCAAGTTCGGTTCGGTTGTGATTGGAGTACTGATTTTGGTGTGATCATGGTTTGGTGAGGGTGGAGGTGGTTTTACCTATGGATTCCCTTGGTTATTTTTGGATTGGTTTACCCATGAGATCCCACATTCATGCTTGGAATATGGCACAGGGGTGACTGGCTGAAAGAAAGATTTGGTTCAACCATGTCTATGGTCGAGTGGTACGTGGAAGTCCTAAACCTAGTCATATTTTCCTATGATTAATGAAAGCTAAGTTCTCTTGCTTTTGCACTTGTTTATATGTGGATTTAATGGTTGTTATATCTATTTTATTTACAAGGTTTTATGTTGGCTATAAGCTTGGTTAATTGACTGGTTCATGTCATGGTTATCTCATGTATTTACTTGTAATATTTAAATTGATGGATGCAAGAACTAATTGATGCTATAACATATCAATGGAGAAGGTGGTGATCCTTCTTGTCATGTTTCATAAGATTTTTTAGTCATTCATGCTCTGTCTTGTATCCTAGACATATAGGTTGCATTGATGCCAAATGCTTGACAAAATGTCAGTCCCTGGTGGGGATGTTCAGGCCTAGTCTCAATGTTGATTTTTGGTTTAGCAGTCTTGTCATCATGTCTTTGATGGATTCTGAAAGTTATAACAAGTTCTGGGTAGTGGTCGGAGTTTCGGGCTAGAAAAGTGCCTTGAATTTTGTGGACACTGGCACAAGTCTGTTGGGAAACGTCCCTAGATGCTAGCTTGTAGGGCTGTGAGAGAGTCCAGATGTCCCTAGAATCTATCATGTCTATATCATAAGATCGTCTAGAGGTAAAGAGGTCTAAATGATTAGTGGGACCCAGGGGCATGATGTCTAAGTGGCTAAGATGTCTCCTAGGGGTGTTGTTGCTGATGTGGAAGGTATGGTTGATGTGTTTCGTTGATTCCATTTCCTTAAGGTCACCAAGGAGGTTGAATCATATCATAGTGGTCTCTCTCATTGCATGTTTACCCTAGTTGGTCGGTTACTTGGGTAGATGTGGGAGGAGGGTGGTTATAACCATCAAGATACTTCTCTTTACCATTGCACGAGCATTCAAATAAGTCTCACTTCACTAGGCCTCCTACCCACAAATGTTTCTAGTTTAGAATTCCTTCAATCAATGGTTTATGACTAGTGCACTACTGACTAACATGAAGAGTCAGCTAACAACATGCAGATAGGGTCAAATAAAAAATTTCTGCTATGGGAGTATATTGTGCTCATTATTTTTTGAGTGAGTTTTCAAACTATGACCATGAGTGATACCCCACATCACACACTCGAGGGAGCCTTGGATGGTGAGGTGGGAAAACATGATGGGTAGACTCAAAGGTGGTAGATTCATCCATGATACATTTGACGATGATTTCTTCCAATGGTGGGAGCAACAAGTCATCAAAATCGAGGACTACACCTATAAGGACTATAATTCTGGGAAGATCAAGAGTTATTACTTCCAGAAAATGTTACATGGGGATATATAGGTAAAAATTTTCTATTTTCTATTTTTTGATTTATAGATTCAATAAGTAAAATATTTTTTGTGTGGAACAAAAGTAATAACAAACTGTGATTCTTTGCAAATGTTGCACTGGTTATACTTCAGAGACTACCTCGATGCATGCATCATTGTAGGTATGTAAAGGGTGTAGCTGCAAAAACAGAGAGAGTCCTACAATTAGTGTAGATGAACTTGGAGGAATTGACTCATCATATCCCCATAAAATCGGTGGAAGATCTCCCATAGGTGATTTTGTAACATATTCTTGGAAAAATGACTCAGCTAAATATTTTGAGCTTTGTCAACTTATTTTTATGGCCAAGTAGATGAGGATGATAATGAAAATGTATCCCCAACTTATCAAGAGGAAGATGTGCAAAACCAAATGGACCTAGCAAGGAATAGTGCAAAATGATTAACCTTGCATTGGTTTGATCCCATGAGTACCTATAATTTATCCTTCTCATTTAAATTTTAACCCTTTGTAAATTAATGAAGTCCCTTCGCTGACCGGGTTCCTATTCATTATGCCCAATTTATTTTCGCCTTGTTTCCTAAAATCCAAAGTTGGCCTTTGTTTTATTTCCAAAGCCAAGAATTTATGTTAAATAATAATTTTAATTTTAAATAAATTTAATTTTAAATAAATTTAATTTTATAAAAATATTATTATATATATTTTTATAAAATTGTTTATTGAAAAATATTAAAACTTTGGCAAATTAAAAAGGTTATTTCACATCCAAATTTTTCAACAAATTATTTCATCCAATATTCTTCCAAGTCAAACCATACCAGGAGTCAGGTCAAACAAGTGCTTCAAGGGAGAATTTTTCAGGTTATATGACATAACACCGTCAGATCATGAGTAGGGTGAATCGATGGTTGAGGCTTAAAAGAGTACCCCCTCATCCATTCAAGTTAATAGGGGGGAGTCCACAATTAATTGTTTTGTGAAAGCAACTTGTGGTTACATGGCAACATTGGGTTAAAAGCGAATCCCCCCAATGCTGAACCAAAAACCACTAAGGACCCCTTTTCTTAGCACTTATGGTTTCTACCAAAACCACCATATGACATTAGCACAAGAGTTAGTATGTTACAACTACGCATTGATGGGTTTGTACACATGGAACATAAATTTCAAGTTGTCTTACAAAGGTTTTCAGGGTCACAACGTAATGTTGAAAGGCTACTAATGCCTTATATAGTTCTATCAAATATTATACCTCATCTTGTGGTATATTCTATATCAAGTAGAGTGATGATTGAGCTTACAATGATAACAAGTTTATTTGTTGCTATTACATTCACATTGGAAGATTTAGATATGGAATATGCTTGGGAAAGGCACACTGTTAGAAATTGTAAAGAATGATTGAATGGGGTTTGACAAAGTGACTACATTTGTTGCTGCAACATTAAGTCTTTTATCTACATCTTCATCAGCTTCTAGATCTTCTATTTCATATTTTTCTTTGCTACCCTTAGGTTCACCCTTCATGTATGCATGGTAAGGTTACAGAAGGATAGGTTGCCTACGACTTTCATTGGGTCTCCAATATTTATCAACATACCATACGGTTGGCTCTGAAGAAACATATTTATCCTTGAGAAGTGTTGGTATTCTTTGGACAAAACCTTCAATGACAAGGGAAGGCACATGATGAAGCATTAGATTTTCAAAGGATAAATGTTCCTACCTCCAACACCATTGAGAAACCAATGCTGGTTAAAAGAAGCTTTAGAATTTTTACTTTTATCAATACTTTTAATTATCATCATTGTGGGATTTGAATTGTTAAAATATTATTGGATTATAGATGAATCACATTTTGTATAGTTTTTTATTGTGGAAACATTGGTACCCATGTTTACGTGTATGAGTCAGTGTGAAATGATTGAGCAACCAGGTCAACTATTAAAGAAAAAGGAAACTACTCGTCAAAGAGACTGACCATTTTTAACAAAGAAAGATTTTATGTGTACATTTCTCAATGGTCAAGGTCCAAAGCTTGTAGAAAAATAAGAAGGGTTACTCACACAAATAAAATAGTTATTGAATGAAGAAAAGACGACAATGTTGGAACTCTCACAATGCAAAAAAAGTTGTTCTTCAATGTGTTCAAAGGACATGGTTCATTATGTCACCTTGTGCTTATTCCCTATGAAATCCATGGTTACAATTCCCATGAAAGAATAATGCATTTTCTCTTTAAGACTGACAGATGGCTAGATATGTTCTGTGTGAATTCTTCCAAACAATGAATTTCGGGGAAAGTTTCTGAACAATTGGAGTCGAATCTCAAAATTTTGAAGCATGGGTTTTCTGCAAAACAATGTCAATTAGATGACATGTGGGAACTTTTGCAAAATAATGAATTATTTAGAATATTTCTTTGGTTTTCTATATGGTATACACCCAAATTTTTTGTGCGGCTGAATTGGTAAGAAGAAAAATCATTTTAAGGTCCTATGCATTTCCTTGAAAGTTGGCTAATTACTCTTCTTCATATCCTTATGAATATGATATTTTTATAGTTGAAGGAGACTCTGCAAGTTTTAGTGCAAAACAAGGACAATGTTGATGGCTTTGGATACCACCAACATGTAGGGGATCTCCCCGATATGAGGTCCCAATTAGACCTCACACCATTTGGTGTAGCAGTCCCATCCAGAAATACAGTCTGCCTATCGTTTACTTAAAGATTTACCTTGGCTTAATTAATTAGCACAAGAGAGAAGTAAACAAGTGCTTTTGAATGAGAAAGAGAGTGTGCCTTGTGAAATTTTCAATTGTAGATGTATCAAGGTTCTTTCACTGCGAAGTAGTTCACATAGATGTAACGATCATTAAATCATCACAACATATTTCCAACTAGTTAAGCACCGAAAGTCACCAAAATAGTTCAATTACTTCAGTACATATGAGAGCCAACATAAATGAAAAACATTAGAAAAATTATGTCAAAAAATTTATGATTCATGCATGAAAATGTGTTGGCCAAAAGGCTTCAAATATTAAGCAAAATTTTTCAGATACATAAGTACAATGAACACTACTATCTCCAATAGTGGAGCGTTAAAGCCACTACTTTCTACCCAAAAGTACTATCTCTATCTCTCTAATACCTATGGGAGAATCCAAGGATAAAATTCCTTTTCTTGAGAAATTAGGATCCTTTTATAACTTGAGGCACAAAATTTCATATCCTCATGACCCTTGGCTTTCCAACTTCTAATGACCTTTGGAATTTTATAACTCTTGGACTTCCAAATGACTTGTGGAATTACATACGACTCTTGGAATTACATGTCTTTTGGAATTTTATACATGGTTTTTTTTGTCCATACATGACTCTTGGACTTACACTTCTTTGTCTTTACAATGATTACATCATTACATCATAATTTCCACATCATCATGTGATGAGGTTGTGACAAGTCACTATCATTGATGACTGGGACTCATAGTGACTCATGACATGGACTTTCTTCAGTAGGTGACATGGCTACCACTTGTGTCTTGGATATTTCATGTTTATGATGTATTCACTCTACAAAGGGTCTTTAATATTATGGAGTCTTTAAGCTACTCCAATCATCAAGATTTCAATGTGTTCTTCATTCTTGAATGTTTCCTTTAACTTCCCTCTTTGCCTAATCTTCTTCATGCACGCTTACCATGCTATTCTTGAAATATCTGTAGCTACAATCACTCATGACAAGAAAAAATTAGCCTGAAAAATATCCTATTTTAACATGTTTCATGCAAATTCCCTGTTCATGACTCTATAATGTGCTTGGGAGGAGCAAGGAGAACTTTTGGGTGCAAGGGCATACTTCAAAAGACTGAAGGGATGAAGATATGAATCTTCAAAGCTTTTGCATGTTAATTTAGTTGCTTAGTGACAAATTTCAACCATGGGACTAGATTTCTCTTTTTGAGAGGACCAATTTTGACTGTTGAAGTGCTTTATTTGGACAAGGGAAAGTGTACTTATGAGGAGAATTCCACATATGCACATTTGGACAGGTCAACCGTAACAGGAAATTGGTCACCCTTGGAAGCCTATAAATATAGGCAACCTCAAGCTCATTTGGACATTAATAAGCATCATCTTCTTCTCTTCTTCATTGATTGGTTTGCACAGGTCTGAGGTTGGGTTGAGGAAGGAGGTTTGCACAGGTCCAAAATTATAGGGTTGAAAGCTCACACGTGTTTTAGGGTTTTTGGTTTCCGACCGCAAGATCGTCAAAGGAAAATTTTGGCTATAATTGCAGGCTAGTAGGATCAAGGGTGTCATTGGAAGGTCTCAATTGTATGCACAAATCTTCACCCATGTGGTTGGGATCTATGGCTAAATTTTGACATTTGACTACAATTGACCGTAGAAAAGAAAAGTTGTCTTTGATTTATGTTGATGCTAGGAACATAGTTATAAATGTTGTTGGGTTAATTTCGTTGGATGATTTTGTATTGGCCTCATTGGACTCTCTCCTGAACATTTTAGGATAATCTAATAGAAGAATATTTTTCAAAGGGTTTTCCCCATAGTGGGTTTTACCCTAGTCTTTGACAAAATATGGTGTCTCTTGTTGATGTGTTGACTGTCTCCTTTTTCATTGCATTTATTGTTATATCTTCAATTACTGTTGATGGTTGGAAATATTAATTGAAATATTGCTACAACAAGAATTCAATTGGGCTAAAGTAATTGAAACAACATAAAACAATATGAAAATTAATATGGTATCATAGCTAAGGTGAATGATAAGCCAAAAAGGAGACAAGCATTGAAGCAATCATCTTTGGAAAGTTGAAGGAGCATATCTAATCAAGTCAAGATGTATTCCTCTTTCTTCAAGGAACATGAGAAGTTGGGTGACTCATCTAACTTTTTTGCATGGAAGATCAGGTTGGAGATCATAGTTGATAACAATGATGTTTTGGAATACATTCAAGGAAAACTAGCCGAGCCTCCGGAGAATGCTTTTGTTGCTGCCAAGAACAAGCACAATAAAGGTGAGTTAAAAGTAAATCAAATTATAGCTGATGGTTGGCAAGATGATTTACTTGCATATGTTGGAAATTTGAGGAAGTCTAAGGACATGTATGATAAGATAGATGACATGTATGAAGTCAAAAAATTGAATGAAATGACCTCCTTTAAAGATCAACTCAAAGACATGAAGATGAACAAAGGAGAGTTTGTTCAATCTTACATTATGAGGATATCTCATCTTAGAGATCAATTGGAAATATTTGGAGAAACTGTGCTTGACAGGGAATTGGTGATTGTAACTCTTAGAGGTGTCTCTCTCATCCGGGAAACCTTCATTACTACTATAAGCAACAACAATACCTCCCCATCATTTGATGAGATTGTTGTAAACCTCACTCAAGAAGAATCAAGGATGATATCAAGAGGAAGGATTCAAAACCATGAAGAAGGAGAACCCACTTATTCAACACTCATAATAACAAGAAGAATAAAGGAAAATGAGGTCCATCAAATTCAAGAAAGCCTCCTCCTTGAACTTCAAATAAAAGGTTTGGAAGAGCCAAGGAATTGTTGCACATTGAATGCTTCAATTGTCATAAGAGAGGCTACTATGCTCGAGATTTCCCCAAGAAGAAAAATGGTCAATGCTAAAACACTAGAAGCAACAACAACAAGTTTGATGATCAAAGAAGAAGAGATGACCGAAGGAATGATCATAATGGAAGAGATGGAAGAAGAAGAGATAATCCAAGTGACCATGAAGAATATTGTTATCCTCAAAACAAGTCTAGATACTCCAGGTATGAAATTAATGTTGCAAATCAATCTGAATATATACTTATTTATGCACTCACTAATTCCTCTCCTCCAGATTTGTGGGATAGTTGGTTAGTTGATAGTGGGGCCACTCATCATTTATCTTGGTATAATGAAGTTCTCTCTAATTTGGTAGAGGGAGTCAAACTTGATAATTATTCTTGGAGACAAATCCAATCATCCCATTAAATGCTTTGGGTCTGTCAAATTTCATTTGAATTACTGGGAATCTATTTTTCTCCATGATGTGATTTATGTGCCAAGATTGAAGAAGAATTTGGTATCAATATCTTCTTTGGAAGCCAAAGGGATGATATTTTCCTTCATCAAGGGAAAGGTTCTTACTTGGCATGTTGGATCAACTATGAGAGATTCATTTACATTGGGATCGAGATTTGAAGGACTCTACAGAGTCACCGTTAGACCTCTTCTAGCATTGATCCGCGATACTAATCATCCAAGCGCGCTTTTGCATCGAAGATTGGTCCATCTACATAATGATGCTCTTCCAAAATTGAAGAAATTGGTCTTTGGTATTCCTGATGTTCAAGCCTAACATGATGGAGTATGTCTAGGTTGTGCAAGTGGAAAGAAGACAAGGGGCCCATTCCCCTCTAGTGAGAACAAGATGAATGACATCCTCCATATCATTCATTCTGACATATGTGGTTCGATGCCCATGAATTATATTGGTGGCCATATTTATTACATCACCTTCATTGATGATTTCTCAAGGAAGACATGTATATACTATTTGAAGCACAAGGATGACGCATTCGAAATGTTCAAGGAGTTCAAAGCTTTGGTAAAAAATCAAACAGGGAAGAAAAATAAGATCTTCAGGTCTAAAAATGGTGGAGAATACATTTCAAATGAGTTCATTGATTTTTGCAAGAATAAAGGTATACAAAAAGATATTATTGTTCCCTATACTCTCGAATAAAATGGAGTAGGTGAAAGGAAGAACTGTCTATTGTAGAAGCCGCTCGTGCTATGCTCCATGGTCAAAAGTTGTCAAAGTTCCTTTGGGGAGAAGCAACGAATACTGCCATATATGTTCAAAATAGGGTACCTCATCAAGCATTGGACAACAAGGCTCGCAAAGAAGTGTTCACAAGTGTCAAGCTCAATGTTAACCTCCTCTGTATCTTTGGATTCCCTTGATATTTCCATGTGTCGAAGGATAAAAGAAAGTGGCTAGAAGCTTTGGGAAGAAAAGGTATGTTTGTTGGAAATTGTAAAAATTCTGAGGTATTTAGAATATATATTCCTAGTCAAAGGAAGGCTGAAATTAGAAGGGATGTAATGTTCTATGAAGATTCTTCCCTTGGTAAAGAAAGGGACCTTCCTCGGCCTCCTCCTCCAGAGAAGAAGAATGATGATATGGATATTTTTGATGGTCCTTTTGTGCCTGAATTCAAGAAAAACATCGTCGATGATTCCATGGAACCCATGGATCCCTTAGATCATCCTTCAAGTGATCCTCCTGCTAAGAAGAGGCCACTTTAGCTCCATGAAATATTACAGGATGATGAGAGATGAGTTCTTGTTCAAAGATCATGTAGAGAAAGCAAGAATCCATGCATGTACCAGGGATATTTGTAGCCATAAGCACTATAATTCAAGCGAACCTACCAACTTTGAAGAAGCCATGAAATAACAAGTTTGGGAGGATTCTATGACCGAAGAATATGAATCAATAATGAAGAATGACATATGGGATGTCATGCCAAGACCAAAGGGAAAATTTGTGGTGACTTCAAAATGTGTATTCAAGATCAAACATGGAGTTGATGGTAGGATTGAGACATATAAAGAAAGGTTTGTGGCCCGAGAATTCACCCAAAAAGAGGGAGAATATTATGATGATATATTTTCACATGTATCTAGATATATAACCATTCATTTGATAGTTTATATTGCTACAAGTCAAGGATGGGCCCTTCATCAGATGGATCTGAAGACAACATTCCTCCATGGCATGTTACAAGAAGAAGTGTATGTTGGGAAACCACATGGATTTGAAGTAGAGGATCGAAAGAAACATGTTTGTAGTTTGAAGAAGGCATTGTATGGTTTGAAGCAAGCCCCCAGAGCATGGTATTCCTGCATTGACAGTTATTTGGTGAATTTGGGATTCATGAGAAGAAATGTTGATCCCAATCTCTACTTCAAGGTAGTCCAATATATGCCATTGATTTTGGTTTTGTATGTTGATGACCTATTCTTGACAGGTAGTGAGCCCCTGATGATCAAGTGTAAGAGGGAGATAGCCTTTGAATTCAATATGAAGGACCTTAGACTCATGCACTACTTTCTAGGCCTTGAGGTGTGGCAAAGGCCTGATGAGATTTTCCTCTCTCAAGCAAAATATGTCATGAAGCTATTGAAGATATTTGGAATGACAAAATGCAAGTCCTTTCCCACACCAATGGAAATAAATTTCAAAAGGTTATG
The DNA here is from genome assembly GCA_031772625.1 of Pinus tabuliformis. Taxonomy (NCBI): domain Eukaryota; kingdom Viridiplantae; phylum Streptophyta; class Pinopsida; order Pinales; family Pinaceae; genus Pinus; species Pinus tabuliformis. Next base: position 138,709,631 of record CM062820.1, read on the forward strand.
TGGAGAATATGTAGGACCCAATTTGGTGAATCCATCAGAGTATAGATAGTTGATTCGGGCTCTAATGTTCTTAGTGAACACCCTTCTAGAAATATGCTATGTAGTGAACACGTTGAGTCAATTCATGACCAAGCCTCTTCATGCACATTGGATCACCACCAAAAAAAAATTGAGATATTTTCATGGGATGATCACGCTTGATTTGAGATATTCTACCGAAGATGTTCAACTTCATGGATATACTGATACTAACTGGGCAAGAGATGGTGTCGGTAAGAAGAGTACGTATGATTTTATTTTAGCCTTGGATCTTCCATGATATCTTGGATGAGCAAGAAGCATAAGTATGTAGCACCAAGTACTGCCGAGGATGAGTACATTGTCGTTAGCATGGATAGCTTTGAAGCGGTTTGGTTGAGGAAGCTCATTGGAGATCTATTTGAGTAGGTCCTAGACACTACAAGCATCTATTGCGGAAAAATGAGTGGGATCTTTCTAGAAGAGAATCTCATATTCCATGACAAGCACAAGCACATAGAGATTCAATATCATTTCATTGAAGACATGGTGCAAAGAGGAGCTGTTAGACTCCATCATATATCGATATATGAGAAGATTGCAGATATTTTCAACAAGGATTTGCCAAAAGGGAAGTTCTTGGTATTTAGAGAGAAACTTAGATTGACATATGCAACCCCTCTTGATATGGGGCAACAATGATAGAGAACAGTAAGAAAACTCTTCCCCCCCCTGTTTGAGCTCCTAAGGTGTGGAATTGAGATGGAGGGCTCTTGAGGTTGAGAGATCTCTAGATAATAGGATTTGTCACCCATAGGGTGTGTGTGATCCTTGTCTTTTTTGACAAGTTATGTATCCCCCCTATCTTGGTCTATGCATAGTATACCCCTGTTGGCATCATAGCCATAAGCTGGGCTTGTTGGGATTGTCCCTCCCTATCTGGCCAACAAGTTGAGGAGGCTTGGGGGTGTGTGATCCTTACCTTTGGTAAGTTTGGTATCTCACCCAAGCTCGAATTATGATGCAAGTGTTATACCACATGACTCTTGAGGGTTATTTTTGGTAAGATCGACAAACAATAGGATGGATGTGATCCTTGCCTCTTATATAGAAAGTTGTATCTCACCCATTGATTACATCATGGGATGGTTGTGATCCTTGCTTGGTAAGTTGTATCTCATCTATTCCTTGATGAGATGACATGAGATGAGAGTGTCCAATAAGGCCTTCCTCATTGTCTGAGAGGGTGGTAGCTTTATCTCCCCAGTGATTCTTCTTCTTTAGATTCAAGAATGTTTCAACAGATAGAGTTGAGCAGAGATGGGACATGACATGTTGACAAGTCACATATGATGATGCAGTTGGAATTTTTCCATAGATGAGAGGGAGTGTTAATTTGGAAGATCAGTGACAAATTCCAACCATGGGACTATATTCCTCTTTTTGAGAGGACCAATTTTGACTATTGAAGTGCTCAATTTGGACAAGGGAAAGTGTACTTATGAAGAAAAGATCACATATGCACATTTGGATAGGTCGACCCTAACAAGAAATTACTCACCCATGAAAGCCTATAAATACAAGTGTCCTTAAGATCATTTGGACATAACCAAGCATCATATTCTTCTCTTCTTCATTGATTGGTTCACACAGGTCTAAGGTTGGGTCAAGGAAAGAGGTTCACACAGGTCAGAAATTATAGGGTTTGAAGCTCACATGTGTTCTAGGGTTTTTTGGTTTCCGACTGCAGGTTCGTTAAATACAATTTTTAGCTATAATCACAATCTAGAAGATTCAAGGGTGCGGTTGGAAGGTCTCAATTGCATGAGAAAATATTCCTCTGTACGATTGGGATTTGGGGCTAAATTTTGACATTTGACCATAGTTGACCATAGATATGAAAAGTTATATCTGATTTATGTTGATGTTGGGAACATATTTCTAAATTTTGTTGGATTAATTTTACTGGATGATTTTGTATTGGGCTAATTGTACTCTCTACTGAACATTTTATGACAATCTAATAGAATAATATTTTCAAAGGGTTTTCCCCATAGTGGGTTTTCCTTTGGTATTTGACAAAATCTAGTGTCTCTTGTTGATGTGTTTATTGTCTCCTTTGTCATTACATTTATTGTTCTATCTTCAATTACTATTGACGGTTGGAAATATTAATTGAAATATTTCTACTATAAGAGTTGAATTGGGCTAAATTAATTGAAACAACATGGAACAATCTGAAAATTAACATGTGATGCGCTAATGCACTTAAGAGGACAGAAAGAAACTTAAGGGATGGCTCAAGGCGCAGGTCCAAAGGACGAACAAGGATCATTCAGGCTTCCCAAGTGCATTGTGCGCTCAAGGGAGAGAAGGAGGTCACAGGGCACACTGTCAAAGGACGAAGGATGAGGCTTCAAGGCTTTGGGGTTCTCTCATGCACTCAAGAGGGAAAGGAGGGCGCAAGGAATATTGCTAAAAGCTGAAGGGGTCGGGCTTCAAAGTGTGCTCATACGCTCAAGGAGGGTGTATTTCTTTGAGTCGAAGGAGTGCGCTCAAAGGAAGACTTGGTTTGGAAGGGGAATGATGCTTTAGGAGTGCGCTATGCACTCTTAGAGGGCGCAAGGCACAATTATGAACAACGAAGGATTCCTGATCAACGATTAAGAGTGTGCTCTTACGTTCCTTGCATAAATGGGTTCACTTTGCAACAAAAAATTGTCTAATTCTTGTGGATAGAAGAAGGGGAAAATATAATGAGTTTAAACATAAAATCAAGTGTGACACATACCAAATCATCAATAAGACTTATACAGGCTTGAACAATGATAAATAAACATCAAAATGCCATTTTACATACTCTCCCCAAGTACAAGAAACAATGTGTGTGCGACTGCGACCAAAAAGTGTTGTTTTGAAACAAACAAAAGTGTCATGACCATGGAATGTATTATAGATGTTTTAATCAATGCGATGACACTTAGAAATTATCAATAACATTTGAAACACATAGAATGAATTGAAATGACACTTGAAAACCAAGGGGACACTAGATGCGATGGTGAAGTAGGCTCCAAAATTTGAATGTAGTGAAATTTTGGAGGGTGTTGTAGCAACAACAACACTCGACGACACTTTTGGCAAGCTTCAACTTCTCTGTATAGGAATAAATTTTTAGTTAAAGGTCAACCCTTCAGGAAGTATTGATTCACCAATTAGATTGCCTTGACTTCACCCTTTTGACTTGGTTATATACATAGTACCTCAATTTCTTTCATATTGTTCAAACACATAAAGATATGCTATATCACAATTTTTTCATTCTAGGAAAGGTAATATGCGTGACAATTTTAAGATATTCAGAGTGTGAACTTCATCTCTAGTGTTGCTCCGCTACCAGTAGCCCTAGATAATTCCCTGGTGAAGTCACTACAAAAGCACAAACGTTGCTTCGCTGCCAACAGACTTAGACAGTACCCCGATGAAGTCGCTTGTTTCACCTCCCTGTGGAGGAATCCTTTTTCCTCTTTCACCCTTTATTTATTTATTAAATAGGACTACACTTTGGAAATTGTTATTTTCAATGGGCAGAAGAGGGATCCCAACTTGTTGAGAGCAGAGGAGGTTTCCCCTTTAGATATGTATTTATATAACCTCTGATATTGGTTTGATCGCTTTAGATTTTCTGCTTATCCCTTTTCTACTAGACTGGATAAGCATGTAAAAAAAAAAGCAGGTATACACTAAGTCAAGGAGTTTGGATACTAGGATAGATGCAGTTATAATAGGTTCCCTCAAGTTTTTCCTCTTGTATGTATCGTATTTTTTATCCAGACTTAGCTCAACCCATGGCACCTTCCCAAACAAAGAAGAAGAATAAACATATAGCCAAGCATTGTGGTTGTCACAGTTTTTCTATTATTCCACCACAAAGTCCTTCTGAGCCATGCACTTTCCACACAAGGCCTTATTTATGTACAATGACCAAGACACAAAACAATACAATACCCAACTTGATAGACACACATACAACTGGCACTGATGAAAAAGAAAAGAAACAATAGGAAATAATGTGCATGAAACACAACTTAGAGATTCTATTAGAAATAATGCTTCAAATATTGGCCATTTACAGGAATAAGTTTAGTCCTCCAATCTAAGGATTTCAACTTAAAGGTATTATGGTTGAGCTTCTCTTCAATGGTGAAAGGGCCAATCCATAGAGGTTGGAACTTCATGTGTTTGACTTTCTCTTCGTGGGATTTGTCCCACTTCAATAATAAATCACCCACATCAAAACTCTTAGTCCTTGCAAATTTCTTGTCGAACTAACAATTTATACGATTCTGATGGACAGAAAACATTTCCTTGGCTTTGAGCCTTTCTTCCTCAAGTTTGAGCAAAGTATCTATCTTACTTTGAACCAGAAGGCAAGGTCTACCTTGGGACTCTTGGGAGAGTTGCAAGGCTAGGAGATATAGGTTCGGGGGCAAGATAACTTCTTTATCATAAACCAGAAAATATGGTGAGGTTCTGAGGGAAGGCTTAGGGGTTACATGGCCAACCCATAATGCATTTGTAAAATAATTATGTTAGTTCCTCTCCTTAAAGAAAATTGTTTTCTCGATTATGTAGAAAATATTTTTATATGTTGATTAAGCTAAACCATTTCCCTCTAGGTAATAGTTATATGCATGCTTTAACACAATACCATTTTCTAATGCGAATTCATAAAGTTTCAATGAATAAAAATAAGGTACATTATCAAAGACAAGAGACGTTGGAACATCAAACCTGGTTATAATGTTTTTCTTTAAGAAGTGGATGGTTTCCTAGTTGTTTACTTGTCTTAAAGGAATTGCTTTTGTCCATCAAGTAAAATAATATGTTTCTGTTAAAATGTATCGGTGTTTCTTCGATGAATGTGGGAAGATTTCTCCAATAACATCTAGTCCCCATTGTTGTAATGGTTCCTTGACTGCTACTAGTAGTAGTGGGGCGACTAACTTCTAATCTCGACTAGAACATCTTTGACAAGTTGGGCACTTGCAAGCATAAGCATGGGCATCTTTGAATAAGGTGGCCCAATAATAACCAACCCTCATTACCTTATGTGTAGTTGTGCCACCTGCATAGTGACCATCTACCGGTCCATTGTGTATATCTATTAGTACCTTCTCCGTGTCTTGGGGTGTTGGGCACAACACAAATTGGCTTAGATTTTGGTAAAGACTCCACATTTTGGAGAGAAAAGTACGAAGTAAAGGATGCAATCGAGCGTGAAGTGGACCATGCAGTGGAGCAGTGGAGTGCCAAAATGGACCGCGCAGTAGATATACCACGTGGTATATGGGCTTAGGGGTGGGTCGAAGCCCCTCCTTTTTGTTAAAATAATGTAATGTTGTAAATGATGAATGGTTTTTGACCATAGTAGCTTGTATTAGGGGAGTCCATAGTATATGGACCATGGTATTGCGATGATATATCCCTCGATGTAATAGTATATATAGGGATGAATAATAAAGAAGGAGATAGTCTTGAAGAATCACATCATGTATTGAATGGTTGTATCTTTGTGAGTTGTGGTTTGGGAAAGAAGGCGAGGCTCTACAGCTAAGTGCGCAGAGCCCTAAGTCCACAGCTGACTATGCAGACTACTTGTAGCTAAATGCGCAAGCCAAGAACTGTTTGTTGTACAAATTCTCTATTATAAGCAACAATTCTTGTGGATATAGTCCCACATTGGGATGAACCATGGTAAAATTTGTGTCTTCATGTGTTTATTTTCTTATTATCTATTGTAGCGTAGTAGTTTATTACAGTCACACTTTATTTCAGTACAATGAAGTTTTATGGATGTATATGATATGTTTTAAGTGATGAATGTAATGTGGAAAAGTAATGTATAAATGCGAAGTAATTTATGAATGTTAAGTATAAGAAAACACAAAATTAAAACATATCCACATCCTTCAAGGCTGCATAAACTTGATTCTGCATCTTCCCATAGTCACTTTGGGTGAGACTACGATATGCTTGCAGGTCGTTGCCAAAAGGGCCAGTGATTGAGGGTTTTGTTGGTGTGTAGTAAAAGATTAAACCTGGGTCAGCCCAACCTAAGCCAACAAATGGTTCCATTGCTGGGACCGAGATCTATTTGAGGGATATGTGGATGTGGCATCCGTCGAAGAAGGAAATTCAAGGTTGGGTAGAATAAAAGGAATGATAATTTGTAGATCAAGAGAATAGAAGCCCTCATCTGTCATCTAAAAGGTGGTTACAGAAGTATATTTTTGAAGATCAATACAAAATTTTCTTCAGTTTGTTTCATGTTGAGTTTTATGAGTGGATATCAAGGTTGATCGAAAGAAAATACTATTTTAAAGGAGACGAACCTAAGGAGTGGACTCTTGAATTGATACAACGACTCAAGAACACCGACAATAGGATTTCAAGAGATGTTGATTTCTGGATTGATAACATCTTGGGAGGATTCATTACTAAGTTCGTGGTAGACTCGACTATGTCCTACAATGAAGCATAATTTTTTCAAAGGACCACTAGGTAAGTATTTGAGATCTTTGAAACTCTGGATTAAGATGCTTTTGTGTACAAAGGGAGTTTTACGAATGTAATTAGATCCAAAGAACAGATTGGAGCAACACGAAGTGGAAAAATATATAGAATAGACACTAGAAGGAGATCTTTTGGAAAATATCCAAAGACTTTCATAGAAACTGACTATAGCCCTCTTTTGAGCTAATATGAAAGTGAATAAAGCCTCCCTAAGAACCTCGAGGTAGCTTTGCAATATTCACCCTTCCAATCTGAAAGTTGTCGAAGCCAGAATCAAGTAATAATTAGGGTGCTTTTGGTTTTCCCAGTCTCCCTACCCCCCATCTCCCTCCCCTTATGAACCCCCCTCCCCCTCCCCCTCCCCCTCCGAGAACCAATATGGCCGATGATATTAAGCTACCAATTTTTAAAGGAATTAGATCGTAAGATCCAGAACAATTATGGTTTTTATGCAAAGTAGTACGGACAGTGAAGAAAGTCCATGATGAAAATATAAATAAGGTACAACTCATCATGAAATTCTGAGATAAAGCATTGACATGGTACATGAAGTATTCAAGCAATCATATCAAATCATTCACAAACATCAAAAAAACGCAGGTAAAAAAATTTAAGAAACTGAAGTCTAAATCGCAGTGCATCACAAAGTTAAAATAAATCAAACAAATGCCTACTGAGTCTATTTGGGAATTTGATCAGAGATTCAAGATATTATTGGATCAGGTGATCTTTGAAATAGATCCGCAACAACATAAGGAATGTTTCATAGCTACACAGCTACCACATATCAGATTGCCTTTGACGCAGAAGTTAGAAGAGATTCGGGCATCTGCAAAGACCTTACCAATCTTGTAGAGGCTCATGAAAATCAATGAGAGTAAGGCCCTCCAGAAGAACATTGAGGAACTAAAGAAGGAGGAGAAAATTTTGATAGAGAGGACTCAGCCTTGGTAGGATGAGGCCCTCTAGTTATCATAGGCAGTGGATGAGAAGCTTCAGGAGATTTGACAAAGGGAAACAATGTTGGTGTAGAAGGCTGCAGAACATGTGATAGAGGCATTGTTGGAAGAAGCACGTAGCGAGGACAAGAAGGTGATAGAAACAATGCAGTAGTCACACCATGCCTACAACAACATCGTAGAACAAATAAGAGGCAAAGCAGCTGAGTGACTCAAGACGAATCACATGTGAGTGTTGGGGGCCTGTTCGGTGCAACCCAAATTGGCCTATATTTTTGTAAAGAATCCACATTTTGGGGAGCAGAGTGCGAAGTAAAGGATGTAGTGGAGCACAAAGTGGATCGTGTAGTGGAGAAGCGGAGCGCCAAAATGGACTGCGCAATATATATACTACGCGGTATATGGGCTTAGGGGTGGGTCAAAGCCCCTCCTTTTTGTTAAAAGAATGTAATGTTGTAAATGATGAATGGTTTTTTACCATAGTAGCTTGTATTAGGGGAGTCCATAGTATATGGACCATGGTATTGCGATGATATATCCCTCGATGTAATAGTATATATAGGGATGAATAATAAAGGAGATAGTCTTGAAGAATCACATCATGTATTGAATGGTTGTATCTTTATGAGTTGTGGTTTGGGAAAGAAGGCGAGGATTTGTAGCTGAGTGCACAAAGGCCTAAGTCTGCAGTTGAGTGTGTGGACTGCTTGCAGCTGAGTGCGTAGGCCAAGAACAATTCGTTGTACATGTTAACGCTGCTTAATTTCCCAAGGTTGAGAAAAGAAACCAAAGAGGTAACCACATACCAAACTTTTGACTTGGCAGCTAGCCCTACCAAATCAGAGAGGGCTCTCTCTAAAATCAACCAAAATATGGTTGGAATTATTAGGGTTTTAGGCTAGATATTTGCACAGTAGGTTTTTGATTTAGGTTTTGTTGGATATGAAGCACTAGGTTTAAGAACTAGAGCCAAATAGGTCAAAAGATCAGTTGCAGTCATTTAATGAGGCAAGATAGATGTAATCAGAGACACAAATGGATCTATCATAGTAGTATGGTGATGAGGAAATTAGATAGAAGGAACTAAGTGAGCATACATGCATGAATTCAGTTGTTTTGAAGATAAAAACACTTAGATGATAATCTCAAACAAAACAGAGCATTTTTGGTAATGAATTCTATTTAAAACTTAAGAGATTAACATGAGAAGAAATATGGATAGCTACTAGAAACATATAACAATAAAATGAATAAGAATAACTGAATAAAACAATGTCACTGACCACAACACATGAATCCCAGAAAAATCGCTGTAACTGTATATTATTTCTCTGCAAAAATGGAGTACACTAGTTCCAAAATATATTAACTTCAAAACATCCAACCCCTGATTATATTACATTTCAGCCTAATATAGGAGATGGGGTCGAATTTCTCCTAAGGATGTCGAATTCCACTCTAAACAATCAAATACATGCATCTATCCTATCGTTTCCAAATCTTAGGGGAGTTAGAACAACTTTCCCAATTTTGCTAAATTACTTGAGCTTATCTCTCAAAGAATTGAATACAAGATATTTGACCTTATCATACCAAAATTACATTTACCATGACTACTTTTACCATTTACATTCACCAAAATTACCATTGGAATATTTACATGGGGTAAAAACATTTCATCCACAGAAGCGCAACAACTTTTCCAGAAGCACAACAATATTTTGTAAGATGATTTTGGAGGCCTTCCTTTATGCTTTTCCTGCTCTTGAACACTTTATTTGATAGCCCTGGATGTGTACTTAATGAATTCATAGTTAATTATGACCAAAACTGCTTCAAAAATGCAAATTCCTGCAAGGTGTCCCAGAAGTGCAACATGAGGGAAGAAAGGGTCAAAAAGGAGGATTTTTGGTTGTTTTTCCTTCCATGCAAGATGGTTTTGGCTTCCTGAACATATTACGTCACGTACATATATCTTTGTGCAGCCAAAAAAACTTGACATAGCTCCTAAAATTGCTCTAAGCAAAAGCACAAATTTTTTTTGATGTGTTTCTGTACATTCAAATTTATGCATTTTTGTAAAAATAGGGGTCAAATATGAATTGATATCTCTTTAACCATAATACATGTTATAAAACTGGGAGAGGTTTTTGTAGATACGGTTGTCTTGGAGAAAAAAACTCTCTCATTTTTTTTAAATTCGTTCTCATATTCTCATAATTCGTGCCACAAAATAATGACTAAAACAGGGAATTAAATATTTTTGAAAAATAAGCCTCAATTCTCGCTACATATCTCCCAAATCATAACACCTGTGCATAAACTGAAGGAGGTTTTTGTTCTTTGGTCTATGATTGACAAAAAAAATTTCAATTTGTAAAATTCATGTCCATTACTTCAGAAACTGATTTTGAAGTAAAATTGTCCCTGTGCACAACAGATTACCACAAAACCCTGAAAATCATGCCAATCACCTCCTTCTTTTGACTTCTTTTTGGTCTCTGATGTTTCTATGGTGCAGGATATGTAGACTTACCCTTTGAATTGACATGGAATGCAAACAAAGGTATGAGTAAGTGCTACTCACGGGAAAGGAGTTGTGAAGGGGAAATGATAGGACTATGTGAAAAGATGACCATGATAACTTACAGGACTAACATGAACCCATGGAAGACTTGGACAATCATAAATATGACATAAATACTATCTAACCCATGACTTTCGAATTATAACACTTTAATAGGGTAATAATGATTTGATAACTCAACAGACCCATGGGATTTTGTGATGATACTTTTGATGATGACCATGACCTTAGGCTTGTGATGAGAGTAGCATATACATTATACATTTAGACATTGACTCAAGAGCCTTTGCGAGATGAATTGGAAAGTTTTTCTAGCATAGATTTAAAATTTGACTTTTGATTTTGACTAACTTTGAAAGATTAACAACTCTTGATTACTATGGAACATAGGACCCTAACAATACAAATTCTATATTATAAGAAACAATCTTTTTGGACATAGTCCCACATTGGGATGAACCATGGTAAAATCTATGTCTTCATGTGCTTATTTGTTTATTATCTATTGTAGCGTAGCAGTTTATTACAGTCGCACTTTATTTAAGTACAGTGAATTTTTACAGATGTATATGATATGTTTTAAGTGTTGAATGTAATGAGTCGAAGTAATGTATAAATTATTGTTTTGAGGCTTCTGCGATCAGTGCTTTGTGTGTAGTTTTCTTTCGGAGTTCTCGCATCCATGATTGTTTGAATCGACATTTCGAGCCATCCACTGTGGCTGATCATCAAGATAGATCAATAATTGTGTAAGACAGATCTCATTAGATAGAATAAATAGGGTTAAGAGATGTAAAGGGACTGGGAGCCGACCTTAACTTTTTGATTATTTGTTTAATATTTTTAATATTTAATTATAAGATTCTTATTTAATTATATTTTTATTTTTATTTATAACTAATTAATTATTTTATATTTGTTTTTTATTCTATTTTATTAATCTTATTTAGCTTTTGTTCTTACTCTAGAGTAAATTAATTAGCTTGATTTTAATGATAGTTATGTTAATTAGTACTAATTTTTATATATTAGTGTTTTTTCTAGAAAATTTTATGATTATATTGATTTTATTTATGATTTATAAATAGATTATAGTCTTGAATACAAATCCTATTAATCCTCTTAATAGGATTTTATTTATTTATTTATAATTAATTATTTTATATTTGTTTTTATTTAATTTTATAATTAATTTTATTTTATTAATTTTATATAGTTTTTATGTTAATTAGTACTAATTTTTATATATTAGTGCTTGTGCCTAGAAATTTTTATGATTATGGTGATTTTTAAGTAGATTTTAGTCTTGATTGATTATTTTATATTTGTTTTTATTTTATTTTATAATTAATTTTATTTTGTTTATGTTCTTACTCTAAAGTAAATTAATTAGTTTGATTTTAATGATAGTTTTTATGTTAATAAATTTTATATTAGTGTTTGTTCCTAGAAATTCTTATAATTTTAGTGATTATGTTTATAATTTTATAGGTAGATTTTAGTCTTAATTAAAAACTAAATAATCTTCTTAAATGAAATTTTTATAAAACTTCATATGTATTGGTATATATGTTTAAATACTAATAAAAGTTAATATGATTTGGTATTATAATTCTAAAAGGTATTAAAATTAATTAATGTTAATGCTAATATTATAGATCTAAGATTCTTTGTTTTTTAGTTAAGATGTAAGATTGCTGATTTTTAATTTTAAGAATTTGAAATCAGGGTCAGTGTTTAATACGAGTGTGAAGAGTAAAGAGAGAAGGTTGGGGAGGGAGGTCAAGCGCAATGGGGGAAGGGTTGGGTTGGGGGACGGTGTTTCTAGGATGTTAAAGTAGGAATCCAATTGTCACTTATTTTCCATCCTTCGTCTCGATTGAGGTTGTTAGGGTTTTTGCCTATTTCTATGGCTTCTCTCAGTTTTCTATGGTGGTAATGATCAATCTTGGCTACTACCCTGGAGTTTTCAATGCAGATGTGATGATTGGTTTTACTGGAATGTTCAACCAAGACTGAGGTTTTTGAGCGGTTATGTTTTATATCTGCGGCATGTTCTTGAATTCTGGTATGGATAGATCGACCAGTTTCTCTAATGCGAAGTAATTTATGAATGTTAAGTATAAGTAAACACAAAAGTACCACATCTCTGCATCCCTCAAGGCTACATAAACTTGGTTTTGCATCCTCCCATAGTCACTTCAGGTGAGACTGTGATCTGCTTGTAGGCCGTTGCCGAAAGGGCCAATGATTAAGGGTTTTGTTCATGCGCAGTATCATATGTCTTGAAATCATCATAGCTCCATGCAAACACATCATGGTGTTGTTTGAACAGGCAGATGAGTGCTTGTCATTCTTATGGAGAACAAAATGTACTGAGGTTTACATACTTCACATCTTCTTGAGTTCAAATGAAAACTTCGAGTTCCGAGTCTTAGTATTGATTGGTCCTCTAAATCGATTTTGCAGGTCATATAATTTTCCCAGGGACACTACACCTTTAGGCACAATGTTACCTTTCATTGCATTAGATGCCTCCTATAAAGCCTTGTTGTGCTCATCCTCTGTTAATTTTTCTTAGGGCTATATTGTTCTTTTCTTTGATAATTTCATTTCTTCATTAACACATTACATTCACCCCATAACATCGTTACAATATCCATATTTACATCATTATTCAAAAACATATGCAACTATGTAGAGAGAACAATATCATCATCATCAATGTAGCGGAACATAAAGGAACAATAGAAGAAAATCATTCACACATAGAGACACTAGGATTGGTCGGAGACCAGGGAAAAACCCACTATGGGGAAAACACTTTCAAATTATTCTTCTTATTAGATCATCATCAAATAATTCAAAAAAAGAGAGTACAATGATCCATATCTTCATCAACAAAACTATTCAGCAAAAAAAACTACACAATATCGATGAAATGAACCGACAATTCTTATACTCAAAATCTTGATTTTGAACCCTCTAATGAACTGTCACTCTTTGCAGTCAACTGCCAAACACTGTGGTCACTGAGAGAAATATTTAGACATGAACTAAAATTCCATCATTTAGGTCTTGATCACATGGAGGAGGAGTCATGCAAGTGGCTATAGCTGCTCAGTCGCTCCCTTAAGCATGAAAAGCAAGCGACTGGGGTCTGCAACAAAGATTATAAAACCCTAACTCCCAGTCGTATGGATGGAGAGTTGTTCGTGCGAATATAAGGCTCCAGTCACATGGATGAGCTTTTGTGTGGGAAACTACAATCGAATTCTTCCTGTGTTGCGCCAGCGACTAAGTCCCAAAACAATAAAACTGAAATGCAAGCTTCAGACCGTGCAATTTCATGTCATAGCGAACACATTCCTCTGCTTACCTGCCTCAGATCTATGTGAGACAAGACCAAGAAAGAGAATAGGATAATGTCTCATCATAATGTCCAAATGAGGTAGAGGTCACTTGTATTTATAGCCTTCCAAGGGTGTCCACTTTTCTTTAGGGCCAACCTTATCAAATATGCACATGTGGGATTTTATTCATAAGTACACTTTCCCTTATTTGATTTGAGTGATATTTAGGTCGATTTTGGTCCTCTTGAAAAGTGGAATTGAATGTAGTCATTATCTCCATCAAATGATATGTCTAGAGTGGAATTTGACTGCAATTTCTTATTTTAACACTCCATCTCAACTAGGGAGAATTCCACTTGCATCATGTCATGAGTATCTTGTCAACAAATCATATCCAATCTCATCATCATTGATCATCTAAATTCATCTCTTGCTTATTCATGTTTGTCTCTTGATAGTCCCTACTCATATGCTAAACATTCTCAAATCTAAAAGAATAAAAAATTTAACATCGGAGGGGAGCTCAATCTACCACCCTCTGTCCATTGGGCTATTACCCAGAATCTCTGCCAGCAGGATACTACAAAAAATATCTTCTAGTGGGCTACTACCTAGGAATATTGGTGGGGAGTCAGATCTATGACCCGCATCAATGAGGGAGAGCATATAATCAGGGAGCACATCTCAACCTAGAACCATATCGGGGAGCATATCTCAATCCAAAATCTCATGGGGGAGCTACTACTAGGACCCCATATAGAGAAATATATGATATAAGGGAGCTACTACTCAACCCATCCTATTTCCTATCGATATTCCCAGTAATGACCCTCAATAGTCATGTGGTAGAACACCTTCATCATAATATGACTTTCGACGAGATACCCAACTTACCAAGAGGTAAGGATCACATGCCTCCAAGCATCCTCAACCCATTGGCCAGACGAGGAGGGACAATCCCTACAAGCCCTGCTTATGGGTATGATGCCAAATAGGGTGTACGCTCTAAAGACCATGATAGGGTGAGATACTACTCCAATCCTATGGGTAACAAATAGGGGTGATACCTTATTGTCTAGAGTTCCCTCAACCCCAGGAGCCATCTATCTCAATTCCACACCCTGTGAGCTCAAACAGGGAAGGAAGAGTTGGCTCAGTGTTTGTGACCAATCCTGCTCTTTGTAGATTAGAAACATATCATCGTGCTTATATCTGGTAACCATCATGTATCAATAGAAACTTTCTCCTATTCATACAAGACATCAAATCAAATATCACATTAGAACAAATATATATATATATATATATATATATATATATATATATATATATATATATATATATATATCACAAAAAGGATACCATAGTTATCCTCCTTCTCAAGGAGGTTCCAACCACAATCTTGAGTTTGTCTTGTACATCAGCACTATCTCAATATATGAAGGTAACTTAGTCCCAACTATATGCAAGATTCTATGTCAATCAATTCCCACTCTTTTTCATCATAATGTATCCATGTCACATCCAGATCCTGCTCAGATGACTCTCCAAGGAGCTTCTTCACCTTGCCACATAGATAGCCATGCTAGCAACATCGTATTCAACCTCGGTCCTACTACGAACCTCTCATCCAAGATATCATGGCATATATCATACTAAGACAACATCCAAATGTGCTCATCAATAATAATCCCAAACATCATCAATACATCCATGCAGTCACATATCATAGAATGAATATCTCAAATCAAAATTGATCGTCCCATGCAAGAATTTCAAAGGATTATTGGTGGCAACTCAATGTATATGAAGCGGCTTAATCATGAATTCACTTAGGTTCTATGCAAATCATATCTATATATATATATATATATATATATATATATATAGATATCTATATATATATATATATATATATATATAGATATCTATATATATATATATATCTATATATATATATATATAGATATATATATATATAGATATCTATATATATAGATATCTATATATATATAGATATCTATATATATATATATATATATATATATATATATATATATATATATATATATATATATATATATATATATATATATACGGATCGATGTTCAAAACAAAACATCGATGCTTTAATCAATTGTCAGTTTCCAAGTTCAACAATATCTCTTCACAACTTCTTGAAATTCAATCAGAGCGTCCAAGGATTTTCATTTCCACTTTCTATAAATTCTTCAATAGCTTCGTAGTATAGAATTTTTTTTTTCTTAAACTTTAGAAATTGATTCATCATGCCATGATTCATTATTTCAAGCTTCAGAAGCCATCTCCCTCTTACTTTGATCATCAAAGGCTCATTACCTGTCAAGAGTAAACCATCAATATATAAAACCAAAATCAAAGCCATACCTTGGACCACTTTTGAAGTAGAGGTTTGGATCAACACATCATCTTGGCTTCACCAGATAGCTGTCAATGTGGAAATATCTAGATCGGGGAGCTTGCGTCCTCCAAATATTTCTGCAAATGTAACACTTTACCAAAGAAATATGCTTATCCTTACACGAATCAGTGTTGTCAGATCAAAAATAATATCAAACTCATCAATATAATTTGTATCAAATTCGTTAGGCTAGGTGACAGGTAGAGCTGACATCAAGTTGTGACTTCATCTATCAACAAATTGTCATTTATCAAGAATTATAAAATCAAACTTTATCAAGTCATCATCATGATCAAAGTATAAATAATTTATGTCACTAGATGAAAATGCATACACCAAGGATAAGTCATGTAGGTTCCATATATTTATCGATATATTACTTTATATTGAATCACAACTTTTTATACTTCAACCAATGTGCTATGAACAATGAGGCCAATACAAAACCATTATCGAATTCCAATATTGGTCATCAAGGCAAATCATCAGTCGTCAAATCAAATCATTAGTCATTAGTTAAAATCCCAAATTTTCTATCATAGTGAGATCTATAGTCCAAAATATATCAAGTGAAAGTTCTAAGTCATTATCGTATCAAAACTCCAAAACTCTGCTCATCTATATAAATTAGCTAAATCTGGTCAAACTCTTGCAACACAAACTTCAATTGTTAAATCATAATGAAATATCTATATACATATCTCGGTCACTTGCAAACATAAGTTCAATATATAAATTCATATTATAGAAAACATTCAAACTTCCTTACTCATAGAAATTTCTATTGTTTGCTTCATGTCTGTAGGACTGACATCCTTTAGGTGAACATCTAATTTCATGCACAAAACTTCATTTTCTGCAGACATAGTCACACCCATATGCCTTCCTTTATGCAGTTGAGAGACTACAGTTGCACCCTTGACCTTAATTCTGTGAGGCTTAGAGGCTATAGTCACACCTGTAAGCTTGTTTTCGTGCGGATGAGGCTTAGAGTAAGGGAAAAATCTCTCTCCTCAAATCAAAACTTTGCTGTAAATCAACAATGTCAAATATTTGTCTATTCATGCCCATAAATCATATTTCAACAGTAAATAATATATAATGAAAATGATAATGGGAGTAAGAATCTTATGGAGAGATTCTCCCTCTAAAATTGGAATCCACTTCATTCATCTTCATTCAAGTCATCAACCTGTCTGTAATGCTATTATGCATCAAAAAATCAAACATATATCCATCATGGTAATAACATGTTAGCATCACCATCATATCATTACATCTATATTTCATCAAGGGTTAGTGTCAAATAGCTAGTAGGAGTATGTATGATATAACTTAATCCATCAAGTCAGGGCATTCAATGCCATGATTACTAAACACATAAAAACATAACCATGGTCAACAAAAGATCTTGAATATCAATCTCATAGTTACACTTCTATCATCATGGCTACCATGCTTTTCACAAATAATATCAATAGTACTAAGTTACCATCTATTAGGATCAAGGTGCTAAGCTTCAAGATATTCAAAATGATAGGTGTTAGCCAAACATCAAGTATACAACTATATCAAAGATCAATAATGAGAATCAATAAATTCACCATATTTAAGAAGTTAGATACTTGTTCAATACCAAGTGCACCATTTCACCATGAATCCAAATCACTTTCATATGCATGCATGAGCCATTTGAAAAGGAGGCATTCTCATGATACCTTAGAGCTTACCTTGCCATCCAATATTGTGGCTGAAACATAACTTTGAAACAAAATACCATGCATACCTTGTAGTATTCAAATACCTATGCACCTTCTTATAGGAAGCTTGTAACGCTTGCCACCTTTTCATCATATGCCTCTTCCTGCACTAGCCATGATCCTCAAGAAGGATCCACTTGTCATATCTCATAAAGAAGTTAGAAGCATTCAAATACTCAAATATATATGTAGGAAGCATAAGTAATAATCAAAACAATAATCTGATCCATAAGTATAAACAAATGTAAAGACATAAATAAGCATCATAAATATAAAATTACTTATCTTCAATGAGAGGTGATCATCTCCCTCTTGAACCAGCCTTCAAGATCCATCACTGTCCATTGTCCATATAACAATGTTTCCTTCAATATTTCAACCAACTCTATCAACAACCAGGCCTAATAAAGACTATCAGATCTAGGGCTACATCAATTATGTCACAAGTTCATGAGAATCTTCACTTTGACCTTGATGGGGTTTCTAGATTTCATTTCTCAAATCTTTTCCATAAACCAGGGTCTCTCTCAAACCCTAACCTCATAATATCCACCAAAACCTAATACACAAATTGCCTAAGTTTATATTAGAAACCTAGAAATATTTTAGGTCTCCTCCATCTTCTCTTGCTTCCATCAATGGTATCTCCATGGGGGTGATCTCCATGAGTTTTTTTCAAACCAACTCTAATACCATGTTAATTTTTCTTAGGGCTATATTGTTATTTGCTTTGATAATTGAATTTCTTCATTAACACATTACATTCACCCCATAACATCATTACATTATCTAGATTTACATCATTATTAAACAACATATGCAACTATGTAGAAAGAAAAATATCATGATCATCAATGCAACAAAACATAAAGGAATAATAGAAGAAAAGCGTTCACACATAGAGACACCAAGATTGGTTGGAGCCCAAGGAAAAGCCCACTATGGGGAACACCCTTTCAAATTATTATTCATATTAGATTGTCATCAAATCATTCAGCAAAAGAGAGTACAATGATCCATATCTTCATCCATACAACTATTCAACAGAAAAAACTACACAATATCCATGAAATGAACCCAACAATGCTTATACTCAAAATCCCGATTCTGAAGCTTGTAATGAACTGTCACTATTTGCAGTCAACTGCCGAAAACTATGGTCATTGAGAAAAATCTTCAGATAACTAGAATTCCATATTTAGGTCTCGATCACACGAAGGAGGAGTCATGTGAGTGACTATAGCTTCCAAGTCTCTTCCTTAATCTGAGCATGTGAGCGACTAGGTTCTGCAACCGAGATTCTGAAACCCTAAATCCTAGTCGCATGGAGAGTTGTCTGTGTGACTGGAAGGCTCTAGTCACAAAAATGAGCTTCTGTGCAAGTTATTGCAATAAAATTCTTCCTATGATGTGCCAACGATGGAGACCCAAAACCCTAAAACTGAGATGCGAGCTTTAGACCTTGCAATTTCACCTCAGAGCGAACCCATTCCTTTGCAAACTTGCCTCAGACCTATGCGAGCCAACACCAAGAAAGAGAATAGAAGAATGTATCATCATGATGTCCAAATGAGGTAGAGGTCACTTGTATTTATAACCTTCCAAGGGTGTCCACTTTGCTTTAGGGCCTACCTTATCAAATAAGCACATGTGGTAATTTCTTCATAAGTACACTTTCCCTTATCCAATTTTAGTGATCTTTAGGTCGATTTTGGTCCTCTCGAAAAGAAGAATTCAATACAATAATTATATCAATAAAATTAGCTATCCAAAGTGGAATTTAACCATAGTTACATACTTTAACATCCTCCTCAATTGAAGCATCTTTGAACATGTCTGCATTAGCCACAAAATGCAGTATCTTTTGGTCGTCATTGAAAAAACAAAAATTAGTGACGTTATCAGGCACAAATAGTTTATATATAATCCCTATAGAAAAATCAATTTTCAATGGTGACATTCTAGCAACTGCATTAGGTAATGCATCTTCTACAATGTTTCTAAGCCTAGGAACATAAATTATATCAAAAGTTTTAAGATAATTAATAAATTGCCATACCTCCTGTTGGTAGTTTTTAAGATTTGGTGAACCATAGTGGATAGTATCTCATACCTGAGGAGTGACCAATTCTGCAATACTAATTATCTTGAGAAACTCTACCTTCAGGTCGATGGCTTTCTTTAGTCCAAGCACGAGTGCTTTATATTCAACAATATTATTTGTACACTTGAACTCCAAACGCCGTGATAGGATGTGCTTATTATTGCATGGGTCTATGATTACGCAACCAACTCCAAGACATCTTATGTTCTTGAACCATCAAAGTATAAAGTCCAAATATAATTAGCTACTAAATTGGTTCCTATATTGTTGTTACTATTATGTACATCTATATTACAAGATTCATTAGCACTAGTTGGAGTGCAAGGAAGGAGCTCCAACTGTGTATCAGATGGGATGGGGGATGGCTGTGCTTGATAACACTTGTGATTAGTTTCCATTTTTTTTTCCAAATATCAAATCAGAAAAGTCAACAAGTTCATTATGAACCTCAAGCGGTGTCACAATATATTTCATGTATGGTTCACTTTCCACTCGAATATAGTTTTTTATACCCTTATATGGAATCCATAAGTGTGACCAATCTGTAGCAAAATATCCTTGTAATCTACTAAACTAGTCCCTCCTCAGGAGTACGCCATAGGCTTTAGGTATGTCCACAATTATAATATTTATACATTGGTGTACTTAGTGATCAAATGATAATCAAATAGTAACATTTTTGAGTTCACCAATATCTTGGACAAGAGATTTTTCCAACTGAATGATTTGTGCATCAATTTTATCCCATTTAGGATTTATTTTCTTATCCATTGATAATGGCATTGCATTCAAAGATGCACTTGAATCAACTAAACAATTATGGATATTATAATTACAAATTTTGAAAGTTAGAAAAAATGGGGGGCATAGATTGTTGGCATCTAAAGTTACATCATGAACTACATATTCAAGGGCTCCATAAGAGTTATCAAACACTTTTAAGAAGTAGAAGCTTTGTCACCTGATGAAGGTTGTGAAAAGGCTTGGACAAGAAGTTCACGTTCGCCTGCTATCTTTGTGAGCTCAAAGATGGAAATGTTGGCGCGAGTTCTCTTCAAATCTTTAACAATATTATAATCAATCATTTCACTTTTAGCTGGTAGTGATGAAGTGTCTGGAGGAGTGGATTTTTTTGACACTTCCAGAGTGATAGAATTTTTTTTGTTGTTGGAGGAAGTGTTCTTAGAAGCAAGAGCATTTACATACTTACTTTGTGCATTATGAAGAGGATTAACCGATGGTGAGATCCTTCTTAACTATTTCTCCTTTAGTTTCTATCTCGTCACCTCCTATTTAGAAATGGGCCCTTTTCTCTTCAAACTATATCGATTATTCTGTTTTTAAGGAGGGGCTTCACTTTGTGGTGGTGCTTCAATACTCTTCATGATGGCATTTAGAATAAAATCAAAAGTATTAACTGCATGTCCAACACATGTATTTTCTTCAGCCACTATAAGTTCATTTGTTTCTTCCTTCTTCTCAGAGTGCTCATTTGTTAGTAAAGTATCAACAATGTGTGCGGCCAAATCATTCATGTTGTGGTTCCACCATGGCCATGTTTTCTTTGAATGCCATTCCCGATGGAAATAACAATAGTTATCCATGCCTATACTTTCAATATTCAACACAACATTCGAACTCTAGGAAGATTTAGCTAGCTAATTATTTTTGTTGTTATTATTCCTTCTGAATGGGAAATAATTTGGGGGCTTGCTACTGATATAAGTCTCGCTTGACATTCTCTTTAAGTTAGTGAGTGATTTTCACAATTTGGTCAAGATTTCAATATCTACAAAATCCTTTTCTTTAGCCTTACTTGAAGAAGGCTGAGACTTCTTTCCAGTCTCCTTGGAGTCTTTAGATTCATCATCATCTGTAATAACTCCTATGGAACGCAAGCATTTCTCCACTGCGATTGCTTCTACAAAGTTTAGAGCCAATGTATTCTCTATAGCTCATTTAACAAAAGAGGATATGTTTATAGGAAAGATAATTATTGTATACTAATTAATAGTGATTTAATCATGACGTTTCATGTCTGGGGGGAAGTTTTTCAATATATGATCAAAACTTTGGTTGAAATCCTTAACTTTCTCCCTTTCCCCCATATTATACTTCTGAGCTCTTTTAATAACATGACAAGAGTCTTGTCATCAAAATTTTTCTCTAAAAACAATTTCTTAAACTCCCTCCAACCATGGACTGAATTGACAAGTAGATTATGGTACCATGCTACTTCTCTACCCTCTAATGTGAAAGGAAAAATACTACAAGTAACATCATCATACCATACCTCTAATATCCGTAGATGCAGGTAAAAATCCTTGATATGATCTTCTGCCTTACTCTTCTTGTCTAGATCAAACTTTGATAACAACTTATTTGGATGTCTGGGCATTCTATGAAGGTTATATTGAAGAGCGAGTGGCCCTTAGGCCATCCAATCTAAGTCTTTATCAACCATGTCTTCGTCTCTTTGTAACTCCTCCCTTTCTGAGTCTAATGAGCCCTCTCCTTCACCATTTAAACCATATTTAAATTCAACTGTTGGCTTCTCTCCATTAGAAAGAACAATATCTTCCTTTTACTATTTGTGAATGGGTGGAAGCATCTCTTGTTGAACTATGTCTTCTGAAGGTTCTGCTAATTCCTCAAGAGTGGCAAAGACCAAATCTTCCACTGATGCAACCAATACACATGTACACATTGTTTTGTTTTTCTTGGGATGATGAGGGAGATTATGAGAAATAGGGAGTAAACCAATATATTTTGTGAACTGATGGGATATATGCTAAAGTGCTCGAAGTTACTCATAGGTAAACTCGTAGGCAAAGTTCAGACCAGGTTGAGAAGAAATTCCTACTTCAAGAATAGGAGTTGGGATGGTTCTCGGAATATTAGTGCCTTCCCTAAAAGATGAATGATTAGGATGTGTAGAGTTATCAACCATAAAAAATTGGTTTCCCTCCTTCCAACACCAAAATGTTGACAGTATTGGATACTACCAACATGCAGGGGATCTCCTTGATATGAGGTCCCAATGAGACCTCACACCATTTGGTGTAGGAGTCCCATATGGAAATATGACCTGACTGCCATTTACTTAAATATTTTCCTTGGATTAAGAAGTTTGTAGAAGAGAGAAGCACACATGTAATTTTGAATGAGAAAGAGAGTGTGCCTTGCGAAATGTTCAATTGTAGATGTATCAAGTTTCTTTCACTGTAAGGGAGAGTATAAAAGATAAGTAATAATACTGATCTAATGGAGACACACACACATAAACGAGAAATAACCATTAGACATCAAGTGAATTAGTTCACATAGATGTATCGATCATTATATCATCACAACACATTTCCAACAAGTTAAGCACCAAAAGTCATTGAAATAGTTCAATTACTTCATTACATATGATCAGGTGCTTAGTATTTAGCTCAAAAATAAAATTTCTTAGAATGGCTTAAAACTTGAATGACCATGACTATCTTAGAAAAATGATCTAACACAACTTGTTTAACTGAAAACAGAGTTTGTATGAGGAATTTATTGAGTTTTGTTCGCTTGGCTAAACAAACGAATTTTTCAAAAAAAATGCCCAATCATTGCACAGTCAGTAGTCCGTACTACTGACATGGAAAGTGACTAGGCATAGTCATTTTGGTCAAAATGCAATGATGTCTCGACAAGTGTCATAGTGTATTTGTTGTAGTTGGTGATGTGGCAGGTGCGTTGGCACGGTTCTATTGGTTAGTTTTGGACCAATGAGAGAATGCCATGTGGAATGCCCGGAGGCTACCACATGGCACCTCCCAATGGCATAGGACTCAAATCAGTTTAACAAAATTTATGTGGAGGTGCCAAGGTTCAACCCCGCGACCTCCACTACACAATCCAAGCCTTCTACCATCTCCTCTATCATGGTTCTTAACCTATATAGTGACACACATATACTTAAACTGTATAAGGTTGAGGGTTGGCGGTTAGGGGGGGGCCAACCTGCAGGATAGCCCTCCCCATGTGAACGCAATGG
Source organism: Pinus tabuliformis (assembly GCA_031772625.1). NCBI lineage: Eukaryota > Viridiplantae > Streptophyta > Pinopsida > Pinales > Pinaceae > Pinus > Pinus tabuliformis. The sequence goes on from CM062820.1 coordinate 138,733,461, forward strand.
ATATCGTAGTTAGGGTTACCGTAACCGTCGGGGCTCCAACTGTGATGGTTACTACAACAGTTAGTACAACCCACATGTGAACACACCAACAGTCATCACAAACAGTTTATCAATGGCTCTAACGTAGACCACGACCCAAAGGTTAGCACGACATGCGAACGCGTCCGACGGTTAATGTTTGAGGTTATGGTTAATGGACTAGTGGCCAGCGCTAACAAACCGCACTAGAAAATCATTAACATTTATTATAAGCCATGTGACCGCTCCTCCAAATACATCGAGTCATGGTTAGTTAACTGCGCGATAATTATGCACTAATTCGCAGTTAACTACTAATCAACTTCACTTAAATTTAATTAAACTTAGATTAGTAGTTGGTGCAATTTTAGCGAAATCCACCATTTTTGGTGCCAACCCCAAATTTAGGGGCCCTAACTGGAGTTCTTCTAGATTTGGAGGAGAAATTGTAGGGAAAAACTATTTGAGCCATAACTTGAGCAATTTTTGACCAAATTGAGCTCAAGAAAAGGTGTTCCTAGCTAATTTCAACATTCTGAACACATTGGTGTAGGTATCAGGAGAAATCGAACTTTGTAAACAACATTTTGTCCATATTGAGATAATACAGAGGCCTAAGCCATGGAAACTGGACCAAGGTGATGTAGCCGAGGAGGGGTGAACTCCTTCATCAAAACATTGTGTTAAATGCTCTTGTTGATGGTTTGTTGTACTTTGAATGTCTGATGTTTAATACTTGTTTTTGAAGCTATTTTGTTCATGTCTTTCACATTAAACTAGATGAAATTTACCTGCTTCAATCACCAAACAACCTAAGGAAAGCTATGCATAGGAAGCAATGAACATGCGTTTGTTTATAAATCTGTAATTGAAATTAGCACAACAAAACTAACATTCAATAACCGATCAATTTGGTATCAGAGCAAAGGTTGATATCTTGATTACTTGAGTTTTGTGCAAATTAGGTTTTTAATGGTTGAAAAATTGTGATGCTTACAAGGTTAAAGTTGCAGAGAGGAGAAGGGAAATTTTTGGTTGCAACTCCTGAGGTTATGCCCAGAAGAAGGAGAGCCATAAGGCCATAATCTCCACTACCCAAAGTTCCAATTCCAGCTGCACTTGAAAATCCTCAAGTTTTTCCTTCAATTGAGATTGAAGAGGTAGAAGCAGTACCAGTTTCTAAGCTTGAATCCACAGCCATTATGTTTGGAGAAAGAGAGCCTGAAGGTCCTTCTTCAAAAGAGGAAGAATTTAAGAAATCTTTATACACTTTAACTGATATGGTTAAATTCCTCTATGAAGAGAGGAACACCAAAATGGTTGGAGAGATTTCTAAACCTCCACACGAAGAAGGAAGCTCAGGAGACAAAAAAGATGATAAGAAGGATTCCAAGGGTAATGGAGGAAAGCCACCTCCATCTCCACCATCTTCATCATCTTCCTCATCATCTTCATCATCCTCAACATCTCAAACATCTTCCACTTCCACCACCAAAACTGTCCATACTCATTCCCATACCCCAAAAGGAAAAACTCTCTTACTCAAATTGGACATTAAGTTTGAACTTCCCATGTATAATGGAGAGGTGAATGCAGAAAAGTTAGACAATTGGATTCGACAATTGGAGGTATACTGCAGAATTCAGAACCTTCAAGAAGATGACATAAAGATCCAGTTGGCTTCATTGAGGCTAGAAGGAGTAGCATTAGTCTGGTGGGAAGCAAAGACTCAAGAGGAAATGTGAATTCATGGTAAGATATCCATTTCTTGGGTTGAATTTGTTTCTGCAATTAAAAGACAGTTTTACCCTTTAGCCTATATGCAAAAAGCCATTATGAGTTGGCAAAATTTTAGGTAACTCAAAGGCCAAACAATCCAAGACTATACACAGGAGTTTAGAAAGAGGGCTTTGTTGTTAGGAGTAAATTTGAATTCCCAAGATACACTGTTGAAATATATTGGGGGTTTACATTCCTATTTGAAACATACTATCCTTATGTTCAATCCAAGAAATTTGGATGAGGTATGTGTGCAAGCCACACACCTTGAAGCAAGGGGAAAGAACATTCAGGAAGAGGGTAGTAAGAAGAAGCCTTTCAAGGGTAAGGAGAAAGAGAAGGGTGGAAAATGGAAGGGAAATAAGAATGCAAGTGTGAAGAAAGAAGGGGAGAAAACCATATGCCAACATTGTTCCAAAGCTAGGCATGATGAAGCCCATTGTTGGAAATTACATCCCGAACTAAGGCCCAAGAAACAAAACAATAAGGGAAAACAAAAGATGACTGCTACCACACAATGTGACCTTGGTTCAGATTCTGGTGATGTGAACAAGATTTCAGCCATGGTCACAAAAGAGAAAGAAGCTTTTGCAAGCACTAGTTCCTCAAACAATAAAAACAACACTCCAAGTGAAGAATCAAGAATATAGTTGTTTCATGTAAGGGTAATTTCAAATCATGCAAAGATTGATGCATTATTCGATAGCGGTTCACAATCAAACTTAATTTGAGAAGACTTGGTCAAAAGTCTCAACCTTGAAACTATACCTCATCATAAGCCATATCCATTGGATTGGATAGTTAACAATGCAAACTTACAAGTTACAAGGAAGTGCTTTTTCAAGTTCGCCATTACTAAAAAGTTCATTGCTGAAGTTGAGTTAGATGTATTTCCACTTGACATCTCAGGAATCATTTTTGGGTAGTCCTTATTTGTATGATAGGAAAGCAGTGTTTTATCACCATGAAAACAAATACTTATTGCTCAAGAATGGGGTGGAGTACATTATAAGAGCCCATCGCAAAAAGCTAAACATTTCTTTGGTTAATGCACGACAGATGAAGAGACTAGTAAATGCAAGCAAAAATTTTGTGTTTCTCATGATCAAGAAAAATAATGATATTGATTATGAATCTTTTGAAGGTTGTGATGAAAAATTGAAATCTGATTTGTTTGATGCGGTAAGCAATCATGGCGAGATGTTTCAGGAACCAAAGGGGTTACCTCCCAAGAGGGGAATTCAGCATGAGATACAGCTGCAGCAGGATGTTCCACTTCCAAAAATTGGCATGTATCACATGTCGATTATGGAGAGCATGGAAATCAAGAAGAAAATTCAAGAATTTCTAAACAAAGGTATCATACACCCATCTACTTTGCAATGTGGTTCACCCATTGTCTTAGTGCCAAAGAAGGATGGGACTTGGTGCATGTGTGTGGATTTCTGTGCACTGAACAAAATCATGGTAAAGAATCATTATCCACTCCCAAGAATTGATGATTTGCTTGATCAATTGAGGTATGCAAAGTATTTCACTAAGTTAGATTTATGAAGTGGTTATCATCAAGTTAGAATAGCTGAAGAGGACATTTGGAAAATCACATTTAAAACTAAACAAGGATTTTTTGAATGGCTTATTATGCCTTTTAGTCTTACAAATGCTCTAGCTACTTTCATGGGAGTTATGAATGATGTATTTAGACCATTTCTAGATGAATTTTTCAATTTGTACTTAGATGATATACTTATATTCAGCAAATCCAGAGATGAACACGTCATGCATGTAAACAAAGTACTTGATGTCTTGAGAAAAAAAAATTGTTTTTAAAGATGTCGAATTGTGAATTTGGCAAGACTTTGTTAGTGTATTTGGGGAGGTGAGCTGAAGATTGACCCCTCTATGTTTGAGGTCATTCTGAATTGGCCCAAGCCCAATATAGTTACAGAGGTAAGAGGATTTTTAGGGGCAACACAATATTGGAGAAATTTTATTGCTAATTTTTATTCCATTGCAGCTCCATTACATGCATTGACAAGTGTCAAGAAAGTCTTCCATTGAGGAGATGTACAGCAGAAAGCATTTGATGCTTTGAAGCAAAATATGCGTTCAACATGGTATTGGCTCTTCCAGATCTTAGAGAGCCATTTGAGATTCAAACAGATGCTAGTGATTATGCCATGGGAGCAGTTCTTATGCAACATGGCAAGCCCATTTCATTTCATTCTGAAAATTTTCATGGAGCTGTAACTAATTATCCCACTTATGAAAAATAAATTTACGCATTGGTACAAAGTGTCAAAAAATGGAAACACTACTTGATGGGGAAAGATACCATTATCCATACTGACCATCAACCATTGCAGTACTTACAGTCACAGTCAAAGTTGCAGCAATCATGACATTTCATATGGATGGGTTTTCTATAACAATTTCATTTGGTTATTAGGTACAAAAATGGAATCTACAATAAGGTAGCTGATATTCTTTTAAGGCCTATTGTAAATTCATCTGTTATACTCAAGCATAATTCTGTTTTGCATGAAATTTACATTGAACAATATGCAAATGATAGTGACTTTCAACATGTGTACGCAAGCTTGAGTCAAGGAAACCAAATTGAAGAGTTGGATTATCATGTACATAACAATTTGGTGTATCATTTGGGAAAGTTGTGTATTCCACAAGGAGAAAGAAGCAATATCATAAGGGAGGTGCACACTTCATTGATTGCTGGACACTTTGGTGTAGGCAAGATAGTAGGGAATCTCCAAAGGTATTGTTATTGGCCACACATGTTTGATAATGTTTCTTGCTTCATAAGAGGATGTTCTTTGTGTGCAACAAGTAAGCCTAGCAATACAAAACTTGGTTTATACATTCCACTTCTGGTACCTTTGCGTCCATGGGAGAGTATCTCAATGGATTTTGTAGGAGGTCTTCCATTGTCAAGGAAAGGTCATCATTACTTGTATGTAGTTGTAGACAAGTTCAACAAAATGTGTATACTAACACCATGTAAAAATAAAATTACAGTTGAACAAACAACTCATCTTTTCTTCCAAAACATTTGGGTTCATTTTGATCTTCCTACTTCTAGTGTAAGTGATTGAGATTCTCGATTTGTTGGGAATTTTTGGTCGAATTTTTGGGACGTGATGGACACAAAGTTGAAGAAGAGTACAACCTTTCATACGCAAACAGATGGAAAAACCGAGATGGTTAACAGAATAATCATTCATCTTCTTAGAGGATATTGCAGCAAACATCCCAAGTTTTGGGATGAACAGTTGCATTACATTCATCATGCATACAACAGGGAAGAGCATTCTTCCACAAACACATCCCCATTTGAGGCATGTTATGGGTACTTGCCAAGATCGCCATTGGACTTCATATTTGAGAAAGATGTCACCATCAATGGTCACAGTGACATCGATAAGGCAAGGAAGTTCATAAAGCAAATTTAGTTGATACATCATACAGTGCAGGAAGAGCTTGAGAAAAGTCAAAGCAGCTACAAGGCAAGGCATGACAAACACTGGGTTGATCACAAATTTTAAGTTGCCGATGAAGTTTGGTTATATATTAACAAAGAGCGACTTCAATGGGAAGGTAAAAGGCTTAAGCCAATCTGCTATGGTCCTTTTAAAATTCTGGAAAAGATTGGTAACAATGCATTTAAGCTCTATCTACCTCCTTATATGAAAATATACTCTATTGTTAATGTTGAGAATTTGAGATTGTTTGAGCCTCCGTTGATTGATGATCAAGGAGAGAATGTTCACCTGCCATCAATAGATGATTTCTCGCCAGAATATCTTCATGAACTTCAGCAGGATCTCATACTTGACAAAAGAACCAGGACTTCGAAAGAGGGGATGTCAAATACATTAGAGTGGGACTCAAGGGACAAAAGCCTTTTAAAGCAAAATGGTTGCAGATCGAGAAGGTGAGGGAGTAGTACCCTCACCTACTGAAAAAATGATAGTATCTTTTGGGGTCCAAAAGGCTTCTAGTGAGAATGAATGATCAAGCACTCAATATCTAGCTCAAAAATCAAAGTTCTCATAATGGTTCGAGACCTGAACGACTGCGTGTTTCAGAAAAATGATCCTAATGCAACTCATTTCATTGAAAACCAAGTTCATATGAGGAAGTTATTAAGTTATGTTCGCTTTGGTAAATAAGAGAAATTTAAAAGAAAATGCCAGTCACTGCACAATCAGTAGTCCGTACTATTGACGTGGCAAGTGACTAGGCAGAGTCAATTTGGTCAACATTCAATCATGTCTTGACAAGTGTCACAGTGTGATTGGTTGCAGTTGGTGATGTGGCAGATGCGTTGGCACAATTCTATTGGTTTTTTTTGGACCAGTGAGAGAATGCCACATGGCAAGCCCGGAGACCGCCATGTGGCACCTCCCATGGCCTAAGGCTCGGAGAATTTCAACAAAATTTATGAGGAGGCGCCAAGGTTCAACCCTGCGACATGCGCTACACAGTCCAAGCCTTCTACCATCTCCACTATCGTGGTTCTTAACCTATATAGCGGCACACATATATTTAAACTGTATAAGGTTGAGGGTTGGCAGTTACGGGGGGAGGGAGCAGCCCTCACCATGTGAACACAATGTATATTATGGTTAGGGTTATTGCAACCATCGGGACTCCAACTATGATGGTTACCGCAGCGGTTAGTACAAACCACATGTGAACACACCATCAGTCATCACAAATAGTTTACCGGTGGCTCCAGCATAGACCACGACCCAACGGTTAGCACAACATGTGAACACATCCGACGGTTAATGTTTTAGGTTATGGTTAATGGACCAGTGGCCAGTGCCAACAAACCACCCTAGAAAATTGTTAACCTTTATTATAAGCCATGTGAGCGCTCCTCTAAAACCGTCGGGTCATGGTTAGTTAACTACATGATAATTGTGCACTAATCCGCAGTTAACTACTAATTAACTTCACTTAAATTTAATTAAACCCGGATTAGTAGATGGCATAATTTTAGTGGAATCCACCATTTTTGGTTCCAAGCCCAAATTTAGCAGCCCTAACTGGAGTTCTTCAATATTTAGAGGAGAAATTGTAGGGAAAAACTATTTGAGCCATAAGTGGAGCAATTTTCGACAAAATTGAGCTCAAGAAAAGGTGTTCCTAGCTAATTTCGACATTCTGAACACATTGGTGTAGGTATCAAGAGTAATAGAGTTTTGTGAACAACATTTTTTCCATATTGAGCTAATATAGAGGCCCAAGCCATGGAAGATGGACCAAGGAGATGTAGCCCAAGAGGGGTGAACTCCTTCATCAAAACACTATGTTAAATGCTCTTGTTGATGGTTTGTTGTACTTTGAATGTATGTTGTCCAGTACTTGTTTTTGAAGCTATTTTGTTCATGTCTAACACATTAAACTTGATGAAATTTACCTATTTAAATCACCAAACAACCTAAGGAAGTCTATGCACAGGAATCAATGAACAAGCATGTGTTTATAAATCTATAACTGAAATTAGCACAACAAAACTAACATTCAATAACAGATCAACATATGAGACCCAACATAAATCACAAACATTACAAGAATGGTGTCAAAACATCTATGATTCATGCATGAAAATGTGTTGGCCAAAAGGCTTCAAATATTAAGCAAAAGTTCCAAGATACATAAGTACAATGAACACCACTAGCTCCAATAGTGGAGAATTAGAGCCACTACTTTCTCCCCAAAAGTACTATCTCTATGTCTCTAATGCCTATGGGAGAATCCAAGGTTAAAAGTCCTTTGCTTGAGAAATGAGGATCCTTTTATAACTTGAGGCATGAATTTTCATATCATCATGACTCTTGGATTTCCAACTTCTAATGACCTTTGGACTTTTATAACTCTTGGACTTCCAAATGACTTTTGGAATTACGTATGACTCTTGGAATTACGTGCCTTTTTTACTTATATACATGGATATTTTGTCTATACATGACTCTTGGACTTCCACTTCTTTTTATTTACAATGATTACATCATTACATCATAATGTGATGAGGTCGTGACAAGTCACTATCATTGATGACTAGGACTCATAGTGATTGATGACATGAAATTTCTTCTATAGGTGACATGGTCACCACTTGTGCCTTCGATCTTTCATGTTCTTGATATCTTCAGCCTCCAAAGGGTCTTTGATCTTATGGAGTCTTATGCTACTTCAATCATCAATATTTCAATGTGTTCTTCATTCTTGAAAGCTTCCTTTAACTACCCTCTTTGCCCGATCTTCTTCATGCACGCTTGCCATGGTATTCTTGGAAAACCTATAGCTACAATAATTCATGACAAGAAAATATCAACCTGAAAAATATCCTATTTTAACATGTTTCATTCAGATTCCATGTTCATGACTCAATAGTGTGCTTGGGAGGAGCAAAGAGAACTTTTGGGCATAAGGGTGCACTTTGAAAGGCTGAAGGGTTGAAGAGATAAACCTTCAGGGCTTTAGGATGCACTCATGTTCTTAAGAGTGTTAGGATATTCCGACACATAGGAAATAGTTAAGTACAACTTGGTCTAGTATAGAGTTAGGTATAGAGTTAGGTAAAGTGTGTTTCTTTACTATGTACATTTTGTAACTTACAATCCGACGGTCACGATATGTAGTGATCCGACGGTTCATTCTCTCCTTGGTATTACCGAAACTTGATCTGTGGCTTAACACCCAATTGGTCCATGATCTCTATTTAAATAGCATGGAGGGTCATTTGTAGGTTAACCGTTCATGAGAGAAGCTTATGTAAATTTTCATTCTTTTATTAATAAATTGCCTGAAGTGGCCGCATTGGCTCAGGCCGTGGACTGTTTCCCTCTTTGAGGGTTTTAACCACGTCAAAAGTACTGGTGTATTGATCTGCGATCTGTTTGTGAGTGGTGTCCTTTGATGTTCTGTCTGAGGAACTTACCCTGTAAATTCCTACATGGTATCAGAGCTATTTGAGGGCCACGTCCGTTGGTGATCCAAATCTGAAGCCGGTAGAACTGCATCCGACTACCGTTTCCTAGATCTACTATTTCTGACTGCTTTCAGGCCAAGAGGACTGCTCTGTTGTGTTGGGAGCATCTGTTCCAGTGAGGAACCCCTTTCGTTTGACGTGAAAATGTTTCCGGTAGCCCTAGCTGCGTCATTTTTAAGATCTAGAGGTATACAGTGTTTATTTGCAGTTTACAGTTATTTTCTCTCTGTTTATTTAGGTTTTCGGTTTATTTAGCTTTTTTTATTACCGGGTCTATACCTTTCATTTCTGCGTATGCTCTTTGCCCTGCGACTCTGTGCGATCTGGGCAAATCAGAAACAGAAAGGAAGGATTTTTCTCATGCATATGCTCTTTTCTGCTACGCCTTAGTGTTATCTCAGAAAATCAGAAACATTGAGGAAAATATTTAGCTTCCGGCTAAAGCTAACTTCGAGCCGCAAGGTTCGTTTTTGAAAATATTTAGTTTCCGGCTAAAGCTAACTTCGAGCCGCAAGGTTCATTGTTTTTGTATGTCCGTGTTGGGTTTTGTGTTTTTTGTTTTGTAGGGAAAAAGAGCTTTCTCAAAGCAAGCACGCAACCCAAAGAATCAACCTCTCTCTCTCTCTCTCTCTCTCTCTCTCTCTCTCAAACTTAGGTCTTCGGTTCAAGTCTCCATTTTTTGGGGGCGGATTTTTCATTCCCGCACTTCGTCGGCGACTTCATCAAATTTTCTTGAAAAAGCCATAACTTCTTCATCCGGAAGCCGTTTTCAGAACCGTTTTTTTGAAACAACCTAATTTTTCGAGATCTTTCCATTGAAACACTTAGTTTCAACATATATAGCTTCAGTTTTTTTTTTAAATGGAAAGTCCATGCCAAGTTATTCTTGACAGCACCAACTACTTCCAATGGTGGTCCTACATTGTGGATTTACTTAGAAGTAAAGGTCTTTACAGAATAGCCACAGGCCAAGAGACCAAACCAAAAGATGAAGACAAGGCAGCTAAATTGGAAAATAGGCAAGACCAAGCACGTGGGTTGATAGGGATGTCTATTTCTCTAGATCTTAGATTCCATATTGCAGAACTTGATACTCCTGATGAAGCAATGAAATAGATTACTAAAGTCTTTGGAATTAAAAATGAACTTAAAGCCCATCAACTTGAAAATGAATTGCTTACATTGGACCCCAATAATTTTTCTTGCATTGAAGATTTTTTGTCCAAGTTCAAGACCCTTAGACTTCTCTTGGAAGGTGTTAAGGTTAAGAAAGAAGATAGTAGCCTTATCTACTCCATTCTTACTAAGTTGGGACCAGCCTATTCTGTGTTTGTTTCCACCTTCCATTCTACAAGAGAAGCCTTCATTTCTCAAGGACAAGCCTACAAGTCCCCTTCCTTTGATTCCTTTTGTGATTCTTTAATAAGAGAACAAGAAAAACTCTTACACCTTGGTCTTCTTCATCTTGGAAACTCTTCTAAGAAAGCATTAGCCGCCCAGCAGCAACCAAATTCAAAGAATCCTAAGAAGTCGTATCCTAAAAGGAATGGTCCTAAACCAAACAAGGGTCCTAAGCAATTTCCGCCTCAAAATGAAAAATCATTTCAACAAAATGATAAGACAAATAAAAAAAAATGGAAGAAGATTGATAGACATTGCAACTTTTGTAATCGAGATGGCCACTTAGAATCCAAATGCTTTAAGAAGATGGAAGCCTTGGAAGCAGAAATGAAGAAGCATAACATCCATTTGGAGCAATCTTCAACTTCAACTTCATCTTCAGGAATGGCACTTTCTGCATGTGGTTGTCAAGCATCTCGGTCTGGCTATGCACTAAATGTATCTTCTTCTTCTCATTCTCATGAGTGGCTCATTGATTCTGGAGCTTCTTATCACATGGCCAAAAACAAAGCCATGTTTTCTTCTTTAAATGATTGTAACACCAAAAATATATATGTTGGTGATGATAGATCTCTTAGTGTTGTAGGGACTGGAACTGTTCATCTAGAAAATGGTCAGTTTAATGATGTATTATGTGTTCCAACCTTATCCTGCAACCTTCTATCTGTATATCAGATAACCCATTCAGGTGAAGGTAAAATCGTTGAATTTTCACCTCACGATGTTGTAATTAAGGACCTAAGAGATCCTAGATAGATTTTAGCTACTGGCATTGCTGATGATTCTACAAGGTTGTATAAGTTTCACAACTTTGGGTCATCAAATCTTCCCTCAGTATTTGTTGCTCATAATGATGAAGTGAGCAAACTTTGGCATGAGCGATTTGGTCACTTAAACTATCGCTCTCTTCAGAATCTATGTAAAGAAAATATGGTGACAGGTCTTCCAATGGTATCTTGCAGAGATGGTGTTTGTTCCAGATGTGTACTCGGAAAACATCATCGGGACAGTTTTGAAAAATGTGCCTCTTGGCACGCCTCATCCCCTTTACAGCTCGTGCATAGTGATTTATGTGGTCCACTTCCAGTTGCTTCATTCTTTGGCTACAAGTATTTCTTAACTTTCATTGATGATTTCTCCAGACGAACTTGGGTATACTTCTTAAAACTCAAGAGTGAAGTATTTAACATGTTCTTGGCCTTTAAGGCCTTTGTTGAAAAACAATCTGGACATCAAATTCTTAAGCTAAGATCTGATAATGGCGGAGAATATGTTAAAAACACATTCATCAACTTTTGTACTAAGAATGGAATTCAAATGCAACATACTGTTCCATATACTCCACAACAAAATGGTGTAGCTGAAAGGAAGAATCGCACCTTAAAGGAAATGGCTAATTGTATGCTTCAATCTAAAGGACTTAGTCTTAATTATTGGGCAGAAGCAATTAACTGTGCAAATTACATAATAAATCACACTCCTACTAAGGTTTTAAAGAATATCACTCCAGAAGAAGCATGGAGCTCAATCAAACCAGATGTAAGTCACTTTTGTGTTTTTGGAAGTGAAGCATGGGCCCATATTCCAGATGAGAAACATAAAGCTTTAGAACCTAAGAGTGAAAAATGTATTTTTGTTGGACATTCTGAAGATTTCAAAGGATATAGACTTATTCCACTTAAGTCCAAAAATGTTATCATTAGAAGAGATGTAAAGTTTGCTGAAAGTATATCGGCCTGCGAGCCTAGTTCGGCGGATGTGCCACCTCTCCCTATCTCTTCTACTTTTGAAAATATTTCTTCTTTAGATGATGAAAGCGAGGATGAAAATCCTCCCCCACCTTCTCAAGATCCTCCTTCAGCTCCTCAGCTTCCAAAATGGGTCTGTGCTACTCGGGATGCAGCAGGTGATCTTGCCGGTGATCCTACAGATCAACGACGCACACGTTCTCAGTTCGAGAGAGCCTCTTCTTTACTGGCTCAAGCTTCAGTGAATTATGATCCTGACACCTTTGCAGAAGCTTCAGGCCATCCAGATTAGGAAGCAGCTATGAATGAAGAATATCATTCATTATTGGCAAATGATACATGGGATCTTGTTCCTCTACCAAAGGGATGAAAACTTGTTATATGCAAATGGGTTTACAGAACCAAGTATGGACCAGATGGGAAAGTTGATAAACATAAAGCTCGTTTTGTTGCTAAGGGTTTTTCACAAGTTGAAGGCATTGACTATACTGAAACCTTCTCCCCTGTTGCAAAAATGAACTCTATTCGCCTTGTTCTTTCCCTTGCTGCCTCTTTCAAATGGGAAGTCCATCAGATGGATGTTAAATCCACCTTCTTGCATGGGGACTTACATGAAGAAATCTATATGGAACAACCTATTGGCTTTATACAAACAGACTCCAGCCTTGTATGTCGGCTTAAGAAATCCCTTTATGGTTTGAAGCAAGCTCCTCGAGCTTGGTATGCCAAAATGGATAACTTTCTTTTAGAAAATGGCTTTTCTAGGTGTCATTCTGACAATACTGTCTACACCAAGAAAGTGGGCAAGTCTCTTATCATTCTTGTTCTTTATGTTGATGATCTTATCCTGACTGGTAGTGATCCCAACCTTATAAACCATGTGAAGTCTAGCCTTAAAAGGAAGTTTGAAATGACAAACTTAGGACACTTACATTATTTTCCTGGTCTTCAAGTCTTGCAATCCAAGGAAGGTATTTCCCTTTCCCAATCCAAGTATGCCTGTGATATTCTACGCCATTTTCACATGGAAGACTATAAGCCAACCCCTTCTCCCTTTCAATCTGGAGTCAAACTTTCAGTCACTTGTACTTCTCCTGAAGTTGATGCTACCTTATACCGTCAACTTGTAGGAAAACTTTTGTATCTAACCCATACTCATCCTGACCTTTCCTTTGTTGTTGGCCTTGTTGCTCGGTTTATGCAAAACCCACGTGAAAGTCATTGGAAAGCAGCTAAAAGAATACTTCGTTATGTTTGAGGTATAGTTCAGTTTGGGATTCATTACAGTGCCGAAGCATCTCCTCTGTTGGTTGGTTTCACTGATTCCAATTGGGCTGGTGACCCTGACGATCGGAAGTCTACTGTAGGTTATGTGTTTGCTCTTGGTTCAGGACCTATTACATGGGCTTGCAAGAAACAAGGTGCCATTTCTCTTTCTTCAGCAGAAGCAGAGTACTGTGGTGCCGTAGAAGCTAGTAAGGAAGCCTTGTGGCTTCGTCAGATCCTGTCAGAGTTTGGCTTTTAGCAGCTACATCCGACTACACTTTGGTGTGATAATCAAAGTGCCATTCAACTATGCAAAGATCCAGTCCAACATCAGTGCAGCAAACACATTGAACTGCACATGCACTTCATCAGAAAGCTCATTCATGACCATGTTCTTGAAGTGCAATACTGTTCAACAGATGATCAAGTTGCAGACATCTTTACAAAGGCTCTCATAGAGGCGAAGTTCACTAAACTTTGATTTATGGTTGGAGTTCAGGAAGTTTTCACTAAGGGGGGATAGGCTCTAGTGCCTCCTTCCTTCTCCTATTGTGTCATATTTGTAAATCCTTCAATCCTATCCCAAGTTGTTCTTAAGGGGGGATGTTAGGATATTTCGACACAAAGGAAATAGTTAAGTACAACTTGGTCTAGTATAGAGTTAGGTAAAGTGTGTTTCTTTACTATGTACATTTTGTAACTTACAATCCGACAGTCACGATATGTAGTGATCCGACGGTTCATTCTCTCCTCGGTATTACTGAAACTTGATCCGTGGCTTAACACCCGATTGGTCCATGATCTCTATTTAAAGAGCATGGAGGGTCATTTGTAGGTTAACCGTTCATGAGATAAGCTTATGTAAATTTTCATTCTTTTATTAATAAATTGCCTGAAGTGGCCGCGTTGGCTCAGGCCGTGGACTGTTTCCCTCTTTGAGGGTTTTAACCACGTCAAAAGTACTAGTGTATTGATCTGTGATCTGTTTGTGAGCAGTGTCCTTTGGTGTTCTGTCTGAGGAACTTACCCGGTAAATTCCTACAAAGAGGAGAGAGAGAAACTCAAGGGATGGCACAAAGCGCAGGTCCAAAGGACGAAGGGGGATCATTCAGGCTTCCCAAGTGTGTTGTTCACTCAAGGGAGATAAGGAGGGCACATGGTGCACTATCAAAGGACAAAGGATGGGGCTTCATGTCTTTGGGGTGTGATCATGCACTTAAGAGGGCCAAGGATGGCATAGGGTGCATTTCGAAAGGTTGAAGGGGTCAGGATTTTGGGCTTAAGAGTTCGCTCATGCGCTCAAGGGTGGCACCATTCTTCGAGTCAAAGGAGTGCACTCAAAGGAAGACTTGGTTTTTCAAGGTGTAGTTTAGAACAAGGAAGGGAAATGATGCTTTAGGAGTGCACTATGCACTCTTGGAGGGCACATGGCACACTTCCAAACAATGAAGGATTCTCGATCAAGGCTTAAGAGTGCACTCTTGTGCTCCTTGCATTAATGAGTTCACTTTGCAAAGAAAATTTGTCTAAGTCTAGTGGATAGAACAAGGGGCAAACGCAATGAGTTTAAACATAAATTCAAGTGTGACACCAACTCATCAATAAGACTTAGACATGATTGAAAAATGATATATAAACATCAAATTTCCAGTTTACATACACTCCCCAAGTACAACAAACAAAGTGTGTGCGACTACGACCAAAAAGTGTCATTTTCCAACAAACAAAGGTGTCATGACCATGGAATGTATTAGAGATTTTCTAATAAATGCGATGAAACTTATAAATGATCAAGAACACTTGAAACATATATAATTAATTGAAACAACAATTGAACACCAAGGAGACACTAGCTGCGACAATGAAGTAGGCTCCAAAATTTGAATGTAGTGAAATTTTGGAGGGTGGTGTAGCAGCTACAACATACGAGATAAGCGATTGCAGGATATCTTACCTCTGCATGGTATTTCATTATTCATGCTAGATTTTAAACCAAGCCTTCATTCCACATAAACAATTCCTTATAAACTTATAGATCATGCACAAGAATTATTTGCAACTGGTCTTGAATAAGTTGTGAATTTTGATCATTAAGAGATAACTTATTAAATTTTCGGAATGCAATATATTCTTAATGTCTTTTTTCAAAGTTTCTATAGTGGCTCAACAATTTAATTTCATTGGAAGGCTTATTGATGAATTTTTAGGATCCTGAATATTGTTTGAAATTCTTTTATTCTTGGGCTATTTCACACTGCTTCATTCCGATAATCAAGCAGATCTTTGTTGGGGAAAGAACTCCATGATACTGAAAGGATATGTGACTTAGTTTTTTCTATCCTCAATCATCCATAGTTAACTCTAGTTTTATTTTGGACTATAAGTTGTGTTATGGCTATGCTTCCAATGCGTATGGCTGGAGGTTCAAAGAGAATGTTTGCAGAGAAAATTGTTGAATTTTAAAGAGTACCATCCATAATTGATCCATATTCTTCAACCATGGTAAATGCCAGAAAAAAAGCTACAGAAGCATCCAATTAGAATTAGTGCTTGGAAACTAGCAAAACTTTACTCTAATGAGGTTATGAGAGAAACAAAAAAAGTTAGGGAAAGTTCATCTATATTACAACCTTTAGAGGCACAATTGTTAGAGACTGATTGTAATTCTAAAGGCAATGCTAGTAGCAGTAGGAGCAATATGAGCACTAATTTTGAAATGAAGAGGTTTTAAGAAATTTTGTCGTTTTCTGACAGCAATATGCCTATATTCTTGTGCAACTTAAAATAATTAATGATCAGGTTATTTATGTCCTTGGATAGAGGTATAATGTTGGAATGATTGTTACTAATGCAAAAAGAAAGATAAGAGTAATGATAGTTCCTCTGCAGACTATGTCATCTCTAAGGAAAGATGAAGATGCAGTTGTGAAGCTTCGACTAGCATTATATTATGTAACCAGTTTTCTTGCAGGATTTTCCTCAACCAAAATATTAGCATAACACAAGTGGAAGAGTTCTAATAATTCTTCAATGTCAAAAATTTATTGTATGGAAACTTAGTCAAGAACAATTTTTTAATGAAACATGGATGGATGAGTAGGAAGAAATCTCATAATTTTGATTGAAAATTCAAGTATAAGATGAAGCACATGAATGCAAAGTTTAATTTCAAAAAAATCTTCAAGAATATACAAGAATGCACAGGAAATGCAAGATAAAATAGAGGGTATGGAGAAGAATCTCAAAACCATTAATGCATTTTCAGAAATTGCAGGTCAAAGAGAGAGTAAAGTAGTCATTGATGACTTCCAAACAAAGAGCACGGAGAAGAAATAATTTTCTCTAATATGTTTGTTTCATGTGCTAGGGTAATCAAGGAAATTACAAAGAGGATGGATATTCAAGAAGAATTCAAGTTAGAAGGAGGATATACATGTGAAAAAAAAGCAGACCTATATGAATAGAGCACATTCCTGGTCATTTCTTGAATAAACAATGATTTTCCTATTCCTAAATTTCCTAATAGTGCCATTGACAATGACTATTATAACAATTTATACAAATTGGGAGTTTGCAAAGATTGAAAGTTGTAGATGGAACTAGACCCTGCTTATGTGGATTGATAAACTTGTGCATTATATTCCTCTTCATATCATCAATTTCACTTGTCATTATCTTTCGAATGGTAGAATTTTTGTAAATTATATTTCAATAGATAGTGAAAAATAAACTCCTCTGAAATACAACATATGATCAACTGACTAAAACAGGTGGCAGATTTGACCTGCTTAATGGGAGGCTAGAAGAATTTTAGGGAAGAGTATTCAATAGCTCCATATTTCAAGCATGAGGATCAACAGTCAAAGGGTCTTATTCAGATTTTGAGGCAAAGGATTTTCCATCAATCCCATATTTCCTTTAACAAATCATAGATTGCTTTTATTGTTTAAATTATT
Organism: Pinus tabuliformis; assembly: GCA_031772625.1. Classification (NCBI taxonomy): domain Eukaryota; kingdom Viridiplantae; phylum Streptophyta; class Pinopsida; order Pinales; family Pinaceae; genus Pinus; species Pinus tabuliformis. The sequence goes on from CM062820.1 coordinate 138,750,650, forward strand.
AATATGATTTGTTTCTAAGAATTTAGTGGTAGTTAGGGAATGGTATTTTTCTATATATTTTTTAATTTCTATTGTAAAAGGGTTCGATTTTGGGCCAAAACCTGATTTTTTGTTAAAACAATGATATTTAGAGTTTAATCTTAGGCTTATGGTTTTAACTTGTTTCACATGTAAGTGCTTTCTAGTTTTGCATTTTATTTTCTTCATATATTTTGAAATTGTGTCAATTATTGGGAAGGGTTAGGATGAGACTCAACCTCCTTGACATCCCCTGCAAGATTATGTTCAACACTAGGCAGATCAAGTAAACATATTGTCAACTTTGATCTCCTCTACATCTTTGGATTATTGCTATTACACAATTAAAATTTATATTTTGTTGAGTTGATGAGGGATCTTCTCACGCTTTCAAACTTTTCAAATGATTTAATTATTTAGATTGAATGCTAGATCATTATGATATCTTCTTAAGTCCTCTGCCCACATATTTCAAGCTTTTTTGTTTTTTCATGTTGAATGCTGGCACTTTGGTTAATCCTTTGGAGAAATAGGTCTTTGTCATAAAGTAATGAGTTTAACCCATCATTAACCACCTCTCATAACTCCAAATATGGTGCTTGTGCTTAAGAAAGCTATTTTTCATTGCCATGAATAGTAAGCCTCATAACATCTGAGGGGGCCCCCTCTGGTTCGAGGGCTAGCTTGAGCCTAACATAGGGTGAGTTGCGCAGTTTCCAGCCAATAAAATGTCTTCAAGAAATAGATAAAACATGTGATACAAAGATACGTGGTAGGAGTACCATGTGAATGGGTGCGACTATTCCAACAAGTGGAAAATGCCATTATACACTATCATGATACACATTCTAGGTAGGGCAATCATACTTAGAGTTTTTATGACACACTGATCAAATTATGAGATCACTGGGTTAAAAGTCCTAATTTTGTAATACATTTGTCCACATTTTGAAATATTTTGAACACTTATATACTACGATTTTGAGGCGACTTGACCATGTGTTGATTTTATTTTTGTTATTTTGATAATTTTTTTAAATATAATGAGTTATGAATATGCCAATCTAGAATGTAGTTTGCAATAGAATCAACAAAAAGATTTCTTGATCATGGAATATGAACATAAGTAATAAAACTAAAAGGATGCTAAATCAATCTCACTCTAAAAAATTGCTAAAATAACAAAGGATCCCACACACAATAAGCATTATTATATGTGACACCACTAGTTGAGAACCTTGATGAACTACTAATGATTGTATACCATAAGACATTGCTTCCGAAATAAATTCAATAAAGACACTGGATCAAAACATATTTAGATGCAGATCCTATACATGTGCCACTAGAAATGAATAATTAGCTAGTTGGATAGTAAATTACCCATGTCGTGGAAGCTATGTTCCAGGAGTGATGACTAGCTCTATTTGTGAACCCTACGTAAATTCGATTACCCAACAACACTTATCAAAGCATGTCGAAAACACAATTAGAGATGTCACCAAAAATATCGCACAGTAAAGAAGTTATTATGCACATTAATTACAAAATAAAGCAAATGCTCAATCATAACTTAATAATAATACTTCTTGAGATAAATCCCCTTCCTAGGTTCAATCAACACATTTCCTTCGAAATATTTTATGTATCCATATAAAAAAAAAACACAAAAGCATAAGAAAACTTAGCTCAATGACCAAATTATAAACCACTTCAAGGGGGGAACCTCTCTTTACATCACATAAATGAACAATTCTTGGATGATTCAAATGACAAGACCTAATTGGTATATATAGGAGTCTAAAGGGTCAAAATATAATTAGGGCTTACATAACAATAATAAAGTAAGGGCACAACAATAATAATAATGGGATTCTATGGGGCACATAATAACAAAATAGGTGCTACACTATTATTATAGGGACCTAACATGCCCCTCTCCTTCAAAAAAGTATTGTCCTCAATACTTGAGTAGTTATGGACACTTACGTATAAAATACTCATCCTCCCATGTGGAATTTTCAGTAGGTAAGTTCTTCCACTTAATGAGATACTTTGAAATTGATTTATTCTATAGATACTAGATTCTTGTTTCCATGATTGATTTAGGCTCCAATATGAGTTTCCTCCCTCGTCATGTTTTGGAAATATAGTTTGAACTAGGATCATGTCACCTATAACCTTATTTAAGTATGAAATATGGAAAATTGGGTGTACTCGTGAAGATGTAGACAACTCCAATTTGTATGCCATAGTACCAATCTTTTCAACACCTTGTAAGGGCCATAATACTTGGGTGATAATTTATTATCCTTATTTTCTTTATTAAGGGACATTTGTTTGTATGGTTGTAGCCGTAAAAATACCCAATTTCCCATGTCAAAACTTCTTTCACTGTGATGATGATCTGCTTGTTGTTTCATTCAATTCCACGCTAGAGTCAGGTTATACTTTAAGAGTTGGAGAATTTCTTGTTGATTCTTGATGTGATATTCCATTGCTTTAACCTTAGAATTGTCTCTTAGAGACAATGTGATGGATGGTGGATGATATCCATTAAGTGCCGTAAATGGGTTCATTTTTTGCTATGGTATGGAAGGAAGTGTTATACCCCCATTCTTCCAGCGGTAACCACTTAACCCATTGTGTTTTTTTATCAAATACAAAGCAATGAAGATATCCTTCCAACATTTTTTCACTATCTCAATTTTCCCATCAGATTAAGGATGATAAGATGAGCTATGAGATGATTGGGTACCAAGACAAGAAAATAATTTTGTCCAAACATTTCCAGTGAAAATGGGATCTCTGTAACTTACAATAATCTTTGGGTTTCCATGTAGCTTATGAACTATTTCCACAAATGTAGTAGCAATTGTACTGGATTTGAAAGGATGAGATAATGCACAAAAGTGTGCATACTTGGTAAGTCTATCAACTACCATGACGATGACACTCTTTCCTTCAGACTTGGCTAGACTTGTGATTAAATCCATTGAGACATCCTCCCAAAAATGACTTGGAATGGCTAATGGTTGTAAAAGATCTGAGGTCTTAATTCTCTTAACTATATTTTTTTGGAAAATCAAACTTTTTTCCACAAACTTTTGAATATCACATTTAAGGCCATCCCAAAAAATTTCCTTCTTGAACCTATGGTAAGTTTTTTAATATCCTGATGCCATCCTATAAGAGGTGTGTAATTCCAAAATAACCTTTTGTTTGAGTTGGGAGTTCTTACATATATATAAGTGATCTTTGTACCACAATGAATCATTTTTATAGATAAATGTATCAAATGCACTAAGATTTTGTTGCAAATTTTGAATGAGTTTCTAAATCTCTTCGCCATTCTTCCATTCATCCCTTGTTTTAGTTATGCAAACAAGTTGGATAGTATAAATGGCACAAAGCAGTGCCTCCACATCCTCATCCCTTTTTTAGAGTGCATTTGTAATAGCATTTTGCTTTCCTTTTTTGTAGATGATTTCAAAGTCAAAACCCAACATCTATTTGACCCATTTTTATTTCTCTTCTGAAGATAATCTTTGTTCCAATAAGTATTTAAGAGTATCATGATCTTTTTTTACCTTGACTTTCCTTCCCATTATGTAAGGGCACTATTGCTTCAAGGCATGTAGTATTTCCAACATTTCCTTCTCATAAACAAGTTTGTGTAAATACTTTCCCTTGATTAGACAACTTTCAAAATAAATTGGTCCTCCTTCTTGCATTAAAACAACACCAATGCCATTTCCCAAGGCATCACATTTCACAATAAAAGGTTTTTGTGAAGTCTAGTGTAGATAAGACCAAATCTCAACACATTGCCTCTTTAAGATGTTCAAAGTCCTTAGTTTCTTTTGGAGTCCAAAAACATGCATCTTTCTTCAGTAATGTTGTTAGAGGTTCCACTATTTTCCCATAATTCTTAAAAAATTGTTGTAATACACTGTGAACCCGAAAAATCCTTGAAGATGCCTTAAGGTTGTGGGAATTTTCCATTCCTGGATTTCTTTAACTTTGTTAGGGTATACACCCTCATGAGATATAATATGAACAAAATATTCGACTTCTTGTACCCCAAAGTAACATTTGAAGGGTGTTGCATACAATTGTTTAAGCACCTTGTCAACATGTTGAACATGATCCTTCCAAGACTTGTTGTAGATTAGCATATCATCAAAAAATAATAGCACAAATTTTCCAAGGAAGGGTTTGAAAGGGGAAATCATCAAACCTTGGAATGTGGAAGGTGCATTACTAAGGCCAAAAGGCATGAACAAAAATTCATAATGGCCGTGATGAGTTTGGTAGGATGTTTTCAGAATGTTTTATATTGTCATTCTAATTTGATGATATCCTAAATGAAGATCTAGCTTGGTAAAGGAAATTGCTCCATGTAGTTCATCTAACAATTCATCAATGACAAGAATAGGAAATTTATCTTTAATAGTGAGCTTGTTGAACTCTCTATAATCTAGACACATACGCCATGATCCAAACTTCTTGTGCACGAATACTATTGGAGAAGAAAAATAACTTTGGCTAGGTTGGATTATACTTGCCTCTAGAATTTCTACAACCACATGTTCAATTTCACTCTTCTGGGCATAGAGATATATATAAGATCTGATGTTTGGAGGAACACTTCCTAGAATCAAGTGAATAGCATGATCATGATCGCAAATAGGTGGGAGACCTTTGGGAGTCTTAAATACCTTGGAATGATTGTCAAGGAAACTTTGGAGATGTAGAGAACTGGATGAATTAGATGTTTGAATATCTAGTGAGAATAATTGTGCACTTACCCCTTGTTGTTCCTTCTTCAAGAGATTTGTCATGCCATTAGAGATGATTATATTCCCAGGTTTACCTACAATACCCCTTAATTAAATTTCCTTTCCTTCTAAAAAAAAATCAAGAAAAGTTCTTGAAAATTAAAATCTACCTTCCCCAAATATTGTAACCATTGGACTCCTAATACGTCATCAGCACCACCCATTCGAATGGAAAGAATTGGACTAGTCAATACATATTACCCCATGATTAGATTGATATTATGGTACTTCCCAGAGCAATTTATATTTCCTCCATCTACTACCATCAATTGACACTCTGGTGTTGGATATAGAAAGCAATTCAAATCTTTTGCTATCTTACAATGAATAAAATTATGGGTACTACCTGAATCAATCAACACTATTACCTTTCTCTTCTTGATATATCCTTCTAGCTTGAGAGTTTGAGGGGTGGTGATTTCTACCAATACATTACAAGATATGATCATATTCATTTGTTATTTTTCAACCCCTGAGGTTGGTTCCTGTGTATATCTTCTTCTTTTGATGTTTCTTGTTCCTTTTCTTCCTCCTCTTAAAAATCTATGTAAAACGATTTATTCTCAACACACTTATGACCTTTAGTGTATTTTCTATCAAAAATGTAACAAATCCCTTTTTATTTTTTTTCCTCTAGTTTTTGTAGTGTCAACCTTGTCGGTTGTGGGAGTCTAGGATCGACAACACTTCCATATTTATAGTTACGAGTGGTAAACATTCTTGTTGCCATAATTTTGCTTTCAACTTTTCTTGCTACCCTAAATGCATTCTCCAATGACTTAGGTTCCCAAAGTAAAATCTCATGTTGGATGTTATCCTTTAAAGTCTCTGTGAATATATCGATCAAATGATCCTCTAGTATATCGTTTAATTGATATTTAGTATTTGGAAGTCCTGAATGTTCTCCCCAACTGAACCCTTTTGTTTGAGATTTATCAATTGGCTAAAGAAGGTATTGCTCTTTGTATTCTCATAATGTGCTATCAATTCCTCCATGTAAATTTCCCAAGTGACAAGTTATTTACGAGAACAAAGCCATTGATACATCACAAACTGATTGGCTTCTAAAGATAAAGATGCAATGTGTTCCTTTTGTGTGTGTTTCACATTGTGTAGATCAAAGAATTGCTCCATTTGTAGTTCCATGTTATCATATCCTTGCCATTAAACTTCCTCATATCTATCTTTGGAATATGGTTGGTCTTAAACCCAAAGTTAGAGTGTCTAAAGTCATGATTCATATTCCTTTTGTTCTCATCATGAGTTTCACGAAAGAACTTTTCACTACTATGAAGCGTTTCTTGTAACAACTTTGTCAAACCTTCCTTAAAACCTCCCATGTCCTCTTTTAAACCATTCTTTAAATGTTCCATGTCCCCTTTTATTTATTCTTTCAATCCATCCTCCAAATCTTCCATCTAAATTTTTATTTTTTCATCTAAACCATCCATCTTAACATTCATTTCTTCCACTTCATTTTTGGTTGCTCTTTGTGATAGCGAAAATTGTTGCACTTGTCCCTGTAATTTTGATATATCATGTTTCATTTCTTCTTCTTCATGCATTATAATAGAAATTTTTGAGGGCTTAATGGGTGTAGATTTTTTTTGGGAGGCATTTTGGAAACAATTGATGATATCTATGCTTCATTATGCCCTTTAAATCACTTCAAACTAATTTTTGAAAGAAAAGTTATTCAAATTTAAAAATACACTCATTTTAAGAGCTTAATTTTGAGCTTGTTGATAAGGCTAACATTGAAACTATTGTATTTCAATGATTTCGTCCTCCCAAGGTCTAAAATTGTGTCCTATGGTAGCCATCTATTTTTTCTTTCAATCCCCACTAGTTAGACCAGAATTGGATTCTTCAAGACAAATCTATGCCAAATCTCCCACGATGGCCTGATTATGGGTTGGTTTAGTAGAGAGAACTTGTATGGGATGCCACATGTCATTATTTTAACCTTCAACACAAAAATTTGTACCTGAAAAACTATATTTTGTCTAATTTCAGTAAATTTTTAAATTCAAATCTGATGCTTGATGAGAAAGTTATGATGATTTTTCCCCAGGCACCTATTTAAGAATAAATTCTGGAGAATACAAAAACCCTAACTTCCTTGGACCATATCTTCAAAAATATAGTGAACCAAGGTCTGAAATTGAAACCATATGTTCATCAAGATTTCTCCTCCACGTGTTAACAATTTCATGGTCTGACGTTGGATGGAATTTTTTTTTAGGGAAAATTCCACAATGACTTGTTTGAAGTAGCAAAACCCTAGGATCAAGAGCTTTAATTACAAATGTTATGTATCTAGATCAAAATATCATAGAAACATAAGAAACTATAGCTTAGTGACTAGATGATAATCCAACTAGAGGGGAAACCTCCTTTTACATCACATAAATGAGCATTTCTTGTATGATTAAAATGATAAGATCTCCTTTTTATATAGGAGTCTAAAAGGAAAAAATATAATTAGGGCCTACATAACAATAATAAATCAAGGGCACAACAATAACAATATTGGGATTCTATGGGGTAGATAATAATAATATAGGGGCTACACTAGTATTATAGGGACCTAAAAAAATCAACCAATTCTTAAGCCCCTTTCTTTACGTTGTGCTTGAAAATGTAAGGGTCGTACCACATGGGTTTGAATTTACTTGCCCCTAGGGCATCCTTGTCTTGGTCATATAACAACACAAGCTCCCCTTTAGAGACAACCCTAGAATGCACAAACTTATCATATTAAGCCTTTACATACTTTTTATGGGCCTCATTCATTGTAGCTACATCTTGACATTGCTTGTCAATATGTTCCAAGTGAATGAGCCATTCTTCAAGACTTTTCGTATTAGGAAGAAGCTTAACTACTAGCTTAATATATGGGATCTCACATTCTATTGGGAGGATTGATTCTATACCATAAACAAGTTGAAAAGGACTAAACCTTGTAGCTATTTTTATTGACGTATGGTATGCCCAAAGAGCTGAATGTAATGTAATGTGACTTAGCTTCATTAATTGCTCTTTGTAATATCACATTTAAAGATTTATTAACTGCTTCAACTTGACCATTTTCTTGGGGGTAATATCGAGAATAATTTTCTTGCTTGAACTCCAACTTAGAAGCCAACTTGACCATCATCCTATTTTAGAAATAATTTCCATGGTCAGTGATAATCTCTTTAGGAATATTGAAATGTGAAATTATTTGGTTGAAAAGAAAGAATGTGGTTGTATCACCATCACTATTATAGGTCATCATGGCCTCAACCCACTTGGTAAAGTAGTCTACTACCACGATAATTTACTTTTTCCCACTAGCCAAAGTTGGGTGACAAGTCATAAAATCCACCCCCAATTAATGAATAGATCACTGGTAAGAACAAGGAAAAGAGGAATCATATGAGTGCACATTTTTCTTGTATAAATTTGAAAAGGGTGGCATTTATTTACCACCTCAATACAATCTTTGAAAATCAAGGGCTAGAAATGCCCTATGTGAATTTTTTTAAATCTATAACCAACCTAAACAAATGAATGCTACATACTCCACCATGAAAATGATTTAAAACTTTTTCATCCTCTTCATGGTTTAAGAATCACATAAAATCACATCCACCTCACGATGATACAACACATCACCAATGATTAAATAATTTTTAACTATATTCCCAAGTTGTTGGCCATCATCCCTTGAAAAAGACTAAGGAAAATTCGCCATCTGGAGATATACAAAGATACACCCATACCAAGGATCCTGCAAGGAAATTAATAAGAGTTGTTCATCAGGAAATTAATCCTCATGATAAACAATATCACCCTTACAAGAGAACTTTGAAATCAACTCAGTGAAAACAAACGATTTTTTAGATTTTTCCAACATAAATTCAAGATCAAATTCTTGTAAAATAACTATCCTTTTATTAAATTTCCTCCCAATCACTCACCTAGTAAGGAAATATTGAAACAAATTTATCTCAACAACTACAATGGTTTTCCTAAGAAGAATGTAATGCCCGAGTCTCTGTACAAATGTACTACTACCAACACCAACTTCTCCACATGAGAATTTGAAAGTTCAAGACCTGAAAGGCCATGAATAAGGTGATAGATGACATTCTCTCATAACACATCGTATTCTTGAACTAAAACCATACCTATAGTAGATTCTTCTAGTACAAGATACAAAATAAAATATGTGCTATACTTAGCTGGATTACACAAAGAAGCAGAGGTCTATTCATTTTTCAAAGCCTTGAATGAGAGTTGAGAATACTCATTCCAAACAAATGAGATTCCTTTCTTAAACAAATGTATAAATACCTTGGTAATCTCAACGTAATTTATGATAAATTTCTATAAGAAGTTAGATTTTCCTTAGAGACTTTGAAATTGACATATGTTGGATAGGGGAGGCATCTAATGTATTGCCTCAACCTTAAAAGGATCAACTATGATCCATTTGTTTGATACAATGAATCCCAAATGTTGACCAGAAGTCACAATGAAAATGCACTTGTGAGGGTTCAATCGAATATTATAATATCGATATCGCTCTAAAATTTCTCAAAGATGATTTGTATGATCCACTTTCTTTCGAGAGAGAGCAACAAAATCATCCAAATAAGTTTCTATGATATTTTTAATGTTGTGGAAAGTGTACGACAGAACTCAATGGAAAGTAGCACCAATGTGTTGAAGACCAAAAGGCATCTTTTGATATGTAAACATGCCCCATGTGTAAATGAAATCTATCTTATGTTGATCTTCAGGACAGATTTGTATATGATTATAGCTGGAAAATCCATCCATAAAGGAGAAAATTTCATTTCCTACATACTCATTAATAATTTGAGAAATAAATGGTGTGGGAAAATGATCTTTCATATATGATTTATTAATATTTCTAAATCTGGGTCATACAAAAATCGCTCCTTGCTTTTTGTCTATGGGAATGGGATTTGAAACCCATTTAGTTAAAGGAATGGGGTAGATAAAGCATGCTTTAAGTAAATTTTCAACCTAAGCCTTGATAGTCACTTCCTTCCTAGGGTTAACCAAACGAAGCTTCTGGTGAACATGTTTCACATTTTCATATGTCTTGATTTCATGTTGCACTATTCTTGGATCAATTCCAAGAATTGCTTCATCTAACCATGTAAAAGCGCCACAAAGCTCTTTAAACAGATCAATGTAGATCTTGACTTCATCAAGAGAGCAATATGCCCCTATGAAGACATTCTTAATGACATTAGGATTCTTATAAATATTAACTGGCGTAGTCTCGAAAATATTGCCCATGTTCCCTTCAACACAGATGTAAGTAGGATCCAAAGGGTTTAGGGGCTGATGAATACCTCCATAAGAAGTTGAACATGAAAAACTAGATTTAACCATGTGCAAGTATGGGAGAAAATAGGACCCATGATAAAAATTATCCCATGGTCCCTCTACACCATTCATTACTTCAATAATAGCTGATCCAAAATGGATCCTAAAACCCTCTAAGTCTTTATATACTTAAACACTATCGCAAAGGAAAAACCTTCACAAATGGCGGAAAACACTATCGCACGGGAAAAACATGGAGAAATGGTGAAAACAGAGTTAATCAGAGGCTTAAGCAACATAGCACAGGAGCCGTCGGATCTGGCCGATCAACTGTCCAGATCTAATCAACATATCGCAATCGGAGGCATTAGGCGAAGTCTATTAGAGGCGGCCTTATGGAAATCACGATAGCAATCAACGCGATTAAATGAGGGTCGTTGATCAAGCGCACAGATCAACGGTCTAGATCTACTCGCGCTATCACATCACTAATATACACACAGGGAAGGACTTAACCCATGGCCCGAAGGTTTGGCGATATGCGATTGCGATATATCGCATCGCAATTGTGTAAGGGGTGATGCCAAGAGACCAGTGACCATGCGATAGCGATGCGCTGATAGCTGATAAGGCCGATCGGCGCAATCGGCGATCAGAGAACAGGGAGGATATGTGATATGCGATATAGCCAGACCCGATGGGGTTTATGGATAAAAATACATATATTTTGAAGTCCGATATGAAGCCATTTGTCGGGTTTTCCTGTGTATTTGGGGTTTTCCGTTATAAACCCAAATACAAAGGAAAATCATGGCCTGCGACTTGCGACTTGCGATAGCGATATAAAGGTAGACCCAATGGAGTTTTAGGGCAGATTTGATATTATTTGAAGTCCGATAAGAGGCATTTAGGCAGATTTTTTAGCGTTTTCTATGTATTTCTCTGTGTAAACAGAGAAACGATATTTTGGGATTTCAATGCGCCAGTGGTCCTTTCCATTGCAAAACAGGTGGCCACCATACCTGAAGGCGTTTCATAATGATTGTTTAATGCTCAGAGGGGATTTGAATGGATAGAGGCCAGGAGCCAGAGAGCTGAAAGGGAAAACGAATAGTCAAGCGTCGATAGGCTTAAAAGCCACTCAGTGTCAGAGACAGGGCAGGCAGTGCTGAGACAAAGAGAAAGTAGAATATAGAGAGCGAAAGGGAGAGTCTGTGTACTCAGAAAGACTTGAGGGATTCAAGTAAAACACTGTTGTTTATTCCTGTTGTGTTAAGACTCGAATTGGGCTCACACTTGTAAAAACTCTACTCTTGAAGACATAATAGAGAGGTCACCACTGAAAGCTGGACTAGGAGATGTAGCCCAAGATTTTTGGGTGAACTCCTTGATTATTTTTTGTGTTGATGTGTGTTTGTCTATTATGTTTCTCTAACTACTCATTATCTATATTATTCTCAATCTTTTCGATCCGTTGCACTAAGTAATATAGGCATTCCTGCACATGAGTCTGTAATACCTTAATATTAATCTATCTCATTTTTAGATCAAGTGGTATCAGAGCTTTTGGTTTTGGTTTTGTTAAGGTTAGACAAGCTTGTGCTGGATTTTGAATGCTAACTAGGTCAAAGCTCAAACTAGGAGAAGGATAACTTGTTGAGGCTAATCCAGAGATTGGAAGAGTCTATCCTCAGAGGAGAATGGTAGAAGAAGCTCCATTGGAATCAGAATCTCAGTTCATGGATAGTTTTATGGCCATGCAAGCCATGGTGGAAGAGATGTATCGGGAATTTAAGAAGGGTCGAGGTGAAAGCACTTCAACACCCAAACAAGACAAAGGAGTAGAGGAAACTTCTCTAGTTTCCCCTCCAGAGGGCAAAGGGAAAGGGGAAATGCCTCCTCCATCATCTCCTCCACCATCACCTTCATCATCCTCATCTCCTAGCCCTGATAAGAAAAAGAAGAAAACTTCTTTGATTAAATTAGATGTGAAATTTGATTCGCCAATTTATGATGGAGAATTAAATGCAGAAAAGCTAGATAATTAGATAAGACAAATTGATGTATATTGCAGGGTGCAGAACATTGATTCAGAAAGGAGAAAGATTTAGCTAGCTAGCCTTTGACTTGGAGGAACTGCACTAGTGTGGTGGGAAGAAAAGACACAAGCTGATCTGAAAAGACATGGTAAAATTATTTCTACCTGGAATTAATTTGTTTCTGCCATAAAAAAACAATTCTATCCTCTAGCTTATATGTAGCAAGCAATGATGAGTTGGCAAACACTTCTCCAATTAAAGGGTCAAAGTGTACAAAGTTACACCCAGGAATTTAGAAAAAGAGCTTTAACTCTAGGCATATCTCTAGACTCACCTGAAACTTTGTTAAGTATATAAGTGGTCTTCATAGCTATTTGAAGCACACCATTCTCATGTTTAATCCCACTAGCCTAGATGATGTATCAGTTTAGGCTACACATCTAGAAGCTAGAGGAAAGAATGTGAACCCAGAGGTTGGGGGATCATCTAAACACGCTGCAAGCAAGAACAAGGAAAAGAAGAAGTTGAAATGGAAGGAGAGGAAGACAAATGCTATACAGAAGGACAAACCTTCATGCACTCATTGCAAGAAGAATGGACATGATGATGCACACTACTAGTCTTTTCATCCGGAGCTAAAACCTAAGAAGTTCGGTGGTAAGAAGAAGAAGACTGCTGCTGCTATTTAGAAAGACTTGGGGTCAGACTCAGGTGATGAAACAACAATCAATACCACAGGTATAAAAGGTAAACTTCTGAAACATCCACAAGTACTTCTACACAATCTATTGGTAATGAAGATAATGAGAGGAAAAGACATGAGATTTTTCATATTAGAGTCATTTCCAAGCACCAAAAGATTGATACTTTATTTGATAGTGGATCACAAGTAAAATTGATTTCTGAAACAATTGTAAAGAATTTGGGATTACTAAAAACACCTCACAAGAAGCCATATCCATTAGGTTGGGTATGTGATAAAGCAAAGATACAAGTAATAAGACAATGTAAACTTAGGTTTGCTATTGGGTCAACATTTGTAGATGAGGTTTAGTTAGATATAGTTCCCTTGGATATATGTGGTATTGTTTTGGGAAGTCCTTACTTGTATGATAGGAAAGCCATTTTCTATAGAGCTGAAAATAAGTATCAACTCACTAAAGATGGAATATAATATATTGTAAGAGCTCATAAACTCAAAAATAACTGTTCTCTCATAAACTCAAGGCATATGAAAAGAATTGTGAATTCATGCAAGCAATTTTTACTAATGGTTGTAAAGGAAAAGAACCTTGATAAAACCAATGTATTTGAGGGATGTGATGCTAAATAGAAAACTGATTTAGTTAAAGTTGTTTCAGAATATGATATCCTATTTCAAGAACCTAAAGGTCTTCCACCCAAAAGGGAAATAGTACATGATATTCATTTGTAGCAAGATGCTCCATTACCTAACATCGGGATGTATAGGTTATCCGTTTTAGAGAATGCAGAGATAAAGGAGCAGGTACAGGAGTTGCTCGATAAAGGGTTCATAAGACCAAGCGAATCACCATGTGGATCTCCAATTGTGCTGGTGAGAAAGAAAGATGGTTCATGGAGAATTTGCATTGATTATAGAGCACTACATAAAATAACAATCAAGAATTGTTATCCTCTTCCTTGTATTGATGATCTATTACATCAGTTGAAAAAAGCAGTTTACTTTTCCAAGTTAGACTTGCGTAGTGGCTATCATCGGGTCAGAGTTGCAGAACAAGAGGCATGGAATACTGCTTTCAAGACAAAGCAAGGGTTGTATGAATGGCTGGTTATGCCTTTTGGCTTAACTAATGCTCCTGCCACTTTCATGATAGTTATGAATGATGTACTCAGACCTTTTATTGATGATTTTGTAATTGTATATTTAGATGACATTCTTGTTTTCAGTAAGACATGGGAAGTACATGTAAAGCAAACTTTAGATGTTTTAAAAAGAGAAGATCTCTATGTGAATCTGTCAAAATGTGAATTTGGCAAAACATCTTTAAATTATTTGGGTCATATTGTAGGGGATGGTGAATTGAAGATAGATCCCTCTAAGGTTGAAGTCATTGTGAACTGGCCTAAACCCAAATTTGCTACAGAGGTTAGGAGTTTCCTAGGAGCAACACAATATTGGAGAAAGTTTATTGCTAACTTTTCTTTGATTGCAGCTCCATTACATTCTTTAATAGGATTGAAAAAGGTATTTCAGTGGGGAGGCAAACAACAGAAAGCCTTCGACATCTTAAAAGAAAAAATTAATACAGCACCAATACTAGCACTACTAGATCTTCAACGTCCATTTGAGATTGAAACAGATACTAGTGACTATGCCATGGGAGAAGTGTTGATGCAACACGGTAAACCCATATGCTATCATTCTGAGACATTTACTTCTGCAGTAGTTAATTATCCCACATATGATAAAGAATTGTATGCATTAGTACAGAGTGTGAAAAAGTGGAAACATTACCTAATGGGAAAAGAAACAATCATACATACAGATCATCAACCACTTCAATATTTGCACTCACAAACTAAATTGCAGCAATCAAGACATTATAGGTGGATTTGTTTTCTACAGCAATTTCATCTTGCCATCAGATATAAGAAGGGCATACACAATAAGGTTGTAGATATGTTATCAAGACTAATCATAAATGAATCTACTATACTTAAGCATAACTAAGTAATGCATGAAAGTTACATTGAAAAATATGCTCAAGATGTAGATTTTAAAGATGTATATGCAACTTTAAGTCATGGAAAACAAGTAGAAGAATTGGATTATTATGTTAAGGACCAACTCTTATATCATTTGGGAAAGTTATGCATTCCACAAACTGAAAGAGTTAACATGATTCGAGAAGCACATACTTCTCTAATATCAGGTCATTTTGGTGTAAGTAAAACAGTTGCACAGTTGCAAAGGTTCTATTATTGGCCAAGAATGCATGAGACAGTTTCTAGATATATCAAAGGGTGTAATATGTGTGCTACAAGCAAGCCCAGTAATAGAAAATTAGGCTTGTACACTCCACTTCCAGTTCCTTCTCGTCCTTGGGAAAGTGTTTCCATGGACTTTGTTGGGGGATTTCCAAAATCTAGAAAAGGTCATGATTATTTGTATGTTGTTGTGGATAGGTTCAGCAAAATGTGTATTTTGATACCTTGTAACAAGCAGGTTATAGCTGAACAAACAGCGAAGTTGTTCTTTCAGCATGTATGGGTTCATTTTGGGTTACCCATTTCTATTGTATCTGAACGAGATTCCTGATTTGTTGGGAAGTTTTGGTCAAGTCTATGGGAGTTGATGGACATCGGATTGAAGAAGAGCACAAAATTTCATCCACAAAAAGATGGTCAAACAGAGGTGGTCATAGGAGAGTGATCCAGTTGCTCAGAGGCTATTCTAGCAAGCATCCCAAGTTTTGGGATGAGCATTTGTGTTATGTGCAACATGCTTACAACTATGCCAAGCACTCTTCTACTTAGAGATCTCCTTTTGAAACTTGTTTTGGTTTTATACCAAAGTCTCCCTTGGATTTTGTTTTTGGTAAAGACATAGCAGTTGATGGACACAGTGATGTGGACAAAGCAACCAAGTTCATTGAACAGATCCAAGAAATTCACCAGGCAGTGTAGGAATAGCTAGAAAGAAGCTAGGCCAAGTACAAGGCAAGGCATGACAAGCATCGAATTGAGCATAGTTTCCAAGTTGGTGATCAAGTCTGGTTATACATCAAGAAAGACAGAATGCAAGGTGAAGGTAAGAAGCTAAAACCAATAAGGTATGGGCCTTTCAAGATGCTTGAGAAAATTGGTGAAAATGCTTTTCACCTTGATTTTCCAGCGTATATGCATATCTATTCAGTCGTTAATGCAGAAAAATTGAGATTGTATGAACCTTCATTGATTGAAGACCCTGAAGAGCAAAGTCAGTTGCCTTCTATTGATGATCTATTGCCTAAATATCTCAATGAGTTGCAGGAAGACACAATTCTGGACAAGAAGGTGAGAAAAACACACAGAGGAGATGTTGAGTACCTGAGAATCAGACTGAAAGGTTCAAAACCAAGTAGTGCATGATGGATAGAAATTGGGCAAGTGAGGAAGCTATATCCTCACTTGATCGATGCCTAAAAACCAACTTTTGGTGGTCCAAAAGCTTTTCAATGGGAAGGCATGATCCAAAATGGATCCTAAAACCCTCTAAGTCTTTATATAATTAAACACTATCGCAAAGGAAAAACCTTCACAAATGGAGAAAAACACTATCGCACGGGAAAAACATGGAGAAATGGAAAAAACAGAGTTAATCAGAGGCTTAAGCAACATAGCACAGGAGCCATCAGATCTAGCCGATCAACGGTCCAAATCTAATCGGCATATCACAATTGGAGGCAGCAGGCAGAGTCTATCAAAGGTGGCCTTATGGAATTTGCGATATCGATCAGCACGATTAAATGAGGGTTGTTGATCAAGCGTGCAGATCAACAGTCCAGATCTACTCGTGCTATCACATCATTAATATACACACAGGGAAGGACTTAACCCGCGGCCTGAAGGTTCGACGATATGCGATTGCGATATATCGCATTGCAACTGTGTAAGGGGTGATGCCAAGAGACCAGCGACCATGCGATAGCGATGCGCTGATAGCCGATAAGGCCGATCAGTGCAATTGGCGATCAGAGAACAGGGAGGATATGCGATATGCGATATAGCCGAACCCAATGGGGTTTATGGATAAAAATACATATATTTTGAAGTTCGATATGAAGCCATTTGTCGAATTTTCCTGTGTATTTGGGGCTTTCCATTATAAACCCAAATACAAAGGAAAATTGTGGTCTGCGACTTGTGACTTGCAATAGCGATATAAAGGCGAACTCGATGGAGTTTTAGGTCATATTTGATATTATTTGAAGTCCGATAAGAGGCATTTAGGTGGATTTTTCAATGTTTTCTATGTATTTCTTTGTATAAACACAGAAACGATATTTTGGGATTTCAACGTGCCAATGGTCCTTTCCATTGCAAAATAGGTGGCCACCATACCTGAATGGGTTTGACAATGATTGTTTAATGCTCAGAGGGGATTTGAATGGACAGAGGCCGAGAACCAGAGAGCCGAAAGGGAAAATTAACAATCAAGTGCCAATAGGCTTAAAAGCCACTCAGTGTCAGAGACAGGGCAGGTAGTGCTGAGACAGAGAGAAAACAGAAGATAAAGAGCGAGAGGGAGAGTTTGTGTACTCAGAAAGACTTGAGGGATTCAAGTAAAACCTTGTTGTTTATTCCTGTTGTGTTGAGACTCAATTTGAGCTCACACTTGTAAAAACTCTGCTCTTGAAGACATAATAGAGAGGTCACCACTGAAAGCTGGACCAGGAGACGTAGCCCAAGATTTTTGGGTGAACTCCTTGATTATTTTTTGTGTTGATGTGTGTTTTTCTATTATGTTTCTCTAACTGCTCATTGTATATATTATTCACAATCTTTTCAATCCATTACACTAAGTAATATAGGCATTCTTGCACATGCATCTGTAATACCTTAATATTAATCTAAGATCTCATTTTCAGATCAATAGCCTCATTAGATGGTAAAACAATATCAAGACAATACATAAACATGGCTAAATCTATTGCCCAAACCAAAATCATATCATAATCCAATTTCTTGAGGTAGGCACTAAAACAATGTCTGTAGCATTATCAACAATGGCTTGGTAAGAAATTTCAGCTGCAAACATTGGGAAATATTTTCTCATGATTTATCCTTATTCCAATGTGGTATTAGGAGAAGGAAAAATACAAGGGTCCTCGAAATAATTAGTTTGAAAATAATGATTTTGAGGAATTTCCTTGGAATTCGTATAAATGGTGTTAATGGACATGACTGGGGGGGGAAATCAAAAGTACCCTCTAACAATGAATGCATACCAACCCCAAATTTTCAATAGGCTGCTAGGAGTTGTTCACTAATGGAATGATGGAATCCTATGAAGAAATAGAATCATGATGGGTATAAACTAGTTGATCTATAGTAACAATTCTCCCTTCATATGGGAAGCATAACACATGGAAAAGGGTCAAGACAATAACTTGCATCAGACATCTAATTTTGTCCCAACAATAGATTATGGTCGAGTTTGGCATTGACCACTTCCACCTCCACATCAACAATTTTACCACTAATTTTAATAGGGAAGGTGGGAATAATCCCATAAGGCCTATGCAAGTTACCATCAAATGAGGTTAAAAGATTTGGAGATGAAACCAACAACTGAGATCCAATTGCTTTCCAACATGCCATCAACATGAGACACGTGGAAGCTCCCTCATTCACAACAATTCGAAATATTTTCTTCTGACAATATAATGCATTAATCTGAAAGACATCTTGGTGAGGAAGTCTAGGTTTGACACTAGTAGTATCAAATGTGGTAACTTGAGAATTCTTAAGGTCAATCACTCTAATTTCTATGAGAAACATGCTCCTTTGTGTGGGACACAACTGGAGAACCTCTATTATCAACATTGTACAAGGTGTCTAGGTTAAATCCTCCACAATGAAATAATTTTGTCCAACCCTAGCATTGTGATTGAAAGTCGAGCATTTTGTAGAGCCTTTTGGAATTCGAGGTATAGGCTCACTAACAAGTTTTTCAATATGAATAGTTTCTTGTGAATCAAATGTTGGTTTAACCTTAGATGAAAAGGGTCTCCATAATCACACGCTCAAGTTGACAAGTCTACTTGAGCATTAACCATATATACATTTGATGGAAAATCACCCTCAAGTTGTGTGCCCCTAGGAGAGATCTAGTGTTAGAAGTTGCTAACTTTGAAGGAAAGGGTTGTTGAGAATGACTTGAGAACTAGAAGGACCTCAATGTGCCAACAAGCATAATATGTCTTGAATCCTAGGGAAAAGATGGGTAAAATGATCTCCCTTACATTGCTTGCTAGGGCACTTAAATTTCTTCTTCTTCTCTTTTTTTCCCTCACTAGTATCAATACAAGGTTTCATTGCATTATTCTTACCCTCCTTATTTTTTGTCTTACCATGACCTTTCCTTTTCCCTTCAAATTGTTGGTTTCCTTTGGGAGTAGAAGATTGGATTGTGTAAATTGTAGAAGCTTGTGATGTAGAAGGAGTAGACACCATAGTTTGTTCAGTAGACGCAAAGTGTAAGGTCATATGCTACACTTTATTAACTAATAACTAGCCATAGTCAAATTGAGTGACCCCACTACTCCATAAATGTGGGGTCCTGGTTTTAGATTAGCTAATTCCATCTATGGTCTCAGTGAGTCAGGAAAAATATGGTAGAGGACATTAAATTGGGAGTAAATTACATCCAATTAGTGGGCCCTAAATATGGTCTGCTCTTCTTTATAAACCCCAAAAAGGGACACATCCTTTGAAATTGGTGGTTGTGACGATTTCAAAAACTGTTCAAGAAAAACCTCATTAAGAATCTCTGCCTTGATCGTACTTTTACTTCTCCTCCATTCTTTATCATGGTCAAAGATATGAGTGGATTTTTCCTATTTAAAATTAGTCAAGAGATTAAAACCAACATCATATCACACATGTTGGAAATAATATTGAGAGGGGGGGGGGGCGGGTGCGGGCGGGTGAATCAGTATTATCAAATCAAACACTTTTTCATTTCCATACTCAGATTCATATACGCTACTTCAGTTAAGGGAACCTGCGTGTACACGCAACTGTGTCTAATGCAACTAGCGTATATCCAGTAAACTTATGATTCAGTTAATCCATTAAATGTTGATCTTTAGTTAGTGCATTAGAAATTTATTAACCATATGAACAGTAAACAAGTGTAGTAAAATAGAACAGATCATCACACACAAGAAGCACACATGAACACCATGATGTAAGGTGGAAACCCAATGTGGGTGAAAACCACCTGCTGCAATTCGTCTCTATCTTTCTTTAATAAGAAACTTCTTTTTACAATATTTCTGTACTGGTGCAGCCTTATACCAGTACGCAGGCTTCTACCTGCAGAAGGTTACAACCTCCTCTCGTTCTCTAGCTTCTCCTGGAAGGGAGCTACAACCCCCTTAGCTCTTGTACTAGCTGATCCTTTTACTAGTACATAGGCGCCGGCCTACTGAATGCTCCAACCTTCACTCGTTTTCCAGCTACTACTGTAAGGGAGCTACAACCCCCTTAGCTCTTGTACTAGCTGATGTACTAGTACATAGGTCCCAACCTACAGAAGGCTATAACCTTCTCTTTCTTCCTCCAAGTACCACGTTTCATAAATTTTCAGACTGGATACTCATGGAACACAACATCATAATCTGAAGGCCACATTTCATCCAATTTCCATACTGGACCCATCAATATCATTGAAGCACAAAATCAATCACCACTTGTATCATCAATCTCTGAATCAACCAATTCTGAATCACTGAAACCCTGTCAACAAAATGCAGTCACCAGAACACAGAGCAGAACTCAGAACTCTGCAACAATATTCAGATCCAACTACATCATCAGGAATCATGCATCAAAGTGCATATGCTACTTGGAAGAGTCGAACCAGCGTATATACACAATTTCACCAAAGTGAACCAGCGTATATGTCATCAATTACTTACTTATAACTTCGCTGCACTTCCTGACTTCAGACATACCCAGATCATTACATATACAAGGATAATACGTGTGTTAGCAACCAGATCTAGTCCATCAAATCACATAAAGATAAGTCATTATGATCCTGATCCATTATTAGATCTCATCCATCAACATTGAAGCTAAACACAATCAAGCAATCTGAATATGCAGAATATTAACACCAGTAACCAATCACCAGAACTCATCAACAACCAGAACCACCTGTAACTTCAAACATCATAGATCGTATGGTATACGCTACTTAGATGTATCTAACTTGCGTATGTATGCTCTTTTATCAAAGTCAACCAATGTATACATCTGTAAATATTCATTCATGATTTGCAGCTATTTCAAACTTAAGTTATACCCAGATCAGAACATTACATGCGTCAGTATATAGATCTAGAATAAGCATGATCAAACCATATAGAGATGATTCATTCCAAACCATTTGATCCCGATCTACCCTTAGATCTTGTTCTCCATCAACTGGTGAGATTCCTCCTTAGCTCAGATCAAGCAAAGCATCATGAACCCATAACTTGCATACTGGATCTCATACTTCATCAGATATTTAAGACTTTCTAAATGCGCTTGCCTAATGATCTTCTCCTGCTTTTATAGTCTTAGGCCTTACTCAATACCATAGTCCAAAACCACTTAGAACCAATACCTTGGACCAAATACCTGGGGTCAACACATCGGATAAGATACCTTGGACCAATACCATGGATCACAATCCCTTGCATGAAAGTGCGTGTATAGGTATATGCACCTTTTGGTCAGCTAACCAGCGTGTATACGCAGCTTTATCATGGGGAACCTGCATATATCTCTTTTTCTTCATTTTATGAGCTTGAACTATGATCTGTCATCTTAGTAAGTTTCCATCAAGGACAACACCTGTATCATAATGCCAACAATCTCCCCCTTTGGACTTTATGGCAAATCTATCTTGCCATACTGAGAACTGTCATCTTAATGAGTTGCCATTGTACATTACATCTGAATTGATTCCTTTGATCTGCCCTGCATCCCATGTATTCTGACACATCTAATATCTCTTCTATAGATTCATCTAGTTATATATTAGTGAGTTTTTCTGCTACAAGTGGGTTGCCATCAAGTACAACACATGCATCATAATGCCAACAACACAAACAATTGAAAATGGTTGAGAAATATTGTAGCCAAGTTGTTAAACCTAGAAAACGACCCCCCTTCAATTCAGTATACCACTTAGTTGTGTTCCTTGTTAGGGTACGTTAAAATAGTCTTAACCTAATCAAATAATCAATGAGGGAATTAGACGAACACTAAGGTGTAAAGGTTGTAATATGATAAGTTGGATCCTCACCATACTTTCCTTTGAATTGAGGGATGTCCGAGGGAAGTTTGGTGGGAACTAGGGGCCAACTCAAATTATACTAAACCAAGTCATTTGTTAACTTAGATTAATATGGAAAATTCAAACTTTCCAAGAATGAAAAACATGGTTGACCTAGGGGTTCCACCATCCAGAAGGAAAACCTTCAGATGGACCATAACAAAGAAAAGAATATCTTGGAATTTGACTGGCACCGAGTTTCTAGGTGTTGCTTGTAGAAAATGCCTATTAGCATCTTGTTATCTGGGAGTTCAAAGTGCCACTAACATTGGCCATACCAAAAGAAGGCTGAGAGTTCAAAGTACCACTATGAAGCAAAGTTCCTACAAAAGATATAACATAAGGAAGGTTTCCTCGAAGGAGGTATCTAGGATATCCTCAACCTCAACCTGATCTTTTGAAGATCTTGACTGACACAAAACATGACTAGGAAAATTACCATCAATATCATGAAGGAAACCTTGGTCTTTGATTTCATCCTCAGATGATGGTTCCCCTAAGGAAGGGTTTGATTCCATTGTGTTTGATTGCATTGGTTCAAAGGAACAAGTAGAATATTGCTTACAACTTTAGGGTGAAGGCCCGATAATTTCAGGAGGAAGCCCACAAAGTTTCCTAGAATTGAAAATCGACCGATTGACCCCTTTAAAAAAATATAAAATCACAAAAGGGTAAATACCTTAAGATAGGTTAGGATGATATATCACTCACTACAATGATCCTAAAGATAACAAAAAAAAAGAATCTTCATGTATTTTTTCTCTGGGTGATTAGGACTGGACACTAAATTATGAGAAAGAAAATAAAGAGCCTTCCAAAGGTAAGCTTGGATGATGAGGGCCCATGTCCCAATCGTGAAGGTAATATAAACAATTACACTAATATCCTGACAAAAGCTTTGACTGGTGCAAGTACCCTCACTTCATGGGGCACCCACCAAGAGCACTATGAGAATGATACAACGCCTGTCTCAGGTACTATAGGCATTTTCCCTTTTAGTAACCTAGGCAGTCCCTAGGAAAGTAAATTAAGGCCACTAGTTCATAATTAAAATCCTAGTGGGATAGTCATTGGTAGGTGCTTTGAAAAGTATGAGAGGGGGTATCTCTCTTTCCTTATCATTACACGACCAAGTGCTTGACTCGTATGTGAGAGGAGCTTCCTTGACAATATACATGAGACTAGATTTTCACTCTTTAATCAACTTCTATGTTTTTTTTAGTGGCCTTGGAGAGTTTACTCTCCACACACCTATTCCAAGGCCCTAAATCACCTAGACTAGTTGGTTTGCTATGAAAAAATAAAAGTCTAGTTGATTTTAAATTAAGTGTTAATTTTATTTTTCCGTTACTTAACTCAAGGTTAGTGGGAGTGCAACTGAGTATAATTTGATGCAAAATAAACCAAATAATAACACTTAACTACATGTAATTCAACTCTCTTTCTTTGATGAAAAAGTGATTTCAGTTAAGGTTCTAGGAGATCCTATCTCTAATTCGTTTTCTTTTCCTTGTTGAAAATGAAAAATATTTTCACTCAAAATTTCAAAGTTTGCAAAGACACAAAATGATTTATATATGTGACTATCCTTAATGCAACTAATATGTGATGTGAGAGACAAAATTGTACTTCTACATCCTTATGCAATTAAAATCAAAAGCATATCCATAAGTTATTGGTAATATGTGCAAACTATTAGTGCAACAATGCACCAATACAAACCCACGAAATTAAAGTAACAATAATACCTCAAAAATATAAGAACATGCTTAAACCAAAAGAACTATAAGGAATTTTGTTCAAACTCTCAAAGAAAACATAAAGAGAAAGAATGAAAGCAAAAGTAAAAATAAAACAAGTTTTTCTTTTCATTTCTATGAAAATGAAATCCAAAAACTTCAAGCAGTGAAAGAAAATCCAATGCAAAATTCAACCACTAGACATACAACAAGTGAAAAGTAATGAGAAGGATCACCAAACTACTAAGAAAACAATGACAAAAGGCTACCACAGAGACCTAAAATAGTTCAAAACTTGAGGCCAAAGTCCAAGAACCAAACTCATAACTAAAAACACCTAGAAATAAATAAAATCTAGGTTGAAGCATGCTTTGACATAAATTGATTGATGTATAAACAAACATACTTCAAATGCAGAAAATTCATCCTTAGAAAAACACCAGGGACCAAAACATACCCTCCAAATCAACTAGGCACTCAACACAGTGAAAATTTTCACTTTCAGAAATATACACAATTTTTCAATGAACAAACTATGTATATACGTGAATTCTACAAAAGAAAATTACAGGTACATGGGTTGTAAATATAAAAATCATGTGTATACAACACTATTATAAAATAAGACTACATAGATATTGAAAATTGAGTGAAATAAAATAAGAGCCTAGATTGAGAAGATCAAACTGGAAGAACAAATCTAATAAGGGATAATAAGATTTACAAATAAGACAACCGACTTCCTAATCACCTAGATCAAGAAAACAACTCTTAGAAAAGATACTAAAAGAGTAACTTCACTAGCAGAGTTATCAGTTCTATTACAAGAAGATTTCTATAGGGATAGGGCTAATAGCCCCATCAAAGCATAATGCATAAATTAATGAAGAAAATCAAACAAACATGCAAAATACTTTGAATTCACAAAGTAGGTGACTGGTACTCACAAGTGGGTCCTACCTTTGATGTAGAACTATAATGCAATCAAGAGACCAAGAGAAAAATGAATAATTGAAAGTATTCAAGCATATATGTCATGTTAGTCCATAACCAATTTCATTAAGCATTCATAAACATGAAAGACATACAATAGAAATGGGATAGAATATGACTTTTCTTTTATTAAAAGTAGCAACAATAAGGTAGTTACAACATCACCTGATCATGGCTAATGGCGCTAATGGAACCTTCCTCTAGATCCTTCCTTCTTGGGCCACTAAAGGTCTCCTCTCCATCAATAGCAATATGGATGTGAGATTTGGATGCTGAACACCAAAACAAGGAAACTAGCATTTCCTGGAGTCAAGGGAGTTCTTATAAACACAAGAATAATATACCTAATTTGGGGAAAATTTTGGTGGAGTATGGATGCCAAGTATAATGATGCTTATGAGGGAAATCCAAGCTGTGTATTTATACCACCATAAATTGGTTGGATTGGTTATGCTATGAGCTCTTGTAGGTGGGATTTCGGTCTAACCCATAAATCCCGCTTGAAAAATAGCTCACTGATATATTTTGTCATATTTTTAAAATTTGTATGTGGGGGGATTTAGGAAGACCTATGTACACACATGCTTTTACTTTGGGTAGGTTGCTTATAGGATTTGGAAAATTATTTTTTTAAGATAATGTTAGGTCTGCATAGGGAAAGAGAAACTGCCTTGGCCAATACATGCATTTGATGATAAGTGAAGCAAAAGATGCTATAACAATATTAAACCTTTGTAATATTGTCTCTATATACTTCCTCTGATTTAACAAGAGTTTCCTATTTTCCCTATCTCTTTTAATTTTCCAGCTTAAAATGAAATTTGCAACACTGAGATATTCCATTTCAAATTTAGAAGAAAACTATGTTTTTACATCCTTGATGATTTTCCTATAATTTCCAATTAACAACATATCTTCTACATACAAGATCAAATAAATAAGATGATCACCAAAAAATTTAAAATACACCTAATGATCCACTTTTCTTCTTGTGGAGCCTAGTCGCTATATATATGTGTCAATTTTTTGTTGGCACATCCTTGGTGATTACTTCAACCAATACGAGGACCATTTCACCTTGCATACTAACTCCTTCTTACCCTTCACTACAGATCCTTCTGGTTTCTTCATATAGATCTCTTGTTCCAAATCCCCATGTAAGATTGATGTCTTCACATCCCCCTGTTCTACCTCAAAATAAAAAGTAACAACAACAACAATAGATAAAAGAAATATAAGAGAATCTAACTTAGCAACAGGAGAAAAAATATCACCAAAGTTAATTTCCTGAACCTCAGAATAACCTTTTTCTACTAGCTGAACTTTTCCTTTCTCCACTTTTCTTTCTAAATCCAACTTCTTCTTAAACACCCATTTGCTAGAAATGGGTTTTCTTCCATCTAGAAAATCCACTAGATCCCAAGCCTCATTCTTGTCTAAGGCCACCAAATTATTTAGCCATAGCCTTTTTCTAGACATTTTCATCCTCTAAATCCACTGCCTCCTTAATATTTCTAGGATCATTATCTGTAATAAACAATGCAAAATTTGAATGGAAATTATGTGGAGTATACCTTTCTAGATTTCTTCTTTCCTGAATTGATCTCAAAATCAGAGTATCTGGTTCTTTCTCTCTTGGTAGGACTTTCTAGTTGATAACATTTTCACTTCTCTAAATACCATTTCTAGATTGCATACAACCTTCCTTGTTTATAGGTTCCAAATCTTGTAACCTTTTAAACCATCTTTATAACCAATAAAGGTTCACCTTTCATATTTCCTTTTCCAATTGTTATTTTATACGAGTTAACATCACTTAAGAATAGAACAAAAAATGAACAACAAAATATTAACTTTATTGACAAAGATGTCGATGACTCCAATACTCTTTTTACAACAATAATCTATACAATCAGACTTAGAATACCTTCAAGGTATCCAACCCTAGACAAAGACTCCAATATTTGATTTCAACCCAGGCTCTAACATGTACTACACCAAGCTCCAACTTGGTTTTCCCCAAGGCTCCAACCTTGTGAGGACTCCAATACTCTAGGGCTCCAACCCTTTCAATCTGCTTCAATTCTTCAAGATAATTTCAGTGCTTCCTCAAGACTTCCAAAACTATCTTCAACAAGTCCTGAATTCCATCTCCATAAGGTCTTTAAAGCATGTCTCCAAGAATGTCTTCAACCAAGGAAATGAGAGAGTCTTCAATGGTACTTCAACAAATGTATTCAATAGGCTTCAACAATGCTCTGGGGATTACTTCAATAAGATCTCAAGTATTCAATGGTCTTCTTACTAAGTATCTCCAAGGCTTTTCATTTGTACAAACAATATTTTTCAAAAGTTACTCCATGATGGCTTCAATAATGCCCCAGCTGATCTTTTTCAACAAGCCTACACAAAAGTCATCTGCTCCTCTAGGAATGTTCTATCAAATATTCAATGATGTTTCTACATTGTTCCAAGTTTTATCTACTCCAAAAATATCTACTATTCCAAGGGTGTCTTTGATGATATTTACAACAGGCCACTTCAGATATTTCTTCAAGTGATTTTCTTGTTCTAAGAATGTCTTCAAGTGTCCTCAACAAGATGTCCACAACAAGTCTTCAAATTTCTCTTCAAAAAACTTTGATATCCTTCACCCTTCTTCCAAAATTATGTTTCAATTTTTTACAAGATTGCGAGGTTTCGTCCAAAAGAAGCCTTGTGTTTCCCCAAGAATACACAAGCCTTGTCACAGATAGGTCTGAAGTCTCCTTTTTATGTGTCTCAAGCTGTCACAGGTCTGAGCTTCAAAAGCTATAGGTTTGAGGTTTATCTTTTGCCACATGTACTAGTCTGGAGTTTTATCCTCTGCGACCAGTTTGATCTTTATAGGTTTGAACTTTAGGAGCTACAATTCCAAATTTTATCCACTTAATTTGCAAGTGATCAAAGATATATTCCACTGCTCAAGATTGTTTAATTGTGATTTAACATAACTGCATCAAGAATATTCAAGAGGTATTCAAAAAGATATAAAAAAATTTCCACATAGATGTTAACAAATCTGCTCATAGATTCAAGGTACATGTCAATACACTTGTCACAAGTTCTGGTATGAAATTAATCTCAAATCCGAGCCTTCAAAGTAATCAAATTTTAGATCCTCCATGAGTCCAAGCATACAATTCTTTGTCCACTAGTCAGAGCACACAGGTCTCAAGTTTGAGTGCATTGCAACAAATCCGCATTCTGTTTAAGCACAAGTCTAAATTGATGTATTTTACAAGTCCAAGGATGGTCACAAGACTGAAATTTTGTCACAAATCAAAGGTACTTCCTCAGGTCGAAAAATTTACCACAATTTTAAGTTGGCATGAGATCAAAAAATATGAACTTTTGATGAGGTTGAGAAATCCTTCATAGAAAAATGATATAAACAATGATAAAATCATATAAAAATCCCAAGAAACAACACCAGATTTGTCCAAACATTTTGCATCAAATTTCATCCTTCTTAGCTATATTTTCCTCAGATCTAGATTTATCGCATTACTTGAACGAATTGGTGACCTGAAATGAGGAGTCTGAGTTTGGTATTTATACTTTTTTGAGTATAGTGTGGAGAGACACACCCTTTGGTTAAGGATCCGACTTGACATTTAGCCAACCTATGAAAAATATATTAATAGCTGACCTGTGTATGTTTATCTTTATGAAATTTTTTTAAGGGAATTCAATCAGGTTAAGTATACCATGTAGCTAAAAAATTCTCATCACCATCAAATTCAACCTTTCTTATAATGTGTTTCCTGAATTCTAATGAATCCATTATATCACGGTTATTCCATTTGCTCCATCTATGGAAAGGAAACTTTTTGTACCATATTGTTTTAAGTTGTGCTCTTTGTTTATTCATGGAAAAGACTCCTCAGTGACTTTTGTGTCTAGCTCATGACTGGCAAGAAAAACCTTTTGTTCATCTACACTCAAATGATTTGCAATTATTTCAGATTGATCTTCATCAACTTCACAAGTTTCATTACCAAAATTTTTGATAGGTTTACTCTTCCTTGAGAAGTCTGATATGGAATTGCCTTTTTTTTTTTCAATTTGATTTTCTTTGCAAGAGTTACTAGATACCATACTAGATTAGATTTCATATGGTTGAGTAATTGTTTCAACCAAGCATAAATTTCACAAGTAATCTTATCAGCAAGACCACAATAGTAGCATATCAGGAAGAGTCTCCTCCATGCAGCTCGAGCATGGAAAGTTATGTCAACACCCATTTTTGTAGCAATGTTATCTTCTTCAAACTCTATGTGCCATGGCATATACTTCTCTCTCTAGGGAAAAAATAGGAATTTAAATATTAATATGCCTTCCATGTATGATCTTCATCCATTAGGCTATCTAGGGAATCATATATCAAACATTCAAGTTTAAGGCTTGCATCATATCAAACATTCAAGTTTAGGGCCTCCATCAACAACTCTATAGCTATGGAATTATGTACATGGGGCTTTCTTCAACAATGTTGGACATCATATTGACATCAATCACAACCTTATCTAAAAAACAATGCCTCCCAATAACTTATACAAAATTCCAATTTGAACTCCTCTTAGCAACACCATTGTTGCTTGAACCGTCTTGCATGTATCCTTTTCAAACATTGTTTTTACACCTGCATTTCTCATCTTTCTTATAGAAATAAAAATTTTGGCTAATCTAAATATGTACATAACACTATGGAGTGTGCTAATCCTTCCTTCCATGAACTTCAACATGAATTTTCCTTGTCCTATGATTCTATCTCTTGATGCATCTCCCAAGAAAACATCAACACCATCAAAAATTTCATACTCATAAAACCACTCCTTGTGAGGAGTCATATGAAAATATGTGCTCGAGTTGACCAACCATGCCTCATGACAACCCTATGTGCTTGAAAATGCTAAATACACATATCCTCCTTCATTTGAGGAGGTTTTTACTTATAAATAAGGAGCATCTTCAAATCCCTTCCCTTTCTCTGTAATTTTGGCTTTACAATCATTTTTGTAATGCTCTTCTTTTCCACATTTCCAACAT
Organism: Pinus tabuliformis; assembly: GCA_031772625.1. Lineage (NCBI taxonomy): Eukaryota > Viridiplantae > Streptophyta > Pinopsida > Pinales > Pinaceae > Pinus > Pinus tabuliformis. Next base: position 138,780,798 of record CM062820.1, read on the forward strand.
ATCTTTACAAACTTTCTTGGAGATTTTGATCTTTCTCCATATTTATATCTCCCACTTGAGGAATTATTTCTATTTTTATTTTGAGAACATCCTGTTATAGACAAGGCATCTCTATTCTAGCTCTACATGTTATTCCATCTCATCTTGTTCGACAATAAGGATGAGACTATTTCATCAAATTTTAAGGTAGTTGCATTATTACTTGTGGAAACAACCAGAATATCCCATGAGTTTGGTAGAGAACATAATAGACTAATGCACTTATCCTCATCTGAAATATTAATATCAACATATAACAATTGATTCACCACAATATTGAAGGAAATTAGGTGCTCTATCACTGAGTCTCCATCCTTCATCCTCATGTTATATAACTTTTTCCATAGGAACAATTTATTCACTAGGGAATTATACTGATAAAAACCCCCTAACTTGTCCCACGAATCCTTTTTCATTGCTTTCCTTGATAGGTTCAGTAATATTGAATCTAAGAGACATAATTGTATTATGCTCTTTTCCTTCGAATGTAACTTCATCTAGTCTCCTGTTGACATCCCTGTCAATGCAAAACCTAGATCCAAAACAATCTAATGAGTCCTAACCACCAATAAGTCTTCCAGTTTGAGCTTCCAAAGCTCAAAACTCTACTCATTGAATTTTTCTATCTCTATTTTAGACCGGTTCACCATTTATTTTCACACCAAGAACCATTTCCATAGAGCTCCCACTGTAATAAGGTTTATCATAGGCTTAAGCAAAACCCCTTAGCAACAAAGACATCCCCTTGCAACAAAATTTGGCTCTTATACCAAATGTAATTTTTAACCCTGTGAAATTAGTACTTGCAAATAGATTTTTAATAAAATAGAAAAGATACAATGGCACACAAACAAATTTACACATATATTTTATCCTGGGAACTCGAACCCAGGAAAACTAGCAAGGTTTTTTTTTTTTTTTTTTTTTTTCTAATACAATATACATCCTGCTACATACATGAATTTCCAACCTAAATATATTTCCATAAACAAAATTACAAAACCATGGAAAAAACCAATATGTACCACCAAACCGTCTTTAACAAAATGGTGGGCTGAAAACTACAAAAAAACAGATACAAAAACACACCTAATTTTTTATTTCTTAGGGAGCTGCCCTAAACCACGTGCAATGGGGCTCCCACCCCCTGCATGCCCATTGATCAAGGGGGGTTGAACAACCCCCCTATTATTCATGGTATACATGCCAAAAATATAACACATACCCAATAGTTTTCCCGTCAAATTAAGGATGGTAAGATGAGTTATGAGACAATTGAGTATCCAAACAAGAAAAAATTATAGTCCAAATATTTCCAGTGAGAATTGGATCTTGGTCACTTCCAATAAACTTTGGGATCACATGTAATTTTTGGACCATTTCCATGATGCTTATTCCATTGTACTTTCTTTAAAAGGATGAGAAAGAGAGAAAAATGTGCATACATTGTCATTCATTCCATCAATACCATAGTGAAATTATTTACTTTAGATTTGGGTAAACCTATAATAAAATAAATTGAAACTTCTTCCCACACTGGCTTTGGATGGCTAATGGTTGTAGGAGCCATGAGATATTGATTTCATCTCCCTTATTTTGTTGGCATACCACACATTCAACCACACACTTTTGAACATCTTCTTTAGGAACTTCCCACAAGAAATTTGTCTTGATCATATGGTATGTTATCATGAACCTTGAATGTCCTACAAGAAAGTGTTTCATTCCAAAGGACCTCTTGTCTAAGTTGATAATTCTAACATAAGTATAAGAAATCTTGATACCATAAAAAAACATTATTCCACATAATTTTTCTACTACACGGAGGTCCTTTTGTTGTTGTCAAACGATCTTTCATACTTTCTCATCTTACTTATATTTATCCTTAATTCTTCCTATCCTTAATTTTTCCTCCTAGTTATATTATGGAATGGAAATAGCATATGGTAAACCCTCTACATCTTTGTCTTTCCTTGAGACTACATCTACCACTATTTTGTTTTCTCTTTATGTAAATAATTTCAAAGTCTAAACCTAGCATCTTTGTAACCCATTATTTCTCTTCTCAAGACAATATTTTTTTTAATGAGTACTTCAAATTATCATGATCAATTTTTACTTTGATGTGTCTTCTTATTAGGTATGGATGCCATTTCTTAACTACATGTAGTATGACCAACATTTATTTTTCATATATGGGTATAAGTAAGTTCTCTTCTTTAAGTTTGCTACTTTCATAGGTAAGGGGTATTCCTTCTTGCATCATAATTACACCAATGCCATGGCCTAAGGCATCACACTACATAATAAAGGCTTTTCTGAAGTTAGGTGTTGCTAGAATGTGAGTTATATAGGCAACCTCTTTAAGGCTCTCAAAAAAATTGGTTGCTACTTTGGTCCAAGAAAATGTTGCTTCAATGAATTTGTTAGAAGGTGCTGCTATTTGACCATAATTCTTGACAAACTTGTGGTAATATCCTATCAATCCTAAGAAGCCTATGAGTTCCTTCAAGGTCTTTGGGATCAACCATTCCATCATAGCTTTGATTTTTTTAGGGTCCACTATGAACCTTTTATGAGATACAATATGAATTTCATATTCCACTTCTTGCACCCTAAATGGACACTTAGAAGGTTTTGCATGAACAACTCATCTTCCCATGTTGCCTCTTCCACTAGTAGGTTCTTCCATTTGATGAGGTACTCAATAATTGTTTGATTATTAGCTACCTAACCCTTGTTTCTAGGATAATTTCTAGTTTGAGTATGATGTTCCCTTCTTCATTAATCTTTGGTAAAATAGTTTGGACTAGGATATTCACAATGATTACCTTTTTAAGAAAGACACATGGAAGACTAGGTGAACATGTGAATATGAATGCAACCCCAATTTGTAATCCATAATTCTAATCCTCTACAACACCTTATATGGTCCATAATACCTCTGTGCTAATTTTTTATCCTTCTTTTGCTACTAGAGAGACATCTATTTATATGGTTATAGTCTAACAAATACCCAATACCAAAATTCAAATCACCTTTCACTGTGATGTTGCTCTAATTTTTGTTTCATCCTATTTTATTCTATAACCAAGTTTCCCTTCAATAGTTTAAGAACCTCTTGTCAATGCCCTATGTGGTCCTCCATTGCATGAGACTTTACAGTTCCTTTCAAAGGTTATGTGATGGATGGAGGATGATAACCATAAATGGGGACAATTTTTGTGAAGTATGGAAGGATGTGTTGTACCTCCATTCTTCAAAGGGCATCCACTTGTCCCATTGCATCTATTTATCATATGCAAAACAACATATATATCCTTCTAAACATTTATTCACAATCTTAGTTTTCCCATCAGATTAAGGATGGTAAGATGAGTTGCGAGACAAGTGAGTTCCAAAACAAGAATATAATCTAATCCAAAAATTTCTAGTGAAAATTGGATCTCAATCACCTCCAATAATATTTGGGATTCCATGCATTTCATAAATGTTTATGCCACTGTACTTTCTTTAAAAGGATGCAAAAAGGGGGAAAATGACATAATTTGTCATGCATTCTACCACTATCATAATGACATTCTTTCCTTCATATTTGGGTAAACCTGTAATATAATCCATTTAAACTTCTTCCCAACCATGGATTGTTATGGCTAATGGTTGTAGGAGCCCTGAGATATTGATTGTCTCTCCCTTATTTTGTGGCATACCACACATTCAACCACAAAATTTTGCACATATGCTTTAATAACTTCCAAAAAATAATATTTCTTGATCCTATGGTATGTTTTCAAGATCCCTTAATGTCCTCCTATAGGAGAAGTGTGTAATTCCAAAAGGACCTCATGTTTGAGTTGAGAATTCTTAAGTAAGTATAATAAATCATGATACCACAACAAATAATTCTTACACGTAACTTTTTCTATTACATTGGGATCCTCTTGTTGTTGTCAAATTATCTTGCATGACTTCTCATCTTGCTTCCATTATATCCTTACTTCTTCTTATCCTTGCTTGTTTGTCCCAGTGATGTTGTGGAATGGAAATAGATCATAGTAAACCCTATGTGTCTTCCTCTTTCCTTGAGATTGCATATAGCACAATATTTTGTTTCCCTTTTTGTCAATAATTTCAAAATCTGAACCTAACATCTTTGTAACCCATTGTTTCTCTTATAAAGATAATATTTGTTTTAATAAGTACTTCAAACTATCATGATCCATTTTTACTTTAAGGTGTCTTCCTATTAGGTATGGACAACATTTCGTAACTACATGTAGTATGACCAACATTTATTTCTCATAGATGGGTATAAGTTATATTATTTAAGGTTACTACTTTTAAAGGCAAGGGTCATTCCTTTTTGCATCAAACTTGCACCAATGCCATTTCCAAAGGCATCACACTCCATAATGAAGGTTTTTGTGAAGTCAAGTGTGGCCAAGATGTGAGTTGTACACATAGCCTCTTTACAATTTTCAAAAAATTTGGTTGTTACTTTGGTCCAAGAAATTTCTTCTTTCTTTAATAATTTTTTTAGAGGTGTTTCTATTTGACCATATTCTTGAAAAAAATGCGGTAATATCCTATTAATCGTAAGGATCCTTTGAGTTTCTTCAAGGCCTTGGGGATTGGCCATTCCACTATAGATTTGATTTTTTTGGGGTCCACTTTGACACTTTCATGAGGTACAATATGTCCCAAATATTCCACTTCTTGAACCCCAAATGCACACCTGAAATGGTCTACATTTAGTTGTTTTTATTCCAAGAGTGTTAAGGCCCTGTCAACATGTTACACTTGATCCTTTTTTTGTAGATTAGTTTGTCATCAAAAAATACTTACACAAATTTTCTAAGGAAGAGTTTGAAAATATAATTAATCGATCTTTGAAATTTAATTCCAAATGGAATAACCAAAAACTCATGATACTCTTCATGTATTCTAAAGGCTTTTTTGGGAATGTCTTCTTGCCTCATTTTAATTTGATGATATCCTTAATGAAGATCAAACTTAGTAAAGAAAGTTTCTCCAACAATTCATCTAATAGTTCATCCATGGTAGGAATGGGAAAATTACCTTTGATCATAATTTTGTTGAGCTATCTATAATATGGACACATGTGCCATGAACCATCCTTTTTCATATCCATCACCACTGGTCAAGAGCTTCACTTTGGTTGGGTTGAATGGTTCCAACCTCTAACATTCATTGAACCATATGCTCAATCTCATTCTTTTGTGCATATGGATACCTTTAAGGCATAATTTTACGTGGTACACTTGCAGGTTGCAATTCCTAGACATGCTCATGATCTCGAATAGCTGGAAGACCCTTAGGGATATCTTCAAATACCTTGGAATGATTGTTGATAACTTTTTAGAGATCCAATGGAGTGTAGGATATAGATGTTTGAACATATAATGAACCCAATTGTGCAATTACACCATGGTGTCCCTTCTTTTAGTAATTTTCTCATGTTATTAGAGCTTATCACTTCAGAGGGTTTCCCTTAGATACCTCTAAGATTAATCTCCTTTCCTTCTAAGGAAAATATCATGAAAATATCTTGAAAATTAAGGGCCACTATTCCTAATGATTGTAACCATCAAACCCCTAATAAAACATTAACAATACCCATTTGGATTGCAAACATGAGAATATTCAATAAATACTCCCCCATATTCAACTTAATGCTATGGCACTTCCTTGAACATTTACAGTACCTCCATGTGAAATCATTATTTGGAATTTTGGGGCTAGGTATACAAAGCAATTGAGAATTTATTCCAATTTTAATTGATGAATTTATGGGTGCTACTTGAATCAATTGACACTATTGTTTTTTATTTTTGATATATCCTTCTATCTTAGGGCTTTATGGAGTACTAATTCTTGCCAATTCATGGCAATATATTGTTGTAGTAATCTCTTCTAGCTCTAGAACCTGTAATGACTCCAATTCTTGATCTTCTTCCTCTTCACAATCTATGAAGAATAATTTATTCTCATGGAATTTATGCCCCTTGATGTACGTGTTGTCACAACTGAAACATATTCCCTTTTATCTTCTTTCATCCATTTTTTGAAGTATCAACCTTGTAAGTTGCGTGAGGTTATGAGAGAAAGCATGATGTTCTCTATAGTTGTTAGTGACCACTATGCTAGTAGCCATATTTTTACTTTCAACTTTCCTTTCCAAACTAAAAAGCATGCTCTAGGGATTTAGGATCAAAGAGATGCACCTCATGATCAATGCTTTCCTTTTAATTTCTCATAAAAAAATCTAATAAATTATCCTTTGAAATTTCCTTTACACTGAGACTCAACTTTTAGAATTGTTGAATGTGCTCTATAGATAGACTTGTTTATTGAAGATTTACCTATTGACTAAAGAATGTATTTATTTTAACACCCCCATAACATGCTATTAATTCCTCCATAAAAATAGACCAAGGTGCAATAGAATTCTTTTTCATTTCATAAATCCATTGATACCATACACTGATTTGTTATGTTCTAAAAACATGGATGCAATATTTACCTATGTTAAGGTTGTTAGTGTAGATTAAATTATTTCTCCATTTGGAATATTCATGTTATAGGATCATTACCATCAAAATTCCTCATATCGATCTTAGGAATGAATTGGTTCCTTGATGCCACATTGAATCCCTGATGATGTGGATCTTGAGGTGATGAAAAATCATGATTTTGGGACTCAATATTTATTTCCTTCACATTTTCACGATTTCATTGCATCTTGATATCTCCTTTAGGAAGTTTCTCCTCTTAGGTATTTATAAGAGGAGGGTGGGCATGGAAATTTTCAAATATTCCATATTATTTTCCATCTCATCCAATTTGTTTTCCACATTTCAATATAATGAGAACTTTCTTCTCTTTGTTCTTGATTCATAGTAGATATCTCTTGAGGTTTACATGGTGAATTATATTTTGAAGCACCCTTAGGATCCATGTGATAAAAATAATAATTCTCCTCTTTTCCTCTTTATCACAAATCTTGAATTGCCAAATATAGATCTTCCATTCAAAAGTTAAGTCACTTCTAAGTTACGTACCTTTAAAACCTTAATTTGGAGACTATCTAAATGATTGATATTTGTCTTGATATATCTCTAAGAACTAAGGCCTTTTGAGGCTAAAATTTTGGAATGTAGTACTCTAATATTTCTTCTCTATAGTTCCACCAGTTGAAACAAAATGTGATGTGCGAAGAGAAAGTTATGGTAACTTTCCCAAAAATTGCTAATTTTTTACCTCATCCCAAGAGTGAATTTGTAAACCATTTCGAGTCTCCAATTTTTCAAATTTGATTCCAAAATTTTTACTTGAGGTACTTCAACATATCTCTTTAGATATTTGAAAAATTCATAGTTTTAAGTGTCCCACAAAAAATTATAGTGAAAATTCCATGATCTCTTGTTTGAGACCGATTTCATGACCATTCACAAACCTTGACTTCCATAGGTTATATCTATGAATTTTTAGTGAACCCGAAGTGAAATTTTGAATAGATGTACCCTAATATTGTTCCTCAATATGATTAAAGTTTCATGGTCTGAATTTTTCTAGAATAAGGTTATAGCAAAAATGTCATGATTACTTGTTTGAAATTGATTTAAGGACCATTCACAAACCCTAACTTCTATAGTGTATATCTTTGAAATTATACTGAACCAAACTTTAAATTTTTGATAATATATTCCTAGAGATATCTTCTCGATATGTTCAAAATTTCACTATTCAAAACTTCCGAGAAAAATTATAGTGAAAATTCCAAGATGACTTTTTTGAGACAACAAAGTTGAATTTTATACGCTTTGATACCAATTATTATGAACATGCACCTTAAAAATTAGAGGAAGCCAATAATTATAGTCTTCTTGGAGGGGGAAATCTCATTTTCCAATGAATACAATGTATAATATATGAATGGATGATCATAATACTAGGTATTTTTGGTATATATATAGGATACAAACAGTACAATTATAATGAAAGGGTGCAATAAAAGGTTATGGTCCACATAACAATATATATGTCATAACTTAATATCTAGGGATTAATAAAGGATTTTAGGGTTACAATGGGTCTTGTTGGGGGCTTAACATAACTAACTTTTTGAGCTTGTGCACACACACACATGTGTGTTCCTGTCTGAATTTGGTGTAGTTTGAGTGGTTGTGAGGAATTTTTTTTAGCCTTACCAATATATTTTTGAGTCAATACATTACTTGTTATTTATGAGCCATTTATTTTGCACACATCCACACATAAAGAATAGAAAGTATACCTAATACATCAAATATCTCAAATTATCCACTTTTTCTTCACTCATTCATTTAACATGTATTGATAAGTATCAAACAGGCATACCAATTAGAGAAAGAGAAGTATTTTATGGAGACACCTTCAATACACTTGGGTGATAAGACTATGATTTTAGTGGTTATTGGCTTACAAATGAGATTTAGGCCTTAGTGCAGAAGAAACGACTAACCATTGAGCATGGGCTTAAGGTATTGTGCATGCTCGATGCATGCATGAAGTAATTGATTTATCAAAATTCATTTCATGGTACGTTGATAGAATTGGCCCTAGGAAAAAGGAACATGTTACTTGTCGACTCTTCTAAGACCCCTATTCCTCTTACTCCTAGTGTTTTCAATAATTTTTTCTAGCTTCTAGAAGCCAACTAGGCTTTCAAAATAGAAAATTTTGATGCCTTCTTGATGAATTATAATGGAGGGAAGAGTTTGTTAAAGAAGATTATGAGGAACCCAACTAGCAAGTTGGTTAACACTAACAAAATTGAGGTATGTGCACTAGCTAGCTCATGCAGAGAAATTTCCTTATTATTTTCCTGAGTGCTTGGTCAAGAATCGATATAATGTGTCCGTAAGTGTTTTTGTGTATTCTACATTATATTGTGCATGAGGGAGTCATATTTGATCGAGCCCATGAAATATTAGTAGAAATTTCTTATCAATTATGAAATTTCATTCAATAAAAAAGGTTTGATATGTGTTCATACCTAGTATACACCATCATTTACTGCAACTAATTTGAAGGCATCCAAGGTCATTCCACTCTAATTTTGACCTTGCCACTATTAATTTTTGGTATCCATGCCTTTGGAGACATAAGTCTTAGTTCCACTTCTGTTCAATATTGAATCTTGTCAAGATGAAGAAACATGTTTGTTAGTCCACCTGATGGAATATGCTCTCGAGAAGCCCTCACCCTTTTAAAAGGAAAATGAATTTTTTAGATAGAGAAAGAGTTTCATATATTTGGCTATTTGGATTTGAAGGGAAGCCCTTTTTACTCCCAATTTATGTTTGAAAAAAATATTTTTAGTAAAATTATTTCAACAATACACATCCTAGGCTCACTTTTTAATAAAAAAAGGAAGAAATTTATGCCTCTATCGATTTCACTAGGAATTTTTTGTTATAACCCTATTTGGCACTCCATTATAGTGACATAAATCCAATATCAACTTACCTCAGTTATTTTGCTAAAATGCATCCATTTTCACCTTTTCTTTTACTTATGTGAGATTTATCCTATGATAAAAGGGTGGAATTACATGATTGAGTTATTTCTCAAAATTGTTTTTCCAAAATATTATAATTATGAGATAATAATTATTTCATAATTGAGATAATTGAGAAAAATCTCATAATTGTGAAAAAGGTTTCTAGAGTTTTCCATTCCCAAATATATCAACTTGACCCACTTGTGTATGATTTGTCTAGGGGTCCATTATTGTAGAATTTTCTTTACTTCTCAAACCCCTAGATATTTAGATACATTCTCCTAGAGGATAGAATGATCCTTTATAATATCGCCAAGAGGAAAGAGGAAAGAGCAGGAAGTATCCAAAATATAGCGCGAGATCTCTGTTGTATTGGGAGAGGAGACCATACTACAAGCTGGAGAAGAGGATATTATTTGTTTAAGATATATTGATGTACTTTCACTTATATGATTAATGGAAACATATGTTCCTTCCCTGTATCTATTTGTATTCATCATGCTTTATAATTTTTTCTATGATATTTTGATCTAACAATCTTCTGAGGAAGGTCACTTGTTGTCTCTGTTTGTTTGTGGTTGTGTGTAGAGATCAAGATTAGGTGTGGATGAGGTAGATCACTCGAGTGGAGCATGGGAATCTGCATCAGACCCAAAATCCTTCCCCAACCTATGAGGAGGCTAGGTGCACACATATTTCCTTGTAGTATATAGAACCGACTGCCTGATGCATGTTTGATCATTTGGGTTGGGACACTATTATATCTCTATTGGTCTTTCCTTTTGTTGTCTGGTGATTTCAATCAGACATGAGATTAGCGGAACAATATCCCCTTGCATAATTAAATGAAACATTTTTAAAGTTAATAATATCTCTAGAATTGACGAATATGCTACTTATTTAGATGTTTCAAATTGAATGAGTTCTCCACGAAGTAAAATGTTTTGACGCGCAATTTGTTTTCCTTTCCACTGGATATGGTACTTCATTTTAGGCGAAGCAAGATGAAGGTGCTGGAGATAATCAAATATTTCTTAATACTCCATTTAGAATTGTTCCCATATTTCCTCTCACTTAGGAATCATACATCGTTTTGACTATAGAGTCTTCCAAGAATTAGAGATTATTTCTAATTGTTGTTTCTTTTCTCTTACAAGTATTTAGTTTTATTATATGGTTTGTGAGATCCTAATCCATGTCCTTAAATGGACAAATGACTTTAGATTTCTTGGATATTACATAATTTTTTAAAACATATGTATATTTTTTAAAATGTTCCTTATAGACATATTTATTATTTCATCTCTAATGTGATCTTTGAATGTTGAGTTTTATGCTTAATATTATAAGGGTGTATCTATTTTCATTCCAATGAGTTTCAATGAAAATGCCTTTTAAATTATTTGTAAATGTGTGCCATCATTTCCTTATCCACTTCAAATACATGAGACCTTCACTTATAGTTATGCTGGAATATCTATGAAAATATATGAGTCTTGAAATGATGAAATTTATTTGATGTTTCTGTGCATATGTATTGCATTTTTCTTATTTGTTTAGGCTTGATCCTCTCTCAGGCTTCTTTTGTTATTTTCATTTGAATGTGTAATTATTTATTAAAGAGGAGCACCACCTCTTAAAAAATGTGGGGGGGGGGGTGGTGTGGGGTGGTTATTCCCTTAAATGTTATCTTTGAGATTTGGCCAATCCCAGTGATCAACATTTATTAACTACCATATTGGGGAACTAAGCAAAAGGTCATTTTCATAGAAAAATTAATTCTTTTATGACACAAAAAGATCTGTTACAACCCCAGTTACCAAACGAAATTGAAGACCAAAGGAGTGTACTTCATAAGTTATATGATCTAGCCTTATAGACTGAAAAAAATCAATAAAACTTGAACACTCTCAACAAATTCTTGTTCAACAAGAAAAAATTGCATAATTGCAAAGAGAAAGACTGGCATAAATGCAAAGACAAAGGAATTTTTATTAAATGATAGAGTCTCACAAAGATATTCAAGGATTGATAACAAGAAGCAGACAAAGATTACTTAAGTTAACGCAAAAGCATTAGTAAGAAAGACCCAATGTTTTGAAAAAGTTTTGACAGAAAAATAGAATACTATGGCAGATCAAGAAGAAAAAGATAATGAATAGTTGTAAAATAATGAAAGAGAAAATAGAGAAAATGATAGAAGGAATCATCAAAGAAGACAAATATCTAGCCCTCTTTATGTTACAGGCCAACTTCATCCTCTTTCATATTCTTCCCTCTAGTTTCTTCCTATTTTTTGTGGTGATGGTATAATGGATGCAAAGAAGCAACTTAATTAATTTCCTACTATATGTGATATTCATCTTATATAGCACAATGATTGGCATGGTTAGAGTCTTTCTATAAACACTTATTAGACCTCGATATACTGATACCTTTCACTTCCAACTAAGATGATCTTTTACTTTGATGATATGGAGCATGCGTTCATGTTAGGACTTTCTCAAGTTGTTTCTTCGCATGCTCTCCTTGAAAAATTCACTCGAATTCATTTTGAGAAAAATGAAAAGATTATAGATTTAAATATCTGCTTCTTTTACACTCTTATAAGAGATCCCTTTAGAGCAACAATAGAATGATTCAAAAATATTTGGATGTTATCTTAATGCCATGGCATCAAATTTAAAAGATGCTATTAAATCTTCCTTTATTGTACAATTACAAGAAGAAATAAGAAATTCCACATAAATGGAGGAAGATATGATTGAGAGTAATGCAAACCCGAAAATCATCCTTAGAAGTGTCCAGAGATAAGCATCTAGATAGACATTGCCTTCAAAATCTTCTCATCAAAATATCGGTAAGATCTAAAATTTGGAGGAGAGACTTCATAAGATCTAGGAATTCAAAGAAGTATATTTCAAGATCAAGGATTTGGGATGGGAATATTTCAAGGACAACCTCCAAATATAAGGAACACTACAAAAGAGGTCTCAAGAATACAACAAGAGGAAAAAATTGCACAACTTAATTGAACTTGGAGACAAATTCAAAATGATATCACTTGTCTTAAAATAAATGATAATCTCATTCCATGACAAGCAAAAAGAATGGATAGAAATCAAAGAACCAAATAACACAAACCATGAGCACCTCATTCACCTAATCCAAGTGTAGTCATTTTGTAAGAAGATGACATCTTTTAAGAAAATCAATATTATTTAGATCCTTTGACCAATGAAAGAGCTCAAGAATTATTAATGCGGTCTAAAGAAATTATATAGGCTCTTGCTCAAGAGCACTGTGATGAGCAAGAAATATTTGAAGAAGATTAGGAGAATTTGATTCAAACAATAGCCCAATAAAACAAGTTCAAGCCAGAAATTAGGCAAACAAAGGAAAATCAATTAATATCTCTCCTTAATCAATGTTTCACTAAGTCAAGCTATGAAAAATATGTGAAAAAGTTAAGGCAATGACAAACATGACTTGCAACATAATCGATGAACTCAAGAAGCTATATATCACTCTCCCTTTTATTAAGATGATTAAAATACATGTACAAAGAGAAAACTTGCATAAATCCTTGGATAACATGAATCCTTTAGGCTTAAGAATGGAAGCACATTTGGTTGGAAATAAATAAAGACAAAGTACTTTCCACCTAGATTCAGAGGAAAGGTACCTCCTTTTTATCTTTCTCTTGAAAATAATGATTTCATTCTTCATAATTCCATGGTTGAAAGAAGTGATACAAATAATATAATCCTACTTTCAATTATGGAATATTTGGGATTTAAATGTACCAAATATTATGAAGCCAAAGAAAGTATATATGCAATATATTCAAAAAAGGTTCTTGCCTACGATGATATTAAAGAATTTTGTGCATGGATAAGCTTTGCTCCACATATAAATACAATATTCACTATAATTGGTTTTGATCTCCGACTTAAGAATTTTTTCTTGGTCATGATTGGTGTTATATGATAGGCAAATATATCATGAATGATGGGAGTTGTATGATGTTTCCTAATAAATATGGACCTCTTGTTAAAATACCAAGGGAATAAAATAATCTTTCATCCTTTAAAAATAAACAATTAGCCCTTACATAGAGTTGCATAGACTCAGGGATGGGAAACTATGTTGTTCTTGATGTAGAATATGCCAAGCACAGTGAAGGTGACATTCCCCAAGGATTTTGGAAAATGTCATTTGATGGTGTTTAGTTCCAACTATGGAGTTGAACTTGGGATAGTATTTCACATACCAAATTCTTAGATTTACCCTCATTCTTTTAGATTGAGGCTTCTTTGCATAAACATTGAAGCAAAATATGAGGCATTAATTCAAGGGTTGGTCCTTGCCACCTAAATCCATATCAAGGATCTAATTATTAAAGGATATTTTGAATTGGTTATAAATCAAATCAAGAAATAAATAAAAAAATAAAAAAAATTGAATGATTGAAATCATATAGTTAAAATTTGGGACATTGTTGAAAATTTTAATTCTTTTAATATAATTTTTGTCCCATAAGAAAAAAATAAATAGGTTGATTCCTTGTCAATTTCAACATCTCTCTTCAGTCCAAGAATGACATATCTCAAAGTTATTTTCATGTAGATACAATCTACCATCCTTCTATACCTAATATGGATACTATTGGCAAGTGTTTGAAAATGATGAACATATTAAAGAATTTCTTTTTGACGCAGGAGAAACAATGTTGCAGCTAAGGAGAAAATGATTTTTGGTTTTTTTTTTTTAATTTTGCCTAAGTGTGGGGAGACTGTGTAGAGGATGGTGGAAACTGTGCACAACATGCCACACAAATGATAGACATACCATACATATGTGCAATGGAGTCCAAGATGGTTGTGTTATAACTAAAATATTCCTCCACTGACAACATATCCTCCAATGGTGTAGTTAGTTATACACAGGTAATAGTGGTGATTTGGCTTGGTATGGTACAATGAATGATCATAGTTGTACATGTACAAGGAAAACCCATCAGGATGAGATGTCTAGTGAGATTGCTAGAGATTCCCTGGAGCCGAATGTTAAAGACAAAAGATATATAAGGAGTTGTTGCTGATTTGAAGCTGTGGATGATAATATTGTTGTTTGATTAGTGGTTGTTATGTGGGTTCTATGCTATTTTATCTCAGTTGTTGGATGATAGTTTTGTGTTCTTGGTTCTGTTGATGAATATACCATGTCTCTAATTCCCTGTCATTTTACTTTAAAATATCCATTATGTTCATTGTAATGGCGTTGGCCAAAAGTGTAACATGAATGATCATGGTCTAAATTCCCACATTCATGTATATGGAGCGTGTGTATAACTTGCACTATTTATGCTTAATACAAATATGAAATACACACGGGTTTTTCTTTAGTTCCATGGTACTGTTGTTTATGTGTCTTGTACCAATGAATGAATGGTTGAGGTTTTGCAGCGTTTTTGATGAAGGTTCTATGTGGATAGTTTATGAAATGTAAATAACTATGTCACTGTATAAATGAATGAACTCTATTTCCTCTGTTTTACGTTGGATTTAGTAGCACACTTACATAATGAATGCTTGTCAAACGTTTATCTTCCTGGGTAAACCATTTATTATGCTCAACCAACACTTGTCGTAGATGTTAGGAATGTTTTAATATATGCAATAAGGGTGTATGAATACATTCTTGTTTAATGTGTATATATGTGACATATGGAAGTTGCACTAGATGGGGTGGTTTACATTAAACTAAAGTTATATCTATTTCCATTATTCCCTTGCATAAATGTTGGGATGGGGTCCCCTAGGTCAATTTTGGGGCAAAAGCCCAAGTTTTGGGGCAAAAAGCCCAAGTTTGTTTGTATAAAGATGTAAAGTCTCCACAAATTGTGGTCGTGAAGCGCGTAGTTAGTTAAAGAATCATAAAGGGTTTTACCCTTCTTTATGTAAGTTGAGTCAGTGTTTTGAGGATCTACCCATGGCCTGCAAACCATGGGATTGTATAAATAGGTGTGTCGTAGGATGTCTAAGGAAAGTAATGAAGTTTTGTTTATGGGAGAAATCTAGAGAGTTAGCAAAGAAGAGTAGGAAGAAAGGCTCTGCAGCTGTGTGCACAGAGGCCTAGAGTAGAGTCTGCAGCTGAGTGCGTGGACCCCTGTAGCTAAGTGAACGGACCCCTATAGCTGAGTGCGCGGAACCCTTGGGTCTATAAGATGAACTAAATATTAATAAAGAAGATTATTGCAGAAATGCTCATGTTTATCTCTTTACTTCTATTTTATATGAATGCACTTTATGTTGTGATGGGTTTATGAAATAATATTGTATTGATGTGTGACTTTACACAATTTACATTGTTATATGAATGCAATTTATGTTAATTATTTATGCAAAGATTATATTGTTGTATGTTAAACTTATCGAACACTTAGGCTGATCTGAGTAATTGTTGGGTTAAGAGTAATCTTTGATATGCGTAAGTGGTTGATTAGCTTGTTCAAGGCCCGTGAACGACAATCATAGAGCTTCGTGGAGGTCTAGAGGCTGATTAAAGGGAGTTATATCGATAAGCCATAAAGGCTTATCGATCTGCGCGAAGACATATTTAGAACATAAAACGACATCACACTTATCTCTAGGTGCTGAAACTTGGTTCCAGCATCCCCCCATACTGCTTCGGGTGAGACTTCGGTCCACACCTCATGGATTGATGCTGAAAGGGCCAGTAGTGTAGGGATTTGTTTGGTGCAACTAACTCTAAACTTGGGTCAGGACCCACTAAGCCAACAAATGGTTTCATTTCCAAGACTGGGATCTGCATAAAGAGATGTGTGATGTCGCATCACTGGAATCTAACAAAGAAATAAATTGAGAAGTGGTTAGATAGAAAGATCCACGAATTCATGGCGCAAGAAAACAGAAATCCATGCCTGACAAAAGAAAAGTGGTTGGATAGATATATGTACACAGAAATACACAAGATCTTCTTCTGCACCTTCCCAATCAAACTATACAAGTGGATCGCTAAATTGTCAGACAACCAAGGAAGGTGAAGGCTCTACGATCCAATAGTGTGGACCCCGGAGCTAGTGCGAAGGTTGGAAGCTTCTAAAGATAAGATCGTGTGTGATGTTGATCACTGGCTTGATCGACTCATAGGAGGATTTGTGACAGAATTCGTGGTCGATACCTTAGTCAGCTACAGTGAAGCAGAGCGACGTTTTTTCAAAGGACCGCGAGGTAAGTATCTGAGATCTTTGAATACTTGGATTAAAATGCTCTTGTGTGAAAAGTGGGTTATGTCACTGCCTTGATGTTTGGATTTACATGAAGTTGACAAATCTTTAGAAATCAAGAAAGGGCAGGTCCTGACTATAGTACATTGATAGAGCCTCCTTCGAGTGACAACGAGGGAGAGGTACAGGCCTCACTGCGAAGTGCTTTACAGTTGATAAAGCAGGTTTTTTGCAAATATCTCATCTGCCCACATCACCTCCACCTTCACCTCCACAACATACACCTTCACCCACACCAACACCACCTCTGTCACCGTTCAATATGTAAAATACCATGAAGTTTCCTGTTTTCAAGGGCTTGGGAAGTGAGGACCCATATTAGTTTTGGTTTGTTGTGAAGGTTGTATGGACGGCACAGAATATTACAGATGATCATATAAAGAAGGCACAGTTGGTCACTGCTCTACACGATCGCGCGTTGACATGGTACATTAATTACTGCACTGATAACCCATTGGCATCGTTAGCAGACACTCAGACTGCTCTGAATAAGGAATTCAGTAGGCCCAAGTCTGAATCGTAATCAATCGTGGGATTCAAGGAAATCATGATGAGGCTCAGCAAAACACCCTGGGAGCTGGATCAGAGACTGAAGTGCCAGATCTGCGAGGCTAACATGAACCTCACGGATAGTCAGCACTACGAATGGTTTGTAGCCTCGCTCTTACCCCACCTAAGGGTTGCTTTATCGCAACAAAAGATAGCGACCCTGGCGGAAGCATTGGAGATTGCATGAAACGCCTATTCAAGATGCTACTTTGGGAGTTCAGCAAATTCATGCGGAGTTACAAAACCTCTGCTTAGAGTTGTAGAGCTTGAAGAAAGAAAAAGTCGCTCAGTCGGAGGTGTGCGAAGAAGTTTGGTGCCTAAAATGTAAAAGCCAGGGGCATGATAAAGATCACTGCCCTATTTTCACGAATTATATTACAGGGGGAGGGCCAATGCCCCTGAGACAGGAGGATGCCGCAAGACCAAGTACACCGCCCGCACTATGGTATGCTATCTGTCAGGTAGCTAGAAAACATGTAACAGACAATTGTCAATTGCTACAAAAATTTGTACAGATGCCGTAACAATTATTCTATAATTTATGTGAATCGGTGGGCCACGATGAGCGTAACTGTCATAGCTATGAATTGATGATGGAAAGGAAGCTCACGTATCGAATGCAAATAGAAACTTGGCCTCCAGATCAAGTCGTTGGGGGAGCACACAGAGGATATCAAGGGTGTGGATGAGGTCAAGGAGGAGGAGGACGTGGTAGAGGTCGAAGAGAAGTTATTTGCTACAATTTCAGAGTGCCATGACACTACGCGTGAGAGTGTACGAGCCAGACACGCCCATCATGCCGATACTATACTCAGTTTGACCACGTGATAGAATAATTCCCTATACTGATAGCTAAGATGCAGGAGAAGAAGGCGCAACCTCAGCAGCCTACCCAAAATCTACAGATGATGAGGGTCAAGCCCCGTGAGGAGGATCCCAATGTGAATATTGTGCTGCAAAGCAGAATGATGACTAGTGATGATAAAGGAAAGCAACCTGAAGAAAGTGAGTGGGTTCGCAAGGCTCCAGAAAAGGAGGTTGGGTTTGATTTGGAGCGCGCGAAGGAAACGTTCATGGAAGCAAAGAAAAGCTTCATTGAGGCCTCTACCTCAGGAAGTTAGGACAAGCTATCTGAAGAAGTTGACCCCTCCATGCTTACCACTTTCTTGGAGACTTGTATGAAGCTGTTGCACAACAGAAAGGCTGTGAAAGGGCTACAAGAACTAATAAATAAGTGTGTTGGTAAGGAAGGTGCTCCTGAAGGACACCACACAGTCAGAAAGATAGGCAAACACAAGACGAGAACAGGGCGCGAGATGAGGCTTACTGCACAAATAGGAGACTATGAGATGGATCAAGTTATTTTGGATTTGGGGTCGGATGTGAATGTTTTTCCTAAACAGACATGGGAAAGAATGGGGAGACCTACGCTGCAGTGGTACCCAATTCAATTGAGAATGGAAAGTCAAATGAAGATTATCCCTATGGGGAGATTGCATGGAGTGACCGTAGATATAGAAAGTGCGAGCGCATTGTTTAATATTGAACTGATAGAGATTGTTGATGACAAAAATCCATACCCTGCGCACTTGGGAATTGATTGGGAAATCGACATGAATGGGGTCATCAACTTGAAGAATTGGACTATGTTGTTTGAAATAAAATCGCTCCACGTTGTCGTTCCATTAGACCCTGTAGAAGGACCATGCTATACTAAACCGGTCCACGACTATAAGGAAAGTGATGATGATCTGGATCAGATCTATAAAATAATAGCACGATACCAAGATTGGGTTAATATGATAGCCGATGGACAAATCTCATGGGACCGTGAAAGCTCCTGTACCATAGATTTGGACGAATAATTGGAGCACTAGCAGAATAGGTTGCACAAAGTATCTATGATGTACTGTAATATGATGACTAAATCATTGCGTTGTGTGTCATCGGAGGTAAGAGATTTACCATATTATGATGGTTTTACTGATGTAGATAAATTTTTGGACGCATTTGAAAGGGAAGTACTGGAGAAGCATCTCTTCCAAGCACTAGATTTGGCATTGCGCGCTACACCTACACGGTGGTGGGTACACATAAAGACAATTTTGATGAATGGCGTGAGTACAGAAGAATGATGAGATTGTGATTTGGTCGCCCAAAAGTTCGGCTAACTGAAAAATATGATGGAAGAAATGATCTGTGTGATCATTTAGCAAAATGGACTAAGGTCTATGGAACAGAGTCACAGCCAGAGTGGGTGCATATTTTCTGTCACACTTTGGACATCTTTCCTATGAATTGGTACCTAGATACAAAGCTCCACCAGGATACCGCAGAGTGGGACATCTTGAGAGAAGGATTTTTTATGACCTTCATCTTTGAGGATGGATTCGAAAGCAACAATGAAGCAATGTAGGAGGTTAAGACAGCAATCTTCAGAATACCGCAAGATCCGTTAGAATTTATTCAACCATATTGGAGCACCCAGCTGCGCCATGCGCTAGAGTGCTATAATGTGACCACTGAAGAAGATGATGAGGATCCAAGGAATATTAACATCCCAGAGGCCGAAGGCCACCGTGAAGTTGAGGGACCACAGATAGAGAATCCAAACATCACTGCACCATTGAAGACTAGACAAGTGAACATTGGCACAGAGGCGGAGCCGAAATTTGCAAAGATTGGAGATTATTGGGATGATGCCACAGTAGATAAGGTCGCTGAGTTGCTCTGCGAGTATCAGGATTTATTCCCTACAAAATTTTTAGACCTAAAAGGTATTATAGAAGACCTGGGTGTAATGAAAATAACTTTGAAACCAAACGCAAGGCCTGTTAAGCAAAGGTCATATCGCCTTAATCCCAAATACAAGGAAAAGGTCCGCATGGAGTTGGACAAGATGCTTGCAGCAGGTACTATTGAACCGGTGGAGGAATCTGATTGGGTGAGTGATGAGCCCCAAAAATGGGTAACTTATTGGGCTCATTTTGCCTATTGTTCTTCATCAATCCACCATTTTTCATAGATTATGCATGTTTTTTTAGTATGTTTATGTTATTTGAACGAATAAGGGTGGTCACTTTACCAAGGAGGCTAATACGTGGTTATTTTAGGTTTTTTGGACAAATTTTGGAACAAGGCCAAGAAATTATGAGCCAGGTGACAGCCAAGCATGAAGGAACAAGGGTGAGGATTTGTAGGAAGGGTGTCTCTTGCATTAAATGGCCCTTCCTCAAAATCTCCACCCTCAACTCGGAGCTCAGCAGGCCACCAAAACAAATCCTAAAGGCAGCCAAGCAGCTTTGTGAAGAGTGACTGTTTAATGGCAGTTTGAACAGTCGAGCCCCTTGAGTTAAGGAGGGTTGCTAGGACCCTCGTAAAGCATAAATAGGAAGGCTTTAGCCTTCGTAGTTTACTTTTGGAGCTGTTGGGTTTTGCACTATAGTGCTATCATTGTCTCAGCTCATTTTTGTAGCTATTGCTGTATAACTTTCATGTGACATGATTATTTTTGAGTAATGAAGAGCAGCTTTACTTGGCATCAGTGCTGAGTTTTTCTTAGGAGCTTATAGCTCTTGGGGTTGGGCCCAACCCAAGTGCCAATTTTTCCTTTATGTACTGTTATTTTCTTTTTATGTCTTTGCAAAATAATTTCTGTTAAGTAGATTAAAATCTTGCTGGTTACCTAGGTCATTGTTGATGATTAGAAAGGCTTTTTATGTTTAGATTGAGTTGATAGGTTATTAACAGGGAAGATCTTAAGAAAAAGGCCATCAAGGACCTTTGATCTCACCTCTCCCTTAGTGGGATCATGAGCTAGGACAAAGGTGACCTTGCTGCCAACAAAAACACTATCATTGCCTCACCATGCAATCATTAGTGTTAGATTCTCATTTGTAGAAGTTGATACCAGTTGTGGTTAAGCGTTCAGATTCATGATTTCTTAGTTTGCATAACTATTTCACGTGATTTCATTGCAAATAAACTTTTGTTCATTTCCTTTACTGTTACTTAGGCCAGATTAGAATAAAGTAGCTAGGTCATTGGTTTTCCAAGTCATTGTTTGTTCAGTTTGAGAAGTAACTTGCAGAGCACCTCTAACACCTCTCCATCTACCCGTACTCCACCAATCCCATCTGTTCCATCCCCTAACTCTAATTCTTGCCTCACATTTGTTGCGTTCCCTCACTTTGACCTAGTTTCCATATTTTTGTGCAACATTGCTCCACTCCTCCTTGAACAAATCCAGCCATCCTCATCTCTTCTCAGCTCCATCCACCAAGTCCTAGACCTCCTCACACCCTTATCCTACCTCCATACTCACTTCTTCACCTTTCTCTCTCCATCCACCCTCCAAGATCCCATTTCTGAACATCCTGTAGAAAATATAGAACATCCTATAGAACCCCTGTAGACTTCTTGTAGAAGCTCACGGAAGCGGTTTCTTGATAGCCAAACTCGGTGAAACTCTCTGGAAGGGTGCTAGGGACCCCTTAGGCCCTCTCCTAACCTTCCCAACCTCTTGCAAGCATTTCCTCTCGCCAATCCACCTCTGCACAGTAAAAAACCAGTTAAAGCACATGCGTGACAATTCTGACACTTTACACAAAAATACAAAAAGAAGTTTTTTTCCAGATTTTACTGTAGAAGTAGCTTAGACACATGCATTTCACCTTCTCAGAAGTCAATGGCATCTCCTTCAGTAGCTTTCATTCTCTTTCTCGCATCAATAGGATTAGCTGGTAAAATTAGGGTTTGCTAGGGTTTGTGTTTCCTTTTAGCTTTTCAGTCTCTTTCTGCAAATAGATTAGCCTCCTTCGAGTTAGCTTCCATCCATCAGTTAGAAAGCTTCTTCTCAAAGCTCATAGAAGTTGGCTTAAGCTCCTAGCGGACTTGTGCCAGCTGACCAAGTGACAGCTACGGCAAGAGCTAGTACTTGTGCATACAGCACAGTCGCTTCCAAGTTTGTTACGAACTACCGAGTTGATAAAATTAAAGAGGGGAGTCCTAGGAGTTGTAGCATTATTGTTGCAATACTGGAGTCCACCATCTTTTTGGCGCCGTTGCTGGGGAAGCATCAGAGTATTTGTGATTGCTGCTTTTCTTCTATTTTTCTACTCCAACCTTTTGCTAAGTAGTTTATTTCAGTTCCATTCTGCACTTTCATTTCTACAAAAGTAGATTAGACATTTCCTGCTTTCATAGATTAGCCTTTCAATTCGCAATTTCAATTCTACAAGTGTAGAATAGCATTTCAATTCTGCAAGCATAGTCTAGCATTTCATTCCTGCAATTTGATTTCAGCAAAATAGATTAGTCATTTCCTGCTTTCATTTCAATTCCGCATTTTCATTTCCGCAAGATAGATTTTAGTTAGTTACAATTCCATCTGTTTCAGTTTTGCAGGTACAAGCAGAAAAAAGCAAAAGCAACCAAAAATCTTTTCATGCCTCGTAGGAACAGAGATAATACTAGAAAATTCCTACCCAACATCCCCACCACTTCCCTGAGTCACCCTTCTCTCTTCTTTGGTGGCAGTGACCCAGAAGAACCTATAGGTGAACCTCCTGAGATATATGAAGATCCTATAATAGAAGAAGAGCAAGAAAACATTCCTTTTGAGACCATGGCTGAAAATAGAAATGGTAGAGAAGATGATGAGAGAATATAAGGTACCTTCCCCATCTGAGAGACCAACGGGGACATGAATATGAAAAACATAAGTCCCTCAGCCTTACCTCATTTCCATGGATTGACCATTGAAGACCCTGATACCTTCTTGTTTGAGTTTGTTGTCCTTTGTCGAACTTATGACTATGCAGAAGACGAGCAAAAGTTGAAACTCTTTCCCTCTACCCTCAAGGATGCAGCATTACGCCGGTTCATGGGGTTACCTGGAAACAGTATCACCACTTGGGCTCAGATGTAGCAAGCCTTTAACAACAAATACCGGGACTACTGTAGGTCCAAGGAAATAAAGGGAGAAATCTTCCAAATGACCATGGGAAATGATGAGTCCTTAGAAGACTATGAGGAAAGGTTCCAACTTAGCTATAAATGGGCCAGGTGCACACTTGACCTTGAATCTCTAAAGTTGGTTCTGCTCCGAGGAGTCCCTGAAGACCTTCTAGATACCCTCCATTTTCTAGCTGGAGGGGACATCTACCAACTACCTTATGAAGACATAAAGACTGTGTTTAGAAACCATTCTAGGGCAGCCCGGAAAAGAGGTAGGGGGAATCCTCTTTCAGCTAGTACCGCCTTCTCCAAGCATGAGTTTTCTAATCAGATGGAAGACCTCAAAAGTGAGGTGAGACAGAACATTGCCATGAAACTTAATACTTTCCGAATCCAACAAAAGAAAGAGGAAGATGAGAGGGCTTTGGCCATTTTCTGTCCCAGATGTACGAGGAAGCACCCTAAGAACGAGTGTCCATTGCACTCAGTAGAGGTATGTTTCGTTTGTGAGAAAGACCACCCCACAAACCAATGCCCAACCTTACCTGGATTTAAAGCCATGTACCAGGGTACTGAGGCAACCACTGAACCTCTCTACCTCCTCAACCAAAGGAGGCTGCATGGGCCCAGACCTTACCAGCAGGGGATGCAAGGGACATCCCAAGCTTATTATAGCCCCAACCAATCTACTCACATACCTTCTTGGGTTCCCCCTACTCATCCTTCCTGGTTCGCACCTCCTCCGTGGTCTTATCCATCTCAATACCATACTCAACCCACTTCTCATTCGTTTCACTCACATGTCCAGCCACAACCTTAGTGGAATGCACCTCAACCAGGGTGGAGGCCCCAATAAAACTCTCCTCTTGCCATTCTGCCTCCACCACCAGCTCAGCCACAACCATTACCTCCTGCTCCTCCAAGACAACCCCAGATGCCTGCTCAACTGAACCTGAACCCCAACAACCGACAGGCCCAGTAGGTATACACTGGGGAGACAACATGCCCTACCTATGCTGTGGAGATCCAGGAGATCAACCTACGATCTGGGAAGGTCCTTCCAGATCACCAACCTCCTCCCCTGGAGGACGAGGAAGAGAAACAGGAAAGTGAACCCAAAGCCATTCCACCCTTTCTTGAGCGACTAACAGTAACCATGCAACCAAACCCAGAGGAGACTAAACGTCTAGGAGAACTTAAATAGTTGTGTGTGAAAATACCACTTCTCTAGGCCATAAAAGATGTACCAATATACAACAAATTGATTAAGGAGAAGTGTTTCAGGCACCCAGGTAGGCGAAAGAGAGATGCCTCGACTATCAATGTCATAGGACAACTGTCTGATCTAATGTTGGGGCAAGTAATATGTCCAAAGTATTTGGACCCTGGGAGTCCTGTAGTTGATGTCCACATCAATGGCACCATAATCCCCCATACCTTGATTGATCTAGGGGCTGCCATTAATGTGATGACCAGGGACACCATGCTTAAACTCAACCTTCAGAGTTCCTTAAGGAAGACCTCGACAGTCCTGCAGTTAGCAGATCGCTCCACCGTGACTCCCGAAGGGATTGTGGAAGATGTCTTGGTCTCTGTTGACTCTTGGGAGTACCCTGCGACTTCTTGGTCCTTCAGCCAAAGGCAAAGCTCACAGGATACCCCCTCATTTTGGGAAGGCCTTAGTTAGCCACTGCGGATGCTTACATAAGTTGTCGAGCTGGAAGCATGACCATCAAGAATGGGCCTATGTCCAAACAGCTAGTCCTATACCCTCCTGCCCAACCTCTGCTAGAACATGACTTACCACTCTAGTTGGAAGAGGGAGATGAGGATGAGGTCTACTCTGCACCATTGTGCACAGTAGAAACCACCAGGGGAGGCCCTCAAACCGAGGATGACTTGATTGAGAATTTGATTCAAAATCCACCTCCCAGTGCACTGTCCTTAGAGGAGTTGGTGGAAGATACCCAAGCCAGCGCTTTAGTGGACCTCTGTGTGACTGATCCGACCTCTCCCAGAGTTAAGAATGTGGAATTTGGCCCCGAAAGAACCTTAAATATCAGCTCCTCCCTATCTCCCTCCCAGGAGAAGGAGCTGTGTAGCTTACTGAACAATCATCTGGATGCTTTCGCTTGGAGCTATAAGGAGATGAAAGGAGTCCATCCTTCGGTCTATACCCATCACATTTACATTAAAGAAGATTGTAAACCAGTCAGGCAGCCTCAGAGGAGAATGAATCCAGCCCTTAAAGACATTGTCAAAGAAGAATTGCAAAAATTGTTGGATGCAGGATTCATCTACCCCATCTCTGACAGTGAGTGGGTCTCACCTCTAGTGCTTGTGCCCAAGAAGAACGGGAAGTGGAGAATCTGTGTAGATTACCGAGAACTTAACAAAGCCACCAAGAAAGACCATTTCCCTTTGCCTTTCATAGATCAAGTGTTGGATGGACTGGCAGGGAAGAAGTTCTTCTCTTTCCTAGATGGGTTCAGCGGGTATAATCAGATCCAAATCAACCCGGAGGACCAAGATAAAACCACCTTCACTTGTCCATGGGGTACCTTTGCCTACCGAGTCCTTCCCTTTGGGCTATGCAATGCTCCTGCTACTTTCCAGAGAGCAGTATTGAGCATATTTTTTGAGTTGGTCCACGATTCGGTAGAAATCTATATGGATGACTTTACTCCTTATGGGTCCAACTTTCGAGAAGCATTGACTAACCTGGGAAAAGTCTTAACCAAGTGTATTGAGATGAACCTATCCCTCAGTCCCGAAAAATGTGAATTCCTGATGACCGAAGGGACTGTGCTAGGCCATACAATTTCCCAGCAAGGATTACAGGTGGATCCTAACAAGATTGCTATCATCCAGAAGGTCCCACCTCCTCAAAAGGTGAGAGATGTTTGGAGTTTCCTAGGCTTAGTAGGATATTATGGAAGATTCATTAAAGATTTCAGTAAGCTAGCCTTGCCATTGTTTGGCTCTTAGGAAAGATGTTGAGTTCAAATGGACTAGCGACTGTCAGGGGGCTCTGGAAGAGTTGAAAGATAAGCTGGTGTCCGCCCCGATCTTAAGAGGTCCAAACTGGGCCCTACCTTTCCACATCCACACTGATGCCTTGAACAACGCCATAGGGGCAGCCTTAGGACAAGTTCAGGAGAAACTACCATATGCCATATACTTCGTCAGCAAAAACCTGTCCAAGGTAGAAATGAACTATACTGTAACCGAGAAAGAGTTCCTGGCTATAGTCCATTCCCTAAACAAGTTCAGACACTACATCACTGGTTATCAAACATTTGTACACACTAATCATGCTGCGATTAGATATTTAATGAATAAGCCTGATGTAAATGTTCGTATCATTAGATGGTTACTTTTGTTGCGGCAATTTGATTTGACTATTGTCGACAAGCTAGGTAAGGAAAATGTTGTTGCTGACTTCTTGTCTAGATTGGATTTGCCTGCAGGTGAAGAAGGGACAGTGGATGACCAGATGCCAGATGAACACCTGTTTTCTATCTCAGTACTCTCTCCATGGTTTGCTGATATAGCAAATTACTTGGTCTCAACACAGTTCCCTCTGCATCTATCCTCAAAGGAGAAGAGCAGAATTGTGAGGAAGAGTGCCCCGTTCACTTGGATCAGGGGCAACCTGTTCAAACTTGGCCCAGATCAGATCTTGAGGCATTATGTTAGGGATGAGAAAGTCTTTGACATCCTCCTAGCCTGTCACGATGGGCCCTGTGGAGGCCACTTTGCAGCAAAAAGGACTACCTTCAAAATTCTACAGGCAGGCTACTATTGGCCTACTCTTCACCAAGATGTCAAAAGATACATCAGCTAGTGTGACCGATGTCAGAGGATGGGGAAACCGACTCCAAGGGATGAAATGCCTCTCCAACCTCAAGTGACCTTCGAGCCATTTGAGAAGTGGGGCATGGATTTTGTGGGTCCTATCAACCCTCCTTCAAAGAAAAGGTCTTACATCATTGTGTGCACTGACTATCTGACAAAGTGGGCATAAACAAAGGCAATCAAAGCAGCGACAGAAGAAAAGGTGGCTGAGTTTTTAAGGGAAAATATCTTCTACAAGTTCGGCTACCCAAGAGAGTTATTCGCCGATCAAGGAAGCCAGTTCACCTCTAACCTGATTGAAGACTTGCTCGCTCATCACAAGATCAAGCACAGGACTTCCACCCCATATCATCCACAAGAAAATGGGCAGGTGGAAGTCACTAATAGAGCATTGGAAGGGATTTTGACTAAGGTGGTGAGCAGCAGCAGAAAGGATTGGGTAGATCGCCTGGTTGAGGCCACCTGGGCCTACAACACCACTTGGAAGACTACAACAGGTTTCACACCTTATGAGCTGGTCTAAGGGAAGAAAGATTTGCTATCCATAGAGTTCAAATACAACACATTAAGGGTGGCAGCTCAGCTAGACTTAGATCTCAGCCATGCTCAACATGAAAGATTAGTGCAGCTGAATGGATTAGTTGAACACAGAATGTAGGCCCTCCTCCACTCAAAAGTAGTTCAACTCCAGAGGAAGATATGGCATGACCGGCACGTTAGTGAAAAGCAATTCCAGCCAGGAGATTGGGCGTTGCTGTATGACTCAAGATACAAGGATTTCAAAGGGAAGCTGAGGAAAAGATGGTTAGGACCATATATAGTGGAAAAATATAATGACAATGGTTCAGTCCTTATCAGGACCATTGATGAAGAAGCCATCCCCATGCTTGTTAATGGGCATAGATTGAAAATCTACAAGAAACCCCTTTCGAGGCAGGAGTTCATTGGAAGTTTGGAAAAATCAGTGCTGGTAGTAGAGCAGGGCTCTACCTCTATTCCACCCACACCTTGATCATAAAAAAAAAAAAGGAATAAAAAGATCCTTGGGTAAAAACCTCTCTGAGGCGCCCAGGGCAGACAGTGAGGGTGAAAACCTCTCTGGGGCACCCAGGGCAGATAATGGGGGTGAAAACCTCATGGAGGTGCCCTAGCTGTCTCTCAAAAAAAAGAAAAGAGAAAAAAGAAACAGCCCTAATCTCTGTAAAATTATTGCAGGTTGCAGGGAATACATTGCAGATAAAGAAGGTCACGCAAAACGAGGACAGGGGTCCGTACCAGGCTACAGGACCTCCTTATAGACACTCCCTCCATGGCCACTCGCTTTTCCCAGGATTTGATCACATTCGGGTTGAGATTCCACCTCCTACAGGGAGTTTTGGGCTTTCTACAGGAAGTTTTGGGCTTTCTACAAGAAGTTTTGTATTTCTACAGGAAACATCTTGTAGAGCCTTCGGGCTGGCCAAATTCAATTTTGGAAGGGGATTTGAAGCTTGGAGTCTGTTGGTTAGGCCTATAGCCACCCCTCTCTTCCATCCATCACCTGTTTCATCTCTTTCCACCGCCATTGCAACCACCTGGTTATGTGTTCCTGCAGTCATACAAGAAATCTTGTTTTCTTCAGATGGACAGAAAATTTTCCAGTGACAAATCAAGCAGCAAAGGCCTGCACACTCTACCTATTCAAGCTCCATCTGGACTCTTCATCAGCGAATTCAGCCCTACTCGTTTAGCCTGCATCCTAGGGAGAGAAGCAGCTACAGGACATCCTACAGGAATCCTATAGCGGCTAATCCCTCTGGGAGACATACTCTAGAGGAAGGGCCAACCTAAACCAGCAAAAGGAAACATGTAAAAAGGCTCCTCTTGGACGTGAAAACATCCTCAACGGCTGAAACCAAACACCACCTGTGCATGCAGCGTTGCCAACCGAGGATCGGGTTCCAAAGCCGTGCATACAGCATCAACCAATGAAAGAATGAGTTCTAGCACCTGTGCACGAAGCAGCAGCGAGCGAAGCAGTCATTCCAAGTCCCGAAGCCTACAGAACATGTGCCACACAGGTAAGTGTCTAACCTTATTCGTCAAATTGCATAGACTATATTTCGAAAACTGCATGTCTGTGAAAATGGTTCAGATTGAACGAATTTGGTGGCCAGTCAATTGGCCACCCATAGTCAGTCGCATTGCTTCGTGGGATCCAAACAAGCTCGGTTACGTTTGAATTTTCCAACGAGACGTGCAGCCGACACGTGTGAAGTGTCCAGTCGGGGAGAATCGGCGGGACTGGCAGTGGTGGCGGCGGTTAATGGCAGAGGAAAGGTAATGGCGGTGAGGGACATGCAGAGGAATGATGGCCATGACGTTGGCTAATGGATCGGCCCAGCCACCTCACCCCCTCGCCATGAATTGCACCGTAATTCAAAAATGCTCGGCCGAAGACTCGCGTTAACCGCTGTTCATTTGCACTTGCAACCATTCTCAGTGAAGTACGTGTCCTCTGCCTCCACAGTCTGTTAGCCCGAGCTTTTCGGCCTATTTCAAAATTCTCCCGCGTCCCAGGCTCGTTCAGAAGCGTCGTGACATCCTACAGAAGCCCGCAAAGCGTTCTACAGGAAGAGGCTCTACAGGAAATACAACATAGCCTTCCGGAGCAGAGAGGTCTGAACTTTTCTTCGTCAAATTTGGAGTTCCGAGAGAGGTAGGCTCGAAAACACTCTTCCATGCATGGTATATTTCGAAAACATGGTGAATTGAGCTGTCTTGAATTGGAGGGTTAGAGACAAGTCTACCTGTGAGTCAAAAATAGCAGTTTACTTGTGGTTGCACGGAATTTCTTAGTTGGTTTTGCATCCAAGTTTTCCCCCACAGTTCCTGTTAAGAAAATTCCTCCTGTAGAAAAGATAAAGCACTGTCAGGGCTAACCTGTGTAGGAAAAATGTGAATTTTACATGGTTATATGTATGTTGGGGATGAAAGTTGAGCTCTGCACTCTGTCTGGGGAAACCCAAGTCTTCCTTTTATACAGGGACAGTCGAGTTTTTAAAACCAGGGAATTGGTGCAAGGTCAAAACATAAACAACTGAGAGATACTATCTTCAAGATTGAAGGAGGAACCATAAAACAGCAAGTCCTCTCTACTCAGAGCACAAAACAGAGCACTCTCACCATGCCAGGGGGGTTTATCAGGAAGGAACCCTCGAATTCTAGAAAATTGCATGAACATCTCGAGGTGGTGAACCTCTTCACCAATGCCAATTGGATGACCTTTTGTGACAGAATTCAAGGTCATGACGATGAGATAACAGAGGAGTTCTTAATGCCCCTGCAGCCTAAAACAAAGACACTGGCCACTGTGAATTTCAGAGGGTTGACCCTAAAGCTTACCCCACAACTCATTAGTCAAGTTACTGATCTGCCATTAGCGATACCCTGGAGCAAAGAGGAGAGAGCATTGGGCCAAAATGCCAAGAAATAATTCTTCCTACTAGAGGAACAATTTTCAGAAGACAAGAATGGGGTCCGAAGAGCTAGCCTACATCCTTTTTGGAGCGAAATTAGCTTTCAGATCATGAAATACATTACTTGTGAGGGGCAGTTCAGTATTGTCTACGGCTATCACTTCTGGTTGCTGAGTGAACTCAGACATGGGATGGATTTACCTCCAGAACAGAAGTTAAGCATCCCCTATTTTCTCCTGCAATCATTAATTGAGTGTGGCACAAAATTGAAGGAAGGGACATCGGATCAGCTAGCCCATCATGGGTTTATCAAGCTTCTAGTGGAAGATGCCCTCCATACCTACACTGTCCCTCTCTCCTGGGAGATTTTCCGCAACATGTCCAGAGATGATGATATTTGAATTCTGGCCGAGGAACTCACTTCATCCAGCAGTGAAGAAAGGGAACACACTAAGGTAGAAGAGAAAGCCAGTGGTAAAGAAACATAGGACAGACCACCACAGAAAGAACAAGAAGAGAAACGAGGGAAAGGCCAAGTTGCTGAGCCCAAAACTATGGGAGGAACAAAGGCACAAACACCAAGGGAGAAATGATTGCAGAGTAGAGCAGAGAGGACTAAAAAATTCCAAACAAAGGAGGGCACAACCAAGGCAACCACACAGAAATTAAAAGGAAAGACACATCCAGCCAAGCAGACCGAAACAATTGAAATAGTTTCTATAGGAAGCATGAAAATTGTTTCTACAAGAAGCATGAAAACAGTCAACACAGGACTTTCTACAGGAAGCCTGGAAACAGAGTAGTAAAGGGAGAAATCGCCTGAGATTTTGGCCAGGGAGGCAGTAGCAGTGCTGGTTGCCCTAAGCAAATCTCCAAAGCAAAAAGGGAAGCGAAAAAGGGAGCCTTCCATGTATTTTAAGGCCAGAAGGAGCATGTGAATAAAAACTGGCAGACCCCAGCCACAATCAAAGGAGCCAATTACGATTGTGGACACCCGAGCTAAACAAAAGGAAAGTTCACCTTCAAAAGCATCCATCACCTATGAACGGGGAAGCCCGAAAACATCCACCTAGGGAGAAAGGATGAAAATGCTGGACACAAAGACCTCTCTACATGATGTTGAGACTGTTCTACAGGAAACACTGTCTAGGCTAAAGGAGACCAAAGAAATGGAAGGAGAGGCAACTAAATCACCACAGGAGGAAGAAAAGGTGGAGAACATTGTGGAACCTAGCCCCCAGCCTAGCTTGGGCTCCTACTATAACTTGTTAGAGGCCGGAAAGATCATTCCCCAAAAATTCGCAGTGCCACTTTTCCTTGCACTAGAAGAAGAGAGAGTGAGGACCCACACTTGGATGAAGATCACTAAGTCCAAGGGTGTGGCAGATATAGGTCCCCTAGAGGAACAACTCAAAGAGGCGAGAAAGGAATTGGCTATGGTACGGCATGTGGAGAGTAGCCAGTGGGCCAAGCTACAGGAAGAAAACAAGCTGCTTAAACAGTAGCTACAGCTACAGGGACATCATAAGGAAGACAAGCCTCACATCTTGGGAGAACAATAGCAACAGGAGGAGCCCACAACAGACAAAGAAACCCTTGATGAACAACAGAGAGGAGATGGGTTGCAAGCTAAAATTGAGACACTAACTAGATAGCTACAGGAGAAGGACTTGCAAGCAGGCCATGAGATACAGTCTCTGAAACAACAGGTACAAGAAAAGGAGGCCCAACTGGCCTACATGGCCAGCTGGGTGATGGAAGCTCTGCAGTGTAGGAAGCCAGCCAAATCATACGCCCCATACCTTAAGGATCAATGGTTGCAGTTTCAGATTAACACCTTGGCCCAAAGGGGCATCACTCCATTTCAAAATTATCATCAATTTGTAGCTTTATGTGACAGTAGCTCATCAGAGGACAAGGCTAAATTAGCAGAGTTTTATTTGTACAACTTAGCCCTTCCAAACATGAATTCATGGGATCCCAACATTGTGGTAGGAGATGTCCAACTTATGGCCATGGCCTCTTGGATGAATCATGAGGAAAAAAGAGTAGCAGAGGTCTGCAGTATTATGAGCATGGAACTCAGTGAGCCACTAATGATCCGAGCAAAGCCAGAGGACCCCTCAGCAGTGATAAGCGCCCACCAGCACTTCGCTAACAGCGCTCAGGATTTACCAGAATACATTGAGCAACAGGCTCAAGCTATTGCCCACTTTGAGGACATGGAGAGATTGTTGGGGGATAACTGCCTTCATGCATGCACAAGGCGGTGGAACACACTGCCTCACAGTTTGAAGATAAAAGAATACCACTCTCCCACTAGGATGAGGGAGGCCTTGGCAAGGGTACCTCTCTACAAACAGTCGATGCAAAATCTACAGGCCAATTGGATCGGCCTGAAATTCAGTCCTCCCTTGCTTTTGGGATTGCTAGAAGGAGTTAAGGAAGAGGAGGAAAACAGACAGTGGGAGGAAGTGGAAAGGAAAGCAAGATTTCACGACTGGGAAGAAGATATCACCGTGGAGGCCTGGGACGTGAGGGAGGCAATCAAAGCTATAAAGGATGATGAGCTAGATTAGTTGCTCAAAGGATGAGCAACCCATTTAGTAGGCGGGTGATGATGAGCCCCAAAATGGGTAGCTTATTGGGCTCATTTTCCCTATTGTTCTTCATCAATCCACCATTTTTCATAGATTATGCATGTTTTTTGAGTATGTTTATGTTATTTGAACGAATAAGGGTGGTCACTTTACCAAGGAGGCTAATACATGGTTATTTCAGGTTTTTTGGACAAATTTTGGAACATGGCCAAGCAGTTATGAGCCAGGTGACAGCCAAGCATGAAGGAACAAGGGTGAGGATTCATAGGAAGGGTGTCTCTTGCATTAAATGGCCCTTCCTTGAAATCTCCACCCTCAACTCGGAGCTCAGCAGGCCACCAAAACGAATCCTAAAGGCAGCCGAGCAGCTTTGTGAAGAGTGACTGTTTACTGGTAGTTTGAACAGCCGAGCCCCTTGAGTTAAGGAGGGCTGCTAGGACCCTCGTAGGGCATAAATAGGAAGGCTTCAGCCTTCGTAGTTTACTTTTGGAACTGTTGCGTTTTGCACTATAGTGCTATCATTGTCTTAGCTCATTTTTGTAGATACTACTGTATAACTTTCTTGTGACATGATTATTTTTTAGTAATGAAGAGCAGCTTTACTTGGCATCAGTTTTGAGTTTTTCTTAGGAGCCTATAGCTCTTGGGGTTGGGCCCAACCCAAGTGCCAAGGCTTCCTTTATGTATTGTTATTTGCTTTTTATGTCTTTGCAAAATAATTTATGTTAAGTAGATTAAAATCTTGCTGGTTACCTAGGTCATTGTTGATGATTAGAAAGGCTTTTTATGTTCAGATTGAGTTGATAGGTTATTAACAGGGAAGATCTTCAGAAAAATGCCATCAAGGACCTCTGATCTCACCTCTCCCTCAGTGGGATCATGAGCTGGGACAAAGGTGACCTTATTGCCAACAAAAAACTGTCATTGCCTCACCATGAAATCATTAGTGTTAGATTCTCATTTGCAGAAGTTGATACCAGTTGTGGTTAAGCATTCAGATTCATGATTGCTCAGTTTGCATAACTATTTCACGTGATTTCATTGCAAATAAACTTCTGCTCATTTCCTTTGTTGTTACTTAGGCCAGATTAGAATAAAGTAGCTAGGTCATTGGTTTTCCGAGTCATTGTGTGTTCATTTTGAGAAGTAACTTGCAGATCACCTATAACACCTCTCCATCTACCCGTACTCCATCAATCCCATCTGTTCCATCCCCTAACTCTGATTCTTGCCTCACATTTGCTATGTTCCCTCACTTTGACCTAGTTTCCATATTTTTGTGCAACACTGCTCCATCCTTGAACAAATCCAACCATCCTCATCTCTTCTCAGCTCCATCCACCAAGTCCTAGACCTCCTCACACCCTTATCCTACCTCCATACTCACTTCTTCACCTTTCTCTCTCCATCCACCCTCCAAGATCCCATTTCTGAACATCATGTAGAAAATACAGAACATCCTGTAGAACCCCTGTAGACTTCCTGTAGAAGCTCACGGAAGCGGTTTCATGATAGCCAAACTCAGTGAAACTCTCTGGAAGGGTGCTAGGGACCCCTTAGGCCCTCTCCTAACCTTCCCAACCTCTTGCAAGCATTTCCTCTCGCAAATCCACCTCTGCACAGTCAAAAACCAGTTAGATCACATGCGTGACAATTCTGACACTTTACACAAAAATACAAAAAGAAGTTTTTTTCCAGATTTTATTGTAGAAGTAGCTTAGACACGTGCATTTCACCTTCTCAAAAGTCAATGGCAACTCCTTCAGTAGCTTTCATTCTCTTTCCCGCATCAATAGGATTAGCTGGTAAAATTAGGGTTTGCTAGGGTTTGTGTTTCCTTTTAGCTTTTCAGTCTCTTTCTGCAAATAGATTAGCCTCCTTCGAGTTAGCTTCCATCCATTAGTTAGAAAGCTTCTTCTCAGAGCTCATAGAAGTTGGCTTAAGCTCCTAGTGGAATTATGCCAGCTGACCAAGTGACAGCTGCGGCAAGACATAGTACTTGTGCATACAGCACCGTCACTTCCAAGTTTGTTACGAACTACCGGGTTGATAAAATTAAAGAGGGGAGTCCCAGGAGTTGCAGCATTATTGTTGCAATACTGGAGTCCACCAATGAGTCCAATTTTAGTTCAAGAAAAGAAGCATAAGGATGAAATAAGGACTTGAGTAGATCTCCGGAAGCTTAACAATGCTTGTGTTCATGATCCTTTTCCAACATCGTTTGTTTACAGATGAAGTACTAGATAATGTTGGAGGGTGAGAGGCCTACTCATTCTCTGATGGCTTCTTTGGATACCATTAGATTAATATCGTGCCAGAAGACAGGATTAAGACCACCTTCGTGACATATTGGGAATGTTTCCAGTATATAGTGATGCCTTTTGGACTTAAGAATGTGTCAGCAATTTTCTCGCACGTCATCATCGCGACGTTCAAAGAATTCATTCACAAGTTCTTGGAGGTATATTTTGATGATTGGACAGTATTTGGGCTAGTAAAGCACCATGTAGCTAGTTTGTGCTTGATGTTGGATACATGCCGAAGGTATCAGATTGCACTAAACTTGAAGAAATGCTTGTTCTGCGTCCCTTTCAGAATCTTGCTGGGTCATGTGGTGTGCAAACAAGGATTAATGGTGGACCCTGCTAAGATCATTGTCATAATTAATTTGGAGGTGCCAAGAAGTGTTAAACAACTACACACAACACTGGGACACAATGGGTACTATCGGAAGTTCATCAAAAGTTATGCTCATATTACTGCACCTATGGAAAAGCTACTGAAGAAGGATGCTACATTCTGTTGGGATGAAGAATGTCAGCGCAGCCTGGATGTATTGAAGGAGAAAATGGTCATTGCGTCGATCTTAGTCTTCCTGGATTGGAAGAAGGAATTTCATGTGCATGTGGATGCCTTGTGTATTGCTCTAGGAGCAGTGCTGACACAGGCCGATGAAGGAGATATGGATCACCCTATAGCATTTGCAAGCAGGAAGTTGTCAAAGGCTTAAAATATTTATTCAACAACAGAGAACGAAGGGTTGGCTATGGTATACACGCTCCAGAAATTCAAACGTTACCTACTAGGTGAACATTTCAAGTTGTACACAGAACATTTTGTATTGAAGTATCTAGTCAATAAGCCTATGTTGGGGGGGGAATATGCAGATGGCTTATGTTGTTTCAGGAATATGATTTTGAAGTAATTATGAAGCAAGGAAGATTGAGTGCGGGACCAGATAATTTGTCGTGCATTGAAACAGGAGAAGAACCTACTAATTTGGAGGAAGGGTTGCCTAACACGTAGCTCTTCGCAGTGTGCATAGAGGATAATCACTTTGCAGATATTATCCACTTTCTAACTATAGGGATGGCTCCGAAAGGACATACCAGTCAGCAAAAGAAAGAATTGGTGGTGCGCGCAGCAGATTTCTCTGTAATTGTAGGGAATTTGTATAAAACAGGATCGGATGAGATACTTCGATGTTATGTGCATGATTTTGAATGAAACAGTATCCTCGCTGAAGCTCATGGAGGAGTTGCGAAAGGGAATTATGCAGGAAAAGCAACTGCGCAGAAGATTTTGCGCGTTGGGTTGTGGTGGTCGACACTGCATAAAGACTCTAAAGCATATCGTAGGGAATGTGACACATGTAAGAGGATGGGTAGGCCATCACAGAGGGATGAGCTTCCTCTAAATCCACATGTGTCATCGCAACCATTAGAGAAATGGGCAATTGATTTTGTAGGACCAATTCAGCCTCCAGGAAAGAAAACAGGTGTGCAGTATATCATCATCATGACCGAATACTTGCCCAGATGTGCGGTGGCATAGCATGTGCTTGTATAGGGACAACAACAATGAAATTTCTATTCGAATGTGTGTTGACCAGGTTGGGTTTCCCAAAGGTACTGATGAGTGATCGCAGTATGCATTTTCTCAATGAAACGATCAGTGCGCTGACAGTAGAGTTCCATGTTTACGATCAGAAGAGTACGCCCTATCATCCTCAAGCCAATGGAATGGGTGATGATTTTAATAAGATATTGGAGAATGCACTAACGAATGTTTTCAATGCGTAGTGGAATGATTGGGTTGTGCGCGTACCAATAGTGTTATGGGCTTACATAATTACTTGTAAAAAGATTACTGGTCAGACACCTTTTAGGTTGGTCTATGGCGTAGAAGATGTCATGCCTATGGAGTATATCATGTCTAGTCTACGCATTGCGACTTTCACAGGAATGGCGGACTAGAGAGCCTTAGAAGAAAGGTTCGTGCAGCTAATGGAGCTCGAGGAAGATAGGTTTTTGGTTGGATTCCATCAGCAGGTTCAGAAGGAACGTGAAAAATATTGGCACGATTGGCACATCAAACTGCACACCTTCAAGGTAAATGATTTTGTTTTATTATATGACAGTAAGTTTGATAAGTTTCCAGGAAATTTTCAGATGCACTAGCTAGGGCCATATGTTATCAAAGAGATGACAGATGGTGGAGCATTTCATCTCGCAAAGCTGAATGGAGACCCATTTCCAGGAAGGGTAAATGGAAGCTGATTGAAGCCATACACGGGGATCCGGCCCAATGACTACATGATGGTAGCACATTCTTAGCACTCCAGGCAGCTTCAAGGAGGCATGGGACTATAAACTACATTGCCTAGTTTGTAGAACTACGTGGCAGGGGGGTTGCGCGAAAAAGGATGATGTCATAGTACCAGAAGAAGCGTGAAGGGAGTTGTGCTATAGGGGGAGAGACCACGCAACACAGCCAAAAAGTGACTGTTACAGTCACTGTTCATGATTTGACAGTGAGGAGACGGTTAAGAGGAGCGGGGGGGCAGCATTTTAGGCTGAATTTAAGAGTGAAATCTTTGGAAATTTGCCGCCAAATCAGCATTTATGGACGGATTTTGGGGGGAACGATCAAATTTTAATTCGAATTCACCTATAAATTATGCGTGGTCATCCAGCGAAAAACACTTTGCATCCTTAGAATTTTTGTGTTGAGCTGTCGATTGTTTATGAATCCTCAGGTTTTTGTTGATTTGGTCGCTAGTTCTATATTTGATAAGTTACCCAAGGATACCCAGCGGTTTATTCTCAGCATGATGTTTGGACCAGGAGAGACTGTTAGTATTGGAGGAGCTGTTGCCTCTGAGGGAGCTGCTCCAGAGGTGATGAGCATGGAGGCTCCAGCTTTTGTGCCTACGATGCCGAGGTTGCCTAGGCTAAAGCCTACACCAATGAGATAAGTGCCCAAACCCAAGAAGGACAAAGAGAAGAAGTCCATGCCGGTGTGCGAGTCACCGAGGAAGCATGCTACTAAACAAGCCTAGAAGAAAGATAAATTGTCCGCAAAGGATAAGGGGATGGTGGATTTAGAGGCTGAAGAGGGCGCGAAGGACATAGACACTGAGGGGGTGTATCCTATATCCAAGTTGTCAGATTATATCCCTCCACGCAAGGGAAAGGTAAAAATCATCAAAGATCCAGATGTAGAGAAGTTCTTGATCCACACACCCCTATTGTCGGAGAGCATTACATTCGAAGGTCTACACTTGGCGTGGATTCCACATTTAAAACTGGAGGACTGGGATTTGGCATACCACAAGAGTTTCCCCCACTTGGCAACAAAAAAATTACATGAAAAGGATATTTTACAAGGAGTCAGGTGTCACTGCGCTGGAGCTTGTGGAGTGGATTCATGGAATGAATCAGTCAGGGTTGCTAAACCTGTTATGGGTGCCCCACTACCACCGCTCCAACATCAATCTCATAGTGATCAAGCAGTTGTTGTTCTTGGTGCATGACAATTGTTTGTGGCTAAGCGCGTCAATCTCTATTACGGATATGTTGATCCATCGAATCACGCTGCTGCCACACTCAGGGTTGAATCCGGCCAAGGAGTTTTGCAGAAAGACAAGCGACCACAACCTCACTGAAAAGACGAAGGAGAAATTCAAACTAGTAAAGAAGCCACACAGATACTCGATCACTTCTATCACCAACCCCATGGTAAATATTGCCACACAGGTCCTTGTGGGTAAAGTCATGAGAAAATGCCGCGCAGACAAGGTTTTGACGCTAGTTATTTCATTGGCTACACAGTGCATGGAGGGCATGCAGTTCAACTAGATGCACTACCTTTGTAGCGAGTTCCTCGCAAACTGTCGAGAGGCACGGGATGAGATTAAAAAATTCCACTACGTGTAGTTATTACTCTCCATCGTATTAGTAGCTGGGGATCTGCCGGAGGACAGTCAGTGTCCTCATGTGGACAAGGGATTGTTGGAGGCTGCCTAATTCGCATCCTTTTGGGCCACAAAAGATGTTTCACAGGTCACAGAGACCAAAGTGTTTTGGGTTTTGATGGAGGCCAATCTGCGCATGGTCATCAACCAGAAGTCATGGTTGTCTTCGATGGTGTTTGAAAAACTCTTGGAGTATGCAGAATTCAAAGTATATTTCCATCATGTGTACATCAGAGCATATAAGGATCCGCAACAGAAATGGTTTGACCTCCCTTACTTGGCCACGGATGACATCATCCAAGAAACGATTAAGCGTTGGCCAACAAATTGGCACTCTCCATTCGATCTTACCACAGGCACCAGCAAGTCTGCAGAAAAGAAAAAGAAGGAAGTAGCCAAGTAGAAGGTCCAGTAGTTGGCCGAGAAGCGTAGAAAAGAGGCCAAAGAGAAGGCCTGGGTGGAAGTGGAGCGCGCCACAAAGTAGCAGGCTGAACAGGAAGAGCGTGACTCTGAGCATAGTGGTAAATCCCCTTTGCCCCAAACAGAGGAGGAGGATTAGTCAAAGAAAGGCGATGGTGGTCAAGAGGAGTAGAGCACTCCCTTCCGGATCAAAAGGTACAGGGAACAAGGAAAAGAAGGGTTACAGAAGAAATCAAAAGCAGCAAAGTCGTCGTTGGATCCGATTACTCTG
This sequence comes from Pinus tabuliformis, assembly GCA_031772625.1. Taxonomy (NCBI): domain Eukaryota; kingdom Viridiplantae; phylum Streptophyta; class Pinopsida; order Pinales; family Pinaceae; genus Pinus; species Pinus tabuliformis. The sequence continues at coordinate 138,821,084 of CM062820.1, forward strand.
ACAGATGGTGACCTGAATGACATAGGCAACAAGGTGCATGATACCATGAAAAAACTATTCCAGCAGTTCGAACAACAACACCAGCAGGTACTAAGTACCATCCAAAAGGATCTACATGAACTACGAATTCAAACAAGTAGGATCCAGGTAGTTTTAGGGCAGATCAGCGTTGCATCAATGAGTTTGGTACCAGGGATCACTCAGGTAGCAGAGATGGTTTGATCACTGGATCTCTGGGTAGTTGCACTGCTAGATGGATCCTTGAGCACAGAGATGGCTGATGAAAGGGTCATCGTGAGTTCTCTAAAGAACATCGACCTCAACCTGGCCACGCTCTACAATTAATACCTTCACACAAAGCAGGCAGGTGTGACAACAGAGTTCAGAGCTCTGGAGCAGCGCGCACTAAGCCTAATAAGTGAATATAGAGTGAACAATGAACATATGTTTGCTGAGAAGTCCGAGGCATTGTAGGCCAAGGAGAAAATGCAGGTGCAGAGTGCCCAGCTTGCGGCCGCAGTGGCAGAAGGATGCAGAATGGTGCCGAAAATGCATATCCTGGAGGACGCACCATTAGAGGCAAAGATCAGAAAACTTACTACGGTCGTGCGCGATGCCAAGGCAAAGGTGGCTAGAGTCCAGTTTGATCTTGACCTGAAGATAACATAACTGGAGCTCAAGTCGTAACCTTCAACCCCACCAGAGGTAAGGGAAAAACGCAAATCCGTTGTGAAAGATGGATCTGCGACAGTGGATGTTGCGGTGGTGGATTGTACCATGTTGTTTGAGTAGGCTATGGAGGTATTCATGGCCCTCCATGAAGATCCCACCCTGCAGGTCTTAAATACAGAAGTCCGCGAGCTCCAGCAGCAATATGATGAAGTGAGGGCGACAATGCACACCGTTGCTACAACACAACACCTTGCCAAGCTACAGGAGGTGAAGCAGCTTCTTACACAGGTGGAAGCGGCACAAAATAAAGAGGTCATTCTTAAGGCCAGATTGGAGCCCTAGTTGGATGAGGCCTACATCGTCTCTGCTAATATTTAGGAGAAATTGGAGAATTTGCAAAGTATGCAGCAGAAAATCAAGCAGGATAGTGCGGGACTAGCCACAGAACAGCTAGTGGAACAAATCAAGCAGTCAGCCACGCAGAGCATGTCTGAGGTAGCAGTTACACAAGTGGAGCTGGGGGATCTTCACAGTAAGATCTCCGCGTCAGCCAAGTGACTCGAGGGTGAGTCACAGTCTTTGTGTTGGGGGCCTGTTAAGATGGGGTTCCATGGGTCAATTTTGGGGCAAAAGCCCAAGTTTTGGGGAAAAAAGCCCAAGTTTTATTGTATAAATATGTAAAGTCTCTGCAAATTATGGTTGCAGAGCGTGTATTTAGTTGAAGAATCATAAAGGGTTTTACCCTTCTTCATGTAAATTGAGTCAGCTTTTTGAGGATCTACCCATGGTCCGTGGATGTCTAAGGCAAGTAATGAAGTTTTGTCTATGGGAGAAGTCTAGAGAGTTAGTGAAGAAGAGTAGGAATAAAGGCTCTACAAGTATGTGTGCAGAGGCCTAGAGTAGAGTCTGTAGCTGAGTTTGTCGACCCCTGCAACTGAGTGTGCAGGGAAGTCTTGGGTCTGTAAGTTGAACTAAATATTAATAGAGAAGATTGTTACAGAAATACCAGCGTTTATCTCTTTACTTCTATTTTATATGAATACACTTTATGTTGTGAGGGGTTTATGAAATAATATTGTATTGATGTGTGACTTTACACAATTTATATTGTTATATGAATGCAATTGATGTTAACTATTTACGTGAAGATTATCTTGTTGTATGTTAAAGTTATCGAACACTTAGGCTGATCTGAGTAATTGTTGGGTTAAGAGTAATATTTTATGCGTGTAAGTGGCTGATTAGCGTGTTCAAGTCCCGTGAATGAAAGTCGTAGACCTTCGCGAAGGTCTAGAGGCTGATTAAAGGGAGTTATATTGATAAGCCATAAAGGCTCATCAATCTACGCGAAGGCAAATTTAGGGCATAAAACGACATCATACTGATCTCTAGGTGAGTAAACTTAGTTCCAACATCCCCCCATACTGCTTCAGGTGAGACTTCAGTCCGCAACCCACGAATTGATGCCGAAAGGGCCAGTAGTGTAGGGATTTGTTTGGTGCAACTAACTCTGAAACTAGGTCAAGACCCACTAAACCAACAATAAATTTCAAAGGTTTTGTAAACCCATCAATGTACCTTGGGTGAGACCTCACCTGCTTGTGAGTGTTAAAATGTTAGTATATAAGGGGGAATTCCTGGCATACCCCTGAACCCTATGTCAGTTCCCTACCTGCCAACAAATGGCTCCATTGTTAGGACTTGAAGGTCTATGTTAGAGAGGGGATGTGGTAGTTGACCAAAGAAGAAGTAGAAAGGTGGTTGGACAAGAGATAATATAAGTTCATAGTGGAACATACCAAGAATATGCATATAAGTCCAAAGGAATGGTTGTAGAGATTCATTTTTTCTGATTTCTAAAAGATTTTCTTTGTGGACTTCCATGTAATCTTGTGGGAGTGGCTCAAGTGACCACTAGAGCGACAAGGACTATGGACTCAACTAGATCCATATAATGAGATTCCAAAACTACTACGGAGGGTGAACACGGTAAGTAACCCAATATTTAGAGCTATTTATTTTTGGCTAACTAGCATGCTAGAAGGCTATGTAGTTGAATTTGTAGTAGAGTCCTCCCACTCCTTTAGGATAGATAAATGAGACCTCTTCTAGGAACTGCGAGGAAGGTATTTGAGGATATTATTAACTTGGATAAAAATTCTACTCTGTGACAAAGGTGTTATATCATTGGAATCTAATAGGATGAGTGGCTAAGCCACTGTATGATGTGGGGAATCAAGGAACTAATTTGAGGATGGCCTAAACTAAAGAAGGGATAAGGAAGTAGAGAGAAATGGAGACAAAAAGTAATGTGTAGTAGGAGAGATAAGGGTTTAGAGGAAACTAGGGAAGGATGACAAGAAAGAGACCAATAATGGGAGATGTAGTTGATTTGGTGCCAAAAGAGGATTTATAGAGGGGAAAATATCTCCAGAAAGGTGTAGGAGTGTCATTGGTGTGGTCAGACCAAAAGTAGTGGATACTTGCATGTTGTTGCCAAGAGCGAGTGATACAATCAACAAAGTTGGAACTTTGTGCACTAGAATAAGAGAACAATGGTAAGAGAACTGTGATGGAGATAATCTCTGACACAAGACTCAAAAGGAGGCATGCCGTGCAAAATTAAAGCATGTAGATAAGATAAGATTCAGGTTACTGTGAATATCAAGACGAAGAGAGAGTAGAGAGTGGCGCATAGGAGGAGCACATATAGTGGGAATGGAGTGTTGTGCTATGGAGATGACCCTCCATCCAAGATAGAGGAGATGGTTACTGCTACAAAAGTGATGACATGGAAGTACGTCATCCAAGTATCGATGGAGAAGGAACATAGGAGGAAGAAGATGAACTCTATATAGAAGATCTTTTGCATCTCATTGTCCAAATCATGGCCATCCACTAGATCAAAACAACAACCCCATGCACACCTTTAGAATTTGAGGTAAATTATTCATTGTTTACTGAATTTTCTCAGTTATCAATGTCATAACATCATTGACAGATGGATAGTAAAAGTGATAGTAGGGTAGAAGAAATAGAAATTGAGGGATGACAACAGGGGTACAAGTAGGAGAAGCACTTGAAGTTATTCCACCCATGGAAAATATATTGAATTCTGAGTAGGAAGACACCAGATGATAGATCATGGCTAATGTTATTACTAAACTAAGGTTACTAGTGTTCTAGTTGACGAAGACAAAAGACCCCTAATAATAATGTTTCCTATGTGAGGCAATTTGGACAGTCAAACAAATTCTAGTTGAAGGGATGAATACTTCCCAGTTAGAAAAAACCTTTTGGGACCATTTGTTAGTGTGGTACATGAAGTATAAGGCTACCCTCCCTCGAGACATCTTAGGACTGTTAGTGTCGGTATCTTCATCCCTCCATCAGTGATCAAAATTCTCTTGTTGCATTGCATTTTTAGGTGTCTCATTCGATCAGCTGCATTCCATTAGGTCATGGATAATCTGATGGTAGTGGATTATTATCAATTTTCCCTCATGGTCTTTACCTGTTGGCTTATTTTCACAAATTCAAATCATTTATAGTCATTTTCTGTCTTTATAATTGCAAAAGCCATTTTTAGGGTTTTAGGTCTCATTGGGTCTAGGGTTTGTGATTTAAGTCTTGTAAATGCTCAATAATGGTCAGCAGGCACATGAGGAGGTCAAATAAAGTCTCAACATAAAAAATTTCAATAATCACATGCTCAGTGATTGATTTTTCCTCAAAACCCTGTTTTGAGGAAAAACAGAGTTTTTATGTTTTATGTATAAAATTTCATGTAATTTTATTCTTCCTATATGTAATAAGTCCGAAAATGCAGCCCTGGTCACCTTGCCAAGCTCCTGCACTCCATCTCTTGCAAAAGAGTTAGAAATTCAAAGCATTAGTCCATCAAAAGGCAAAAAGCAAGTCAAACTGCCAAAACAGAGTTTTAAAGAACAAGTGAAAAACAAACATTAGAAAGTGGGTTATTTTTAAGTGAAAAATTAAAGTCATGGGTATATAAAGTGTTTTTCATGTTGAAGAATTCATTTGTGCCAAAGAGTGAGAGAACAAAGGCAAAATCATGATTTGGTGAGTAAAAGGAGAAAATCGCAGCAAAACTGTGCGAATCTCCCTGGCGCGGTGCACCTAGTCGGTGCGGTGCATAGAGTGCAGATTTAACACTGGCAAGTGAACGAGCACGGTGCACCAGAGAAGCGCGACACACCTGTTAGTGGGCATGGCACACCTGCGTTCCAAGCCCAAATTTCACCAAATCGACTTTGCCAAGCTCAAAAATCCTGCAAACTTCATTCAACAAGTAAGTCAAACACTCCATTGTGCCATTGCAAGAGATTTCATCAGCTTTCATGGTGTTTCAATAGGAGAAAGATAAAACCCTAGTTTGTTGCAAAGTCCATTGAAAAAGTTGTCAAGGGTTTTCAAAAATTGTCATTGTTGTTGTTTGTTCCTTGCAATCATTTTCACATTCCTCCACTACACTCCCCTCATTTCATATGCCTTACCCCTCTCTCATTCACACTCATCCTACCCCCCTATCCCCAAAATCCTAAACCCTAACAACAAATTCCCATTATTACCTCTAACCCTAATCCTCATTCCCCAAACCATATCACTCCCTTATAACCCTGCAATCAACACAAAATCCCTCATTCACAGTCCCACTCATCAATCCCTTTCATTAAACAACAAACACCTATTCTTCATATAAAATCTCTTCATACTCATCATTTCACAACAAACAGTGGAAAATATGGAAACAGATTCACCTTATGAAAGGGATGAGGAAACACATCCGGGAGGAGCCCATCTACACTCACAGAGCTATTGGCTTGCCCCCTTGCAGTAGCATGTTTCAAACATCAATCTTGCTACTAGTTTTGTGAGATGGTGGAAAGAGTCAAATACCACCATGAGCTTGCTAGACATTTTGTCCTCCATGTTCACAATGGCCAAGTCAATTTGGTAGGTGTTACATTCACTTTGACACCTGAAACTATAGCTAAAGCAACAGGTATTTGTATGTGGGTGAATAGTGGAACAAGGGACAGCTAGTGGACAAAGAGCATTATGAGCCTTATATCAAGCTAGCTATTAGAAGCAAATCAGTAGGGTCTTCCCTTTCAGATACCTACAAGACACATATGCTCCACTTATGAAACTCATAATCAAATACTTCAGCTGTGAAGGCAAATTTTCTCGCTTATACACTTATCATGTCAGACTATTGATGCATTTCACTAGAGTGAGGATGATGAACCCCCCCTATTTCATGTGCCGGAATATTGAGAAAATGGCCACATTGGTGCAAAGTAAACCTCTTCATCAACAGTACAATGGCATTTATCATTTTGCATTGATCAAGATTGTGGTTTTGCATCAGCTGAGTTTTCTCAATGTGTCATGGGATGATTTCATTTCACATGAGGTTTTCACAAGCCCTCAAGTGACACCATCAGTATTTCGTGAGGCAGGAGGGCCTTCACATTAGCAAGAGTTGCATGAGACTCAAACCACCATTGTGCCAGTATTTGTCACTTACCAAAAGGGCACAAGGAGATTATTTGCAGTAGCCAAACGAGTATTATCTCCACCTGGGGTGGAAGGGGTCTCGTTTCCTTCAACAGCAAAGCAGGTATAAGACAAAGGTAAACAACCAGTGCATGATGAGGGGCCTTCTGAAGGTCAAGAGAGGGAGTTCATTTTGGTTCAGGATGAGGATAATGATTTGGGCTCCCAAAGCTCAAAACTCAAGGAGATCATCCAGGAACAAGAAGCTGACATTCATGACTTATCTCTTAACCTGGAAAGAGCTAAGTGGATCATAAACTATCTTGAGCAAAGGAACAAGTAGTTGGAGGACCAGCAAACAATCATGGAGCTGCAAAACATAAGAGAAAACCAGCAAGTAGCCAAGAGGAGGAAAATCAAATTGACACCACTTGAGCAAGAGATTGAAGCTGATCAGGAATCTTGGCTAGAGAGGGCAAACATGCACTTGGAGAGGCTACTTGAGAAAGAAAATAAGGAGAAAAATATGTTGAGGCACATGGCCTATCACTATTTGGCAAGAAACAAGATTTGCAAAGCGAGGATAAGGACCTTAAAGGCCAAGTTGAGGAAAACTTTGAGGAGGAAGAAAGAGCAAGACAAGCTCAAGATCTTGGCTAAGGCTTCCTTGGCCCAACATAGTACTTGATGTAGGTCACTCAGCCCAAATTTCAAGAAATTTGGCACACTTTTTGACAATTTTGAATTTTTGGAGGAAAAAACAGGTTTTTCTGCCTGGTGCGTAGCGCCACCCGGTGCTTGCTTTTGCTAGGGACCTCCTCTGGAGGAAAACTCTACATTTTTGGATTCCTCATGCAAAATTATGAATACCCAGAAATTACTAGAAATTTTTGTCAAGTTTTGAGCTTCCAAAAGGGTCAAAAACACCTCAAAAATGCCCTTTCTACCCCTTTTTGGCCACACAGGAAGCAGTGTTGGGAGAACTCACTTTTGGAAGGGAAAATGGACACCAAATTTAGAAATTCCACCTGTTCTGGAAAGTAGACAGACAGATATTTCCAACAAGCCCACTTGGAGAAAATTTGGTGCACGGTAAGGCCTCCAAAATCAGCTGCAAAAAGGCGCTACGCATAGGGAAAGTGGCATGGCGCACAAGATGGAAAATTGTCATTTTTGCCAAAAAAAACTCTGTTTTTTGCCTAGTTTTTTCTCAGTTTGACTTTTTTATCTCTCTTAGTCAAACTCATGATGTAAATTGATGTAAATGGATGGAATTTGATGTAAAAATGTTGAAAATTCACTCATGGAGGTAGATACATCATGAAAAGGTAGTTTTGAACTGAATGAATCAGTTTCCTAGGTTTTAGAGGCAAGTTGTTCCACTGCCTATTTTCAGTTTTTAGTTTAGATCTTGTTGAAACAACTCCTAAACTCATGAATTTGACCCCTAAAGCCTAGAATGAGTTGTTTTTTGCCTATATCTAGTACTTTTTTAGTCATTTGTAAAGGTTGGACTCTTGTGAATGCTTTGAGCATTATTGTACATTCATCTTTGCAGTTTGGCAAAGGAATAGACCAGGGTTTGTAGCATTTTGTGGGATTCTTGTGGCAAGTTGATTTGGTATTATTTTTCCTTCTGTAATTCAATTCTACATGTGTTTATGTATGCCATTATCTCTCTCTTTTCATCTGAACTAAATGAATCAAGGATTAAGGTAGAAATCATTGATGTTGCAGTGCTCTACCTAGGGTTTGTTTAGTTTTTTTCATGTTTTCAACTGTTTGAAGAGGATTCTTGAGACTTTCATGCCCTCTCTAACTCAATAGTCTTAAGACTCTCCATTTCACTTAATCCAAATTACTAAACCATTTGCCTACCTTGCCCCACAAAAACCTCTGCAAGACTGAGTCCATTCCCCGGACCCAAATCTGCCTTTCACATTTGAGCCAGCAAACCAACATAAAATTCAATCAAACTCCTCTGAGCATATACCTAGCCTAAAATTAGTCTTTACATCAGTCATCTCAAGCCTCATTTGCTATATTTTCCTGAGATTGATAAGGAGAGAGCCCTCTCCTAACTTGGTAGGGCTAGCTACCAGGGTAAACGTGGTTTGATGTTACCCTAGACATGCCTTTCTCAGCCTGAGGTAGATTTAGGCAATAACAAGGACCTTGGCAGACATCAAGCAGGAACATTTAAAAGAATTTTAGAAGCCAAAATTTGAATCTTAATGCATAACAGAGATAAAGGAAATCAAGTAGAACACTAGTGAGTAGTTATGGGATTATGACTAATGCTTTAAAGTTTTGATGGATAGGCTAACGTTTCAAATTCGTGATGAATAACATCGAGAATGGTTCATAATAGGGTTTTTATCATATATCTGAATCATGTCAACGTAGAAGAAGGTGAATTCCCATCTAGAGGCATTGGAGATAGTCATGCAATTAGAGGGTACACCAACTAGTGGGGAGAGTGACACAGACATGGTAAGGTGCAGTCACAACTAGTTGCCTTGACATTGTAGTTATAGGACCTAGAAAAGATAAATAAAAGTGTTGTTGGGGCCTTCATTTTGAATTTTGAAGTTTTGAGAGAATCAAGGTAGAGAACAGGTGGCAGGAGAAATGGTCGACTTGCGGAGATGATAGTCGGGGATGGAAGTGGAAACATACAGTAGATGGACAATTGCAGCAAGGTGTCGAGAGAAAACAGGAGCAACGAAGTGGACAAGAAGGAGAGCGAAAAGCAGCCGAGGGCAAGGACAACTGAACATAACTGGCAGTGGGAACGATGGAAGAGAAGATAAAAGCAGAAGACAACAAGGGAGAGGGGGTTGGTATCTAGCAGGGTTCATAAGTGTAGAAGAACAGGGTCTCGAGGACCTGATCAGTTGGATAATGGCCAAATCTAGACTCAATCAGAGGTCTAAAGCATCTTGTGGCTATGGTATTTTATGTATCTATTGAAGGGTGTTATACCTAATGTATATTGTAATGAATCTTCCTTAAGTTAATACTAATGAATGAATGAGATAGTTTGAATGGCGTTATGAACAAGTGCATTGTTCTAGTTTATAGACCTGCTCAAACTTTTAATTAATGGCCTTTTAATGAATGAATATGGTAATTGTAACAACCTAATGCTGTGATGAATGATCTCTTTAATCTACTAATAGTTAATGTATAGATCACCCATGATATCCCCCTAACCCTTCTTAGTTTTGGTCACGACATGTCTCGGGTTAGACTCCTTTCCCCTTGGGTAAGGTGAAAATGCTGACGTTGGACTAGACTACAGCAGATCCTTGTTGGCCCCTTGTGCCTGAACCCAGGGTCTTTTCCCTGATGACATTTTTGTGCCAACAAATGGTTCCATTGTCAGGACCTAAAATCACAAGAAGCAGTTTGAAATATGGTATCAAGGATATTTAAGAAGGAAATACGGGACTGGTGGGATAATCAGGTGGATTGGTTCATGTCAGAATAGGTTACCCTTCGAAGCCAATCTACTGCTAAGGTGAACAAAGAAATATTGTACTCGGAGGTTGTGAGCAATTAGTACGAGAACTTCTAGTGTCAATTTATGGAAGAGTTGTAAAACTGCCTAAGGAGACTAAAAGTGAAGAACCAACCCAAAGGACCTACACCAACACATCGCAATTGGGTCCCATAGATCTTGCGACGCTCCAACACTTGGATAGTTACCTGGAAAGGGCAGTAGATTTTAGGTAAAGACTACCATAGAGGGATACATTGTCGAGTTTGTAGCAAAGAGCTACCAGTCTTTCTCTAAAGAAGATGTGGTGTTCAGATCGGGGTTGAGAGGAAAACTAGTGAAAGAGGTGCCCTTTTGGATTAAGATGTTTATGGTGGAGGAAGGGTTGATACCTTTACACGGAGTAAGTATGGTAGTGTAAAACCCCAGTGTTGGGGGAAGGATCTAAGGGGAAAATGATACCATTTGGGGAACTTGGATGCTGTTGAAGGAATGGATATAGAAGGATCGCGAAGAGCTAGATATGTCAGAGCGCAAAAGAGAGCGTTGATAGCAGAAAAGTGGTAGGAAAGAGTGGTACAGGCACTGAAAGAGAGACTTATAGGACCCCACAAAGTAGGAGTAGTGTAGGAGGGTCTGAAAGAGGGAAATAAGATGGAAAAGGACCCAAAGAAAGAAAGGGATGTAGACAAGATAGATGGAAGCCAGGAGAATGACCATAACCCTCCCTCCCAGGTTGTGGGGAAGATATTGAAAGGAAGCAATCACAACGTTTATGAGGAAGAGATGAAATATGAGATGTGCGATGTGATGAGGAGATTGTTTGCAGAGAATGATACGTCAGATGAAGCTCGGAATTAGAATCCCAAAAGTTTAGGTATTGTTCACCCCGAACTTCCCTTGGTTCTTTAAAATAGCCCTGGTAAATTTGTTGCTAAGTTCCTTAAAGTGATACAAGTACACAGTGTGCATGACAGATATAAGACGATATTTGATACATCTAATAGTAGTGGGCCTAGCAGTATTACTAATTGAGGATTACAAGGATCTCAACAACCCGGAGACCAAGGATTTGTGCTCCTAGCACATACTCAAACCAACATGGCAAGATCCTTTACTAGATATCTGGAGTTCTCTAGTAGAGGGAACGAAGATGTGGAACAACATTGGTACCTATGTGAAGCCATATGGAGAGCCCACCAAACACCAGACAACGTGAAGTCGATTGAGTTCCAGACTATGCTGAGGGAGAGAGATCTAAAGTGGTTTATCAAATGGCCAGAGCTAGATCAGAATCCCTCTGTGGACGACATCAAGAAGAGCTTCGTTCAAGAGTTCAAAGTACCACAAACAGATCAGCAAGGACTGTCAGAACTATGGGAGATTAAGTAGAAGGAAGGAGAGACTGATTGGGAATTAATGCAGAGGTTCAAATATGCAATCAGCAAGCTAAGCTATACAATAGATCCTAATCATCATAGGGATTGGTTCATTAAAGCACTCCTAACCCTTACTAGGACACCACTGACACAATAGAAGATCAAAACCCTCTAAGATGCTCTGGAGAAATCAACGCGTATAGATGCCATGGAAGGATACCCCCATGAGTATCAAGGAGGAATGGGATCTCAAGATCCATCGATCATGGGCCTCCAAAATCAGATTGCCAATTTAACGGAGAAACTAAAAGACTTACAACCGATTCGACTGGTGAGACCCAATGTATGATGCACTCACTACCTAATAGAAGGCCATGTAGCGACTGAATGCCCAGGACTGAGAGGAATTTATGGAGGATTTTGAATATAAGGCTCTGAACTCAGCCCGTCTCCTACCCAAGCTCTGGAAAAGGTATGTAGACGACACGAATGTCATCTGGCCTCATGGCCAAGAGGAGTTGGACCTCTTCTTCGATCATCTCAATAGTCAATCCTCGGCTATTAAGTTCACTAAGGAACAAGAGGTCGATGGTTGCCTCCCTTTCCTTGATATTCTTATCTCTAAGAATGAGGATGGTTCCCTTTCCCACCGAGTTTTTCGCAAGAAAACTCATACGGAGCAGTATCTTCATGCTAGTTCCCATCATTTCCCGGCCCAGAAGTTGGGGGTTCTCAACACCCTTGCAACTCGTGCCTTAAGGATTTCTGACAAAAATAGCTTCGATGAGGAAAAATCCCATCTTCTTAATGTCTTTGTTGAGAATGGATATAGTAGATACTTGGGACAAAAGGCTTTCCTCAAAGCAGCTAAGAACTCGTGTACCAGGAAGGAGCCTAAAGAGAGAATTCCTGGAGTCCATCTTCCGTATGTTCATGGGACCACAGATAAGATTGCGAGGGTTCTTAGGAGGCATAATATCCCCGCAACGTTTAGACCTCTTAACACCATTCGTAATTCCCTAAGATCTGTAAAGGATCCCATCGACCCCAAAGACATGAAAGGGGTTTATATTATTCCTTGCTCTTGTGGGACCCCCTATATTGGTGAGACTGGTCGCTCCATTAATCAAAGGATTAGTGAGCACGCGGCTGACCTAAAGCATATGAGAACTAAATCTTCCGCGTTAGCAGAACATGTAGAGAAAACCAATCATCATGTCTGCATCGAGGAAGCTAGTGTGATTGCTAGAGTGTCTCAATTCCATCACCGGAAATTTAGGGAAGCCCTTGAGATTGAAAAAAGGCCGATCAATCTGAATAGAGAGGATGGCTGGAAGATTAGTAGTTGTTGGGTCCCAGCCCTCTCCTCCTAATTGTTTGCCTTCTTTCTCTCAATTTATTGTTTGCAATTTCTATCAATTTATTTGTTTATTATTATTATTATTATTATTTATTATTTATTTATTTATTTATTTATTTTTTGATTTAATTATAATTTATTCTCTAAAATTAATTTCATATTAGTTAATTTATTTAAACTATTAATGGTTCTTAATATAGTTAGTTTTATTTATAATTATGTATTTTCTTTACGTATTAATTTTATTTTAATTTATAAAAATTAATTTTAAAATTAATCTAAATTTAATTTTGGTATTACTGTAATAATTTTATTTTATTGTCCTTTTTTAATAAAATTAATTTGAAATATTTTTATTTTTATTTTTATTTTTTTATTTTTTATTTTTTATTTTATTTTATTTTATTTTATTTATTTATTTATTTTTATTTTTTTACACCATGTTTGACATTTATAACTAACTATAATTTCTTATTTATTTATTTTTATTTTTATTTTATTTTATTTTTATTTATTATTTTTTTTTTTAATTTTTAATTTATTTATTTATTTTATTTTTATTTATTTATTTTAAAGTAATTTTAATTTAATTCATTTTATTTTTTCAACATATTTGAATTTATTGATTTTCTTATTAGTAATTTTAATTTTAAAAGAAAATAATAATAATAATAATAATAATAATAGGTTTGTTATGTATAACTAACTATTAAAATCAACATATTTAAAATTATTAATTTTGATTTACTTATTATCAATTTTATTTTAAAAGAAAATATTTTTAATAATATTATTATCATTATTATTAATTTCCATTTATCTCGGTCAAACTAACCGTTATCATTTTCTAGCTGTTATCTTTTAGTCGTTGAGTCATGGATTCTCTGCCCTGTCTATTTAATGTGCTAAATGAGATCTGCTCATTCAACTTGTCCTGATGATGAACCGCACTGGAAGGTTCGAAACACATCGACATAAGTTTTTCTATGTGATTTTCGCCGAAGATTCTTCATAAAAATTGATATGGATCACAGAAGTCTCAGTTCAATAAAGGAACAAGTAGTTCAGCGGGCCTTGCAGGATCATCAAGGACCCCACCAACAACAGGTGTAGCAGTGGTATGATTGCAAGCAGCATTCCCGGGCTGGAATTCACAAGACTACTGTGAAGTCTGTAGAAACTATGGACATTTTCCGCGAATATGTCCAATATTGTAGAAGTACTCCAATGTACCCAACAATAATTACTATGAGTTCTGTGTATCCACAACTCACCGCACCTACCAGTGTCGGGCGTTAGATGCCTTAGAAGAACGACTGGACCAGTCAACATTCAAAATTAATGAAAATGGTCGTGGAGGATGGGGAGGAGGTATGAGAGGAGGAAGAACAAGGGGGTAGAGGACCCATAAGGTGCTACAACTGCGATCAAGAGGGACATGTATCCAAATACTTCCCACTCCCAAGAAGGCCTTGGTGCTCACAGTGCTGGGTCAATTCACATGCCACAGAAGATTGCCCTAAGCTGATTGCAAGATGGGAAGAAAGGACCAGACAATGGGGAACTAACTTGATCAACACAGAACCACGAACCGCTGACACTCTCCCACTAACTAATATAAACATAGTTACCATAGGGGGTAAGAAGACAGGGGATGATAGGGGAGTGGTAGAGAAACCATCAATTTTTGGGGTGGCATCCCCAAAGCGGTAATATGACCCACTCAACATAAGCAATACTATCAGGAAGAAGCCAAGTTGTTTGATAACTTAACATAAGCTAAAAGGGACAAGGGGTAGGACTCAGGAATAGTTGCAAGTTCTCGACCAATTGAAGAATGGTTTAGGTTATTACTACAAATTTTTGATAATGAACATATGCTAAAGGAGTTGCAGAAAAGTATAAAAGCAGTATTTTCAGAAGAAGAAGTGAGAAGAGAAGCAATACCAACAAATAGACCTGAAAGACATACGAGGAGGATTCAGAGGAATAAGAAAAGGGCCGGTAAGGAATTCCGGATTGATGCTCAAGTTGCAAGGTTTTAGATTAAAGATATAATGCTAATATCCTGCCCAGAAAAACATGGGAAGCATTGGGGAAACTGCAACTGAAGTATTCACCAATTCAATTGCGGATGGAAAACCAGTACTGCATCTTACCCACCAGGAGGCAAGAATGCATGGAAATAAATGTAGTAGGGGTAAAGACTCATGCCAAATTTGAAGTAATAGATATAATGGGCAACAATGACCCTTACCCAACACTCCTTGGTATTGACTTGGCATACGAGAACTATGCCATCATTGATCTAAAGATGGAGTTGATGATTTTTGAAGTAGAATGGATGTAGTTAATACAACCACTAGATCCATATCAAGGACCAAGGTTCACTGAACCTGTATATGATCGAGATGAGCTTCGAATGTTAGATCAGTTGTACATGCTAACTATAGGAAAATGAGAAGACTACATCAATCCCATAGGAGGAGGATCATTCAAGTGGAGACGCATACAAAGTTCAGAAGTTGATTCAGAAGTCACTTGGGATGCTTGGCAACAAGGAGGATACGAGGTTGATAACAGACATTGTGCCAAGATATGTAGAGTAAACTGGATTGGGAAAAAGGTAAGTAATTACCCAACCTTCCATGGCATAAAATCAATAGATTCTTTTCTAAATAAGGTTGATAGAACTATAAGGGAGAGCCACAAGGTCCTGTTATTGGATATTGCATTGCAAGACACCCTAGAAAGATGGTGGAGAGCACATCACAACAACCTATGTGATTGGGATAAAATAAAGCAGGCCATGAGGGAAAGGTTTAGACAAGAAGGAGACTGCTCGCGAGAAATGGTGAAGTACAGGGGGAACTTTGATCCTGGGAAACATCTAGTGGACTGCATAGAGAGATGGAGAAAAGAGCGAGTCCCACATGTTCATACTTACCTTGGGTACAATTCCCCAAGCATGGCATATACAGGAGGAACTATGAAGACAAACCAGAGACTGGGATGTTATCTTTAAACAATTTAGCATTAGTTTCTCATTCAGTGATAGTGATTGACGATTGACTGAAACCCTCCACACCATTAAAAGGATCCTATTTACTCCAAGACAACTATGGGAAGGGTTTATTGATGAGAGCCTACAATATTCCTATGAAGCAAGGTATCCAGAGTTCATGTCTTGCGGCAAAGTTAACACGAATCTATAGGACGATGATTTGGAAGGGCTTAGAAACCTGACATTTCAAGAAACTGAAGGAGAACGAGATATTCAAGAGGTATCTGCAACAGACGCCCCCATATTCTCCCAGTAAATTTGCAGAAGAAAAACATTGGCTCAGAAGATAAACCTAGGGTGGCGTCCATTAGGGATTATTGGGAAGAGAAAACAACTAAGTAAAATTTTGATTTGTTGTGCGAGTATGAAGACTTATTCCCAACCTCAGTTGATGATTTAAAATGAATAAAATGGGAAATTGGGGAAATTAAGATTATGTTGAAGTTATATGCACAAACAGTAAACCATAGACCATACAGGCTCAACCCAAGGGTAAAAGAGAAGGTCAAGAGAGAAATTGATAAGACGTTAGAAGCTGGACTTATATTCCCAGTAGATGAAGAAGAATGGGTCAGACCAATTGTAATACAAAATAAGAAGGATGCCACGAAAATCAGGGTCTGTGTAGATTACAGGAGCTTAAACAATGCGTGTACATGACCCGTTTCCAATGCCCTTTAGTGATGAGGTCCTATATAACATTGTGAGTAATGAAGCCTACTCTTTCACCGATGGATTCTCAGGATATCATCAAGTTTGTATAGTGGAAGAACATAAGAAGAAAACAACGTTCACCACAGAATGTGTGTCTTACACATATAATGTCATGCCATTGGGTCTAAAGAATGCACCTACTATTTTCTCCCACATTGTCATAGCTGCCTTCAGAGATTACATCCACCGATTCTTAGAAGTATACATGGATGATTGGACAATTTACAGCTTGCTAAAGAAACATACCAGCCTCCTTCAAGTGATGTTTGAGCGGTGCAAACAGTTGCAAATATCTTTAAACCTGAAGAAATGCATCTTTGCAGTTCCATTTAGAACATTAATAGGCCATATAATTTTCAAGGATGGTGTTTATGTAGATCCTGCAAAAGGTGCGAACATCATAAATATAGATCCATCAAACAATGTGAAGCAACTACGATCAGCACTAGGCCACACAGGATATTACCATCGATTCATCCACAACTACACATCAATTACTGATCCCATGGGAAGATTGTTGAAGAAGACATAAGCCTTCAAATGGACAGGGGCCTGTCAAGTAGCACTAAACAAACTAAAGGAAAAGATGGTGAGTGCTCCCATCCTGGTATATCTAGACTGGAATAAAAAATTCCATGTACACATTGACACATCAAGAATTGCACTAGAAGCAATACTGGCGCAACTGGGAGAAGGGAACCTAGACCACCCAATTTACTTCGCTAGTAGGAAATTGTTAACCACATAGAAGAATTACACCACAATGGAAAGAGATGCATTGGCCATGGTCTACTTCTTACAAAATTTCAAGCACTATCTACTAGGAGCACCATTTAAGTTCTTCACGAACCATTTAGCTTTGAAATATATGGTAAAAAAGCCAATCTTGGAAGGAAGGATCTATAGATGGTTGTTACTATTCCAAGAGTTCACATTTGAAGTTGTTATCAAACTAGGAAGGTTAAATGTGGGGCCAGACCACCTGTCAAGGTTGGAGTCAGGAGAAAATGAACGATCACTGGAAAACCAATTGCCAGACACCGAATTGTTCTTAATAGAGGCCATACCAAATTAGCTGGAAGAGATTGCTACTTTATTAGCAACAGGACACTGCCCAGAGGGACACACAACAACATAGAAAAGGAACCTAATAGTAAGAGCAGAATATTATCAACTAATTGCATAACATCTATACAAGATGGGACTTGATCAAGTTCTGTGATGTTGTCTCCTTCAGCATGAAATGCAATACATGCTGTGGGAATGCCACACTGGGGTTACGGGGGGCCATGTCGGGGGAAAATATACTGCAAGGAGAATCTTACAACCCTCCACAAGGATGCTAAGGATTATGCAAAAAAATGTGATGTTTGTCAGAGAATTGGAAAGCCATCATATCGGGATGAATTTCCTTTACATCCGGTACACAGTACATATTTTCGAAAAATGGGCAGTAGACTTTATCGGCCCAATTACGCCGCCAGCTCATCATTCTCATGCAAGATACATTATCACAACTACTGAGCACCTCACTCAGTGGGCATAGGCAGTGCCAATAAAGGATTGTACAACCAATACAGTGACAAGATTCATCTTCAAAAACATAATATCCAGGTTCGAATGTCTGAAGAACCTAACCAACGATCAAGGGGCTCATTTCATAAATGAAATCGTTGCCTCTCTCCTGAAGAATTTCCTGATCCAACATCATAAGAGAAACCCTTACCATCCGCATGCCAATGGAACAATCGAAGCTTTCAATAAGATACTTGAGAAGGGCCTGACAAAGATTGTTTCAGCAAATCAAGATGACTGGGATGAGTGGGTGCCAGCCACATTGTAGGCATACAGAACAATGGTAAAGCGATCACACAAACAAATTTCATTCCAATTGGTATATGAGCGAGAAGAAGTAGTACTAGCGACATTCATTGTACCAAGCATCTTCATTTCCCAGGCCACTAAAATGACAGACAGTGCATCCTTAAAAGAGAGGTTGGAAGAACTAATGGAGTTAGATGAATCAAGATTTTTAGTTGAATTCCACTAATTAGTCGAACAACAGAGACATAAGGCTTGGCATGATAGGAACATCAAGAAGAAAGCTTTCATGGTGGGAGATCACGTTCTTTAATATGACAACAAATTTCAGAAATTCCCGCGTAAGCTACAAATGCATTGGTTGGGTCCATTCCTAGTTGTGGAGATCAAAGAGTCTGCTGCGATGAAGTTAGCGCAACTAGACGAGATACTACTACTAGGATGGGTGAAAGACGCACAACTAAAACCTTTCCACAAGTCCAAAATCATGTCACCAAATTGAAAGTGTCTTGGAAATGGGCCCACAGGTAGGTTTAGAGTCAATAACAATTAGTCAGTTGCATAGTCAGTTGCATTTCAATTTCTTTTTCTAGCAAATAAATAGTGCATGTCAGTTGGGCAGTGACATTAATTCCATGAAACTGCAACCCACTTGTGGTCAGGGCAGGTAGTCACACGTTTTACGAGTCTTATTCATCATACTCTGAGCCTTTTCCAAAATAAGTAGGCAATAATACACCTGTTAGACAATTTCCGTACGATCTTTTCACGTTGGGGAGGAAATTAACTAATAAGTGTCCTCCATTATGGAAACTTTATTACCCATGTGCCCCACTCTGTCCTTACCCGTGCTACATCATCTGAGTCAGATCCAAGTCAGTCGATGACAGAGTAACACGATTAAGCCTACGTAGGGAAAGTTTCCATAGTAATTAGTTAGCGAGTCTAGTCAAAAACATCATGTCAAAGATGGTCTACTTAATCTACATGGCTACGCAGGAAGTTCCAGAGTTTCAAACACAGGTGATAGAAGAGCTCAAAATTCAGTCTGAGCACCACCAACAGTAGAGACACAAAAACTATAAACCTCCGTTAAAATTTTCTATCATAGGCTCAACAAGATGACAAAGGCAATTATCTTAGTCTCGAAGGATAGATTGGATGAACAAATTGCAGTTCTCAAAACTCTGTATGGAAAGTATGATAAGGCAACGGTAGTGGACAACGATCTTTCAGACTGTTTCCAATTCCCAGCCTTGAAGTGAGAAGTCTACACAGAGGATGTTCCCAAGGGACATGTCACCATGACCACAAAAGTTAAAGCTACATTCAAGGGCCTCCAATGATCAACATTGATTAATCTCATAAATTTACCAGTTTTTGGTACACAATTAGCTGTGATGCAATGTACCAAGCTCCTTGCAAGCAAGATGCATGGTGGATCACTGTGGCTAGATAGAGAATACCCAATTCATGTGGACGACATCCAGCGATTAACAGGACTCTCGACAATAGGAAATGCAGTTTCTTCCGCATTCCAGGGAGGAACGAAATGGGCAAAGAAAGAAGGTGACAAGGATTACTATGAAAAGTATAAAACCAAGTGTGGAGGCAAAGGCACAAAGATTGAACTCATCAACAAGGAAGAGATAAAATTTTCCTGTTATATGATAGTAGGGAAGACGATGAGACACTTTGCCAGGAGTGAGTGTACTATGGATGCCATCTCTATTGCAGAACACTACTACGAAGGGAGGTTGCTCAACTGGTCAACCTTCCTACTGAATGAAGTCTTCAAATCTTGCGAAGACATATACAAGAGAAGCACCAAATTTATCTTTGGATATATACTCATGACATTGGAAATGTGGAAGTGGCCTCCGCCAAGAGGAAGGGAGATGCTTCAAATCAAAGAATACCAACCCGTAGCCCTAAGGTACGACCCATGGAGAACCTCAGGAGACCTGAGTAGTAAATAAGTCAATGAGGCAGCATTTAGCGACTGGTATTCAACGATTTTTGCTACAATCATAGAGGTAGAGCACATACCCAGAGTGTTGTTGGATGAGTTTTCGAAGGATATCTGGTTTGGGGTTACCCATGGGCATACCTATATAAGACCATGATGTGTTCATCTAGATACATTCCAAATGAGGCCACAAAAGTTTTCTTTAGCCGAGGCAACATTCCACACTAAAGTTGGTTCATAGCCAGGGGTTGCATGTGAGATTACGGAGGGCAGATACAGGTACCTATTTGCAGTTATGCAACCACAACTGTCAATAGGGGAAGCACCAAGAAGTAGTAGGAAGAGAGCAGAAGAGGATGAGATGGATCCCATGTTTACTCAAATGGAAAAACAAATGTCTTCCCTCAAACAGACAATTTCAAGTTTCATAGAACCCTCAAGTAAGAGAACGCAATCCATACCTTTTCAAGGATCTAAGCTATTTAATCCAATTATCACCACCCCATTATTAGTAGCAATTCCTCACATCGACCCTCATGCATAACCTAAGCCAACCATTCCTAAGCCAAAACAAAAAAGAGGAACCAAAAAGCCACCTACTAAGAAGCCTAAGACAACCCTTGTAGTTCAGGTTGTTGACATCACTGGCGAGACAACTCAATCAGTATCTGCTTCACCCATAATCGAAGAGAATCCTCCATCCACACCTACAGTCTCACCAGGGTCACGAGATCCATTGCCACATACAGTCTCCACCTCTGCAGCCTTGTCTAAATCCATCCCCCATGGTACCCAAGTGGCCACAGAAGAAATGGAAGTCGACTCAATACAACAGTACAACGGGTCCCTCTAGGATAACGACACTTGAACATCCTCACAGATATGCCTACTTTTAGGGTCGGGCCCACTACCAGGCAAGGAACCGATCGCCTCCACACCACAGTCTATTGGAACTGAATCCTACCAGCCTGCCTTTCCAATAAATTTCACAATCCTGGTTATTATTCCACCCATTCCTCAGTTCACCAAAAATTCCAAGCCATCCACCTCGCCCGGTGCCCACTCAAAAAAATCCATTGCCAGCGGCTAGCCCTTTCAAAGTAACTTCCCATATCCAAACACCATGCAGGCAGAGACTCTAAAATATAGGTCATCCTCACAGTTGTTTGGATTTATCCAACAGGCTGCATAACGAGCAGAGAAAATACACGATGACCTCGTCCAAGAGCATGAGCAGCAGAAATGGCAATTACAAGTGGTCACGGAGGAAAGGGATAAGCTTAGACAAGAAAACCAGGATCTCCAAGCACAAGTAAATCAATTCATAGATAAGTTTCGGGCTATTTGGCCGACAGTTTCATACCTTGTCATTGAAGCTCCTAAATATTTTACATCATGCACACTAGTCCACTATTGTGAACACATTCAGGCAGCGTGTTCAAGCTTGCTAGATACAAACGCAAAGCTGAAAAATAAGTTGGAAATAGTCAGATAAGCATTGCCTAATCTGACTGAGAGCTACACCCAGGAAATTGATGAGAAGCTCAACACCGTTGCCACTATAAAATAATACCTTACTAAAGCCCTCATAGATGGATATGCCCTAATGGAACAGGTGCATGACTAGTCGGGCAGCCTAGCTCAAAAGAATCAGTCGGACTATCCCCTTCACGAGAAGCTACAAAAATACATCGCAGACAAAAAAACATGCACAAACTCAGTTCGATTGCAAAAGATTGATGAAAAAATCGCCTCCACTGAGGCACAAGTTCGACAAATAGAGGAAGAGTCTACAAAGACCAAAAAGAAAATCTGTGACCTCTAACCACTGGTCTGCTAGGATGTTCTTTCTCTATGGGAGGTTTGCAACAATAGTGAAGCAAAATGGAACACATTACAGAGAAGCAGGTTGAATCATCCAACCTCCACCACGCAAACAATTTCATTAAGCAAGCTAACTCAATCACGACTGCATGGGAAGCAGTGATTGGCGATTACACCTGCTTTAGACAAGAAACGACCACGAATGTCCTTGAATTGGGGCCTTCATTTCAAACGGTCTATTTGTGGAGAACAGGTGGAAGGAGAAATGGTCGAGTTGCAAAGATGACAGCCGAAGATGGAAGAGGGAACATATAATAGATGGGCAGTTGTGGCTAGGTGTCAAGAGAAAACAGGAACAGTTGAGCAGACAAGAAGGTGAGTGGAAAGCAGCCAAGGGCAAGGACAACCGAACATAACTGGAAGTGGGAATGACGAAAGAGAAGATAAAAGAAGAAGGCAACAAGGGAGAGGGGGTTTGTATCTAGTAAGGGTTAGAAGTGTAGAAGAATAGGGTCCTGAGGACCTAAGCAGTTGTGGAATGGCTAGAGCTAGACTCGGTCAGAGGTCTAAGCCATCCTATCGCTATGGTATTTTATGTATCTATTGAAGGGTGTTACACCTGATGTATATTGTAATGAATCTTCCTTAATTTGATACTAATAAATGAATGAGATAGTTTGAATGGCATTATGATCAAGTGAATTGTTCTAGTTTATAGACCTACTCAAAATTTTAATTAATGTCCTTTTACTAGATGAATATGGTAATTGTAACATCCTAATGTTGTGATGAATTATCTCTTTAAGCTACTGATAGTTAATTTTTTTTATCTCCCTTTATATCCATCCCTCTAACCCCTCTTAGTTCTGGTTGCGGCGCACCTCAGGTGAGACTCCTTTCCCCTTGGGTAAGGTGAGTTGGCCTAGACTACAACGGATCCTTGTTGGCCCCTTGTGCCTGAACCCAGTGTCTTTTCTGCAATGACATTTTTGTGCCAACAAGAGTGAGGAGGTATGGTGTATGATATAATGCAGGAGAGAGGTCACAACCGCAATGAATGCTCAGCAGTGAAAAACTATGTTGCTATAGTGGAAATAAACCCCTTAACCCAAGGCGGGAGGTTTTGGTACAAAATTTTTCAAGTATGGGGGAACTTGCCTATCAAATGCCCCATGATGTGTAAATACCAAAGTTTGGGGTGGACTCCCTTTTTTTATTTTTTCAAGTCTATCAGACACAACATTCATTCTTTCTACACACTAAAGTTGATGTGCGAGAGGACCTCTGACGCTTATCGCATGCAAGAGATGAAGGGAGGCGATTGTGGTGCACATCAATATCAAGATATAGAGTAACCTACACTAACCCAAGGATAAAGACTGCTAGGAGAGGAAATAGCCTGCCTACAAGAGGGAAAGGAGGATTTGGACATGGAAGAGGGCCAATGACCTACTATAATTATGGCCAACTAGGACATATGGCGAGGGATTATCTGAACCCTTGCAATACTTGCATGTGCTATAGGTAGCTAGACCATGTTGTGGAGGATTTTCCACAGTTATTGGTAAAGTGGTAGGGGAAAAAAGACCAAATGTACAAATGGCTATAACTATAGTCTTACGAGACCACCCTTAAGTGTGTGCTATGACAAGGGAAGGAACTAGAACCGATATGGATGCTGCCAATCCACCTAAGAAACCTCGCCAGTGGGTCCAAAAGGATGTAGGGCCTCCTCTGAGGTTTGACCCTGCCAGAATAAAATAGACCTCTAAGAAGGTAAGAAGAGATTTCTTGGTAGTTGAGTGGGGTGTGTCAAGCTCGAAGAGAAAACCACAGGGGCCACTAATTTATGATACTTAGATGATTTACGATGAGCCTCCACTTGAAGTGACTCCAGGGGAGGCAAGCCCCATTCAATTTTTTTTGAGAATTTTCTTAGATTTGATGAAGGATGAATGTGCTTTGGAGAAAATGTGTTGGATGATTGATCATTGCATGCAGGAAAGAATTGATAATTGCGTGCAAGAGAAATAAGCCAATTTATCATAGGTACCCCTAAGGACAGTAAAGCAAGAGTTGTGTAGAAGGCACACAAATAGAGGATTTCAGTTTAGTGCCCAAATTTCATAATATGATATGAACAACACTATATTAGATCTTGGATCTTATGTAAATATACTACCAAAGAAGATAGGTGAACTAATGGGTAAGCTAAAGCTTGTATGTTCACTGATTTAGTTGCATCTTTCGTACTAATATAGAATATTTCCTATTGGAGAGTTAGCAAATGTTGAAGTTACCATTGACGGAGTAAGGAGTTTAGTGGATTTTGAATTCATTGAGATTGTGGACAATACAGACCCTTATCCAATGTTGCTTGGAATTGAGTGGGCTTTCAACAATCAAGCCATTATATACTTGAAGAAATGATAGGTGATATTTGACTCTATATTTTTGTGGGTATTCATTCCATTGAACACTAAGGAAGGGGACTGCAACATCAAACATATGAGAGAGGACCTCAACATAGTAGACCTCAACAATATTTATAACATAACAACTCGGTGTGACGATTATGTCAACTTGACAAAAGATGTTACATTGAGATAGTGAAGTATTAATTCATGTTAATTGAAATGAGATGAGGCATTGGAGAATTAGCATTAGTGCCTCCACGAGGTTTCCATGAGATGATGTGCACATATAACTAGTTTAGTGTGGTGGATCAACACAAAAGTTTGGGAACATCCATAGTTCAATAGGTTGACAAATGTTTTTATTTTTTTCGAATAATTTGAAGTGCATGTACCAAACCACCTTGGGTTTCCATCACTATATATTACTCTCAAAGCTACTCAGATGCATTGGTGGGAAACACATAAGAGGCACACAAAAACTTGGCAGCAGTGGAGGGACCTGTTGTTGATCTAGTTTGGATTGGACTCTAGGGATTGTAAGAGAGATACTATGGTAAGAATCCATGACTACTAGGATGAGTGTATCAACAAAGGGAGAAAGTAAGACAATCCAAACATTGATTGGGTACACCACTTTATGCATATCTTAGAAACTACGCCCCAAATTGATATACAAATGGAGCTGCAATAGGGTACTACAGATTGGGTAATAATAAAAAAGAGTTTTATATTAACCTTCCAATTTGAATCTAATGATCCATTGGTAGATGAAACACTACACAACATAAAGGATGAAATATTTGCATTGGAACCTAGCATTATGCCAAAGACGTTACCACTCTACACTTTTCACTAGAATTGTCAGAATAGAAGGAAGTTAGCAAAGTGTTATGGTGTAGCAAAAGAGATTGATGAGGAAGAAGATCCTAGGGATCTGCATATTCCAGAGTCCAAAACAAAGTGTAAGATAAGTGGTCCACAACTAGACTCCACTATGTTATACTACACTAATATCATTAAAATGTGCAAAGTGAATATTGGTATAGAAGGTATTCCTTAGTTTGTAGTGATTGGAAACTATTGGGACGAGGAAATTGGTTGACATATCTTTGACCTATAACATGAGTACCAAGACCTATTCCCAAACAATTTTGCAAATATGAAGGGATTAACGGGTGAGTTAGTGGAGATAAAGAATAATTTGAAACCAAATGCGAAGCCGATATGAAAAAGACCCTAATCCCTCAACCCCATATACAAGAAAAAAGTCAGAGAAGAAATCAACATGATGTTAAAGGAAATTATAATAGAACCTATTAAGGAGTCTGAGTGGGTTAGTCTGATAGTCATGTAAATGAAAAATGGGCAAGATTCAAATTTGTGTATACTTGAGGAAATTGAATGATGTTGTGTTCATGATCTATTCCCCACACCTTTTACAAATGAAGTCTTGGAGAATGTTAGAGGATAGGAATCATACTCATTCACAAACAGATTCTTAGGATACCACCAGATTAAGATTTACAAGGAGGACCATCCTATAACAACATTTTCAATATAGAAGAGATTGTTCTAGTATATTTCCATGCCCTTTAGATTAAAGAACACACTAACAATGTTTTCTCAAGTGGCGGTGGAAACATTTAAGGATTTTATTCATAAATTTTTGGAGGTATACTTAGATGATTGGGCTGTATTTAGCTGGTTAGAAAATCATATTTAAGTATTATGACTCATGCTAGATATATGCAAGTAGTTATAGATTTCCTTGAATTTGAAGAAATGTATTTTTTGTTCGCCAATATAACTCTATTAGGGAATATTGTTTGTAAACAAGGACTACTAGTGGATCCAACGAACATCGTCGTGATAATGAACCTTTCCCCTCCAACTTCAGTGCGACAACTGTGTGTGCCTTTGAGAGACATTAAACATTACAACAATTTATGCATGGATATGCATAAATTATTGTGCCCCTAGAGAGAATATTGAAGAAGGATGTCAAGTTCAAATGAAATGAAGAGTTCCATCAAACACTGGATATACTAAAGGAAAAATTAGTATCTGTGCTAATCCTAGTGTTTCTTGAATAGAGAAACAAGTTTCATGTTCATGTGGACACGTCAACAATAGTACTAGGAGCTATATTGGCACAACCACGAAAGGCTGAGATAGACCACCCAATCGCTTCTTTCGGTACTAAGTTATCTTTGTAGGAGTCAAACTACACCACAACAAAGCATGGGGGATTGAAGAAGGTGTATGCTCTAAAGAAATTTAGGAACTACCTTTTGGGGTTACATTTTAAATTATATACTGACCATTCTACATTACACTACCTCGTCAACAAGCCAGTGTTTGGGGGGAGGATATGCAGGTGGATACTACTATTCTAGGAGTACAATTTTTAGGTAATAGTAAATCCTCCTAGTAGGCTAAATGGAGGGAAAAACCATTTTTCGAGGGTCCTTTCTATTGAAGATGCAACAAGTGGGATTTATGGTTTACCAAATGCACATTTATTTCATGTGGAGATGGTAGATGACCATTTTGCAGAAATTGTCCATTTCCTCAGTATAGGTACAACACCACAAGAGTGCACAATGGCACAAAATAAGTAACTAGTAGTTAAGAGTATGGACCATTAGCTCATCATAAGATGTTTGTACAAGTTGGTCATGGATGGAATACTTCATTGCGGAGTATTAGAGCATGAGAGGCCAACCATATTGGTCGAGGCACATGAAGGAGTGGCTGGAGGGAACTATGCAAGAAAAGAAAATGTGTAAAAGAGTTTGCATGTAGGACTATGGTGGTCAATAGTCCACCACGATGTGAAGGAATCATGTCATTTGCGATGTGTGTGAGAGAGTGGGAAAACTGTCATGAAAAGATCATATGCCACTCCATCCATAGATGAATTTACAACCATTTGATAAGTGGGCTACAAATTTTATTGGGCCAATTAACCTACTAGTAACGAGAAGTGGGGCACGATACATTATAATTATGATGGATTATTTGACTCGATGGACTAAAGAAATGCTTGTCAAGGATTGCAGTGCAAAGACCATACCTATATTTTTATTTGAGAATGTTGTCAACTAGTTTGGATGTCCTAAAGTATTGATGGGTGACTATATGACTCACTTCCTAAATTAGACTATTGAAGTAATGACAGAAGAGTTCCATGTACACCATCAAAAGAGAAACTCATACCATCCACAAGCAAATGGCATAGTTGAGGCCTTCAACAAGATTATGGATAATGGATTGAAAAAGGTATGCAACATAAATAGGGATGACTGGGACCTAAGGATTCCCACAATGTTGTGGGCCTACTAGATTATGTCAAAGAAGATTACAAGACAAACACTCCTCCAATTGGTATATGGGTAGGAAGTGGTAATGCCCATGGAATTCATAGTCCCCAGTCTCTTCTTTGCTGCCATGATAGGGTTGGTAGATGCCAATGTAATCAAGACAATATTAATAGAGTTATTGCAATTGAAAGAGGATTGATTTATGGCATGGTTCCAATAAAATGTGTAAAAGGCTAGGAAAAAGGAATGGCATGATTTCCATATCAAGCAAATACAATTCCAAGTTATCGATACAGTATTGATGTATGACAATTTTTTTTGAAGCACTCTGGAAAGTTTTAGCTGCATTTGTTGGGGTCGTATATTATTAAGCATGTCACAGATGTAAGGGTTGTCCAATTGGAGAAATAGAACGGGGAGTCCCTTGATGGACTTGCAAGTGGGATATGGCTAAAATTATACATAAACAACCGCCCCACTTCCAAAATTTTATCTATCTACAAGAAAAATAAAAATAAAAAACAAACAAACAAAAACAAAAAAAATTGGA
This sequence comes from Pinus tabuliformis, assembly GCA_031772625.1. Classification (NCBI taxonomy): domain Eukaryota; kingdom Viridiplantae; phylum Streptophyta; class Pinopsida; order Pinales; family Pinaceae; genus Pinus; species Pinus tabuliformis. The sequence goes on from CM062820.1 coordinate 138,849,202, forward strand.
ACCTTATATTTGGTTGCAAGTAGGAGTTGTGAAGTAGAAAGCCCATAGAATTTTGTGACCACAAGAAACAATGCGACAAATTTGGAAAATAGAAATTTCTCATCGCAGTAAAGGAATGACACACTAAGTATTGAGAAAACTGTGTAGTCATCAAAATAGGTAGGCGAATGAAGCACGCCATACAATTGATTACTTGAAAAGTGGAGTATAGCTAAAAACTGGTGACGACCACAAGAACCAGTAAGGTGTAGAAAAAGGTGTCAGCCAAAGCATGTGCCACCCATATGGATTGGACACAATGGAGCTTTATCGTAAGATACATTAAAGTTAATTAATGAAAAATATATTCTAGTTCAATGGCTATGTCAGACTAGCTGCTCACATGACTTCTACCATGGTCAGAACCACAAATGATGTTCCTTCCCAGAGAGTCACACTCTATGAATACAGACAAAGTTATGATAGGATAAGGCCATAATCACAAAAATTTATTGCAGCTAAAAAGATGCACTAGGCACGCAAGTCACTAGTATTTCCTCCATTTTCATTATCATTGTCTCATATTTGCAAGAGTAGCGCTGAGGTATGAAGCAAAAACAAAGAGGAATTAAGAGATCAAAGTGTAAGCTACAAAAATATTTTTCAGTTGTTAGACACATATGCCATAGCCTCAACTTTAGTTCCTAAGAAATCAAGGACAAAGGGCGCTAGTGGTGGGTCACCCCACAACCTGCTATAACATAAAAAATGTAGTTCCCTAAATAGTCAAAGTACCAATTGTTAACAACTTCAATTCCAAAAGGGTTATCAAGGATGGAAACATGCTCAACATGGTCAATAAGCTGAAATAAAATGACCACGATATCGCAGGTTGCAACAAGTTTCCCCATTTTTATTAGGATAAGTACATGACCATCATAGAAACACCAAGACTTCCATAGGCCTGTGAACTCCCATAGGCCTGTGAACCATAGCCTTGTAATAAAGGCTAGAAAATTCATGTATTTTAAATTTGTTGGACATCCCACATTTTGGTCATAGTAATGAAGTCAATATCTGTGTTAAATTTCTTTTAAGTTGCATGCACAATGGAGTTTTATGGCTTGATGAGATGATAGAAATTGATTCGCAACTGATATCTAGAATTACTAGGTTTTACATGGTGGGAGAGGATCCATAACCTCTCTTTGGTAAAAATAATGAGAAATCCATTTCTAGGGAGGTGACTTAAAAGTATGGCATAGTTCACAGACAAAGGGGGGTATTAATCTCCTCGATCAATGATGACCAGGTACGATTTGCTGCACAACTGATGTCCTACAAATTGCTCAGAAAGTGCTAGAAGGAGAAATGCCATGCGAGAGTGGTGGATTCTACAGTTAAATGCATCACAGGTGTCTAGATGAAATGGGAAACATTTTCACTGAATCAGTTTATGCAGGACTATTTGGATGCGCATGATAGAAATGTCGAATTACACTATGCATGGCTCTTGATTTTGATGGCTTTGACAAAATGGAATGGTGCATTCTAACCCATGATGAACAACCAAAGAACATATAGCCAAGGAGGAACACCAAGGACCACAACGAATAGGGCCCTCTGCCCCATAGACAGAGGAACACCCAGAACCCCACCTGAGGAAACTAAACAAGAGCGTCTAGTGGGACCTAGAGGAAGAAGAAGTTGTGCCAGGAGGTGAGAAGAGGTTGCTACAGGGCCATTAAAAATAAAAAAATAAGCAAGAAAACGGGTCTTGAAACACCTTCTTTGTTAGATGAGGACTTAGAGAAGTTGGTTGAGCAACTTAACGAAATGACGAAGCATGAAACTTCCCCTCTTGTCACAAATATTGAGAAAGTCGTGCAGGAATAAAAGGCATTATAACATCAAATGAGACAATAGTTGGAGCAATTGCACCTAATGATCGAGGCATCTAGGGTAGCTACTCTTGCACCCAACATAGCTAAACCAACGCACCTACCATATCATAGATTTGACAATAATCACTGCAATCATCCTCGACTCCAGTGGAGCATCGCACTTTAGATGTCCCCCTAGTTACAATGCACTTTTCAGAGTCTGATGTATAGTAACAGGATCAAGTGCTACCGCATGTAGATTTAAATATTTTCCAAATTACCGATGCATGCCTTACATTTTCTTCAACAGTCAATTTCCCAAGGCATACAATTCCAAGCACAAACAACCTCAACGGACCTAGTCTAGCTCACTAATGATCACATGGCTCTACAAGCAACACAAACATAGTTGGAAGAAGCACGATAGCAAGCTAAGGAAAGAGAAAGGACACTCTATGGGTTGTTGAATTAGTATATAGTAAGATGCAAGGTGTCCCCATGGAAATTGATGCTCCCGTAGGGGAGAAATTATCCAATATTGAAGACTTTGTTCATGGCCTAAAAGAAAAGGTAGAGGAGCTACAATTTTATATTAAACCCACTTCTTTGTCAGAAGAAGTTGAAAGAAGAGAAAGGCTTTAGATAGCCTCTAAATCTCTGAAAAATGCACGAGAGCTTGAGAAAGAGTGCTCAAAATTATATGAGGTTGGAATAGACTTATGGAAAAAAATGTAGGACAATGCAAAGCTCAAGGACATTGGTTCCAGAATTCAAACTATGAAGAAACAAAATGAAACTATACATTGTAGTTTGATCTCTCTGCCCATCCCAGAGCATATAGTTGCAATGGTTGAAAGTGTGACATTGGGCAGGAAAATTAACCAATGTAGAGTGGAGCAATAACAAAGGGCTTAGAAAGTGGAGCAACTATAGGACAAATCCATGAAACTCACAAATGATCTCATTGTAGCACAAACCACGATGCACAAAATCATTACCAAGAATGGACCCTTGTTTCAAATTACCCACATGCCTATGGAGACTACTGCAATCATTATTGGATTAATAGAGGTAGTGATGACAACGATGCACTCAACCAAATAAATGTTTGAGAAATTTGTGGAAAATACTACAAAATTCCTTCCTTCCATTGGTGCACAACCATGATAGAGTGGCTCATGAATGAGCCACAAATAGTGTTGGGGGATTGTTTGTGTAAAGGAGAAAAGGGAGAATGTTTTTTTTGAAAATTTTCCTAAGTGTAGGGATGCTATGCAAAGGATGGTGGACACTGGTGGGCCCCAATATTGCAACAATAATGTTGCAACTCCTGGGACTCCCTTCTTTGCTTTTATCAACCCGGTAGTTCGTAACAAACTTGGAAGCGACGGTGCTGTATGCACAAGTACTAGCTCTTGCCACGGTTATCACTTGGTCAACTGGCACAAGTCCACTAAGAGCTTAAGCCAACTTCTATGAGCTCTGAGAAGAATCTTTTTAACTGATGGATGAAAGCTAACTCAAAGGAGGCTAATCTACTTGTAGAAAGAAGCGAAAAGCGGAAAGGAAATGCAAACCCTAGCAAACCCTAGTTTTACCGACTAACCCTACTGGTGCAAGAAAAATGATGAAAGCTACAGAAAGGAATGCCATTGACTCTTAGAAAGGTAAAATGCATGTGGCTAAGCTAATTCTGGAGTGAAATCTGAAAAGAAACATCTTTTTGTATTTTTGAGTAAGTTGGTAGAATTATTGTGCATGTGCTTTAACTATTTTTGACTGTGCAGAGGTTGATGAACGAAAGGAAATGCTTGCAGGAGATTGGGAAGGTTAGAAGGGGTCCTAAGGGGTCCCTAGCACCCTTCCAAAGAGTTTCACAGTGATCGGACCTCAAGAAACCGCTTTCGTGAGCTTCTATAGGAAGTCTGCAGGGGTTCTACAGGATGTTCTGTAATTTATATAGGATGTTCCGAAAGGGAGTTTTGGAGGGTTGATGGAGGAAGAAAGGTGAAGAAGTGGGTATGGAGGTGAGATAATGGTGTGAGGAGGTCCAGGACTTGGTGGATGGAGCTGAGGAGCGATTGGATTCGTTCGAGGATGGAGGGAGCAATGATGCACAAGAATGTAGAAATTAGGGCAAAGCGAGAGAATGTGGCGAATGTAAGGCAAGAATCCGAGTTAGAGGATGAAGAAGTTTGCATGGATGGGGTAAGGGTAGGAGAGGAGGTTTCATAGGCGCTCTGCACATTATTTTTCAAAACTAACCAACAAAGACTAAGAAAACCAAAGATCTAGCTATTTTAACCTAATTTGACTAAATAACAGCAAAGAAAATGAACAACAGTTTATTTGCAACGAAATCATGTGAAGTAGCTATGCAAACTAATAAATCATGAACCTGAGCATGTAATCACAACTGGTATCAACTTCTGCAAATGATAATCTAACACTAATAATCGCATGATGAAGCAAAAACAGTGTTTTTGGTGGCAACAAGGACACCTTGGTCCCAGCTCATGGTCCCACTGACGGAGAGGTGAGATCAGAGGTGCTTGATACCTTTTTCTAAAGATATTCTCTATTATTAACCTATCAAATCAATCTAAACATGAAAAGCCTTTTTAATCATCAAAAGCAACCTAAACAACAAAACAAGATTTAAATATAAATAGCAGATTTTATTCTAAGAATGCAGTAAAAACACATAAAAGTAAACAAAAGAGGTACTGGGCACTTGGGTTGGGCCCAACCCCAAGAGCTACAGCCTCCTAAGAGAGATTAGAGCTGGTGCAAAGCTGGATTCATCTTTATTTATCAAAAGAATAGTTACATTCCAAAAACTGTCCACAAGGAAAAGCTCGAAAATGTGCTGACATGCAGAGCTAACCTACTGCCTAAAAAATGACTAAAATCAAACTGCCAACTAGCTAACTTCTGCCAACCTAAATGAGGCCCTAAGCCCTCTTATTTATGCAAATTGGGGACCCCAACAGCCCTCCTAAACTTTAGGAGCTTGGCTGCCAAAACTTGTAGTTAACAGCAACTTTACTAGCCCTTGCTCGGCTGCCCTTGTGATAATCGATTTGGTGGCCTTTGAACTCCGAGCTGATGGTGGAGAATTCGAGTTAAGGGCCCATAAATGAAGGGGGCACCTTCCTACAAATCCTCTCCCTTGTTCTTCCACGAATTTGGCTGCCAAGTGCTCATTAAAACCTTTGATTTTGTCTCAAAATTGACCAAAAAATTGCACAAAGCACCCATTAGACTTGTTGGCATAATGACTAACCCAATTCACTCTATTAGCATAAATATAATCAAAAACATGCAATAAACTAATGAGAATGGTGGATTAAGTCGAATTAGGAGGCTAAATGAGCCCATATAATTATCCATTTTTGGGGCTCATCAGACACCACGCACAATAGGCCATAAAAATGCCCAAAATATCATGTAGATGTGTGACAAAGGCCGAGATTTTTGTGCTATAACTAAAATATTCCTTGGCCAATAATGTGTCGTCAAACTATGCAAGTTGGTTAAACATAGGTAGTGGTGGCGATTTGGTTCGGTACGATCCAATATATATTTGTGGCTCTACATGTACAAGGATAGGGAATCGGGGTGAGATGGATGGAGATTCCCTAGAGACAGATTCTAAAGACAAAAGCTATATAAAGAGATGTTGTTGATGATAGAGGGGTCTACCTTTTTGATGTCGTGAATGATAGTTATATTGTCTGATCAATGGTTTTTCTGTGGGTTCTATGTTATTTTCACTTTGTTGTTGGATGATAGGTTTGTGTTGTTGGTTCTATTGATGAATATACCATGGTTCTAATGCCCTATAATTTTACTGTTAAATATCCACTCTGTTCATTGTAATGGCATTAGCCAAAAGTGTAACATTAATGATCATATTCTAAGTTCCCACATTCATATATATGAAACTTGTGTATAGATTGTACTCTTGATGCTTAATAAAAATACATAATATGCAGGGGTTTTGTTTTAGTTCCATGGTATTATCATTTATGTGTTTTATAACAATGATGGGATCAATGAATCAATGGTAGAGTTTTTGCAGGGATTTTGATGAAGGTTATGTGTGGATAAATTACGTAATGAAAATAACTATGTCAAATTTACTTGCAGATTGGATTCTAAAACTCAACGACTAGAGCAACCATTGGATATTGGATAAACCCAGAATCTAGACTCCTAAGTGAGTTTGAAGACTCCTGTTAGTGGATAACCAAATTACTTCGACTATTGATTTATAGTTTGAGAGCATGATTCGAGGGTGCATTAAAAAGTTTTCCATTAAATATATTATTTAATAAATTGTTGTTGAACAAATTTTTTTGGGAGGCCCGCAAGGACAGCTTATTTGGCCATTATCAAATTTTGTGAAAATGTTTTTGTGCAACAAAGGTGTACTGAAGATGGAATATGACACCATGAGTAGCTAAACCCCTTGTGCACTTAGGGTGAGATGGGGGATGGTTGTGGAGTAATATGAGGGAATAGGACTAGGATGAAAGAGTAGTAAAAAGTAAAGGATGAAAGGGGTGTTGGCTTGAGGGGGCCTGACCGAAGTTCAGCATTAATTAGCCAAATAAATCCCTACACTACTGGCCCTTTCGACATCAGCCCGCGGAGCATAGACTGAAGTCTCACTCGAAGCAGTATGGGGGGATGCTGGAACCAAGTTTCCGCACCCTAATATGGTCGTGATGTCATTTAATTCCCTTTATCCCTGCCTTCACGTAGGTTTCTTCACTCTAGGGCTTGCAAGACAAACCCTGCATTCCATTCTTCAATACCTCCACGAAAGGATACGATTGTCCTTTGCACAGCCCAAGCCTACTGCTCAGGTACTTTCACATTGCTATGGCAGTGTGCCATACAAATTCCCCAATTAATCTAAGTGCCTTTCTTATCTTATCAAACAATTATAGTTATCCCCACGTAAATAGATATTCATATATGCGTTCAATTATTCAATGTAATTGCATTCATTCACGCACCATATAAGCATAATAAAGAAAATTCATACATAACATATCAAGATGCATCAACAGAACAAAGACACAGAAATTGCAGAATATCTCTCTTTATTAATATCTTCCAAGTGGTTACAAACTCTGTCTGCCTTGTGCACACAGTTGCAAGGGTCTGCGCACTCAGCTGCAGACTTCTACCCTAGACCTCTACGCACTTAGCTGTAGAGCCTCTACCTACACTACAACCCAAGATTTATAATTCTTGCTCTAAAGTTATGGCTCTCTTACACCATCCATCATTGTCTCTCCAACTACTTAGAGCTTAGCTCTCTCTTACAACCAACTTTACTTTACAAAACTAAGGGCGGACTACCCTTTATGACACATAACACCTTCGCACTCCGCAACCACAAAATGCAGATTCTTTACAATAATATTACAAAAATTGACTTAAACATGGGCTTTTAGCACCAAAACTGCCCTTGGGAGATCCCATTCCCAACAGGCCCCCAACACAAACATCGTGACTCGCCCTCGAGTCACTCGGTAGGCGCAGAGATCTTTACACGAAGCCCGTCCAGCTCAACCCTGATGACTGCAACTTCGATTATGCACTGAGTTGCTACCTACTTCACATCTTCAACTATCTTCTCAGTTACTGCCCCTGCATTTTCAACCTGAAGCTATTGTTGTGTCGCTTGCAGAGTCGTAAGCTTGCCTTCAATGTTTCCTATGACTGCATAAGCTTCCTCCAACTAGGGCTTTAGTCGCGCCTTCATCACTGATTCCTTATGCAGCGCTACGTCCACTTGTTCCTTCAGCTGCTTGGCTTCCTGCAGCTTGTCTAACCTCTGTGTTAGCATGACAATTTGCATTGTGCCCTTGGATTTATTTCTAGACCCTCCCTTCTCCAGCTCTCTCGAGTGCTTAATGCAGTCAGACGTCTCTTGAGGGTCTGCGCCATGTTGCTCTATGTCCTCCTCTTCAGTTTCAGGTGAAGGTGACCACATACCTTTGTCAGAGCCCCACTCTACGCCACCTATCTATTTTCCTACCTCCTTTCCTGCCTGTTCCACCTGGGCCTTCTTAGCAGCCTCCTTTTTCCTCTTTTCGACCAGCTACGCCATCTTCAGCTTGGACTCTTCCTTCTTATTTTATGCAGTGGACTTGCTTCCACCCACCACCAAGTCCGTCGAGGTGTGCCACTCCATCGACCATTTATCCAACACCGCATCAATGGCATCATCTGTGGCTAGGTACGGAAAATCGTACCACTTTTGCGCAGGGTCCTTCCGCACCCTGATCGAAATCCGATGGAAATCAGCCTTAAACTCGACATAGCTCTGCAAGTTAGCATATACCGTAGGTGACAATCGTGGCCTGCAATTGATAGCCATCTTGATATTCATTTCCATCAAGATCCAGAAGATCTTGTTGTCTCGAACGTGCTCTACATCCTTGGTCGCCCACAGCTTAGCGTACTTCGCTGCTTTAGGAAGGTCTTCAGCAACTGAGGGGAATTAGCTCTCCTCTAGTAGCTTCCATGCTAGGAGCACAATCGACAACAAGAGCCACACATAGTGGAACGTCTTGCTTTTCTCTTGCACTTCGCGGCAGTTCGCCAGGAACTCTCCGCACAGGTAGTATGACCAGTTAAGCTAGACTCCTTCCGCACACTGCTGTGCAAGCGTGATGACAGGTGCCGGTACCTCATCAGCGCGACACTTATGCATCACCTCCCTGTAAGGATCTGTCTTGCCACCTTCATAGCGGGGTTGCATATGCTAGAGATAGCGTACCCGCGTGGCTTCTTCATTAGCTTGAACTTTTCTTTCATTGATTCTGTTAGCGCTAGCTCGCCACCCTTGCCGCCAAAGATCATAGTTGGATTTTTGCCTATATATGATAGGCGTGTTATGTAGTGAATCAACATATCGGTGATGGTTATTGGCTCCTCCAGCCACATACACCCATCATGCACCAAACACAGCAGCTGCTTGATGACTAAAACTGTCACTGGGGTGCAATTATAGTGTGGCACCCAAAGCAGGTTGATTAATCCTACCCTCTCTACTCCTCTGAGCCACTTCCATGGTTCCAGTGCAGTCATCCCTATATTTGTGTCTATGATGTGGTGCATCAACTGTTCGGTTGCCAGGTGTGGAAAATTCTCATGGTCCGCCAAGTCCAAGTCTTCGAGGTTCAAAATTGGCACCCGTGCCAAATGCGGACCGTCGAAAGTGATTTCATTTGGTAGCAAAGGGGTTTGCAAGGGAGTCTTACTTTCATCAATGTCCTTTGAGACCTTGGACTTAGGCTTGCGTGGAGGTACATACTCCGGCAACCGTGTAATAGGGTCCGCACCTTGGGCTTCAACCTCCTCTATTTCCACTCCCACATCCTCATCATCCATGGGGATGTCTTCAATATCCTCCTCTTCTTCTTCTAGGTTTATAGCCTTGCCTTTCTCCTGGGCAGTGGGTTGTGAGTTTCATCTTGGTGACACACACACCGGTATGGCAGGCTACTTGCCCTTCTTGTCTTTCATAGTCTCCTTGGTTTGGGTTGGCTTCAGTCTCGGTGTTCTCAGAGATTTAGGGACCTTTGCCAGTACTTTGGCCACTTCCGGGGTAGCTACTCTAGCCCCCATATCAATCTCTTGCACATTCTCCTCGGTGGCCACTCCTTCAGTGTCCATAGCTCCTGCGCATGTCGACATGACACTATTCACTAGTGCTTGTGTCTCCTTTGACAATTGTTCAAACGCTGGAGTCGCTACTAGATCTTGAAAGAATTCACAATTCATGTGCACCTGAGAGTGCAACAACTCAATTCTCAAAATGCTAAGTGTTTTTTACTGGACAGCCACTTGTAATTTATAGGGCATTTTGAATTCAAATCCAACCGTTCCCCCCAAAATCGGTTCATTAATGCCAGATTGGCAGCAGATTTTCAAGGATCTAAGCCATAAATTTCGTCTTAAATGTCAGCTTCCCACTCCATTTGGCCTCACTTTTGTCGTCTTTTCATGAACAGTGACTTTAATGGTCACTTTCTAGTTGACCTGTGTGATTTCTCCCTGGGTAGCGCAGCACCCTCCGCGTTGATGCGGACCCAATGGCGCATCCTTGCTTCGTGCCATCATCCAATCACACATCTCCCCAACCCAGGCAGTGTAGTTTATAGTCCTGCACCTCCTTTCATCTACCCGGAGCGCTAAGATTATGCTACTTTTATTTAGTCACATGGCTGGACCGCTGGTGTATGGATTCAAGTGACTACCATTCACCTTTCCTGGGAAGGGTTCTCACTTAACTTGACCAGCTGTATCGCTCCTCCGTCGGTAATCTCCTTAATAACACAAGGCCCTAACCAATGCATCCTGAATTTCCCTGGAAATTTATCAAACTTACTATCATATAACAAAACTAGGTCATTTACCTTAAATGTTCACAACTTGATGTGTCGATCATGCCATGCCTTTTCGCGCTTCTTTTGGACCTGATGGTGAAATCCAGCCAAAAATATTTCTTCTTTGAGTTCATCCAACTGTGCGAGCCTCTCTTCCAGGGCTCTGTGATCCATCATACTTGTGAGCGCTGCTATGCGTAGACTAGGCATGATGTATTCCATAGGCATTACAGCTTCCACACCATAGACAAGCCTAAAAGGGGTTTGTCCCGTCAATTTCTTGCATGTCGTTTGATAAGCCCACAATACTGCAGGTATGCATAGGTCCCAATCACTTTGTTGAGCATTGTAAACCTTGGTCAATGCATTTTCAAGCACTTTGTTGAATGCCTCCACTGTCCCATTAGCCTGTGGGTGATAAGGTGTGCTCTTTTGGTGATATATCTGAAATTTCCCCGTTAGTGCGTTGATCGTCTCATTCAGGAAGTGCGTACCACGATCACTCATCAAGATCCTTGGACATCCAAATTGCATCAGTACATGCTCAAATAGGAACTTCATGGTCGTCGCGCTCGTGCAATCCTTTGTCAACTGCGCTTTTGCCCAATGAGTCAAATACTCCATTGCAGTGATAATGTACCTTGCTCGAGTCATTCCTTGTGGCTGAATGGGTCCTACAAAATCTATTGCCCACTTCTTGAAGGGTTGCAATGTCATTTGTGGATTCAAAGGCATTTCATCCCTCCGCGATGGCCTGCCCATTCTTTGACATACATCACACGCCTTGCAATATGATTTTGAATCCTGATGAAGGGTTGGCCACCACAACCCTGCACGTATAATTTTCTGCGTAGTTGCTCTCCCTACATAATGTCCTCCCGCAGCGCCCCCAGCCCTATACATGACGCGTCAACATGAACATGAAACTCTTTCTTCCAATCCAGGAAGACTAGAATCGGCGCGGTAACCATATTTTCTTTCAATATATCCAAGCTCTTCTTAAATTCATCGTTCCAACAGAACATGACATCCTTCTTTAAGAATTTTTCCATAGGGGTGGTGATCTCGGCATAGCTTTTGATAAACATTCTATAATATCCTGTATTTCCCAAAGTAGTGCACACCTGTTTCACACTCCTCATCGCTTCCAAGTTCAGTATCACCGTGATCTTCACGGGGTCTACCATTAGTCCTTGTCTAAAAACCACATGCCCCAATAGGTTCCCAAAAGGAACGCAAAACAGACACTTCTTGAGATTGAGCGTGATCTGGTATCTTCGATAGGTATCTAGCATCAGGCGCAAGCTTGCTACATGGCACTTAACCAGCCCAAATATAGTCTAGTCATCAAAATATACCTCCAAGAACTTATGAATAAATTCCTTGAATGTCGCAACCACCACGCGCGAAAATATTGCAGGCGCATTCTTCAATCCAAATGGCATTACAATGTATTGAAAACAACCCCACTCAGTCACGAAGGTGGTCTTTCTCCTATCCTCCGGCACGATTTTGATTTGGTGGTACCTAGAGAACCCATCACTAAAGGAATATACTTCCTAGCTGCCTACATTGTCCAACACTTCATCCGTGAACGAAGTCGGGAAAGGATCGTTCACACAAGCATCATTCAGTTTTCTAAGATCCACGCATATCCTTATCTCATCCTTTTGCTTCTTCTCTTGCACCACCATTGGAATTACCCAATCATATTCTTCCACAGGCTCAATGATGCCTGCCATGAGCATCTTGTCTAGTTGTAAGCAGACCTTCTCCTTATATTTTGGATTGAGACGGTAAGGCCTTTGCTTAACTGGCTTTGCATTGGGATTTAACATGATCTTCATCATTCCTAGGTCCCCAATTATTCCTTTTAGATCCGTAAACTTGGTAGGGAATAAGTCCTAGTATTCGCAGAGCAATTCAGTGACTTTATCCACTGTCGTGTCATCCCAGTAGTCTCCAATCTTTGCAAATTTGGGTTCTGCCTCCGTACCAATGTTCACTTGTTTCGTTCTCAACGGCGTGGTTATATCAGGGTTCTCAATCTGCGGTCCTTGAACCTCGCGGTGGCCTTCTGTTTCTGGAATGTTAATCTTCCACAGATCCTCGTCCTCTTCTTCAGCAGTTACATTATAACATTCGAGCATGCGACTTAGCTGAGTAGCCCATTCAGGCTGAATTAGGTCTAAAGGATCCTGCGGTATCCTAAAGATAGCCGCTTTCACCTCTTGTAGCGCTTCATGAATCCTTCACACAGGATATGCCATTCGCCTATCCCATGGCAGAGCTCTGTTTCTATATACCAATTCATTGGGATAACATCCAGGGTATGACAAAACAAGTGCACCCACTCAGGTTGGGGCTTTTCTCCATAATCCTGCGTCCACTTGGCCAGATGCACACGCGGATCATTCTGCCCATCATACTTGTTTGTCAGTCGCATCTTAGGCTTCCCAAATTGTGTTCTCATCATCCTCCTACATTCGCGCCAATCATCAAAGCTTCCCCCATCTTGCGGGTGTAGCACGTAGTGCCCCGTCCAAGGCCTCAAAGCACTGCTTTTTTAGTACCTCCCTTTCAAATGCATCCAAAAAGATATCCACCTCATTCATACCATCATAAATAGGTAGATTTATTACCTCTGACGACACAGAGCACAGTGACCAGGTCATCATGTTGCAATTCAGCGTAGTTACTTCATGTAACTGATTTTTCCAGTGTTCTATTTCTTCGTCAGAGTCCAAAGTTCAGGAACTCTGCGATCCCATGTAATCCTTCCATCCGTGGTGGGATTCACTGAATATTGGTCTTGTGCTGTTATCTTAGAGATACAGTCCAGGTCATCATCGCTCTCATAATCACGGACAGGTTGAGTATAGTGTGATCCTTCAACATGATCGACGAGTACTATTACGCGCAGCGATTTCTTCTCAAAGATCATCTTTCACTTCTTCATAATGATTACCCCATTCATGTCAGTAGCCCAATCAATTTCTAGGAGCACAGGATAGGGATTTTTGTCATATACTATCTCTATTACTTCAAAGTCAGCCAGTGCGCTCGCTCCCTGAATATCCATGGTCACCCCCTGCAGCCGCCCCATAGGGATGATTTTTTGTTGATTCATCATCCTTAGTTGAATCGAAGACCATTGCAGCATAGGTCTCCCCATTCACTCCCAATTTTGTTTTGGTAAGACATTTGCATCTGACCCCAGGTCCAAAATGACCTGATCCATTTCATACTCTCCTATTTGCACGATTAGTCTCATCTCCCGTCCCTTCCTTTTTTTATGCTTGCCAATCTTTCGTACTATGCGTAGATCACCTGGTGTGGTTCCAATGCATCTATTGATGAGTTCCTGTAATCCTTTCACAGCCCTACTGTCGCGTAGCAACTTCATACAGGTTTCTAGGAAAGTTGTGAGCATAGAGGGGTCCATCTCCTGCTCAGGCTTATCCTTGCTTCCTGAGGTGGAGGCCTCAACAAAACTCTTCTTAGCTTCCATGAAGGTCTCATGTGTGCCCTCCAAATTGAACTCAACCTCCTTCACTGGAGATTTTCAAACCCAACATTGTCTTCTGGTTGTTTCCCTTTATCATATCCCTTCGCAATTCCACTTTTGAGCACTATATTTACATTTGGATCTTCTTCGCGTGTCTCAAACCTCATCATCTGTAGGTTCTGAGTTAGCAAAGGTGGTAGCACCCCTTTGTCACGTATCCTAGCTATCAGCGTAGGACAGTCTTCTGTTTCATGATCAAATAGCATGAAATACTTGCACGACGGACACGTTGGATTAGTGCAATCGCGGGCATAGTGTCCTGGTCCTCCGAAATTATAGAAAATAAACTGTCCTCGACCTCTACCAGGTCCTCCTCTACCTAGCCTTGTCCACACCCCTAAAATATTGTCTGCACCATCCCTGCATTCTGGTCCCGCGTTTTTGCCTGAACCTTATAGGCAGGAATTCTATCCATCATCAATTCATAGCTCCTGCAAGTACGCTCATCAAGTCCTACTGGCCTACAAAAGTTGTAGAATAGTTGTTGCGATGCTTGTGCATACTTCTGTAGCAAGTGACAGTTATCCATGGCATGTTTTCCGTCTACCTGATAGATAGCGCACCATAATGCAAGCCCCACGCTAGGTCTTGCTTGAGCTTCTGGCCTTAAAGACATTGGTCCTCCTCCTACATTGTAGTTTGCAAAGACTGGGAAATGGTCTTTATCATGACCCTGACTCTTGCATTTCAAGAACCATACCTCCTCGTGTACCTCTGGTCGGACCATCCTGTCCTGCTTCAAACTTTGCATCTCAAGGCATAGATTCTTCAGCTGCACATGGATTTGCTGAACTCTTAGATTAGGATCTTACATCGGAGTCTCATGTAGTCTCATGGAAATCCCCAACCGTCCTGTCCTGCTTCAAACTTTGCATCTCAAGGCATAGATTCTTCAGCTGCACATGGATTTGCTGAACTCTTAGATTAGGATCTTACATCGGAGTCTCATGTAGTCTCATGGAAATCCCCAAGGCCTCTGCCTGAGTTGTTATCTTCTATTGCGACAACGCACTCCTTAAGTGTGGTAGTAGTGAAGCCACAAACCACTCACGATGCTGTCCATCAGTCAAATTCATGTTGGCTTCACGAATTGTGCATTTCAACCTTTGATCTAGTTCCCAAGGTGTCTCGCTTGGTTGCATCGCGATATCTTTGAATCCCACAATCGACTGCACCTCAAATTTAGGCCTACTAAATTCTCTATTTAGTGCTGCCTGGATGTCTGCTACTCCAGCATTCGGGTTATCGTTAGAGTACTTAATGTACCAGGTTAGCACGTGATCTTGCAGAGCACTAACCAAGGTCACGTTCTTCATATGATCATCTGTAACACCTTGAGCTTCCCATACAGCCCTCACAATGAACCAGAATTGGTTTGGGTCCTCACTTCCCATGCCTTTGAACAAAGGCAACTTCACTGTATTTTCCATACTAAAGTGCGGTGGAAATGGAGGTGGTACGAGCGAAGTTAGAGGTGAGGGTGGTGAAGTTGGAGGTGGTGTGGGCGGAGCCAGTATTCGCGGGAATCCTTGTCTTATTAACTAAATAGAACTTCGTGGAGAAACCTTCGCTATTCCTTCTTCGTCACTTCACAAAGGTGAAGGGCTATACTCTGGACCCTTTTTCCCTTCGTTCCTATAATTTTTTCCACTTTTTGTAGTTCCAAACATCAAGGTAGCTACATAACCCATTTTTCACACAACAACATTTTAATCCAAGTATTCAAATATTTTACGTACTTACCTCGCGGTCCTTTGAAAAAGCGTCGCTCCGCCTTGCTATAGCTGACTGAGGTGTCGACCGTGAATTCAATCACAAATCCTCCTATGACACGATTGAGCCAATGATCAACAACGCGGGTGATCTTATCCTCCGATGCTTCCAACCTTCGCACTAACTCCGAGGTCCACACAATAGGACCGTCAAGTTTCCACCTTCCTTGGCTATCTGCTAACTTCATGATCCACTCTTATAGCTCAGTAGGGAAGAAGCAGAAAAAGATCTCGTGGATCTCTGTATATAGGTATTTGTCCAATCACTGTTCTTTTATCAGTTGCGGATTTCCATTCTATTATGCTGTGAATTCATGGATTTTTCTATCCAACCAATCTCCAATCTCCTTCTTAGTTGGATTCCAGTGATACGACATCACACATCTCTTATGCAGATACCAGTCCCAGCAATGGAACCATTTGTTGGCTTGAGGGGGCCTGACCCAAGTTCAACGTTAATTAGCCAAACAAATCCCTACACTACTGGCCCTTTCGGCATCAGCCCACGGAGCACGGACCGAAGTCTCACCCGAAGCAATATGGGGGGATGCTGGAACCAAGTTTCCGCACCCTGAGATGGTTGTGATGTCATTTAATTCCCTTTATCCCTGCCTTCGTGCAGGTTGCTTCGCTCTAGGGCTTGCAAGACAAACCCTGTGTTTCGTTCTTCAATACCTCTGTGAAAGGATACGATCATCCTTCGCGCAACCCGAGCCTGCTACTCAGGTACTTTTGCGCTGCTATGGCAACGTGCCGTACAAATTCCCCAATTAATCTAAGTGCCTTGTTTATCTTATCAAACAATTATGATTATCCCCGCGTAAACAAATATTCGTTTATGCATTTAGTTATTCAATGTAATTTCATTCATTCGCGCACCATATAAGCATAATAAAGAAAATTCATACATAACATATCAAGATGCATCAACAGAAAAAAGACATAGAAATTGCAAAATATCTCTCTTTATTAATATCTTCCAAGGGGTTACAAACTCTATCTACCCTGTGCACACGGCTGCAGGGGTCCGTGCACTCAACTGCGGACTTCTACCCTAGGCCTCTGCACACTCAGCTACAGAGCCTCTACCTACACTACAACCCAATATTTATACTTCTTTCTCTAAAGCTATGACTCTCTTACATCATCCATCATTGTCTCTCCAACTACTTAGAGCTTAGCTCTTTTTATACAATGCCATGGTCCGCGGATGATGGGTAGATCTCTTACAGCTGAATTTACTTTACAAAACTAAGGGCGGACTACCCTTTATGAAACATAGCACCTTCATGCTTCGCGACCACAAAATGTGGAGCCTTTATGATAATATTATAAAAATTGACTTAAACATGAGCTTTTAGCCCCAAAACTGCCCATGGGGGATCTCTCTCCCAACAAGAGATGTGGAAGGTCCCTGATCAAGATTGTAGAAAGGGTATGCCAAGAAAGTTTAGTTCAATAACTTGGGAAAGGTGAGATATGATGGAGTTTGAAGGTGGTGTTTTTCATAGTGGAAGAAGGTTTTGAGATGGAAGTGATAGAGGAGAGAGGTTTTCACTGGTACCTATAGTCGATTGAAGTGCAGCAAAGGAGATAGCGAGAAGTCATAGGAGAAGGAGGAGTAGTGGAGATCATAGGAGTCTAGATCGAGCATGCATTGACATACCATGTATAGAAGGAGAGGAATGGGAGCCTTCATAGCACAAGACAACAATAACAAAGAACGTGCATCATGAGGATCCTACTCAAAATATGCCTTGTGCCAATCCCGCGACCCTACGCACACCTATTTACATAGAGGTAAGTTCTCCTAGTAGCGTGTTGTATATTGCATTTAGTCTAGGAAGTGGAGGGAGCCAACATAGTACCCATGGTTAGACTATTCAGTTAGGAGGGAGTGGATCACAAAAGATACTAGTTGGATCTAACATAACATTGCTAGGAGCTAGTAGACAGAGAAGAATGGAGGAAACTTTGAAGCTGTCAATTTTCATGGTGCTACGAATGAAGACCTTGAACAATACTCATTTTTTTGTGAGATGGTTTACAATGCTAATAATGTCCAAGATGAAAATGTCAATATTTTACAAATAGGAACTACCTTTAGAGATTGTGCTTTAGATTGGTATATGAAATATAAGAGAAATTCTCTACCTGCACATCCAAGGTCATTGTTGGGAATTAAGCAAGCAATGATGAAGGAGTTTTGCATGTCTAAGTCTACATATGAGTGCATAACAAAGTTGAAGGAGATTAAACAAAGGATGGATGGATGAATTTTGGATTATGACCAATATTTAAAGTAATATTGGGCAAATTGTCATTCGAAATACCTGATGAGCAACATAAGGAATGGTTTATTACGGGTATGTCGCCTCATAATCATGTGTCGCTAACTCAACATGATGTTTGGATCTAGTAAGAATAAATAGAAAGAGCAATCAAATTAGAAGCATCCCTAGTAGTCACAACAACGAGAGAGAATCGTGGTATAACTCAGCTTCAATCACTGATAATTGTGCTTAATTTTTAGTTACAAAATTTGGTGAAGGGGAAAGGACCACACATAGATGTTTGGTGTATGATTTGTAGAAAGGAAGGGCACCACACGAATGAATGCCTCATACTGACTGAATATATGGTGACTGATTCTGCTAATCTGATGGAACATGGAAAAGGATTATGGTGTGATATTTGTAGTGTGGGGTTATATAACCACAACTTGATCGATGATGTAGAAGTATGGGACTTCTAGAACATTGTTTTGTGACTTCTACAAGTCTATTGGTCATGAAATTCATCATTGCAAGCATTTGGATCTAATGTGAGATCACATCATGTATACTTATAAGGTGCAAGGAGGACAAGATATTATGGCATAGAACTAGAATTAGGCTGACAAACGTCAAGGTATGATGGGAAAAGGACCTGCAGGATTTGCAGGACCTGGATGAGGATGAGGGGTGTTTGGACAAGGAAGGGGACTGATCATACTATTTTTAGCTTGGTAATCTTACTAGAGACTCTCCTAACCCATGTTCAACATGTACATATTACCAAGCTTTGGACCATGCGATGAAGGAATATCCTTATCTACTTGCGAAAATTTAGCAGAAGAAATGGAAGGACCTATAGAAAGTGACAACAGATCCACGCTACGATCAATCACAGGTAAAATTTGTTACACATGGAGGGACTAAGACTGGAGTGGATGCTGGTAAGAAAACGAATACCAACCAGCAATGGGTATGGAAACTGACAAAACCACCCCTGAATTTTAATCCTCAGAAGGAGGAGGACACCTATAGAAATGCACACATAGACATGATCACGATAGACTAGGATGCCTTAGAAGATTGTCTAATATATGATTTGCCCTGACTCTAGGATAAAACAACTGTAAAGGGCTCTAAAGGAAGAGATAAACCTATTAGAGAATTTTTGAAGAGCTACTTGGAGTTGATGTAGAACGATGGAGCTCTACAGAGGTTGCACACGTTGATTGACCAGTGTGCAAAGGAGCTATATAAGGGAGTGACCCAAATACCTAGGCATGTATTCAATAAGGTCACACGAAAGACCGAACCAATGGAGAATTTAGGTTTGATGCATAAATATGAGCTTATGATATGGATAATATTATTCTTGATTTGGTTTTGATGCCAATATTCTATCGAAGAATACTTGGGAGATGATGGGGAGGCCCAAGTTGAATTTGTCCCATATAGAGCTTAGATTGGAAAATTAGTATAGAATTTTTCCTATTGGTAGACTGTCAAATGTGGAGGTAGATATTGATGGGGTTACCAGTGTGGTTGACTTTGAAGTTATTGAAATTGTTGATGATATTGATCCTTATCCAACTCTGTTAGGAATTGATTGGGCCTTTGATAACCAAGTGATCATTAACTTGAAGAAAAGGAAGATGATTTTTGAGTCTGGGGATGTTCGAGTGATTGTGATGTTAGATCTAAGTGAATGATAATGGTGGAGTATGTCTGAGAAGATGGATGGAAAGGTACTAGAAGAGATATACAAGATCACTGCATGTAGGGAAGATTATGTCAACCTGACTACAGATGGAATGATGAGTTAACATAACATTGGTTTGTGTGCTTCAGATTCTGAAGAAGGGTTGGAAAATTGGAAGAACTAGTTGCACTAGGTCTCTACCAATTAGGTGTGCACTTATCACAATAAGGTGGGTTAGGACAAAAGTGCATTTTCCCTTGAGGTATGATGGGCTAACCGATGTTGGATATTTTTTTTATGAATTTGAATAGAAGATACCTAAGCAATTAAGATTACTAGCTTTAGATGTCGCCTTGAAAGCCACTCCTACATGTTTATGGGTCAGGCATAAGGCTAATATAAACACATCGATGAAATGTAAGAATCTAATGTGTATTAAATTTGGGTATAAATATAAGGTTAAGGGAGTTAAGTACATAGGGTTGGACTACCCCACAACCCATGTGAAAGGTGTGTTGCAACATGGTAAAAAAGGAAGATAACACATTAGGAGTGGGCTCACATATTCATGCACACCCTAGATACCACTCCCTAGAAATGGTGTATGGAACTGGAAGTGTGAAGAGACACTGTGAAATGGGAGGAGATGACTCAAGTTTTAAGGCCATGTTCAATGTTACAGCGGAAGAAAAGGAGCTAGGTTGTGTACTTAAGGTGTTAAAGTAGAAGATCTTTTCATTGGAAAGTTGGTCTGAATAGAAGATGGTGCAAGTGTGTCCTACTCATCAACACTTACAATAGGTATGATATTTTATGGAATATTATAATGTTGCATAGGATCTTGACGGAGACGAGGATTTGAGGGACTTACACATCCTAGAGACTGAAAGAGAGCACATTGTATCTGGACTCGAGTTGGGAATGAACGATTACTCCAAGTTGATTAAAATAAAGAAAGTAAACACTGCAAGTGAAGAGAATACAAATATGGACTTGATTGGGGACTAATGGGATGGAAAAACTCTAGAGAAGATACCAGATTTGTTATGGGAGTATCAATAATTTTTTCTTAAAACCTTTGTCAAGATGAAGGGCATAGAGGATGAGATGGGTGAAATGCAGATTCCTCTCAAGTTGGATGCCAAGCCATTTAAACAAAGACCATACATGCTCAATTCGATGCATAAATAGAAGGTAAAGAAAGAGATAGACGGAATTTTGGACGATGGGATCATTAAGCTAGTGGAGGAATCATAATGGATAAGCCCTATGGTAGTTCAAAACAAGAAAGTAGGGGAGATCAGGACTTATGTGGATCTCATAAAACTCAATGATGCCCACATACATGATCTGTTTCCTACTCCTTTTATGGATGAAGTACCTGACAATGTTGTTGGTCAAGAGGCATATTATTTCATTGTTGTATTCTCCGGGTATCACCAGATCTGGATTGTTAAGGAATAAAGTCATAAAACTACCTTTGCAATAGAGTGGGGTTGCTTTCAGTATTCTATAATGCCCTTGATCCTGAAGAATGCACTTGCTCTATTTTCCAGAATTTTTGTTGCAACTTTTAAGGAATTTATCCATAACTTTTTGGATGTTTATCTAGATGAATGAACAATGTTAAACCTATTACAAAAGCACATAGAGGTATTGTGGTTGATGCTAGACAAATGCAAGAAATTGCATATTTTATTGTATCTCAACAAATGTAATTTTTGTTCCTCTTTTGGCTTATTATTAGGTCACAATGTGTGTGCACAAGAATTATTAGTGGACCCTGCCATTAGGGGAATTTTGAGGTCTAAAATGGGCTTCCTAAGGAAGTTTTAAAATAATAGTGGAAACAATAAAATAAGATTAGATTACATCATCAAATTTTAAAGGGAAAAAATAAAAAACTATTTTTTCAACTCGTATTTTCAACTTATCGCCCAATGGGATTACTCAAATTTCAAGTAACAACACTCGTTGGATACCTGATTTGATTGCTCATCCAAGGAGTACCCATGTTGCATACTTTCGATGAACTCTGCTACATGAAAAATGTGATTGCAATCACATTTTTTCATGTATTTCTCATTTTTCATGTAGCAAGGTCCATCGAAAGTATACAACATGGGTACTCCTTAGATGAGGAATAAAATTTTGCATCCCATGAGTATCCCCGCTCGAAATTTGAGTAAAAAGTTAGGGAGATAAGTTGAAAATACAAATTGAAAAAGTAGTTCTATTATTTTATTATTTTTAAACTTTTTACTTTTTTACTCCAAAAATTGTGAATCATCCCCCATGGTTGACATCATAATCTTGAATCCTATTGGTTCTTATAAATTTTATTTTAGTTGTACGTTTTTCTTAGGATGCCCATTTTAGACCTCAAAATTCCCCTAATGAAAGTTTGCAATCATAGTGGATCTACTTCCTCCTACCTCCATTCGATAGTTACGTGTTATTCTGGGTCATACTAGTTATTACCAGAAGTTCATAAAGGGATATGATTACATAACTACACCTATGTTGACCATATTGAAGAAATAGGTTCCTTCCAGAAGGACAAAGGAATGTCAATTGGCCCTAGATACTTTGAAGGAGAAGATAGTTAGCACACCAATTTTGATATTTCCTTATTGGAGCAAAGAATTTCATGTGCATTTGGATGCTTCCTATATTTCTTTAGGAGTTGTATTAACGTATCCAGTGGAAGTGGATTTGGATCATCCAATTGTATTTGTGAGTATAAATATATCAACAACCGAATAAAATTACACCACTATAGAGCACGAAGGGTTGGCTATGGTCTATGACTTGTATAATTACATAACCTACCTTCTAGGAGGTAAATTTAAGCTCTATACAAATCATTCAACATTGAGGTACTTGGTGAACAAGCTTGTGTTGGGGGGTGCATATATAGATGGTTACTATTGTCAAACATGGATGATTGAATGTAGGTCAAGACCATTTATCCTCGATTGCCATAGGAGAGGAAGCTCAAAAATTAGAAGAAAACCTACCAGATGCCCAACTATTCATTGTTACAATGGTTGACGACTAAGTTTCTAAGATTGCTTAGTTGCTTAGTATTAGATTTGCTCCAGCTAAGTATAATGTTGTGCAAAAGAAGTAGTTAGTTGTCAAGTCTGCAAACTACTAATTGATTGTAGGTTTCTTATACAAGTTAGGGACTGATGGGATTTTACAAAGGTTCATCTTACAACATGAGCATCCAATGATCTTGACAGAGGCACATGATGGCATAGAAAGAGGAAATTATGCAGGGTGAGCTACTGCAAATATGATTTTGGGGGTAGGACCATGGTGGCCAACGTTGCATGCAGATGCTAAAGAGTTTTGTATAAATTACGATGCTTTCTAGAGGGTCAAAAAACATTCAAGGAGGGACAAGATTCCTCTAGTGCCACAGGTTACTCTCCAATCTTTTGATAAGTGGGCCATATATTTTGTGGGTCCCATCAACCCACTAGCTAAGAGATTATGCATAAGGTACATCATTACTGCTACAAATTATTTGACTAGGTGGGCTAAAGAAAAACTAGTAAATGATTGCAATATTGATACTTTTGCACAGTTTATGTTTGAGTTTGCAGTCACTAAGTTTGGTTTTCCTAGGATATTGATGAGTGACCAGGGAACTCATTTCCTCAATAATACTATTGAAGCATTAACACAAGAGTTTGAGATATATTACCAAAAGAGTACACCCTATCACCCCCACGCCAATGGTATAGTGGAAGAGTTCAATAAAATTTTGGATAATGTGCTCACCAAAGCATACAATGCAAACATAGATGATTTGGATCTTTGAATTCCAATGGTACTTTGGGCATGCCAAACGAGTTGCAAGTGTTTGATAGCACACACACCTTTTAGGTTGATATATCGCTAAGAAGTGGTGATGCCAAAGGAGTTCTTGGTACCTAGTTTGTGCATTGCATCTTGTGTCACAGATGATAGAATAAGGTGCTTCAAAACATAGGCTTGAAGAGTTGATGTAGATGCAAGAGGGTCATATGCTCACAAGATTTCATCAAAATGTATAGAAGGCTTGGGATAAATCTTTACATGATTGATGCATTAAGAAGAAGATATTTCAACTAAGAGACCTAGTTTTTCTTTATGATAGTAATTCCTAAAGCACCCTGGCTCTTTGGTTCAACTTGTTCCCAAGAGGTTTCATGTTTCTTTATGATGTACTTCTCCTTTGGTGCAACTTGTTCCCAAGTTCAAGAATTTAATATTTTTTTGATGTACTAATGTTAATCTTTTGATTATTTTAAACTTTTCTCAATGAAGATTCTTATTTTATATTATTATTTCATAGTTGATCATTTTGTATAAAAGAAATTACTTGAGATTGACATATTTCTTAGGAAGAGAAACCATTTTCACATCCTTCATGAACGTTACATTTTAATCATTGATATATTTCTAGGGGTCATCAAGATCTGGTTGTTCTAATGGTATTATTTGGTGCATGGGGAAGTGACACAAGTTTGAGGAGTATGCCAACAAATCCCCCTTATATATTGCCATTTTTAACACCTGCGATCAAATGAGGTGTCACTCAAGGTACACCAATGGGTATGTATAGCCTTTAAATGTTATGAAGGAAATAGGGGAAATGGAGATAGCTATAGTTTAAAGTAAACCACCCCAACAAGTGCAACTACCACATTGATCCGGATTTAAACAGGAACGCAATAGATTACAAAGATAACCATAAATACAGAGATGCGATAACCATAAAAACAGAGATGCAGCGGAAATAATACTTCATTTCAATATTGTAAAATACTGAATATGCTTACAAACAGAAATGGAAAGAAACTAGCTAGGGCGATGGTAGCTATCTCTGAGAAGAGATGTGCGGCTACATGCCTCTGAACTGTTCCGAACTGCGTTACAATGAGGCTTGAAGGCCTATTTATTGTTGAGAAACAATGGACAACCCTTAACATTCCAAAACCTAACCCTAGGAGATGAAACGCCAAACTGTGGGCCCCGTTTGGGTAAATTGGTACATCAACTTCCCGGGGTCGTAACTTTGGCATACGATCTCCGTTTGACGCGTACAATAGCTCATTAGAAAGATCTATCCGAGCACTACCACTTTGGGAAGGGAAACATCAGTCCATGGACCCATGTTGCCCCCAGATTTCCCAAAAAACGTCGTTTAGGGCCTCAAAACGGCTCCGGAAGTTCAGGACCCGAAAAACTGCTAAAAATAGTAAACTGTGCTACAATTTAGGAAACTGAAAAGACTGAAAGAGACAGTTGTGGGGGTCCAAATGGGTTGGTGGGTGGCCACCAACATCCACCTGGATCATTCCTCCCCCCTTAGGAAGCAATGGTCCCCATTGCGTTGAGTTCCTCCATCTGCTGAACTTGTCCTGCAACCTCTGATGTGTCCAGTGATGGTGGGAAGCATGATCGACGATGGTCCACATTGAACATTTGGTGCAGGGGAAGGAATGGAGGAATGATGTGCTCCAAAGCATTGTTCCCCATAGCCTTGGTACTGTTGTAAGGACCATGTCGGAGTGGTCTGAGCTTGTGATGGGTTCTGGTAAGGCGTTCTTTCTGTCGATGTAACCAGACTTTGTTGCCCACCTGAAACTTGTGTGGTACCCATGTGGGTGAGGAGAAGTTGTTCCTGTGTTTTGTCATGACCGTATCCCTTTGCTGCTGCTGCTGCGTGGAGGAACCCTTTGTAGGGGTCATGGATGTAGCAACGATCTTCCCCTTATTTTGGGAGTGAACCAGACAGATGAATTTCCTGGTCTGTGATATGAGCTTGCTGCCTTTCTTGGTAGTGATCAAGGATGTGGCAGTAGGTGGGGCTACCTCTGGTATCCTGTATAATGAATTATTCAAAGAAATAATGACAGCACGAGGCCTTGACTCATACACAGCATGTCGCCGCCATAAGTATGGCTAGCCTAATAGTACATCACAAACATCCAGAGGTGTAACATCACACAATACCTCGTCTGTGAAGGGTTTGATGATGTAGGGAAGGCGGCACTGCTGGCGAACTTTGAGATCTCATCCTTCATGAAGCCACCCGATACTGTACGGCTGCGGGTGTGGTGTAGTCGATAGGCCCAACCGCTTCACGACCTCTGCTGAAACCAGGTTCTTTTGGCTACCACTGTCAACAATGAATCGCAGTGGTGAACCCTTCACCCACATCTGTGAGTGGAAAAGACGCTCCCCCTCCTCTGGATCTTCGGGCTCATTTTTCTTGATCTTGGCGGTGGCAACAGTGGCACTGGGATCCGCATCAATGATCTGCTTCCCTTTGCCATTTCCTTTGTCGGGTTCTGGCTCAGGATCGGAACATGCATCTGATTCGGAAGCCTTCAACTCGGCCACCAGCGACTGCTTGGTCCGACACTCACTTGTGTTATGAGTGGGACTCTTGTGGAACTCACACCACTTTCCTGTGTCCTTCTTCGGCTTCATGGTGTTGTTCTTTTCTTGCGGCTTCGACGGGTTGCCTTGGGTCACCCCGCCTTGGCTTTGTCCTTTGGGCTTTGGATTTGTAGATCCAAAGTCTCGCTTCTTCTGTTTGAACTTTTGCTCAATTTTGACAGCGTATCGGTATGCTGTGCCGAGTGAGGGGATGTTCAAGAACCCCATCTCTTCCTGGATGTACTTGTGCAGGCAGCCACGGTATTTGAGTACCAGATGTAGCTCAGAATCTTTGATACCCAACTGTGTGCGAAGGGTATGAAAAATGTTTGTGAACTCCGGCACATCTTGGTCTCGTCCCTGCCGTAGTGTGGTCCATTTGATGTATTTGTCCTCATAGGTTCCGACAGGGTAGTACTGCTCCTTGATGGCATCCCAGAAGTCATTCCAAGTGGGTGCGGCTGAAAATAGTGAGCCTGTACTTTCATCCTTCTGCTCGCAGTAGGTTTCCCACCAGTCCTTGACGTGGGGGGCTGCTTTGAGAAGAGCGAAAACGATCTTTTCTCGACTTGAAAATTCATGAACAGAAAAATACCCATCTAGCAGATTTAACCATTTATCTACGGCATCTACATCTATTTGACCCTCGAATATGGGGATTTCAAAATTAACTTGTACCTTGAAGGGTGTGGCATTTCCAGAGTCGCTGTTAGAAGTCGATGCGTCGCCTCTGGGTAGCCGCTGAAGAATCTGCGCAAAGCTATCCATCATCACGTTCCTTTGCCGCTCGAGCGCTTCTTCGAGCAAGATTTTGATAGGATCTCCTGCCCCCTCGTCTTTCTTCTCATCCGCCATGGGAGGCCGTCGGGATTTGCGAGGCTGGTCTTGCAAAGGTTCGACCAGTTCAAGCCCTAACTCCTTATATCCCGACCTCGTTGGGGACATGCAAAGAAAAACAGAGAAAAAGCAGACCGCTCTGATACCACTGATCCGGATTTAAACAGGAACGCAATAGATTACAAAGATAACCATAAATACAGAGATGCGATAACCATAAAAACAGAGATGCAGCGGAAATAATACTTCATTTCATTATTGTAAAATACTGAATATGCTTACAAACAGAAATGGAAAGAAACTAGCTAGGGCGATGGTAGCTATCTCTGAGAAGAGATGTGCGGCTACATGCCTCTGAACTGTTCCGAACTGCATTACAATGAGGCTCGAAGGCCTATTTATTGTTGAGAAACAATGGACAACCCTTAACATTCCAAAACCTAACCCTAGGAGATGAAACGCCAAACTGTGGGCCCCGTTTGGGTAAATTGGTACATCAACTTCCCGGGGTCGTAACTTTGGCATACGATCTCCGTTTGACGCGTACAATAGCTCATTAGAAAGATCTATCCAAGCACTACCACTTTGGGAAGGGCAACATCGGTCCATGGACCCATGTTGCCCCCAGATTTCCCAAAAAACGTCGTTTAGGGCCTCAAAACGGCTCCGGAAGTTCAGGACCCGAAAAACTGCTAAAATAGTAAATTGTGCTACAATTTAGGAAACTGAAAAGACTGAAAGAGACAGTTGTGGGGGTCCAAATGGGTTGGTGGGTGGCCACCAACATCCACCTGGATCACACATGACGCAGATATATACATTAAACACGAATATATTCATATGCCCTTACTACATATATTAAAGCATTCCCAACATCTACAATAGGTATTGGTTGATGTTGGCATTGTTGTGTTTCTAAATTTGGTTATTATTCACACTACGCTCACTAAAATCCCAGGTGCATACTGGCCCTTGTGGCAATGCCTACGGAATAAGCGAGGTCTCACCCGAGGCACATATGGGGGGCTGCGAGAAACAAGTTTCTGCAACTTGAATAGGAATGGGAATCTGCTTTGGGCCATCATCCTACCATGTCTAAACCCAAGTTTGCACATAAAATCCCTTCAAAAATACTAGTAGAAAATATGAACCATTATCAATAGCAAAAATAAAAAAGATAAAGGGTTCACCAATTATCCTTAGCAAAACATTCTATTCATTCAACCAGTATTACCGTAGATAAAAACTACACATGAAAGAGTTCATCATGCAAACATAGAACACAAACATATAGAACTCCAACCATCATTCTTATTACCAAAAATGGTTCCAAATGTGTTACACCCACCCTTACCATAGGGTTCCTCTCGGATCACCAAACTAGTTCAACATTACAAAGTTACAAAATTTTCCCACACCCATAGTTACCAACCAACCACCTATTGATTAGAGAAATAATTAGGCAACCCACAAAGGCATGAACAAAATAAAATAGAACCAAAAAAACCCCCATCCTATCAACTTTTTTTGACTTATACAAAATTACATGAAAATATTACCATGGACAATACTCTAGTAAAAGCTATTACTGTGGGCAGTTAAATTGTTATTTATTAAAACTAGATTAACCCAAAACACAGAATTTGAATTTTTTCTTCAAATTTGGTACTTTCCTGCATGTCCGATGGCTCCCTTTTGTGTTCCCAACTGTGTGATTCTCCATTACATGTTCTTGTTGTGTGCTAAGTCATATCAATGCAATATTACAATGCATGGTTTATACTCCTTTCTCCTGTGCATGCACAAACACAACTTCTCCAAAAGTTGCCTCCAAAAGCCCCACCAACAAACAATGAATTGAACTCTTGCTCCCTGGTCACACCTACCACCATTCACTATTGTTGGTTTTTTTGTCAATAGTAGGAATCTCTGCATAGATGAAGGCATATGTTTCTTCACGAAAATCTACATGCCTCCTCTCAGCGCATGGAACGACAGTTCCTTTTCAATGTTTTGGTCCACCCTCAAGAAACCACTCAGATACTACTATTCATATTCTTCCCATAGATATATATTACAGGAAATGTCATGATAGATAACCTAACCTAACCATACCTCCCCATTTGTAATATTTCTTAGAGCAATTTTATTTGTATCCAATAGTGTCATATACTCCTAAAATAACTCTTGATGTTCAATTGAAACTCCTGACTTCTCTTTGTCCACTAACTTAGCTCTAATATTCCTAAACCTCCAATGATGCCTAACATTGCAACACCCCATAACCTCAAATCTCTTCCTACAGAACCTATGCTCCATTCTTACTATTGCACTGAATGAATAACTTTGTCGCTTCTCCTTATATAACCAATTCTCTATACTACAATTCCCCGTAATCGCATGGTTATGGGAAATCTCTCTCTCACTATGGCATGATGTGAATCTCTAACTCACGAATATGACTTACTAAGAAACTTCCATTGCACTAGGGGAGGATGTGGTGGGCACGCGCCTACGCATGGTAATTGTCCCACCTCATCTTAGAACTGTTAGGTCCAACTTACAGTGGTGGGTTGATGGGCGCCTACCTACACGTGGTAATCCTCCCACCTCACCTTAGAACTGTCTAGTACAACTTACTTTCGAGTGGTGGGTGCGCGCCTACGTGTGGTAATCAACGACTTAAAAATTATCCTCTTCGAGGGGAAACCTCCTTTACATTACATAGATGAACAACTCTTCGTTGATACAAATGATAGGACCTCCTTGGTATATATAGGAGTCTAAGGTGTCACAATATAATCAGAGCCTAGATAAAAATAATAATGTAAGGGCACAACAATAACAATAGTTGTCTTCTATGGGGCACAACAATAACAAAATGGGGGATACATGAGCACAACAATAACAATAGGGCACTACACTAACAATAAAAATAAGGGGGATACATTAGTATTATAGGGACCTAACATGCCCCTCTCCTTTGAACAAGTGTTGTTCTTAATGCTTGAGTAGTTTTGAATGCTTCTGTATAAAATTATCATCCTCCCATATGGAATATTTAGCGGGTAAGTTCTTCCACTTAATGAGATACTCTGAAATTAATTGATTATGTAGCTATTGGGTTCTTGTTTCTATGATTGCTTCCAGCTCAAATATGAATCTTCCTTCTTCGTCCAGTTCTAGAAACACTGTTTGAATTGGGAGCTTGTCACCAGTAACCTTCTTTAAGCATGAAACATGGAAAACAGGGTGTACTCGGGAAGATGCAGGAAGCTCCACTTTGTATGCAATAGTACCAATCTTTTGCAACACCTTGTAAGGACCATAGTACTTGGGTGTTAATTTATTATCCTTCTTAGATTTCTTGAGGGACATTTGTTTATATGGTTGAAGCCATAAAAATACCCAGTCACCTACATCAAAACTTCTTTCGCTGCGATGATGATCTTCCTATTGTTTCATTCGATTCTACACCAAAATGATGTTATCTATTAAGAGTTGGAGAACTTTTTGTTGATGCTCGATGTGATATTCCATTGCTTGAACCTTAGAATTTTCTCTTAAAGATGATGTGATGGATGGTGGATGATATCCAAAAGGTGCCATAAATGGAGTCATTTTTTCCATAGTATGGAAGGAAGTGTTATACCAGCATTCAGCCAGAGGTAACCACTTGACCCATTATGTTTTTTTATTAGATACAAAGCAATGAAGATGTCCTTCCAAAAAAAATTTATCTTTGTCTTCCTGTCAAATTGAAAATGATAAGATGAGCTATGAGCTAATTGAGTACCAAGACAAGAAAATAATTTTGTCCAAAAATTTCCAATGAAAATGGGATCTTTGTCATTTACAATAATCTTTTGGCTTTCATGTAGCTTTTGAATTGTTTAGATAAATTTAGTAGCAACTGTACTGGCTTTAAAAGGATGAGATAATGAAAAAAATTGTGCATACTTGGTAAGTCTATCAACTACCACCATGATGTCTCTCTTTCCTTTGGACTTGGGTAAACCTGTGATAAAATCCATCAAGACCTCCTCCCAATGATGACTTGGAATGGCTAAAGGTTGTAACATACTTGGGATCTTAATTGTCTCAACTTTATTTTGTTTCCAAACCAAACATTCTGCCACAAAATCCTGAATATCAGATTTAAGGCCATCCCAAAAGAATTCCTTCTTGACCCTATGGTAAGTTTTTAAAAATCCTGAGTGCCCTCCTAAGGTGAAGGTGTTCAATTCCAAGAGAATATTTTGTTTTAGTTTGGAATTCTTACAATGACATAAGTGATCTTTGTACCATAACGAATCATTTTTCCATCTAAATGTATCAGATGTACTGGGATATTGTTGCAACTTTTGAATGAGTGTCCAAACCTCTTCGTCATTCTTCCATTCATCCCTTGCTTTGGTTATCCAATCAGGTTGGATAATAGAAATGGAACAAATAAATTCTTCCACATCCTCATCCTTTCAAGTGAGTGCATCTGCAAAAAAAAATCGCTACCCTTTTTTGTAGATAATTTCAAAGTCATAACCCAACATCTTTATGACCCATTTTTGTTGTTCTTCTTGTTGAGATTGCAACAAGATGATGGAGCTTAGTGAAAAGAGTCACCTTCACTAAGTGGGCCCGCAGGCAAATTATGGCACAAGTTCTATTTTTGATCCCAGCAGGGATGATCACAGTGTGGGTGACCACAGTATGAGTGATCACAGTGTGGGTGACCATAGTGTGAGTGATCAAAGTCTATTTTTAGACTGGCTGTCAAAAATAGAAAAGTCAAATGTTATTGTCTCATAATAATATTTGGACTATAAACTTGATCTTATTCTCTTGGAGCACTTCAGGATGAGCTACGGATGTGGTACATGCAGATCCCAGAAGGAAATACGTGGTTACCTATGGGATGACTAATATTTTCATGTAGAACTTCAGTTAGAATTCAAGTGAGTTGAGTTTAGTGGACTGGAGGTGCAGTTGATGGAGTTGTGTTCAGTTTAGCTTTATTAAATTGGTTGTATTTAGTCTAACTGGCAAATAGACTAGAGATGAGTTGGGTGAATTAGTTATTAATTAATTCACAAGTTATTAACTCATAATGCAACTATATAATACATCAGTTAACTCAGTTGCATGTCAGTGCATGTTCAGTTCAGCAGGGAAAGGTGTTAGAGAATCAGATTGCTATCAGTTGTGACTATAGTTGTGCATCAGATCTTGCACAATCAGAGGGATTGAGTATGCCAATGAATTGGCCAATATCAAGATTTGTAGCCTGTGCTCACGTCCAACACAGTGTGAGTGATTCTTTGCAGGTGAAATACTAGTTTGGTAAACCATTCTCATCAGTTCTTGAGCAGGTATTGAGCTGGAGAGGCAGGCAAGTAGTGGAATAGATTTGGAGATCAGATCTGAGATGTATTGTGTGTAACAGGTGGAGCTGGTACTGGATTGCTTGTGATAAGCATTGTACTTTGTAATGTTACATGTTCTCAATCATTAATATACAGATAGTGTGGGGTTTTTAGCGAGATGCTTTCCCCGGGTTACATACTGTGTTAATGTGTGAATGCTCTTGATGTTTTATTGTTATTGATGCTTCTATATTGATGATCAACGTAGAGGAGCTTATGTATTGTGTATGTATTCCGCAATAGTACATGATCAGGATAATCTCTATTGAATATGTGTTAAATTATTCAAAATTTCTACATGGTATCGGAGCTGTTGATCATCAGATCTACTATTCAGGAAGTGTTTACATTCTATTTCTTCAGGCAGAGTCTGTAATCGGGCTAGGTAGCCTCTGGATTCATCCTTCCTTTGGAAGGTGAGATATCCGGTGAATGCCCATACAGTCAATCTTTGTACGAGAAATATTGTGTTCTCATGAATCTTAGATCCGAGGCGGTTGAGTTGGTTGCTGGTGGAATTCGAATTTGCAGCAGTGTTTTCTTGGTGACAACGCAGCAATGTCTTTCAACGGATTGCGATTGGAGTATGCTCTTGAGGGCAGCTCAAACTATATTGCATGGAAGGACAGGATGGAGGCAGTATTGGATGATAACGGGCTGAAGGAGTTCATAGAGACGGATGTCCCAAAGCCTACTGATGCTACTCAAGCTGATGCTTGGCAAAAGAAGACCGCAAAATGTCGAAGGATTCTGTTGGAGGGCGTGAAGGATCACATTGTGTCCAGCCTCCATGGAAAGGCTACTCCATATTTGATGTGGAAATCATTAACAGAATTATTCCAAAGCAAGAGCGATCAGAGGAAGCTGGCGCTCAAAGATAAACTCAGAAACATCAAATGCGAGAAGGGTGACAGTATACCCAAGTATCTCACGAAGTTCACTCAATGTCGAGATGAGTTGGGAAGTGTGGGGGTTACTGTCGATGATGAGGACTTGGTGAGCTTGGCTCTCCTTGGTCTTTAGAAGAGTTGGCATTCCTATCAAGACTCTGTCAATGGTCAGGAGAAATTGCCAGGATGGGAAAGACTATGGTCAGATCTTGTGCAGGAGGAGATCAGGCGGAGTACCAGGGATGGATCTTCGTCAAAGGGAGCTGATAAAGAGAATTGTGCTTTGGCTACCAAAGCAAAGAAAGGGAAGAGCAAGAAAGCTTCTTAGTCTGGTGCAAAAGGTAAGAAGCAGGATATGTCCAAGGTGAAGTGTTTTCACTGTCACCAGCACAGACACTATGCCACTAATTGTCCGCAGAAGAAGAAGAACAAGCAGGCTGCTAGATCTTCAGCAGGAGAGGCTCTAGCCTCACAGTTTGAGCTTGATTTTTCATTGATCGCATGCTTGGTTTCAAGTGTGATGGGATCAGTGTGGTTCTTGGACAGTGGTGCGTCTTTTCACATGACGGGAGATAGAGATTTGTTCTCTGATTTGGAGGACAAAGATCTTGGAGTGCACATCGAGATGGGCGATGATGGTAGATACAGTGCAACCAGTATCGGTACCATTTCCTTTGAGAGGGAGTCTGGTAAACCCTTCGTATTGAAGGAAGTCATGCATGTTCCAGGATTGAAGAAGAATCTTATCTCAGTGGCGATGTTGGAAGACAAGGGGTATGATGTTGTTTTCAGCGAGGGAAAGGCTTTCCTGCGCAGCAAGACAACTGGTGAGACCCGGAAGATAGGGGTTCGAGTGAGGAACCTTTATCAGTTGCATGTAGATGGATGCGCAGCAATGGCGAGCAAGGCAGAAGGATTGGTGAGCCGGGATGATGGCGAATTGTGGCACAGGAGATTGGGTCACCTTCACCATGGAGCCTTGAAGATACTGCAACAGATCACTACAGGGCTTCCTAAAGGCACACTTGCGCAGTCAGATCAGTGCAAGGGGTGTACTTTGGAGAAGTTTGTGAAAGCCACCTTTCATGAGAAGGATAGTCACGCCACGACGATCCTTGAGAGAATTCACACAGACGTGTGTGGACCTTTCTCAGTTGCTTCGACAGCAAAACATAGGTATTATGTGATTTTTGTTGATGATTTCTCTCGTAAGTGCTGGATCTTCTTCATGCAGAAGAAGAGCGAGACATATTCAAAGTTCTGTGAATTCAAAGCACTGGTCGAGAAGGAGTCGGGGAAGAAGGTGAAGGCTCTTAGGAGTGATAATGGTGGTGAATACATCTCGGATGAGTTCAAGGATTTCTACAAGGCAGAAGGGATTCGAAGAGAGCTCATAGCTCCCCATAACCCACAGCAGAACAGGGTAGCTGAGTGGAAGAACAGAACGATTGTGGGTGCTGCACGGGCAATGTTGCATGATCAGGGCCTACCCCTTCACTTGTGGGCGGAAGCATGCAATACAGCAGTTTATGTGCAAAATCGTTGTCCTCATAGGATACTTGGCATGAGTACACCTAAGGAGGCTTATTCTGGTAAGAAGCCTAATCTTTCTCATTTGAGGATTTTTGGTGCTAACGTTTACATGCATGTGACGAAGGATGCCAGGAAGAAGTTGGAGCCGACCACAGAGGTTGGGATATTTTTGGGGTACACTGATACACCCCACAACTATCGTGTGTATTTGCCAGACAGTGGTAAAACTGTCGTGCGACGGGATATAAAATTTCAGGAGGAGAAAGCCATGAAGTGTTCTCTTGAGAGGGAGCTACACTTCCATGCAGATGAGGAGCTATTAGTTCCTAAGGATGAACTTCAGGACGTGGATCAGCCATAGGACGAGGTTCATGGAGTGGAAGAGACCACTCATGCAGCGCCAACCATCAGAGGGCGAAAGCGCTTTATAGAAGCTGAGCGACTGGCTCAAGATGCAGAGAAAGTTGTAGGACCACCTACAGCCCAACGCAGGTAGAGACAGTCACCTAATCGGTACACTGGATACATGGCTCTTATGAGCAAGTGTGTTGTGACTGAGCCATCCTCTTTCGAGGAAGTTGTGGAGGATCCCGCATGGGTAGACGCCATGGTGGAAGAGTATGATTCTATTGTCAGAAACAGTGCATGGGAGATTGTTCCTAGACCGGAAGGGAAATCAGTGGTGGGTTCGAGATGGATCTACAAAGTTAAGTAGGCAGCTGACGGGAGTGTGGAGAAGTACAAGGCAAGATTTGTTGCCCAGGCTTTTCACAGATAGAGGGGATCGATTATGAGGAAACCTTTGCACCTGTCACAAGGTATTCTTCCATACGAACGATTTTTGCTCTCTCAGCGCAGATGGGATGGAAAATTCATCAGATGGATGTGAAGACTGCGTTCCTCAACAGAGTCATTGAGGAGGAGGTGTACATTGAGCAACCCAAAGGCTTTGAGGTCTTCAGCAGCGAGTCGCATGTGTGCAGGCTCAAGAGAGCGTTGTATGGGTTGAAGCAAGCACCACGTGCTTGGTACACACGGATAGACAGCTATTTCACAGGACTTGGATTCTCCAAGAGCGAGGCGGATCCTAACCTATACCAGATTGTGGTGGAGGGTAAGTTTCTTATCATTGTATTGTATGTTGATGATTTGATTCTAACGGGTGATGAGTTGTTGATACTGTCATTCAAGAAGGATCTTGCTACAGAGTTTGAGATGAAGGATTTGGGCCTCCTTCACTATTTCCTAGGATTGGAAATATGGCAGCGCAGTGGTGGACTGTTTGTTTCTCAGGGCAAGTATGCTCAGGAAATACTGGAGAAGTTCAACATGCATGGCTGCAAGCCTGTTGATACTCCTCTTCCTGGAGGTTGGAGGAAGGAGGATGCCACTTCGGGAGAAGAAGTGGATGCCACTGTTTATCGACAGTTGGTGGGGTCGCTGATGTATTTGGTCAATACACGACCCGATATATGCTATGCAGTTAACCAGCTTTCACAAGCTATGGTTAAGCCTACCAAGCTCTTCTGGAAGGCGGGCAAGCATGTATTGCGCTACTTGAGAGGCACATAGGGATATGGTTTGTGGTACAGACAGGAGGATGAGGTGAAGCTATGTGGCTTCACGGATGCAGATTGGGCAGGGAGCCCAACAGACAGAAACAGCACATCAGGAGGGGTCTTCAGTATTGGATCGACAACAGTTTCTTGGTACAGCAGGAAGCAGAGATCCGTGGCACTCAGTTCAGCGGAGGCCGAGTATATGGCAGTAAGTTTGGCTGCATGCGAGGCTATATGGATGAGGAAGATCCTGGTTGGTTTGTTAGGTTCTCATTTGGATCCTACTGTGATTTACTGTGATAAGCAGAGTTGCATTAAACTCTCGGCTAATCCTATATTTCATGATAGATCTAAGCATATTGACATCAGGTACCATCATATCAGAGATTGTGTGCAACGGAGGATCATGTTGCTTTCATACATTCCAACGGAGGATCAGGATTCTGATATTCTGACGAAGGCTCTCACCAGGAGCAAATTCGAGTACCACCGAGGTAGGATGGGGGTTGCTGATAATCCATATCTTGTCGAGAGGGAGTGTTGAGATTGCAACAAGATGATGGAGCTTAGTGAAAAGAGTCGCCTTCACTAAGTGGGCCCGCAGGCAAATTATGGCGCAAGTTCTATTTTTGATCCCAGCAGGGATGATCACAGTGTGGGTGACCACAGTATGAGTGATCACAGTGTGGGTGACCACAGTGTGAGTGATCACAGTGTGAGTGATCAAAGTCTATTTTTAGACTGGCTGTCAAAAATAGAAAAGTCAAATATTATTGTCTCATGATAATATTTGGATTATAAACTTGATCTTATTCTCTTGGAGCACTTCAGGATGAGCTACGGATGTGGTACATGCAGATCCCAGAAGGAAATACGTGGTTACCTACGGGATGACTAATATTTGCATGCAGGACTTCAGTTAGAACTCAAGTGAGTTGAGTTTAGTGGACTGGAGGTGCAGTTGATGGAGTTGTGTTCAGTTTAGCTTTGTTAAACTGGTTGTATTTAGTCTAACTGGAAAATAGACTAGAGATGAGTTGGGTGAATTAGTTATTAATTAATTCACAAGTTATTAACTCATAATGCAACTATAGAATACATCAGTTAACTCAGTTGCATGTCAGTGCATGTTCAATTCAGCAGGGACAGGTGTTAGAGAATCAGATTGCTATCAGTTGTGACTATAGTTGTGCATCAGATCTTGCACAATCATAGGGATTGAGTATGCCAATGAATTGGCCAATATCAAGATTTGTAGCCTGTGCTCACGTCCAACACAATGTGAGTGATTCTTTGCAGGTGAAATACGAGTTTGGTAAACCATTCTCATCAGTTCTTGAGCAGGTATTGAGCTGGAGAGGCAGGCAAGTAGTGGAATAGATTTGGAGATCAGATCTGAGTTGTATTGTGTGTAACAAGTGGAGTTGGTACTGGATTTCTTGTGATAAGCATTGTACTTTGTAATGTTACATGTTCTCAATCATTAATATACAGATAGTGTGGGGTTTTTAGCGAGATGCTTTCCCCGGGTTACATACTGTGTTAATGTGTGAATGCTCTTGATGTTTTATTGTTATTGATGCTGTTATATTGATGATCAATGTAGAGGAGCTTATGTATTGTGTATGTATTCCGCAATAGTACATGATCAAGATAATCTCTGTTGAATATGTGTTAAATTATTCAAAATTTCTACACTTCTAAATATAATATTTGTTCCAAAAAGTATTTAAGACTATCATGATCTATTTTTACCTTGAATTTTCTTCCCATTAGGTAAGGTCATCATTTCTTTAATGCATGCATTCTTGCCAACATTTCCTTCTCATAAATAGGTTTATGTAAATACTTTCCTTTGATTGGACAAATTTCAAAAGAACCAGGTCTTCCTTCTTGCATTAAAACAACTCCAATTCCATTTCCTGAGGCATCACATTCCATAATAATTGGTTTTGTGAAGTCTAGCATAGCTAAGACCCGTGCTTGGCACATTGCCTCTTTAATATGTTCAAAGGCCTTAGTTTCTTCTGGAGTCCAAGAAAATGCATCTTTCTTTAGTAATGTTGTTAGAGGTGTTGTTATTCTCCCATAATTCTTAACAAACTTGCGATAATACCTTGTCAACTCAAGAAATCCTCGCAGATTATTTATGGATGTGGGGATTTTCCATTCCTTAATGGCTTTAATTTGGTTAGGGTCTACCTTAACACCCTCAGGAGATACAATATGACCCAACTATTCCATCTCATGTACTCCAAAGAAACATTTGGAGGCTTTTGCATATAATTGTTTCTCCTCTAATAGTTTGAGTACCCTATCAACATGTTGAACATGATCCTTCCAAGACATGTTGTAGGTTAGTATATCATCAAAAAATACTAACACAAATTTCCTAAGGAAGGGTTTGAAAATGGAATTCATCAAACCTTGAAATGTGGAAGGTGCATTAGCAAGGCCAAAAGGCATGACCAAAAATTCATAATGACCCTCATGAGTTTTGAATGTTGTTGTCATAATGTCTTTTGTCTCCATTATAATTTTATGATATCCTGAACGAAGATCCAACCTGGTGAAGTAAATTACTCCATATAATTCATCCAACAATTCATCAATGACAGGAATGGGAAATTTATCTTTAATAGTGAGCTTGTTGAGATCCCTATAACTGGGACACATACGTCATGATCCATCCTTCTTGTGCACCAATACTACTGGAGCACACAAGGAATTTTGACTAGGTTGAATTATACCAACCTCTAGCATTTTTGCAACCATACATTCAATTTCACTCTTTTGGACATAGCCTGATATCTGTAAGGTCTAATGTTTGGAGGAACAATTCCTGGAATCAAATGAATAACATGATAATGATCATGAATAGGTGGGAGGCCTTTAGGAGTCTTAAATACCTTGGAATGATTGTCCAAGACTTTTTGGAGATCTAGAGAAATACATGATTTCGATGTTTGAACCTCTAGTGAGCTTAACTATGAAATTAAGCCCCGTTGTTATTTCTTCAAAATATTTGTAATTCCATTAGAGATTATTATATTTATTGGTTTCCCTATGATACCCCTTAATTCAACTTCCTTTACTTCCCAAAAAAAATTCAAGAAAATTTCTTGAAAATTAAAAGCTATTGTCCCCAAAGATTGTAACCATTGGATTCCTAGTACAACATCAACACCACCGATTGGAATGGAAAGCATTGGACTATTCAATACATATTCCCCCATGCTTAGCTTGATATTATGGAAATTTCCAGAGCAATTTATAGTTCCTCCATTTGCAACCGTCACTTGACACTCTAGTTCTAGATATAGGAAGCAATTAAATTCCTTGGCTATCTTACAGTGAATAAAATTATGGGTACTACTTGAATCAATCAACACTTTTACCTTTTTCTTCTTGATATATCCTTCTATCTTGAGAGTTTTAAGAGTGGTTCCTTCCAATGCATTATAATATATGGTTGGCTCATTTTCTTCTTTCTTTGGGGTTGGTTCATGGTGTATATCCTCCTCTTCACAATTTATGTAGAATAATTTCTTCTCAGCACACATATGACCTTTAGTGTATTTTATATCACAACTATAACAAAGCCCTTTTGTTCTTTTTTCCTCCAATTGTTGTGGTGTCAACCTTGTAGGTTGTGGAAGGCTATGAGTAGTAACACTTCCATCTTTATATTTGTGAGTGGTAGACTTCCTTGTTGCCATAATTTTGCTTTCAACCTTTCTTTCCACCTTGAATGCCTTATCCAGTGAATAAGGTTCCCACAGTGAAAATCATGTTGGATGTTATCCTTTAAATTCCCTATGAAGACATCAATCCTATGCTCCTCTGGAATATCAGTGACCTTGATATTCAATTTTTTGAAGTCCTCAATGTGCTCCACCATTGAACCCCTTTGTTTGAGATTTATCAATTGGCTAAAGAAGGTGTTTCTCTTTGTATCCTCATAATGTGCTATCATCTCCTCCATAAAACTTGACCAAGTTACAAGTGGTTTATGAGAACAAATCCATTGATACTATTCAAACTAATTAGGTTATAAATATAAAGATGCAATGCATACCTTTTGTGTGTGTTGCACATCATCGAGATCAAAAAATTGTTGCATTTGTAGTATCCATGTTACCAGATCCTTTCCATCAAACTTAATCATATCGATCTTTGGAATTTGGTGGTTCTTGAACCCAACATTGGAGTCTCTAAAATCATAATTCATATTCTTTTTGGCCTCACTATGATTTTCATGGATTACCTTGTCACCACTAGGAATCCTTTCTTCCAGTAACTTTTCCAAACCTTCCTTTAACACTTCTACTTTACATTCAGCATTGCTTCCATCTATGATTTTAAACCATCAATAATAACATTCATCATGGATTCCAATTCTTTTTTTTTACTTTTTGTGAGAGCGAAATTTGTTGCACTTGGTCTAGTAATTTTGATATGTCATGTTGCATTTCTTCCACTTCTTCATGCGTCATAGAGGATTTTTCTGGTTGATTACTAGGTGCATCAATTTTTTATATTTTGAGTAATTTTGGAATAAAACAATGATATCTATGCTTCATTATGCCCTTTAAATCACTTCAAACTAATTTTTCAAACAAAAGTTATGCAAAATTTAAAGAAATACACACCCTTTTCTTGTTTTTTAGGATCTCGGTATTGAAACTGTTGTATATATGTAATTTCGGATCTCCAAGGTATAAAAAAATTTCTTGTGGTATACTTATGAGTCTATTTTCCAACCCCACAAGTCATAATAATATTAGATTCTTCAAGAAAGAGCTATGTCCAATCTCCCAAGATGACCTGATTATAGACTACTTCAGTAGAGAAAACTTGTATAAAATGCCACATGTCATTGTTTCAACCTTCGACCCTAAAAATGATATTTGAAAAACTAAAGTACATGTGTTTTTCAGTAAATTTTTACGAAATTCAAATCTGATGCTCAAAGAGAAATTTATGTTGATTTTCCCAGGTCACCTGTTTAAGATTGAATTCTGGAGCCTACATAAACCATAAATTCTTCGGACCATATCTCAGAAAATGTATCAAACCAAGATCTGAAATTTCTACATCATGTTAACTAAGAAATCTACTCCACATGGTAGAAATTTTAGCTTATGACATCTCGTAGAAAAAATATTATAGCGAAAATTCCAAGATGGCCTGTTTGAAGCAGCGAAACCTTAGAATCCAAAGCTTTGATACCAAATTTTATGCAACCAACTCACAAAAAAGAAGAAAATATAGATCAATGACTTAAAAATTATCCTCTTCGGGGTGGAAACATATTTTACATTACATAAATGAACAATTCTCCGATGATACAAAGGATAAGATCTCCTCGGTATATATAGGAGTTTAAGGGGTCACAATATAATCAGAGCCTACATAACAATAATAATGTAAGGGAACAACAATAACAATAGTGGGCTTATATGGGGTAAAACAATAACAACATGGGGGATACATGGGCACAACAATAACTATAGGGGGTTACACTAACAATAACAATAAGGGGGATACATTAGTATTACAGGGATCTAACATGCGCTAGAACATCACAATGATATAACTGAGTGCGCAACAAGAACATGTAATGGAGAATCACACAGTTGGGGAAACAAAAGGGAAGGATCGACAAGGCAGGAAAGTACCACATTTGAAGAAAAAAATCAAATGCCTACGTTTTGGGTTAATGTAGTTTTAATAAATAACAATTTAACTGCCCACAGTAATAACTTTTACAAGAGCATTGTCCATTGTAATATTTTCATGTAATTTTGTATAAGTCGACAAAATTTGACAAGATGGGAGTTCTTTTTGGTTCTGTTTTTTTCTGTTCTTTCTTTTGTGGGTTGGTTAGTTATTTCGCTAATTAATGGGTGATTGGTTGGTAACTCTGGATGTGGGAAAAGTTTGTAACTTTGTAATGATGAACTAGGCTAGTGATCCGAGAGGAACCCTGTGGTAAGGGTGGATGTAACACATTTGGAACCATTTTTGGAAATAAGAATGATGGTTGGAGTTCTGTATGTTTGTGTTCTACGTTTGCATGATGAACTCTTTCATTTGTAGTGTTTATTTGTGGTAATACTGGTTGAATGAATAGAATGTTTTTCTGAGGATAATTGGTGCACCCCTTCTCTTTTTTATTTTGGTGTTGATAAAGGTTCATATTTCCTACTATTATTTTTTAATGGATTTTATGTGAAAACTTGGGTTTGGACATGGTAGGATGATGTCCCAAAGCAGATTCTCATTCCTATTCAAGTTGTAGATACCTGGTTCTTGCAACCCCCCATATGTGCCTTAGGTGAGACCTCACTTGTTCGATAGGTGTTTCCATAAGCGCCAATATGCACCTAAGATTTTGTTTGATCGTAGCACACGTAATAACCCAGGTTAGAAACAAAACAATTCCAACACCAACCAATACCTATTGTAGATGTTGGGAATGCTTTAATATATGTAGTGAGGGCGTATGAATATATTCTTGTTTAATGCATATATTTGTGACATTTGGTAGTTTCACTAGCTAGGGTGGGTTACTTTGAAGTAGAGTTATCTCCATTTTCCCTATTTCCTTCATAACATTTAAAGGTTCTTCAAACCCATTAGTGTACCTCAAGTGACACCTCACTTGCTCGCAGGGTTAAAAATTCCAATATATAAGGGGGATTTGTTGGCATACTCCTCAAACCTGTGTCACTTCCCCGTGCACCAAATAACACCATTAGAACAACCAGATCTTGATGAACCCTAGAAAGATATCAATGATCAAAATGTAACCTTCATGAAGGATGTAAAAAGGGTTTATCTTCCCAAGAAATATGTTAGCCTCAAGTATTTTTTTTATAGGAAATGATCAAATAAAAAACACTAATATAAAAGAAGAATATTCATCGAGAAAAGTTCAAAATACTCAAAATATTAACATTGGTACATCAAAAAAATCCTAAATAGTTGAACTTGGGAACAAGTTCCAGCAAAGAAGAAGTACATCAGTAGCTTAAATTGTTTAAGTAATTCCAAGATTGTAGGAATTTACAGGGTAAGTTCCTCAGTCAGAACACCAAAGGACACCGCTCACAAACTGATCGCAGATCAATACACCAGTACTTTTGACGTGGTTAAAACCCTCAAAGAGGGAAACAGTCCACGGCCTGAGCCAACGCGGCCACTTCAGACAATTTATTAATAAAAGAATGAAAATTTACATAAGCTTCTCTCATGAACGGTTAACCTACAAATGACCCTCCATGCTCTTTAAATAGAGATCATGGACCAATAGGGTGTTAAGCCACGGATCAAGTGTCGATAATACCGAGGAGAGAATGAACCGTCGGATCACTAGATATCGTGACCGTCGGATTGTAAGTTACAAAATGTACATAGTAAAGAAACACACTTTACCTAACTCTATACTAGACCAAGTTATACTTAACTATTTCCTATGTGTCGGAATATCCTAACATCCCCCCTTAAGAACAACTTGGGATAGGATTGAAGGATTTACAAATATGACACAATAGGAGAAGGAAGGAGGCACTAGAGCCTGTCCCCCCTTAGTGACAACTTCCTGAAATCCAACCATAAATCGAAGTTTAGTGAACTTCACCTCTGTGAGAGCCTTTGTAAAGATGTCTGCAACTTGATCATCTGTTGAACAATATTTCACTTCAAGAACATGGTCGTGGATGAGCTTTCTGATGAAGTGCATGTGCAGTTCAATGTGTTTGCTGTGCTGATGTTGGACTGGATCTTTGCATAGTTGAATGGCACTTTGATTATCACACCAAAGTGTAGTCGGATGCTGTTGCTGAAAGCCAAACTCTGACAGGATCTGACGAAGCCACAAGGCTTCCTTACTAGCTTCTACGGCACCACGATACTATGCTTCTGCCGAAGAAAGAGAAATGGCACCTTGTTTCTTGCAAGCCCATGTAATAGGTCCTGAACCAAGAGTGAACACATAACCTGTAGTAGACTTCCGATCATCAGGGTCACCAGCCCAATCGAAATCAGTGAAACCAACCAATAGAGGAGATGCTTCGGAACTGTAATGAATCCCAAACTGAACTGTACCTCGAACATAACAAAGTATTCTTTTAGCTGCTTTCCAATGACTTTCACGTGGGTTTTGCATAAACCGAGCAACAAGGCCAACAGCAAAGGAAAGATCAGGA
The DNA here is from genome assembly GCA_031772625.1 of Pinus tabuliformis. Classification (NCBI taxonomy): domain Eukaryota; kingdom Viridiplantae; phylum Streptophyta; class Pinopsida; order Pinales; family Pinaceae; genus Pinus; species Pinus tabuliformis. The sequence continues at coordinate 138,893,686 of CM062820.1, forward strand.
CGAGTATGGGTTAGATACAAAGTTTTCCTACAAGTTGACGGTATAAGGTAGCATCAACTTCAGGAGAAGTACAAGTGACTGAAAGTTTGACTCCAGAATGAAAGGGAGAAGGGGCTAGCTTACAGTCTTCCATGTGAAAATGGCGTAGAATATCACAGGCATACTTGGACTGGGAAAGGGAAATACCTTCCTTGGATTGCAAGACTTGAAGACCAAGAAAATAATGTAAGTGTCCTAAGTCTGTCATTTCAAACTTCCTTTTAAGGCTAGTCTTCACATGGTTTATAAGGTTGGGATCACTACCAGTCAGGATAAGATCATCAACATAAAGAACAAGAATGATAAGAGACTTGCCCACTTTCTTGGTGTAGACAGTATTGTCAGAATGACACCTAGAAAAGCCATTTTCTAAAAGAAAGTTATCCATTTTGGCATACCAAGCTCGAGGAGCTTGCTTGAGACCATAAAGGGATTTCTTAAGCCGACATACAAGGCTGGAGTTTGTTTGTATAAAGCCAATAGGTTGTTCCATATAGATTTCTTCATGCAAGTCCCCATGCAAGAAAGCAGATTTAACATCCATCTGATGGACTTCCCATTTGAAAGAGGCAGCAAGGGAAAGAACAAGGCGGATAGAGTTCATTTTGGCAACAGGGGAGAAGGTTTCAGTGTATTCAATGCCTTCAACTTGTGAAAAACCCTTAGCAACAAGACGAGCTTTATGTTTATCAACTTTCCCATCTGGTCCATACTTGGTTCTGTAAACCCATTTGCATCTAACAAGTTTTCGTCCCTTTGGTAGAGGAACAAGATCCCATGTATCATTTGCCAATAATGAACGATATTCTTCATTCATAGCTGCTTCCCAATCTGGATGGCCTGAAGCTTCTGCAAAGGTGTCAGGATCATAATTCACTGAAGCTTGAGCCAGTAAAGAAGAGGCTCTATCAAACTAAGAACGTGTATGTTGTTGATCTGTAGGATCACCGGCAAGATCACCTGCTGCATCCCAAGTAGCATGGACCCATTTTGGAAGCTGAGGAGCTGAAGGAGGATCCTAAGAAGGTGGGGGAGGATTTTCATCCTCGCTTTCATCATCTGAAGAAGAAATGTTTTCAAAAGTAGAAGAGATAGGGAGAGGTGGCACATCCGCCGAACTAGGCTCGTAGGCCGATATATTTTCAGCAAACTTTACATCTCTTCTAATGATAACATTTTTGGACTTAAGTGGAATAAGTCTATATCCTTTGAAATCTTCAGAATATCCAACAAAAATACATTTTTCACTCTTAGGTTCTAAAGCTTTATGTTTCTCATCTGGAATATGGGCCCATGCTTCACTTCCAAAAACACGAAAGTGACTTACATCTGGTTTGATCGAGCTCCATGCTTCTTCTAGAGTGATATTCTTTAAAACCTTAGTAGGAGTGCGATTTATTATGTAATTTGCACAGTTAATTGCTTCTGCCCAATAATTAAGACTAAGTCCTTTAGATTGAAGCATACAATTAGCCATTTCCTTTAAGGTGTGATTCTTCCTTTTAGCTACACCATTTTGTTGTGGAGTATATGTAACAATATGTTGCATTTGAATTCCATTCTCAGTGGAAAAGTTGATGAATTTTTTGTTAACATATTCTCCGCCATTATCAGATCTTAGCTTAAGAATTTGATGTCCAGATTGTTTTTCAACAAAAGCCTTAAAGGCCAAGAACATGTTAAATACTTCACTCTTGAGTTTTAAGAAGTATACCCAAGTGCATCTGGAGAAATCATCAATGAAAGTTAAGAAATACTTGTAGCCAGAGAATGAAACAACTGGAAGTGGACCACATAAATCACTATGCACGAGCTGTAAAGGGGCTGAGGCGTGCCAAGAGGCACGTTTTTCAAAACTGTCCCGGTGATGTTTTCTGAGTACACATCCGGAACAAACACCATCTCTGCAAGATACCATTGGAAGACCTGTCACCATATTTTCTTTACATAGATTCTGAAGAGAGCGATAGTTTAAGTGACCAAATCGCTCATGCCAAAGTTTGCTCACTTTATCCTTATGAGCAACAAATACTGAGGGAAGATTTGATGACCCAAAGTTGTGAAACTTATACAACCTTGTAGAATCATCAGCAATGCCAGTAACTAAAATCTGTCTAGGATCTCTTAGGTCCTTAATTACAACATCGTGAGGTGAAAATTCAATGATTTTACCTTCACCTGAATGGGTTATCTGATATACAGATAGAAGGTTGCAGGATAAGGTTGGAACACATAATACATCATTAAATTGACCATTGTCTACATGAACAGTTCCAATCCCTACAACACTAAGAGATCTATCATCACCAACATATATATTTTTGGTGTTACAATCATTTAAATAAAAAAGCATGGCTTTGTTTTTGGCCATGTGATAAGAAGCTCCAGAATCAATGAGCCACTCATGAGAATGAGAAGAAGAAGATACATTTAGTGCATAGCCAGACCGAGATGCTTGACAACCACATGCAGAAAGTGCCATTCCTGAAGATGAAGTTGAAGTTGAAGAGTGCTCCAAATGGATGTTATGCTTCTTCATTGCTGCTTCCAAGGCTTCCATCTTCTTAAAGCATTTGGATTCTAAGTGGCCATCTCGATTACAAAAGTTGCAATGTCTATCAATCTTCTTCCCTTTGTTTTTATTTGTCTTATCATTTTGTTGAAATGATTTTTCATTTTGAGGCTGAGATTGCTTAGGACCCTTGTTTGGTTTAGGACCATTCCTTTTAGGATACAACTTCTTAGGATTCTTTGGATTTGGTTGCTGCTGGGCGGCTAACGCTTTCTTAGAAGAGTTTCCAAGATTAAGAAGACCAAGTTGTAAGAGTTTTTCTTGTTCTCTTATTAAAGAATCACAAAAAGAATCAAAGGAAGGGGACTTGTAGTCTTGTCCTTGAGAAATGAAGGCTTCTCTTGTAGAATGGAAGGTGGAAACAAACACAGAGTAGGCTGGTCCCAACTTAGTAAGAATGGAATAGATAAGGTTACTATCTTCTTTCTTAACCTTAACACCTTCCAAGAGAAGTCTAAGGGTCTTGAACTTGGACAAAAAATCTTCAATGCAAGAAAAATTATTGGGGTCTAATGTAAGCAACTCATTTTCAAGTTGATGGGCTCTAAGTTCATTTTTTATTCCAAAAACTTTAGTAATCTGTTTCAATGCTTCATCAGGAGTCTCAAGTTCTGCAATATGGAATCTAAGATCTGGAGAAATAGACATCCCTATCAACCCATGTGCTTGATCTTGCCTATTTTCCCATTTAGCTGCCTTATCTTCATCTTTCAGTTTGGTTTCTTGGCCTGTAGCTATTCTGTAGAGACCTTTACTTCTAAGTAAATCCACAATGTAGGACCACCATTGGAAGTAGTTGGTGCTGTCAAGAATAACTTGGCATGGACTTTCCATTTTAACAGAAACTGAAGCTATAGATGCTGAAACTAAGTGTTCCAATGGAAAGATCTCAAAAAATTAGGCTGTTTCAAAAAAAACGGTTCTGAAAACGGCTTCTGGATGAAGAAGTTATGGCTTTTTGAAGAAAATTTGATGAAGATGCCGACGAAGTGCGGGAATGTGCGGAAATGAAAAATCCGCCCCCACAAAAAGGAGACTTGAACTCAAGACCTCTACTCTCATAAATTAGCTTTGGACCAAGTGAGCTATACAAAAATTTTGAGAGAGAGAGAGGGGGTTGAAGCTTTGGGTTGCGTGCTTGCTTTGAGAAAGCTCTTTTTCCCTACAAAACAAAAAACACAAAACCCAACACGGACATACAAAAAAACAAACCTTGCGGATCGAAGTTAGCTTTAGCCGGAAACTAAATATTTTCCTCAATGTTTCTGATTTTCCGAGATCACATTAACGCGCAGCGGAAAAGAGCATACGCATGAGAAAACTTTCCTTTCTGTTTCTAATTTGCCCAGATCGCACAGAGTCGCGGGGAAAAGAGCATACGCAGAAATGAAAGGTATAGATCTGGTAATAAAAAAAGCTAAATAAACCGAAACCGAAATAAACAGAGAGAAAATAACTGTAAACTGCAAATAAACACTGTATACCTCCAGATCTTAAAAATGACATAGCTAGGGCTACCGGAAACCTTTTCGCATGAAACGAAAGGGGTTCCTCACTGGAACAGATGCTCCCAACACAATAGAGTAGTCCTCTCAGCTTGAAAGTAGTCAAAAACAGTAGATCTAGGAAACGTCAGTCGGATGCAGTTCTACCGGCTTCAGATTTGGATCACCAACGGACGCGGCCCTCAAATAGCTCTGATACCATGTAGGAATTTACAAGGTAAGTTCCTCATACAGAACACCAAAGGACACCGCTCACAAACAGATCGCAGATCAATACACCAGTACTTTTGACGTGGTTAAAACCCTCAAAGAGGGAAACAGTCCACGGCCTGAGCCAACGCGGCCACTTCAGGCAATTTATTAATAAAAGAATGAAAATTTACATAAGCTTCTCTCATGAATAGTTAACCTACAAATGACCCTCCATGCTCTTTAAATAGAGATCATGGACCAATCGGGTGTTAAGCCACGGATCAAGTGTTGATAATACCGAGGAGAGAATGAACCGTCGGATCACTACATATCGTGACCGTCGGATTGTAAGTTACAAAATGTACATAGTAAAGAAACACACTTTACCTAACTCTATACTAGACCAAGTTATACTTAACTATTTCCTATGTGTCAGAATATCCTAACAAAGATATCTTTGCATGGACTTATTATGACATGAAGGAATACAGTAGGTATATTTTCTAGCACACCATTCCACAGAAAAGATAGAACTAAACTGTTAAGGAAAAAGACTTGAATAATAAATCTGAAATTTAAGTCACTAGTGAACCTTGAGGTTGAGAAAATGAAAAATGTTGGTATTATTTTTCCAATAGGCTATTCCAAATGGATATCCAATTTGGTAGTAGTAAGAAAAAAAATGGCAAAATTTATCTTTCTGTAGATTTTTGTGATCTTAACAAAGCATCATTAAAAGATAATTATCCATTACAAAATATGGAAATTTTCCTCCAAGGAGTTATTGGTTAAATTTAATCTCAATGTTCAATGGATTTTTTTGGTATAATCAAGTGTTAGTTGTCAAAGCTTATTGACATAAAACTACTTTTGTCACACCATGGAGAATGTTTACATATGCTAGGATGCCATTTGGATTAGAAATGGTTGGAGAAACATTTAAAAGAGACATGGCATATGCATTTAAGACATGATAAGAAAGATCATATCATATTACTAGGATGATATTACAATAAATTCAAAAGTAAGAGACTGACACAACATACATTTAAGACAATGTTCTAACATTGTAGGTCATATGGTATATCTTCTAATCCCAAGAAATGTTTGTTCGTCGTATCAAAGGGAAAAATTTTGGGCCGTGTTCTCACTAAACAAGAAATATATATCAACCCAAATAGAGTGATCATTCAACCTCCAAATTCCTGGAAAGGGATGTAATCATTCTTCGAGATTTTTTTTGTATAAAGATTTATTCCAAACTACGCTTCAATAGTTATCCCAATTAATAAATTTTTGAAAAAGAACAAAACATTTGAATGGACACCCGAAATGCATATGGATTTCATGAATATTAAGTAGGAAATTGCAAGAGCCCTAGTTCTAATCATTCCAAACTTTGAATTAGACATCATATTTTATTCTTTTGTTTCCATTCTTACTTTGAAAAATATAAAGGGAGTAGAGCTTCCTTTTTCATTTATGAGAGAAACTGTACATGACTATGAATTGAAATATTTAGATTTGTAAAAAAAAAACTCTTGCTTTAGTTAACATTGTTTCTCACTTGAAAATTTATATCATCTCATCTCACATTATTGCCTATGTACCAAGTCCTCTCGCCAAAACAATGCTTTATCAACAATTCAAGGAAGGAAAATGGGTTAATTGTCTTGTGAAATCCCAAGAATATGATATCAAAGTAAATCCATTAAAATTAGTTAATGTACAAGGATTGTGCAAGTTGATTACATGCATAAAAGCCTTAAATATAATTCATATGGATGATTAATATGACCGTGTCCTTTCAAGATGTGATTGGTATAAGGACATTAATTTTTATTTAAAGAATGGATAATTCTCAGTGTGGATGACCTCAAAGGAAAGAAGAGTATTGAAAATGAAAATTTAAAGGTACGTTATTAAGATGTTTGAATTCCAAATATCTTGAAAAATTCTTCACTAGTTACATGAAGGAATTTGTAGTGGACACTTTTCTCCTTTGGTGATTGCTCATAAAACTATTAGAGTTGGTTATTATTGGCCAAAGATATTTAAGGATGCTCATGTGATAATCAAATGATGTGTTCGATGTAAAAATTTATTGAGAACAATGAAAAGAAGAGTTACACCATTGAAATTGCATTTGAAATCCAATTTTCACTATTGGTCCTATATGTTAATGAACCCATAAATCCAAAATCCAGTAAAGGGCACTCATATATCTTGAACACTGTTGACTATTTTACAAAATGGTCTGAAGTTGTGGTGTTGAATTGCACATTTTGAATAGATAATACAATTTTTGAAGGAAAATAATCTCTTACAATTTGGTATTCCATACAAGTTTATAAGAGATAATGGCTCTATATTTATTGGATCCAATTTTACTCAATTATTTGGAGAATATGGAATATTGATGGGACAATTGTCAAACTACTACTATTAAGGAAATGGTCTATATAAGTCTACCAATAAGTCCTTAATCCAAATTTAAATAAATAATTTCCTCAAATTAGAGAAATTTGCATAATAAATTGTTGAATGCACTTGGGAAAATAGAATTACTCTAAAGAAGAGCACATGAAAAGATGCCAAACTTCCCATTCATCTAGAATTAATTTTTTTATCAAGTGCTACTGGGATGGATGATGAAGAAGATGTTAGTTAACTTCATACAAGGTATTATCAACTTATTCAACTAAAAGAACAACGAATTCAAGCTATGATGAATATGCAAAAAAGACTACAAACAATCAAGAAATATTTCAATCAAAGTTCCAACTTGATGAATTTTTGAAAGGATAAATTGGTCCTATTATGGAATAAGAAAAAAAAAAACATCCCTACATATAGAGTTTGAAGCTCTTTGGATTGGACCATATCATATAGAAAATTCAGTGGATTCAACTTTTATCTTCTCAAGGACATGAATTTCCTATAAATAGGCAACATCTTAAACATTTATTCTTCTAAAAAATTTATCCCTTCTTGTATATTATTCCCTTCTTTTATGTATATTTTTCCACATTGTTGAAAGAACCCATAAATTTTTGCTCTTTTTATGACTCCATGTGCCTAACAAATAATATCATTGAGATTCTTAGTAACCCATAGGGTGTCATTGTCCCATAGTTAGAGCCAAACTTTGACCAAAATTTGTTGATCAATTCCATTGAAAACGATCATACCCTTCTTTAACTTTGAACCTCCTTTTCCAACACTTAACCACTTTTATGATTGTGGGTATTCAAATGCCTCTTTTATTTACTTCTCTTTAACACATGAAAACATTTCATTCTTAGTCTTTCCTTGTATGCATGTTGCAACCCCTATTTTTCTAAAAATTATCTTGTTGACGATGTTGGACCCACAAACATTCAAGGGGTCTCCCCGATATGTGGTCCCAATTAGACCTCACACTGTTTGGGATAGGATCCCCATCCGGAATATGGCCCAGTTGGTGGTTATCTTAAAGATATGCCTTATCTCTAACTATTAGCAAGAGAGAGGAATGAAAATGTGCCTTCAAAAAGAAAGGGGGGTGTGCAGAGGGGAGGAAAAGTGAGCCTCTAAGAGAGAGGTAGTAGTACCACCCTAATAAAGACACACATAAATGATAAGGATCCGTACAGCATCAAGCAGATTAGCCCATAGATATGTGACAGTCGGTGCAACCAATGTAATGAGGAGGATCTGTCTAACATCCAGTGAAATAGTCCATGAGGATGCGATATCGGTAATAGAAATTACAAAACATTCTCAATGTGATAAGTACCAAAATAACCAAAATAGTTCAACTGATTTATCACAGATGAAAGAAAACATGAATTACAAACATTCACATAATAGTCTTACAAATATCCATAATCCATTCATGAAGAACATGCTGGCCCATAGGGATTCTTATATTAAGTAAAATATCCAAGACACGTGTATACAATGAATACCACTAGCTCTAGTAGTGGATTGTTGGAGCCACTCCTTGCTCCTCAAAAGAACTATCTTATCTCTCTAATGACTTGCAAGAGGAGCCAAGGTGAAAAGTCCTTTGCTCTTGCAATGAGGGTCTATATATAACAATGAGGAAGTGATGCTTCACCTTCCTTATGACTCTTCATCTAACCTCATGACTATTTGACTTCCTATGACTTTTTAACTTTACATGACTCTTCATATTCCATACATGTTTAGACTCCCACTTTACAATACATTTTCGAAACATAATTTACATCATTAACCACAATGGTGTGGCATGTGATAACTCATGACATGACACTGCTAACATAGACTTGATTTATGATGTGGAAATATCAAGCCATTGCTGCCACTCTGTGTAGCTTCTATAAGTCTTCTTATTTTCACCTCCGCATGGCTTGGTGATAAGGGATCTTCAATGATCTCAAGTCTTGAATGGTGATCGTAAACTAGTGTCCCTTTTCTTTCTCTTAATTGATCAGCTTGTGTATTCAACTACAAGGTGATCTTTCAGCATGTTGTCATCCTTCATCTCCTTCGTCATCATCTCACCATGGCATAATAAGGTACCTATTTTTACAATTCACTTGACATGATGAGACAACATTAGTCCGAAAACCCCGTAGTCTAAGATTGAGCATGTTGATCCATTTCCTGAGCCGGAACCAGACGGAAGGCTAGAAAAAGGGATCAATGACTACATAGTTGCGTAGTTCAAGTAGGCAAGGGGATCCATGAGCCTTAAGATTGCGTAGTGCACAATTCAGACTGGGCTACGGGGACAAATTGCACAGTTTTGAGGGTCAGTGTGATGGGTTGAGGGGATGAGCACTAGGTGAGCACATTACGCAGTTTTGGGAGACAAGAGAGGTTGGGCCATTACAAATTTCAAGAGCTCAAGGATGAGCTTGAGGCTAGAGATTGTGTAGTGCGTAGTTACATCCAGGCTAGGAGAAAAAAATGTGCAATTCTGGGAATCAAGGCCAGAACTTAAGCATAGAAACTGTGCAATGCAGCAGTCTTGGGAGGAAGGAAATGTGAATTGCACAATGCCAAGAGAAAATGTCGTAATAGAGGACTAGGACTATGTAGTGCACAACTTAGAGAGGTCAAGTGAAGTTAGGTTGCTTGGTCGAGAAGCTTTCAGAAAAATGACTAAGTGCGAGATCAGTAACATTGATGTGAATAGTGCTAAAACTTCAACTGTGATCACACACAGAATAATTGATGAAACAAAAAAATAGATCATCCAAGACACATGAAAATGCATTTTCCTCTGTGCGATAGCTTTGCAACAAATTTACAACGAGTGCGACACTTAGGATACATTTTGCGAAAACTATGACGACACTTGTGCGACAATGCTTAAGACTTTGGAAATGAGTGTGACGAGTGTTTACATGGTTAAAACAACTCATTTACACAAAGGTAACCTCTTGAAACCACTAGAACAAGATTATATACATGATGTGAACCGACATGTGAAAAGACAACATTTTACCTATCTTACAAAGGGGACAAAAAATACTCAAGAAAAAACATGGAATGAGTTTCAAAGTTTGCGATGACAATGTACAAGACCAAGGAAGGCTTATAAATTGAGTGTAACCCAAAATTTTGGAGGGTGTTGTAGCAGCAACAATGCTTGGCGACACACTAGTAGAATTCTAGCTTCTCTGCCTTCGTTAACTCTTCTAGCCAGGGTCTTAGTTCTTTAGGGAGTATTGATTCATCGTGTGGATTAGCTTGGTCTCCCCACTTACTTCGTGAATAAACATGGTCCACTCTATGCCTTACTCAGTTGAACACATTATAAGATTCATTGATATCACAAAGTTTCGAGTTAGGAAGGGCATTGAAGTTCACGAGCTTAATATTTTCAGAGTATGTTTTTTAATTTAAGTATTGAGGGGCTTTCACAATGCATTATATTAGAAAAGATTTTTTGGGATTCAAGTGCATTAATTAATTAATCTATGACCATTTCCATGAGAGGTAATCATAACTATCTAATTTATCGTTATTTTTTAATAGTCCACTTAGCACTCATTACATCAGGTGATGCTCACTCTCTGATGTTGCTCCGCTGCCATCAGGCCTGGATAGTACCCCGATGGAGTCACTGCAGGACCTCAAACATTGCTCTGCTTCCAGTGAGCTTGGAAAGTACCCCGACGGAGTTTCTTGCTTCACCTCTCTACACACAAAGCCTTTCTCTTCTTTTTCCTTTATTTATTTATTTTATAGGACTGTGCATTAGCACTTATTCATTTTATGGGCAAAAGAGGGATCTTGACTTATTGAGAGAAGAATAGATTGTTCATTTAGAGAATTATATAGAGACCTCTTATTTAGGTTTTCTCATTTAGATTTCCCCCTTTGTAGAAATTTTGAATAATTAAACACATATTCACAGAGATTATCCTGATCATACAATTATAAGCGGAACATGTATAATACATAATCTCCTCTACGTTGATCATCAATTTACAGAAGTAGAAACATTCACAGGCACACATAGAAGCATCAATCAAACTCATAAACACAGTATGTATCCCGGGGAAAGCATCTCGCTAAAAACCCCACACTATCTGTATATTATATTGATTGAATCATGTAACAATACAAAGCATAATACTTCTCACAAGTATCTCGACCTGTTACACACAATACAGCTCAGATTTGATCTCCAAATCTCTCCCGCTGCTTGCCTGCCTCCACTGCTCAAACCTGCTCGAGAACTGATGAGAATTGCTTCCCAAACTCGATTTTACACTGCAAAATAGTCACCCACACTATGTTGGACGTGAGAAACAGCTATAATATCATGAAGATACGTGAGCAAACTCATTGGCATACTCAATCCTTTGATTGTGCAAATCATCATGCACAGCTATAGTCACAACTGATAGCAATCTGATCCTCTAACACCTGTCCCTGCTGAACTGAACATGCACTGACATGCAACTGAGTTAACTGATGTATTCTATAGTTGCATTATGAGTTAATAACTTGTGAATTAATTAATAACTAATTCACCCAACTCATCTTTAGTCTATTGATCAGTTAGACTAAATACAACCAGTTTAACAAAGCTAAACTGAACACAACTCCATCAACTGTACCTCCAGTCCACTAAACTCAACTCACTTGAGTTCTAACTGAAGTCATGCATGCAACAACTCAACTGACTCATAAGAAAAACGAATTTCCTTCTGACAGCTGCATGTGCCACTTCCGTAGCTCAAACTGAAGTGCTCCAAGAGAATAAGATTAAGTTTATAGTCCAAATATTATTGTGAGATAATAATATTTGACTTTTCTATTTTTGACTTTGATCACTCACACTGTGATCACTCACACTGTAATCACTCACACTGTGATCACTCACACTTTCATCAAAAATAGAAGTCCATCTATTTTTCCCAACTTGATCAATCATCCATAGACATGATCCATATGTCTAAAAATAGACATAGTCTAAAAATAGACTTGCGCCAAAAATAGCCTGCGGGCCCACTTAGTGAAGGCGACTCTTTTCACTAAGCTCCATCATCTTGTTGCACTCTCAACAAGCATTTCTTGTTGCACACTTTTCAACACTCCCTCTCAACAAGAAAGGCTTCCTCTCAAACCCGATCCTGTAACTCTGGAATGTTCTCCATGCAACACATTTGGCCGGTCCACTTGCTCTGTCATCAAAGTCTCTGACTGCTATTGCCTCTGTCAACTGAAACTCTGCATCTCTGTGCTCTTCAGTATCTGACTGCTCTAGCCTCTGTCACTTTGATCTCTGACTGCATCCGTGCTGCTGCTGGTTCTATCTCCCAGCATTGCATCCGCACTGCACCTCCCAACTGACGTCCCTGTTGGGATAGAAACATCCTCTGATGCTGAAGCTCTACCTGCTGCTGACAAGTGCTCCCTCTCTGACATCTGCGCTACTGCAACATCTCCATGCATCTTGCACCATTGCACACCTCTCTGTGCCACCTAGCACTGTGCAAAACACTTGTGCCTCTCGCATTGCTACAGCCTGCTAGCTATGCGCTGTCCTGGGATTCCCTGCACTGTCGCTCTCTCTGCCGCTCCATCCGCATCTGTCTCTACCCAATCAGTCAGTTCCTGCTACTACACATTTGGGGCTCCCGTAGCAAGGTCTCATCCAAGAGGTTGGGTACCTCAAGGATCCTGCCCCTCCTCCTTGGGACAATCAATCCACATCACCCCACCTCCTACCTGGAGGTATGGATGCATGCGATCCCTCAGCCCACCTGGCTTGAAGTTTCCCCCTATTGGAGGTCTCTGGATGAGTAGATGTCTCTACTCGATCTCCTCTCAGCTTCCCTTGTTGTGGCTGCTCCACAACCTCCTGAAGCTGCTGCACCAATCGTGGCTCCTCCACAATCGTCTGAGACTTCTTCTGGCTTTGCATGTTGAGAGGTAATATACGCTCCCTCTCAACCACCAAGTCTCCATCATGACAATGAAAGCATCTCACCTTCGACTTGTCAACCTTCTTCCCATCACTGGAAGAACAAGATTCGAAAAGAGAAACCTTCTCCTTCCCCTTCTTCGCCTTACTCGCTAAGGCACAGTTCTCCTCATCATGTATAGATGAAGAACTGTCTCTGGTGCTCCGTCTAATCTCCTCCTGCATCAAATCCGACCATGGTCGTTCCCAATTTGGCAGTTTCTCCCTTCCATTCACCGAGTCCTGGTAGCTATGCCAACTCTTAGGAAGGTCAAGGTGTCCTAGACTCACCATCCTCATCATCAACAGTAACCCCCACACTTCCCAGCTCATCTCGACACTGAGCGAACCTCGTGAGATACTGGGGCATACTATCTCCATTCTCGAACTGAATGTTTCTGAGTTTTATCTCTTGCTTTGGAATTAAATTCTAATTCCACCAGCACAAAACTCAACTGCTTCCGATCTAGAATTCGTGAGAACAAATTATTTATCGTACAGAGATTGACTGTATGGGCTTTCACCGGATATTTCACCTTCCAAAGGAAGGATGAATCCAGAGGCTACCTGGCCTGATTACAGGCTCTGCCTAGAGAAATAGAATGTAAACACTTCCTGAATAGTAGATCTGATGATCAATCCTCGCTTGATATCCTGTAAAAATCTCTTCTACAAATCAAGCTGCTATGATACCATGTAGAAACTTTTTCTACAAATCATCTAGCTCTGATACCATGTAGAAATTTTGAATAATTTAACACATATTCACAGAGATTATCCTGATCATACAATTATAAGCGGAACATGTATAATACATAATCTCCTCTACGTTGATCATCAATTTACAGAAGCAGAAACATTCACAGGCACACATAGAAGCATCAATCAAACTCATAAACACAGTATGTATCCCGGGGAAAGCATCTCGCTAAAAACCCCACACTATCTGTATATTATATTGATTGAATCATGTAACAATACAAAGCATAATACTTCTCACAAGTATCTCCACCTGTTACACACAATACAGCTCAGATTTGATCTCCAAATCTCTCCCGCTGCTTGCCTGCCTCCACTGCTCAAACCTGCTCGAGAACTGATGAGAATTGCTTCCCAAACTCGATTTTACACTGCAAAATAGTCACCCACACTATGTTGGACGTGAGCAACAGCTATAATATCATGAAGATACGTGAGCAAACTCATTGGCATACTCAATCCTTTGATTGTGCAAATCATCATGCACAGCTATAGTCACAACTGATAGCAATCTGATCCTCTAACACCTGTCCCTGCTGAACTGAACATGCACTGACATGCAACTGAGTTAACTGATGTATTCTATAGTTGCATTATGAGTTAATAACTTGTGAATTAATTAATAACTAATTCACCCAACTCATCTTTAGTCTATTGATCAGTTAGACTAAATACAACCAGTTTAACAAAGCTAAACTGAACACAACTCCATCAACTGTACCTCCAGTCCACTAAACTCAACTCACTTGAGTTCTAACTGAAGTCATGCATGCAACAACTCAACTGACTCATAAGAAAAACGAATTTCCTTCTGACAGCTGCATGTGCCACTTCCGTAGCTCAAACTGAAGTGCTCCAAGAGAATAAGATTAAGTTTATAGTCCAAATATTATTGTGAGATAATAATATTTGACTTTTCTATTTTTGACTTTGATCACTCACACTGTGATCACTCACACTGTAATCACTCACACTGTGATCACTCACACTTTCATCAAAAATAGAAGTCCATCTATTTTTCCCAACTTGATCAATCATCCATAGACATGATCCATATGTCTAAAAATAGACATAGTCTAAAAATAGACTTGCGCCAAAAATAGCCTGCGGGCCCACTTAGTGAAGGCGACTCTTTTCACTAAGCTCCATCATCTTGTTGCACTCTCAACAAGCATTTCTTGTTGCACACTTTTCAACACCCTTCTCCTCCTCTATTAATGGGATAGGCATGAAAACAAGAAAACATAAAAACCAAGTGTGGGCATGAGGTTTTCCTGAATAAACACAGGTTCATGGTTTAACCAAAACTCTCCTTACGAACGAATCGTATTTTCCATCGGAACTTCATCAACCAAAAGATATAACCAACACAACAAAGATGGACATAAGGTTAGCCAAATGTTGATGTGTCACAAGACTCTCTTTTATCTCAACCACACACAAAGAAGCCAGGAAACACATTGACACATAACATTTATTTACATGAAACACATAGAAAACAAAAAAACAAAATCAAAAAAACAAGAAAATACAATATAGATAGAATACGGAACAACCCCAGATCATCATTGAAAATATTTTTTTAAGTCTTGGCCATTAACGGGAGAGATTCAATCCTCCTGTCAAGTGATTGCAAATGATACATGTGTTGGTCAATCTGTTCGTGAATTGTGAATGGTCCAATCCACATGGATTGAAACTTGGTGTGTTTTCCTTTGTCCTCATGGGCTTGTCCCACTTCAAGACTAAGTCACCCACACTAAAGTTATTCTTCCCTACAGACTTCTTGTCAAACCACCTCTTGATACAGTTATGATGAAGTGAAAATGTTTCTTTTGATTTCAAGCTTTCTTTCTGCAACTTGTGAAGAGTGTCCTTCCTACGTTGCACTAATAATCATGGCTTGCCTTGGGATTCTTGCAAGAGTTGGAGAGCAGGAAAGTAAATGTTAGGAGGGAGGATGACTTATTTTCCATACACTAGGAAGTAAGGGGATGTATTAAGAGAGGGCTTTGGCGTGACTCAGTCAGCCCACAAAGCATTTACCAAAGCAGAGTTCCAGTTCCTTTATTAAGAGAATATGGTATTTTTTATGATACATATAAGGTTCTTATTTGTGGAATTAACAAGACCATTCCCCTATAGATAATAATTAGTTGAATGATTTAATACAATTCCATTTTCTAATGAAAAATGATAGAGTTTTAGCGATGAGAAATATGTTGCATTATCGAAAACAAGTGAAGTAGGAATGTCGAACCTGGAAATGATATTCTGCTGAAGGAAATTGATGACTTCCTGATCATTCACCTATTTAAGCAGAACTTATTTTGTTCACCGCGTAAAGTAGTATGTGGAAGTGAGAATATAGCGGTGTTGCTTTGATAAATGCAGAAATATTTCTCTAATGACATACAAGCCCCATTGTTGAAAAGTTTCTTCCATTGCGAGAGGATACAATGGGCGATTGACTTCTTGTTCCGTCTGGAACACCTTTGACAGACCAGACACTTGCAGGCATAAGTGTGGGCATATTTGAACAATGTGGTCCAATATAAATGGACGTGCATGATTTTATGCATAGTTATGTTTCCTGAAAAATGTCCCCCAGCTATTCCATCATGGAGGTCACACAATACTTCCTCTAAATAGTGCACTTCTAAGCACATGAGAAATACTTCATTATGGTGCTTTCTGAAAAGCACCCCATGCAACAACTTGTAAGATAATGCTTTGATTCTAAGTGCCCTCTTCTGTCGTGCAGATAAATGGGAGGGTATGTGCCAGGCTCAAGGTATTGGCACACATATGTGTACTAAAAGTCTGTGATAATGGTGGAAGCAGTTCACTCTACATTTTACATTTTGATTTCATGTTCCCATCCAGAAGGATATTCTTCTTCTTTTGCATCCATTTCTTCTACTGCTAGTCGACATAGACCGTGACCCATAATTGTATGAACTGGTTTGAACTCTAAATCATACTCCTATAACCCAGCCATCCATATCTCTCTTCTCTCACCCAACTCTTGTTGAACAAATAATGATCTGACCGTTGGGTGCGTAATAAAGATAATGCAATGATTTTTCAAAAGATAGGGCCAAAAGTGCTTCACTGTCTTGTATATTGTGTAAGCTTGTTTATCAATGGCAGAATAGTTGACTTTAGGTCCTTGAAGACTATCACTCATGAAATACATTAATCGCTCGTTGTTTTGATCATCCTTTTGCATAAGCACATTGGCGAGAGAAGTGTCTAAAGAAATGATGTAGAGCAAAAAATATTTGGTGAAATATGGACTATATAGACCAGTGCTTCTGCAATAGCTTGCTTGATATGGGAAAATGTGTACTTTTGCCTTTTGTCCCATCTTTAGATTGCATGCTTATTTACCATCTCCTATATTTTCTTAAAAATTTGAGCCTAATCGGAGATGAACTTATGGAGGAAGTTTATTTTCCCCAGGAAAGGCTGCATAACTTTCTTGTACATTGGGAAGGGAATATCCGTAATTTCTTTGACCCTCTGAGAGTCTACCTTAATCCCACTTTTGGCATTGATGTGGCCCAAGAGGTTACTCTCAGACATTGTGAAAATACTCTTCTTGGGATTAATGGATATCTCGTATTTACGACAACAATCGAAATTTTTCCACAAATGGCGTATGTGGTTCGATCTCTTGTTAGAAAATACTATGACATCATCGAGGTAGACCTCCATTATTTTTCCAATCAATCCATAGAATTCAATGCCCATTGCGTCTTGAAATGTCACACTGACATTAATCAACCCAAATGGCATTCTCTTGAATGTGAACGTACCCCACTAAGTAGGAAATGTTGTTTTAAGTTTATCATACTCTGAGACTAGAACCTGATTGTATCACGAATACCCATCCAATAAAGAGACATTTCTGACCCTGATACTATTTGCAATATCTTATCCATAAACAGAATGAGGTAGTTTTCTTTGTTCGAGGTGCGGTTCAAGTTGCGGAAATCAACACACAAGTGGATTTCCCTAGACTTATTCCTTACTCAGACCAAGTTTGATACCCAAGTAGAATTTTGCACTTTATAAATGATCCTGTTGACACCTAATCATAGGGATTGGGTGAACAATTGTAAATAGTGTAAATAATTAATAAGATAAAATGAAGAGTCATCGGGAGATGAAACTCAAGAGTCACTCCCTCGTGTATATAACTATGAATAGCCCAAATGAATAAACATATTCTCATTTGAGGAGTTACCTCCTGGTCTGACATGGTATTAGAGCCAGCGCCATTTTTTGGCCTCCCTCTACTTTGTAACTCCCATTCTTCCTATTCTACCCATTCTTCCTATGTTCTGCATCCTTTGCAGACTGACATCTTTGTCAAATCCCTGCGAAATTTCATGCATTATTGAATGCACTGGTGCGTTAAACGTTGGGTTTCATGCATTACTGAGGCAACCTGGTGCGGTGAGCATGGACTATGCATTTCCTAGAGGTACGCAGCGAAAGTCGATTTGTTGTGGAAACACTGCAAGGAGGTGTGATTCCTAGTTTTGAATCTACATTATCATGATGTCCACGACCTCTGTTGAGAATAGCAACAAGAAATGCTAAAAATAGCATTCAGAATATTCCAATTTTGATTTTTCCTTGAATTATAATTCAGAATTAAAATTCGAATTTAGTCTCACCGGTTGTTTGAAAAATAATTAATTAATTCATCTTGAGTTAATTAGTTGGATAAATTCAAGCTAGAAGTCTTTGTGAAGTCATGCAACAATTATCCCTTTGATTGAGGAAGTTATCCCTTAATTAAGGAGATAAGGATGAGTGGTATTTGAGTTGTAATTAGTTAGCTCAGTTAACTGAGTTAAGTCCAGTTAGATTAGTTCCAAACAGTTTGAGGAACTAATTGTGAGTTCAGTCAATTAATGCATGCATGCATCCAACTAGTGTACTCCAGATAACTAAGGATTCTCTCATAAATAAATCATGCATGTCAATTCAGACAAAGACCTAGTTGAGATTAAAGACAAGGACATTGTACTGTTAGTTGGAGGAATTTTCCTATAAAGGAAACTCATCCATGCAGAAGGAATAAGGTTCCTTGAGGATTGCGTAGTTTTACAGGGTATGAGATCAGTGTGAGTGATCAGTGTTACACTTAGTAACAGTAGGATCACCCAGGAGAAACAGCGCAAGGAAATAAGAGGCTTGGAGGGAAGAGGAAGGGAAGAGGAGAAGGTTTGTGAGAATCCTTGTTTGCCTATGAGCATCTAGGAGGATTGTACTGAGAGCTGGCTAGTTGTGAGAGCTAAGGCTTTGTGTAATCTTGACGTATTTCCACCTTATATGATAATACAAATAGCGGGGTTTTTAGCTGAGGCTTTCCCCAGAGTATTCTTCTGTGTTTCATGTGTGATTGATTCTTCTTCTCTGTAATATGTGTTCTATTTGATCTTGCTCAAATCGATTAAGCTTCCGCAAGTTTGATTGTAGAAGTAGATTAAGTATTTTTCTTTAGTACATTGCATAATCAGATTAATCTACAGTGAGAATTTCTACATGGTATCAAAGCAAAGGTGATCGAAGCTGTGAATAGTATACTGAGAAGGGAAATTCGAAGTTTGAAGTTCGGGATTGAAGGTACAAATTGAATTCATCTCATACTTCAGGTTGGTCAATGGCGTTCTATGGCTTGAGACTTGAGTATGCCTTAGATGGCAGTGTCATGCGGAAAGAGTCAATTTTGTGGACAAAACCGACCTCCCTAGAAAACAAGGCTTTTCTAGTGACAAACAAAACAATCAAGCACTATCTTTCCCTAAATATGCATTTAAAATAAAAGCAACCAGGTGTTTAAGGCTTACCTCTAGTCCAACGATGTTTGTAGCAGTCAAGCCTCTCCGATCCAGATGAGCTCCTTCTCCTTGAAGCCGGCATTCACTAACAAGAAAACGATTACATAGCACCTGAATAACTCATATAATAAAACATACTCATCATAAAGACCAAGGAGTTTATGAAACAAATTATATATAACAACTTGTTGAGAAAAATGAACTTAATTGTATTAATTGGAAACAAAAGAAACCATTACAACCAGTGCCTTGGTGTTGTGCAGGTCCCTCCCAGGGTCTACCAAGAGTTCTCCTCTACTTTGATCAGCTCACCCACTTCCAAATGAAGCTAGGAACGGATTGGAATCTCTCCTCTCAAGCTCTATAAGGGAGTCCTAATTTCAGCAGCATCTACCCTTAGGAATGTTCAGCTTTCAACCTCCCCTCCCTCTGGCCCAATGCCTGTATTTATAATGCTTTGGAGGAAGTTAATCAGGTCCACCATCAATGGGATAAGCCCCTCTTTCAAAGGGATAGCTCCCCTCTTCATGGGATAAGTTCCTCTTTCATTGGGATGCATGAACCATCTGGAGGCGCTCAATCCACGTCAAACCATCTTCTAGAATGCTCTAGAATCGACCACAAGTAAGTTATTTGAAGTAAAACTTGCGCCTTTTGACCTTTACAGGAGTATGCACCCACCCCTTTACAGACAGAGCGTACAAGTACGCAGGTATTATGTACTTGAGGTGCGTACACGCAGGTAAGAGTAAGAGAAACTGCGTAACCAGAGTTATATTGACTTTTAAAGGCTTTCTCTCTTTTTTGGAGTTTGACATGAGGAGCAGAGGTATAAGACTAGCCAAGGAGGATAGTATGGTTGTTGATGGAGCCATACTGACTGCAAATAGTCATGGTGACAAATTTTAGTGTAACAGATTGCCCCCTAAAGTGCGAGGTCTGTAGTAGATTTGGGTTTCATATCATCTAGGAAGGGTGAAGCACTTTATCATTTCGAGGATTATCTTGTGGAGAGCCCAGTCGGAACCTGCAAATATTCAATACAAAATACATATATGAGATCATATCATCGCTGAGGTAGGCATTCCCATACTCATATCAAAAACTTAACTAACAAACTAACTACTGCTCTGATATAGGAATGATTTTGCAATACATCATAATCATAGACACATGTAGACACAGTATGGACGCAGCCATCTGTTTATAATTAGTCTACTATATAATGAATACAAAACTCCTCGCAGCCTGGATGGCGGAAACTAGATCCAGGGTCTTCATTTTTGCTTCCCAAAATAGTACGATTCTATCCATGCGAATAAATGAGTTGATGTTGAACATGGTAGAAACCACTTGATTACCAGTCAATGATGTAAACTGTTAACAAGTGTGAGAGAAACCACCAGTGATGTCAATGGTTCTCAAAGTACCCAGTACAATCCATGAGATGTGAGTAGATGTGTTGATGTCGAACATGTCATGGAATCCTTCGATCGAAAGTCAATGATGTAAACTGTCGTCAAAGGCGAGAAACCTGCCATTGAGGCATGCAGATTTCAAGGTACTGATGATTTCTAGATCATCTTTCTAGATAATGTGCTAATGTCGATAGAAAGTGATCCGTCGTAGGCAAGCCCACAACACGAAATCATAGATCAAGTTGAAGAAATGTAGTTGTAAGGACTGACTCAGGGATGGTCAAGATGGATGACAGATATTTTGCAGATGAATGGTTTATTTGCAGTGACCTCTTGAACACATAACGACACAACAAATGGCTTGGTGACAATTGACCCAAAGTTAATACCCGAAAAATAGCTGAAGACTTTCAATGTGGTTTGATCAACTGTTAGGCAAAGGATTTCCCAACCCAGGTGAATCAAAAGTGTCGTGTTCAAGAGTGGTGATAAGGTTTTTCCGAGACAAAGGATAACAAATAGGCTCATTTTTCTCTCTTTTCCCCCACCATTTCTGGCAAGTACCTCTTTATTTTTTACAAGCTTGAGGAGGATAACATTTGCTTGATTATAAGCTCATACTTCGGATGAGTCCAACTTAGTTTAGATTTGAACCCTAAGAAGGAGTGGTTCGTTCCTGTTTGTAATCAAACAGGTCCTTTACTGTGAAATTTTAACGAGTCCAGTATAGGAGAAACTTGACATTTGTCAATTTTAGAGAGTCTGAAAAACTTAAGAAGACTCCAGGGTTAACCTTTTTCGTAAATTTGTGTCTCCCAAGCCCGAAAAAGTATAAAATAATACTTGAGAGAACCGCTTGATCTTTACGACCAAGGAGTACTTTCATGATTAGTGTCTCTGATCTGAAAATTAAAAAGCGATCAATGACACGTCGTTTTATTTCCAATATCGAATTTGAAACGACAAAAATCCGGCAATCTTTTCATGTTTTTACGGTCAGAAAAGGGCTGTAAGAGGACCGTCTTTTAATTCCGTTTTAACGAGTGTAAAAGAAATGCTCGGCAATCTTTTCATGTTTTAGGAGTCAGAAAAGGGCTTAAAGATGACTCTGATGTTTTTGTTTGTAAAAAATGACAATTTTCCCTGAAAATCCTTTATCCTGCACAAAAACCAACACATTACTCATACCTATTGAAGATAGATAAAAATACTTTGAAAAATACCTTTTCATGGTGAAAAATAAACAAATTTACCATTTATTTACCCAAAAAACCTATAAAAAGGGCTTTTACCAATTCATTTTTACCATTTTACTGTTGAGGAGATAAAAAGGGCTTTTGGCAAGAAACTTCCCGTGGACATTGCGGAGAATCCGACTGTTGAAACCGAACGCCGTCTCTTCCAGATAATTTACAACATCCTCCTCTTCAATTTCATCCGTTTAGAATTCATTTTTAGGCCCCAGATTTCATTTTTTGGAGGTTTTTGGGTTTCAAAGACCGCCTCTCGGGGTACGCAGGCACCACACTAGGGACCCATGTACCCCAACATTTTCTCAGTTGGAAAAATGTCGGGAGTACGCACCTTGCCTTCAGGGATCCTGCGTACCCACGCTCTGTTCCTAAAGGCGGGGTGCGTACTCCGCGCAACAAGTTTTTAAAACCTAAATCCTCCAAAATGGACCAAAATTTTTTGATTTTATGGACTCTAATGGATGTTTTATGGTGTGTAGATTGTTCACCATGCTTGATTGGCGTGAGAGAGAGCACGAAGATGTTGATTTGGCCGCCATTAATCATCAACCGTCAATTGATGCTTTGAAGGCACGCGGCCTTTATAAATACTGGGCCATACCTGGCATGAGGGCTCAAGTGAGCTTTCTAGAGTGGCTGGTAGAAAGATGGAACGTTCAAGACCAGTGTTTTTATATTGGAGGGCACCAGCTCGAGATGGAGCCCACAGATATCTACTTTCTCACTGGTTTGCCCAAGAGAGGTGAACACTTGACTCTGTTCGGGACTAGGCCGGGTGGCCAGTCCATTGCTAGTCTCCGACTAGAGTGGTGTAACACTCAGACTCAGGAGAAGGGGATAGAGATCAAAACTATATCCCGCCCTGAACTTAAGGTGATTGCCTTTACAGTTACCAGACTTTGCGGGGCTGCCACTTTACACATTGCCACTGGATCCCAGATGCGAATGGCGATTGATCACTATCGAGGTACCATTTTCAACTGGTGTGATGTTGTGTTGGCCAATATAAAAGGCCAACTGGCTAGAGCCAAAAACGGACAGCTAAAGACTTTTGGCTATGGGCCTTTAGTTGTGAGTTTTGGCTTAGAGAGGGTTCTGATGCTGATCCCACAGCAGCTCACTATTGGGGCTGGGCTTCCTCGAGAGCCCAAATTGATGCGATGGGTTGCGGTTATGGCCCGTCATCCTGATGAGGGAACGGAGGTTGTCCGATTTACTCCGGAGTACTTTCGCTGGTTAGAAGACCAGGTCTTTTCTATACAGGATTTTGCTTATGCCGGAGTTGATTTTCGTGGAGATCCGAACATGGTTCTTCCACCGGGAGAACAATGGGATGATACAGGTAACTTCATTTTTCACAAGTTTTTTAAACTATCTATTTTTTTTTTTTTTTTTTTTTGTTTTATATCGTCTCAAAACTGATAGTAATAATTTTCAAAATGCAGATGTAGGCCCACGTCGTCCAACCAATCTCCGGCCTTACGAGAGGAGACTACCAGTTGCAGTGGCACCGACCCAACAGGACGAGGCCACAGAGACTTTGGCTGAGTTGGAAAATGACCTAGAGCGTCTTACAGCAGATATACTGGAGACTACCATAGATGATATTCCAATCAGGCTTCAGCGCTATGTAGTCGGGGTCCCAGGACCTTTTAGGAGGTTCTTGTGTAGGGTGGCTTGTGCAGTGGTGTCATATAGAGATCATCACCAGTGATTGGATGGTCGTTTTGTAGACACATGTGACATTTTGTTTTTTTGTACTTATCATTTTTGCCGATCATAAGGTGTTTTTCAACCTATGATCGAAGACGATGTATTTTTTGACACACTCCTATCTATATATATCATTATTATCGGCTTATCTTGTAAATCATGTTATGGAATGGTTTTAAATTTACATGTATGATTATTGCAAATGTCTATTTGACATTCGAGAAGCAATTGCATCTGCTAATGTATTTAAAGACCTTGGAATATGTTGATATTCAATGTAATCAAACTCACGTTCCAAGAGATGCACTCTCAAAAATAACCTTAATAACACTGGATTTCTAATGGCATACACTCTATTAAGCTGTAATACAACGAGTTCAGAATCTAACCTCACTATCAAACTCTGAATCCCAAATGAAATAGATTCAGACAATAACTCAATCACTGCACTGTATTCGGCAATGTTGTTTGTTATTTGACCGAGGCTCACCCCATGCATAGATACTAACTCATCAGAGGGCGAATAGATAACCCAAGCTGCGGAAGAGATATTCCGTGTACTACGACAAGCACCATCAGCAAATCCAATGTATGTTTGGAGAGGCATCGATATCTGCAATATCAAGAGTAAAACCAAGATAAGCCAGAATAACGACGAAAAACACACTCTCTAAGCTAAGCACACTGTCTAAACTAACAAACACACTTGCTAGAAAGAAAAAACTAACCTAACTAAAAATCTCCATACCCGTCTTTTAAGCATAATACCTCTTCAAGTAAAGACCATTTCTGGGTTTACCTAAAGAGTCCCCGTCAAAGTCTACCAGCTCATAGGCCCCTTTTGCTAGCTTTCGCTTGACAATATAGGGCCCATGCCACATAGGAACGAATTTTCCAGCACCTAATTTATCATTATCTTGATCATATAATAACACTAGGTCTCCTTCCGAAAAATTTCGAGGGGTCACATTTCGTTCATACTGAGCTTTCATACGTTTTGCGTGAGTCTCGATTGCCAATGCAGCATCATGTCGATTCTCATCTAATTGAGCTAAGTACAATAAATGCTTTTCCTCTTCGGAAGTAGCTGGAAGTAACTCGATGGCCATTTGCAGTGACGGGATTTCGCATTCAATGGGTAGCACAGCTTCCAAACCATAAACTAGTTGGAAAGGAGTGAACCCTGTTGATGTTTTCACTGAGGTTCGGTACGCCCAAAGCGCTGAAAATAACATGTTGTGCCAATTCGACCGATGAATACCAATGATTCATCAAATTATGATAACTAAAACTTTGTTGATGGATTCAACCAGACCATTCGCTTGTGGATAATAAGGAGTTGAACTATCGTGACGCAAACCAAGCTGGCCTGTAAGTTCTGTCATCATAACGTTTCAAAAATGGCACCCATGGTCAGTGATTATCGCTTGTGGGACACCAAACCTAGCAATTATGTGATTGAACATGAAAATTGCAACTGTATTGCCGTCTGCCTCGAATGTAGGCATCGCCTCGGCCCACTTAGTAAAATAATCTACCGCAAGGATGATATACGCATGCCCCCCGGCCGAGTGAGGGTTACATGTAATAAAATCGATACCCCATTTGGCAAAAGGACCAATGGCAATTATAGGGTGGAGAGGAGCAGGTGGAGCACGCATCTTTCGATCAAACACTTGACAGTTGTGGCATTTTCGGACCGCAATAATACAATCTTTAAATAAGGACGGCCAGAAGTAGCCAGCGTGCAATATCTTCTGGGCTGTGGCATACCCAGACATATGACCGCCATACGCTCCAGAGTGACAGTCATTTAGAACCCTTTCAGCCTCTTCGTGAGTTAAGCAACGTCGAAAAATAGAGTCCGCCCCACGGCGATAAAGAGTATCTCCAATAATTTTGTATTGTTGGGACTGGAATCGAATTTTCTGACGTTCCGACTTTGAAACTTCGGGCCGAAAGGATTGGGTCTAGAGATAGACGATGATATCCCCATACCACGGATCTAAAGTGCTGATTAGAAACAAAGATTCGTCCGCAATGGGCTCCTCTGCCACAGTTTCCGTGTCAGCACGCGGGAAGTCACACATTAACTCTGCAAAAACTAAAGATTTCTTAGACTTAGATTTTTCAAACTCCAAGTCGAACTCTTGCAGGATAACAATCCATTTAGAGTACTTGCCCCCTAGCAATTGTTTGGTCAAAATGTAGATCATAGGGTTGCAATCCGAAATAACTGTAGTTTTACGGAGTAAAATGTAGTGACGAAAACGTTGGACAGCTTGAACGGCTGCCAATGCCAATTTCTCCACATGTGAGTATTTTAGCTCAGTTGGATTTAATGTTCGACTAAGGTAATATATCACATGTTCCGTTCCGAATTCGTCTTCCTGAACTAAGACCATCCCAATGGTGGAATGGGCGGCGGCGAGGTACAAAAAGTAATCCTGGTTGTAGTTGGGAGGATGCAACAACGGTGCATGGGTCAACGCGTGTTTGAGTGCATCAAAATATTTCTGAGCTATCTCATCCCAAGAGAATTGAGCGTTCTGTTTCAACAACCATGTAAAACCCTTGGTAACCTCGGCGTAGTTAGGAATGAATCGTCGTAAAAAGTTTGCTTTCCCCTACAAACTTTGGAGTTGGCGAAGACTCGAAGGAGGAGGCAATTTGATGATAGCTTCTACCTTCGAGGGATCGACGCGAATACCGGCTTTTGAAACTACAAATCCTAGCAATCGTCCCGCTTCTATACAGAAGACACATTTGTGTGGGTTCAACCGAATACGATAATGCCTACACCTCATGAAGATTGCTCGTAAATGGACAAGGTGATCAGCTCGATGTAACGAATGAGCAAGAAAATCATCGAGATACGGTTGCACAATGTGTTTGATGTCATGAAACGCATAATACATTTCCCTTTGAAAAGTTGCTCCGGCATTCTTGAGCCCAAAAGGTAACTTGCAATAAGAAAATGTCCCCCATGGACAAATGAAAGCCGCTTTTGGTTGATCGGCAGGTAAAATGTTGATTTGATTGTAACCGGAAAAACCGTCCATAAAGGAAAATATTTCGCTGCCGGCACAATCATCAATTATTTGATCGATATAGGGAGTTGGGTAGTTGTCTTTTGGACAAGCTCGATTAATGTCCCTATAGTCGATGCATATTCTTATTGTTCCCTGCTTTTTGTTAACCGGAACAATATTCGATACCCAATCCGTTAATGGGATTGGATAAATGAAACCTGCTTTCAACAGTTTTTCAACTTCAGCTTTAATTGCAGCAGCTTTTCGTGGGTGAATCTGACGCAAACGTTGCCGGACGGGTTTAGCGTCCGGGTAAGTCTTGATCTCATGAACAACAATCGCGGGATCAATTCCTGGCATTTCCTCATAGGACCAGGCAAACACGTCGTGGAATTCTTGAAATAGGGCCTTGTATGTATTACACGAGGCACCTATATGAATGTTTTCAATAATTCCAGGCTTAACCGAAATGTCAATGGGAATAGTTCGAGAGATGTTTCCCAAATTCAGCTCTGAATCAGGATGTTTCATGGGATTCTGAGCTTCTTTGACATATTCAGCTGTAAAGATTGATGAGAAATCATTTTCAAAATGATCATCCTCGGGTAAAAACGAAGATCTATGATGGAGATCGTCCCATGGTAAATCATCTATACACAGGACTTCACGAAGTTGCTCGTCAGATGAAACAACTTCGGGAAACGCTATTAACTCCGAGGTTGATGTGAAAAGTGATTCCTCACGGACCACATTCATTAGGTCGATTTTGGTTGAACACGGGTCGGTAAAAGACTGCACGGCTTCATAGGCAATTTCATATGGACTCAAAGGCATAAAATTACCAAATGAGTCTATTTCAGATTCAGAAGGAACGATCCAAGGATCGTCATAAAAAATAGTGTCTGATGTAATCATATGAATGGTTGCAAATGAAGATGATGTGTTGAGTGGAGGAAAAGGAAAAGTTCCCAGTAAACCGGAATCTTTAACTAATCCTACTCCAACATCCTTATATGGGATAGTCGTTTTACCGACATGCTGAATACTCTCTGAAGAGGTTGGGTCGGATGAAAAGTAAGACAGCTGGTCTATTGTTACGATCTTTCCATTATGTGGGAACTTTATGAGTCGGAAGACCGATGAAACGACCGCTGTCATAGCGTAAGACAAACTTCGACCCAAGAGAAGGTTGTAGTCTAGAGGGGCATCAACCACCTCCACATCTAGACTAACGGTTTTTCCTTCAACCCCTATAGGAAAATCCTGTAGAATGCCAAAAGGATGAAACCCACGGCCATCAAAGGCCTTAAGAATTGTCGAGGATTGATTTAGTGAAGGAGAACCAAGCGATCTCCAACACTGTATCGACATAATACACGTTGAAGCTCCCTCATCAATTACAGTCCGATGAATAGGCCTGTTTTTGACTATCACTGGGATCTAGAAAGCCATTTGATGAGGTAAACGCGGTGTACTATTTTCTAGATCAAAGATTATTAGGTTCGGGTCCTGAACATCAACAGCTCCTATAGCCGACAAAAGTAATTTACGTTGTGCTGGGCATGATTGCAACACTTCCAAAGCCGACATTGTTGAGGGTGAAACAGCTAAGTCCTCAACAATGTTATAATTCTGGGCCGCTCTCGCAGGTGGATTGAAAGCAGACTTTCGAAGTATACCCTTGGCGGGCGGTTTGATTACTAAGTCTGGATTAGGTTTCTCGATCTGTAGTGGATCGGAACCGGGAGCTGAGTTTGATGGATTAGGATGAGAAGATTCTGCTTCTTTGCCATCAACAGGACTTTTACTACCATAATCTTGTGATCGAGTCGCAATCCTTACATGGGACATCATCAATATGGGTTCTTCATTGGCACTCGAGGAAGAACCTATCATTTTGCTATCTTTTGGAAATGGATCCTTCAAGACAGCAGGAGTTTGGGAACATTTGATGATCTTCGCAACCTCTGCTCGATGAGGGCAGTCTCTTGTAAAGTGTTCCTCTTCACAAATAAGACATGGATAACGAGGTTTGCGCTTTTCATCATTGGATTCTGCCTTTTCAGTTTTCTCCTTTGGAGTTTTGTCTGCTTTATTCTTCTTCTTTCCTTTCTTCTTTCCACTGGATTTTGATTTAGTCGTAGATGACTCTACAACGTGAATATCAGCGGTGAGTTCAGCAGAAGAATCTCCCGTCGGGGAGTCTGGTAAGGTTATAATAGGAGAAGAATTCTTTGAGGATTTCTTCTTGCTTTTAGTGTTCACCGTACCAATCATGCCATCAGCAGCATGAGACCCTGACGGAGCAGCGGCAATTTGATTTGACTTAGGAAGATCAGGGATCTTTTCGTGTAACGTACCTGACTGAGTATAAACTAAGTCAAGGTACTGCACTTAAGCAATCACTTGCTCCTCAGTAACTACTCCGGCCTTAGCTACATCTTCAGTAATCTTCGGTAACAATGATTTAACAAACCATTCAGCTAAGATCTGGTCCGGGATAAAAACTTTCACTAACCGCCTTCGACGTCTCCATTCATGAATATGATTGGAAATATAAGTGGGCTTCGATTGCTTTAATGAAGTTAGTAACTCCGTGCCATTATCATATCTGACCAGCAACTGAAAATGAGTTAAAAACGAGGTAGCTAACTGGCTAAAATTATAAAAAGAGGCCCGTGGTAACTCAATATACCACTTGGCCGCAAGACCAATGAGAGTGCGCTGGAAAAGACGTAAGCGGATCGAATCATCCGAGATGGAATTAGAGGCACACCAGAGGTGGTAAGTCATCACATGATTCGACGGGTCCTCTCCATACTTACCTTCGAACTTGGGAATGTCACTGGGCAACTTATTTGGCATTGGCGGCCAAAACGGAAGATAATTAATTGGATCGTTCGTTAGGCACGACAAGTCTGGTAAATCCAAAGTTGCGATAAACGGTAGCTGCCGATTAGGATCCCTAAAACTCTGAGTCATTATACCAGCCCCAGGAGGAGGATATCCAGGATAACTAGGAATGGGAATCGCGTTCGGGATATTGTATCCTCCTGGAAAACCAGGATTAACCGGACCGTACTGGGGTTGCTGTGGTTGTTGATAAGTGTACCCAGGATACGGTTGATACTGGTAAACTGGCTGCTGGACAGCAGGACCGAATTGGTACTGTCCCTGGTACGGTTGATAAGTGAATTGTGGTTGACTTGTGACAATCGTACTTAAACCAGGTTGTCCTACAGGCATCTGAACCGTAGTTTGAATCGTGGATCCATACAATGGTAAAGATGTCTGAGGAGTAGATACAGGAACAGTAGAAACCGGAGCTGTCGATACTCCAGAAGTAAGTGGGGTAGATTGAACAGATGTTGCGGCAGTTGCAGCAGTCGTTTGAGATGGAGTACGAGGCGAAACAGGCCCAGACTGAGAAACTACTGAAGGTACAGAAGTTTGAATATTAGACTGGACTGGTTGCTGGGGTGAACCAGAAACTAAGGGTTGTCCAGTTTGAGATGACAACTATACATTTGGCTGCAACACCTGTTGAATTTGCGATGGATCCCACACTATGTTTATTCCGGAGTACTAACCCATAACAGGTTGAGGATATTGAGATCCATAACCGGGTTGAGGGTAGGATTGATAATTGAAAGGTACATTTCCCGTTCCTTGAACATAAGATTGACCTTGGGGTGGTTGGAAACCTTGATTCGAGTACTGACCTTGGGGTAGATACCCTTGAGGCATGTACTGATACTGGGGTTGACCTTGAGGTATAAATTGATACTGGGGTTGACCTTGGGGTACATATTGAGTCTGGGGTTGACCTTGAGGAATGTATTGTACCGTAGGCACGTACTGTCCTTGAGGTTGCCCCCCAGATGCAAATTGTGTACCTTGAGGTTGCCCCCCAGGCGTTAATTGAGGCTGCCCCCCAGGCGGTAACTGGCCACCTTGAGGTTGAGAATTGGGGATAGAACCTGACATCATAAGAATGTCTTCTACGCTCAACGGCTTTGCACTATTGCTTCCAGTGAATATCCTTTGTTCAATGGGTTGAGGAGATGCTCCCGAAAAAGTACCAGCAAGTGACTGATACCCAGAGGGAACAGAAGGACCGCCGTACAAAAAAGATTCAGGTGATTGAGTAAACATGGACGACTGACCTGACATATTTACGGGAGTATAAAAACCTCTAGGTGGATAAGGAGCACGAGGTGGTGAAAAACTTAACCCTGAGTTGTCCAAATAATTAGTTAAAGAAAGATACCAAGTAGTACTTCTAGGTGGACTGTAAAAAATTGATTCACGCTCCCTTAGATCAATAGTAGGTTGATTTTCAGGGATAGGGATGCCTATTTCTTCTTCCGGAGCAAGTTCTTCAATAGCTATCAAACCAGAAGGAAGATTTTCGGTGATTACTCTTTCTACCCTAGGTGAATCAGGAGCACTAGAAGTTGGAGAGACAAACCCCGATGTTGGAGTAACAGGTTCAGATATCTCAGGTTCTTCGCCTATATCACTAGTAGATGAAAAGCAACCAGCAAGTTCGGAAACCGAAATAGCTTCAGGATTATAACCTGTTTCTAGAGTTTGGTAATCAGGATGAACAACCAACGAAGACTCTCCTTCTTCAGGTGATCCTACTTTACTACCACTAGGAGTTACGAGGACTTTCAAACCTTCATAATGGCCTGGGACGTCTTCAGGAGGTTGGCCCCGAAGTCTACGGGACTTCCTCAACAAATCAGCCACGGTTACAACCTCAGGAGACTGGCCCCGAAGTCTACGGGACTGTCTCGGTAATTCAGCCACAGTTAAAACTTTTAACTACTGCACACGCAAACAAAGTAAAATCTCAAAGCAAACCGCCTAAAGTCTCTAAAGAACCAAACAAATTCGAATCACACGCCTAAAGAATCTAGGGCGTCAATCCACACATAAACAGTAACTTTTCGAACCGAAAACACTAGTTGGTGATGAAATCCAACATCGCAGAATTCAGTACAGAAATGGCGGGTGGAACAGTTACCCCGACAACCTGCTTAATGAATAGAATGGACCAAGTTCCTCCACTTTAACCGTCTCGAGTGAAGTGAACCCCCCAGAAAATCCAAGTGAGTCTAGCCGATGTCTGCTCCAGGTACAGTGGGATCTTCCCTCCACCGTCACCTTAGGAAGAATCCTAAAGATAATAGTCACTAAGGTCACCAACAGCAACAAATATACCTGGGGGAACAGTCTACGATCCGATACGCACGCAAGGGCAGAGTAACAAGCTCAATCCCCTTGCCGGCTCCTTGACAATAATCCAAGGTTTACCGACAAGTGACCCCAGGCTCCTCGACAATGGTTAATCCGAAGTTTACCGTTTGTAGTACGTGCATATCTGGCGTCGTTCCCAATGAAGGAGGATTGATTCCCTCACTGGTTCGGACACGATCTCGTGCTTCTCCTTTAAGAGGAGCTTTCCCAGAGCATAAATGTAACTATTAGATTTATCCTACCGCAAGATAAGCTACTTGTTTGGTTTTACTGTCTTGGAGAGTTAATTACTCTCCTACTCCAAGACACTAGCCTGATCTATATTGGTGTATCAGAGCCCTAGTAAATAAAAAGTTACTAAGTTAATTTTACTTTAAGCGTTAATTTTTTATGGCTTTTCTTTAGGACAAAAGGTAGTGGAGATGAAACTGATGGTGTGTAGACTCGACTCAAATCCACTAAAAAGATGCACCTAAGATGATTTAAACTATCTTTCCTTTTCAATGAATTCCCTAGCTAAGAGAGTTGGAGAATGCAAAATTTATAAAGACAACTTTCTTGGCAATGAAAATCAAAGAAACAATCTCTTTATCTTTTCCAAAGCACACAACACAAGACCACTAATTATTTCACGAAAACTTCCCTTTTCTTTTCAAAGACTTCAAACGCTACTAAAACAAACTTTTCTTCAAAAGAGATTTTGTATTTTTTCCTATTTTAACAAAGCATGTAAAACTACTTAACAAAAATCAATTTTAAGATGTATGAAAATCTAAGAGAAATTTATCTAAAAGCAAATCTAAGATAAATTTACCTAAAAGCAAATCTAATGAGGTAAAAGCCTACAAAATATAATTCCAGGTTGTTTTACTCAGTTACAATTCAACCAAGGACTAATTCATGCAGAATCATAAACCAGTCAAAAACAAAAACAAAAAGCTCTTGTTCTTTTTCTTAAGAATGAAATTCACAACTTAACAAACAAGCCTTATCGAAATTCCGCAAAGAGACAACACAACGGTAGGTTTCTCAAACAAAGGTGGATTTTACGAAAGGTCTAACTCCTAAGAAGACTGAAAAGACCAGGGATATCCAAGGTTTTTACAACTTCTAAAGCCAGAGTCACTACAAGACCAATACAAAAATCAAACCTAGGGCTAGAATTTCTATGAAATTCACTAAAACCCTTGATGCTAATGAAACAAGCTTAGATGAAAACTTCTGACAGGTAACCAGTGGATCTGGGCAGCAATAAATAAACTATAAACAAAATCTAATAGGTAAAAAGGAAAAAATTGAAATTTTCTAAACTTTTGACAGGGTACGCAGGCAGCCTGTTTGCACAGGTGCGGCCACGCTCTGTGTACAAAGCAGAAATGCGTACAGGTACGCACTGTGCTTAACGCACAGGGTGCGTACTGCTCTCAAAAACAAGAAAAATAAAAAACTAACTCAATCATAAGCTATTCCACCCAAATTCACAGTCAATCAGTCAAAAACTAGAAAGAAATCAAGGTTTCTCAAATCAAAGTATCAATCAAA
Organism: Pinus tabuliformis; assembly: GCA_031772625.1. NCBI lineage: Eukaryota > Viridiplantae > Streptophyta > Pinopsida > Pinales > Pinaceae > Pinus > Pinus tabuliformis. The sequence goes on from CM062820.1 coordinate 138,927,286, forward strand.
AGAGAAATCAATCAAATCCATGGATTCCCCAGCGGAGTCGCCATTTTTTCATGCGGAAAGAGTCAATTTTGCAGACAAAATCGACCTCCCTAGAAAACAACGCTTTTCTAGTGACAAACAAAACAATCAAGCACTATCTTTCCCTAAATATGCATTTAAAATAAAAGCAACCAGGTGTTTAAGGCTTACCTCTACTCCAACGTTGTTTGTAGCAGTCAAGCCTCTCCGATCCAGATGAGCTCCTTCTCCTTCAAGCCTGCATTCACTAACAATCAAACGATTACATAGCACCTGAATAACTCATATAATAAAACATACTCATCATAAAGACCAAGGAGTTTATGAAACAAATTATATATAACAACTTGTTGAGAAAAATGAACTTAATTGTATTAATTGGAAACAAAAGAAACCATTACAACCAGTGCCTTGGTGTTGTGCAGGTCCCTCCCAGGGTCCAGCAAGAGTTCTCCTCTACTTTGATCAGATCACCCACTTCCAAATGAAGCTAGGAAAGGATTGGAATCTCTCCTCTCAAGCTCTATAAGGGAGTCCTAATTTCAGCAACATCTACCCTTAGGAATGTTCAGCTTTCAACCTCCCCTCCCTCTGGCCCAATGCCTGTATTTATAATGCTTTGGAGGAAGTTAATCAGGTCCACCATCAATGGGATAAGCCCCTCTTTCAAAGGGATAGCTCCCCTCTTCATGGGATAAGTTCCTCTTTCATTGGGATGCATGAACCATCTGGAGGCGCTCAATCCACGTCAAACCATCTTCTAGAATGCTCTAGAATCGACCACAAGTAAGTTTTTTGAAGTAAAACTTGCGCCTTTTGACCTTTACAGGAGTACGCACCCACCCCTTTACAGACAGAGCGTACAAGTACGCAGGTATTATGTACTTGAGGTGCGTACACGCAGGTAAGAGTAAGAGAAACTGCGTAACCAGAGTTATATTGACTTTTAAAGGCTTTCTCTCTTTTTTGGAGTTTGACATGAGGAGCATAGGTATAAGACTTGCCAAGGAGGACAGTATGGTTGTTGATGGAGCCATACTGACTGTAAATAGTCATGGTGACAAATTTTAGTGTAACAGGCAGCTCAAATTACATAGCATGGAAAGATCGCATGGAGGTTGTATTAGAAGATAACGACTTGTAGGATTTCATTGATCAAGAAATCCCAAAACTAGGTTCAACTAATGCACAAGAGTTGGCTGAATGGAAGAAGTGTGTGGCAAGGGCGAGATAGATCATCCTTGAGGGAGTTTGAGACCATATTGTATCAATTCTCCATGGGAAGGAGACTCTGTTTTCAATGTGGAAGACATTGAAGGACCTATATCAGAATAGTAGCGACCAGAGGAAATTGGTGCTCAAGGATAAGCTTCAAAGAATCAAGATGGAGAATGGTAATATTATTTCCACATATCTGAACAAGCTCACCACCTGTAGAGATGAGCTTGGAAGTGTGGGAATAACTAATGTCGATGATGATATGGTGAGCCTCGCTCTCCTTGGTCTTCCAAAGAGCTGGCATAGCTACCAGGACTCTATGAATGGAAGGGACAAACTACCGGATTGGGAACGACTGTGGTTGGATCACATGCAGGAGGAGATCAGGAGGAGCACATGAGATGGTTCTTCATCCAAGGAAGATGAAGAAAATATGGCCTTAGTGAGTAACACAAGGAAAGGGAAGGAGAAGGATTCTCATCCCAAATCAAATTCTTCTCATGGAGGGAAGAAGGTTGACAAATATAAAGTGAGATGCTTTAATTATCACGAGATGGGTCATTATGTGACTAATTTCCCATCGAAGAAGTCCAAGAAGGGATCCTTGGAAGAATCTAAAGGTGAGGCATTGGCCTCTCAATTCAAAATGTACTTCACCCTCATCGCATGCATGGTATCATCGATGATGGGTTTTGGTTGGTTTCTTGACAGTGGATCCTCATTTCACATGACTGGCGATAAAAGTTTACTCAGTGCTTTGGAGGAGAAAGACTTCAAGATGCGCATAGAGATGGGTGACGATGAAAGGTATAGTGTTTCAGGAGTGGACATGGTTGCTTTTCAAAGGGAGCATGGAGCTCTTATCACCTTGACAGGTGTGAAGTATGTGCCTGGACTGAAGAAGAATTTGGTATTGATCACGATGTTGGAGGACAAAGGCTATGATGTTGTCTTCATTAAGGGAAAGGTTTTCCTTGGACACGTCACCACGGGACAAGTGAAACAGATTGGTTCATGGGTACAGAACCTATATGCTCTTGAGGTTCAAGATGCATGCAAAGCCTTGAGGAGCAAGGAAAATGTTAGATACTTGGTGGTTGAGAGGGAGAGTAAATTACCTCTCAACATGCAGCCCCAGAAGAAGTCTCGGACAATTGTGGAGGAGCCACAATTGGAGATGCTGAGAGGAGACCGAGTGGAGGCATCCACTCATGCAGAGACCTCCAGTAGGGGGAAATTTTGAGCCAAGTGGGCAGAGGGATCACATGCAGCCATACCTCCAGGTGTGAGGTGGGGTGATGTGAAGTGATAGTCTTAAGAAGGCTGAAATTGGGCAGGGTCCATTGAGAGGTTTTATCTCATGGATCGTACCTTGCTATGGGAGCCCAAAGTACATAGTAGTAGGAGGAATCAGTGGGATTGATGCAGTCAGAGATCAAAGCGATAGAGGCTAGAGCAGTCAGATACTAAAGAGCACAGAGGTGCAGAGTTTTCAGTCGACAGAGGCAATAGCAATCAGAGACTTTGATGACAGAGGCATCATTCTAATTTAGGTTGGATGTTTTTTTTTTTTTTTGTTTCTGGAGTTGCTGGAGAAACAACACTAGTGAGAAGTGTTGCATTCAGAACATTACAAAGGTTCAAGATTGGGATCGAGTTGAATTCCTTTCTTGTTGAGAGGGAGTGTTGAGAATAGCAACAAAAAATGCTAAAAATAGCATTCAGAATATTCCAATTTTGATTTTTCCTTGAATTATAATTCAGAATTAAAATTCGAATTTAGTCTCACCAGCTGTTTGAAAAATAATTAATTAATTCATCTTGAGTTAATTAGTTGGAGAAATTCAAGCTAGAAGTCTTTGTGAAGTCATGCAACAACTATTCCTTTGATTGAGGAAGTTATCCCTTAATTAAGGAGATAAGGATGAGTTGTATTTGAGTTGTAATTAGTTAGCTCAGTTAACTGAGTTAAGTCCTGTTAGATTAGTTCCAAACAGTTTGAGGAACTAATTGTGAGTTCAGTTAGTTAATGCATGCATGCATCCAACTAGTGTACTCCAGATAACTAAGGATTCTCTCATAAATAACTCATGCATGTCAGTTCAGACAAAGACCCAGTTGAGATTAAAGACAAGGACATTGTACTATTAGTTGGAGGAATTTTCCTATAAAGGAAACTCATCCATGCAGAAGGAATAAGGTTCCTTGAGGATTGTGCAGTTTTACAGGGTGTGAGATCAGTGTGAGTGATCAGTGTTACACTTGGTAATAGTAGGATCACCCAGGAGAAACAGCGCAAGGAAATAGGAGGCTTGGAGGGCAGAGGAGAAGGTTTGTGAGAAGCCTTGTTTTCCTGTGAGCATCCAGGAGGATTGTACTGAGAGTTGGCTAGCTGTGAGAGCTAAGGCTTTGTGTAATCTTGATGTATTTCCACCTTGTATGATAATACAGATAGCGGGGTTTTTAGCTGAGGCTTTCCCCAGAGTATTCTTCTGTGTTTCATGTGTGATTAATTCTTCTTCTTCTTCTCTGTTATATGTGTTCTATTTGATCTTGCTCAAATTGATTAAGCTTCTGCAAGTTTGATTGTAGAAGTAGATTAAGTATTTTGCTTTAGTACATTACATAATCAGATTAATCTACAATGAGAATTTATACAACCTCGCCATAGCAAAGGTGTCACTGCATAGGTCCCAGGTATCAGTGTTGTGGTGCCATTGTGGCTCTGAGTCGACTGTGGCAGTCTCTTATACATAGAACGTTGATTTTTAACCGTTGATATTATTTCAATTGGAAACCGAGAATCGACAATGGGTTGTCTCTACACCCTCCTCTTTGGTTTCTCCCTCCCTCACGTTGTGTGATAATACCTCCATATTATCATAATACCTCCTTGGATACCCACTAGCTTATAAAACTTCACTTCACATCATTCAACTCGCAACAGCCGCCCCCATGGAATTTTTGTCCACTTCCCCACAAATTATCAGCTTCTTGGTGGAGTCTTGGCACAATATCTACTATAAAAGGGTTGTCCATATCAACTCTTGTGTGATACAAAGGCCTTCCTGGACCCAGGTTTTGTACATCAGTTTCTTCACGAGTAACTGCTCCTTCGATTTCTTGTTCAGGAACTGGATTGGGAATTATTGTCACAGTGGTTTGTTCCACATAGGGCCTCTCCACGTAGCCTCTCCACATACAGACTCTCCATGTGGCCTCTCCACATATGGCCCCTCCTCTGTCCTCTCCACATACAGCCTCTCCACGCAGCCTCTCCATATTGAAACAATCCATCGACCTCTCCATACTCCTGTCGTTGCTCCGCCAGGTACACACTTTGCTAGATATACCTTCCCACATATAACCCCTTCCCCATAAACCACCTCCCCCACAAAATACCTCTGTCCTATATATCAAAGTTTTTTTTTTCCAATTTTACACCAGAGCTGCATTTTTGAACACTAGAGGTGCAAATTTTTTACATTGGCAGCAAAAGTATTTTTACAGTACACAGATTTTTAAAATTCATTCACTAATATCTACTGTGGGAGTGGTTCTCACCGGAAAGGAGAACTATCCTGAGTGGTCTCGGAAAATCAAACACACTCTCATTTTTAATGAGTTGTGGAAAGGAGTGTGTGTTGGAGATGGAGACAAAGAACCAAAACAGCCTACCTCAAACAAGGAATTCACCATTTGGTAAAATAAGAACAACAAGGCTTATGCCTTGATTGTAGCATCAGAAATGAAGAGGTGAGTCGTCATATTTCGCCATTTTCAAATGCTTTCGAAGCCTTACAAAAACTGAGGAAACTCTATGACTCACACTCTGCACTTGAAGTTGTTCAACTCATGATTAAATTGTTCAGCCTTGAATTACAAAATGATGACCCTCTTTCTCTTACATCAGAAGTAAAATCTATTATGCATGATATCAAAGTCACTAATGTTGAACTAGACATTCCTCTAATATCTTTAGTCAAGGCACTTTATCCCATTTTATCCCAGCTCCTCAGTCTTCTGAAGAGGTTGTGTGCCTTGAACATAGAGAGAAGAATCTTGCTCAAGATTTTTCCAAAGGTAGAGGTGGTCGAAGAGGAAGAGGAAGAAGAAATTTTAGAGGCAGGGGGGGTAGACACTCTCAAGGAGAAAAGTCAGATTTTCATTACATGCGTTACAATAGAGATGGATCACATGATGCATCCACATGCAAGTTTCCTTGGGATGGAATTGAGAAGGAAAGAAACCAACCCAAAGGTGAAACTAATGATAAAGAGAAAGGTAAAGCACCTAAATCCTCTCACTATGTTGTGGCACACTGTAATATTTGAGTAAATGAAGACTTATTTAATGCTTCTCTTGCTTCTTGGAAAAATGATTGGTCGCTTGATTCAAGAGAAACTTGCCACATGACCTTTAGAAGAGATTTTTTTGAAGAATTGACTGACAATGTTGATGGACCAGTATACTTTGCAGATAAATCAAAACTCAAGCCATTTGGGCTTGGCATAATCAGGCTTAAATTGCCTGGTGTTCCAAATTTTCTTCTGCATGATGTTTTATATCTCCCACAGCTAAGGAGAAACTTGTTTTCCTTGGTCCACATCCACCAGCAAGGACACTCCATTCATATGTGTGATGGTAAGGTTGAGGTGAGAAAAGCATCAGATCACTCACTTGTCATGACGGGGATAGAAGAAGAAAGGTTTCTCAAGTTGCAAGGTACCTCTGCTCATGCACAAAATTTCTCATACAATTCTCATTATGTTGAAGGTACATTTCCATCAAGTTTATTATGGCATGCTAGATTTGGACACTTGAACTATGAAAGCCTCCGCTTGTTGAAGAAAAATGGTGTTACCGGTTTGCCTACAATTCCTAGGAAACTTAATCAATGTGATGCTTACATTCTAGGAAATCATAGCAAATAGTCTTTTCATGATTCACATTCCAGAGCACATAGAAAACTTGAAATCATTCATTCAGATTTATGTGGTCCAATGCATGTTCCTTTTGCAAATGGAAATAAATATATGATGACATTTATTGATGACTACACCAGAATGTGTTGTGCTTATTTATTGAAGAATAAATATGATGCTTTTCAAACATTCAAGAACTTTCGTACATGGATTGAAAATGATGCACAATCTCATATTGGCTCCATTCGCATTGATAATGGAAAATAATACACTTCAAATGAATTTGAAAACTATCTTCGCCAACATGGGATCAAACATCAAATAATTGTGCCTTATAATCCCCAACAGAACAAAGTAGCTGAAAGAATGAATAGGACAATCTTAATATGGTGCACTCCATGATGTTCTTCAAGAATGTAAAATTGATGTTTTGGGCTTATGCAGAGCTATGTGTTGTATATGTAAAGAATAGATGTCCATCTAATGCTATTAGAAACAAGACTTCTTATGAAATTTGGTATGGGCACATTCCTTTGGTAAAGCATCTCAGGGTATTTGGTTCCACCTATTATGCCTTGATACCAAAGGTACATAGAAACAAACTTGGTGCAAGGAGTCGTAAGTGTATCTTCTTGGGGTATTCAAACACCTCCAAAGCATACCATCTCTATGATGAAGTCAATAAAAAGTTTGTTGTATCTAGAGATGTAATCTTTCTAGAATAATTCAAAGATGACAATGTTGTTGAGTGGCAACTTGATCGCTTGGATAGATTCACATTTCAAGAATTTGACAATCAAATTCCACATCTTGAAGGGGGGATTCCTATACTAGATCAACATGTGGAATCTTCTTCTGAAACACTCTCTCCCCCGCATGAAACTCCAACCACTGATGATACTTTGAGTGATGTGATTGAAAGAATTGGGAGACTCAACCATGATTCAGTCTCAACTCAATCAACTGAGCAGCCTGGACCATCTCAGAAAGGTCTCCCAAAGTGGTTGACAAAGACACTTGAAAGTGTTCATCCTTATGAGGTTGGAAAGACAGGAACAAGAAATTCAACCTAGCAAAATGGAGGTGATGTATATGACTCTGATTCACCTATTGATATGGATGTTTCTTATGATTGTGAATTGAATTTGTCTACAGATTTTGAAACAACTTCCTTCAAAGAATCTGCTTCTCACTATGAATGGAAAGAAGCGATGCAAAAGGAGTATGATGCCTTGACAAAAAAATGGCACTTGGAAGCTGGTTGATCCTCCATCAAGAACCAAACCAATTGGCTACAAGTGGGTCTACAAGTACAAGTATAAATCTGAAGACTCACCAACATCCCTTCAGATTAAGGGGGGGAATGTTGACACCTAGTCATAGGGATTGGGTGAACAATTGTAAATAGTGTAAATAATGAATAAGAGAAAATGAAGAGTCATTGGGAGATGAAACTCAAGAGTCACTCCCTCATGTATATAACTATGAACAGCCCAAAATAAACATATTCTCATTTGAGGAGTTACCTCCTGGTCTAATAGATCCAAGCATCCAACAAGTTCCTTAACTCCTTTTGAATGAAAGGCTCGAGCGTAGGCTGAACCTTATGAAACTTTTGTTGGAATGGCTTGACCCCTTCTTTGATTGGAATTACATGTTGGATAATTCACATGTCATAAGTTTTGATCTTGTCATACATCCACACGAATACATCTCGGTACTGCTTGAATAAGCGAATAAAATCTCGTTGCTCTTGTGGTGTTCAAAAAGTACCAAGATTGACATCGGATCCTTTTATGTTCCCATATTTATCTACTCGTGCGACAACGTTGAGCTATGGGTCTTTGCATTGACTGGCCCTCAAAAGCGATTTTCAGCATGAGGTTTCCTTTGCTTATGCTAGATGTATCTTGCAATGCCTTCTCGTGCTCATCCTCATCGATTGTTGCATCTTTGGATATATTGGTATTTTCAATAAAATGTAGTATCTATTGGTTATCATTGAAAACACATAAATTAGTAATATTATTAGGGATGGATGACTTATAAATAATTTCTACAAAAAAACCATCCCTAATTGGTGACAACCTAGGAACAAAATTTTCCAATGCATTCGCAACTACGTTACACATTCTAGGAACAAAGATAATATTAAAAGCTTGGAAATGTGAAATCAAATTCCATACCTCTTGTTGGTAACTTTTGAGATGAGGTGAAACACAGTGTATGGTATCACGTACCCATTGTACAATAATTTATGAGTCACATATTTCTCTAAGAACAACAACATTAAGGTCGAAGGATCTTTACAAACCCAAAATGAGTGATTCGTATTCTGCAGTGTTTTTCGAGCACTCGAATTCTAAGCGGCTAGAGATCAGAGGTTTTCTTTGTCACGAGTCTATTAAAACATAACCGACTCTAGAGCTCTCTTTTGTTTCGGAACCATCGAAATACAAATTCCACATATCATATGTACAAGGGCTACATACTACACTAGTACTATTATTATTATTACTACTAATTGTACAAATATCATTTTTACTAGTTGGACTAGGAAGGAGCTCCAAATGTGTATCTTGTACGACTGGGGATGGCTAAGAAAGATAACACCCCAGTCCATTTTCCAAAAAACAATTTCTAAATATAAGGTCCGCGAAATCCATTGGCTCATTTTCACCCTCTGAGTTATCGTTTGTTTCATATACCGCTCTCATTTCACCCTGATTTGATTATTTTTTCCCTTATATAGAAGCCATAGATGTGACCAGTCTGTTGCAAAGTACCCCTATAACTTGATGGACAAGTCTCTTCTCAATAATACACCATATGATTTTGAAATTTCCACAATTATTATGTTTATACATTGGTGAAATCGGTGATTGGATGATAAACAAATAAGCATATTTCTGACCCTGATACTATTTGCAATATCTGCTCCATAAACGAAACGAGATAGTTGTCTTTGTATGAGGTGCGGTTCAGGTTGCGTAAATCAACACACAAGTGGATTTCCCTAGACTTCATCCTTACTAGGACCAAGTTTGATACACAGGTAGAATGTCACACGTTATAAATGATCCAAGCATCCAACAACTTCCTTAACTCATTTTGAATGAGAGGCTCAAGCGTAGGATGTATGTTCCGCAAATTTTGTTGGAATGACTTAGGCCCTTCTTTGATTGGAATTACATGCTCAATAATTTACATGTCATAGGTTTTTAGCTCATCATACATCCACACAAATACATATTGGTATTTCTTGAAAGAGCGAATAAAATCTTGCCAATCTTGTGGTGTGAAACAAGTACCAAGATTGACATACTTTAAATCCTTATCTATTCCAAGATTTATCTACTCATGCGACAATGTTGAGCTATGGGTCTTTGCATTGACTGGCCCTCGGAAGTAATTCTGCAAGTCATACAACTTTTCTAATGATACCACGCCTTTCGACATGAGGTTTTCTTTTCTTGTGCTAGCTGCATCTTGCAATGCCTTCTCGTGCTTGTCCTCATCGATCAATGCATCTTTGAATACATTGGTGTTTTCCATAAAATGAAGTATTTGCTGGTCATCATTGAAAATACATAAATTAGTAATATTATTAGGGACGGATGGCTTATAAAGAATTTCTACAGAAAAACCATCCCTAAGTGGTGACAACCTAGCAACAACATTTTCCAATGCATCCACAACTGTGTTACACATTCTAGGAACAAAGATAATATTAAAATCTTGGAAATGTGAAATCAAATTCCATACCTCTTGTTGGTAACTTTTGAGATGAGGTGGAACACAGTGTATGGTATCACGTACCCATTGTACAATAATTTATGAGTCACCTATTTCTCTGAGAACAACAACATTAAGGTCTATGGATCTTTCCAAACCCAAAATGAGTGCTTCATATTTCGCAGTGTTGTTCGTGCACTTGAATTCTAAATGGCTAGAGATCAAATGTTTTCTCTATCATGATTCTATTAAAACATAACCGACCCCATAGCCCTCTTGTGTTTCATAACCATCAAAATACAAAGTCCACATATCATATGTACAAGTGCTACATACTACACTAGTACTATTATTATTATTACTACTAATTGTACAAATATCATTTTTATTAGTTGGACTAGGAAGAAGATCCAGTTGTATATCTTGTGGGACTGGGGATGGCTGAGCAAGATAACACACCAGTCCAGTTTCCAAAAAAAAAATTCTAAAGATAAGGTCTGTGAAAGCAATTGGCTCATTTTTTCCCTCTAAGGGAGTTATCGTGTGTTTCATAAACTACTCTGATTTCACCATGATTTGATTGTTTTTTCCCTTATACAAAAGCCACAAATGTGACCAGTCTGTCGCAAAGTACCCCTGTAACTTGCTGGACCAGTCTTTGCTAAATAATACACCATATGATTCTGAAATTTCCACAGCTACTATGTTTATACATTGGTGAACTCGGTGATTGGATGATAAACAAATAAGCACATTTTTGACCCTGATATTGTTTGCGATATCTACTCCATAAACGACATGGGGTAGTTTTCTTTGTTGATGGTGTGGTTTAGGTTGTGGAAATAAACACACAAGAACATTTCCCTGGAATTCATCCTTACTGGGACCAAGTTTGATACCCAAGTAGAATGTCACACTTTGTAAATGATCCAAGCATCCAGCAACTTCCTTAACTCCTTTTGAATGAGAGGCTCGAGCGTAGGATGTACCTTCCGCAACTTTTGTTGGAACGGCTTGGGCCCTTCTTTGATTGGAATTACATGCTCAATAATTTGTGTGTCATAGGTTTTAAGCTCATCATACGTCCACACGAATACATCTCAGTACTTCTTGAATGAGCAGATAAAATCTTGTCACTCTTGTGGTGTGCAAAAAGTACCAATATTGACATACTTCAAATCCTTTTCTGTTCCCATATCTATCTACTTATGCAACAATGTTGATCTATGGGTCTTTGCAATGATTGGCCCTCGAAAGAAATTCTGCAAGTCATATAACTTTTCTAATGATACCACGCCTTTCGACATGAGGTTTACTTTGCTTGTGCTAGCTGCATCTTGCAATGCCTTCTTGTGCTTATCCTCATTGATTATTTCATATTTGAATACATTAGTGTTTGCCATAAAATGAAGTATCTTATGGTCATCATTGAAAAGACGTAAATTAGTAATATTATCAAGGAAAGATGGCTTATAAATAATTTCTATAGAAAAACCATCCCTAAGTAGTGACAACCTAGCAACAACATTTTCCAATGCATCTGCAACTGTGTTACACATTCTAGGAACAAAGATAATATTAAAAGCTTGGAAATGTGAAATCAAATTTCATACCTCTTGTTGGTAACTTTTGAGATGAGGTGACACATAGTGTATGGTATCACGTACCTTTCGTACAATAATTTGAGTCGCCTACTTCTTTGAGAACCACAACGTTGAGGTCAATGGCTCTTTGCAAACCCAAAATGAGTGCTTCGTATTCTGCAGTGTTGTTCGTGCACTCAAATTCCAAGTGGCTAGAGATTAGATGTTTTCTCTGTCGTGGGTCTATTAAAACACAACCAGCTCCATATCCCTCTTGTGTTTTGGAACCATCAAAATACAAAGTCCACATATCATATGTACAAGGACTACATACTAGACTAGTATTATTATTATTATTATTACTACTAATTGTATAAATATCATTTTCACTAGTTGGACTAGGAAGGAGCTCCAACTGTGTATCTTGTGGGATTGGGGATGGCTGAGAAAGATAACACCCCATTTCAGTTTCCGAAAGACAATTACAAAATATAAGGTCTACGAAATCCACGGGCTCATTTTCACCCTCTAAGGGAATTACCGTGTGTTTCATATACTGATATGATTTCACCTGAATCTAATTATTTCTACCCTTATACGAAAACCACAAATGTGACCAATTTGTCGCAAAGTATCCCTGTAACTTGTTGGACCAATCTCTGCTCAATAATACACCATATGGTTCTGGAATGTCCACAATTACTATGTTTATACATTGGTCAAATTGGTGATCGGATGATAAATGAATAAGCACATTTTTTAGTTCATCAATTGCATGGACAAGAGTCCTATCGAGCTCAATGATCTGTGCATCTGGTTTATCCCATTTTGCATTGATTTTCTTGGCGACATATATGGGAATTACATTTACTGATGCACCATAATCAACTAAGAAATTGTGTACATTATAATTGAAAATTTAAAATGTCAACAGATACAGAGTGCAGAGTGTATTTACATCGAATGTTAAAGCATTAAGTACAAACTCTAGGGAACTAGAGGAATTACCATATTCGACTCCCTTTTGTAAAGAAGCATCGTTACCTGAGACAGATTGTCCAAGTGCACGTAGGAGCATGTCATGTTGACTCATGATATTTGTTAATTCGAACAGTGATATATTCACGTGAGCCTTCTTCATTTCCTCAACAATGTTGTAATCTAATGTGGGAGAGATTGCCGAAGTGTCTGGCGAAGTTGGCTTTTCTACTACTTCTATATTGATGGACTTACTTTTGCTTCTTGCGGAAGTGCTTTTCACCATGACTTCATTCCCATACTTGTTCTGAGTATTCTGCATTGAGTTAACAAGCGGATTGATCTTCCTCAACAAATGTTCCTTCAATTTCTGCTTTGTCAACTCTTGTGTAGGAGTCGACCCTTGGCTTCTTAAGTTATATTGAGTGGTCTGCTTCTGGGTCGGGTCATTACTCAGTGGTTTCTTTTCAACATTGCTCTTTCCAACTGTGAGTATGCAACTGAATGTGTTCACTACATGCCCCATGCTTGGAGTCTCTTCAGTCACAAAAATTTCTTCCTTTTCTTTCGCAGGCTCAGTCTACTCATCAGTAAGCATTGTGTCAATAATGTGCGTAGCTAGAATGTTCATGTTGTGGTTCCATTGTGAGCATGCTTTATCTGAATGATATTCTTGATCAAATGAATAGTATTGATCCATGCCCATACTTTCGATATTGAACACAACGTTCAATCTTTTCAAAGACTTGGCCGACTGGTTATTGTTGTTGCCGGAGTTGAAAGTCCTTCTCAGAAAGTTGAACTTGGGAGGCCTGCTGCTCACGATGGTCTCGCTTGATCTTTGTTTCAATTATGCCAACTCATTGGACAGATATTTGATAGTATAGGTCAAACTCTTAAGATCAATTGCTTCCTTTTCCTTAGCCTTGCTTATAGAGGCCTGATACTTTTTCCCTATTTCTTTGGAGTCTTTTGATAATTCATCATCTGCGATGACTCCAATTAAATGCAAGTCCTTCTCAACTGTGATCACCTCTTCAAAATTTTCAGCCAAAGTTGGTTTTGTAGTTCTTTTCATGAACTACGCAATGCTTGATGGTAAGGTAGATGTGAAATAGTCAATCGTGACAAATTCATGAGGTTTTGTGTTTGGAAGAAATCTATTCAAGATACGATTAAACCTCTGAGTGAAATATTTCACCTTCTATTTCTGCTCCATCTTGATATTGTCTAGCTCTTTCAAAAGCATGGCGGGGGTTTTATCATCAGCAAATTTCTCAAGAAATAAATTCTTAAAACCCCTCCAATTTTTTATCAAGTTTGGAGAAAGGTTATGATACCATACAACTGCCTTACCATCTAAGGTACATAGAAATAGTCTACATGCAACATCATCATAACGTACCTCAAGTGTTTGCAGATGTAGGTAGAAGTTGTCTAGATGGTCCTCTGACTTTATTACTTTGTCAGGGTCATACTTCGTTAATAGCTTCTTCGAGTGCCTTGGCACCTTATGTAACATGCCCGACAGTGCAAGTGGCACCTAATTCATCCATTCCATATCTTGGTTTACCATGTCTTCGTCACTCTTTTCCCCTTCTTTGTCAGAATTTGATTGGTTTTATTCTTCTTCTTCACCACCTAACTCGCAGAAAGTATCGTCAGAAAGCACTACGTTAACACCGTCAGCACCATTGAAGGTTGGAGGCTATTCTGGTTTTTCTTTGTTTTCTTCAAAATCTTCTATCTCTTCAAGGGTGCAGAGAACCAATTCTTCAACCGTTGAGACCACTATCCCAATGGGGATGGTTTGGTTCTTCTTTGGAAAATATGGAAGAGTTTCTACTCCCGGTATCAATCCAATAGCTCTCACAAACTTTCAGGTGATGAGGCGGATGACCTGGATCTGATTGTAAGAGACTTCATAATCTTGCACAGTTCCAGGCTAAGAATAATTACCAACTTCAGGAATGTGTGCGGATGAGTTGATGGTAATGTTACTGCCTTGACCAAAGGAAGTAAAATTGGGGTTGGTGAGGTTATCAACCCTAAAAATATGGCTACCCTCCTTCTAGAACTAGAAATGTTGATTGTGCTAGACCCGCCAACATTCAAGGGGTCTTCTGATATGTGGTCCCAATTAGATCTCACATTGTTTGGGATAAGATCCCCATCCGGAATATGGCCCGGTTACTGTATCTTAAAGATATGCCTTGGCTCTAACTACTAGCAAGAGAGGAATGCAAATGTGCCTTTGAAAAGCAAAGGGGGTGTGCCTGGTGAGTGTTAGATCATATGTGTGTCATAGTTCTTTCACTGCAGAGGGGAGGAAAAGTGAGCCTCTAAGAGAGAGGTAATAATACCATCCTAGTAGAGACACACATAAATGAGAAGGATCTGAACAACATCAAGCAGAATAGTCCACAAAGATGCAACAGTCAGTGCAACCAATGTAATGAGGAGGATATGTCTAATATCCAGTGGAATACTCCATGAGGATGTGACAGCAGTAATATCAATTACAATACATTCTCAATATGATAAGTACAAAAATAATTGAAATAGTTCAACTACTTTAGCACACTTGAAAGAAAAAATGAATTACAAACATTCACAAAATAGTCTTACAAATATCCATAATCCATACATGAAGAACATGTTGGCCCATAGGGCTTCTTACATTAAGTAAAGTTTCTAGGACACATGCATATAATGAACACCACTAGCTGTTAGACGGATAAATCCCTCTTGCTGACAAGAGCAATCTCCCTAGATCCTAGATGGAAACTAGAAACAAATAGACAATTGAAATGACTCTTTCCCTAAGTTTATCTCATTTGAATTATGGATATAAAATATGGTAAACGAGCCTCTTACCCATTCATGAAATTCTTGATGAAGATCCCTTGTTGTGTCTCGATGCAGCCCTTCAATGCTTGATAAAACTTGCAACCATAAACATAAGAAGGATCAAAAGCATATGCGACATAATAATTCAAACAAACTTAACCTAATGATCAAGGAGATTAGGAATTGAAATTTCTTTAATGAACATCTAAAGAGTTATAGATCATTCATAATTCTGATAAGACAATTCAATGGGGAAAATCATTCATTTGTATTAATCAAAGAAAAAGAAGAGGTTTACAACCTTTTCCTTGATGTAGTGAGGTTCCTCCCAAGTGCATCCAATTTCATCCTTAGATGATAATATTTCCAATCTCAAACTAGAAGCATAATTTTATCTTCTCTGAGTTTTGACCTCCTCAATCCCTCTACCCTCTAGTCATTTTATAGGCCAAGAGGAAGAAGTTTCAGATCCAAAAGAGGAGGGTGAGATCCTATAATTGAGGGATTAGGGTTCCTTGAGGAAAGGGATTAAGATCCATCATCTGAGGGTTATGGCTCGAATATGCATCACTTTGAAGCTTTCAATTGGGATATATTCGACCAACTATGTTTCTAGAATGTACTTTTTTATTTTTAATTTCTTTGATTCACCTCCGCAGTCCATAGTGGTAGACAGAGTGCAATTCTATGGCGTTCTTAGGGATAATTTCAGCGAATGCGTAGAAAATTCTAGGTAAAAGAGCGTAAGACCTACTTAACAAAGTATATCAGGAAATTTTTCCAAATTTCTCCTCTTCTTCAAGGTATTTTTGGTTGTTTGACCTCTAAGGGAGTTCAATGAAACATGTTCACGGATGGCGAGAAATATGTTTATATTGATCAAGTGTCATGGTGACAAAATCATGTGTAACAGATTTCCCCCTAAAGTGTAAAGTCTGTATAATAATTTTTTAAAAGATTGAAGTGATTTATCATGCTAAATATTGGATCAAAGATAATGGTTGGAAACCTACAAGAAATAGTCAAGGATTACAATGCAAATGTATATATATATAGATACGAATCACTAAGGTAGGCATTCCCATACTCAGAGTAAAGCTAATTCAATGAATAAGTATGGAAAAACTCTAGAATCATATCGATAGTAGACACAATATGGACACAACCATCTGTTTATGATTTTGTCTACATAATCATGAATATAAAACTCCTAGCAATCTAGATTGATGAAACTAGATCCAGGGCCTTGATCTTCATCTTCTCGATCCACAGTACTAATCTAGCCATGTGAATGAATGTATTGAAGTCAAACATGGTAGAAACCACTTGCTTACCAGTCAATGATATGAATCGTTAACAAGCGCGAGAGAAACCACCAATAATGAAAATGGCTCTCAAGGTACTTCCAGTACAATCTATAAAGTACGAATAGGTGATCTGAAGTCAAACATTCATATATCATTCGATTGAAGGCCAATGATGAGAACCTGTCATTGAAGGTGAGAAACCTGCCATTAAGGCATGCAGGCCTCAAGGTACTGAATGTTTCTAGATCAAATTCATAGATAATGAGTTGAAGTTGATAGGAAGTGACCTGTCGCAAGAAAGCCTATGACACAAAACATAGTGTCAAGTTTTGAAAAATAGTTTTCAAGGACTCGCTCAGGGATGGCCGAAACAAATGAAGACTAAAATTTTTGAAGGAACATGAACTGAGGTTGAACTTCTCTTGAACACATAATGACATTAAAATCAACTTGCCAACATTTGACTCAATGATAATACTCAAAACCAACTGAAGAATTTCAATGGGGTTCGATTAATTGTAACACAAATGGATTTCCCAACCCAAACACAGGTGTGACAGAGTGTCGTGTTCAAGAGTGACATACTACCTTTATGATAAATGTAAAATGAACACCTTTTCCCAATTTCCCCCCACCATTGTTGGCAAGTACCTCTTTATTTTTTACAAGCTTGAGGAGGATAACATATGCTTGTCCTGTAAGCTCATCCTTCGGATGAGTCCATCAAAGTATTTTTAACGAACCCTAAGAAGGAATGGTTTGGTCTCGTTATGCTTAACGAGTCCTATATTGTTTAATTTTTATGAGTCCAGTAAAGGGGTAACTCGATGTCGTTTTATTTTAAGAGTTTTAAAAATACACAAAAAGGAAACTCATTCAGCTCTTTTACCATAAAATTTAACGAGCCCAGAGAAAGTAAAGCTCAATGTTTTTCACTTTTACGAAGTCAAAAGAAAAGCACAAGTAAACTCCATCATGTTCTTTTTCGTATGTTAAGTCTCTCAGGTCCAAAAAAGGATAAAATAATACAAGAGAGAACTCTATTGACCATGTTTGACACCTTTTTCGTAAACAGTCCTAGCTCAATCCATAAAAGCAGTAAAATTATACTGAGTGGACAGTTGCTCATTTAGTTTTATGAATTCTAACAATCAAGTACTCGACAATCTTTTCATATTTCAACAGTCTGAAAAGGGCTCAAAAGAGGATTCTAGGGTTTCACTTTTCATAATTTTTAAGAGCATGAAAAGTGATAAAAGTATTTTGATAGTAAATTTTTTATTTTTTTTTTGCTATAACATGTTTGGCCACAACATATTTTAGCAGATGAGGGAGGTCCCTGGGATCCACGTATGCTGAGATGGGTCTTGCTTATGGCACATCATGGAGGTGATGGACCGATGGTAAGATATACCCCTAAGGTTTTTGACTGGTTGGGTCAACAAATCATTTTGATTGAGGACTTCCCATATGCAGGGATGGATTACAGAGGTGACCTTGATATCCCACTTCCAGCAGGAGTGCAGTGGGGTGACCTAGGTAAGAATTTCTCATTTTGATATGTTTTTAAATTTTTAAATTTTTATGTGTTTTTTGTCTTCAAAGGCTAATTATCTGAAATGCATATGCAGATGTGGGCCTAAATCAACCAGCAAGGATGAGACGCTTTAATAGGAAAGGTGAAAAACCTATAGCAGTTGTGGTAGCTAACCTAGATGCAACGGAGGCATTAACAGATCTGGAACACAACCTGGAAAATTGACCTTAGACATTCCAAATACTGGGATAGATGATATACCTCTTCGGTACCAGTGACACGTAGTTGGATTTCCAGGACCACTTAGGAAATTACTGCGCCAGGTTGCTCGTGCCATAGTTTTCTATCATGAGCATCATCATGCTTAGCTTTTTAGTTGTTTGGGTCACATTTTTATTTTTGTATTGGCATACTTGGATACTAATGAAGACTACTACTTTGATTCCAGTTTATCTTTGATCAATATGTGGATGAATATTGTTTTTACTTTATAAATGTCGCAAATGTCTATTTAACACATGATTAGCTAGTGCATCAGTTAATGTGTTCAAATTTCTTGGAATGTGTTGATATTCAATGTAATCAAATTGCCTTTCCAAAAGATGGACCTATAAAAACATTCTTAACATTGATGAACTTCTTACTACATAGACACTGTTTAAATGTAATACTACGAGTTGCGAATCTAACCTAACAATCAAACGTCAAATACCAAATGAGATGGCGTTAGATAATAGTTCAATAACTGCACTATATTCTGCTATATTATTCATTGTTTGACTGAGGCATATTCCATGAATATAGACTAACTCATCACTGGGTGAATAAATATCCTAGGCTGTGGAAGAAAAATTCTGAGTACTACGACTAGCACCATTAGCAAAGCCAATGTAAGTTTGAGGGAACGTCGACATCTACAAATCAAGCGCAAAACAAGATAAGCAAGAGAAGTAGTAGAAAATCATAAAATATTAGTTATCTCACATACCTAAGAACTATGAATAATGTAAAAATATCCACAAAATATTTTATGCATAATATTTCTTTAGGTAAAGACCATTTCTGGGCTTTCCTAAAGGAATACCATCATAATCCACCAACTCACAGGATCCTTTAGCTAATACACATTTTATAATGTAAGGGCCATGCCAATGGGCTCAAGTTTTCCTGCACCTAACTTTCCATGACCTTGATCATAAACTAAGACAAGGTCACCTTCTGTGTATGAAGGAGGATTCATATTTTGATCAAATTGAGCTTTAACTTGTTTTTTATGAGCCTCACTAGCTAATGCAACTTCACGGCGAGTTTCATCTAAACATGCTAAGTGTAAAAAACATTCTTCCTCTGTAGAGGTCGCTGGTAACAATTCAATGGCTAGTTTCAAAGATGGAATTTCACATTCAATCGGAAATACTACCTCCAATCCATAAACAAGTTGGAAGGGATTAAAACTCGTAGATGTTTTTGCGGTAGTACGATATGCCCAGAGTGCTGGAAAAAGCATGGTATGTCAGTTTCCTTTATGAATACCAACTATTCATTTAATCATGTTTGTTAAAACTTTATTGACAGCTTCGACTTGACCATTTTCTTATGGATAATAAGGATTAGAGCTATCATGGCATAGGTTGAGTTGTGCTGATAGTTCAATCATCATAAAGTTACGAAAATGGATACCATGATCCGTAACAATAGCTTGTGCGACACTGAACTGAGCAATTACATGATTGAAAATGAAAATTGTTGCAGTTTCACCATCATTAGGGGCGTTTTGACGTCTAAAATGGGCCTCTTAAGGAAATTACAAATAATAGTGGAAATAATAAAATAAGATTATATTACATCATCAAATTTTAGAGGGAAAAAAGAAAAAACTAATTTTTCAACTTATCTCCCTATGGTTTTACTCAAATTTCAAGTTGAAACACTCGTTGGATGCATAATTTTATTCATCATCCAAGGATTACCCATGTTGCATACTTTCGATGGTCCCTGCTACATGAAAAATTAGAAATACATGAAAAACATGCTTGCAATCATGATTTTCATGTATTTCTCATTTTTCGTGTAGAAGGGTCCATCGGAAGTATGCAACATGAGTACTCATTAGATGAGGAATTAAAATTTTCATCTAACGAGTACTCCTGCTCAAAATTTGAGTAAAACCTTAGGGAGATAAGTTGAAAATACGAGTTGAAAAAGTAGTTTTATTATTTTATTATTTTTAAATCCTTTTACTTTTTTACTCCAAAATTGGTGAATCATCCCACATGGTTGACATCATCATCTTGAATCATATTGGTTCTTATAAAGCTTATTTTGGTTGTACATTTTTCTTAGAAGGCCCATTTTAGACCTACATATTTCCCTAATGCTTATTTATATGTAGGCATTGCTTCAGCCCATTTTGTAAAGTAATCAACTATAAGGATAATATATCCATACCCCCCAACCGAGTGAGGGTTACAGGTGACAAAATATATGCCCCATTTTTCAAAAGGTCCAACAACTATAATAGGGTGAAGAGGATCTAGAAGCGCTCGCATCTTACGATCGTAGACCTAGAAATTATGGCATTTTATGTCTGTAATTATGCAATCTTTAAACATGGAAAGGCAAAAATAACCAACGCACAATATCTTTTGGGAAGTGGAATACCCAAACATATGACCGCCACATGATCTAGAATGACAATCATTTAATG
Source organism: Pinus tabuliformis (assembly GCA_031772625.1). NCBI lineage: Eukaryota > Viridiplantae > Streptophyta > Pinopsida > Pinales > Pinaceae > Pinus > Pinus tabuliformis. The sequence continues at coordinate 138,948,144 of CM062820.1, forward strand.
TTTTTTCAGCCTCTTGGTGAGTTAAACAATGTCAAAAGACAGAATCAACACTGTGGTGGTCAAGAGTGTCACCAACAATATTGTATTGCTAGGATTGGTACCGAATTCAACACCGATGAGTTTGAGATAACTCAGGCCTAAAATTATAGGTTTGAAGATATATAATGATATCTCCATACCATGGATCAGATGTACTAATCAAAAAGAGAGATTCATCAGTAAGAGAATCTTCTGCCACAGGTTCTGTATCAGTATGGGGAAAGTCACACAACAATTCAGCAAAAACCAAAGATTTCTTTGATTTAGATATTTCGAACTCCAAATCAAATTCTTGTAAAATCACTATCCATTTGGAATATTTCCCCCTAACAATTGCTTGGTAAGAATATACATCATAGGGTTGCAATCTAAAATGATAGTTATTTTTTGCAAAAGGATATAGTGACAAAAACGTTGAATAACTTTAACAGCTGCCAAAGCTAGCTTCTCCACATGTGCGTATTTGATCTCAGTTTTAGTGATATTCCTACTCTAATAATAAATCACATGTTCGCTGCTAGAGTCATCTTCATGAACTAACACCATGCCAATGTTGGCATCATACGTAGCTAGGTATAAAAAGTAATCCTGATGATAATCATGTGGATGCAATAACGGTGCGTTAGTCAACACGTGTTTTAATGCATCAACATATTTTTGAGCAAGCTCATCCCAAATAAATGGAATGCCTTTTTTCAACAGTCGAGTAAAACCCTAGGTCAGTTCAACATAGTTATGGATGAATCTACGCAAAAATTTTGCTTTCCCTTGCAAACTCTGGAGTTGGAGAAGACTAGAAGGAGCAGGCAAGTTCATAATTGCCTCTACCTTAAGGGGATCGACATGAATGCCTTCTTTTGAGACTATGAATCCTAGAAGTCGACCAGATTGTATGCAAAAAATGCATTTGTGCAGATTCAAACGAATATTGTAGTGCCTGCATCTAATGAAAATTGCTTTCAAATGCAATGGGTGATCCTTCCTTTTCATTGAATGAGCTGGTAGGTCATCTAAATAGGGCTGAACAATATGTTTGATATCATGAAATGCGTAAGACATTGCTCGTTGAAAAGTTGTGCCAACATTTTTCAAGCCAAATGGGAGTTTGCGATAGGAAAAGGTTCCCCATGGACAAATAAATGTAGTTTTATGTTGATCGATAGGGAGTATGTTTATTTGATTGTAACTAAAAAAACCATCCATGAAAGATAAAATCTCATTTCCAGCACAATCATCAATAATTTGATTGATATACAAGGTTGGATAATTATCTTTAGGACAAGCTTTATTAATGTCCCTGTAATCGACACATACTCAAATAGTTCCTTGCTTTTTATTAATAGGTATAATATTTGATACCCAATCAGTTAAAGGAACAGGGTAAATGAATCCTTCCTTTAATAGTTTCTCAACCTCAGTTTTTATAGCGGAAAATTTTCATGGATGCATCAGACGCAGTCTTTGCTTGACAGGCTTGGTATCCAGGTAAGTCTTGATTTCATGTATTACAATACTAGGGTCGATCCCTAGCATTTATTCGTAAGACCAAGAAAAAATGTCACAGAATTCCTGAAATAGGGCTTTATATGTCTGAATCTCTTCTAAAGAACAAGAAGCTCCTATATGAATATTTTTAGTAATTCCTGGTTTCACCGAGATGTCTATTGGTACCGTTGTCGATATGTTTCCTAAATTCTTCTCAGAATCAGAAGAAAGGATAGCTATGGGACATTGAGGATCAGTAATAATCTCTGATGAAAACATAGACAAGAAATTATTCTCAATTTTGTCAAGACAGGGTAAGAAAGATGAGCGATGATGATGATCGTCCCATGGCATTTCATCCAAAGTCATTACTTCCATAATACCTTCATCAGTTAAAAATTATTTATCAAAAGGATCAGGCATTGAAATTGGTTCTAGATGTGACAAATGAGAATATTCATCAATGATCGTATTCATTCAATCATTTTTAGATGTTGATGGGTTGGAAAAAGATTAGATCACTTGATAAGCTGACTCAAAAGAACCAATATGTATCCCACTGTCGTATAAGGTTAATTCTAACTCTAAAGGCACTTTCCAAGGATCTGAAGATTCAAAAGTACTTGATGTAATCATATTAACCTGGGAAACATTATGAGGAGGATTTGGTGGAGGGAATGTGAAAGTTCCCATTAGAGATGATTCTTTAAGAAGACCAACACCAACTTCTTCATACAGAGTAGTCGATTTTCCAACAAAAGGAATACTACCAGTAGAATTAGGGTCTAAAGTGTAATAGGAAAATTGGTCTACTTTCACAATTTTTCCTTTGTGAGGAAACATTATCATTTGAAAAAATGACGAGACCACTGCCAACATGGCATAAGTCCAACTTCGTCCAAGTAAAAGGTTATAATCAAGCTGAGCATCAACAACCTCAACTTCAATTGCAATTGTTTTACCTTCTATTTCTATAGGTAAATCGTTTAAAATTCCAAAAGGGCGAAAACCTCTTCCATCAAAGGCTTTCAAAGTCGTGGGAGACTGATTGATTGTTGGAGAGCCTAAATATTTCCAACAAGCAATAGACATAATACATGTAGATTCTCCTTCATCAATTACTATTCAGAAAACCTGTGTAGTTTTGACATGGGTCGGTATCTGAAAGGGCTGTTGATGTGGGAGTCATGGTACATGATTGTCGAGATCAAAAACAATTAAATTAGAGCCTTGTGGATCTATTGCTCCAATAGATGATAAAAGTAATTTCCTTTTTGTTTGACAAGTCTACAACACTTCAAGAGCTGACATTGCCGAAGGTGACATAGCCAAATCTTCAACAATGTTGTAATTCTGAGCAGCCCTAGCATGAGGGTTAAAGGCTGACTTTCGAAGAACACCCTTAGGGGGTGGTCGAATTACCATATCAGGGTTAGGTTTTTCAATGTGTAATGGTTCAGAAGTAGGAGGAGTAGATGTGGAAGTTTGACCAGGTGAACTGGAATCATCTCCATCTTCGATAGGACGTTTTGATCCATAGTCTTTAGATCTCATTGCTACCATAACTTACGAAGACATCATCATGATATCTGTCGATGTGGAGGAGGAATATTGGTTATGAGAAACCATTTTACTATCTTGAGGAGGGAAAGGGTCCTTCAAAATAGCTGGGGTGGGTGAACCTTTAATGAATTTAGAAACTTCGACACGATGAGGGCACTCCTTAGTGTAATGATCTTCATCAAAAATTAAACAAGGATAACGAGGTTTCTTATTTTCATCAGATGGTTCTTTCTTGTTTGATTTCTCCTTAGGAGAAGTGTCTTGTTTAGCTTTTCCTTTTCCATTTTTCTTACCTCCATATTGCTTATTTTTTCCAGTAGATGATTCTACGACATTTATTTCAGAAGTAATTTCAGGAGAAGGATCTTCTTCGAGTGAATCAAATAAAGCCAAAATCTGAGTTTTCTTAGAGTTCTTCTTTTTATTCTTATATTTTTGGCTCACATAACCAATCATACCATTAATGACATGTGATCCTGTAAGGGTTGGGTTGGTTTGACCAGGACGAGGCAAATCTGGGATCTTCTCATATAAAGTGCCAAACTGAGTATAAACAAGATCCAAGTATTGGGAATGAGTAATAACTTTCTCTTCAGTTACAATTCCCCCTTTGGCACAATATTCAGTAATTATCGGCAAAAGAGATTTTATGAACCATTCAGCCAAAATCTGGTATGGGATATAAACTTTAACCAAACGACGTCTTCATCTCCATTCATGAATGTGATCTGAGATATAGGTGGACGTTGACTATTTTAAAGAGGTTAAAAGTTCAGTTCCATTATTGTATCAAATGGGTAACTGAAAATGTGTCAAAAAAGTAGTAGCAAGGGCGTTGAATGTACCGAAGGAAGCTCACGGAAATTCTACATACCATTTGGCTACCGAACCAGTTAAGGTTCATTGAAAAAGTTGTAATCTAATAGAATCATTGATTAATGAGTTCGACGCGCACCAAAGATGATAAGTCATAACATGATTTGATGGGTATTCTCCTAATTTACCTTCAAATTTAGGAATATCACTGGGAAACTTCATAGGGATTGCCGACCAATACGGTAAATAGTAAATAGGATCATTTGTTAACCGAGATAGGTCCAGTAAATCCAAAGTTGCAATAAATGGTAATTGACGGTTAGGATCTTGTTGTGTGTATTGATAACCTTGAGGGACGAGTCCTATTCTAGGAGGAGGATATCCAGGATATCCTGGAATAGCCTGAGCAGTTGGAATTTTCATACCTCCTGGATATCCAGGATGAGCCATATCGGTTTGCGGTTGAATAGGTACTTGAAAATTATGACCAGGGTATGGTTGATTCTGGAAAAGAGGACCCTGACCCATTTGACCCTAGATAAACTGTCCTTGAAAGGGTTGATTCTAGTATGGTTGACCTTGAAAGAATTGATTTTGAAAAGGTTGGCCTTGAAAAAAATGACTTTGAGGTTGACCTTGCAGAACCTGCCCTTGAAATGATGTTTGCACATACGATATACTAGACTGCACCATAGGTATTTGGGGTATAGACTGAATCGTAGAAGCAGTTTGATAAGCAGATACCTGAGGAATAGTCTGAGTAATTGGTTGTACCATTACTTGAGATGAAATGGGAACAATTACATGTGATACTCCTAGAATGGGAGTTTGTGGTGAACTCGTAACTGGAGTTTGAACAGATATTGGCACAACAAACTGAACCGGGTTTTGTGGAGTACTTGGGATAGGTTGTTGAACAGGTGTCGATGAATAACCCTGAAAAGGTTTTTGGACTTGAATAGGAATGCCTTGAACATGAATTTCATGGATAGGTTGCCCAACAGGATGAACAGATTGATAATTGGGCACTTGAGGAGAAACTGGCAATGAATGTTAGTTATATGATGAATTCCAGATAGTGTTCATTCCAGGGAACAGAGTACCAAAAATGGGTTGAGATACAACAAGTTGTCCTAAACTAGTTTGAGGGACTTGACCATAAAGTGGATAATTTTCTGTAGGAGGTTTCCCTCCACCTATAGGATAAGTTCCAACAAAAGGTTTTCCTTTTGGAGGAGGATATGATGGTTGTCCCCCAAACCGGTAATAATCTCTTGTTGGGTTTGTTGAGGATTGCCTACATTGCCAGAAATCATGTTTATATACTGATCAAATGTCAAACCCTGAAGTGTAGGATCATTTAACCCAGTTGAATAAATTAAAGGTTGATTTGAGGGAGAAGCTCCTGAATATGTCCCAAAAAGAGATTGATATCCAGGAGGCATTGATGGGCAACCATATAAAGTTGACTCTAGAGAGGCAGAAAACATAGATGTACCTAATGAAATACTTACAGAAGCCATTCTTGACCAATCAAAGACTGGTACAGTAGAGTAAGGAGTAATGTATCATGGAATAACTTGACCTAAAAAGTCCAAGGGTGTGAAATACCAAGGTTCAGGGTGAAGAGATCTAAAGAGAAGTTCCAAAATGTTTGTTTGATCATTGGTAAAAACTGGTGTCTGAGGTGATTATTCTTCTTCGTCTGAGGAAAGTTATTCGATGCTAATAAGACCAGGAGGAAGACTATCAGTAATAAGCAGTTTTACATGCGGTGAACGTGGAGGACTCAGAGTAGGGGCTATAGCAGCTGAAGGTGACTCGGGCTCATAATTGTTAGACTCAGGTTCTTCGATATCTGGTTTACTTAATTGTGAATCTGAAACCTCTCCAGTATCTAATTTTGTTTGAATAAATTCAGTAATTATTAAATCAGTTCCTTCTGAGTGTGATTCTAATTTTTGAGGTTGATCAAGTTCAAATTTTGTCACTTCAGATCCTATAATAGTAGATGTTTCTGGTTGATTTACTTCAATTCATGTTACATCATATTTAATAATAGTACAAGTTTCAGGTTTTGCTGTAGTCCCGGATCCTGATGATTTCAATTTTTCATCTTTGATCTTTTCTAACTAACTTGGTGTATACTCAAGGGGCTTCCCTAGCATTCTATGTGATTGTCTTGGTAATTCAACCACGATGAAATCTTTAATTAATGATTTACACAATATTTAAATTACACCTAAAGTCTCTAAAAAGTAAAAACAACAAACAAAGTAACACACGCTAAAAATCTAGGAGTTCAAACCACACAAACTGACTTCTCACAGAGATCAATAATTACTAGTTGGTGATGAAATCCAACGTCGCAAAGATCAAGGTGAAAAGATTTATAGATATGAGTGTTTGGAACCAGTTACCTTGACAACCTTCTTAATGAAACAATATGGGGCAAGTAACTTCACTTATACCATCTCGAGCAAATATTACCCTCCAAAAAGTCCAAGTGAGTCTAGTCAACGTCTGTTCCAGGTACAATAGGACCTTCCCTCTGCCATCACCTTAGGTAGAGCCCTAGCATTATGGTAACTAAGTTTACCAAATACAACAATTTTACCTTGGGGGGTAGTCGTAGATCGTACATGCACACAAGGGTGGAGTAACAAGCTCAATCCCCTTGAAGGCTCCTCCACATGATCAATTGGAGGTTTACTTTTAAGTGGCCCCAAGTACCTTTTGGTACCATTGTAATACGTTCAAATCACTCTATCATAGCTAATGAAGTGGGTACGATCACTTCACCAAATCTGACATGATCTCATGCTTAACTCATGTACAAGAAGAGCTTCCCAGAGCAAAACTGAAATAATTGGATTTTCGCTCCTTACCGCAAGATTATATTGTTTATCTGTAGCGTTGGAAAGTTTACTCACTTTCCTATTCCAAAGCCCTACACTTAAGTTGTTGTAGGTGGTAAGAGCCCTAAAAACATAAAATTCTAGATTAATTATAAGTAGCACGGTGTTATTAAGTTGTTATTTACTTAGTAAGTGATGAAAGTGAAACTTATGATAGTATGACACGACCCAAAATCCTAATGCAATTGAACATGCAATTTGCATTTTTTTAATTCAATGAAGTTCCAATTAAGAGAAGGCAAGAGTTTCTTTGACTTTTCAAAATGAAATTCAAAACTCAAAACTTCACCAATCCTTTATAAGGTAGCCAATTTCATTTCCAATGCAATGAACATGCAGAAATAAACTAAGATTCAAAACTACCTAAAGATCAAACAAACCAAAAATACCCTTTATCATTCATCACTCAAAACTTTTAATAGCAAAGAAATCAATCAAGAGTTGGAGAAAAATTCATTTTCCCTATGAATGCTTTGATATGATGATATCAAGAGTGTAATTGCAAAAAAATCCAAGTTTCAAAAGAAACAATTCCTTCAATCATTCAAAAATGACAACAATTTTTCACAAAAACATTAAATTTTGAGAAACACTTAATTTGTACTTAAATAAGGATTTGATCAAAAATAAGAAAAATTAAGAAGTAGATTGGTGTGTTTGACAGAAAAATATAGGGAGACAGTAACCTTAAGGATAACCTATCTCTTTTTTATCAATGAGCAAACCAAAAAGACAAAATCCTAATCAGTTTTTGCAAAAGGGACTAATTCTCAAGAAAACTTAACAAATCACTCAAACAAGTTCAGAAGAGATGTTAAATAGTCTAGGAAAACATAATGGCACTTCTAGAAATCAAAATTCAGATCATGGTTGAGAGAAATCTAAATTTTCAAAAATTTCAAAAGATTGTGTGGGATAACAATGTAACACAGTGCACATGTGCTTGGTTGCTAAGGGACCAACAACACAGAAATGCACTCTGTGGGTGAAAAAAAACAACGTAGGGGTCATAAGCCCAAGAAAAAATAAAAAATAAGACAATCAACCATACAGATATGAAAATTCATTATTTTATGAAGACTCGGGTCAAGATAACCAAGAAGGATCGGAAAACAAAACTAAGGAAAATAAAGAGAACAATATCATTATCCAGCGGAGTCACCAATTTGTTAGGCGGATAAATCCCTCTTGCTGACAAGAGCGATCTCCCTAGATCCTAGATGGAAACTAGAAACAAACAAACAATTGAAATGACTATTTCCCTAAGTTTATCTCATTTGAATAAAAGATGGTAAACGAGCCTCTTACATGTTCATGAAATGTTTGATAAAGATTCCTTGTTGTGTCTCAATGCAACCCTTCAATGCTTGATAAAACCTGCAACCATAAATATAAGAAGGATCAAAAGCATATGCGACATAATAATTCAAACAAACTTAACCTAATGATCAAGGAGATTAGGAATTGAAATTTCTTTAATGAACATCTAAAGAATTATAAACCATTCATCATTCTGATAAGACAATTCAATGGGGAAAAGAATTCATTTGTATTAATCAAATATAAAGAAGAGCCTTACAACCTTTGCCTTGATGTAGTGAGGTTCCTCCCAAGTGCATCCAATATCCTCCTTAGATGATAAGCTTTCCAATCTCAAACTAGCAGCATAAGTTTATCTTCTCTGAGTTTTGACCTCCTCAATCCCTCTACCCTCTAGTCATTTTATAGGCCAAGAGGAAGAAGTTTTAGATCCAAAAGAGGAGGGTGAGATCCTCTAATTGAGGGATTAGGGTTCCTTGAGGAAAGGGATTAAGATCCATCATCTGAGGGTTATAGCTTGAATAGGCATCACCTGGAAGCTTTCAGTTGGGATATATTCGACCAACTATGTTTCTAGAATGTACTTTTTTATTTTTACTTTCTTTGATTCACCTGCACGATCCATAGTTGCAGACAGAGCACAGTTATGCGTTGTTCTTAGGGATAATTTCAACGAATGCGCAAAAACCTCTAGGTAAAAGAGGGAGGACCTACTTAACAAATTATACAAGCCATTTTTCCCAAAGTTCTCATCTTCTTCAAGGTAATTTTGGTTGTTTGACCTATAAGGGAGTTCAATGAAACATGTTCACATATGGTGATAAATCCATTTATATTGATCAAGTGTCATGGTGACAAAATGAACATTGGCTCTAGTAGTGGAGCGTTGGAGCCACTCCTTGCACCTCAAAAGAACTAGCTTATCTCTCTAATGCCTTGCGGGAGGAGCCAAGGTGGAAAGTTCTTTCCTCTTACAATGAGGGTGTATATATAACAATGAGGAAGTGATGCTTCACCTTCCTTATGACTCTTCATCTACCCTCATCACTGTTTGACTTCCTATGACTTTTCAATTTTACATGACTCTGCCCCAAGGATTAGCTCAATTGGTCGAGTCCCCGTTGTTAAGTATCATGTTGATCGAGAGGTCACAGGGTCAATCGACGCCCTTGGGGTTAGGCCCGGATAGTCTAGCCGACGAGATTTAAAAGATTCCCTTCGGGGTTGATCTGCCCAGATTTTCCTATGTGAAAAAAAAAACTTTGCATGACTCTTCATATTCCATACATTTCCTTTGGGATTCCACTTTACAATACATTTTTGAAACATAATTTACATCATTAACCACAATGGTGTGGCATGTGACAATTCATGACATGACATGCCATGACACTGTTGAAATAGACTTGCTTGATGATGTGGCAATGTCAAGCCACTATTGCCACTGTGTGTTGTAGGTCTTCTTCTTTTCACCTCCGCATGGCTTGGTGATAAGGGATCTTCAATGATCTCAAGTCTTGAATGGTGATCACAAAATGGTGTCCCTTTACTTTCTCTTGATTGATCAGCTTGCATATTCATCTACAAGATGATATTTTGGCATGTTGGCTCCTTCATCATCTCGCCATGGCATAATAAGATACATGTTTCTACAATTCACTCATGACAAGACGATATCAATCTGAAAACCCCCTAGTCTAAGATTGAGCATGTTGATCCATTGACTAAGATGGAACCAAATGGAAGGTTGGGAAAATGGCTCAATGACTACATAGTTGTGCAATTCAAGTAGGCAAGGTGACCCTTGAGCCTTGAGACTGTGCAATGCATAATTCAGGCTAGGCTGAGGCGACAAACTGCACAATTTTGAGGGTCAATGTGATAGGCTGAGGGGATGAGAACTGGGTGAGAACATTGCGCAATTCTGGGAGACAAGAGAGGTTTGGCTATTATGTAGTTTAGGATCTCAAGGATGAGCTTGAGGCTAGATACTACGCAGTGCGCAGTTAAGGCTAGGCTGGGAGAAAAAAGTGTGCAATTCTGGGAGTCAAGGTTAGAGCTTGAGCAAATAAAATGCACAGTGCAACAGTCCTGGGAGGCAGGATCTATGCATTGCACAGTACCAAGAGGCAAGGTCACAGTAGAGGATTAGTACTACACAGTGCGCAGGTCAGGGAGGCTGGGTGAAGCTAAGTTGCTTGGTCGAGAAGCTTTGAGAAAAATGACTAAGTGCAGAATCAGTGAGGCTGATGTGAATAGTGCTAAAACTTAAACTGTGATAACACACTTAGAATATTTGAAGACACAAAAATATAGATAATCCAGGACACATGAGAATGCATTTCCCTCTGTGCAACAACTTTACGACAAATGCAAAACTTAAGATACACTTTGCGACCACTGTGACGAAACTGGTGTGTCTGTGCTTAAAACTTTGGAAATGAGTGTGATGGGTGTTTACATGGTTAGAACAACTCATTTTCACAAATGTGACCTCTTGAAACCACCAGAACATGCTTATATACATGATGTAACAACTGACATGCGAAAATAATACATTTTCCCTATCTTGCCAAGGGGAAAAATCTCCTCAAGAAAACACATGGAATGAGTTTCAAAGTTTGTGATGACAACGTACAATACCATGGAAGGCTCCAAAATTGAGCGTAAGCCAAAATTTTGGAGGGTGTTGCAGCAGTGACAACACATCCCACAACTGCATTCTGCGTTTTATAATTTGTATTGGAATTTTCACATCATACAAATAACACCCTTCCCATATGTGGTCATTTTCCATTGCCTGTGGGTTTTTAAATGACTTCTCTTTACTCCTTATCTCACATGACACTCTCAAATATTTTATACTTATCCATTTCATTTGTATGTGGATTGGACACCTTACATAATATCTTTTTACTCCTGCATGATCCCATACTTATTTATTTAAACAAACAATTTATTTTGCATGCAAATGTGGGAGCCACCCCTTAATAGAGCTCCATTCTCATGTCCCACAACATGCATTCAATATCCTTTATTCATTGATCCTTTATAATTTCAAGATGAATTAATAACTAATTCCTACACATCTCTTACCAATTGAATTTCTTTTTGTTATTAAAAAAGGTGAATTTCTCATCAAAATTTTGTTATCTTTTTTAATTAATATAGTACCTATTATTTATGAGTCATTTGTTTCATATGAATCCACATAGTAAGAATCAATATACTTAATATATCAAACCTCTCAAATTAGCTAATTGTGATGTACTTGTTTCATTAATGAGTGCTAATAAGTATCAAACAAACATACCAAACATAACATGAGAATCCTTCTGTAGAGACACCTTGAATATACTTGGGTGATAGGACCATGATTTTTAGTGGTAAATAGCTTACAAATGGTATTAAGGCCTTAGTGTGGAGGAAAATAAGCAACATATCCCAAACTTTAGGTATATTTCATCTACAAATGGTATTAAGGCCTCAGTGTGGAGGAAAAGAATAGCAACATATCCCAAACTTTAGGTATATTTCATGCTAGATGCATGCCTAAAGTATTTGATTTATCAGAATTGCTTCCATGGCACACTGATAGATTTGATCCCAAAAAAAAAAAAAAAAACACATATTACTTGCTAACTCTTCTAGGATCCATGTTCCTCTTACTCCTAGTGTTTTAATAAAATGCTCTAGATTCTAGAAGCCAACCAAGTTTTCAAAGTAGAAGAAGATGATGAATTCTCGATGAATTATAAAGGAGGGAAGATTCTGTTGAATAATTTCCTAAAGAACCTAACTAGGGAGTTGATTAATGTCAACAAAATTAAGGTATGTGCACTATCTAATCCATATAGAGAAATTCCCTAGTTATTCACTAGGGCTCTTGTTCAAGAATCGACATAATGTGTCCCTAAGTATTTTTACATATTTGAAATTATGTGCATGAGGGATTCATATTTGACTAGGCCCATGCAATCTCGGTTGAATTTCTTATCAATTAGGAAATTTTAGTCCATCAAAACGTTTTTATATGTGTTCACACCTAGCATATGCCATCATTTACTACAATTCCTTTGAAGCCCTCCTGAGGTTGTGCCATTTTAATTTTGACCTTGACCTTGTTTAATTATGGTATCCATCCGTTTGGATACATAAGGCTAAGTTCCATTTCTATTTGGTACAAAAATTTTCTTGTCAAGATGCAAAACAATGTTTGTTAGTACACCTATTGGAAGATGCTCCCAAGAAGCCATCACCCTTTTAGAAGGAAAATGGATTTTTCAGATAGAGGAGCTTTCATACATTAATCTATTTGGATTTGAAGTGAAGCCCTTTGTAATCCCAATTTATGTCAATGACAAATTCGTTTTAGAATATTTTTTGTTGAGAATATAGGTTCTAGGCTCACTTTTTCAATGAAAGAGAAAGAAGCAATTTATACCTCTTCCTATTTCATTGGGAAGTTTTAATGTTAAGAATATTATTGGAATTTACAAATATGATACTTATCTTGATGTGTTCAAATTCAATGAACTAGAAGAAGTAAAAGATTTTGATCCTTAGTTTATTTTTTATTTACACCTTAATTCCATTAAATATGGAATTACATTTAAGGTGAAGCAAACTGAAGGTGTTGGAGATAATCAAATCTTTCTTAATACTCCATAAGATTTCTATGAATATTCAAGTGACTTATACAACATTGATTTACCATAAATACATCATGGACATTTTAATCACAAGTGTTGGCTCTACTCCCTGACACTCACAAAATGGAACTTCTACTTTAAAGGATCAACATCTAGCAAGAGAGTTAAAAAAGGATAAATAATATTGGTTGAGAAGGTTGTGATAGGAATCAAATAGGGGTTAACCATCAAATATATCATGTCGTTGGATTTAGTTTGAAAATAAATATAACTAACACCCAATACACACCAAAAGACACAAATATTCAGGTTACAGATATTGATGATATTAAGAAAACATTGGAGGAACCAAAATATGCCGAAAGAGAAGTCTTGGAGAGCCAATCTATTACTGAAAAGATGGATCAACAAGGGCCAATCAACCTTGAAATTGTAACACTACATCATGTGGCCTACAATAAGAAATTGAAAAAATTACAATTTGAGAAAGTAAATATTAGGAATAATGAAGTTATTGGTAAGTTGAATTCTGAAATTCATGTTAAGGGAATAAATCCTTCAAAATTATTTTAATTGCATTAGGTTATTAAAGATGCATTAGCCTATTCAACCTAGTATCAAGAAGTGGAAAATATAAGATTGAAACAAAGAATAATATAGTTGGAAATGCTTTACTTCCAAAGCCATTCTCTGTTGAACCTATCTCTATTGTTAGGCCAATTTTAGCTTTAGAAGGCATACCAGAAAGAAGTTCGAGGATCAAAGCAACATATAGTCTACTAGTCAAAATCCAATAGTACGTCATTGATAATGTCAATGAAATAATTGATACAATCTTAGAAGTGTGGGAGGTGGTGTTGAAGGCTCGAAATTCTCTGCCTACAATAATATAAGGGAGACCACCCGGTCCAAACCTTAAAGCAACTCCTTCTCCGTTGAGATGGTGATTTTGACTGGTTTAACTACGTCCACTTACCTTTTCTGTATCCCCAAATGGTTTAAAGTATAAATTTCATCTACTAATAGAGAAGAGATGTCATATCAGCCATCTTGCTGATCAGGCAAGAAAGTGATCCTTAAGCTAATCTGGGGCTCAACCAAGCCACAACTAAAGTTTTCCTCTTTAGGAAGAGGACTTCTAGAAATATAGAATTAAATCTAAATGCAAAATTATCCTAAAAACAAGCAAAATAAAATAAATCCTAAGCCTATCTCGATTAGGAAGATGTAGACCTAACCCAACCGAGAGCAAGATATTTAAATGATTGGAATTAAATATTTCTGGCTTATAATGAATATCAAGCTAAAGAAGTAGTTCAATTAACTGACATTATGAATACCAAAAAACATTATGTTCAGAGAATTCTTAACTGAGATAATCAATCAACAACATTTAGGAAGTAGTTCACAAAATGATATTGATTATTAAATCAATAATTCGAATGATTAAACAATAATATAAGGAAGTAGTTCACATCATATTATTGTTTGTTAAATCAACATTAAAAGACAGATTTCTGAGTAAATAGTTACTCAAAAATCAGAATTCAAACCCATAAGAGTAGAGATAAATAATAACCTATAATTGAGACAAATTACTTATATTGAAAATAGTGCACAAATATGAATAAAATAACACATTTCTTCCATCATAAAATGAAACCAGTATTTAAAACAATAGTAATATAAATACCAATTCATTGCATCTGTTTCTCTGGCTTTGGTCTCTAATAATCCTTTACAATGTTTTGAACTTCTGTTTTTTAAAACAAGAGTTGCAGTAGTGCAAGCTCTTCCCATAATACATAATTCAGAATGCAAAAGAAAAATCCCAAATAATCCTCAGATCTGAGATTTTTTCTCCTCTCATCTATAGCTCTAAATCCTCATTACAATAATGCTTTTAAGAATTCCAGAATTGCAGAGAAGAGAAGCCCTCTAATATATTCTACAATCTATTATTTATAATATTTACAAAAAATATTCCCACTAAGGAAGTTTGTTGAAGAATAAATCTGCTCCATCTATTTTCATTAGGCCAAAATCTCATTCTTCTCTTGTTGGAGCCTTCTTATTGATTGAGATCTTCTTCCCTTAATCTCTTCAATTGTTTTTCTAGCAAAAAAAAATCAAAATACCAAATTTGGAATTAAAACATATCTAATCAAACTTAATTAAATAATTAAATGAAAATGAAAATTGAGCTTTCTATTGATGTCTGTGATGATTTAATTGGTCAAGGAGAACATAGGTGAAAGGATCTGCACTCAGTAGAGGTTGTGAGCAAATGAGAATGCAAAAAATAAAACTCAGAAAATTGATTTTGTTTAAAAATGCGAAGCTTGATCTTCTGTTGAAGTTTAAACCCATTAAATGATGAAATCCGGTTTTGGAACTACTTCAAAAATGTTTTTCATGATTTTATCTATCCAATAAGTCATCTTGAGACTCATTTGGCCAAACAAAATTCAATTTATGAGCTTCCAAAGTTAATGGGTCAAAATTGTCATAATTCAGGAAATTCTATTGCCTAAACTAAAAATAAAATTTTTAAATTAAATTCTAATGCTAAATTAAATTCTAATACTAAATTAAATTACAATTATTAATTAATTAATACTAATTAATTACAATTATGTCATTAATCTCAATTAATAAAGAAAAATTAATTAATATAATGACAAATTTAAAATTTAATTAAATATTATTATATTATATTAATATTATAATTTAAATTATAATAAAAATGCAATACATATAATATTATTAAAACCAAAGTATTTCAATTCATTACAAACCAAAAATCACGTGAGTATAAGAATATGGAGGGTTAATGGAAATGGAGTTATGTGAGGGGAGGTGTTAACGTTAATGGAGGGAGTGAGTGGTGTGAGGTGGAGTGATAACGAAGGTGATATAGGGCTCGGGACGGAGTGGGAGTCACAAGGGGATAAAGTTAAAATTTTATGTTAAATAAAAATAATTTTCAATGTGAATTTTTAATTCAGATGTTTAATATTTTTTTTGGTGATATTTGAGATCATAATATAGCATCATATTTTTTATTTCTATTTTTTTAAATCAGTGTTCTATTTTTGGGATTTTTTGAAAAGGAGGATCGGTTTTTTATTTCTGGGGTTTTTTGGAAGGGAAAATCTGATGAGAAGTGGGGTTATTTGGAATTACCAATTCTACAAATTGAACTATAGACACTTTGCAATTTTGAGATTTTAGGCTTGGCAATTTATTTTAAAATAATAAATTGGAGTAAATTACCGAGATCCGGAAATGCATTTTTCAACTGTCATACAATTTAGTTGGGTCATTTTGTAGGACCGTTAGTGAAAAATGAAAAATTAATCAAAATTAACTAAGAGTTAATATTTACAATGAATGACTATTGAACTTAATTAATTACAAAAATTGAAATATTATACATTTATTTACATTTTTAGTCTAGGCGGGAAAATGATCAAACTTCAAAGTAATGTCATTTACAAATCGGTTAAATGAAGTGAAACAAGTATTGATGGAAAATTAGTGAAAAGTCGAATTTAATGAAACAATCAAAACAGAAATCCGACGAAAGTAAAGGAAAAAAAAAATTAAGATAATTAACTTAATGAAAATCATAAAAGGTGTTTTGCTAAAAATTAAGGGAAAGGGTCCCCATTATTTGAAGTAAATAAGTCAAATAATAGGGGGTGTTGGGTTTTCCCTACAACAGAAGGCTACAACTTCAACCAACATGTCTGTGAGAATTAACTTGCTTATTGAAAAATTGCAAAAAGATTTAGAAAATAATGAAATGTTTTATAAAAAAACATTCACTGTGTTCATCATGAAAATATTTGATATGAATGAATCAGAAAGAAAAGAGAAAAATATTTCATCACAAGGGAGAATCAAAGAATTAAAGTCTTGCTAGAAGGAAAGAATTAAGACACGCCACTGCTAAGTGTGATAATATCATGAAAAGGTTGAGTGATTTGTTCTTTAAATTAATTAAGATGAAAAAAATATGAGGGAGGTGAATCATTATTTTAATTTACTTCAAACTTTTCATTTATTATTTTGCATTCTGTATGCTATTGTCATTTATGCAACCCGCATATGTACATGACTTCTGTGAAGTAAAACCGCATATATTAAACTAACTAACTTTTAATATATTCCATCAACTATTCATCTTTAACCAATGCATCATTATGTTATTATTCATTTATTAAGAAAAAACATGAGTGGTAAATAACAGACAGATCATCAACACACATGAACACCAAGATTTTTAGGTGGAAACCCAATGTGGGAGAAAACCACCGCTTCCATTGTCTTTGTTTTCTTCTTTTATTATAAAGTAAAACATCTTACAATCTTGTACTGGCGCAAAATCATACCAGTGCACAGGCACTCACCTGCAGAAGACTACAACCTTCTCTCATTCTCCAACACCCATTAGAAGGGAGCTCCAACCCCTTGATCTTGTTTATGGCTCCTACCGGAAGGGAGCACCTACCCTCTAAAAAAATTCACCAACGACTACTGGAAGGAAACTTTGACTCCCTCACTAAATGATCCAATCCCCAAAAACTCTTGTGGACCATGTTTCATAATATTTCATATTGGATCCACTTGACTCAAAACATCAAACCTGTAGGCCACCTTTCATCATATTTTCAGACTGGACCCACTTCCAACATTAAGCCCAATATCAAATAACAATTCTAAAACCAAACAATGAACCAACTCATCCAATCATAGTACCAACTACAACATCAACAAACTAATCACTGAATAAAATTATCTAATGTAATTAGATCAACAAATCATATCAATGCACAACCACTTATCAATATACCAATCCATACAATGTTCATCAACACAGAAACACAGTGTTGTTCCTGCAAACCCTGATCAGACATACAACATAATGTATACGCTACTTCCCTAAGGCATACCAGTGTATGTACACGATTACTCTGAAGAATACCTGCGTACATATCTCAATATACTGACAGTTGAATCTGAATCATTTTACTACCAAAACAATCATTGGATCAATCACATATCACTAAGCCAATTACAAATTACAACATAGTACTAATCAATATTCGATTCCATAACCAACTCAACCCAACCAATACTGTCAAACACAAATTATCATGATAAAGAATTCATCGACAAGCATCAACAGTCAGAACAAATCTAATCAAATATCATCAACAAGCCATACTACAAAACCCTAGCAGATGCACACGACATTCATAAAACACATCAGCGTATGTACACGGTTTCCATTCACAACACCTGCACACAGATCTGCACATACTGAAAACACTTCACAGAATATATATGTGACTACGTAGAATCAAATCCGTGTATGTACGTGACTAACCTGAATAAAACTCGCATACAAATATGAAATCACTGAATTATTCTTTCGCTGCACAAGACAACATATGTCAAACCCAAATTCTCAGCGTATATATTGTTACAGTCACACATCATTATACCATCATCATAAATCTATCAAACCATAAACAAATTAAGCAATATGTATTTATTTCAGACCTATCAAATTAGATCCATCTCCATGCTCCCTAGTGCACATGTGTTTTAGGTCAAACCATTCATAAACAATCCATCACTTGCACACTTAACACTTTGATCTCCATCTTCTTATATAGCATTAGCCTTAGCTAATACCTTAGATAAATACCTTATTTATGCTGTAAGTATTCTTTGACGAGATCAAATAAGCGTTGATGCACCTATTACTATGTTCCAATACCATGATAAATACCCTTGGTATTCAAATTACCATGGTGCATATTATAAATGTGATTTTTCTTTTCAATACCTATGTATGTATGTAACCTTGTTTCACATGACTCGCATATACTTTCTCAAACTTTGTCTTTACCATCCATCTGTCACTAAACTATCCTTTCTCTATTTATACCAGTTGTGGCATCTCTATCACTCGATATAAACATCATGTTATCATAATGTTGTCATCTTTATCAAGTAGGTTTCCATCAAGGACAACACATTAGCCATAATGCCAACAATCTCTCCCTTTGGACTTGATGGCAACCACTTTGGTGTTTGGTCACAACCTATAAATACTTGCAAAAACATCTGTAAAAACACAAAGCATTCTACTCCAAACACCAAGATTATATCCCCCTTTGACATTAAGGGAAAAGGGCTAACCAATGCAGAATCAAGACTTCTCTAGGATCACTATAAATCTTATCTATTGAATATAAAATCTACATACTGACCATGCTCCCCCTGATCATATGCTGAAACCTCTAATACAATAAAAGCACAAGACTTTATGAATTAATCAAATATGACATTTTCTATCACCAATGACTCATGATTACATCAATCACCCAACACAGTGGAGTTCCATAGTTAACCCAACATTACATCAATGTCCCAACATAATGGGATTACATGACTTGACCCTAATAGCCCATACATGACTAAATTTTACAATGATTTACAACATGGGTTTTTATATGACCTTTACATCAAGAGACATATATGACATTTATAACCAAAACCAAGAACATTGCTCATGAGGTAGCAAGACCATGATAGTCATCAACAACCATCATACACCATATAGGAACCTACAACATGAACATCTGATCACAACAACATAGATAATAACATGAACATCCTCATCATCAATATGTAATATATGACAATGTAGCTCCAATATCATTAACTTGTGACCAAGAATGCATTGTCTCCAAGCATCACCAATCAACTGAAGCAACAACATATCAATAAACATCCTCTTGACTTCATGTAACATGCTTTTTCCACATATAGGAAGAGCTATAATCCATAGGCAGAAATATCAATCTTTTTCTTCAAGCATCCATCAAAGACAAGGAGAACCTTCAACATCAATGATGATCATAGCATATACTTCATCAAGTGTATCAAGTAGAATTATCACATCATAAACATGTTCACCAAAATGCAACTCAAGTAATCATCCATAACGTAGTGATACCAATTAGAATATATATTCTCATAAATGAGAGATGCCAACAACAGTGGGTAAATCTAGGACTCGTCATCATCAACTAATCGCAGCATAAGATTGTGCAATCAAGCTCTATCAGTAACTCATCTCCTATATCATCAAAGTCAACACGGTCTTTGTAGGAAGATCCAAAATCCATTAATATCAAAGGAAACATAACACCATAAGCAACATACCTTTCCAAGCATCAACAACATATGTGAGAACCAATAATATAACATAAAATTGCACAACAACATCATAACAACTTTTCACATGTAGCTCATAACCCGCAATATATAGGCATTATCCATAACTTCACCATATGCAACC
The DNA here is from genome assembly GCA_031772625.1 of Pinus tabuliformis. Classification (NCBI taxonomy): domain Eukaryota; kingdom Viridiplantae; phylum Streptophyta; class Pinopsida; order Pinales; family Pinaceae; genus Pinus; species Pinus tabuliformis. Next base: position 138,968,318 of record CM062820.1, read on the forward strand.
TATGCATCATTGAAGACATAATGGCAACAACATTTAAAATTCAATAAGAAGTGAGTGAATCATAAACTCATCTTCATCAACAAATGTCAATAAGGACCATAGCATGCACATCCTCTTCATTAAATGTATCACGTAGGATCAACTTCACCAAATGCAACTTGAGCAATATATGGCCATCATCCAATAATTCATCATTATTAATGACATAATAAAAAAGGCATATTTGTCTTTAGCAACAACAACTATACATCACCAATGATATATACTTATCATGAACATCATCATCCAAAAAGGGAATGCTCAGGAAATCATAATGCCAACAATGCCCTATTAGAAGCATAACAGATGCTCCCCTTGAACCTGTGCCAACTTATTATTATCAAATCTGATTATATCCAACTCATCAATCAACACATCCATCAAAATAACCAAAGAAACAATGACACTTTGTAGTAACTCATAAACCAACATCATTTTTAAGTAACATCTGAGAATAATCAACAGACTGTAACTAATCAATGTCAGAACTAGAAACCAATAATAATTTATTGAAGCATATCAGAAACTCCCTCTGAGTCTGTCCCACTATTTCTTCATCTTAGAGAAACATACACAACTTTCTAGATAAATATTTGTGTATATACATGACTATCTTTCATAGCATCCATGTACAGAAAGTAAAATGATGAACTTTTCATGATCGTAGCTCCCCCTAAACATATCATACATGTATAAGTTCACTGTTATTTCATCAATGCAATGTTAGCAATATAATAATCACCAAATGAATATCAAATCAAGCTAGAGAAATATCACAAAGATACTCATGCATAAATCCTCCTAAGATCATATACTACCGATCATGTGGACCTAATAATCATCACCTTCTCTCACATCACTTATGCAGTCACTGTTATAAGTATGCTTTAAACAAAATAGACATCAGTGAGAACTATCTTCTTTTATTCTAAATCTAAAGAAGAAGAGGAACTATACCTCTTATTTTTGCCTGACGTTTTCTCCACTAGCACATATAATTTGTTTGGACTTTTGTATCCTCTTTCTATAACCTTTCCAGTTTCTTCTTCTATACTTTTGCATTTAGTTGATGTAAATACAATCATGAGTCCTTTGTCATCCAACTGACCTACACTTAAAATATTCTTCTTTAGCCCTTGAACTAAGAATGCATCAACTGCATTTGCATACTCCTCCAGTTTGAATCTACCTTTTCCCATAACTTTTGTTGGATCACTATTTCTAAGAATCACCTTACCATCTTTGTTTTTCCGGAGAAACTCAAACTTGTCGTTATCTCCAGTCATGTGATGAGAGCATCTGCTATCTATGTAGCATTCTTCTTCATCTTCAAATTAGCATAGAGCAAGATCACACCTTGTTTGTTCTTCTTCTTTATGATTATTATGAGAAGTGTTTGTGGATCCATTCTTCTCAGGTCTTTTGGAAAAAATATTCTTATCTAATTTCTTGCCATGCTGTCTGTGGAGGTCCATTGAATTTTTCCTGCATTTTTTTTCTACATGCCCAAACTTGTTATAAGTATAACATCTTATATGACCAAAAAAGGGAGTAGAGAAATTATAATATTTTTGTTTCATATTCCTTCTATTGTAATTAATTGCTTTGTGACCAAATATGTTGCAAGCAAAATAATATCCCTTAAAGAAACCTGAGTACATGGGAACTTGTGACTTTCCTATGAAGTGGCAATTTTCTTGAGATCGGAACAATTTGCTTCTACAATTAGCTGCAACATGTCCATAATTATGACATATAAAGCATTCAACATTATTGACCAGAGGAGAGAATCGATTAATGTTTCTATTATTGGGAGAAAATGATTTGTTTTGAAAATTCATCTTCCTTGGATATTGATCTGGTTGACTTCTTATCTCTTTAATATGAATTTCAGATTTCATATTGTTATCCTTCAAGATCCTTGCACAAGCCTGTGAACTAGATTATCCTTTTACAGTTTCATGAAAACCAAGACCAAATTTAATGGAGGGAGAACTTTCGCTACTAAGAAAGTTATCCAAAATCTTAGTACTATTCTAAAATTTCAAATGTTTACCCTTTTCTTCTAATTTACTTTTTAGAATGTTTAACTCAACTTCCATTTTGTGGTATTGTTCTTCCATTTCCAGATACTACTTCCTCATTCCTTCTTCAACATTTCTGCCTTCTTCAAATTTATTTTTTAATTCAATAATCTCTCTTCCTTCAACCCATTCTCTTGTTCTTCAAATGCTTGAAGTAGATCTTCATTTTGCTTGTTTGAATTCTATTTCTATGGGTTTCATACTTATAGTAATCAGTTACACCTTGTTGAATAAGCTCAAGCTTAAGCACTTACAAATTACCTTAGCTCTACTAGTTATAAGCATAGTAATAGTGATAGCTAATGACCGTGATAATAGAGATAGTTATATCAACTTAGCTCTTACTTCACTACTTCCTTATAAGCACCTTATACAAGCTGTATTCATTGTAACAAAGCTGCACTATTACACTTGATATCGTATACTTGACCTAAGCTCTCTTGTTACATGGTATCGTCATTATTGGTACCGATTTCACCATAATTAATGATAAGGTGAATATGAACTTACATAACACTAAGCTACATGATTACAGAGTACTGGTCTCTATATCTCTGTATACATTATCAGAAAGAGAGTATAGAGTACTAATTGGGTCATATCACTTAGTGAGCTAAATAGCTAGTACTGGTCCTATTATATTGGTTAATCTGCTCTTAGAGAGACAATCTCAGCTTCAAGACCTTCATAATATTGTTTAGATTCTAGTGAACCATTTACCGATTTGATATGATCCCTGTTATCATATGCCTGCAACTTATCCTTAAGATTGATAATCCCTTTCAAAGAAAAATCAAGTTTTCTTCTAAGATTAAGAACTTCCTCTAACCTGTGTTCTTCTAAATCAATAACTCCATCTGACATAACATACTCATCTTTTGATACACCATTATTTTCTTTAGAAACATGATTACTTGTTGGCTACGTTGAACAATATTCCTTTGTTTTTCCTTCATGCATGACCTGCAAATTATCCGATACTTCTTTTGTAGTTTCATAGTGCATAACCCTTCCTAATGTTGAATCAAGTATGTTACCAAAGATTTCATTTAAAGTTGCATTGTTCTTTTGTAATTCTTCACTTGATGGAGTATTTTTAGTGCAACCATTACATACAAAATTCCAAACATCAGATCCCAGGTTCATTAACTTAGAATCCATCTTTTCTTTCCATTCCTGATAGTTATCATAACTTAGCATAAACGTACCTTTATTGTATATTGTTTATGTCTTGCCTTGTTCTTCTGTTGTAGAGATATTGCTATAGCATTAGATGCATCACTGTCATTGTTCTCTTGAATTGACTTATTCCTTTGAGTTGCCTCCTTATTTTGTTTCTTTCTCATCATCCCTGATCCACTCCAAGCAGTTAAGCTTCAACTTAAGTGACCTGCTCTGATACCAATTGTTGGTAAAAATAATATTGTGGGTGGGGGTGCGGGGGCGTTGGGTGGGGTAAATCAGTATTTTAATTTACTTCAAACTTTTTATTTCTTATTTTACTTTATGTATGCTACTGTCATTTATGCAACCCGCGTATGTATGCAACTTCTGTGAAGTAAAACCATGTATATTCAATTAACTAACTTTTCATATGTTCCATCAACTATTCATCTTTAACCAATGCATCATTATGTCATTATTCATTTATTAAGCATAAACTATGAGCAGTAAATAACAGATAGATCATCAACACACATGAACACCGGGATTTTTAGGTGGAAACCCAATGTGGGAGAAAATCATTTCTTTCTTCGTCTATGTCTTTTTATTTTATTATAAATGAAAACATCTTACACTCGTGTACTAACACAGTCTCATACTAGTACACAGGAACCTATCTGCAGAAGGATACAACCTTCTCTCATTCCCAAACACCCATTGGAAGGGAGATCCAACCCCCTGATCTCATTTATCGACTCCTACCAGAAGGGAGCACCTACCCTTTGCACAAATTCACCATCTACTATTGGAAGGAAGCTTTGACTCCCTCACTGAAGGATCCAACCCTCAACACCTCTTGTGGACCACATTTCATAATATTTCATACTGGATTAATTCAAAATTAAATAGGAACACAACAAATTACAAATATAACCATAAATACAAAGATGCCACATAAATAACACTTCATTTCATTGATATCAAATACTGAAATATGCTTACAAACATAATGGAAATAAGACTAGCGCGGGCGATGGTAGCTTATCTCTGAGAAGAGATGTGGCAGCTACATGTCTCTTAATTGTGTTACAATGAGGCTCAAGGGCCTATTTATTATTGAAAAACATGAGAAAACCCTAACCCCAAGAGATGTAACACCAAGAGTTTTTGGGCCTCATTGGGGTTAGTTGGAAAATCGACTTCCCGAGGTCATAGCTTGGTCATATTATCTCAGTTTGGCGCATAGGATACCTTGTTGGAAACGTCTATTTAAGTACTATAGGATGTTCTACATGCCCTTGCTTATGGTTATGAGCCTACAACGAAACTGCTAAAAAAAAAAAAAAAAAAAAAAAAAAAAACCGCCATTTAGGGGGTCAAAACTACTCTAGAAGTTCGGGACCCGAAAAAATGCTAAAAATGGTAAATATTGAAATAAACAAGGAAACAAATTAAATCGACTGGAGGTCTAAGTGGAATAGGTGGGTGACCACCAATATCCACCTAGATCATTCCTCCCCCCTTAGGAAGCAATGGTCCCCATTGTGTGCAGAGCCTCCATGAGGTGAGGAAATTTTTGTTGAACCTGGTCCCTGGTGAGCCACTTGCCTTGGTGCAGGAGTTGGCCAGCTTTGACAACCTGATATAGTTGGATCTTCTGTTGACGATTGTTCTTGACCTATGTGTCCATAATCTGATCAGTTGTGGCATGTTCCATGCAGTTTGGGTTTAACTTTGTTGGTGTGAGATGTTCTGCAATGTCTAATGTGTCCAATAATGGTGGGAAGTATGGCCAAAGGTAGTCCACATTAAACACTCGGTGTGGGCGAAGGAATGGGGGAATGTTGAGCTAAAAATGATTGTCTCCCATAGCCTTGGTAATGGTTTAATGACCATATCAAAGTGGCCTAAGCTTCCAATGGGCTCTGGTAAGGCGTTCTTTCTACAAATGCAACCAAACTTTGTCACCCACCTGAACTTGTGTGGCATCCGATGTTGATCATGTCACTGCTTGTACTTGGCATTTGACTTCTCCAGGAAGTCGTGAACCTGTTGGAGGATGTGTTGGATGCGTTCAATAAATCTGGTCGCTTTATTAGCCTCGGACAATACATGTGTGGATTCTGTCTGTGTAGTAGTGTGAGGCATGAAAACATTAATCAGACACAATGGTTGAAATCCTAGACCAACTTGAAAGGGACTACGACCACTCGAGCTATGGATAACTCTATTATAACTGTGTTGCACATATAGAAGACTCTCATCCCAGGTTTGAGATTGCTTGGAGTTTTACATGAGGATTATGTGCATTATCATCCTATTGAGGACCTCCATCTAGCCATCAATTTGGAGATGGAAGGCAGTCGACTTGGTGAGCTTGGTGTCCAACAGTGTCCAGAGGCTTGACCAAAATGTGCTTAGGAACCTACTATCCCGATCTAATATAATGTTCTGTGGGATCCCAAAATATACCCATACTCATTCAAAGAATAGTTTTGCAGTGTCCTCTGTGGTGATACTCTTCTAACACACTGCCAATATAGCCATCTTAGAAAATCTTTCCACAACCATAAATACACAGTTATTACTATGCTTGGTAGAAGGGAGGCCAGACATATAGTCCATGGAGATGGGTTCCCATGGATGGCTAGGAGTAGGAAGTGGAGTGTATAGGCCTTGCTTCTTGATGGTTGGCTTGGCGCTGGCGCACGCAGTGCAAGATCTGATATATTTCCCAACATCTAAGTCGAAGTTTGGGCCAATAGAAGTACTTTTTGCAGTACATCCACAATTTTCTCCACACTAAAGTGTCTTGCAACCCGACTGTAGTGCACCTCCCAAATCAGCTTGGCATGCTCGCTTGAAGGAACACAAAGGTGGCCCGGGTAGCATAATAATGCGTCCTGGAGGTGGAAATCAAGAAATTTCTTTCCACCTACTAGCATCTGGTATGTGGAGGCAAACTCTTGATCATTTTTGTATAGTTACAGCCATCTAGAAGTATCACGACCACAAGAGTTGAGAACAGTAGTCATTTCTGCAACTGGGAGCCATCTGAGGCAATGTGCAACATGATTGGTGTTGTCCTTTTTATATTTAATGTTCAAGTGGAATTGTTACAGATATGTAGACCACTTCTAATGTAGATTGTTCTATAACTTCCCTTATGTTTGTATAAACGGAAGAGGTTGGTGATTGGTGTGGATGATTGTCTCCTTCCCCATAATGTAGTGCTTCCACTGTCAGCAAGCCTGCACGATGGAATACATCTCTTTATCATGGGTGGGGTACTTTCAAATTTTATCAAAAATTGTGTCACTATGCTAGGCCACTAGATGCCCATGCTGGGTGCGGACTGCACCAATAACATAGTCTGAATTGTCTGTCTCAATTTCAAATGGTTGTTATAGGTATGGAAGTTTGAATATTGGTGCAGAGTAGAGATGGTGCTTCAACTCAACGAATCCCTTTTGTTGGGAGTTGGCCCAAGAAAACTTTTCTTTCACCCCTCCCTTAGTAATCTGACTCAAAGGCCATGTAATATGGGAGAATCCAAACATGAACCTTTGATAAAATTTGCAAGGCCTAAAAAGTTTCGAAGCTCCATTAGAGTTGTTGGGCATGGAATCCCCCCACAGCATGTTTTGGGGCTCAAAGCCCAAGTTTTGGTCAAAGGTTTTGTAAGTCTCCATGATTTGCAGGCGCGGAGCACGAAGTATAGGTTAAGTCATAGGGTTGTCTGCCCTAAAGTAATGTAATGTAATGTAAATTCATGTCGGCCTACCCATGGTCCGTGGACCATGGGATTGTATAAATATAGCGAGGCTCTAAGTTGTAAAGATATCTAATAGCAAAGGAAGAAGAGAAAATAATACGAATGGTTCGAGCTTAGAGTAGGAGTCTAAGTGTATTGGCTCGTAGTAGTAGGAAGAGGCTCTGCAGCTAAGTGCGCAGAGGCCTAGTAGAGTCTGCAGCTGAGTGTGTGGACTCCTGTAGCTGAGTGCGTAGGGTGGTGTCGAGTCTGTAATCAGGATTGAAGATTAATAAAGAGGAGTTGATTCCTATTTCTGTGTGTATTGTGTGCATTACCTTCTTTACGTTTACATTGTTTTATTTATCGTGTGCACTGATATGATTGTTGAATATGTTGTAATAATCCTTAATTCTTACATGAACAAGTTAAGTAACCAAATAATAACAGATTAAATAGCAAGAGACGTGGGTATTACACAGGTTGTGCCCTGAGTAGGGTTGCAGGGAAACCACAACGCAGGACGAGGAGGGCCAGAACTTGTCTATAGGATAGGGAACAAGGGACACAGAAGAAGGCGCTGGCCTAGGCACAACGTCCACCCAGTTGAAAAGGCTGCATGTCACGGAGAGATCGGGCCCACGAAAAAAGGTCAAGGCATCCAAATTAGCCTTCGAACTGATCACACTAACAGAAGGCGACCTCTACGACATTGGCGACATGGTTCGCGAGGTCACCAAGGAAGCGCTCCAGGAAGCCATGTCAGAGCAGCAGATTGTTTTGGGGGACCTAAGGGCACAACTGCAGGAATTACATGTGCAGCACCCACAGGAAGGAATCGTAGCCACCTACGGCGTAGCAGGTACATCAGTAGCAGAACAGTTGCTACACGTAAATATTTCTAATACTGTAGTGCTACCAAAAGGAGAACTAACAGCAGAGAAGGAGGACGACAAAGCCGCAATGGGCAGGATCAAGGGACTTGGCCTAAATTTGGCTGCCCTTCCACGAGACACACTATATTAGCTACAGGATGGCATAACAGCAAAGCTCCGTGGTAGGGAAGGCCATGTGATTGAGGTGATGAGTGAGCATAAGATCAACATCAAATAGCTCAGCCTGCAGCAGGACGAACTGGCGTCACAGAACCAGCAGATTGTGAAGACAGTGTGTTATCACCAAAATAAGATCCTGATAGGCTGCTCATCAAGTCAATGTCAATGTAACTATTTCAAACCAATCTTTTGGTTGAGGCTTAGCCTCCTTAGCCTGAGAGGGCTCTCTCAAGGGTTAATGATATTGATTAAAGATATAGATAGATGGCTAACTCTATAGTTTTTGATTTTATATGTTTATAGTTTGAAAGATGGAGACTTGCTACCATTGGGCTATGGAGTCAGTGACAGAGATAAAGGTAACAAATAGCTCTTCTTATAAAAATGAGGCTTGTATATACTTCAATGAAAGAGTAACACATTTAGGAAAGTCTCAATAACTTGAAGTTCATAGAAGTCAGAGCATATGGGCATGAATTTTGAGTAATGATACATCAAGGTATTCAAAAGGAAAGTATTAAAAGTGATTCATCAAAGTTTAATACTTAAAGGAAGTTAGAGCATGAATAACCGTGAATTCTGAGTAATAAGTATTAAAACATTGAAGAAAAACATCCAAATATAGGACCCAAGAACTCCATTCACCATAGTTTAACACTTAAAGGAAGTCAGAGCATGTTCCTCCATGAATTCTGAGTAATAAGAATTAAGCCTATGGAAGTAAAACACATAAAAGATAAAAGATAAAGCTCACTCAAGTACACTAAGAATCTCAAATTTAGAAAAGTTAAACTGCTTTTGTATATATCAGTCCCTTCACAGCATTTACAAAAGTAGTCCTTTTCTATAACATTTTCCAACCCAATATACATCGAAGTTTATTACTTATAGGCATCTAGCCTTTAGAACAAGTCTTCCAAGTGGCTAGACCATTAGACTTTATAACTGACACCAAATCTAACTACTAACTAGATTCATAAAACTAGGACTAACACCTTTTCAAATTAAGAGTTAGAGCCCTACTATGACTCAAACACCTAATTATTACATTTAAACCAAAATTATCCAAATATTCCTCGAAAGGAATCCTATCTTTTAACCATGTTGACCATCAACCAAACATTAATATTCTGACTGCCTTCGTGAAGTTACTCTACCTATCATTAAGGAGACATCAGTTTGATGACCTGGCACATGTAGACTAGTGTCTTCAAACTCTTCCTTCAACTGAATATCTCCAGTTGTCAAATGACAGATCTGATACTCTTTGTCATGTTATGATACTCTTTTTCATGCTGATGTGGAACTACTTTAAGTATGTTTTACCTTTCTCCCTCCTCAAGAAACAACCTTTTCACCTTCAGCCACTTCATCAACCAATAAAAATAACTTTGTTTTTCCTGAAAAAGAAGGTTGCACGCCTGAGATCCTATCTCTTGATCCTTGATAGCTATTACAAAAATGGAGGAGGCTTTTGTAGATAAGAATGTTTATAATAAAAACCTCTCTCAGGTTTTTGAAAACCAGCTTCATTTGTCCATAATAGGTATTATAAAATCATGTATAAAATAGGAAAAATTCTGAATTCTGAAAATAGGTCTCAAAGGAAACTTTGAATCTCCAAATTGGTAGCACCTAGGAGAAATTTGAAAGAGGTATTTGTTACTTGTTATGTTATTAGAAAAAAATTCCTTCAACTTTTTGAAACTCATCTTCATTTGCCTGAAAATTTCTTTTGAAACCAACAGCTCAAAACAGTCCAAGAAACAGAGAAATCCCCTTGCAGCTCCTGGTAGAAATACATGTAACTTGTCTGGATGAAAGCATGTGTGAAGCTGAGGTCTTCCATGATCAGTTAAAGCTCTATATGCTCCTATCCAAACACATATCCTTCTTTTAATGCTTTCATCTTCATGGAAATTTCCCTTTATAACCCAAACTGCCCTTTTAAAAATATGACAGTTGTAAAAAAAACTATTTGGACAGCAAGCTATTTGTCACAAAGTTAACTTTTCAAAGGTGACAGCTGACTGATACATGCAAAGGTTGAAAATTAAATGACAGAGAGGAGCTTGGGTAACTTGTTTAAGGAATGATATTTGAATGTGGAGAGAAAGGTGACAAAATGAGGGAGTGGAAAGCAAAAAATGAGATGGCATTTATTTAGAAGCATGACCTTGAAACTCTCAAAGATTAACCATTCATCATTATGGAGAAAAACATTATAGACTGACACAACTTTCGTAGCACATTTAGTTTGATTCATCAATTTCTCCCACCTAATAATGAATTTAAAGAAACTGAGAAACCTCTTTCAGTTTTCAAAAATGAGTTTTCAATTGCTAAGGAACCCCCTTGGAAGTTGACTACTAAAAACAGGAAAACAGGGTTTTTGCCTCATAGTGTGCTACGAAATTAGCTTGTTTTTGTAGTGCAAATCACATTTTTTGAACTAGCTGTGATACGAAACTACAAATTCCTGTATGGTTGCAAAAATTTAACCCTAAACTTAATGGAATTACTTCTAAATGGAAAATGTGACCTATTTGACCATGAAGTGAACCTAAATGACTTTATTTGGAAATGAAAGATGACATTTTAAGACTTCAAACCCTATCACTTACCCTTTTATCAAGACTAAAATGATTTTTAGACCTCCTTGAAATCATGACCAAAAGCAAAGTTGACAGAATGATGTTTTGAGAATTTTTGGGTGATAACAGTGGCTCCACTAGGGATAGTGTGCCCCAATGGTACACGAAGAACCAGTAGCTCCAGTGCTGCTATCCATCTTTTAGAATAAAACTCTGAAATTATGCCCAATCTGCTCCCCAAGCTTTAATGATTTTTGCAAGAGGGACTCAAACTGCACCTACTAAAAAATGCTCAGTCAACCTACCCTGAGCTTATTTTCACATTCCTACCTACCCTATCAGCTGCAATTTCCACTTTAGGTCAGGCAACATGATATTTCCAATAAAGTCAATCAATTGTATTTTATGATATTTGAGGCTCTTGACTACATTCGACCTCAAAATAACCATGATAGTGAGATGACCAAATCAACTTATAATGTATCTGATCTTCATAATGCAAATGAAAATGAAATACTGGTGTGCAAAGCTTTGCCATGTATTCAGTTATAGGGTCAAAGAGGACATGGTTAGTTTGATGATCATCATAACATTCTATATCTTCAGACAATTGATTCTCAGCCACACAAGATTCCTTTGATATGCTATCCAACTGCTTTTCTAAATGATTCCCACAAACAATGTAATTTTCCTCATTATTATGATCATTCTTTGATGTAAGCTGCTGCAAAGTATGACATAAAAAATCAACCTTTTCCTCTGCCTGAAGGTTATAAAAGCTATCTTCCAATATTTCTTCTTGGTGTTTGCAATGATTTTCATACTCTTTATGATCAAAAGACTGGCAATTTTGTTGCATCTTTACATTAATCTCAGAGGATGTAACATGGTTTTCATAAGTAAACCCCTGCTGATTTTCATGTTGCATTTTGTGGGATGTTATCCTTTCTTCTTGGTGTTGAAATGTATTGTTATGAAGAGCCTCTAAAATTTCTTCATCCATGAATTCATCATCATCATAATAATCCTCCAACTATTGAATAAAACTCATGGAATGTTTACAGCAATCTTTGACCAGCAATAAGGAGGGATGACACTCTTTATACATCTCATAGTGGAAATTAGCAAGAGAATATAATGAACCATTTTCCAAGCCTTTATACCAAGACCATGCTTTTCCTTCTAAAGTGGTCATAAACATCTTCATGAAACAATCTTCAGGTAACTGAACCTTAAGACTGTGTAAATGCATATGGAACCTAACCAAATGAAGAGCAGCATTGTCTTTATTTTAATCTTTGGATATTGGAATATCATCTAACCATTCAACCTTTGGCATAGGATTTGGAAAACCGAGGATATGAGATCAATTCATAGGGGCATACCTGGCATTCATTCTTGCAATGGCACTCATCTTGAAACTTCATCAAGCTACTGAACTTCTAGCAGTGGAGTCACCTTCCAATTTGTTATTTTATGTGTGGAGTCACCAAGGTAGATGCAGCCTCGAACATCTTCCTGAGCTCCTACTACCTTCAAAAGTTCAACTTCTTGATTTCAGGAATGAGTAATCTTCAGACTCCCAATAGACGCACCAAAATGTTATCACCAAAATAAGACCCTGATAGGCTGCTCATCAAATCATTCTCACTGTAACTATTTCAAACCAATCTTTTGGCTGAGGCTTAGCCTCCTCAGCCTAAGAGGGCTCTCTAAAGGGTTAATGATATTGATTAAAGATATAGATAGATGGCTAACTCTATAGTTTGTGATTTTATATGTTTATAGGTTGAAAGATGGAGACTTGCTACCATTGGGCTATGGAGTCAGTGACAGAGATAAAGATAACAAATAGCTCTTCTTATAAAACTAAGGCTTGTATATACTTCAATGAAAGAGTAACACATTCAGGAAAGTCTCAATAACTTGAAGTTCATAGAAGTCAGAGCATATGGGAATAAATTCTGAGTAATGATACATCAAGGTATTCAAAAGGAAAGTATTAAAAGTGATTCATCAAAGTTTAATACTTAAAGGAAGTCAGAGCATGAATAACCATGAATTCTGAATAATAAGTATTAAAACATTGAAGAAAAACATCCAAAGATAGGACCCAAGAACTCAATTCACCATAGTTTAACACTTAAAGGAAGTCAAAGCATGTTCCTCCATGAATTCTGAGTAATAAGCGTTAAGACTATGGAATTAAAACACATCAAAGATAAAAGATAAAGCTCACTGAAGTACACTAATAATCTCAGATTCAGAAAAGTTAAATTGCTTCTGTATATATCAATCCCTTCACAGCATTTACAAAAGTAGTCCTTTTCTATAACATTTTCCAACCCTGTGTACATCGAAGTTTACATTACTTATAGGCATCTAGCCTTTACAACAAGTCTTCCAAGTGGCTAGACCATTAGACTTTACAACTGACACCAAATCTAACTACTAACTAGATTCATAAAACTAGGACTGACACCTTTTTGAATTAAGAGTTAGAGTCCTACTATGACTCAAACACCTAATTATTACATTTAAACCAAACTGATCCAAATCTTCCTCGAAAGGAATCCTATCTTTTAACCATGTTGACCATCAACCAAACATTAATATTCTGACTGCCTTCATGAAGTTACTCTGCCTATCATTAAGGAGATATCAGTTTGATGACCTGGCACATGTAGACTAGTGTCTTCAAACTCTTCCTTTAACTGAATATCTCCAGTTGTCAAATGATTGATCTGATACTCTTTGTCATGCTTTGATACTCTTTATCATGCTGATGTGGGACTACTTTAAGTCTTTTTTACCTTTCTCCCTCCTCAAGAAACAACCTTTTCACCTTCAGCCACTTCATCAACCAATAAAAATAACTTTGTTTTTCCTTAAAAAGAAGGTTACACGCCTAAGCTCCTATCTCTTGATACCTGATAGTTGTTACAAAAATGGAGGAGGTCTTTGTAGATAAGAATGTTTATAAGAAAAAAATATCTCAGTTATTTGAAAACTAGCTTCAGTTGTCCAGAATTTGCATTATAAAATCATGTATGAAATAGGAAAAATTCTGAATTCTGAAAATAGGTCTCAAAGAGAATTTCGAATATCCAAATTTGTAGCACTTGGGAAAAATTTGAAAGAGGTTTTTTTTCCTTGTTATGTTCTTAGAAAAAACCTCCTTCATATTTTTGAAACTCATCTTCATTTTCCTAAAAATTCCTTTTGAAACCAACAGCTCAAAACAGTCCAAGAAACACACAAATCCCCTTGCAGCTCCTGGTAGAAATACATGTAACCTACCTGGATGAAAGCTTGTGTGAAGCTGAGGTCATCCATGATTAGTTAAAGCTATATAGGCTCCTATCCAAACACATAGCCTTCTTTTTATGCTTTCATCTTCATGGCAATTTCCCTTTATAACCCAAACTGCCCTCTTAAAAATATGACATTTGTAAAAAAAACTATTTGGACAGCAAGTTGTTTGTCACAAAGTTAACTTTTCAAAGGTGACAGTTGACTGATACATGTAAAGATTGAAAAGTAAATGATAGAGAGGAGCTTGGGTAACTTGTTTAAGGAATGATATTCGAATGTGGAGAGAAAGGTGACAAAATGAGGGAGTGGAAAGCAAAAAATGAGATGGGATTTATTTAGAAGCATGACCTTGATACTCTCAAAGATTAACCATTCATCATTATGGAGAAAAACATTATAGACTGACATAGCTTTCATAGCACATTTAGTTTGAGTCATCAATTTCTCCCACCTCATAATGAATTTAAAGAAATTGAGAAACCTCTTTCAATTTTCAAAAATGATTTTTCAATTGCTCAGGAATCCCCTTAGAAGTTGACTACTAAAAACAAAAAGACAGGGTTTTTGCCTCATAGTGTGCTACGAAATTAGCTTGTTTTCATAGCACAAATCACCTTTTTTGAACTAGCTACGCTACGAAACTGCAGATTCTTGTATGATTGCAAAAATTTAACCCTAAACTTAATGGAATGACTTCTAAATGGAAAATGTGACCTATTTGACCATGAAGTGAACCTAAAGGACTTTATTTGGAAATGAAAGATGACATTTTAAGACTTCGAACCCTATCACTTACCCTTTTATCAAGACTAAAATGACTTTTAGACCTCCTTGAAATCATGACCAAAAGCGGAGTTGACCCAATGATGTTTTGAGAATTTTTGGGTGATAACATAATGGATGAAGCATGCTAGCGAGTCCCAGAGTTGTCTACCGCTGTAGACCTACCAAAAGATATGTGGATCCACTGTCTCGCAAGTGGATTTCGCAGCGCGTGCAAGGAAACAACACGAGTGCAGCTAGAGCTGAACCTCCAGATTGCTGAGTTGTAGATGAAGGCGTAGCCTTCCACTCCTTCGTAAATTCAAGAGCAATGCGTTAGCGCGATTCAAACAGGACTAGAATAAATTGGATGGGAAGTGCAGGACTGTACAGGTATGTTGGACCCAGCTTTTGACGTCCTCACATCCTTGCAAGAGGACCCAAACATATAGAGCTTGGAAACAGAGGCGCGCGAACTGCAGGCACAATATGATAATGTCAGGGGAATTGCACAGACAATCGTCCTCACCCAACAACTGGCAAAGATGCAGCAAGCAAGGGTGCTGAAAGAGCAGGTGGATGCCGTCAAACAGAAAGAGGTACTTCTCAAGGCGCAGGTCCAGCCTTGGATTGATGAGGCCTTCACCGTTACAGCCGACATTGAGGGCAAGCTCGCACAGATGCAAGAACTATATGCGCTAAGGCAGGTAGCAGATCCTCACAAAGAAGCATCGGAGGAGCGCATGCACCAAGTCGAGCAAACCGCAGAACAATGTACCGCGGACCTCCGAGCAATATGAGATCAGTTGGAGGGGCTCCACTCCAAGTTCGCCGCACCAGTAGAGTGACTCGGGACGAGTCACGATGATTGTGTTGGGGGCCTGTTGGGCATGGAATCCCCCCACAACATGTTTTGGGGCTCAAAGCCCAAGTTTTAGTCAAAGGTTTTGTAAGACTCTGCGATTTTCGGGCATAGAGCGCGAAGTATAGGTTAAGTCATAGGGTTGTCCGCCCTTAAGTAATTTAATGTAATGTAAAGTCATGTCGGCCTACCCATGGTCCGTGGACCATGGGATTGTATAAATAAATCGAGGTTCTAAGCTGTAAAGATAGTGAATAGTGAAGGAAGAAGAGAAAATAATATGAATGGTTCGAGCTTAGAGTAGGAGTCTAAGTGTATTGGGTCATAGTAGTAGGAAGAGGCTCTACAGCTGAGTGCGCAGAGGCCTAGTAGAGTCCGTAGCTGAGTACGCGGACCTCTGCAGCTGAGTGCACAGGGTGGTGTTGAGTCTATAATCAGGATTGAAGATTAATAAACATGAGTTGATTCCTATTTCTATGTATTTGTTGTCCATTACCTTCTTTACATTTACACTATTTTATTTATCGTGCGCACTGATATGATTGTTGAATATGTCGTAATAATCCTTAAGTCTTACATGAACAAGTTAAGTAACTAGATAATAACAGATTAAATAGCATGAGATGCGGGTATTATATGGGTTGTGCCCTGAGTAGGGCTGTGCGGAAGCCGCACTGCAGGTCGTGAAGGGATAGTAAGTGCACGTAGCGACGGTCCAAACCGCGAACCTCCAGAATCCCATCAGACATCCCCAAGGTGCGAAAACCTAGTTCTACCACCCTCCCATACTACTTTCAGTGAGACCTCAATCCACGCTCCGCGGACTGTTGCCAAAAGGGCCAATAGTTCCAAGATTTGCTTGGCTAAATCACCTCTGAACCTGGGTCAGGCCCAGACAAGCCAACAAGAGTGGTCGTGGCTAGCCAATCCCGAATGACTTGGATCTTAGTCGAGTCCACATGCACGCCACACTAATCTATGATGTATCTCAAGTATTGGACCTGGCTCATGCCAAAGGTTCATTTCTCCAAGTTGGCACACAGTTTCTGCTGACAAAGAATTTGAACGACCCGTCGAATGTGTTGCAAGTGTTCTTTCCAACTCTTTTTGAAGATGAGGATGTCGTCCAGATAAACCACCACGAACGATTTGGTGAAGGGCTGCAAGATGTCATCCATTAGCCTCATAAAAGTAACAATGGAATTTGTCAACCCGAAGGCAATAACCAACCTTTCGAAAAGGCCTTCCTTGGATTTAAAGGCAGTCTTCCATAGATATATGGGATCTATTGGAACCTTGTGATAACAAGACTTCAGATCAATCTTGGTGAAATACTTGGCCTGGTTGACTTGGTGCAACAAGTCATCAATCTATGGGATTGGATACCTGTTCCTAACAATGATTTTATTTAATGCTCGATAAGTAATGCAGATTCTCCAGGTCCCATGCTTCCTATGTACAAGTACAATCGAGCTCCCACAAGGCAAGGAACTTGGTCGGATGTGCCCTTTTTGCAACAACTCCTAGATTTTCCACTTGATCTCTTCATTTTCCATAATTAAGTGACAATATATCGGCCCGTTGGGTAGAGGTGCTCCAGGAGTCACAACGAACGAATGCTTGACCTGACAATGCAAGGGTACCCCTGTGGGTGAGTAGAAGGTGTCGTTGTATTCTTCCACGACCATATCCACCTGCTTCTACTGCTTGGAGGTACCCTTCCCAGGGGCCATGGATATAGCTATGAAATTCCCCTTACTTTCAGATTGAATTAGAAAGAAAAAAAATTTCTCAATATGGGAGATGACCTTACTGCTTTTCTTAGCAGAGATCAAGGATATGGTGATAGGTGGGACTACCTCCGATATCATGTATAACTTATAGCCCAAAGAAATAATAACAGAGTGAGGTCTAGACTCATATACAACATGCCTCTTCCATAAGTATAGTTGTCCTAATAATACATCATAAACTTCAAGAGGAGCAACATCACATAATGCCTCATCCATGAAGGCCTTGATGTTGTAGGGAAGGCGAAACTACTGGCTAACATAGAGATCTCGTCCTTGGTGAAGCCACTCGATGGTGTATAGTTATGGATGTGCTCTAGTCGGTAGGCCCAACCGCTTCACGACCTCTGGTGAAATGAGGTTCTTTTGGCTCCCACTTTCGAAAATGAACCGCAGCAGAGAACCCTTCACCCACATTTGTGAATGGAATAGGGGTTCCCCCTCTTATGGATATCCAGGGTCGATCTTCTGGATCTTGGTGGTGGAAACAGTGGCACTGGGCTCCATTTCAATGATTTGCTTCCCTTTTTCATTCCCCTTGTCGGGTTCTCACTCAAATTCAGAACATGCATCTGACTCGGAAGCCTTCAGCTCAGCCATCAATGACTGCTTGGCCCAACACTCACTTGTGTTTTGAGTGGAGCTCTTATGGAACTCACACCACTTTCCAGTGTCCTTCTTTGTCTTCATGGTGTTATTCTTTGCTTGCAACTTTGACGAGTTATCCTGGGTCGCCCAGCCTTGGATTTTCCCTTTGTTCTATGGTTTGGGGGTTCCTTTCCCTTGCTTCAAATTCATAGATCCAAAGTCTCATTTTTTTTTGTTTAAACTTCTGCTTAATCTAGATAGCATACTAGTACATCGTGCTGAGCAAGGAGATGTCCAAGAATTCCATCTCATCCTGGATGTAATTATGTAGGCAGACATGGTACTTGAGTACCAAATGTTTCTCAAAATCCTTGATACCCAACTTCGTACAAACGGTATGGAAGAGATTGGTAAAATTTGACACGTCTTGGTCTCTTCCCTGCCTCAACATGGTCCACTTTATGTATTTATCCTCATAGCTCCCGACAAGGTAGTACTACTCCTTGATGGCATCCCAAAATGAATTCCAAGTGGGTGTGGTTGAAAACAGTGAGGGTGTACTTTCATCTTTCTTCTCACAGTAGGTTTCCCACCAATCCTTGACATTGGGGGCAGCTTTGAGAAGTGCAAAAGTAATATTTTCCCAGCTGAAAAAATCATGAACAGAAAAATATCCTTCTAGCAGATTTAACCATTTATCTACGCCGTCCGCATCTATTTGACTTTCAAATATGGGGATGTAAAAGTTAAATTGTACCTTAAATGGTGTGGCGCTTCTTGAGTAGCTACCGAAAGTAGATACGTCGCCTTTAGGTAGTTGTTGAAGGATCTGGGCAAAGTTGTCCATCATCGTGTTCCTTTGTCGCACGAAGGATTATTCGAGCAATATTTTGAAAGGATCTCCTCCCCCCTCGTCTTTCTTCTCTTCCTCCATGGGAGTTCGTTTGGATTTGCAAGGCTAGTCTTGCAAAGGTTCGACCAGTTCGAGCCCTAATTCCTTATATCTCGACCTCGTTGGGGACATGCAAATAAAAACAAATAAAGGGAAGACTGCTCTGATACCATTGATTCGAACTTAAACAGGAACACAACAAATGATATATATAACAATAAATACGTAGATGCAACATAAATAACACTTAATTTCATTAATATCAAATACTAAAATATGCTTACAAACAGAATCAAAATAATACTAGCTCAAGCGATGGTAGCTTATCTCTGAGAAGAGATGTGGTGGCTACATGCCTCTAAACTATCTTACAATGAGGCTCAAGGGCCTATTTTTTATTGAAAAACATGAGAAAACCCTAAACAACCAAAACCCTAACCCCAGGAGATGTAACACCAAGAGTTTGTGGGCCCCGTTGGGGTTAGTTGGACAACCAACTTCCCGGGGTCATAACTTGGTCATATTATCTATGTTTCACACTTACAATACCTTGTTGAAAAGGTCTCTCCAAGTACTACAGTATTTTCCGCATGCCCCTACCTATAGCTATGGGCCAGCAATGGATCTCAAAAAAATGCCATGTAGGGGGTCAAAACTGCTTCAGAAGTTCTGGAACTGAAAAAACTGCTAAAAATAGTAAATGCTGAAATAAACAAGGAAAAAAATGAAACTGACTAGAGGTCTAAGTGGAATAGGTGGGTGGCCACCAATATCCACCTAGATCATGGATCCACCTGACTCAAAACATCAAACCTGTAGGCCACCTTTCATCATATTTTTAGACTGGACCCACTTCCAACATTAAG
Source organism: Pinus tabuliformis (assembly GCA_031772625.1). NCBI lineage: Eukaryota > Viridiplantae > Streptophyta > Pinopsida > Pinales > Pinaceae > Pinus > Pinus tabuliformis. The sequence continues at coordinate 138,988,080 of CM062820.1, forward strand.
CCCAATATCAAATAATTTTTTTGAAACCAAACAATGAACCAACTCTTCCAATCATAGTCGCAACTACAACATCAAGAAAGTAATCATTGAATCAAATCATCCAAAGCAACTAGATCAACAGATCATACCAATGCACAACCACTTATCAATATACCAATCTGTATACTATTCATCATCACAGAAACACAATGTTGTTCCTACAAACCTTGACCAGACATACAACATAATGTATGTGCTACTTCCCTGAGGTTGACCAGTGTATGTATGTAATTCCTCTAAAGAATACCTGTGTACAAATCTCAATATACTGATAGATGAATCTGAACATTGTACTACTGAAACAATCACTGAATCAATCACAGTTCACTAAGCCAATTACAGATCACAAAACAATACTACTCAATATTCCATTCCATAACCAACTCAACCAAACCAGTATTTTCAAACATATATTTTTTCCCCAGGTAAAATCGTAATCTTCCATTAATTTGAAAAATTACATATAGTAGATTCTCGTGGCATATGCACAACTGTTTGGCCCAAGGCCAGTCAAAATAGTTTTAAAAAATATAAGCTATGGCTGAAACCATTCCCAAAAAAGCTTTACATATTCACCTCGTAGGGTGTTCATCATGTCTGATATGTAGGTAAAAATAACATAAATATATACATATATTGATACTATGTATCAACCATGAAGATTAACCAAAAAAATTAGGGTATGTCCGCCCTAGGATATGCTCTGTCTATGTAGGGTTGATGGTAATATTGGTATTGTTCTACTCCTTGTTGCTCCTGGATCATCCACAAACCTCTGGGTTGTGTCGTGGCCTCCTTGGATAACTTGTCAGCACCCTCGTTACGTTCCCTATATATGTGTAGGCAGGAGATAGAGTTAAATTAAGCTTTGAAGATCATAATTTCATCCAGAATATTTCTGAGAAAATGTGCATGACAGATATTGATGTTACTGAACCAATTTATAATGATTTTGGAATCCCCGAAGATCTGTAGATTTGTGCATGAGTATGCTAATGCAAAATGCAGGAGGTGCCTAATAGTAATTAGTTCAGCAAAGTTATTAGTTCCTTCTCCTAATCCCAACTGTAATTTGTAATAATGTTGGTCTAATAGGAAAAGTATGATCCCCCCCCACATCCATGTGCTTGGGCAGCCCCATCGAAATATGCCCATGGTATAGAGCGATCAATCGTCTCAGGGGAGTGTGAGCAAGTAGAAGAAGGATGGGGTTCCTCTGGGATTTCGTGGTACACTGCTATAATATTTGTTGTGATAAGCGGCCATCATGCCTCTAATCCTTTGAAAATGATGTCATTCCGTGTCAGCCAGATTGACCAATAGAGGTGGAGAGGAAGACATAGGGATTTTGTGTCTTGAAACTCAGCAGATCAGTTGTTCCATTCATCAAGAATCGAAGGTCCGTGCCATCTTCCATATTTGGAAAGGAATTGTAATACTTGATGCCACAATTGTACAAACTTTGGATAGTGAAGGAACAGGTGCTCATTTGTCTCCTCTGCCTGTTTGCAAAGAACACACCAATGCAGCCTATAATGTGATCTGTGCATGAGGTTTGCTTTGGTTGGTGTCTTGTTGTTAAGCACATTCCACATAAATAGTCTAGTGCACAGAGGCGCTTTGAGCTTCCAGATATTTTTCCACCAGTCCCAGAGAGCAGGTGGTTTGCGATCAATGAGAAGTGTATGGTAGCCAACTTTTGGGGTATACTTACCCTGATCAGCCGAGGTCCATATGAGTTCATCGGGGCCCTCCTTTATGCGAACATGTGCTTCGATGAGGGCATTTATGTACTCATCCCAAGACTGCTGCCAGTGATCAGGGATACCCAAGTTTCGAGCGGTTAACCATGCCTATTTAAAAATAGAGTTGTTTTCCATGTCAGCGATCTTGGCGATCACCATGATGTGCCTTTGATGCAGGAAGTGGATGAGATCTGGAGGTAGTTGATGCATGTTGCCCCCACCAATCCACGGATCCATGCCTATACGGGCTAGGTTTCCATCATTTATTCTCCAAGCAAGGCCCGCTCTAATGAAGGGCATAGTATGTAGGATAGCTTTCCAAACCATTGAGATCCCTGAGCGTGGCCAGGTTGGCATACGAATCCAATCCATGAGCTGGTGAGGCCATATATACTTGTGGTATGTAACAGTGGTCCAGAGGTTCTGTGAAGTGAGTAGGATCCATCCCATCTTGGCTGCTAGTGCCAGAGCAAAGACAGAGAGATATTTTAGTCCCCATCCACCCCATTTCTTTGGGAGAGTTATATACTTCTAGCCTACCCAAGCAAAAGGTTTCCCCTCTTTTTGACCATTCCAAAGGAATTTGCAGCATATTTTCTAAATGCGGGCAAGAATTCCTTTAGGGATCCAGGCCAACGACATCTAGTAGACAAGGGTAGCCTCCAAAAAAAATTTAATGAGGACAATATGATCGGCTCTAGATAGGAATCTGTGGTTCCAATTTGTCAAGTGTTTCTCAATTTCAATTACTAGCCAAATCTAGTCTGTAATCCTGTAGCAGTGAGGCTTGATCCAGAACCCCGGGTATTTGAGGCCATCCTCCAGATGATGATGATGGAAGGGGAAAAATTGATGAGCAGTTCTGGCTTCCCGGGGGGATGTATGGGAGAGTGTTATGGTAGATTTGGAATGATTCATTTCCATGCCAGTAGTGTGGGCAAAAAGAGTGAGGATGCCATGGAAGGTAGAAGAGTCTTGTTGGCTGCAATCAATGAATATAAGGACATTGTCAACAAATAAAAGATGAGTGAGGTAGCATTGTAAACTGATTTTCAACCCTTATAGGTGCCCTTCCCTCTTAGTTGATGCAATGAGCCTGTTGAGGCCTTCCATTACGATCAGGAAGAGAAGCAGAGAGAGAGGGCAGCCTTTCTGAAGGCCACGCTCAGCATGGAAAAAGTGTGATGCTGAGCCATTAATGAGTACACTGAAAGATACCGAGGTGATGTAGCACATGACCCAGTCAGTGAAGGGAGGGGGGAAGCCCAGATGGATGAGGATCATTTTGATGTAGAGCCAACTGACCCTATCAAAAGCTTTTGCTAGATCAATTTTTAGGGTTGCCCCTATTTTCAAACATATATTATCATGATAGATACTTCATCAACAAACAAATATAATCAGAACATAAATGATCAAATATCATCAACAAGCCATACTGCAAAACCCTAGCAGATGTGCGTGGCATTCAGAAAACACATTAGTTTATGTACATGATTTCCATTCACAACACCCACACACAAATATGCACATATTGAAAACACTCCATAGAAGATAAACACAACTACGCAAAAGTATATTCACATATGTACGCGACGAACCTGAGTAAAACTACTGTACATATCTGAAATCACTGAATTATACTTTCGTTGCACTATACAACATCTATCAAACCCAAATTATAAGCATATACATTGTTACAGTCACACATCATTATACCATCATCATAGATCTATCAAACCCTAATCATATTAAGCAATATGTATTTATTTCAAATCTATCAAATCATATCCATCTCAATTTTCCATGGTGCATACCTGTTTCAGATCAAACCATTCATAAACAATTCATCATTTTCACACTTAACACTTTTATCTCCATCTCCTTATATAACATTAGCCTTAGCCAATACCTTAGGTAATTTTCCACTCAAATGTTTTATTATGCTATAGTCGATCTCTTGGATGCCTAAAGGATCTAATGATAGGAATGTTAGGAACTCCTCAATCTCATGTTCTAATGGATACTCTTCATTAAATATGGTCGATGATTATTTAGTCTCTTCTGGGTCTTCTTCTTCTGGATGTTGTTCTTAAATTATAATAGGGGGATCATTTTTTTGCAATACTCTTCCTGATATAAGATGAATATCATTTAGATCAAGAGGATTTGTTTGAAAATTTTTTACCTAAACATTGTAAGTAGGTTGAGTTACTTTATTGTTTGGGTTCAGAAATTGTTGTGTAGGTAGTTGATTAGGAGTGGGTATTTGAGGTGGTTGTGCAGGTGGTAGTGGGAGAGGTTGACTAGAAGTCAACTATGGATGTAACTGAGGCTATGGTGGAGGTGGATGGTATTAATATTAAAACTGAGGATACTAAGGATATTGAGGAAAATATGGGTAATATTTTGGATTTCTTCCAGAATATCATTGCCAACCTTGTTTCCAAGGTTGATATTGAGGTTGGGGTGGTCAAGTTTTCCAAGGAAACAAAGTATTCCAATTATTTTGATATTGTTGTGGATAAGCTTGAAATTCTTGGTTAGGATCTTGCATCATACCTCATTGTCACAATGCAAAGTTGTTTTGGTGTTTTATTTGCTCCAATATCTTCTTAGTAGACTTATTTTAATCTTTTTAATGATGTACAATCCTTTGTATCATGTTTTTATGCACAAATGACACAAATTTCAATGTTGCCAAGTGGAGATTCTCGCAAAGGATGCTTCTTCCTACATCTAGGACAAAATATACATAACGCAACATTCTCAACTTTTTTCTTATTTTTCATTCTTAAATATCTATTTATTCACTTAGATGGTCAAGAATGTATGTTTTAAATTTATCTATCAAATTTCCAAGTTTAGTTGGACTTATCGATCATGATGTTGATTTACTTACTCTTGCTATGGCTAGATCCAAGGACTTTTGCAATATTTTTCCCTTCCTCTTGAAATGTGCTTACAAAATTACATATTTCTTCAAATGATAATTGGGATACATCCCCTTTACTCATTATATTAAGGATATCAATCCACTCATTCTTGATTTCTCTAAGTAAAATGGTTTTTAGTGTATCAAATCCTAGTTTATGTAATTTTTCCCTTTTAACATTATAAGCAAATCTTTCTACAAAATCCTCAAGATTCTCATCTTCTTTTTGGCTCATTTTAAAGATTTCTTCTTTAAGATCATGTTGTGTACAATAGTATTTATATCTTTCTAAAAATATTTGTTTGATTACATTCCATGTTCTTACAAAGTTAGTTCCTTATCCCATGAACCATTTAAGAGCTCCATATTTTAATGTAGAATGAAACAACTATGATTGTTTATTATTTTGTAAGTAATCATAAAATTTTCAAATTACTTCAAACTCAAAATGAAAAATTTTCATATCTTCTGATCTCATACCGTGGAAGTTAGGAAGTATAGATGGAGATATGTTTCTCATGTTAAGATTTGTATCAGTATCCTGGATGGGAAATCCATAAAGATCTTCTTCATTGTCATCATTTCCATCCATTTCTTCACCTCCTCTACCACCTCTTCCACCTCTAGGAGGTAGTCTTCTTCTACCTACAAAACTAGGAATTCATGATGTGGATGGTGATGTGGTTCTTGTTGCACCACATGAAGTAGTGGGGATGGTAGGTGATTGTGGAATTGAAGTTCTTTGAAGTTTGTCCTATAATGAATCTATCTCTAGAATTCACTCTAAAATGAATGAAATTAAACTTGTGCAACTAAAAATGGATGTAGCTAAAAATAAGATGCAATTCAAAAACTAAGATTAAGATAAACTTCACAATGTGATGTGTAGGTTCTTACCTTTCGTCTTACCATTTCTCATTTCCAAAGTTGCATAAATTAAAGGAATATTTTAATTGAAGGATAAATCCTATGTATACTTCCTCAACAAATGGTTCCAAAAAATTCAGTCAATTTAATTACGTCTTAAATTATATTACATTAATTTATCAGTCTAAGTAAGTAAACTTATGAAGTATATGACACAATAGATGCTAGGAGTTTAGCTTTCAATTCTAATGGAAATATATTGCAATGAAGGACAATTCTATTCTATGAAAGTGTTAAAATTACATAAAATGAAATATTAGTCTACGAAAGTGAGTAAAATCTATTTCATGAAAGCGTGTAAAATGACATGACATGACATGAAATGCTAGTTTATGAAACACAATAGAAAACCCTAATCTAGGAAAATAATGAAATATGACCTACGAAAACAGTTGAAGTTTATTTTAAGAAAATAATACACATCCAGTGTATGAAAGCATGAAACTTTTACTCTAAGAAAGCATCATTAGAGGAAATTTCAGCCTAAAAGTGCCCATGATATTTTCATGTAAACCAATCAAAATCCTTTAAATTTAAAAAGAGGTACATGTAAATATTTTGGAGGGAAAAGAAGACAACTATTTTTTTTTTACTTATATACTTATAGGTTTACTCAAATTTCAATTGTAGACACTCATTGGATGCGGAATTAAATTCCACATCCAACGAGTACCCATTATGCATACTTATGAGAAGACCCACATAGGCAAAAAATGAAGATACATTAAAAAAATGTGTTGAACATTCATTTTTAATTGTGTCTTCAATTTTTATCATTTCAGGTCTTCTCAAATGTATGCATAATGGGTACATATTAGATATGGAATTTAATTATGCATCCAATGAGTGTCCACACTTTAAATTTGAGTAAACCTATAATGAGATAAACAAAAAATGCAACAACAAAAAATAGTTTCCTTCTTTTCCCTCTAAAATTCATAACTCTTGTTTTATTATTTTAATTATTGTTTTATTATTTTAATTATTATTTTGTTATTTTTCCTTAGGAAGCCACTTTTAGGTTGAAATTTCCTCTAATGATAAATCTAGATTATGAAAGTAGGAAACTTATTATAGGACATCATGGAAATCGTATTTAATGAAAGCAAGGGAACCTATTCTATGAAAACGGGGAAATCTAGAGTATGAAAATCATTCAAAACTAATATAATAAAGCAAATACTGAAATATGAATTTTAATATAAGAAATACTGTAAAACTAATCTATGAAAGCATGATAAATGATTTTTCTATGAAAGCATTGAGAAGCTATTATAATCTACAAAAGCATTTGAATTGTATCTATTTGAAAAGGAAATAACCTTAATCTAGAACTGTTTTGCAAATCCTATTCTGGAAAGTATGAATGTGAGGCTAAAATGATGCATAGTTGTAAATGCACAAATGAGAAATTGGCTTAGAAGGTAAATCTTTTTGTTTTGTTTTGTTTTTTTTAATATTTCTCAAGCACTTGATTACAATCTGGAAACAACAAAGTGACAATTATAAACCTAAAAATAGAGTGTATATAATAATTTTGTAACAACATAAAATAAAACAGAGTGAAAAATAAAGCAAACAAATTGTAAGAAGATGAAATATTTATGCTACAGGCAGCTCGCACATCCACAAAGGGGCCCTCTAAGTGATTGCATGAGGTTAAAGAAACACAAGAAATATATTGAAATTGATACAAATTATCCTTCAATATGCACTGGCAAAAAAAGGATAAATTTGTGATTAAATCAAAGGCAATAGTGCATACATATGTTCAATTCTCTACTTTTTGGTGTTTATCCATCTATCTGAACTTGTTTCCATCGAAGAAATTACAATATTTATAAGGCTTATGGACAACAATTGTTTGAGGATTCTACTGCTCAATTTGGGACTGAGTAACACATTGCATATAATGTATATATGTTCAAATACATTTTAGTATATATTGGATCAAAAGATTTGATTTTATTATATTTATCACCTTGCCACAAGTTCATTAAAGAACAACTCGTTCTAACCTCTTTTCTGACTGGGTGTTGAATGACACATTTTCCAAACCGTTTTTCCACGAAATCTAGAAAAATAAGCTTCAAAGAACCAAGCAAATATCTTAGATCCTTCACATTTTGTGGAAAACATTGTCATGCAGTCTAAATGGGCTTGTTATACAAAAAATCCATGTTTTTATTTTTTTAAATTCGTCTTCATTTGCTGAGAAAATGTGATGGAAGTTGACTGGTCAAAAGTGTTTCTTATTTCCTTTGATCAAATGTTGTAGGCTCACACATGTGAGCTAGGTGAGCTTTGAACAACAAAAATCCATATTGGGGGTCTTAGAAATAAAACCCATGTGCCTAATTTCCTTCTAGAAAGATGTTAATACCTCAATTACAGAGGTGGATACTGCAATTAGCTTCATGAATAGAGCTGATAAACTATCATTAATAAAACTAATCATAATCCTAATTAATTAATTAAAAATAAAGGAAAGATATGATAATTTACCACTTTGAAAATTAGAATTGATTGTGATGTTTTTACGAGAAATTGTGGAAAATGGTGTAATCAATGGGTGAAGGAATGACACGAATGGTTAAAAGGGTGACTATATATATTTTTGAAATGGTGATAAATCAATGACCCAACAAGAATCATATAACATTTTAATTGTGGAGTATTCCAAGAATTAAGACCAATTTCTAATTGTTGTTTCTTTTCTCTTCCAAGTTTGTAGTTCTATTGTATGGTTTGTGGGAGCCCAATCCTTGTCGTTAAATGAATGAATGCCTTTACATTTATTCGATACTACAAACTTTATTAAAAAAATTGTATATTTTTTAAAAGGTTCCTCAAAGAAATATTTAATAATTCATCTCTAGTGTGATCTTTGAACTTTGAATTTTAAGCTTAGGATTACAAGGCTATAACTCTTTTCATCACAATGAGTTTTAATGCAAATATATTTTAAAGTTATCTAAAAATGGGTGTCATCATTTATTTTTTCCACTCCAAATGCTTGATACTTTTACTTGCAATTATGTTGGAAGATATATGAAAATATATGGGTCTTGAAGTGCTGAAATTTATTTAATGCTTACGTCCATATGTATCATATTTCTCTAAATCTATGATTCCTGGTCTTGTCTGAGTTTTAATTCTTTATTTTATTTTGAATGTGTGATTATTTATTAAAGAGAAGCACCATCTCTTAAAAAATAGGGGGAAGGGGAGATTATTCCCTCAAATGTTATTTTTGTGGTCTGGCCAATTCCGATGATCAACACTGCCAACCACGATTGAAACTTATAAAACTTGTATCACTTTTAAAATTGAAAGACATGGAAATGAGCTTTGATTCACTTACACACAAAGGGGTCATGAACTTATTTAATATATTCTCTTTGGATGCAACCATATATTCAACCACTACCTTTCTTAGTTTTAAGTCTATTGCATCCCAACATCCTATTCAAAATGGGATAATGGTGTAAATTATAAATAAAAACTGAAAGCACATTGATATAAATATCCCTAAAATATTTACTCCAAATCGTCATTAGTTCTCTATCATCTATGGTCATGTATTTGAATAATTCACACCCTCTCTTATTTTGGGAGATTGACTTACCCACAACCTTATCCACTCACCTTCTCACCATATCATATGATCTTCACGCTTATTTTTGGAGTTTTCTTTTTATTTCTAGATTAGGAGTTTCATTAGAGGGTTATTGTAGAGCCTTGAACCTGTACCTTCCCATACACCTCTCAGCCTCCTTTTCCCACTCATTTCATCCACCAAGTTGATTAAATCATTGTATTTTAGGACTTTTTACATGGTTTTCTAACTATGCTAATGACTGTTGTTTGGTTTAGAATTTTGGTTCAGAGTGCTGCGTTTCTGCAGCCAGCACAGGATTCCGCAGCTGTTTTATTAAATGATATGTTACAGGTGTCCTCCGAGAAGATGAGCCACATGGGCAAGTTCCAGGAGTCAAGGACATGGGACGTGTCCCTCCAGATCACCCAGAACAGCCATAAAAGCCCGCGGTCAACGAGGAGGAAAATACCGGTCAATAGGAGTGTTCAACGGTGGCACGGCTCTGCGTTGCTCTGTTTTTGGGCACGTGAAGCTAGGTGGCATCATCCTCAGCCACGGAGACAATCTAGAAGCACGAATCCAACAGCCATACTCTCCAGATTGAATGAACACGATGACAGTTACCTAGATCCCGGGACGCAGAGGATTCACGTGTTTTTAAACAGCTGGTTGAATAGCATAGATCTCGTTAAAGTAGTTTGCTTTCTCCCTATAAATAAAGCGTCCTTGAACGTTGTAGGTTAATCGTTTTGTAATCGTTTTTAATGTAATTTTGAGCTCCCCACTGTACTTTTACATTTGCTGTCAATACATGAGAAGATTGTTTTGCACTTAAGCGTATAACTGCTCCTTGAACCGGCTGAAGTAGGCAGAGGGCCCCTGTTTGCTGAAGCCCTGTACAGTAACCTTTAATTTCCTGCATTTCTTTTTCTTGTTTCATGTATATTAGCTGTACAGATGTCTTTTAAATGGCTGCGTTTTTATTTCTTTTCAACATGTATATTAGCTGTACATAAACTTTGATTTCTGTTGATTTACATTTCTGCACTTTTATGTTCATGACTGATCAGTGTGTTATGCAGGTTTCTTAGGCAAGCCCGGGACAGTTTTCCTTCTTTTCTTTTCATAACTAGTGGCATGCGTGATCATCTTGTCTATGTTGCTGACCTTCATTGTTTTGCAGTTTTGATTTTCCTTACTGTCATTTCTTTAACTTGCATATTTACTTTCTGCTCTTAGATATCAAGTTGTTCATCTATTGATGGTTCCTTTTCCATAATCAAATAACTTTATTGGGAGCCAAAATATCACTTAGTATAGCTTGATTTAGTTTGCTTTATAACTCACATTACTTGACTTATTCATAATTGTTTCTTACATGATAAATTCAGCTGAAAGGCAAAAGGTTAAGAGAAAGTTAAAGTATTGTGACTAGTCTCTTTTATGTAGTTTCACTTAGATTTCACATTGCTTAACATTTCATGATATCTTTTCATGGAGAAGATTAAGTTGAAGAGTTGAAATAGTGTGAGATAGTTGTTCTTACTTTTAGTTGGATTTAATATAGATTTCATTTTCATTTTCATTCAGCAGCAGAGATACTGGGCCGATGTCATTAGTCCTTTATTTGATGTCTTTATTTTCCTTTAAGAGTTGATTTTATTGCAGTTGTTGTTCAAGCTTTCTGGTAGAATACTTTTTAAGTTTTGAGAAATCATTTAGAGATCACCACAATCATCCACATTTCACTTGCTTTATTACATTTCCATCACATCACAGTAGGAAAGATACATTCGAAAACAAACTTAAAAAAAAAAAAAGCTAAAAACGACAAAAGACTAAGAAAAGGTTATCTAAGTACATATAGTACACCTCACTTCATCAGCTTACGAGCCCCGGGTTGACATTTAAAAGTTGCAATTTAGACATCACTAAATTGACCAAACATTTTGGCGCCATTGCTGGGGAAGTGAAATTAGGTAGCCAATTTCTAAAAAAAAAATTAAGAAAATTTCAAGAAAGGAAAATTGATAACCTCTCAAAGTATGCTCTCCTCTTGCACTTAATGTGATCTGGAGGATCAGAAAAGAGAAAGTTATTGGTTTAATAGTTTCTTGAGTATGCTCTCTTCTTGCACCTAGAGTGACCTGGAAGATCAGAAAGAGAATTATTACCCCGACTTGAAGAAAAATAAAAAAAATGACATGCATAGAGCAAGAGATTCTAGGGGAAGGTTTTTAGCTAGAGCCAAGAGTTCGATTTTTACAAGTCCATCTACTTCAAGGAATAGACAAGAGACACCTCCATCATCTCCAACTTCCACTCCTATCCCTAGGATTCCTGGAATTCAAGAGGCAGGAGTCGACTCTCCCACACCTTCCATCGAATCTGAATTAGAAAGAGATCCTTTCCTTCCTTCTACAGAGAGACAAATTGTAATTGAAGAAGTAGAGTCATCTGAAGAAGAGGGAGAAATTCCTTGTCGTTCACCCTTAGTAGAAGAACCAGAAGACTCTGAAGTCTCCAGGGAAACTACCATGACAGAGGAAGGAGCAACTGGATTTGGTAGAGGTAGAGGTAGAGGAGGAGGAGGAGGAGGAAACAATGGAGGAGGTAGAGGTAACATTGGGGGAAATAGGGATGGAGATAACTCATTCGGATTTCCTATAGTCGATGAGGACTCCCGAGCCACCATGAAAAACATCTCACCATTTGTCCTCCCAAACTTCCATGGGTTAAGGAATGAGGACCCTGAAACATTTCTATTTGAGTTTGAAGTCGTGTGTTGAACTTATGATTATCTGGAAGACTCTCAAAAACTCAAACTGTTTCCTTCAACATTGAAAGGAGCAGCCTTGAAATGGTTCATGGGATTACTCACTCAATCCATTAGGTCTTGGAATGATATGAAACAAACATTTTTGGATAGGTACCTGGACTATTGTATGCCCACCAATCACAAGGATGAGGTATTCAAAATGATGCAAAGAGAAGATGAAAACTTGGAGGATTTACTTGAAAGATTTCAATACAACCTGAAAAGAGCAAAAATGAGTAACTTAGATGAGGAAACCTTGAAAGCCCTTCTATTAAAAGCCATTAGAGATGAATGGATAGATATTTTGAACATGATGGGGAAGGGAGATATATCTCAACTTTCACTCAATGATATAGCAGAGCTATGTGTCCATCTCTCAAGGGGGAAATCTAAAACTCAAAAAGGGCCTAGAGATCCTTCTCTCATCAGAGCAAACAAATCTGCAACTGGATCAGTAAGTAGGGCTGAGATTGGCAACATTCTTGATGAATTCAAAACTGACATCTTAGGGAGTCTTAGTGAACAACTAGACACCCTTAAGATTCACAATAAACAGAAAGCAAAAGCTGAGGCTTTGGCCATCTTTTGCCCAAAGTGTAGGAAGAAACATGCTCTAAGGGAATGTCCCTTGGATGCAAAAGTTGTAGAAACATGTGTAATTTGTTCAGAGAATCATGAGACCAAGGATTGTCCTTCAATTCCTGGGCTCAAAGCTGTCTTTCAAGAAGATCCAAATACAATCGAATCTCTCTGTTTTGTTGCAAGGAGACCTTGGCAGGGGCAACAAAATCAAGGGTTTAACAACTCTATGAATTTTCAACCCTCACCAAATTGGAATCCTTGGCAACAACCTTGGTCCCAACCTCAAAATCCTTTTCAATCATGGGTACAAGGTATGCAAAATCCTTATGGGAGATTTGCTCAATTTTACCAATATCCTCCATCTTTGCAAAACCAACAAGCTCCACAACTTCCAAATCAAAATCCACAACTATCATTGCCATTTTCACAACAACAACAACCTTCTCAACAGAATCCAAATTCTCAACTCTTGCTTCCATTCCAACAGAAGTCAAATCAACTTCCTTCTCAGCCATTGCCAAACCCCAATAATAAAAACCCTCAAAATGCTTACATGATGGAAGGTCAACAATTTCCTACCTATATGATTGTTCCTCTCAATGAAGTACAACTCAGATCAGGTAGAGTTCTAGATAAACCTTCTATAAATGCTCAAAAGCAAAGCATTTTTGAGGAAGAGTCTTTTGAAGCCAATAAGGGTTCTGAAGCATCTCTTCAAAACCCAAACACTCAAAAAGAAAAAGAAAAAGAATTAACCCCCACAACTCCCATAGTTGAGCAACCTGCATCTTTATCCACACCTCCTTTTCCTGAAAGATTACAAATTGACAAAGGAGTGGAAAAACAAATTTGGTTGCCTGACTATAATTTTCTAGATGAATTGAAGAATTTATGTATCAAGATTCCCTTGTTACAAGCCATTAAAGAGATTCCTATTCTAGCAAAAACAATAAAGGAGTTGAGTCTTAAAAGACCATGAAGGAAACCAAGAGATACCAGAAGGATCCACCTGGTAGGGAAAATTGCAGATATCATGATGGGAAAATTACTATGCAGAAATATGTAGATCCCGGTAGCCCAATTGTTAAAACACATATCAATGGGGTAGAAATACCAAATACTTTGATTGATTTAGGCGCTGCTATCAACATCATGAGTAGACAGACTATGGAACAGCTAAAACTTCCTAATCTTCTTTTTACACCTACCTTATTGCAACTTGCAGATCGATCAATTATTAAACCAGATGGTGTATTAGAAGACATTCCAGTCTCCTTAGACTCTTGGGAATATCCAGTGGATTTCATGATTTTAACTCCCAAGAGTAATCTAGGAGGACATCCTCTTATTTTAGGAAGACCTTGGCTAGCCACAGTTGATGCTTTCATAAGTTGTAGGTCTGGGGATATGTATATTTCTTATGGTAATTCGAAAAAGAAGTTCAATCTGTATCCTCCAGCAAAAGCAATTACAGAAATAGGAGATAATGAGTGGGTTGATGATGAAGATACTATACAACCTATCTTTACCATTTCTGAGATTAGTGAAGATAGCCAAATTCTGAACACATTAGAAAACTTTGAACCATCTTCAGAATATGACCACACACAATTTCAATTGGATTCTTACATTGAGTGTCTATCATCTAGACAAATGTCTCTTTTCTCTATGGAAGAGTTTGGTAGTTCTGCCATTGAGATTTTTCCAGGAAAAACATTGAATATCAACAGAAACTTGGAAAAATCACAACAGGGGGAGCTAACCAAAATCTTGCAAAAACATTCTACTGCATTTGCATGGGAGTATACTGATATGAAAGGTATTGACCCTAAGACTTGCATTCATCACATCTACATTGAGGAAAATAGTAGACCAATCAGACAACCTCAAAGAAGGATGAATCCAAACCTTAGAGAGATAGTGAAAGAAGAGCTCCAAAAGTTACTTAATGTAAACTTCATTTACCCCATTTCAGATAGCCGGTGGGTTTCTCCTTTGGTTATAGTACCTAAAAAGAATGGTAAATGGAGGGTTTGCATTGATTACAGGGAATTGAACAAAGCAACCTTGAAGGATCACTTTCCTTTACCCTTTATTGATCAAGTATTAGATACTTTAGCAGGCAAAAAATATTTCTCATTTTTGGATGGCTTTAGTGGTTACAATCAAATTCAGGTAGCACCTGAAGATCAGGACAAGACCACATTTACCTGTCCATGGGGAACTTTTGCTTACCGAGTACTTCCTTTTGGATTATGTAATGCACCCGCCACATTTCAAAGGGTAGTACTAGGAATCTTTTCTGATCTAATTCATGATTGTGTAGAGGTCTATATGGATGATTTTACAGTTTATGGTAATTCATTTGAAGAGGCATTAGAAAATTTGGAAAAAGTTCTTATAAGATGTAAAGAAACAAATCTTTCATTAAGTCATGAAAAATGTTTTATGATGTTTACTGAAGGGATTGTTTTACGACATCATATTTCAGGAGATGGAATTAAAGTTGATAGATCAAAAGTTGAAGTCATCTCCAAGTTACCTATTCCAAATTGTCAAAAAGATGTTAGAAGTTTTCTTGGATTTACTGGATATTATAGAAGATTTATTGAAAACTTCACCAAGATAGCATCTCCACTCTTCAAATTACTTACAAAAGACTGTGAATTCAAGTGGGATCCTGACTGTCAATCTGCATTTGAAACTTTGAAAACAAGAATATCTGAAGCACCCATTTTGAGAGGGCCAAATTGGAAACTTCCTTTCCATATTTCTACAGATGCTTCAGATACAGCTCTAGGAGCTGTGTTGGGTCAAAAGGATTTAGTTCCTTATGCCATTTACTACACCAGTAAAAATTTGACTCCTACTGAGTTAAATTATACTGTGACTGAAAAAGAGTTCTTAGTTGTTGTTCATGCAATCAACAAGTTTAGACATTATATAACAGGCTATGAAACTTTTGTCCATACTGATCATTCTGCAATTAGATATCTCATGAACAAACCTGTTACTAATGGAAAATTTACAAGATGGCTTTTACTTTTACAAGAATTCAATATTACTGTGTTAGATAGACCAGGGAAACAAAATACAGTAGCTGATTTCTTGTCTAGAATCCAAATTACTAACGAAGATTCTCCTGTAAAGGATAAGTTTCCAGATGAATATTTGTTTGCAGTAACTACTAAAACTCCTTGGTATGCAGATATTGCTAACTATTTGGTTACAGGGAAGCTACCTCCACACTTATTTCCTAATAAGAAAAGGAAAATCATTCAGGAGAGTTCAAAGTATTCATGGATTTCTAATGAATTGTTTAAAACAGGGCTAGATTGTGTGATCAGAAGATGTGTTCGGGAAGATGAAATGCCTGACATCCTTAAGGCATGTCATGATGAACCATGCGGTGGACACTTTGCTGACAAGAGGACAGCCTATAAAATCCTTTCTTTAGGATATTATTGGCCTTCTCTCTTCAAAGATGCAAAACAATATGTTAGAAGGTGTGACAGCTGCCAAAGAGTTGGGAGACCAACTCTTTCAAATGAAATGCCATTACAGCCACGGGTACTCATCGAACCCTTTGAAAAATGGGCTTTAGATTTCATTGGACCTATTAATCCATCATCTAGACAAAAGAAGTATATATTGGTTTGCACTGATTATGTTACTAAATGGGTAGAAGCCAAGGCATTGCCTTCTGCCACTGAAAATTCGGTTGTTCAATTTCTTTTTGAGGATATTTTTACTCGTTTTGGTGTCCCAAGAGAAATTGTGACAGATCAGGGAAGTCAATTTACATCTAACTTGATGGAGAAGCTGATGGAAGAATACAAAATCAAGCATAGAAAATCTACTCCGTACCATCCGCAAGCAAATGGTCAAGTGGAATCTACAAACAAAGTTCTTGAGAGCATCATCACCAAAACTGTTCATCTCCACAGAAGAGATTGGGCAGAAAGGCTTCCTGAAGCCTTATGGGCCTATAGAACTACATGGAGGAACACAACAGGACATTCTCCCTATGAACTTGTTTATGGGAAAGAAGTCCTGCTCCCCATTGAGTTTCAAGTCAAGACCTTCAAGATGGCAGTTCAGTTGGGGATGAATCTATCAGAAGCCCAAAAGCACAGAATGGAGCAGCTGAATGAGCTAGATGAAATAAGACAAGATGCAATTTTAAGGACTGATCTAGTTCAGCACCAAAGAACTAAGTGGCATGACAGATATATCAAAGAGAAAAAGTTTCAAAAGGGAGATTGGGCGTTACTGTTTGATTCCAAGTTTAAAGACTTCAAAGGGAAATTTCAGACTCATTGGCTTGGACCATATGAGATTGATGAAGTCTTTAGCAATGGAGCAGTTCGAGTCAAGACTATTGATGAGTTTCAAACTCCTCTCATTGTGAATGGCCACCGATTGAAAATTTATCATAAGCCACTCTCAAAAGAGGACTTTGTCAAAATGTTTCAAGAAAATTCTGCAATGAGGCTGGTGGGGAAGAGTCCTTCTCCTCCATCAGCCTAGTCTTTGTTTCTTTCAGTTAAAAAAAAAAAAAAATCTTTTGTATAAGCCTGAAAACCAATCATAGATTGGCAGTCTTATACAGAAAATGTAGAGTGAAAATCAGGGGTACCTGACACTCTATATTTTCCAAAAAAAAAAATCTCTCTTTCTTTCCATCTTCACCTCACTTGTCATTCCACTTCACCTCCATCTCATTTTCATCTCCATTCCACTTCACTCCACTTCATTTCCATCTCATTCCACTCATTTCATTTCATTCCATCAATAAAAGTCCCCTTCAGGACTATTTTCATTCAGTTAGTTCTTTTTTCTAACTATCTTTGTGCAGTTAAAGGGGTGTTGTCTTAGTTTCCGCAGCTGGAAACCGTTTCCGCAGCTAGCACCAGTTTCCGCAGCCAGAAACGATTTCCGCAGCCAGCATCACTCTGTCTCTACAGCCAGCATCACTCTGTTTTTAAAAAAAAAATCACAGTCAAAGGTTAGCATCATCATCACCAAAGGCAGCAAAGATATGAGGCATCTGCAAGATCAAAGAGCAATAATGGGTTAGAAGCCTTAATCAACAAATGGCAAACTTCCAAAGGTATGATCAAAATCTCTACCAAATAACAATTTAATGTCATTGTATGCATAGTTATTAGATCATGGAAATTCCACTAAATACAATGATTTGATACAGCAAGATCCATATCACTCCTCTTCCACGATGATAATCCATCCACCTCATTTCTTTCTAACGGTCCCATAACCACTATTAATTCAAACTCGAAATGGGGCTGCTCTTTCATTTATTGGTCGTACGTGGAAGAAGTGACCTACTGTATTACGGCTCTCCTCCACCATAATTTCCGCAGCCAACGTTGAGACGTGGCGTAAGTCATCCAATCCCAAAAGGACTCAGCCGTTATTCTGCCATTATCACTCCACTCTCGCATGCATTGAACTCATTTCTGTTATTTATCCTTTACTCCCTCGTACTCATACTATTTCCTACTCTCCATTTCCGCTGCAACCTCCATAGCTTTGCTCTAAACCCTGATTACAGTCACTGCATACGCTTTGCATTTCGATTACGGCCACTCCACTTACCTTAAGAATCCCGTAATCAGCTCGTTTTTCCCTTGAACGTCCACACACAGTAAAATTTTCAGCCGGGGTTGAAAGCCGAGAATGGGAAAGTTACTCAGAGTTGAACCTGAGGGCCCAAAATACCTGGAGGGGTATCCGTAGACAAAGGAGTCATTGAAGAAAGCAAAGTGGCTGAAATTTATTCAAAAGTTCAGAGGTTATAATAAGGAAGTCACTAAAACCTTTGCTCGGTCCTTTAATGGACACGTAGTGGAGGTAGGGGACTTGAAATTTACAATAACAGAGGCCACAATAGCAGCAGCAACCAGTTTACCACAAGAGGGAGACAGATGGTTTAAAAACAGAGGTCTGGATGATCAAGGATGGAAAGTCATGCTCAAAAACCCAGGTATGGATACTTCTATATTTACTAAAGGAATTCCTGTGCATGTAAGCAAAGAAGAATGGTCTACGCAGTTATTACTTGTTCAGAAGTTTATTACATGCGAGGGTCATTTTGACACCATGTACATGTATCATGCAAGGATTATGATGAATTTTATGGAAGGCCATGCCCTTAATTTACCTTACTTTATGTTAGCAAGCCTGAAGAAAATGAACTCTACTGTTCAGAAACATGTAGGCCATATTGAATCCCACCTTTACCATCACGGGCTCATCAGAATTCTCATTGAAGATCAATTGAAAAATAATAAGGATACTTGGGAAAAGTTTTTGATCAAAAATCACTTCCAAGAAGTGACTGAAGCCTCTGCCAGCAGTTCCCCAAAAATCCCAAAAAGAAGTAGGAGGAAAGAAAGAAATGTTACAGCCCAGGACCTTCCTACAGTAGACACTCAGGAAACTGTTCAGGAGGAAGAAGAGGAGGGAGCTAGAAACAAAAAGCAGAAAAAGGACAAAGGTAAAATAACTATTCAAGAGACATATCCATCCCTTGAACCATCTGTAGAAGAAGAGTCTCAAACTCTGGCCGATAGATTAGCACATCTTCATGCTGCTGCCATCAAAAAGAGAAAACAAAAAGAAAAACAGAGTTCCCAGAAAGAGAGCACTAGTCCATATGTGAGAAGAAGCAGTAGGCTCAAAGGAAAGAAGAAAGTGACCCAAGAAAAACAATCACACTTCATTGATCTAGGTAAGGGAACACCTCCAACTCAGCCTGACATTGAGTCAAGCCCTCCACGTGTTGAGTCAACTCCTCCACGTGATGAGAGTCCTTTTCAGCCAGAACCTCAACCAGATTTTGATTTTGAGCATAGCCCAAGAAAAACACCTGAAGTAGGCCCTGACCAACAGCAGGTATACAACTACCTAGAGTCCTTGGAGCAATCAGTTGCAGGACCAAGCACTACCTTGCCACTTGATGCACAAGTACAGTCTTTAAAACAGGAAGTGTTTGAGTTGGAAGTCCTAAATAGGCATATTAAACAAGAAAATGAAGCATTAAAAGAGCAAAGTAAAGTGGACAAGATTGTCCATGACAATACCATGCTTCACTTAGGACTGTGGCAGAAGAAGAATAGAAAGTTGAAGAAAAAGTGTAAGAAGCTGAGCAGGGCATTGATTAATTTGAAGTTCAGGTGTCTAGTCAAGAAACCAAGGACCATTTTGGCATCAAGGAGAAAGAGAAGACGGCTAGATGTTCTTGCAGAAGCATCAGAGCACATGGATTGAGGAAAAGAACTAAGTTTTGGTTGCATGAGGACATGCAACACCTTCACAGTGGGGGTATGTAGAGCCTTGAACCTGTACCTTCCCATACACCTCTCAGCCTCCTTTTCCCACTCATTTCATCCACCAAGTTGATTAAATCATTGTATTTTAGGACTTTTTACATGGTTTTCTAACTATGCTAATGACTGTTGTTTGGTTTAGAATTTTGGTTCAGAGTGCTGCGTTTCTGCAGCCAGCACAGGATTCCGCAGTTGTTTTATTAAATGATATGTTACAGGTGTCCTCCGAGAAGGTGAGCCACATGGGCAAGTTCCAGGAGTCAAGGACATGGGACGTGTCCCTCCAGATCACCCAGAACAGCCATAAAAGCCCGCGGTCAACGAGGAGGCAAATACCGGTCAATAGGAGTGTTCAGCGGTGGCACGGCTCTGCATTGCTTTGTTTTTGGGCACATGAAGCTAGGTGGCATCATCCTCAGCCACGGAGACAATCTAGAAGCACGAATCCAACAGCCATACTCTCCAGATTGAATGAACACGATGACAGTTACCTAGATCCCGGGACGCAGAGGATTCACGTGTTTTTAAACAGTTGGTTGAATAGCATAGATCTCGTTAAAGTAGTTTGCTTTCTCCCTATAAATAAAGCGTCCTTGAACGCTGTAGGTTAATCGTTTTGTAATCGTTTTTAATGTAATTTTGAGCTCCCCACTGTACTTTTACATTTGCTGTCAATACATGAGAAGACTGTTTTGCATTTAAGCGTATAACTGCTCCTTGAACCGGCTGAAGTAGGCAGAGGGCCCCTGTTTGCTGAAGGCCTGTACAGTAACCTTTAATTTCCTGCATTTCTTTTTCTTGTTTCATGTATATTAGCTGTACAGATGTCTTTTAAATTGCTGCGTTTTTATTTCTTTTCAACATGTATATTAGCTGTACATAAACTTTGATTTCTGTTGATTTACATTTCTGCACTTTTATGTTCATGACTGATCAGTGTGTTATGCAGGTTTCTTAGGCAAGCCCGGGACAGTTTTCCTTCTTTTCTTTTCATAACTAGTGGCATGCGTGATCATCTTGTCTATGTTGCTGACCTTCATTGTTTTGCAGTTTTGATTTTCTTTACTGTCATTTCCTTAACTTGCATATTTACTTTCTGCTCTTAGATATCAAGTTGTTCATCTATTGATGGTTCCTTTTCCATAATCAAATAAATTTATTGGGAGCCAAAATATCACTTAGTATAGCTTGATTTAGTTTGCTTTATAACTCACATTACTTGACTTATTCATAACTGTTTCTTACATGATAAATTCAGTTGAAAGGCAAAAGGTTAAGAGAAAGTTAAAGTATTGTGACTAGTCTCTTTTATGTAGTTTCACTTAGATTTCACATTGCTTAACATTTCATGATATCTTTTCATGGAGAAGATTAAGTTGAAGAGTTGAAATAGTGTGAGATAGTTGTTCTTACTTTTAGTTGGATTTAATATAGATTTCATTTTCATTTTCATTCAGCAGCAGAGATACTGGGCCAATGTCATTAGTCCTTTATTTGATGTCTTCATTTTCCTTTAAGAGTTGATTTTATTGCAGTTGTTGTTCAAGCTTTCTGGTAGAATACTTTTTAAGTTTTGAGAAATCATTTAGAGATCACCACAATCATCCACATTTCACTTGCTTTATTACATTTCCATCACATCACAGTAGGAAAGATACATTCGAAAACAAACTTAAAAAAAAAAAGCTAAAAACGACAAAAGACTAAGAAAAGGTTATCTAAGTACATATAGTACACCTCACTTCATCAGCTTACGAGCCCCGGGTTGACATTTAAAAGTTGCAATTTAGACATCACTAAATTGACCAAACAGTTATCGCTTTATTTCTAACTTGTTTTTTACTCCACTCATATTTAATCAACCCTATTTTTGACTCTCACTCTATTTAGGGTCTCCTACTCTATTTTTAGGCTACTAGCTAATCAAGGAAAGTGCTTTTCTACTTCCTAGTGTGCATGCGCTATGGAATCCTAACATAGTGCGCATTGGTTTCCTTTCAAAGAGGTTATTTAATTGAACTCATGTCAAGCAATAACATACACAAGAGTTATGGATGATTCATATTTGACTCTTTATCTATTTAGTCTTTTTAAAGTGAAATTTCATTCTCTTCTTTCTTGTTATGAAATTGCTAGTGTAAAAACAAATTACACAATAGATGGTGTGCTTGTGTTTAACATCCAACACTTCTCATTTTTCCAACTTATTTGCAAATTATTCACCTCATATACCTTCTAGTACACCAAGGAATGTTATGGCTATGCCCATGATTTATATAGCTTGCGTTGAAGGTAGAATGCTAAGATAAAAGGCATGTTATGAAGAAATTTATAATTCCCATAATTTGTTTCACCTATTAATGGATTTGATTTGAATTAGGAAATGCATAAATTCCACGTGAATCCACTTTCCACAAAAATGATGTTGAAAAATGCATTAAGAAAGTCACAATTTGATTTTTCCTTGGTCAAATTGAGAAAATTTGAATTTCCACATCAACAAACAACTTGGATGCAGTTAACTTGTGTGACATAGCTTGTGTCACTCAGTTAGCTTAGTAATTCGAATTAGAGGGCTTGGAGTTCAGTTGAGCATGTGTGATTACTAATTTTTAGCAATCAAGGTTAGTTATTTCAAGTTGTTTTCAGTTAAATTAGTTCTAACTGTTGATAGAACTAGTCGAAGGTCAGTTGTGCAATGGGACAACAATCTAACTCAGGGATCATCTAGTTAACTAATTAATCATCCTAAAATAGCATTGTGCATGCAGAGAATTCAAGTTCCCCAGTTGTGGTGGAGATTCCAAGGCAGTGTAACATCATTTTTAGACTGGTATTAAGTGTATAAGTGTTTCATGCAACGAGATGATCAACCTTGGGAACCGTGAAATAAATTGGAGGAAAATTCCTAAATAATAGGGCCCTAATTCCTTGGGAATTGTGCAAGGAAATAGTGGCTCAAGTTGAGGAATAAATTGACTAATTCTGGGTTAGAGCTTCTCATTGAGAAGAGAGATAGGTTATTCACTTACAGGTTGTACTCAGAGCGAGCAAGAAATTGTAATACATTCTTTATTCATATGATTAATGCAAGCAGGCTTAAGGGGTTTTTAGCAATTACTTTCCCCTAGAAAAATATTGTGTTCTCTTATTGCGTGTGTGTGGTTGTTGTTATAAATTGTGAATTAACATCCAAAGAACAGTTGAGTAGAATTGTGTATCTTGATTTAGATTAAAATTTCTTAAGAAGTTGCAATTCTACATCATAGTTATACATGGTATTAGAGAAAGATTCACATTAGAACGGGAATTTCAAAGTTGTTCCTTAGGAGGTTCGAATTTGTAGCTCCAGTGTAGCAAAATTTCTTCAGAGTTGCAAAGACGACCTTCAATGAGATGAGATTAGAGTATGCCTTGGAAGGTGTAACAAACCTCATGAAAATTTCATGTAATAACAGTTTATAAAGGCAAAATACGACCATAGGTAAGGGACACTTATTCCAAGCTGAATGTTGGGAAAATATATCCTAGTGGGATCACTAGATGTGTGTTTTGGCTAAGGAAATTGGCAAAGGCTAAGGAAAAAGCATTAAAAGGCAAAAAGGCATTTTTGGCACATTTATTTATGAAAATAAAGGAAATTAGGAGAAAAGTAAGGTGAAAGGTCACAAGTTGCATGTGAGGAGAAAATTGAAGGAAAATAATGGAAAATGACGAAATTAGAGGCCTCATGCATAAAAAGGATTCTGGGGATTAGTTCATGGATTTTTTCAAGTTCAAGTTTGGAGCTCTCTCATTATTCAGTCTCTCTCTCACTCTCTTGGTCACTTAGAGTTTTCTTGGAGCACTCTAGTTTGGAACAAAGGAAAGGGAAGGCAAGGAAAGGAAAGGAAAAGAAAGCAAGGAACAAGGAAAGGAAATTAGGAATACGCAGCTTCAACATGAATACTTGTAGGTAACATTTTACATGTGTGATTTCCTAGCTGGTTTGGACATGAATGACTTTGCATGTTGGTGTATGTTTCTCTTGTTGTCGGTGGCATGGTATTATCGGGTTATGATAGTGGATTTCAACCTAGCCTAGCCTTTTTCTGGATTCCATAGTATGTTGGGATGTTTATTTCGGTTTTGGAACTTTGGAATTGTCGGATGGATTTCGGAATCCGAGGCAGAGGTGGTCTCAAGGTTCTTTCCCAAAGGCCTAGGAATCCCTTGATCGGTTTTGGCAGGATACACAGTAAAGCTTGAGGGAGCAGTATCGGTTTAGGGCCTAGTGATCTGGGTTTGGATTGTGGTAAAGCCTGAGAGAGAAGGAGACGGAAAATTCCTCAAGGATAGTGATGGATTCCAAATTACGTTCCAAGTTTTGTTAGATTGTGATCAGAGCACCAGTTTTGGTGTGATCACGGTTTGGTGAGGGTGGAGGTGGTTGAACCACTGGATTCCCTTGCTTGTTCTTGGATTGGTTGTTCTATTGGATCCCACATTCATGCTTGGAATATGGCACGGGGGTGACTGGCTGAAAGAGAGATTCGGTTCAGCCACATCTATGGTCGGGTGGTACGTGGAAGTCTCGAACCTAGTCGGATTTGCCTATGATTAATAAAAGCTAAGTTCTCTTAATTTTGCATTGATTTATATATGGATTTAGTGGTTGTCCTATCTCTTCTATTTACATGGTTTACTGCTGATTATAAGCATGGTTATGTGACTAGCTTATGTCATGGTTATTTCATGTATTTACTTGTAACTATTAAATGGATGAATGAAAGACCTAATTGATGATCTAGTAGCTCATTGGAGAAGGAGGTGATCCTTCTAATGATGTTTCAAAAGTTGTTTTAGTCATTTATATTATGTCTTGTATCCTAGACTTGTAGGTTGCATTGATGCCAAGTGTTTGACAGAATGTCAGTCCCGATTGGGGATGCTCAAGCCTAGTCCTGAGGGTAATTTTTGATTGATCAACATTTTTATCATGTCTTTAATGATCTCTGAAAGTTACAACAAGTTATGGGTAGAGGCTAGGATTTTGCGCTAGAAAAGTGGCTCAAATCCCAGGGTTGTTGACCCAAAATTGGCAATTTTGGACCACAGTCAATGGCAGCCAGGCCTGTGAGAGTGACTTATGTTGTTGGTCGTTCCCTTACCCATAGCATGAGAGCGACTAAGGGCTAAGAGCTGCAGAATAGTAGCGGGACACAGAGATAGGCTGTCTGAGTGGATGACTTGTCTCTTGAGGAGTTTGTTGATGATGTTGGATGACTGTATGTGAAGTTTTGTTGATTCCACTTCCTTAAGGTGACATAGGAGGTCGAATCTAATTGTAGTAGCATATCTCCTCATGCTTACCCCAGTTGGCATGGTTACTTTGGGTAGACCTAGGAGGGGGTGTTACAGAGTGGTATCAAAGCATGGTTATGCTCTCTTTGGGTCATATCTGGTTCTAGAGATATGTTGAATGTGTTGGTCATTCATGCATGTCAGTTTAATGTGTAGATCTTACACTTGTGTTCCATGTGCTTGTTGCACTGCATCATATTGATCATGGTAGAAGTAAGGTTATCATAAGGAAATTGATGTCGGTTTTATGGAATGCATCATCATGAGTATATGACTGGTTATACAATTATATGCAGCTTGACTACATTCTTGTATGTTGGGTTACATTATTGGTTATTTGATTACATGCATCAGTCTTGTAGGTTGATTACAAGAATTGATTGCTTATGCTCGACTACATGTGGTTATGCATATGTATAGTTTATTAGGCATTACTTCTGTAGGTGGATAGTTGCATGAAGCAATGTGTATACTGGAGTAATGGTTGTTGTCACGCATGAGGTCATAACATGTATTGTTTATATGGCCTTGCATTGATGACTGGACCCTAGTTAGTATGATGGTTATGCGTTGATGCGCTTATTGATGTATGTCTATATGTTATTATGGTTATGTTGTACATGCATCATGCTAATTTGATGATCTTGCAGACAAGGTATCCTCCCCGAGTATGCTAAGGTATGTTGATTTATGGTGATTTTGTTTATCTGACATAGTATGCCTTGCAGGAAAGAGATTAGATGACCAGCGAGGTGGTAGACTACGTAGAATCTCCCTATGAATCAGATGGGAAGTGTGGTGTGGGGTACTATTCTAACTTAGTAGACACATTGAGAAGCCTAAAGGGAGAAATAAGGAGTTGCAAAGCAGAAAATGACAAAATCATGCAGGGAAGAGAGAAACAATCAGAGGTCAATGTGATATTACTTCATACTTTGTCAGATTTGCAGCGATAGGGACCTCTTCGAATCAGCCATGGACATGAGGATAGAACTAATGGGGAATATGGAAAAAGGTCTCATAGTAGACACAAGTCAGATAGAATTGACACTATCAGAGATGGCAGGTTGTTGGACACTCCAGATAGGAGAGGTACTGGACACATGTATTACTCTAGTTCTGGTTCTGATAGACATCAAAATCGTCATCATTACCATCTGTATAGGAGGAATGATAAGGGATATTTTCTGGATGGGTTCAAGAAGGCAAGCCACCTACCTTTGATGGAGAGATGAAGAAATCATAGGATGCGGAGGCTTGGTCGCTTGGCATGCGGAAATTATTTATGATTGCATGATTACTTAGAAAACATGAAAGCAAGGATAACCCTTTTTAGTCTCAAAGGTAAAGCAGATATTTGGTGGGAAGACGTGAAGAATTTCAACGACATACATGAGGACGAGTTGACTTGGCATGCATTTGAAAGGCTCTTCAAGGAGCAGTACTTTTATGAGAGGTACTATGATGATAGAGCTAAGACGTTTTATAAGTTGGAGATGGGTTCTATGACATACGAGGAGTATACTAGCACATTTTTTTAGTTGTTGAGATATGCGCCTTACCTTAGAGAGGAGAAGGATAAGGTTCAAAGATTCCTCAGTGAATTTCTAGTTGCATACAAAGACTAGATTGATTTTGATGAGCCTAGATCGTTGGAGGAGGCCATCTGAAATTTGAAGCATTGTTATGAGTAGTCGAAGCACAAAGTTGAGCCTAAACATGACTTGAAAAGAAACGACAAAGCTAAAGGAAAATGGACACCAAAGCAAGGAAGACCTCAAGATGTAAGTGAGAAAGATAATGCAGTTCCTTACAAGAGATTCAATACAGCTGAGAAGGGACATGGAGAGAAGTGGGCTAGAGGCGGTGGTAAGGAACCATTGCAGTGTTGGATATGTGGTAAGGATCATTGTAAGAGGGATTGTCTGCAGTATTAGAGTGGTGGTAGACCCTAGATCTATAGTGCTCAGGAGGCACATACAGTTGGTGATGTTGGTCATAGCATTCCTTAGATTTATGTCGCTATGAACAATAGGTAGGCAAATCATCAGACATCGATCATTGAGATGGATGGTAAGCTTTGTGATCAAGTTGTTTATATTTTGATTGATCCTTGATCTAACTATAGTTATATTAATTCTGACCTGGTGGATAAGTGTGGTTTGAGAAAATAAGTGCATGCAAAATCTTGATTGGTACAGTTGGCTACAGGTACAAAGAATTGAGTTCACCATTGGGTAAGAGCTTGTGCATTTTAGTTAAATATTATGCCTACAACAACGCATTTGAATGTATTTTCATTGGGATCATAGACTATGTTTTTGAGTATGGATTGGCTATACCTTAACAGAACCAAAGTGGATTTCTTCGAAAATGCCATTGAGTGTGTGGATGATAGTGGGGAAATGAGGACCTTGTAGGGAAAGAAGAATCCTACATCAATGAGGATGGTTACCGCTATGCAGGCTAAGCATAGTTGTAGAAAAGGTTGTGTGATGTTTGCAGTACACATTTCTAGTGACAAGGGTAAGGATTTTGAGGATGTTGATGTGTTGAGAAGGTGCCTAGTATTGCATCAGTTTCAGGATGTATTTCTTGAGGAAATTTCATAGTTTCCACCTCACATGGAGGTAGAATTTTCTATTGAGTTAGTGACAAGGGCAACTCCAGCATTGAAAGCACCTTACAGGATGAGCACACCTAAGTTGGTAGAGTTGAAGTTGTAGCTAAAGGAAATGTTGGAAAAAGGATACATCAGACCCAATGTATCACCTTGGGGTACCAGTGTTGTTTGTAAAGAAGAAATATGGTACTCTTAGATTGTGCATTGATTACAGGTAGCTGAATAAAGTAACGATCAAGAACATGTACCCTTTGTCGAGGATTGATGATTTGTTTTATCAGCTAAAGGGCGCAGCAGTGTTCTCTAAGATTGAATTGAGATTAGGATACCATTAGGTATGCATCAGGGAAGAGGATATCTTCGAGACTATGTTCAGGACCAGGTATGGGCATTATGAGTTTGTTGTTCCATTTGGCTTAACTAATAATCTAGCTAAATTCATGTGTTTGATGAATAGTATGTTGTGTCCTTATCTAGACAATTTTGTTATTGTATTCATTGATGACATACTGGTATATTCTAAGAATGAGGAGGAACATGCCGAACATTTAGCAGTAGTGTTGAGATTTCTAAGAGACCATTAGTTGTATGGTAACCTTAGCAAGTGTAGCTTATTTTAGATTGAGGTAAATTACTTGGGACATGTTGTCTCCAAGGAAGGCATAATAGTAGACCTGCAAAAGATAAGGGCCATCATGGAATGGGCAACTCCTAAGAATGTAGATGAGGTGAGATCATTCATGGGATTGGCAAGTTACTATAGGAGGCTCATCAGGAACTTCTCATGCATTGCATATCCTATCACATCATTGTAGTGGAAAGGTAAGAAGTTTGAATGGATGGTGGAATGTGAAGATAGTTGTGAGCAGCTTAAGCAGTTGTTGACACATGCACCAATGCTAAAGTTGCAGATCCAAACCAAGATTTTGTTGTGTGTACATTTTCTTGCAAAAGGGGACTTGGTGGAGTTCTCATGCAGCAAGGACAGGTACTGTGCTACGAGTCATAAAAATTGAATGAGCATGAGTAGAACTATCTGACACATGATCTTGAGCTAGCAACGATTATACATGCATTTAAGATGTGGAGACATTATCTTCTAGGCAGGAGGTTCACATTGATGAGCGATCATAGTGGGTTGACGCATTTGTTTGACTAACCGAATTTAAATGCTACGCAAGCTAGATGGCTGGCCACCCTTAGTGAATTTGACTTCGAGATCAGATACATCAAAGGGAAGGAGAATTGGGTTGCAGATGCTCTTAGCAGGAAGGTACAGGTAAATCATATAGCAACTGTAAGCTCCTGTGAGATAGAGTTACAGGATAGGATCTTGTAGGCAGGTTAGTGGGATGAAAAATACATGGAGATCATGCACAGGTTACAAAGGAGCACAAGTACACATATAGGTGATCAGGCTATAGACTATTGTCTCATAACAGATGGATTGGTGAGGTTTCAAGACAGGATCTATGTGTCTAATTGCAGCGAGCTCAAGAAGCTTATCTTGAGGGAGTTTCATGTGAAACTGTATTCGGGTCATCCAAGATATCAAAAGACATTAATAATGGTAAAAAAAAATTATTATTGGTTGAGTTTGAAGAAAGAAGTGGTTGAGTTTGTGGCTAGATGCTTATATTGTCAGCAGGTAAAGGCGGAGTGAAAGCATCCAAGGAGTTTATTATAGCCTATAGCGATTCTAGAATATAAATAGGAGGTCATTTCCATGGATTTCATCACAAGTATTCTAAGGATAGTGAAGTAACATGATTCTATTATGGTCATGGTCGATAGATTGAGTAAGGTAGCTCACTTCATTCCGGTAAAGACTACATATTCAGCTAGTGAGGTAGCACAGGTGTTCATTAGAGAGATAATGAGACTACATGGTGTTCCAAAGAAGATTTTGTCAGACAAGGATGCAAAGTTCACTACCAAGTTTTGGAAGGAGCTATTTTCATGCTTGGGTACAGAGTTGGCCTTCAGCACAACTTATCATCCACAGATAAATGGTCAGCCATAGAGGATCAATAGGATCTTGGTAGTTATGTTGAGGATGCATGTGATGCACCAACAGAGGAAATGGGAAGAGTATCTACCATTGGTTGAGTTTGCATACAAAAACGGTTATCTAGAGTCATTGAGGATGAGTCCTTTCGAGGCATTGTATGGGCATAGTTGTAACACTCCCATCAGCTGGAGTGATCTAGTGACCATGGTACTTATTGGACCGGACATGTTGGTGGACATGGAGCAGGAAATGCGGGTTATAAAGAAGAATCTAAAGGCAACACAGGATAGACAGAAAATTTATGCAGATCAACGTAGGGTGTTCAAAGAGTTTCAGGTTGGGGAGCCTGTGTCTTTGCACATAAATTCCAAGAAAATATCTTTGAGGATTGGTTCATGTGCCAAGTTTGCACCACGGTATTGCGAGCCTTTTGATATCCTTGAGAGGATTGGACTGGTGGCATATCGAATTTCACTGCCTCCAACAGTGAAAGTCTATGATGTTTTCCATATTTCATTGCTTAAGAAGTATATAAAGGATGTTGATCATGTTATTGATTGGTCTGTGTTGCAGGTGGAGCAAGAATGAGAGTTCCAGTCAGAGCCTCAGTGCATATTGCAACGGAAAAATATCATGCTCAAGAACAAAGTCATAGAGAAAGTTAAAGTGCAGTGCAAGTACTTTGGGCCTAAAGGAGCTACATGGGAGATGGCAGATCAGATGTGGGCCCTATATCCTTCATTGTTTTCCGATTGAGGCAAAGCAGTTTTGGTTTAATGTTGTTTTGTGTTTGGCATATGTTTTTCTGATGTTTTTATATTTGTATATGTATATGTATATGGATGTAAATACCACCGAGCTAAGTTATAAAGCTCCATAGGTAGTATGTTTTCTTTTCAGTAGTTTTGTTGAGGTCTTGGTGTGGTTTAACACCGAGGACGGTGTTCCCTAAGGCGGAGGGTTTTGTAACAAACCTGATGAAAAGTTCATCTAATAAAAGTTAATAAAGGAAAAATAAGACCACGGGTAAGGGACACGTATTCCAAGATGAATATTGGGAAAATATATCCTAGTGGGCATCATTGGATCTGTGTTTTGGCTAAGGAGATTGGAAAAGGCTAAGGAAAAGGCATTAAAAGGAAAAAATGCATTTTTGGCACATTTAAATAAAGGAAATTAGGAAAAAAGTAAGGTGAAAGGTCACAGGTTACATGTTGTTGGGTCGTGCAACAGGTATAAATTTACCCTTGATTACATTATCTTTTTCCTCCTTTTTACGCATTTGTGCCATGATGTAATAAGGTTTTGATAGAATTTCGATAGAAAGTGAACGAAACCACCTTTGATATGATTTGGCTATCAAAACTAACTTTCATTTCTTTTTATGCAGAGATTAGCAAATGGGACAATTGTTGTTCAATCTATTGAACAACAAAGGCTAAACAAGGAGAAAAGAGTGTGTCTTGTGCGGTCAAGTTGAGAAGTGAATTGGAAGGATCAGTGCAGGATGGAAGATTGTTCTGATAATAGCATTTGGTCATGAATTCCTCAGGATCTCCTGATCCTAAGGAATCGCAGTTATCTCTTTTCCTCTTTGACTATAAGAGGGGAAAAACGAATAGAATAGAGCAACTTTTGCCTTTTTACTTCGGTTGTAATTTTAAGAGACAGAGTGTTATTCTGAAGAACACATCATTACTGTAATGACATTCGGAGTTAATGAGTAATATATAATTCGTGTTTCTATTTGCTCACAATATTCTGAGTAACTAGGCAATAATCACTGGCGGCTTGGGCCCGGTCACTAGTGGATTTCACTACTTTTCCCTGTGATATACTTTTACCTTTTTACTACAAGTCTAATTTCTTTGTTTTATAGTTTTACAATTGATCTACTTGATATATAAATCACCGATGTTGAGTTTGTACATTCCGCACATTATTTCTTATTTTTGTTGATTGGTTTCATTTATTTATGTCGTAGATTGATTCAATTATTAGATAAGAGTTATTTCCTATTAATTGACAGCCAGAGTATTATCAGTTAGATCAGGTGTATTACTGTTATGCAGAAGTTTCTATCTAGCTAAAAGAGCGTTGTTACCACTACAGTGCACTTGGTTGATGTTCTTATGGCCTGTAATTGCAATTAGAGCTTTTTTATTGAGATTGAGTTTTGATGTTTGAATGGTTTAATTTCTTTGAAGTTACAAGTTTGGTAGTTTATGGTTTGATCCGTTTACTCTTGTATTGAAATCAATAAGTTATCTTAAATCATTACTTTATGTAGATACAACGATTTCCATCACCTGCACATGTACACTCTTGAAACAAAAAGACTTACCCAAGTCGATAATTAATGTGAGGCATTTAGGAGTTCTAGAAGACATCTTATATTCGCCCAACATTTTGGTGTCGTTGTCGGGGAGAGTGTTCCTATTTCACAGAACGTGATGTATGTTTGATATTGGTTTGTTGTGAAAGAATTGGGTATTAAAAATAGAAGGTAAGAACCTACGTACGAGCAAGTAAAGTGCTTGCTCCTTTGCCTGCTTTTCAGCACAATTGCGTAGGAATTGAAGTAGAAATAAATGTTTGATGTTTGTTTGTTGTGAAATAATTGGGTATTAAAAATGGAAGGTAAGAACCTGCGTACGAGCAAGTAAAGTGCTTGCTCCTTTTCCCGCTTTTCAAAAAAATTGCTTAGGAATTTAAGTAGAAATAAATGTTTGTATTTTTCTATGAATGACTAAGAAGAAAAAAGTAGAAAAAGATATAATTCCTCTTCCCAAATCTGAAAAATCTAAGGGATCGGTGACCCTTGGAAGATCAACCTTCATTGATGAAATCATAAGAAAATATGAGTCTCAGTCATCAGTAGGACCCCAAACCGTTTCTATAAGAAATCCTACTGTAACCCTTCAAGCCGTAGGATCACCATCTGTAGCTGACGCTGAGATTCACAGCAAGACTAAAGGGTCTAAACAAAGTTTTTAGAACACTGAAAATTTACAGCCTAGCCCTTTACAAGAAGGGAATTCTTGTAATCTCCGTGAAGGAGAAGGAGAAACAGGTAGTGCTGAAAATATTAAATCATCAGAACCCAAATCTCCTAAAGTAGTGGTTGAACAGAGGACACCTAGTATTCCGAACCAAGGTAGTGTTGTTAAAATCATTCTAAAAGTCTCTTCTAAACCCCTCAAGAATAAATCTCCAGCTCCGGAAATCCCTAAAGGATATTGGTACATTTTTTTACCAAATGGCTCATAATCAACAATAGCCTCAGACCTCTACATTAAAATACCTTATTGTTGATACAACTGTCAATGTTCCCATGAAAGTTATTCCATTACAGAATATTCCTACCTTTCATGGGCTAACTTCAGAGGATCTTGATGCATTCCTTTTTGAATTTGATGTTTTATGTAGGGGATATGATTACACTACCGACCCCCAGAAGCTGAAATTGTTCCCCTCTACTCTGAAGGGAGCAGCTTTGCGTTGGTTTATGGGGCTTGGTGGAGGTACCATTACTGACTGGGACCAAATGAAAATAGCCTTTCTAAAAAAATACCAAGATTATTTCCGAACTAGAGAACTGAAGGATGAAATCTTTCAAATGGTAGCTAAGACTAACGAGACTCTTGAAGAATATGTAGAACGTTTTCAATATAATCTGCAAAGATCTCCTTATGCAAATTTGCCTCCTGAAGTTCTTAAAACTACAATGATCAAAGGTATGAAAGACCAATGGGTAGAAACATTGAATTTAATGGGGAAGGGTGATATTTATCAAGAGGATTATGATAATATTATACAATTGTGCATCAAGTGTTCCAGAGGCAGTACAAGGCTGAAACCAACCGGATGTGATGCAATCACCAGAGACAGCAGAGCCTCAAGAGGAAGCATTACATGAGTTGAAATCGGAAATCTGTTAGAAGATTTCAAGACTAATATCTTGGGGACCCTAACGACACAATTGGATATCATGCAAGCCAAACAAAAGCAGGCTGAAGCAGAACAAAATCTGGCTATTTTCTGTCCATGTTGCAGAAAGAAACACAATCATAGAGAATGTCCATTAGATATGATACAAACATGCACCATTTGCACTAAGGATCATGCTACGGAAAGTTGTCCATCACTTCCTGGATTAAAAGCAGTTTTCAAGGAAGCAGAAGAGGAAGTGGAACCAGTATATCTACTGAACCAGTGCCGTCAATGGCAAGCACGTCCAACAGGTATGCCTACAGAACCATCTTCATTCTTTCCTTCTTCGCAATTTAATTCTCAACAGTATTCAGGGGCAGCATGGCAAAACCAACCACCTTTCTCTACTTGGCCACCTCAAGCATTTTCTATGCCATCATGGCCCAACCAATCAAATCCAAACAATAATTGGCCAAATTCCTCTTACCCTCCACCATTTTGGAAGAACACCCCCTATTCCTCTCAATGGTCTCCTTCTACCTCACAAAATCAGAACTGGCAACCAAATTGGCAACGATCCATAAACCAACCCATGGGAACAGTTCCTCTGCCTCAACCAACCTTACCAGCACCTTACACGTTGCAGAAAAATCCTCAACCTAATATATGGCCACAACTCCCAGCTCAACCAAATCCAAATCCTAACAACATACCAATCCAGTCAGTACAATTATTGAGAGTCCAGATCTTGAAGTTGAGTCGAGGGAATGTAATGAACTTAAGTTAAGATCTGGACACGTAATTGCTCCAAATAAGGACAAAAATCTGCAACCTGAGTGTTGGAAATAATACTGAGAGGGGGGGTGAATCAGTATTATTAAGCAATTTACCAAATCTTCCTTATTTGATCTTTTGAATTATTCTTGCATATCAGTACCATAAAATAATGAGCTTGAATAAAGAAAATAGACAGTCACACCAAAGAACACAAGATGTAAGGTGGAAACCCAATGCGGGAGAAAACCACCTGCTGCAATATGTCTCTATCTTCTTTCAAGAAATTCTTTTACAATGATTTTGTACTGGTGCAGTCCTTTACCAGCACGCAGGCTGCAACCTGCAGAGAGCTACAACTCTCTCTCGTTTTCCAGTTTCTCCTGGAAGGGAGCTACAACCCCCTACTTCTTTTCATGAAGAATCAAATGATCAACAAGTATATAACAGATACAGTCCACTACAGATATCAGATCAGTAATTACAGAAATAACCCAGAACACCTTATGAACAGAAATATACAGTCAACAGATCATCTTAAGACAGGGACGCATATTTTCTTTCTGTGGCCTGCGACTGGACGCAGTCTACCCTCCGCTGTTCTGCGTGCAGACGCACTGTTCCTCTATGCTTTGTTGCGACCGGCGCACCCCGAAACACTATCGCGCCGCGTCTTTTGCTTCAGAGACGCACCCAATAACACAGTCGCGCCGCGTCCTTTGCCTCAGAGACGCACCTGAGCCTTTACTGTACTGCGTCCCGGCGCACTTGCCCTTCACTGAACCTGCGTCCCTTCATATATAAAAGATATGAGGACTTCAGAACCAACCCAAACACTCAGATCCATAGATCTGATCATGCGCCATAGAGATCACAGTCCATTAGAAGATTCGCCCTCATAGATCTGGACTAGATCTCACCAAAAGATATTCAACCAAGATGATCCTTAATCCAAATGAACTCCTTTGCTTTATATAGGCAAGCTTCTCCCCAAAACATGGAACAATACCACGAGCCGACACCATAGAAACACAAAACTGTCGGCTAGATACCACGCAAGAAACCCCCACGTGCTTTTCTCTGCCTTGAAATGTGTGCACTGGGCGGACGCACCTCCTGAACGGCTGGCCGGCGTCCCTGGACGCGGGTTGTGTATGGTATTCCTGCGGGGACGCACTTGCTGAACATATTTCCTGCGTCCTTCTTGATTTATCACCTGAATGGGTTTGCCATCAAGGACAACACCTGAATCATAATTCCAACAATCTCCCCCTTTGGACTTGATGGCAACCACATAATCTTCAGCTTCATTCTCCCCCTTTGACATCAAGAGCAAAGGGTATGCTCCCCCTATGCTCATGCATCTCCAGATCTGTAACCAGAAATCCATCATGAAGGAGATAGAGACATATTGCAGCTATTTCCAAGATCTCCTTCTCCATAATGCCAACAATGCATTATGTGCTCCCCCTGAGCCTATACCACCAATAGGAAGATGATCAACAGTAAGATGATGCATCAACAACCCCCAGCTTTTGCCTGAGGTATTCAAAAGTGTCCCTGGGCAATGGTTTGGTGAAAATATCAGCAACTTGTTCCTTAGAAGGAACATACTCCAACTTGACCTTCTGTTCAAGTACTTGTTCCCGGAGAAAATGGTACTTGATTGGTATGTGCTTGGTTTTTGAATGCATAACCGGATTCTTTGAGATGCTGATTGCACTTGTGTTGTCACATAAGATAGAGATTGGAGGTGTACAAGTGATTTGATAATCCTGCAAAGTCTGCATCATCCAAAGGAGTTGGGTGCAACAAGATGCAGCAGCAACATATTCTGCTTCAGCTGTAGACAAGGCAATTGAACTTTGTTTCTTGCTGAACCAAGAGACCAGTCTGGGACCCATAAAGAACGCACCACCACTTGTGCTTTTCCTGTCATCCATGCTTCCGGCCCAATCTGCATCTGTATAGGCATGAAGAGTAAGATCTGTATTTCTAGGATACCATAAGCCATAATTTTGAGTCCCTTGAAGATATTTGAAAATTCTCTTCACTGCTTGAAGATGAGTCTCCTTCAGATTTGCCTGAAATCTTCCAACTATTCCAACTGCATGCATGATGTCTGGTCGGGTACCTGTTAAATATAGTAAACTTCCAATCATAGATCTGTAGGTTGGTTGATGTACTACTGCAGATTCATCATTTGCACTGAGACTGCATCCTGTGACCATGGGTGTACATACTGGTTTTGCATCTTCCATGCCATATTTCTTCAAAATCTGCTTGAGATACTTGGTTTGAGATAAAAGGATTCCTCCTTCCTTTTGTTGGATTTGCAAACCAAGAAAGTATGTCAGTTCTCCTAGCAAGGACATTTCAAATTCTTTCTGCATGACTGAGGCAAAGCTTTGACTCATAGCTTCTTCATTGCTGCCAAAAATAATGTCATCTACATACACAACAAGTATTAGCAATTTGTCATTTTCAATTTTTATATATAGATTGCTATCTGCTGAACCTTTTGAAAAACCTTGTTGATGAAGATATTTGTCCAACCGGTAGTACCAAGCCCTTGGGGCTTGTTTGAGACCATAGAGAGCCTTTTTCAATCGGCATACAAGATTTGGATCATTTCCAAGAATGAACCCATCTGGCTGTTC
The DNA here is from genome assembly GCA_031772625.1 of Pinus tabuliformis. NCBI lineage: Eukaryota > Viridiplantae > Streptophyta > Pinopsida > Pinales > Pinaceae > Pinus > Pinus tabuliformis. The sequence goes on from CM062820.1 coordinate 139,025,423, forward strand.
AATGTACACTTCTTCTTCCAAGTCTCCATTCAGAAAGGCTGATTTTATGTCCATTTGAAATACTTTGAAATTTTGAGAACTTGAGAGAGCAAGGAACATTCGGATGGCCTCAAGTCTTGCAACAGGAGCAAAAGTTTCTTCAAAGTCTATTCCTTCTTGATGTGCATATCCTTTACAAACAAGTCTGGCTTTGTTTCTAATTACTTCTCCATTTTCATTCAATTTATTTTTGAAAACCCATTTTGTTCCGATAACATTCTTATCCTTTGGTCTAGGAACCAGCTCCCAAGTGTTGTTCTTTTCGATTTGCTCAAGTTCTTCATCCATTGCTTTCACCCAACATTCATCTTTGCATGCCTCTTTCACATTTTGTGGTTCAGTAGAGGAGAGTAATGCCAAATAACTTGAAGCTTCTGCAACTGTTCTTCTAGTTTGTATACCTGCTTCTTTCTGTCCCATGATCTGAGATTCTGGATGGTTCTTTTGAACATATCTGGATGGAGTCTTTTCTTCTATTCTTGTTCGTTCTTCTGCTTCTTCGTGAGGTTCTTCTTGAGATTCTTCTTGCGGTTCTTCTTCTTCATCATTCTGTCTTTGAGGGTGGCTTTCATCTTCTTCGATGTCTTCACGATGTATTTGCCTAGGAATGTATCCCTTCTCATCAACCACTACATCAATGCTGTCAACAATTTTGCCAAGTCTTTTATTGTAGCATTTGTATGCTTTGCTATGTGGAGAGTAGCCAAGAAGAATACCTTCATCTGCTCTAGGATCAAGTTTACCAAGCTGCTCCTCAGTATTCTTGATATAGCATTTGCTCCCAAAGATTTTGAAGTGCTTTACCGAAGGGGTTTTACCACTCCAGAGCTCATGAGGAGTTTGAGTGCTGTTCACTCGGACATTTGTCTTGTTGAGAATAATAACGGCCGCATGTGCAGCTTCACCCCAGAAGGTTGCAGGGGTTCCTGATTCATCAAGCATAGCACGAGCCATTTGCTGGATTGTTCTGTTCATTCTTTCAACTACTCCATTTTGCTGAGGAGTTCTAGCTGTAGAAAATTCTCTCCTTATCCCATGTTCATCACAGAAATCGAAAAATTCATTTGAAGTAAATTCCCCACCTCTGTCAGATCTGAGGCACTTAATTTTGTGACCTGATTCATTTTCAACCAAGGCTTTGAAGGATTTGAATTTTTCGAATGCTTCATCTTTGTGCTTCATAAGTCCTAACCAAACAAACCTGGAGAAATCGTCAATAAATAATATCAAGTATTCCTCTCCTCTAGGTGTTCTTTTTCTGAATCGTCCACATACATCTGTATGTACTAGCTCAAGAGGCATGCTGGCTGATCCTTCTTTCTCTGGAAAGTTAGTTCTGGTTTGTTTTCCAAACTGACATGATCTGCATATGATGTTGTCAGGAATTTTGATATCTGGAAGATCGCGAACTGCCTGATATTTGCAAGCTTTCCTTATTTGTGAGAAGCTTAGATGTCCCAACCTTCGATGCCATAGCCAGTGCTCTTCATCCTTGCTTAGATAGCATTGTTGTTGTTCTTCATCAAATATGTATAGATTATTTGGAGTTCTTTTTCCTTTGAGAACTGTTTTACCTGTATCAAGATCACGAACAAGGCATCCATTTGATCTGAATATTACCTCGGTTCTTTGATCACACATCTGGCTGACACTTAGTAGATTATGCTTCAATCCATCAACAAACAAAACATTTCCAGCCTTAACATCTTCTTTTAAAGGAGCAATACCTTTTCCTTTTATAGTTGCAGGAGTATCATTTCCAAAAGAGACTTTCTTTCCCTTTTCTAAATTAGAATAAGACTCAAGTTTTTCTTTATCACCTGTCATATGCTTCGAACATCCACTGTCAATGTACCATAGATTTTCTTGTCCTTCTGCATAAAATGCTATCCCACATCTTTCTGTTTGAGGTTCCTTTATTCTCCATGTTTTGGTGCCTGAGGCTTGTTCCTTTTTCTGCTCTTGTACCTTTCTTTCCGGAAACCTGCTTCTGCATTCAAAGTCTTTATGTCCAAAATTATTGCAAATAGAACATTCAACTTCATTTTCAAGAGCTGAAAAGTTGTTATAGGTCCTTTTTGTAATCCCTGTCATACTTCTTTGTTTTTGAGCTTCCCTAGTCATGATTGTTTTATACGCAACACATTGAGCTGCTTTGTGACCAAAGTTATGGCAAGAAAAGCATTGTCCATTGAAGAAGCTTCTGCGATTATTGGATCTACCAGCCAACTGATTGTAATTTCTATTTTCATCTATTCTTGAACCAAATTGAGAAGATTTTACCTGTGGCTGGTTGTGGCTGTTGTTCACCCTTAAGCTGGATTGCCCCTGATAGTTTCTGTTTGACATTTGTCCCTGCTTTACCTGATGATCTTCCTTGTGCTCTTGCTCATTTCTTCTTGCTACATCAAGATAACTTTTTGAAGTGGATGCTTGAGAAGTTTCTCCATTATAGCCCAAACCTGTCTTATTTAGTGGAGACCGCTGCACACTGATAATCTCATCCAAAGTTTCAGATCCTTTGACAAACTTGAGATTAATAGTTTTTGTTTTCTCAATTTCTTTTCTAAGACCAACAATTTCTCCTTCTAATTTTTCAAGATGTTTTTCCTTTTCATCAATTTGGAATTGTAGAGTATCAATAATCATGTTCTTTTCTTCTATGCATCTCTTGAGTCTAGTAATTTCATCATAAAGGTTATCCACATCTACAGCATCCTCATAATCATCATCTTCAAATGCCATTAACAACCTATATTTATTACCTTGTTCATCTTCATCACTGTTTGATAAGCCATCACTATCTTCATGGGTGTAGTAGCTTTTCTTATTTGCGCTTTGTTTCTTGTTCCATCTAACTGGTTCCTTTCCTTTATCCTTATAAGAGCATTTTGCAGCATAATGACCTACTCTTCCACAAGCAAAGCATTTGAAAGGTAGCTTACCTCTGAACCTTCCAGAACCTCTTTGAAGATTTCTGACAAAATTTGATTCTTCTTCCTCTTCTTCTGGATCATGGCTTGCTTCATAGTAATCTTCTTTGCCTGATGCTTTCAAAGCAGCCTCCCTTCTGTCTGATGGTCCTCCCTTTCTCATTTCATAAGCAGTTAGAATTCCATGTAGCTGAGACATAGTAAGAACACGGAGATTTTCTTTTTCTTCTATTGCAGATACTTTGGATTCAAACTTGGGGGATAATGATCTTAGAATCTTTTGAACTACTATGGACTCCTTTACTTCTTCACCCAAATTTTTCATACAATTAACAATCTCATCTACCCGAAGAAAATAATTAGCCACACTTTCATCATTATACATCTTGAGAGTCTCATATTGAATCCTGAGAGTTTGAAGTTTAGCTTGTTTTACCTGTTCATCTCCTTCATAGCTTGTGATCATTTTGTCCCATATTTCTTTTGCTGATTTGAAGTGCATTACCTTCATGAATTCTGTTTGGGATATACTTCCTAATAGAGTACTGACTGCTTTTGCATTTGTTTCATACTTCTTTTTCTCAGCTGGATCTGTAGGAGTAGCTGAAGGAAAAGCATAGCCTGTTTCTACAATGTCCCAAACTTCAGTACCAAGAGATTGAAGATATGCAGTAACTCTTACCTTCCAATAATTGAAGTTTGTCCCATCAAAAACTGGTGGCCTGATTGATGCTTCTCTCTCGTAGTTGCTCATGATGAACGATCTACCTTCAAGCGATCAAGCTTTTCTGAAGGACCTGCTCTGATACCAATTGTTGGAAATAATACTGAGAGGGGGGGTGAATCAGTATTATTAAGCAATTTACCAAATCTTCCTTATTTGATCTTTTGAATTATTCTTGCATATCAGTACCATAAAATAATGAGCTTGAATAAAGAAAATAGACAGTCACACCAAAGAACACAAGATGTAAGGTGGAAACCCAATGCGGGAGAAAACCACCTGCTGCAATATGTCTCTATCTTCTTTCAAGAAATTCTTTTACAATGATTTTGTACTGGTGCAGTCCTTTACCAGCACGCAGGCTGCAACCTGCAGAGAGCTACAACTCTCTCTCGTTTTCCAGTTTCTCCTGGAAGGGAGCTACAACCCCCTACTTCTTTTCATGAAGAATCAAATGATCAACAAGTATATAACAGATACAGTCCACTACAGATATCAGATTAGTAATTACAGAAATAACCCAGAACACCTTATGAACAGAAATATACAGTCAACAGATCATCTTAAGACAGGGACGCATATTTTCTTTCTGTGGCCTGCGACTGGACGCAGTCTACCCTCCGCTGTTCTGCGTGCAGACGCACTGTTCCTCTATGCTTTGCTGCGACCGGCGCACCCTGAAACACTATCGCGCCGCGTCTTTTGCTTCAGAGACGCACCCAATAACACAGTCGCGCCGCGTCCTTTGCCTCAGAGACGCACCTGAGCCTTTACTGTACTGCGTCCCGGCGCACTTGCCCTTCACTGAACCTGCGTCCCTTCAGATATAAAAGATATGAGGACTTCAGAACCAACCCAAACACTCAGATCCACAGATCTGATCATGCGCCATAGAGATCACAGTCCATTAGAAGATTCGCCCTCATAGATCTGGACTAGATCTCACCAAAAGATATTCAACCAAGATGATCCTTAATCCAAATGAACTCCTTTGCTTTATATAGGCAAGCTTCTCCCCAAAACATGGAACAATACCACGAGCCGACACCATAGAAACACAAAACCGTCGGCTAGATACCATGCAAGAAACCCCCACGTGCTTTTCTCTGCCTTGAAATGTGTGCACTGGGCGGACGCACCTCCTGAACGGCTGGCCGGCGTCCCTGGACGCGGGTTGTGTATGGTATTCCTGCGGGGACGCACTTGCTGAACATATTTCCTGCGTCCTTCTTGATTTATCACCTGAATGGGTTTGCCATCAAGGACAACACCTGAATCATAATTCCAACACTGAGGTTAAAGAAACGCATCCGAATAAGCCTTCAATTATAGATGACCAAAAAACAAAACAGGGAGAAGATACAGTTAGGCAGAAAGATCCCAAGCAAATCATAGTTACTTCTCCCTCATTCCCAGAAAGATTGATAATACCTCGACCAATTGAATATCTTGACTTTGATCTTCTAGGTGAACTCAAAAATATTTGTATAAAAATATTCCTCCTCTGGGCCATTCAAGATATTCTGATATATGCTAAAGCCATTAAGGAGTTGTGTGCAAAGAAGTCTGTGAGGAAAACAAAAATAACACCAACTATCCATGTCATCAGAACTTTGTCTGATTTATTACTAGGAAAAGGGACACCTGTAAAATACGAAGACCTGGGGAATCACATTGTCACAGTCCAAATAAATGGGCACTCTTTTCCCAATGCTTTAGTTGACTTAGAGGCAGCCATTAACATTCTTACAACAGAAACTTGTGAAGTGCTTGGCATCATAGGCCTTAGAACAAACCACTACCTTGCTGGAACTTGTTGACTGTTCAATCGGTGTTATCAGGAAAACTAGTGTCCATTTAGAGCTGCTAATCCCACTAAGACAGGTAGTTATCTTAGAAACAAACAAACTAAAGTCACTTGTGTTTTTCTTTATGAGAGATAGATGAGAGAGAAGCAGAGAGTACCAACCTTAGTCTTTCGCTAGTCTCCTTGCTTGTTTCCTCTCTCCTTTGATAGAGCTTTCGCCACTCCTTTCTCACTTGTCCTGCTTCAAAGAACACCTATAGAGTTAAGGCAGCAAAATACCATCAAATCAGAGAGATCTATAACCATAAATAATATAGGATTAGATGTACATTAACCATATAAATGCATACACAAACAAGATTCAAAGATATACAAGCATATGGAGGAAAACTCAAATAGCTTTATTAATAGAAGTAGTAGAAGAGAGGATTACAACCAAGCTATCTGATCCAGTATCATCCTCCCAGCATGAAAGCCCTCTTCACCTCATATAAAGCAAGATCAACCAACAATGTCTTCAAAGAGAAACCAACAGCACTTCCTTGTAAATTACAAAATTCCAGCCTCTGGATCTCTAGGATGAGGGATCCATATATAAATGTTTACAGGAGAATGAGTCAGCTTCTGGGATTTTTATTAGTGTGATTTCACTGATAGTTCTTGGTTCCACTTGGAGCTTTCAGATCCCTTACTCATCCCTGGGCGAATTCAGAGAGGCAAGTGTCATACGAGCAGTTTCTAGAAGATTCTCTAGGTTTCCACCTAGCAAACTACCTCTACCATTTGTCTGCTCTCGCTCATCGCACCCTACAGAAGGGCTTTCCAGTATGCATCACACCCCCCGTGTGTAATAGGTGAGATGCATCGCACCCTATCCATGGAGCAGTCTATATGGTCCAGTTTTGACCAGTTCTAAGTAGTTTTTCATGGAGAACTTCTGGGAGATGATGTAATTAGATGACCTTGTTCCTTTAGGGTATGAAACAACACTTTTATGGGTTTAGAAGCCCTTGGTTTATGGACATATGTGATTGGGGTTGCAGTGCCAAAATATGTCTATAACAGTCGTTAAGATAGAAGGAACATTACAAGATGTGATGGTTTTTGTGGACTCTTGGGAATATCTGGCAGATTTTTTTATTATCAACAATAGAAATCAGCTAGATGGACATCCCTTAATACCAGGAAGGCCTTGGATAGCAACAGTTGATGCTTATATAGGTTGCCGAATAAGCAGTATGACCATAACCAGAGGAAATGTTGTTAAGAATCTAGCTTTATACCCTCCTGCTCAGCCAAGCCTGACCATTGTAAAAACTCGGAAACAACCAGCAGCATATTTAAAAGAAAATATTCATTCACCGTTGACTGTGGCAGATGTGCTTGAATTCAAAAATCAAACAGAAGATGATGTCATTAACACCTTTATCAATCACCTTGCTACAGTGTCTAATTTGAGATGTCACATGATTGAAGCAGTCCTTGACAATGAGATTGAAGAATATTCCTTGAGAGACATCAATGACCAACCAATACCAACAAACACTGTCTATAATAGTAAGCCTATTGAAATTGAGCAAGGGAAAACCTTGAACATTAATAGTAATTTGAGTAATGACCAGCAACATAAACTTATCCAATTCCTTAGGAAATATAAAGGGGCTTTTGCATGGGACTACCTAGAAATGAAAGAGATTGACCCTCAGTTATGCATGCACCACATCTACACTAAAAAATATGCAAGACCCATTTGACAGCTGCAGCGTAGATTAAATCCTCATCTAAAGGATATTGTGAAAGAAGAGCTTCAAAAACTGTTAGATGTGAATTTTATTTATCCTATATCTGACAGTAAATGGGTTTCTCCATTAGTAGTTGTCCCCAAAAAGAATGGAAAATGGCGGATATGCGTTGACTACAGAGAACTCAACAAAGTGACACAAAAAGACCATTTTCCCCTTCCATTTATCGACCAAGTCCTTGATACACTAGCAGGAAAGAAATTCTTCTCTTTCCTAGATGGCTTCAGTGGCTACAACCAAATTCAAATTGCCCCTGAAGACCAGGATAAAACTACTTTCACCTGCCCCTGGGGAACATTCGCTTACAGGGTATTGCCTTTCGAATTGTGCAACACACCTGCTACATTCCAAAGAGCCATACTCAGTATTTTTGCAGACTTGATAAATGAAGGATTGGAGGTGTACATGGACGATTTCACACCCTATGGGGATGACTTTGATCAAGCATTACAAACATTGGAGAAAGTCCTAGAACGGTGTATTGCTACTAGGTTATGCTTAAGTCATGAGAAGTGTCATATGATGATGACAGAGGGCCTGATTCTGGGTCATTACATTTCAGCAGCTGGAATTCAGGTAGATCTAGCAAAGATACAGGTAATCCTCTTATTAGCTACTCCCTGCACTCAAACAGAGGTACGTAGTTTTTTGGGATTTGCTGGATATTATCGTAGATTTATAAAGAACTTTTCGCAAATTGTTGCACCTTTATATGCCTTGATAGGAAATGTTGATTTTATATGGACTGATAAATGTGACACTGCTTTCACAGATCTGAAACGATTAGTATCAACAGCACCAGTATTACGAGGCCCAAATTGGGATATACCTTTCCAGATTTCATCAGATGCATCAGATACAGCCATTAGAGCTGTTCTTGGCCAAGAAGAAGACAAGAAACCTTACGCTATATATTACATCAGCAAAAACCTTACTCCTGCTGAGTTGAATTATACAGTAACAGAAAAGGAGTTTCTAGTTGTTATTTATGCTATAAACAAATTTAGACACTATATAACTGGATATCTTGTATTTCTGTATATTGATCACTCTGCCATTAAATATTTAGCCAACAAACCAATTACAAATGGAAGAATGACTCGTTGGTCACTAATTTTGCATGAATTTGACATAACTATAAGGGATCGACTAGGGAAGGAGAACCTCGTGGCAGACTTCCTCTCCCGAGTGCCAAGAATAGATGATACAGTGGTGGTAGATGATCAATTCCCGGATGAACATTTGTTTGTTGTGGCCATAAAAACGCCATGGTATGAAGATGTAGCAAATTACTTAGCAGTGGGAAAATTACCCAAACATTTGACACCCAGAGAAAGGAAATTGATTGTTCAACATAGCACTCGTTTCTCCTGGATTGGAGGATACCTTTTCCACACAGGATCTGATATGCACATCCGCAGGTGCATCAAGGAGGATGAAATTTATGATATCCTAAAAGCCTGCCATGATGGACCTTGTGGTGGACACTTTGCAGACCGCAGAACTGGACATAAAATTCTACAAATGGGCTACTACTGGCCCACTATTTTTAAAGATGCTAAGAAATTTGTCCAGGCATGTGATAGTTGCCAAAGGATGGGCCGCCCTGGCCAATCTGATGAAATGCCCCTGCATCCACAGCTGGTGATAGAACCCTTTGAGTGTTGGGCATTAGATTTCGTTGGGTCGTTCAAACCACCATCCAACTAGAAATCGTATATATTGGTTGCAACAGATTACGTAACTAAGTGGGTGGAAATAGTAGTGTTTCCAAGAGCAATAGAGGAAACCGTTATTAACTTTCTTTTCGAAATTTTTGTGCGGTATGGCTTACCCAAAGAAGTAATTACTGATGGGGGACCACAATTCGTGGGTCATAAGATTGTTGCTACATTGAGAAATCATCATATCACACACAGAATTACTTCTCTGTATCACTCGCAGGCAAACGGGCAGGTGAAGAGCACCCATAAAGTTATCGAAGCTATTCTAACAAAGAAAGTTTCATCACATCGACAAGACTGGGTTGGTCGACTGCCAGAGGCCTTGTGGACGTATCGCACAAATTGGAGAAACACTACTGGATACTCTCCGTATCAACTGGTAAAGAACCCATTTTCCCCATAGAATTCGAAATACAAACACTAAGGACAGCCCATGAAGTGGGACTAGATTTAACCAAAGCCCAGGTTAACAAGTTATAGTAAATGAATGAATTAGATGAAGCTCAGCTACTGGCTCTACAGCGTATGGCACCTATTCAACAATAAAGAGCCAAATGGCATGATGTCCTGATTAAGAAAAAGACATTTCATGAGGGTGATTGGGCACTCCTTTATGATTCTAGGTTTCACGACTTCCCTAGCAAACTGCAGACTAGGTGGTTAGGCCCCTATGAAATAAAGAAAGTACATGACAATGGAACTCTTACGCTGACCACCATTGATGGGTCTGGTTCTTATTTTAAAGCGAATGGGCATCAGGTGCACCTCTACCAAAAACCACTTACCAGAGAATCTTTCTACCAGCAGATACATGAGGACCCCACCATGCAAGTTTTAGCTGTAGAAGGCAATCCTTCGGCAGCTTCATCTTTATAAAATTTATTTCTTCTCTATAAAATATGTAAATATGATTGCTGATTTGATTTTCTTTTTTTTCTTTTTCTCTGCTTGTTTTGTTGTTCAGTTAATTGAACAGTCGTTGTTCAATCCAATTGAACAGCAGTTTCTTTTTGGCTTGTTTTGCTGTTAAATTAATTGAACAGTTATTGTTCAATCTATTGAATAGTCGTTGTTCAATCAAATTGAACAACACTTTATTTTTGGCGTGATTTTGTTGTTCAATTAAATGAACAGTTGTTGTTCAATCTATTGAACAACCTTTTTTTTGGCGTGATTTTATTGTTCAATTAAATGAACAGCTGTTGTTCAATCTATTGAACAGTCATTGTTCAATCCAATTGAATAGCACTTTCTTTTTGGCTTGTTTTGTTGTTCAATTAATTGAACAGCCGTTGTTCAATCCAATTGAATAGCACTTTCTTTTTGGCTTGTTTTGCTATTCAATTAATTGAACAGCTATTGTTCAATCTACTGAACAGCTACTGTTCAATCTATTGAACAGTCGTTGTTCAATCCAATTCAACAACACTTTCTTTTTGGCATGATTTTGTTGTTCAATTAATTGAACAGTTTTTGTTCAATTTATTGAACAGTCGTTGTTCAATCCAATTGAACAACACTTTTTTGGCATGTTTTGTTGTTCATTCAATTGAACAGCTATTGTTCAAACAATTGAAGATCACTTTTACATCCCCAGTGTGTGCTTTGTTGTTCCTTTAATTGAAAATCTATTGTTCAATCCCAATTGAACAACACTTATTCTCTTTGCTGTTATTACTGTTCAAACGATTGAACAACATTTTTTGCGTATCTCTGTTGTTTAATTCATTGAACAACTATTGTTCAATTCCAATTGAACAACAAAATTTTCTTTTGTGTGATTGTTGTTCGCTTGTCTGAACGATTGTTGTTCACTCAAACGCTCAGCCCCATTTTTCTTTTGTTTTTCATTTTGTTTTCTTTTCATGGCATGAAGTACACTACTTTTATGAGGACAAGAATTTATGGATTCTATTGAAGGGAGTTAATACCATTAATGTTATGATCTTTAACATGACAGCTTCTTGATGATAGATTATTTTCAAGAAAGGGACACAGTTATTTATATACTGCTTTGCTACATAGCTTTCTGTTGTACTTGATATTGATTGGTCATCTTAATACCATGTTGGTTCCACCCTTCCTGGTTATAATCTTCTCTGTCTTTAATAAATAATACTATGGGTATACTTTTTTATTGACATGTTAAACTTCTTCCACCATCCCTGCTCTTAAGGAGTATTGAGCCTCCCTCTATTTATCATAAAAATGTGTAATAATAGAAAAATTTTGTTTTCAGATGGAGGATAGGGGGTCTCATTATGAGCCAGCCTACCATGTTCATAAGACTGTAGCAAAGTGACATTCCCACTATGGCCACCACACCAGGGTTATGATCCATTGGATAGCCAAAATATCCTTGGAACGGGAGGTCTCATCACGAGCCAGCCTGATCACTTTTTCTACATCCCAGTGAATGGCAGTGTGGTAATCTAGTTACCACACCAGCACATTGATCTCTTCTATATAACAGCACTGTAACTCTCCATTTATAAATTGAGGATCCTGGCTCATATGGGTTAAAAAGCAACCTTGTCGAGGCTATGGACACCTGCTGGCAGCAGAGGCTCTGCTTATGGTATTGAAGTTATATCTTATCGTTAATTATTACTATAATACCCTCTTCTTATTCTTTCTTTTTATAGGAGAATTATTTCCTTAATTTTTCCCCGTTTTGAACCTTTACGCATGAGATATTGTTTTCCTATCAATTGCATCATTCTCAGCCAAAATACCGTCAGCAGAGCATCTTTTTGGCACATTGTTGTCCTTTTCTTTCTTGCATAACTTATCATCAATCCAAGTGTCTTATCTTATCTTTTATTCATAACTATCTTTACACACTCCACTCTCATTATAACCACACCTCTTGTCGTCCTATCATTTATATGTGTACTCTGTTTCATTTAATGTTGTATTGTTCTTCCCCTTGCCTTGTCGTCAGAACAGCCCTTTCCCTGTCTACTCGGTCATAGGTGACCTCTCTTTTTAGGGAGGGGGAGGATTCCCATTACACCTTTGCATGTGTTGTATTTATTCCGCTTACTAGACTTGATATGTTTCTATGATATCCCATGATCAAATGGCATGTGGCAGTATGATAGTCTTAGAGTTAATATCATTAATTATCATGGAAATTCTGCTTGACATTATGGAATTTAGTTGTTATGTCTACTTGTTGTTCTATTTTACCAAAGCAATTGTTGTTCTCTGTTGCGTTTTTGTTGTGTTAATCTTTGAAAATTGTAGAATGAATATTGGAAGAATTCGAGCATTATGGGTGGAAAATCAGTTCGCCGAGAACCCTTGGTGTTGGAAATTTCTGACAAAGCCAGGGAAATTCTAGTGCACGTGGGATGGATTTCATATTTCACCAGGCTTCAGGCCCCTAGCAGTGAAATCACTCTTGAATTTTTACAACACTTATAGAATGGGTAGTCCACAGTAAAAGGTGTAAGAATAATAGTATTGGAAGTTGTGATAGCTGAGGTTTCTGGGTTGTCGGTAGAAGGAGCAGCATGGCCGGAAAAGCATGTAATGTTGCATGACGTAGTGGAGATTTTCAAAGATGCAGGTGAAGAGCTAACTCAAAAAGGCAAGGGCATTCAACCGTCCTCTCTGGGAGAACCATGGTGTGAACTGGCGAGTTTCGTCCAACAGTGCATTACCTATGATGGTCGATGGGATGTGGTAAAACCACAGCAACTTAAAATTTTAGCCGTTTTAAAGCAAAATATTATTGTCAATTTGCTATTTTTATTAAATTCATTGTTGCATGATATATTTGATAGAGTAAGATGGTCTAAACATCCTAATATTGTAGTCATTCGTCATGGGTTGATCAAACTGATTGTCAGTCACAATCTTGCTCAACAAGATTTAACTTGGGATAATTTTATAGCTCCACCAGAGATTAGGCCAGACCCTGTAGTCCAAAATTCTGCAACCCTAGGAATTGAACAATAGAACCCTGTTCCGAAGAGGAAAATAACTGCTCGTACAGTAACAGGATATACTAAGCGCAGGCGTTCTGCGAGGTTGAATCCATTTCATAGGACTTTTGTAGATCCTTAGGGTAGTGTCATGCGCCCAACAAAACTATCTAGTCCAATTGTTGTACATGACTCTGAACCTGAACAGGAGGAAGAACACAGTTCTGAACTAGAGCAGGAGGAAGAACGCAATTCTAAACTAGAACAGGAGGAAGAACATGATTCTGACCCAGAACAAGGGGAAGCACAATACTTTTCTCAAGATGATGGTGAACTAGAAAATGAAGCAAGGCCTTCTCAAACACCACCTATGAGCCCCCAAGATGATTTCTTGTAGGAATTTGAGGAAGGGATGGCCCAGGTTCTTGAAAATTTGAACGTATATATACAACCTGAAGGATTACTTGACTAGATCTTGAACAAGTCTTAATCCACAGAGGATTCTGGTCACACGGAAATTTTGCCTTCCCCAGAAGCTGCAGACCGGGTTGAGGAAGTGGACACAAAAATAATTCATGAATCTGATAACCAATCAGGTGACATGGTTATAGTGGAACATAGCCAAGACAAGCACCAAGATCCCTTAGACACAAAGGGTATTGATAAACCTGTTCCTACAGAGGATGCTTCTCAGAAGAAGCAAGTGGCTGAAATAAAGTTAAGAAAGTTGAAGAAGAAATACCGGAAGCTTCAGAAGATGGTTAAGCGGCTGCATTGGAAATTAAAAGAAGCTGCAAATGGGGAAGCTCTAAGCATTATTCCTGAGTTAGTCACTGTGGCCGCACAGACAGAAGTATGTGAAGGTAAGGCAATAGGAACCCAGACTAAATCTATTTCTACTCAGATGGTAGCCACACAAACAAGCTTTCATATAGATTTGATAGATATGGCTATTCAGACGGAGGGTTTATCCTCTCACAACAAAAGCACCCAGACAGAAGAAATATTCAATGACGCTCCATCAAGCAGTGATCCTATTCTTCTAGAGTTATAGGAGGAGCTGGTACAGGCCCAGCTTGCTTTAGCGCAATGTAAGAAGGAGACGGTTCCTCTGCAAAAGTACCAGGAGCTACAGAAGAAATTCAATGATTTGACCATAACTGAGGATGAAACTTTTGCTAAGTCAAGGCAGGAGGAAGAAAAGTTGAGGAAAGTAAAAGCCAAGCTAGATAAGGTCGTGGGTCAGATTGATGCTATTTGCTCTTTATATTATGATGTCTTATCTTGCAGATCTCCTGCTACAAACTATGTTTTTTCTTTGTTGGAAAGATATTTACTTTTGAATATTAAAGTTGTTAAGGCTGGCAAGTCAGTTGAATTGAAGACAACTGAAGAATTCATAAAATGTTGTAAGGAGCATGGGATAAAAGTCCAACGTCTTCTCTGTGAACTTTATTTGCATAATTTTTTATTAGACGGGGAGGTGGATAACAATCCTATCCCTTTTGTTGGGGACATTCAGTTCCAGGTCTTCATTTGCTTCGCAATGAACCAACTTAAGTGGTTCAGGGCCTATAACACCTTTCAAAGGAAAGAACATGGACTGGATTTGTGGGTAAGGGGTGAGCCTACTCAACCCTTGCATCTTTTTGTTAGACAAAAGAGGTTCATGAAATGGGAGGGATTCATTAAGAATCTGGGGCCTATACATAAAGAAATTGTGCAAGCAGGAAGGGTATATTTCTTATCCATACAGGGAAGGTCCTTACTTGCATCCAAACAGAGATGGATAGTCTCCACCAATAGTGTCAAGAACACAGAACCATTTGTTTACAGGAATTTTACAGCTGTTGCACGCTGTCTTGTCACATGCAATAATATTATCTTGAAGGAAGGACCACATTGGCTAGGATGTCGATTTAGGAGCCCTGTTATTTGGTACCCTCCTGAAGGATATTGTTCTGATTACGAGCTGCCTGACGGTCATGAAGGGATAGCCTTTGTAAATTTAATACAAAATCACGGTTTTAGATTGTATAAGGAAGAAGTATTTCCTGCTTACTCGTTAACTGCATTACATAACAACTACTTATTTTCATGAGGACGTGAACAAAGTAAGAAGGGGAGTATGTTGGGCCGTTCCACAAGTATAAATTTACCCTTGATTACATTATCTTTTTCCTCCTTTTTATGCATTTGTGTCATGATGTAATAAGGTTTTGATAGAATTTTGATAGAAAGTGAACGAAACTACCTTTGATATGATTTGGCTGTCAAAACTAACTTTCATTGCTTTTTATGCAGAGATTAGCGAATGGGAAAATTGATGTTCAATCTATTGAACAGCAAAGGCTAAACAAGGAGAAAAGAGTGTGTCTTGTGCGATCAAGTTGAGAATTGAATTAGAAGGATCAGCGTAGGATGGAAGATTGTTCTGATAATAGAATTTGGTCGTGAATTCCTAAGGATCTCCTGATCCTGAGGAATTGCAGTTATCTCTTTTCCTCTTTAACTATAAGAGGGGAAAAACGAATAGAATAGAGCAACTTTTGCCTTTTTACTTCTGCTGTAATTTTAATAGACAAAGCGTTATTCTTAAGAACACATCATTACTATAATGAAATTCAGAGTTAATGAGTAATATATAATTTGTGTTTCTGTTTGCTCGCAATATTCTGAGTAACTAGGCAGTAATCACTGGCGGCTTGGGCCCGGTCACTGGTGGATTTCATTGCTTTTCCCTGTGATATACTTTTACCTTTTTACTGCAAGTCTAATTGCTTTGTTTTATAGTTTTACAATTGATCTACTTGATATATAAATCATCGGTGTTGAGTTTGTGCATTCCGCGCATTATTTCTTATTTCTGTTGACTAGTTTCATTTATTTATGTCGTAGATTGATTCAATTATTAGATAAGAGTTATTTCCGGTTAATTGATAGCCAGAGTATTATCGGTTAGATTAGGTGTATTATTGTTATGCAAAAGTTTCTATTCAGTTGAAAGAGCTCTGTTACCACTACAGTGCACTTGGTTGATGTGCTTATGGCCTGTAATTGCAATTAGAGCTTTTTGATTGAGATTGAGTTTTGATGCTTGAATAGTTTAATTTCTTTGAAGTTACAAGTTTGGTAGTTTATGGTTTGATCTGTTTACTCTTGTATTGAAATCAATAAGTTATCTCAAATCATTACTTTCTGTAGATACAAGGATTTCCATCACCTGCACATACCGTGCACACTCTTGAAACAAAAAGACTTACCTAGGTCGATAATTAATGTGAAGCATTTAGGAGTTCTAAAATACATCTTATATGAGCCCAACACATGTGAGGAGGAAATTGATGGAAAATAATGGAAAATGAAGAAATTAGAGGCCTCATGCATAAAAAGGCTTCTGAGGATCAGTTCATGGCTTTTGTCAAGTTCAATTTTGGAGCTCTCTCATTATTCTCTCTCTCTCTCACTCTCTTGGTCACATAGAGATTTCTTGGAGCACCCTAGTTTGGAGAAAAGGAACGGAAAGGCAAGGAAAGGAAAAGTAAGCAAGGAACAAGGAAAGGAAAGCAGGATTACACATCTTCAACAGGAATACTTGCAAGTAACCTTTTTCATGTGTGATTTCCTAGCTATTTTGGACATACATGGCTTTGCATTTTGGTGTATGGTTCTCTTTTAGTTGGTGGCATTGTATTGTCGGTTATGAAAATGGATTTAAGCCTAGCCTATCCTTTTTCTGGATGCCATGGTATGTTGGGATGTTTATTTCGGTTTTGGAACTTTGGAATTGCCGGATGGATTTTGGAATTCAGGGCGGAGGTGGTATCAAGGATCTTTCCCAAAGGCCTAGGAATCCCTTGACCAGTTTTTCGTGATACATGGTAAATCTTGAGGGAGAAGTCTCGATTTATGGCCTAGTGATCCGGGTTTGGGTTGCGATAAAGCTTGAGAGACAATGAGATGGAAAATTCCTCAAGGATAGTGATGGATTCTGGATGGCGTTCCAAGTTCTATTCAGTTGTGGTTGGAGCACCGATTTTGGTGTGATCACGGTTTGATGAGCGTGGAGGTGGTTTAAACTCTGGATTCCCTTGGTTGTTCTTGGATTAGTTGTTTTATGAGATCCCACATTCATGCTTGGAATATGGCACGGGGGTGACTGGCTGAAATCGAGATTTGGTTCAGCCATGTCTATGGTTGAGTGGTATGTGGAAGTCCCGAACCTGGTCAGAATTGCCTATGATTAATAAAATATAAGTTCTCTTACTTTTGCATTGATTTATATATGGATTTATTGGTTGTTCTATCTTTTCTATTTACATGGTTTAATGCTGGTTATAAGCATGGTTATGTGACTAGTTTATGTCATGGTTATTTCATGTATTTACTTGTAATTGTTAAATGGATGGATGCAAGACCTAATTGATGATCTAGTACCTCAATGGAGAAGGAGATGATCCTTCTGATGATGTTTCATAAGTTGTTTCAATCATTGATACTTTGTCTTGTATCCTAGACCTGTAGGTTGCATTGATGCCAAGTGTTTGAAAAAATGTTAGTCCCGGTTGGGGATGCTCAGGCCTAGTCTTGAGGGTGATTTTGTATTGATCAGCATTGTTAACATGTTTTTAATGATATCAAAAAGTTACAACAAGTTATGGGCAGAGGCTAGGATTCTGGGCTAGAAAATTGGCTCAAATCGCAAGGTCGTGTAGAAAATCTTGTAGATTCACAATCTCATGCAATGTACTAAAGAAAAAACAATATACTTCTACTTTTAACCAGTGGAATCCAATAGATCGATGAAAACAATATGAACAAGAAGAAGATAAATCAATGGCACATAAGACAATATGTATCTAGGGAAAGTCACTACTCAAAACCCCGTTATTTGTATTTCATATATCAAAAATATGAGTGAAGATAAAAAACTTATTCTCACTAGAACAATTCCACACAAGTATGATCAACTCTCTCAGCTCACAAGCTAACTGTTGGCCAACACTTAGCCAATTATGTAATTCTCCAAGCTCTCGATCTCTTGCGTAATTCCTAGGATGAATAGTCCATATTTAAAGGGAATTCGTGCTTTCAAAACTGTGCAATCCAGTAAATAATACCACTGACAGTACATTATCCCTGCACTCTAGTCTCATCTAGGCCTTTCTCTGAACTGACATGCATGAGTTGCTCATGAGGGAATCTTCAGTTAACGAGAGTAGCACTAGTGGATGCATTAGTGTACCAACTGACTGTTAGTCCTCTATTAGTTCTAAAAACAATTTAGAACTAATTTAACTAAACTTAACTCAGTAAATTGAGTGATCTAATTTCCAACTCAATTTAAACTCATAATGGACCCCTAAAACTTAGGGAGAAGGCATACATGACTACAGAAAGACTTCCAACTCAAACTTCATAAGATAATTAATTTAATTAAACTTAATTAACTATTTACAAGTTGCTATGAGAATAGAATTCGATTTTAATTCTCAACTTAATTCAAGGACAAATTAAATTGGAATTTCTTGTTTCCATTTCTCAACACTCCCTCTCAACAAGAAAGGTATTATCAAATACCCCGATGATGTCTCTGTGAAACTCGAATTTACATCTTGAAAATTTCTTTGTCAAAATGTCAGCATCTTTCTCCTCCTTGGGAATGTACTCTAACAACATAATCCACCACAATACACAATCTTTGAGATGATGAAATGAGATATCAATATGCTTGGACCAATCATGAAAAACTAGATTTTCAAAGAGTATGATACAACTTAGATTATCGTATTAAATCACAATTGGATCCATCTGCTGACCAAACAAACCAACCTGGATCTTCCTGTTATGAAACCAGCTCAAGAAAAGATAGAAAAGATAGATCAACGCCTTAGAATTCAGCCTCTTCGAGGGGGCAACCTCCTTTACATTACATAAATGAACAATTCTTGGATGATTCAAATGACAAAACCTCCTTTCTATATATAGGAGTCTAAGGAGTCACAATATAACCCAGCCGACCTAACAATAATAATATAAAGCCACAAAAATAACAATAGAGGGATTCTATGGGGCACAGTAATAACAATATGGGGGCAATAGGGGCACAACAATATTAATAAGGGGTATAACTACAATAGTAATGGGGTAACCACAAGTATTATAGGGACCCAACTTGCCCCTCTCCTTCAAAAAAGTGTTGTCCTCAACGCTTGAGTAGTTCTGGATACTTCTGTACAAAATTCTCATCCTCCCATGTGGAATCTTCAGCGGATAAGTTCTTTCACTTGATAAGATACTCTGAAATTGATTGATTTCGTAGCTGTCGAGTTCTTGTTTCTGTGACTGCTTCCGGTTCCAACATAATTTTTCCTTCCTCATAAAGTTCTGGAAATATTGTTTGAACTGGGAGCTTGTCACCTATAACCTTCTTTAAACATGAAACATGGAAAACTGGGTGCAATCGAGAAGCTGCAGGAAGCTCCAATTTGTATGCCATAGTACCAATCTTTTGTAACACCTTGTACGGACCATAATACTTTGGTGATAATTTATTATCCTTCTTAGCTTGCTTGAGGGACATTTGCTTATATAGTTGTAGCCGTAGGAATACCCAATCACCTACATCAAAACTTCTTTCACTGCGATGTTGATCTGCCTGTTGTTTCATTCTATTCTGTGCCAACATGAGGTTATCCTTTAAGAGTTGGAGTACTTGTTGTTGATGTTCGATGTGATGTTCCACTGCCTGAACCTTAGAATTTTCTCTTAAATATGATGTGATGGATGGTGGTTGATACCCATAAAGTGCCATAAATGGGGTCATTTTTGTTGTTGTATGGAAGGAAGTGTTATACCACCATTCAGCCAGAGGAAACCATTTGACCCATTGTGTCTATTTATCAAATACAAAGCAACGAAGATATCATTCCAAACATTTGTTTACTATCTCAGTTTGCCCATCAAATTGAGGATGATAAGATGAGCTATGAGCTAACTGAGTACCAAGACAAGAAAATAATTCTGTCCAAAAATTTCCAGTGAAAATGGGATCTCTGTCGCTTACAATGATCTTTGGGTTTCCATGTAGCTTTTGAATTGTTTCCATAAATGCAGTAGAAAATGTATTGGATTTAAATGGATGTGATAATGCACAAAAGTGTGCATACTTGGTAAGTCTGTCAACTACCACCATGATGAACTCTTTCCCTCAGACTTGGGTAAACCTGTGATAAAATCCATTGAAACCTCCTCCCAACGTTGGCTTGGAATGGATAAAGGTTGTAATAGACCCGGTGTCTTAATTGTTTCAACTTTATTTTGTTGGCAAACCAAACATTCTACCACAAACTTTTGAATATCTGATTTAAGGCCATCCCAAAAAAATTCCTTCTTAACCCTGTGGTAAGTTTTTAAAAATCCTGAGTGCCCTCCTAAGGGAGAAGTGTGTAATTCCATAAGAATATTTTGTTTTATCTGGGAATTCTTACAAAGGTATAAGCGATCTTTGTAGCATAACGAATCATTTTGCCAGCTAAATGTATCAGACGTACTGGAATCTTGTTGTAACTTTCGAATAAGTGCCCATACTTCTTCATCATTCTTCCATTCCTCCCTTGCTTCGTTTATCCAATCTGGTTGGATAATAGAAATGGCGCACAACAATGCTTCCACATCCTCATCCTTTCTTGAGAGTGCATCTGCCACCACATTTTGCTTCCCTTTTTTTAGATGATTTCAACGTCATAACCCAACATCTTTGTGACCCACATTTGTTGCTCTTCAGAGGATAATCTTTGTTCTAAAAAGTATTTAAGGCTATCATGATCCGTTTTTACCTTGAAGTGTCTTCCCATTAGGTAGGGTCGCCATTTCTTAAGTGCATGGAGTATTGCCAACATTTCCTTCTCATAAATAGCTTTGCTTAAAAACTTTCCCTTGATTGGACGACTTTCAAAAGCAATGGGTCTTTCATCTTGCATTAGAACAACACCAATTCCATTTCCTGAAGCATCACATTCCACAATAAAGGTTTTTGTGAAGTCTGGTGTCGCTAAGACCGGTGCTTGGCACATTGCCTCTTTAAGATGTTCAAAGGCCTTTGTTGCTTCCGGAGTCCATGAAAATGCATCTTTCTTCAATAATGTTGTTAGATGTGCTGCTATTCTCCCATAATTCTTAACAAACTTGTGATAATATCCTGTCAACCCGAGAAATCCTCGCAGATGCTTTATGGATGTGGGGATTTTCCATTCCTTAATGGCTTTAATTTTGCTAGGATCTACCTTAACTCCTTCATGAGATACAATATGACCCAGATATTCCACCTCCTGGACTCCAAAGAAACATTTGGATCTTTTTGCATATAATTGTTTCTCCTCCAATAGTTGTAGCACCCTGTCAACATGTTCAACATGATCCTTCCAAGACTTGCTGTAGATTAGTATATCATCAAAAAATACTAACACAAATTTTCTAAGGAATGGTTTGAAAATTGAATTCAGCAAACCTTGAAATGTTGAAGGTTCATTGGTAAGGCCAAAAGGCATGACCACAAATTCATAATGACCCTCATGAGTTCTAAATGCTGTTTTGGAATGTCTTTAGTCTTCATTCTGATTTGATGATATCTTGAACAAAGATCCAACTTGGTGAAGTAAATTGATCCATGCAATTCATGCAGTAATTCATCAATGACAGGAATGGGGAACTTATCTTTAATAGTGAGCTTGTTGAGCTCCCTATAATCTGGACACATGCACCATGATCCATCCTTCTTGTGCACCAATACTACTGGAGCAGAGAAAGAACTTTGACTCGGTTGAATTATACCATCCTCTAGCATTTTTGCAACCTTACGTTCGATTTCACTCTTTTGGAGATAGGGATATCTATACGGCCTGATGTTTGGAGGAACACTTCCTGGAATCAGATGAATAGCATGATCATGATCACGCATAGGTGGGAGACTTTTGGGAGTCTCAAATACCTTGGAATGATTGTCCAGGACTTTTTAGAGATCTGGAGAAATAGATGATTCTGATGTGGAAACATCTAGCGAACATAATTGTGCAATTACACCTCTTTGTTCCTTTTTTAGAAGCTTTGTCATACCATTAGAGCTGGTTATCTTTCCTGGTTTCCCTGCAATAACCCTTAATTCAACTTCCTTTCCTTCCGTATAAATTTTATGAAAAGTTCTTGAAAATTAAAAGCTATTGTACCCAAGGATTGTAGCCATTGGATTCCTAGTACAACATCAGCACCTCCCATTGGAATGGAAAGCATTGGGCTAGTCAATACATATTCTCCCATGGATAGCTTGATATTATGGCACTTTCCAGAGCAATTTATTGTTCCTCCATTTGCAATCATCACTTGACACTC
The DNA here is from genome assembly GCA_031772625.1 of Pinus tabuliformis. Taxonomy (NCBI): domain Eukaryota; kingdom Viridiplantae; phylum Streptophyta; class Pinopsida; order Pinales; family Pinaceae; genus Pinus; species Pinus tabuliformis. The sequence goes on from CM062820.1 coordinate 139,047,771, forward strand.
TAGTGCTGGATATAGGAAGCAATTCAATTCTTTTTCTACCTTACAATGAATAAAATTGTGGGTGCTTCCTAAATCAATCAACACTATTACCTTTTTCTTCTTGATTTGTCCTTCTATCTTGATGGTTTGAGGAGTGGTAATTCCTGCCAATGCATTACAAGATATGGTTGGACTTATTTTTTCTTCATCTAGGCTTTGTTCCTGGAGTATATCCTCTTCTTTTGACCTTTCTTGCTCCTTTTCTTCTTCTTCTTCACAATCTATGTAGAATAATTTATTCTCATCACACTTATGACCTTTAATGTATTTGCTATCACAACTGTAACAAAGCCCTTTTGCTCTTTTTTCTTCCAATTGTTGTGGTGTCAACCTTATAGGTTGTGGAAGACTAGGGGCAACAACACTTCCGTCTTTATAGTTGTGAGTGGTATGCTTCCTGGCTGCCATAACTTTGCTTTCCATTTTTCTTGCTAACCTGAATGCCTTCTCTAATGAATCAGGTTCCCAAAGGCGAACATCATGTTGGATATTATCCTTTAAAGACCCTATGAACACATCAATCCTATGCTCCTCTGGAATATCTTTTACCCTTATGTTCATTTTTTGGAACTCCTCAATGTGCTCCATTATTGAACCCTTTTGTTTGAGACTTATCAATTGGCTAAAAAACGTTTTGCTTTTTGTATCCTCATAATGTGCTATCAATTCTTCCATAAAAATTGCCCAAGTGATAAATTGTTTGCGAGAGTAAATCCATTGATACCATACAAACTGATTTGGTTCCAAATATAAAGTTGCCATATGTACCTTTTGTGTGTTTTGCACATTATTGAGATCGAAGAATTGCTCCATATGTAATATCCATGTGGCGGGATCCTTTCCATCAAACTTCCTCATATCGATTTTTGGAATATGGTGAGTTTTCGATCCTCTTCGAGGGGGCAACCTCCTTTACATTACATAAATGAACAATTCTTGGATGATTCAAATGACAAAACCTCCTTTCTATATATAGGAGTCTAAGGAGTCACAATATAACCCAGCCGACCTAACAATAATAATATAAAGGCACAAAAATAACAATAGAGGGATTCTATGGGGCACAGTAATAACAATATGGGGGCAATAGGGGCACAACAATATTAATAAGGGGTATAACTACAATAGTAATGGGTTAATCACTAGTATTATAGGGACCCAACACTTCCTCATCCAGATGACCTCACATTTTGCCTGACTCGCAACCATGTACTCTACCTCTATCGAACTAAGTGCAAATGATCTATGTTTCCTACTGTACCACGAAACTGCCACTGACCCAATACTGAAGATCCCTCTTGACATGCTCTTCCTGTCGGATGGACTCCTTGCCCAATTTGCATCAGTGAAGCCTTGAAGCTTCACTCCCTCTATTTGTATGTACCATAATCCATATGATGAAGTTCCCTTGAGGTATCTCAACACATTCTTTGTCGCCTTCCAATACATCTTGGTAGGCCTAACCACCACTTGACTAATATTGTTAACTACATAGCACATATTTCTTCATGTGTTCACCAAGTACATGAGTAAACCCACAAGCTGCCTGTAAATAGTAGCTTCCACTACTTCCCCTGAAGTAGCATCCTCCTTCCTCCAGTTACCTGCTAGACAAGTCTCCATGGGTTTGCTACTCTCCATGCAAAATCTCCTGAGTATCTCGTTGGCATACTTGCCCTGAGACACAAAAAAACCCCATCTCCCTACCATACCTCCATGCCAAGAAAGTAATGCATGAGCCCCATGTCCTTCATCTCAAACTCTCTTGCAAGGTAATCCTTGCAAGACTTTATCAATTGATCATCACTTGTCAGTATGAGATCATCAACATAAAGTACAATGATCAACATTTCACCTTCCATCACTATGTGGTACTTGTTCGCATCCACTCCACTCTTCGTGAAGCCCAACCTAGTGAAGTAGTTATCTATCATGGTGTACCAATCACAGGGTGCTTGCTTTAGCCCATACAACACTCTCTTGAGACGACACACATGTGACACAGGCCAAAGGTATCAAAACCTTCAGTATGCTCTATGTACACCTCTTCCTTAATCATTCCATTAAGAAAGGTTGTCTTCACATCCATATGATGTATCATCCAACCTGTCTGTGTTGATAGTGCCAATATAGATCTGATTGATGAGTACCTTGCAATAGGAGTAAAGGTCTCATCATAGTCAATCCCCTCTAACTGTGCAAATCCATGGGCCAAAAATCTAGCCCTATGCTTCTCCACACTACCATATGCAGTTGTTTTACCTTGTGAATCCAACATGAGCTCACCACTGACTTTTCCTCTGGTCTCAAGACCACATCCCAAACATTGTTACGAAGTATGGAGTCACACTCCTCCACCATGACATCAACCTAAATTGGGTGTTGCACTGCTTCCTTAAAGGAATATGGCTCTATCACAACACATTCGCAAATAAGAGCCATGTATCCAGTGTACCTCTCAAGTGGCCTCCTATGCATGCGCTGAGAAGTGGGTGCTCCCACATTCTCCTGTGCATCATCCAACAATCTGTCAGCCTCTCTGGTGAACTTTCTTCCCTCTATGGAAGACTTTCCCTAAGTGGATGTCTCCACTCTCAAATCCTCTACATATGTGTACTCCACATCGATCTGAGGCTCCTCAACCTTAGGAGCTAAAATCTCCTCATCCACATGTAGCTCAAGCTCCCTCTCAAGGGAAACTTGCATGGCCTTCTCCTCATCGAATCTGACATCCCTGTGAACCATTGTCATCCTACTGGTCAGCAAGTACACCTGATAGTTGTGAGGTGTATTAGTGTACCCAAAAAATATCCCCAACTTTGATGTCGGCTCAAGATTCTTCCATGCATCTTTGTTCACATGGCAATATATCGATGACTCAAAAATCCTAAAGTGACCAACATCTGGCCTCTTACGGAATAAGCCTCCTTTGGTGTCTTCATCTGAAGTATCTAATGTGGACTACGGTTCTAAACATAAATTGTTGTGTTGCATGCCTCAACCCATAAGTGTAGTGGTAGGCCTTGATCATGCAACATTGCCCTTGCTTCCCCTACTATGCTTCTGTTCTTCCTCTCGGCCAACACATTCTGTTGAGGGTTATGGGGTGTCGTCAACTCCTGTTTAATCCCTTCCACTACACAGGATTTCTTAAACTCGTTTGAACATACTCACCACCATTATCACTTTATATATCTTTAACCTTCTTTCCTGACTATTTCTCCACCAATGCTTTAAACTCACAAAACTTTGTGAAAGTTTGATCCTTTTTCTACATGAAAAATATCCAACATTTACAAGAAGAGTCATAAAAAAATATAACATAATGCTTGTGTTTGGCCGTGGATTCTGTTGAGAATGGTCCACACGCATCCAAATGGACTTGCTATAGAATAGCCTATACTCGATTGCCTTTATCGTAAAAGGAAGACTTGGTGTATTTTCCCAAAGTACACCCATTGCATGTATCAACTTGCTCAAGCGTACCTTTGGGAAGACCATTAGAGATCTGCTTTAATATCTTCAAAGCACCATCATGCAAGTGGCCCAATTACCTGTGCCACAACTCACCAACATCTCAACTCTGCACCCTTTCTGCTTTTATGCTCAAAGCAACGCACTCCTCTACCTCTAGCTTATAGAGATTCTTCACTCGAATCCCTATCTTCTTTACTTGACCTGTGGCTATTTGTCGAAGGAATTCATTTCCTTTTGAGAAGATCACATCATAACCTCTATCCTCAAGCATGGAAATAGATACCAAGTTCTTCTTCAGCCCAAGCACATACATAACATTCTTCAAGGTGAGTGGAGCCCCATTCTCCCTCTGAAAAGTAATCAAGCCTAATCCAATAACACTATACTTCCCATCATCACCCATCTCGATATGCATCTGGAGATCTTACTCCTCCAGTTCACTAAATAAGTCTTTGTCCCTAGTCATGTGGAATGAAGCTCCATTGTCTAAGTACCATACACTTCCCATCATTGATGACACCATGCATGCAATGAGGTAAAATTCCAATTCAAATAGAGAAGCCAAAGCCTCACCCGTCACTCCTCCTGAGGACTTCTTCTTTGACTTCTTGAGTGGACAATTTGTAGTAAAATGGCCCAACTCATGACAATGAAAGCACTTAACTTTCATCATGTCTTTCTTCTTACCTCCATGATAAGAATCCAATTTGGAATGGGAAGCTTTCCCTTTCCCCTTCTTCTCCTTAATCTCTAAAGCACAGTTTTCTTCATCATCAATGTTTGATGAAGAGCCATCCCTAGTGTTCCTCCTGATATCCTCCTGTGTCAAATCAAACCACAATCATTCCCAATCCGATAGCTTCTCCTAACCATTGATAGAGTCTTAATAACTATGCCAACACTTTGGGAGTCCTAGAAGAGAAAGACTCACCATATCATCCTCGGCAACCATGATTCCAACACTTCCAAGTTCATCGCAACATTGAGTGAAATTGGTCAAGTATTTTGGAATAGTCTTGCCTTTCTTCATTTTGATTTTTTGAATTTTATCATTTAGTGCCAATTTCCTTTGGTCACTATTGTTCTTATACAAGTTCGTCATGGAGACTCGAGACAATTTGGTCTCAAACTCCCTCAAGGATTATATGCCTTGCCTTTGCCACACACTTCTTCCATTCGGCCAAATTCTATGCATCTGATGTTGCTAGATTAGAAATTTCTTGATCAACTAATTCCTTAAAGCATTATCCTCTAACACAACCTCCATTATGTCCCTCCAGACAATAAAATTCGAGATGCCTTTCAAGGTATACTCGAGCTGCAAACTGTAGAATGCCATCTATTGATCCTGAAGTATGTATTGCAAATTCGAATTTCACCTGTAACCCAAAAATAAAACTTCAAAATGTCCTCTAGTATACTGTTCTCAACTCTGATACCATGTATAAAATCCTGTAGATTCACAAACTCATGCAATGTACTAAAGAGAAAGACAAGAATCTACTTCTACCTTTAACTAGTGGAATCCAATAGATCGATGAAAACGATATGAACAAGAAGAAGATAAATTAATGGCACATAATACAAGATGTATCTGGTGAAATCCACTGCTCAAAACCTCGTTATCTATAATTCATATATCAGAAATATGAGTGAATATACAAATCTTGTTCTCACTAGAACAATTCCGCACAAGTATGCTCAACTCTCTCAGCACAAGTTAACTCTTGGCCAACACTTAGCCAATTCTGCGACTCTCCAAGCTCCTGATCTCTTGCATAATTCCTAGGATGAATAGCCCGTATTTAAAGGGAATTCATGCTTCCAAAATTGTACAATCCAAACATAGGATCAATCTCTGATGCATGCATGATATTTACACTCCAGTAAATAATACCATTGATAGTACATTATCCCTGCACTCTAGTCTCAACTGGGTCTTTCTCTGAACAGACATGCATGAGTTTCTCATGAGGGAATCTTTAGTGAATTGGAGTAACACTAGTGGATGCATTAGTGCACCAACTTACTGTTAGTCCTCTATTAGTTCCAAAAACAATTTAGAACTAATTTAACTGAAATTAACTCAGTAAACTGAGTGATATAATTTCCAACTCAATTTAAACTCATGTTGGACCCCTAAAACTTAGGGAGAACATATACACGACTACAGAAATACTTCCAACTCGAAATTCCTAAGCTAATTAAGATAATTAAACTTAATTAACTATTTACAAGTTTCTATGAGAATAGAATTCAATTTTAATTCTCAGTTTAATTCAAGGACAAATTAAACTAGAATTTCTTGTTTCCATTTCTCAATAGGTTGCTGGCACAGAACTGGAAATTATGGACCACAGTCGCTGGTAGGAAAGCCTATGAGAGTGACTTTGATTTTCTAGTCATTCCCTTGCCCATAGCATGAGAGCGCCTGAGGGCTAAGAGTTGCAGAATAAAAATGGGACCCAGGGACAGGTTGTCTGTGTTATGCTCTCAACCTGTGAGAAGAAGCCAGAATACCAAATTAGAGACTGCTCTGACAAAACAATGAACAGGTTCAGTGACTCGTTGATGGATAAAGTTATGCGTGATGCCACTATCAATCAATACTACTGCAGGGCGATGTTTAATAAAACCTATGATTTTGAGAGTTTGGGGAGAATAAATGCATGCCAAAGCATGGAGTGAGATAACTAGTTCTTCTGGCATAGCTGGGAGCTCATTGTCCTGTTGGTTGTCCTCATCTTCCTCCTCTGATCCCTCAAAGGGTGGGGTTTCCTCAGATGAACTGTGATCAGTAGCATCAATTTGAAAGAATTTGGGTTCCTTGCATTTATTCCCTGGAGAGTATTTTTCATCACAGTAGTAACACAATCCTTGCTTTCTTCGTTCAGCCATTTCTACGGGGGACACCTTTTAAACCTTAAGTGTTTGGGTAGTTCCTTGAGTCTGGGTGGGGCGTCCCTTGGCTATGAAATTTGGACGAGGCGACTGGGCCGCTAAAGCATGTTCCACTTCAATAGCCTTTGTGCAAGCTTTCATCCATGTGGATGGGTGGTGCATTCAGACATGGGCTTGGATGGATTCTTTGAGACCACTTATAAAACATTCCAAGTAGAATTCATCTCCCAAACCTGTTGTGCGGAAGGCCAATGTCTAAAAGGTTGTAATATAGTTGTTTATTGTTCCTATCTGTCTGAGATTAGTAACACGACCCAAAAAATTAGATTCACAGTCAAAGCAGTCACAAATGGATTTTGCGAACACCGGCCAAGTAATTTGCCTTGGATAGCATTTCTAAAGCCACTGCCGCCATTGCCATCTTTCTTGGTCCAAGTAAAGTCCTCCCACACGTAGTTTAGTGTCATCATCTACGATGTTATTCAGAGTGAAATATTGGTCCATTTGTTCTACCCATACTGCCAGATTAGAGCCATCAAATTTGTACATGTCCAGCTTGGGTGGTCACGGGTGGGAATGTTGGTGATTACCATGGAAGTGAAGATGATGGCTAGATTCTCCTTCAAGGTCTTCATTAAAACCATATGCCTCCGATTGTAACGTCGACTTGCCCTTTGTGACTGTGTTTGTTAATGTCTTTATCTGGTCCATTAAAGAAGCCAAATTTTTTTCAATGTTCTCGATCTTCTCATTGGCCATGGCTTGAGCTTTGGTTTTTACCATACACAGATCCAGGTCACTTGTCGTCACTTTGAAAAAAATTGGGACCACCCAAAAATTGAAGCTGACAAGTGAATGGTACCACCTCGATCAGCTCTTCAGCCTAATTCTGATGGGCTAAGTCTCTTATAAGCATCCCGAGAGGGCCTCAGAATTTTTATTTTTTTTTACTCCGAGAGGAGTTTTACTTCCTGCTTATCAATACTACAGTGGCCAATTTCCAGAAAAGTTAATCCTGCCCAATGTCTTGCGAGAAACACCCCAGGGTATAGGAGACATAAGCCTCCCTGCATAAATGGTCAAATCCATCTACGAAACCCTCAACTGTTGAATGTGAGATGGACTACGGCAGCGATAGAACCCTAGCTGCTAGATCTGAATGGTACTATAGTGGTAGACCCTGAACTAGTTGATCTGATTGTTGCGGCGGTGACAAAACCTCAACTGCTAGATCTAATCTGGAAAAGAAGATAATGGGCGATGTTTAGAGAGATGAGGGAACTATGGTCTCAAGGAGTGTCAGGTGCTACAAATTGCAATATACATAAGGGTCCAACAGTAGTACTCGGCTTAATCGTTCAGGGCACTAACTAAGGAGGATCAACCATACCCTTAGCCATACTACCCGACTACCCCATCGTACGCATGAGTAATCTCCCCAAGTGTTTTTCTCTGTGCATTTTAGTAGCAATACGGTCAAAGCTTTATCTACGGTGAGGTTTCAGGTGAGCCTAGGGGGCTTCTGATATACCCAGAGGGTACGTGGAAGATAGTCCATGTGCGGTTTTGTCTAATGCACTACTACTCGAAGGGGTACCCACAGGGGTTACAAGGGAGTCCAACAAGCGTGACCACCTATTGTATTTCCTGCATGCATGCCTCCCCAAATCCACAGGTTTATGCGCTCAATGGTAGATCCCGTGGTTTAAAGACCCCAGAACAGGTCTCTAGCCAAAAAAACTACTAAAAATGGTGATACCCCCGGCCCTAGAAAGCACTCTGATACCACTTGTTATGCTCTTGACCTGCGAGAAGATGCAAAAATACCAAATATATGAAGAAACACAACCCAGAACACAAAAAAAAATGAGAAATAACATCATGTATTTTATTATTCAGAGATGAAAGTAATGTTCACTTGCCTCTTCGAGGGGGCAACCTCCAATAGAGCAGGGCTCGATTACAAAATAAGACACAGCGCTCCTCAATGGGGAGTCTCTATCCTTTATATAGGATTCATAAATGCAATACCATGGGTTAGTACCATGGTTCTCTTAATACCATCTATCTAATACCATGGCCCGCTTGCAACTAATTTTGGTCCCTTTCTTTAAATGTGAATCAACTAACTAACTATAACTATGACTCGACCCTATTACATAAATAAGGGGGTTAGGGTTGGACCCTAACAGTCTGAGTGGCTTACTTGTATCTTGAGGGCTCTGTTGATGATGTTAGATGACTATATGTCATGTTCCATCAATTCCATTTCCTTAAGGTGACATAGGAGGTCGAATATAATTGTAGTAGAATCTCTCCTCATGTTTACCCCAATTGGCATGGTTACTTTGGGTAGAACTGGGAGGGGGTGTTATAGAAGGAAGCTCAAATTTCATTTCATGGAAGGATTGCATGGAGGCGATGTTGGATGACAATGGATTGCTAGAATATCTCAAGATAGATAATACAAAACCACAGGCATTTGATTCATAGAAACTAACCCAATAGAAGAAATATGTAGCCAAGGTGAGGAGAATAAAATTGGAGGGAGTGCGAGACCACATTGTCTCAAATATCCATGGGGAAGAAATTCCTTTCGCAATGTGGAAGGCATTGATAGAGCTATTTGAGGATAGAATTGATCATAGAAAAATAGCCCTCAAAGACAAACTTTGAAAAATTAAAATGGAGAAGAATGATACTATTCCTTAGTATCTCACCAAATTTAGACAAGTTCAAGATGAGCCTGGAGGGGTTGGTGTGACTGTTACAGAAGAGGACCTGGTGAGCCTAACTCTTCTAGGCCTTCCAAAATCTTAGCATAGCTACCAAGACTCAGTAAATGGAAGGGAAAATTTACCAAAGTGCGAAAGTTTGTGGTCTGAATTAGTACAATAAGAGTTCAAGAGAACTAAGATGGAATTTTGATCCAAATTGGATCCTAGAACACTCTCTAAGTTTTCATGAACTCTTAAAATTATGCCAAAGTTTCAAAGTCTTATAAAGATCAAGCTTATCAGAGATATCCTCGTAACAATTGCAATTTGTGATCAGTGCGGAGAAACGAGGACCCTCGGTCAAGCGCGTAGACCATCAGCTCATAGTAATGCGCGTTGTCGTGAATTAGTAAAACGGGAGGCCTTTTCGAGAAACGGGAGGCGCTAATCGCATACTACCAGGCAAACCCCTCAAAGAAGGAAAAGCCCCGAGCAACCGGACCCGAAAGGCTATAAAATGTAACGGATATCGAGCCGATTCCGTTAGACGTGGGGTCCCACAAAAACCAGTAGAATATCGAAAGGGCTTCGAGTGGTAAGCGGTTTCAACCAAGTCCCGCTCAATGCCGCACAATGGGTGCCATGCGTCTGGCGGAAGAGAGAGAAAACTGCTCACATTGGACGGGTAACCGTCATGTTACTTACCTGCCCGATATGAACGATGACCATAGGATCTCGAGGCTCCAGATCAATGGTGGAGACGCGTTCTGATGGATGACCAGATTTGTCGAGGTTAACAGGCAGAGTTGTATAAGATTTGAAGTCCGACGTGGACGATGTGTTGGCAGAAGGTCATGTTCGCAGGCATTCTTGGAGTTAACGAAATAAACGGTCATTTTGAAAACATCCAAGAGAACTGACACTTAGTTCATTATGAAATAGGTGGCCACCTCCCTGTGAAGTGTTATACAGTGATGATTATGCATAACAGAGGGATTCAAACGGACAGAGGCAGGGAAACCGGAAAGCAGGGAAGCAAAAACAAATAGTCAGAAAGAAGATTCGCTTTAAAGCCACGAAATGACAGAGAAATAAGCAACTAAGTCGGAAGCGGAAAGTTGAGAGCAGAGAGAAGAAGCTGAGCTGACCTGCAGAAGCAAAGTCAGCATCGAGCCAAACAGATCCAAAGAGGGTCAAAGAGTTCGTGTACTCCAGAGAAGACTTGAGAGGTTCAAGCAAACTCCTTTGTATATGCCTATCATGTATGAGTCTCAGATTGGGCTCATACTACTATGACCAATAAAGGTCGAGTTTCAGTAAGGAGAGTCTGTGTACTCCAGAGACTTGGGGGATCCAAGTACAGTTTATTGATTTGCATCTATTTTGTGAGACTCAAATTGAGCTCACTGTTGTAAAAGCTCTACTTTTGAAAACATAATAGAGAGGCCACCACTGAAGGCTAGACAAGGAGACGTAGCCCAGGATTATTGGGTGAACTCCTTATTAAACTTGTTGTGTTTACATGTTTGCCTGTTATGTTTTCTCTAACTGCTTCAGTGCCTGTGCATTTCGAAATCTTATCGATCTGTTGCATAAAATAACATAGGCACATCCATGCACATGAGTCTGTAATATCTAAATTGTTTGTCTTAGATCAATTACAGATCAAGTGGTATCAGAGGCCTAGGTTACTAAGGTTAGACAAGCTTGTGTTGCATTTTTGTTGAATGATAACTAGATCAAAGATTAAATTAGGAGAAGGAGAGTTGGTTGAAGCTAACCCAGAAATTGGAAGAGTCTATCCTAAGAGGAAAATGGCAGAAGAAAGTCCCTTGGAATCAAACTCCCAGTTCATGGAGAGTTTCATGACCATGAGAGCCATGGTAGAGGAAATGTATAGAGAATTTAAGAAAGGTAGAGATGAAGATTCATCAAACTCCAAACAAGATAAAGGAGTAGAGGAATCTCTCCTCCATGACCATTCTAAAGGCAAAGGGAAATAAGAAAAGCTTCCCACACCTCCTAATAGCCCTAAAAATAAAAATAAAACATCTTTGATTAAATTAGATGTTAAATTTGATTTGTCGATATATGATGGAGAGTTGAATGCAGAGAAGTTGGCTAATTGGATTAGACAGATTGATGTATATTACAGGGTGCATAGCATTGATTCAAACAAGAGTAAGATTCAGCTGGCTAGCGTACACCTTGGAGGCACTGTCTTGGTATGGTGGGAAGGCGGGACACAAGCTGACAAGAAGAAGCATGGTAAAATTCTTTTTGTCTGAAGTGAATTTGTTTCTGCAATTAAAAAACAGTTCTATCCACTAGCTTATATGCAGCAAGCCATGATGAGTTGGCAAACTCTTTGACAATTAAAGGGGCAAAGTGTACAAGGTTGCACCCAAGAATTTAGGAAAAGAGCTTTGATTCTAGGAATTTCTTTAGACTCACCTAAAACTCTGTTGAAGTATATAGGTGGTCTACACAGTTATTTAAAGCACAAAATTCTCATGTTTAATCCCACTAGCATGGATGAGGTATCAATTCAGGCTAGACATCTAGAGGCTAGAGGAAAGAATGTGAACCCAGAAGTTGGGGGATCATCAAAACCCACTGCAAGCAAGAATAAGGAAAAGAGAAAACAGAAATGAAAAGGGAGGAAGACAAATATTGTACAAAGGACCAAATCTTCATGCACTCACTGCAAGAAGGATGGGCATGATGATGAACACTGCTGGATTCTGCATCCGGAGCTGAAACCCAAGAAGTATGATGGAAAAAAGAAGAAGATTGTTGTAGCTATTTAGAAAGATTTGGGGTCAGACTCAGGGGATGAAACAACAATCACAACCATGGGTATAAAAGGTAAAAATTCTGAAGCATCTACTAGTAATTCTGCACAATCTACTGGAAATGAAGAAAATGAGAGGAAAAGACATGAGCTTTTTCATATTAGAGTTGTTTCCAAGCATCAAAAGATTGTTACTTTGTTTGATAGTGGCTCAGAAGTAAATTTAATTTCTGAAGCAATTGTAAAGAAGTTGGGATTACTAACCACACCTCAAAAGAAACCATATCCATTAGGTTGGTTATGTGATAAAGCAAAACTACAATTGACTAGACAATGTAAACTTAGGTTTTCTTTTGGGTCAGCATTTGTAGATGACGTTGAGTTAGATATTGTTCCCTTGGATATATGTGGAATTGTTTTAGGAAGTCCTTACTTATATGATAGAAAAGCTATTTTCTATAGAGCAGAAAACAAGTATCAACTCAGTAAAGATGGAATTGAATATATTGTAAAATCTCAGAAACTCAAGAATAATTATACTCTCATAAACTCAGGGCAAATGAAAAGAATTGTAAATTCATACAAACAATTTTTACTGATGGTTGTAAAGGAAAAGAAACCTGATAAAACCAATGTATTTGAGGGTTGTAATGCTAAACAGCAAGCTGATTTAGAAAAATTTGTTTCAGAATATGATATACTATTTCAAGAACCTAAAGGTCTGCCACCCAAAAAGGAAATAATACATGATATTAACTTGCAGCAAGATGCTCCATTGCCTAACATCGGAATGTACAGGTTGTCCGCTTTAGGGAATGCAGAAATCAAGAAGCAGGTACAGGAGCTGCTCGAGAAAGGGTTCATAAGACCTAGCACATCGCCATGTGGGTCTCCAATTGTCTTGGTGAGAAAGAAAGATGGCTCATGGAGAATGTGCATTGATTACCAAGCACTGAATAAGATAACGATCAAAAATAATTATCCCCTTCCTTGCATAGATGATCTACTAGATCAATTGAAAGAAGCTGTTTATTTTTCCAAGTTGGACTTGCATAGTGGCTACCATCAAGTCAAAGTTACTGAGCAACATGCATGGAAAACTACTTTCAAAACAAAGCAGGGATTATATGAGTGGTTGGTTATGCCTTTTGGCTTAACTAGTGCTCCTGCTACTTTCATGAGAATAATGAATGATGTACTCAGACCTTTGATTGATGATTTTGTCATTGTATATTTAGATTACATTCTTATATTTAGTAAAACATGGAAAGAACATTTGAAGCGTGTAAAGCAGACTCTAGATGTTTTGGAAAGAGAAAATCTTTATGTTAAGCTCTCAAAATGTGAATTTGGAAAAACATCTTTGAATTATTTGGGTCATATTGTAGGTGGTGGTGAATTCAAGATAGATCCCTCTAAGGTTGCAGTCATCGTAAACTAGCCTAAACCCAAATCTGCTATAGAAGTTAGAAGCTTCCTAAGAGCATCATAGTATTGGAGAAAGTTTATTTCTAACTTTTCCTTGATTGCAACTCCCTTACATGCTTTAACAGGATTGAACAATGTGTTTCAGTGGGGAGGCAAACAGCAGAAAGCCTTCGACACCTCGAAATAAAAGATTAGTACAGCACCAGTACTAGCACTGCCCAATCTTTAAAGACCATTTGAGATTGGAACAGATGCCAGTGACTATGTGATGGGAGCAGTGTTGATGCAGCACGGTAAACCCATATTTTATCATTCTGAGACATTTAATTCTACAGTATTTAATTATCCCACATATGATAAAGAATTGTATGCATTAGTATAGAGTGTGAAAAAGTGGAAACATTACCTAATGGGAAAACAGACAATTATACATACTGATCACCAACCACTTCAATATTTGCACTCACAAACTAAGTTGCAACAATCAAGACACTATAGGTGGATGGGTTTTCTACAACAGTTTCATCTTGTCATCATATATAAAAAGGGCATACACAATAAAGTTGCATATATGTTGTCCAGACCAATCATAAATGCATCTACTATACTTAAGCATAATTCAGTATTGCATGAAAGCTACATTGAACAATATGCTCAAGATATAGATTTTAAAGATGTATATGCAACTTTAAGTCATGGCAAACAAGTAGAAGAATTGGATTATCATGTTAAGGACCAACTCTTGTATCATTTTGGAAAGTTATGCATTCCACAAACTGAAAGAGTAAAGATAATTCAAGAAGCACACACTTCTCTAATATCAAGTCACTTTGGGGTAAGTAAAACAGTTGGACAGCTGCAAAGATTTTGTTATTGGCCAAAAATGAATGAAACAGTTTCTAGTTATGTAAGAGGGTGTACCATGTGTGCTAAAAGAAAGCCCAACAATAGAAAACTAGGTTTGTACACTCCACTACCAGTTCCTTCTCATCCTTGGGAAAGTGTTTCCGTGGACTTCGTTGGGGGACTACCTAAATCTAGAAAATGTCATGACTATTTATATGTTATTGTGGATAGGTTCAGCAAAATGTGTATTTTAATACCCTATAGAAAATAGATTACAGCTGAACAAACTCCAAAGTTGTTCTTTCAGCATGTATGGGTTCATTTTGGATTACCCACTTCCATTATATCTTATCAAGACTCCTGATTTGTTGGGAAATTTTGGTCGAGTCTGTGGGAATTGATGGACACCAGACTAAAGAAGAGCACAGTTTTTCATCCGCAAACAGAAGGCCAAACAGAAGTGGTCAACAGGACAACGACCCAGTTGCTTAGAGGCTATTGCAGCAAGCATCCCAAGCTTCGGGATGAACACCTATTTATGTGCAGCATGCTTACAACCGAGCTAAACATTCTTCTACACAGAGACCTCCTTTTGAAACCTGTTTTGGTTTCACACCAAGATCTCCCTTGGATTTTTTCTTTGGTAAAGACATAGAAGTTGATGGACACAATGATGTGGACAAGGCAACCAAGTTCATTGAACAAATCCAAGAGATTCACCAGGCGGTGCAGGAACAGCTGGAAAAGAGCCAAGCCAAGTACAAGGCAAGGCATGATAAGCATCAAATTGAGCATAGTTTCCAAGTTGGTGATCAAGTCTGGCTATATATCAACAAAGACAGAATGCAAGGTGAAGGTAAGAAGCTGAAGCCGATAAGGTATGGACCTTTCAATATACTTGAGAAAACTGGTGAGAATGCTTTTCACCTTGATTTTCCAGCTTACATGCACATCTACTCAGTTGTTAATGCAGACAACCTGAGACTATTTGAACCTTCATTGATTGAAGATCCTGAAGAGCAGAGTCAATTGCCTTCTATTGATGATCTGTTACCTGAATATCTCAATGAATTGCAGGAAGATACAGTTCTGGACAGGAAGGTGAGAACTACGCATAGAGGGGATGTTGAGTACCTCAGGATTGGACTCAAAGGTTCAAAACCAAGCAGTGCAAAATGGATAGAAATTGGGCAAGCGAGGAATCTATATCCTCACTTGATTGATGCTTAAAAACCAACTTTTGGTGGTCCAAAAGCTTTTTCAGTGGGAAGGCTGTGATCTGAATTGGATCCTAAAACACTCTCTAAGTTTTCATGAACTCTTAAAATTATGCCAAAGTTTCAAAGTCTTACAAAGATCAAGCTTATCAGAGATATCCTCGTAACAGTTGCAATTTGTGATCAGTGCGGAGCAACGAGGACCCTCAGTTAAGCGCACAAACCGTCGGCCCATGGTAATGCGCGCTATCGTGAATTAGAAAAACGGGAGGCCTTTTCGAGAAACAGGAGTCACTAATCGCATATCACCGGGCAAACCCCTCAAAGAAGGAAAAGCCTCGAGCAACCGGACCTGAAAGGTTATAAAATGTAACTGATATCACGCCGATTCTGTCAGAGGCGGGGTCCCACAAAAACCGGTAGAATATCGAAAGGGCTTCGAGCGATAAGCGGTTTCAACCAAGTCCCACCCGATGCCACGCATCCGGCGGAAGAGAGAGAAAACCGCTCACATCAGATGGGTAACCGTCATGTTACTTACCTGCCCGATATGAATGATGACCGTAGGATCTGGAGGCTCCAGATCAACAGCGGAGACGCGTTCCGATGGATGACCGGACTTGACGAGGTTAACAGGTAGAGTTGTATAAGATTTGAAGTCCGACATGGACGATGCGTTGGCAGAAGGTCGTGTTCGCGGGCATTCTTGGAGTTAACGGAATAAACGGTCGTTTTGAAAACGTCCAAGAGAACTGACACTCAGTTTGTTATGAAATAGGTGGCCACCTCCTTGTGAAGCGTTATACAATGATGATTATGCAGAACAGAGGGATTCAAATGGACAAAGGCAGGGAAACCGGAAAGCCAGGAAGCGGAAACGAACAGTCAGAAAGAAAATTTGCTTTAAAGCCACGAACTGACAAAGAAAGAAGCAAGTCGGAAGCAAAAAGCTGAGAGCAGAGAGAAGAAGCTGAGCTGACCTGTAGAAGCAAAGGCGGCATCGAGCCAGACAGAGCCAGAGAGAGCAAGAGAGTCTATGTACTCCAAAGAAGGCTTAAGAGGTTCAAGCGAACTCCTCTGTATATGCCTGTCATGTATGAGTCTTAGATTGGGCTCATACTACTGTGACCAATAAAGGTCAAGTTTCAGTAAGGAGAGTATGTGTACTCCAGAGACTTGGGGGATCCAAGTACAGTTTACTGATTTGTATCTACTGTGTGAGACTCAAATTGAGCTCACTATTGTAAAAACTCTACTTTTGAAAACATAATAGAGAGGCCACCACTGAAGACTGGACCGGGAGACATAGCCCAGGAGTATTGGGTGAACTCCTTATTAAACTTCTTGTGTTTACATGTTTGCCTATTATGTTTTCTCTAACTGCTTCAGTGCCTATGTATTTCGCAATATTATCGATCCGTTGCATAAAATAACATAGGCACATCCATGCACATGAGTCTGTAATACCTAAATTGTTTGTCTTAGATCAATTACAAATAAAACTTAATCCAAAGAAGATGATGAACAAAATTTTGCATTGGTTGGAAAGGGAAAAAAGGGATAAGGGAAGAAGTCTCAAACCAAACCAGAATCTAGCCAAGGGGGAAAGAATAAAGACTTGTCAAAAAATAAATTCTTCAATTGTCATGAATTCAGGCAGTATGTGAAAAAGTGTCCACATAAAAATTTTAGCAAGAAGAACTATGGAGGATCATGTTGTAGCGCTACAACCACCCTCCAAAATTTTGCTTACGCTTCATTTTGGCGCCTCCCTCATAAAATCCCAGCAGCTTATCTCGCACTAACCGAGGTATTTGTTCTTTCATTGAGTTTTATCTTCCGCACTTTGGCTTGTGTTTTCTCACTTGGTTTACTGTCTAACCTGCAAGTTGATCGCTTGACTTGGTTTCAACCTGGTTCCAGGTTTGCCTTAGTGAACTGCGTAATCCTTGATGGAAACCAACCTCACTCCCGGGAATCGCGTAGTCCAAGCCAACAAGTGAGCCTTCAGCTCCAGAATTGCATAGAGCCAGCTGAAAACTTGCCTTCAGCTGGGAAATTGTGCAGAGCCTGAGAGGCAGCCTAGAGCCACTCAACCCAGAAATTGTGCAGAACCTACTATGCTCAGAAACTACTCAGTGCATGAACCAAAGAGTTTCCCAGTCCTTCCCAGAACCGCGTAATATTTCCAGGCAATGCATGGCAATTTTCCTGAAAATTAAGAAGTTAAGAGGAAAAGAATCATTAGGAAGTGGGTATCTATTATTAGTTTCCTGAAGGTGACACATTTCCATGTTTATAATTTTCTGTGAAGTGTCGTTGTTGTCCTTGATCTCAAGCATACTTGTCACGAACTCCAATTTTTCTCAAATCTACATAATGGACGCCTCTAGAGCTCACTTATACATTTGATCATCAAGATCTAGCTTCCCTAGGAGATCAACGAGCCTTTACAGCATTGTCATCACATTCCGGGGTGAGTTTTTCTTTTATCTCCTTTTGCGGTGTTTTCTGTCGCTTTTGTTTTTTTAGCATGTGAGAGTGCTATTTCACCCGTTTTATTGAAGGACCATTGTATTTTTAACTTTTTTTAGCTTAGAGAAGTTTTTTTTAAGTTATACATTTCCTTCCCCAAGTTTCGTATGAATTTTCCCATTTTTTGCACCAACAATCGTCGTGCAATGACTCCCTTCACATGCCTCCTTTTCCTTCAGTTTGATCCATTGTTGCACTTCTTTTACATGCATACATCTACACTTAGTCAGATTTTCACTCATACTTACATCATCCTTCATATATTCTTGTTTGCACACTCCCCATGGACAAATCTAGGCTCCCCGTGCCCAAATATCACACTTCACTACATGCACTGTGCAATCTGGGAGCTAAAGGCCTCTGCCTTGGCTTCTAGAATCACGTAGAGCCTGTCCTCAATTGGCTCCAATTGTGCACTGCACAATTCCAAGAGCCAGTCTCCTAGATTGGTCACTGATAATTCGCAATGCGCAGTCTCTCCCAGGACTAACCCAGACTAAACTGTGAATTGCATAGTTCCATTCATCAAGATTCCACACTAACTGATGGGAATGCGTAGTACGCAGTTCCCACAGTTAGTTAATCACCCCTTCCAGTCAAAATTGAGCAATTCCTCTCATTAGATGCCCTGGTTACTGCTTGATCATATTGTGAAGTTAGATTTGTAAGAGCTAATGTTTTCTTTCCATGAGTTTCCTTTCTCTCCCATAGGTACCACACTCAAGAAGCACTTCTCTCCAACAGTCATTGTCCCATGGCACTAAAGAGAGTTGCTTTAAGAGAGACCATTGAAAGTGGTCTACGGAAGCAGTTGAGAAAGTTCCAATTTACTTTCCAATATATGTAGATGCCCAACTATTTACATAAAAGGAATCAACGCTAACATGGCAGCAAGACCAACAGTAGTGGAAGAAGGAAAAAATCTAGTACAAGATCAGGTAAAGAGGAAATTGCTAACATAGTAAAGGGAGAACAAAGTTGCAGAGAGAAAGTGCATTCAATCTTCATGCAAAAAAAATTGATAGTAGAAGAAAATGAAGTAGAGGACACAGAAAACAAAGCAGAGGAAGAGAGAAGAGCAGATCTTGTAGGTAACAGAACTAAGATCATAGCAAGAAAAACAAGAACCGAAGGAAGAATGGGAGATGAGAAGGAAAGAACAAGAAAAGAAGAAGAAACATGAAGAAGAAAAAAGGCAAGGCATAATGACATAGAAAATAGCACCAATACAGGTTGATGAGCCAAAAAATCCAGCAACTGAGGAAGAGAGTGAATAGATGCAGGCTCCCTCACCAAAGCTAAGCACAAGAACCAAGTCCGGTTAGAGGTAGACAGGTATATGGAGTAGCTAAGGCAAGAGGCCACCAGGGATGACTTGGATCTGAGCGCACCAAAAATGCAGAAGCACACTGGTGGTCCTGTCATGGTCTACACCATGTTGCACATGCTTCAGGACGAGGGACATAGGTTCCAAGGCCATATACCCAGAAGCTATGGAGGCAACAATCTGCTATCAGGAAGACACCATTAAGAAGTTTGGGGACATCATAGCATAGTACCAAGCTTGGCATCAGTATGTGACCAAGAATCATCAAGTGGAGGTTGTCGATTTGGTGTTGCCCCAAACTTCAGAGTCATAATGTTGTGTCTTGTTAGGTTGTCTCTAGCCTATTTTTGTCTCACATGGGTACATGTGGAAAATGTATATTATTTGTAAATATGTTGTAAGTGAAATTCCAAGTGCCATTAGTGGAATGTGAATAGTCACTATGTAATGTAAAGAGTTATTTGTAAAGAAGTTGAAGACTCATGAGGGTAGTCGAAGAGTCACAAAGGGGAATGTCAAGGGTCACCCCACCCTTTGTTATAAACAAAACCTCATAACTCATAGAATAGGCTTTTTGGGAGCCAATCATTTGGTTAGGCATAGCTTAGAGAAGGCTTGGATAGTTTTGTGATGAGCCTTGGCTTCTCCATAGCATAGAGTGAGTACACTTCTTTGGAGGAATCGACAGTGTTGATTGTAATGTTCCACTATTGGGGCTAGTGGTTGTAAATGGTGTATGTATGGATGGAACTTTCACTTAATAATATAACTGAGCCAACACGTTTTCATCCATATGTTATTATTGTAGTTGATTTATTATGGTTTCTTTATCAATGTATGTTGTTTAACTTATGCATTTGTGTATGAACTATTTTTTATGCAATTGTATGAATCTTGTTGAAGGCGTACTGTTGGATTTTACCGTCACTTTGATTTGTTGAATATTCTGCTTCCATCTTGTGATGTCATTCACCTCGTGTGTTCCTTTCAATCTACATACTATTACAGGCTTCTAAGGGACATGCTTCCTTTTCCCCTTCATGTGTTAGAACCCCCATGCATCTCACTTGACTCGCTGCAAGGTCTCACACTTTCTTCCGACCAAAGCTATCATACTTACCTCTGCACGCTACTGCAATCAAGGCACTACATTACCACCCATTGTTGGGACTTCTACTCCAAACGGTTTGACGTCTAGTTGGGACTTCTTACCGGGGATATCCCCTTGAATGTTGGTGGGTCCATCACCATCAACATTGCTGGTGCTAGAAGAAGGGTGAGATGACAAGATGAGCCCTCAAAGTCTATTTTGAATCTCTGCACATCATTCATGACATACATCACAATCTCCACTCCGACATGTTTTTCTCATGCACATGATTTTGAAGTGTCAGAGGATGTCATTGATGACTTGTCATGACTCAAATTCGATGGTGAAGACAAAATAGCCTTGTTAAGACACAAATTTTCCTTTTTGGGCTTATGTGAGAGGAAGGAAGTCCCCTCAGATTACATTGCCCATGGGATTTTCACTTCATGTTTTTAAGGCGCGTTAAGCAATGGTGTCTCACATTCTCCGCAACCTCTATTCACTCTTTTAATCACATGATCATAGAGTTAGGTAATGCTTTCTTTCGTTATGACTATAAAGAAATTAATAAAAAAATTATAAATTATGAAAAGCTTCTAATGAATCTATTGTGCAATTTTGCGAATGCTTCCTTAATCTTGATTTTCAAATCTAGGAAGATGAAGTCGATTGGAAATTTCTTAGAGAAATATTTCAGTACCTTCTTCATGTATCTAAAAATCCACATGAGATAGAATCATTCGAACCCATCCCAGCATTCCTCGGTGTTATAGATTCCAAATCTAAAACAGACAAGGTCGTTGTCATGGGTGACTCTCCGTCCTCTTCTCATCAAATAGATCTAGCTCCACAGGGCAAGGTGGAAGAAGTTGTGAACCAATCTGGGTCTACTATACTCAAGGAAGATGTCTAACACAATCAAGGGAGAGAACAAACTTGAAGGGCCTCTAACTACAGGTCATGGAATAAGAGGATTGACTTAATCCTTGAAAAGAACAAGGTACTGGACTTGGTCAAAGGAAAAGTAAAGAAGCCTATAGAGGATTCCAGTGATGTTGACAAAGTGAAATGCAGGGAATTAGAATTGGTGGCCATGACTCTGATGGTAGAAGGAATGAAGGACAACCTTGTCCCATTCATAGCTAATATTGATCATGCTTAGGAAATGTATGAAGCCTTGTCAAATTTATTTACTATTAAGAACATTGGTCAAGTAGAAAGTTTGAAGAATGAGCTAAGAACCACAAACATGACTAAAGAAGACAATGTGGCATCCTTCTTTGTGAAGATAGCTAGAATCAGGGATAATCTCTTGGTCATTGATGAAACTGTTCCAAACAAATAACTCATGATCACTACTCTATTAGGATTTCCATCCTCTTGGGGTGCATTTAATGCAGGTCTTAACATTTGGAAGGAAACTCCCACTTTTGAAGAACTATAGATTGCCTACAATCAGGAAGAAATAAGGATCTCATTAGTTTCCAATTCTGAAGGAGTATCAAATGCCTACATTTCTCAACATAAAGGAAATAAATTGAAAGGACCAAGGAAGAAAGTTGACATGTCCAAGATATAATGCTATCAATTCCATAAGAGGGGTCACTACAAGAGTGATTGTCCCAACAATCCAAAGAATAAGAAGAGAGATAGAGATCATGCTAAATTTGTTGAGGAAGGAGACTCAAAGAAATCCAAGCCCGAAGAATTTGACATTAGGGACTTACACTACTAAGTCCTTTGCTTGTAGCTTTAGATATCTTGTTTTATATGTTTTAGAATTTATAGGTTTTTAACATATTTTGGAAAAGACATTTTTATTGTTTTTATAAGTTTGTAGGTATCCCTCAAGCTTTGGAGGGAGCCCCCAACAACTCCCTAAGATAAGTATCTCATTTCCTTTCAGTTTTTGGTTTCATGTATTCATTTAGTTTTGATTATATTAAATACTAATCACCATTCTCCATTTATTGTTTTGATTAGGAAGACACCTGCTATATCCTCAAGGAGTTTGCAGAGAGCTACACAAAGAAAGGTTTGTCAAGAAAAAAATGCATGTCTTAAACTATAATACATTGATTTCTTTATATTCAAGGTTTATTCATTTCACAATTTATTAATAGCAATGTTATCTCTAGCTATATTGAATCATAATGATTCTTGTTTTGGGTAATTCATCTCTTGATAAATGTACCCACCCCACTTATATTCTTAACAGATTTTGTAAAACCCTAGAAAGGTTTTGGAAAACCCTAACCGAAGGGTATGCTAATTTTAATTTCTGAAACCCTCAACTTCTCAGGGATATTGTGAAATGCTAGTTGAAGTTTGATGATGTCATGGTTGGGATTTTGGTATGATTGGGAAAACCTAACTCGTTAGGGTTGAATGATAAGGTCTAAAATCTGGAACCTTTGAAATATTGATAATGTTGGTTTTTCGACGTTGAAACCCTAACTCATTATGGTTTGGTCAAACATGTAATAAATACCCTTATAATGTGTTAGAAATGATTTCCTTGGTATGTGTGTGTTTGTTTGATCAAACTCTAGTCTAACCAAGTTTGTATGTCTAACTCTTATTTAATATTTTTTTGAAGTTGGGTTTGACTAACAAATGATATGAAATGTCTTTGCATGATGAGGAAATCTACGCATATATAGCTATGTCCTTTTGGTTGAAACCCAAGCTTGGTCTAAGTCAAATGTATTAATGTTGTTGGACATATGGTATGCTTGTGAATGATTATGAATTCCTAGATAGGTGTGTTGACCTAGTTATTGATGGCCATATGTCTCAAGATTTAATATAAATCCTTGTTTGAGATTCTAAGATGATGATATTTGGAAATCTATGGTTTTTCTGTTAAATCCTAGTAATAGTTATTTTTTCTACTATGTTTGATATAACAATCTGAGATCTATTTATCTAATGATTGTTGAAATTGTATTCTAGGGTTTTGAATTTGAACCTTAGTAGAAGTAAAATCTCTTATGTATGATGACAATATGATAATTTGATATTCGTGTAAGATTGTTGAAATATGATCTTTGGTTGGGATTGATGGTTGGTCAGAAATCTAGGGTTTAGAACTAAACCTAGTGGAAGTTGGTCATGTTAATGACTTAGTTGTGATTGACTTTGATCAATTGTTTTGTATGAATTCTAGGATTTGTATGAAACCCTAGTGAGAAGTCTAACATATGAATTTTGAAAGATTTTTGGATGCTTTTTTTCTAGGGTTTTCTATATGTTGAAGTAAGGTATGTCATACCTTTGGAAGAAACATTGAAACCCTATATGGGATGAAAGTTGTTATGAAGTAGTCTAGGATTTATGACAAATTCCCCAGAAAGTTGTTGAAGAGTATATGTATCTTGTTTGTAACTAAGTCTGGGTATCTAATATGTATAAATATGAAATACTTTTGTGATTTTGATATGGATAACTTCATGCTTCTATAGATTTGGTTGTACTTTCTATCTAAGTTGTGCAGGCACACAATCTTCAACTTGGTGAAGATGCTCGATGTGACAAGCATGATGAGGATGATAATAACTCTGATGAAATGGTTGGAAGCCAAGAAAGATTATCCTATGATGAAAAGAGAAGTTGATCTCTCGGAGGAAGGCTGCACAGAAGAGATATCCCTAATATTAAGAGGGAGTCTGGATGAAGAGGTGCTTCCTGGTTAAGAGGGAGGGCATAGCTTGGTTTTAATTGAAGAATGAATTTCGGAAGATATGTTGCTACATGAGAAGTAGGAAAGGAAAGTATATGTTTGAGGAATATTTTGTTAAAGATTTGGTTGATAGCCCTTACTATGAAAATATGAGAAGCAACATCAAGTTGATGACCCCAAAGGTTTGTATTTTATTATGTACATATATTATTGATTGGGGTTGTGTTTGTACAGGTGAATATCTCGAAGGTTTTGATAGCATGCTAGTTACCAATCAGCTTGATTAGGAGAGATTGGGTATTCCTGATTTGTTGGATCTAGGAGATTTGAGGCTTTGTGAGTGAAGCATTGTCTGGGAAGACATATGGCTGGTACTTTGTGTTGATGTCTAGATCCCGAACTTGGAAAGGTGGCATTGGTCATTGAGCTCTGACACGCAATGGATTTTTGGGTTGATGGTTAGATATCAAGCCTAATGGTACCTAGAGAGGCTAAAAGCTTGAGTCCATCTTATTCATGCCTGGACAGATTGCACTGGTCAGGAATTTATTCCATGGAATTGCAGTGCCTAAATTTTTAAGAGACCAATGGATAGATTTCCCTGGTCAGGAATCTAGTTTGTGACATTGTAGTGCCTAAATTGTTGAGAGACCAATGGATAGATTTCCCTAGCTAGGAATCTATTCCATGATATTACGGTGCCTAAATTTCTTCATGGTTCATATCGTTTGATATCATTCATTGTACTTGTATATGGTGAATACCTCCCTAGTTAAGAGGGAGTGTTGGAAAATGTAACTAGGTTCAATCTTCATCTAATATATTTGAGTCATCATGAAATGTACTTATCAAAAGAATAAAGAAAATATTTATTATTATTAATATTGTGACTTATTAAAGCATGGGTTTCATGCTTGGGTCACCATTTTTTAGGTCAAATTCCCCATCAATGACTTCTAGGATTTATTCTGATTCAATAGAGTCATTTTACTTTTAAAGAGACCCTTCTTGGGCTTTTGAATCATGTAAAAAGGCTAAGTATTGAGTCAAGAATGATTTATGTATCCTCCACACCATGTCGGCTTAAGGACCCTATTCGACCTCACATGGAACCTATAAATACAAGCACATTGAATTCATTTGGAGCATCACTCTCTCACAAGAAGTTCGATATCTCTTGTAGCTAGGAAAAGTGTGAAGTTTGTTACGAGGAAGCCAAAGTGAGTGCAAGTTTAGGGAAGAATAAGGAGAAAGAACAAATCGAAATTTTGGTGCCTCTCTCTCTTTGTTTCATGTCCTGGATTGGGAGATCGAAGTCTTCCAAGTTTATCTATTGTCGGAAGCTGCTAGTTATCGGAAGTTGTTTCCTAGTAAAAGTTGTTAGAAAGGGGTTGAAATTTTGGAGGTTAACTTGGTGTGGATGGAAGGCTTGGTCTTGGTCTAGGGTGAAGAGTCTCAAAGAATATTATTGAAAGGAATAATTTATTTACTAGGTTTTCCCTCGAGGGGGCTTTTGCCTTGGCATAGTGCCTACATCTGGTGTCCCTTGTTTTATGTGTTGTTGCTTTGGCAAATGCTTGATGAACTAAAAGAAATAAGATATGAATAATTGTAATAATAAGAAACATCACAAGTAATTATCAAGAAAAAGAAAATATTTTTGCCTTTCTGATTTTATAACAACATTAACTATCAGAGATTGAACACACGCTATTTATAATTGGGAGAAAAATGTTTTCTTAATATATAAAGAGTAGAATCAAGTTTATCAGCTCCAACTAAAACTTTTGTAGGCACCAACCTATGGGAGACACAAATCCCCTAGTTGAGCAGCAACTCAGCAGAAATTGTGGGCACCAACCCACAAGAGACACCAATATCATAGTTGGGCATCAACTTAGCCTCAAGTTGTTTCTTTTTTCTATCTTTAATGACTTCTTAAATCTTTAGTGAATCATCATCCACCATGCAATCCTTAGGTTTTCTACTCCAACCTAATCACTACCACTATCCCACACTTGCATTAACTTGATCATTATATTTTATCTACACCCATGATTCAATATATCCATTGTTTGACCAATCTCAATGCAAATCTTCACTCCTCCATGCATCTTTACTTACACGTAGGCCTCTTCCTTTCTTCCACAGTCTGGTTCACATGAATCCAAACATATGTTCCTCCAACAATGATATATTGTTCCAGATGTCTAACATTCTAAGCAGTAAGAACTTCCAACGCTAGGGTTTCATATCTTTTCTCCAGTTGTTTGAACCTTTTTAGAGCTAGAATCCACTATTTAAATGAAGGAACACCCATCATACTTCTTAACTTGACTGCAAAGCTCAGAAAAGGAATCCCATGAAGAGAGTCACTATATCATTAATATAACTAATTCTTCCAAATGGTTTATTTTCTTCATATCATAGAGTGATATTAGAATTAAGTTGACTCTACAAAAATATCCTCAATAATAGACTCTAAAGAGAAGAAACAGATGATTATACTCTGTTGAACTTGTCTTCTGGGTAATACGCCACAACTATAGTATTATCTTGAACTTTACAACGTTGATTTAATTGATCAAAACCTTAGAGTTAATATTGCTATGTTCTCTACTGTTTCACATGGCTTAACCTCCAATGGTAGGATTTTTTCTTTAATTTCACCTCATAACTCTTGTAGTTACCTTAAAGATGCATTAATGATTTTTCATACAATGAATTACTCCTTATGTGCCTTTTATTCCTTATGTTCAACAGACACAATTCACCTCTGAAGTGGCCACACACTATTTATTTATATGTGTTTCAGCATCATTTATTGGCAAGTCAACCTATGCATTTAGTTCGAGCCAATGTGTGCATGTATTTTTAGTATTTGTTTGAAATTTAAATTTTCCTCCAGGGCCGACCTTAGGAGAGATGTTAATTTTGTCCTATTGAACAAAAAATGTGTGTATATTTGTATGTTTATGTATTTGATTCAACTCTAACCACAAAGTAGTGTTTATTAGTAGAATTTTTGAATTGGATGATATATTAAATCTTCATTGATGTCATTTCTAGTAATGGACTGAGTTGGGAAATCCTACATGCACGGTTTAAGAGAGTTCAAGCAAGCATAGAAATCTGCGTATGATAAAGCATTTGTATCTTCCTGCCTTCACCTCAATGTTATGTAATATAGAGAACAACAGGTTGAAGTCTTCGTATTGAGAAAATCCATATAGAATTGGGTCGATTACATTCTATTGAGTGATTCAATTCAAGCATCTTTTTGGAAAATCATTGGCATTATTGAGGAGTATTGCATGCAATGTTGTCCAACAAGTGAGATGATACTAAAATTTATAAGGGGGAGCCTAAAGGTGAATTTCTGAATCATGGAATCTGAAATAAACCAAGAACGGGTTACATCCATAACCATGGCTCTAAAGCTAGTGCCTCTTACATCTCAGTATCATTTGGAATCTTTATATATAGGCAATCTAACAACCTCTCAACCATATAATTTTAACCATGGTTGGCCCTTGCTAGAAAATATGCCAATGTTAAGGTCCTATATTATAGGAATCTTAGTCATTTTTGTCTTACTATTCATTTAAGTCAATATGTAAATAGCAGTATTGGTTTCATGAGTGTTAAGTCAAAAGGGTTTATTTCTAAACTCCAAAGTGTAATGTCATCATGGAAGAGTCTTAAGGGTCATGTCATGAAAAATATGGTCATCATGAGTTAGTTATGTTGATTTCATGTCAGTTATAACAGTTAGTTATGATCAGTTGTGTCATGTCATGGTCACCATTGCAAAGATATCCCTTACTCATCTCTCTCATTCAAAGCACGTGCTTTGAAACACTTGGAAGATCAAAAGGAAGAGCATTGCATATCTACAAGTTCAAGTTGTTGCAAAAGTTGGAATCTGCTACACAACTGAGGAACCTCCTGGGCATCTCAAGAAATCATCAAGTCGGTGGAAATGTGTGTCTTGAACCCAACATATATCTATTTGGAAATTTTGTTGAGTATCATTGCTCAATTCCTTATTTGGTTTTCTCTCAAAGAACCCTAGTCACGGGTGTTGTGAAAGTTACTGTGAATCTGGTAACAAAGTGAGATAGTGTTTTGGAGGCTTGCTTTCATTTTTGGGGTTGTTTCATAGGTTCATAAACTTCACAGAGAAATTCCAATATGAACCGTCAGTTTCATTTTGTCATAGATAGGCTGCAAATATACAGAACTTGGAATGTTGCGCAAGTTGTTGCAAAACTGTCAAAAGCATTAGGGTATTTTATGTGAAGTTGAACATTTTGCATTTTAGGTCAAAGGATGATGGAATGGGGTATATATCATGGTCATTATAGTGTCAAAATCATCATCAATGGGTGCATCTTGTCTACAAACATCCTTGACCACTTAAACTATAAAAAGAAGATGGCATTGCGTTTCTGAGACAGGGTTGCATTTTTTGCTACAGGAAGATTTGTTGAAGTTGGGGGCTTTTTGTGATGAAAGAAAGATTCTAAGGAGGAAGTTGAAAATTGTTCTGGCCTTTTCACACGTGTTGAAGTCATCAAGCAACTCAGAGAGTGACTGGAGCTACTTCAACCATGGGGTGTTGTGCTTTTACCAAGGCAACCAATTTTGATGAAGAAATCATGGTTTTTAGCATTTGTTTCATGAATGAATACATCAAGTAGTTATTGTGAATGTTAAGATCCTATCCAAGCCATTTGGCTCAATCAGAAGGTCAGTGTTTGGTCAAGTCATGTGGATGAAGGTGCGTTGTGCAACTACACTGCGCTTTTGCT
This sequence comes from Pinus tabuliformis, assembly GCA_031772625.1. NCBI lineage: Eukaryota > Viridiplantae > Streptophyta > Pinopsida > Pinales > Pinaceae > Pinus > Pinus tabuliformis. The sequence continues at coordinate 139,076,638 of CM062820.1, forward strand.
CCAAGAAGAAGGTTTGGGGTTTGAAGGTTTGCATTTGACCTAGGAGAATTCTCACATGTTTAAAATGTTGAATGGGTCATTCCACATCAACCTAGTACCCTCAGCATGTCAGATGATGGTCGGAGGTAGTGTAAGTTTGGAGCGTTGCGCTTTCACATAGTCATCGTATTTTCACCATATCTCTTAAACCATATACCCGTTTTCCATTAAATTTGTACAGAAAATTTATGGATGTAAGATGAATAAACCCACTTAATATCAAGTCAAAATGCTTCACAGTCTTCGTGAAATGAGCCACCATCATCTACAGCCATTTTTGGATTTTCTCGAGAGCCATGAGTCGGATTTGGCTCAAATTTATTTTGGAGAAGGTTTATGATGATATTAACTTGTTGCAAAAAAATAAACTCAATCTGGCTTATCGTTTAGAATATACGAAAAAAAATATAGTTATTTTGTTTTTACTACAGGGGAGGCATTATGTTTCCGGACAGTCATCTTTTTAACCGAGTTACCCAAGTCAAAGTATTATGTAACTTGTTTTTATGGTATTAGTAATTGTAATAAAGCATATAATAACCCACAGGCTTGATTTGGGGATGAGGAATTAATGAAAAATTCTTAGAAATTATTTGGTTAAACATTCCCTAGTCTTTAGCAGTTATTTATATTTTCATTGTTGAAGTTAGAAACAACATTCCTAATGAGGAATTCGACCCCTAGAGGTGGGAAATGACTCATTTGAGTCTTTTTTATGATGTGCATGAAATGAAAAAAGAATTGGTCAGATTGGAGAGGAAAAAACATTGTGCATATTGTAATTGTTTTCTGAGTTTTAATGAAATTGGTGGATCATAAGTACCTAGTTAAATCTCTTCAGAGATTCATGTGATTCGGCTCTCTTATGTGAGTGTTTCCTATTTTGTGTGTGTTATATTTCTTCCTATGATGTTTAAATGAAAAACTTGTTTCAAAATTCATCTATTTAATGGTGCTCTGTTGTAGTCATTTAGACATTCCATATGTTTTTTCTGCCATAATCATTTTAAGATTCATCCATTGTTTGATGCCTTGAGATGGTTATCTACTTTATTTATTCTTCTCACATTTGCAACTATTAATTGGCATAAGGAAGTGTTTCTATCTTGCCTCTGAACATATTTTCCCAATTCATCGAGCATCCACCACATCATTGATCCATATTTTTACTAACTCCATGCCCAATGGGATTTTCTTTGCCCTGTCACCACACCTATAAACTCTATTATTTTCCAAAGAGATAGCCATTGTTCTTCACTAAAACTAGTCTTTAGTGATTGTGTAGAAAAAGAGAGCCCTCTCTGAAGTTGAAAGGGCTAAATTCCAACTTTTAAGTGGTTTGTGGTTACCTCTGGGTTTTCTTCCTACAACCAAAGGAAATTATAGAGTGCTAACATTATGGCGTCGTTGCCAAGGAACGAAAGATTTCATCCTCTCTAGGAAAGATCATCAAAGTTTCATATCTAATCGTTGATGGTGGACAGCAGTCAAACACAAGGAGGTTGTACCATTCACCTGGCGATTCCAATCAATGTTACATTCAGATTCAAAGAATCCACTGGAGAATGAGACTTGTTGACAGAGGAATGGAAGGAAAATTTTGAAATACCAGGTATCAAAGCTTCAATTTTTTGCAATAAATCTTATTCTTTCTCATCAGATACCTCTTATCTTTTTTTTACCATGTCAAAAGGATTTTCCTTCATCTATTGTATCTGAATGAAGACTACAGATTTGCACATGATTCCCCATTTAAAATTGTATATCATTCCTTTGAAGATGAAAATGCATCTCCTTATTATATTGGTGATCCTAAACAAGATGCAAATGATAATCATAATCAAGCTAGTACAAGTCCATCTCAAAAAACCATTGTCATGACTACTGCCCGGTATGCTCCATTAAATTTGCAAGCTCCTTTACATGATTTACCATAGAACTATGGTCAAAGGTTACCTCAATTTGATGGCACTGGACCCACTACAGCACAACAACATAGAAAAAATGAATGAATTTGTAGATCTTGAAGAAGTTGATCATGATGATGCTAAAATGAGGCTTTTAGCTCAAATCCTTTCAGGAGAGGTTAGGAAGTGGTATAGAAGTTTGACAGTTGGAAGTATCACTAATTTCCAACAGTTTGAGCACACTTTCCTTGACATATGGGAGGTTAAAAAAAACCCTTTTCATATTATGGCTGAGTATAGGAATCTAAAGAGGCATCCTGGTGAGATAGTGCAAGAGCTCTCAGCTAGATTTAATAAAATTTTCAATTCCATACCTGTTGATCTAAAGCCTCTCCTAGGGTTGGCTATGATTAATTACCCAGATTGCTTTGATGTTGAAATGGCTTATCAATTGAGAGAAATGAATCCAACAACTCTTGAAGATATGCATAATGATTAAGTGGGAGTAGAGGCCAACTTGCTTACTAAAAAGCTAAATTGAAAACAGAAAAAAGGACAGTATTCAAGGAAGAAGCTACCCCATCTTCAGATACTACACTGGATACTATGATGAATACTATGGAGAAACTCACCTTAGACAACAACCCTGTTGTAAGGGACCAACAACCTACTCCACAAATCAGGAATCTAAACTTTAGAAGGCCACAGAATCAAATAAGACAAATAGAGCAATGAACAAGACTTCCTTTCCAAGCAAATTTTGCAGAAAAAGGAGAGGTTGTTGATTCATGTCACCATGAGCTAGAAACTGATTGTTTTATATATTCATTTGAACACAGTCATGAAGAGAAACTAACAGCATGTTCTCAGCAAGATGATGTTTAGTTACAGCAGCTTATAGAAAGCAGTCAGCCTGGCTATGTCAGTTATGACATGAATGAAGAACATGAAGAAGATATTGAATCAGGTGAAGAAACCTTGCCTTTGTGTTTTGCTTCATTTCAATTACTGAAGACGAAATTTCATACTATTATAAGTCAACAGTGTCATAGTCTTGACATCGAACCTGAGGAAAACAATGAGTTTGTTGATGGAATCCCTCCACCCTTATTTTTTTCCTCATTTGAACTATTGAAATAAAATTATAAGATTACTAATGAAGCAGGAAAGCAAGCTGACAATAGCATAGATTGGCAACAGCCTTCTTATGTATTTTGTGATCTTGTTACTTGTTATATGGAAGATTTCTTTGGTTCAAAATCACATCCATTACTCAACCATGATATTGAAGATGTCATTGGAGGGTTGAAACATGAAGAGCATTGTGAATTAATTCAAGGTAGTTCAGTTCCATTTAGTTTTTCTTCTTTTGAGTTCCTCAAGAAAAATTTTAAAACTATCACTAAATCAAAGGATGGTGAACCTATGAAAGATCATATAGTATCATTGGAAACAATACACAATAAATTTCACCAGTCTTCTCAGGTTTTCAATGATCTAATAGCTAGTTATTTGGATGGTTTCTGCAGTCAAAATTCTCCTCCTTTAGCTAGATGTGAGCCTAAAAATAGGGATGATGAAGACTTAGTTTGGCAATCAGCATCATTGTTTTTTCCAACAGGGGTTCCATTAGAGAAGTCAAATGAAGGTTTGCAACCCTATCATGACAGCTATAAGATAAAACTGCATGAAATCAAGGATGCATATAAAGGTTTGTATTCATAGTATCTAGACCACCTGGAGAAAATTTGTAATCTGTCGAATGAGATGAAATTTAGTGTTCATTCATTTGAGGATCCTTTTGAAGCGTTCTTGGAGTCAACAAGTGGGTCTAAGTTCTTAAATTCTGTCAAAGTTGATTTTTTTTGCAATTTTTTATTGGCATTGTCATTCAGTAGGATTTCTATTTTGCTCGCGAACAAGTACATACAGAGAATTCAACCAGTGGATAAAGTGCTTACATGGTTAAAATGGTTGTTTTAATTCACTAAATCAAGTAGCTTGTAGATTAGTTAGAGTGGGTAGGTGTGATGAATAAGCTCAGTACCCTGAGCATTCTTTTCATTTTTAGTTTGCAGCAAAGTTTTCAGCTCTCAGTGTACAATTTAGTTTTCAGTTTGAAGAATGGATTTGGTTCAGTTTGAGGATTGGAATAGGTTGTCAGTTTGGTTACAGTTTAGTTTTCTTTCCCAGCTTTAGCCGAGGGAATTAATTTCAATTTTGTTTTCAGTTTGTAGTTGGCTTCAGTTGGAGAAGGTCACATGTCAGAGCAAATTGTAGTTGGGAACAACCCAATGGATCAAGCTACTAGTCTACGGTGTTCTTGGCACCTCACAGGGAGGATGTCATCTCCATTGGAGCCAATGTTAGGGTCCTATATTATAGGAATCTTAGTCATTTATGTCTTACTATTCATTTGAAGTCGGTATTTAAATAGCAGCCTTGGTTTCATGAGTGTTAATTCAAAAGGGTCTATTGCTAAACTCCAAAGTGTAGCATCATCATGGAAGAGTCTTAAAGGTCATGTCATGAAAAATATAGTCATCATGAGTTAGCTATGTTGATGTCATGTCAATTATAAGAGTCAGTTTTGAGAGTTAGTTATGATAAGTTGTGTCATATCATGGTCATCATTGCAAATATATCCCTTACTCATCTCTCTCATTTGAAACATGTACTCTGAAACACTTGGAAGGTCGAAAGGAAGAGTGTTTCATATCCGCAAGTTCAAGTTGCTATGAAAGTTGGAATATGTTGCACAACTGAGGAACCTGTTGTGCATCTCAATAAATCATAAAGTTTGTGGAAATGTGTGCCTTGAAGCCTACATATCTCTATTTGGAAATTCAGTTGAGTATCATTGATCAACCCCTTGTTTGGTTGTCTCTCTCAAAGAACCATAATCACAGGTGCTGCAAAAGTTGTTGCAAATCTGCTAACAAATTGAGATAGTGTTTTGGAGGCCTTCTTTCAGTTTTTGGGTTTTTCAGACGTTCATAACCTTCTCAGGGACATTCCAAGATGACCCATCAATTTCATTTTGTCAGAGATAGACTGCAAATATACAGAACTTGGAATGTTGCACAAGTTGTTGCAAAACTGTCAGAAGCATTAGGGTTTTTGATGTGAAGTTGGACATTTTTCATTTTTGGTCAAAGGATGATGGAATGGGGTATATAGCATGGTCATTATAGTGTTAGCATCATCATCAGTGGGTGCATCTTGTCTACAAACATCCTTGACCACTTAAACTATAAAAAGAAGATGGTGTTGTGCTTCTGAGACAAGCGTTGCGTTTTTGGCTACAGGAGGATTTGTCCAAGTTGGGGGCTTTGTGTGATGAAAGAAAGCTTCTAAGGAGTAATTTTACCATGTCCATACCTTTTCACACGTGTTGAAGTCATAAAGCAACTAGGAGAGTGACCGGAGCTACTTCAACCATGGGTTGTTGTGCTTTTACCAAGGCAACCAATTTTGATGAAGAAATCATAGTTTTTGGCATTTGTTCCATGAATGAAGACATGAAGTGGTTCTTTTGAATGTTAAGATCCTCTCCAAGACATTTGACTCAATCAGAAGGTCATTGTTTGGTCAATTCATGTGGATGAAGGTTTGTTTCACAACTGCACTACGCTTTTGCTCCAATAAGAAGGTTTGGGGTTTGAAGGATTGCATTTGGCCTAGGAGCATTTTCACAGGTTTAAAACGTTGAGAGGTTCATTCCATGTCGACCTAGTACCCTCAGCGTGTCAAATGATGGCTGGAGGTAGTGTAAGCTTGGAGCGTTGCGCTTCCACATAGTCATCATATTTTCACCATACCTCTTAAACCATATGCCCTTTTTCCATGAAATTTGTACAGGAAATGTATGGAGGTAAGATGAACAAACACACTTAATTTAAGATTAAAATTCTTCATGGTGTTTGAGAACTGAGCCATCATAATCTACAACCATTTTTGGATTTTCTCGAGATCTATGAATCAGATTTGGCTCAAATTTGTTGTGGATTAGGGTTATGATAACTTGTTGTCAAAAAATAAGCTCAATCTAGCTTACCGTTTAGAATATATGTGAAAAATACAGTCGTTGCGCTTTGGCGCTGCATTTTTGCTACAGGGGAGGCATTGCGTTTCCAGACAATCATCTTTTTAACTGAGTTACCCAAGTCAAAATCTTATGTAACTTGTTTTTTTGGTCTTAGTAATTGTAATAAAGCATCTAATAACTCATAGGCTTGATTTGGGCTGAGGAATTAATGAAAAATGCTTCAAAAATATTTGGTTAAGCAGTCCCTAGTCTTTAGCAGTTAGTTCTATTTTCAATGCAGAAGTTAGAAACAACATTCCTAATGAGGAATTCGCCCACTAGAGGTGGTAAATGATGCATTTGAGTCTATTTTATGATGTGCATGTAATGAAAAAAACGGTTGGTCAGATTGGAGAGGAAAGAACATTGTGCATATTGTAGTTATTTTTTGAGTTTTAATGAAATTGGTGGATCAGAAGTACATGGTTAAATATCTTTAGATATTCATGTGATTCAACTCTCTTATGTGAGTGTTTCCTATTTTGTGTGTGTTATATTTATTCCTATGATGTTTAAATGAAAAACTTGTTTCAGAATTCATCTAGTTAATGGTTCTTTGTTGCATTCATTTAGACATTCCATATGTTTTTTCTGCCATAATCATTTTAATATCCATCCATTGTTTGATGCCTTGAAATGGTTATCTACTTTATTTATTTTTCTCACATCCGCAACTATTAATTGGCATAATAAAGTGTTTCTATCTTGCCTTTGAACAGCGTTTCCCAATTCACCGAGCATCCACCACGTCATTGATCTCAATTTTTACTAACTCCATGTCCAATGGGTTTTTCTCTACCCTGCCATCACACCTATAAACTCTATTATTTTCCAAAGATCTAGCCACTATTCTTCATTAAAACCGATCTTTAGTGATTAAGTAGAAAGATAGATCCCTCTCTAAAGTTGGAAGGGTTAGATTTCAACCTCTAAGTGGTTTTTGGTTACCTCTGGGTTTCCTTCCTACAGCCAAAGGAAATTACAGAGTGTTAACAAGAAACATCTCAACGATCTCCCCCTTTGTCATTGATGACAATACTCCTACCATTTCTCCCTTTCAATACTCTCTTCCCCTTTGACATCAAGGGAAAATCGGGTGCTCCCCCTAACACTTTGTCTCCCTTTTATTTTTCCCCCTATTTGAATTATCTCCTTTATTTCAATCATTGTAACCTTCTCGAGCTCCCCCTAGGCTTATGCTTCAAATCTTTATCTTTCTATTTTCATTTGGATTCATCTCAATCATGATATCATCATTTGAAGAACCATCCTCTACTCAACGTAATTTTTCAACTAGATGTATCTCAATTATGCAAAGATACAATCAAGTGCAGACACGAGAGGTTCTACTTGACAATGTGGACATAATCTTCGTGAAAATTTCAATCATATGGCTAAACATTTTTGAACAAATGTTCACGTTGCTCTAGCCCAAATCGAATATATTAAAAAACTCTAGCAAATGTGAGATAGCACTCCTGATGCCTTGCATCTGTCTCACCCACACCCAATTCTTCCACCAAATTGTTTATAAGTTCCCCACCAGAACCTTTGTTGAGAACCATATTTATTAGAATAGCCAACATTTTGGAGGCAAAGGCTATATAGGGTGCACTTACACTAGAACCGCATGTCTCCACGGCTCTTAAGACATCATCCAGTTCTAGAATCACATCATCATCAACATCATTTAATAACATTTTCTGAGGAAGAAGGTGTAAAATATGACTTGATTGAGCAAAAACAGGATCTGGAAAAAACTCTATTGATATTGAAAAAATTGTGCTCAGAATTGGTAGCCATATGTGCATGACATCCTAAAGAAAAACCTTGGGGTCCTTGTGTTGCAAATCTCGAGGATGGATTGTAAAATTCATGTATTTGATGACTTTATTTTGCATGCCACACCTTTCATTACTTTCAAGAGTGAATTAATACACTTGCCACAAAGGTTCAATACACAGACATAGGCTTTACCTTGCTCCTTGCAACCTTCTTCCCCACAATTATCGTTGTCTTTACTTATCTTATTAACCATATTAAGATAGTAATCATCCTTGGTAAGAATAACATCCAAATTGTTCAAAAGCAATGACTGTGTTTGAAACATCTTGTAAACTAAAAGAATAATCGAGATGCATTAGAATTTTTTATTATCTTGCTATCAATATGAAAATGTTGAGATGTTTGACAACAAAACAGGGCTTCTTGTTCCACAACACTTAATTCATCGGAATTCCTTGACATTGTCACAAATTTATATATATTCATATTTGTAGCCTAAAATAGGTACTAAACTCTTTGACATTTTACTGTAACAATTTCCCTTGCAGAATGTGTAGCTTCCATACTTGCTTCAACATTTGCATGAAAGTAAATACCTACAGTATCATAGAAATCTTCAATGCCTAAAGTCATTCGATGAAATTATTTCTGCATTTTAGTGGACATTTCAACTTCCCAATTTCTTGCACGAGGCCTCCCAATCAAATGATTCCCAATGTGTTGACCTCTAAATGTCTTCCTTCTAAGTGATTTTCCACCAAGATTTTTGCGCTTGGATGGAGATGTTTGAAATTCTCGAATAAATTCCTTGCCTTTTTGTTTCCCCTTTCCCAAACCAATAAGAGTATATTAATGTCTAAACTTTTACTAGTGCTAATTCAGAACAAAGTTCAATTACATCATCTATAATCAAATCACTCTAGCATTCTTCCACCATGGCAAGGTTGCATAGCAGTGATGAACTTCCTTAATTCAGATTTGGATCCTAAACAGACAAAGCTAATTCATAATTTTCTATGTTTGGCTCTACTTGTTTTCTCCTCCAAACTTTGGTGGAATTTTCTTGATGCCTAGTAGGAATATTCTCTTCTTTGACATTCTTAGGAGACCATATCATGTTACTTCTACAAACACGTGTTATGTGTCCAAATTGTGACATTTGTAGCATTTTGTATTCTACTTGAACAATGGAGAAAATGGATCATAATTTCTCTTATAGCCAATAGGTCCTCTTGCAAATCTATTTCTCGAAGACTAATAAGGACTTATTTTTTTATAATCACTCTTAGTATAGGGCCTATAATATCTTTCTTTATGCCTAAAAATTAGTACATGAAAAACAATGTCCAAAGAATATGGTTTGATACCTAGATGAGAAGACTTCCCTTGATGGTTTCCTGAAATTGCTTTGCCTTGGAGGAGGTTCAATCCTTGGTTGATTCTCATTGTTACTTGCATAGAGAGAAGATTCCTTGAAGACATCAGCATAACTTCTTGAAAAGGTAGCATTTGCAACAGTCTTCTAGATTTCGTTGTGATTTGGCTTTTAAAGGACAATGACTTTGCTTTCAGGATTTTCTTCAAATTTAACCTTTGGGAATTTGGGGCTTCTATCTTTTTTGCATGGAGATTCACTTGTATAACCAAGTCCCATTTTTTCAAATGGTGATCTCTGATGACTAAGAATTTCATCCAATAATTAAGAACTCTTCTGATTCTTGCAGAGTTTGTCAACTTCATTTCTCCATGATACAACTTCTTCTTCAATATCCTCAAAAGTCTGTTTTTTCTTCACCAACTATACCTTCATTACTTCGTCCATTCTCTTTTCTTCTTCTACTTGAGTTTTTAGGGATATGTATTCTTCTTCACGTCTCCTTTGTTTTTAACCAAATTCTACTTCAATCTTGTTATATTCCTTAGAGATTTCCTTAAGATGGCTTGTTAGAATTTCTTCTCCTTTTCTACTTCCTCTACATGGAGTCTTAGGAGGACAACTTCCTTTATACCATCAAGGTCATAATTCTTCTCTTAAAGTTATTCTCTTCATCAACTAGACCTTCATTACTTTGTCCATTCTCCTTTCTTCTTCTACTTGCATTTTTAGGGATATGTATTCTTCTTCATGTCTCCTTTGTTGTTAACCAAATTCTTCTTCAATCTTGTTATATTCCTTAGAGATTTCCTTAAGATGGCTTGTTAGAATTTCTTCTCTCTTTTCTACTTCCTCTACTTGGAGTCTTAGGAGGACAACTTCCTTTATACCATCAAGGTCATAATTCTTCTCTTAAAGTTATTTATTTTATTTTCTCAATCTATTTATTTATTTTAGAGCAACCACAAGATATGCTTCAACGTCTACTTCAGCCCCTACTTTAGAGTCTTCTTAGTAGCCTTTTAGTGTTTTCAATCTTTCCTTCATCTATCTTCTTTGAGTCTTGATCATTTTTGTGTTCTTGTTCCACATACTCTGGTTCTAGCTCAACAATGACAAGGATAGATTCCTTTACATAAATATTTTGTAGCTTTTCCCAAAAAAAAATTGCCTAAAAAACATCAACCCACCTTGACTTTTACATAATATGATAGACTACTCAAGATTGCTTTCATAGATTTTGTATTGTATTATTTTGACTCCTTTGTAGGTGTGCTTCTAGTAGCAACTGATTCCCATGCCTCACAACCAAGACTCATCAAATAGTGATTCATTTTGACTCTTCACAAACCATAGTTTGTTCCATCAAACAAAGGTGTTGGGAGATCCAAACTTTCTTCAACATCTTTGCAAGATTTTTGACAACATATCATTGAAGGGGACTTCCTTTGAACGCTTAGAGGACTTCTTTCTTGATTTTTCCATCTTCTCCTCCAGGATCTTCCTTCCATCAGTCAATTTGTGACTAAAGAAACTTGTTATGATACCAATTGTTGGAAGTACTGAGAGGGGGGACAAGGAGGGTGCATGAAACAATATTTCGTCAATTAACCAATTTTAAACAATCAACAAATCACAACATTAACTATCAGAGATTGAACACATAACACATAATATTGATAATTAGGAGAAAATATTTTCTTAATATGTAAAGAGTACAATCAAATTTATCAGCTCAAACTGGAACTTTCATAGGCACAAACCTAAGAACCAACTCAACAAAATCTATGGGCACCAACCCACAGGAGACACTAATCTCCTAGTTGGGCACAAACTCAGCCTCAAGTTGTTTCTTAGAACTACCATTAGCAACTTCTTGACTCTTTAGTGAATCTTCATCCACCATGCAATCCTTAGGTTTTCTACTTCAAGCCTGATCACAACCAATGTTCCACACTTGCCTTACCTTGATCTCTAGCTTTCATTTGCACCCATGATTCAATCAATCCATTGATTGACCATGCTCAACGTAGATATTCACTCCTCCACACAGCTTTACTTACACATAGGCCTCTTCCTTTCTTCATTGTTTTGGTTCACATGAATTCAAACATCTATTCCTCTAACAATGATATCTTGTTCCAAATCTCTAGCATTCTAAGCAGTAAAATCTTCCAATTCTAGGGTTTCATACCTTTTCTCTAGTTGTTTGAACATATTTAGAACTGACATCAACTATTTAAATGATGGAACACCCATCATATTGCTTAACTTGAATTCAAAGCTCAGAAAAAGAATCCCATGAAGAGGGTCGCCATAGCACTAACATATAGAATTATTTAAGATTGTTTGTTTTTTTCATAGCATACAGTGATATTGGAATTAAGTTGTGTTGATTTTTCTTACAATTGATACAAGTACTTTATTTCTGAACTATGGTAATTACTTATAAATAGATATTATAGTTATTTTATCTTCATCAAACAATCATACTTCATAAATTCAACTAATAATCATGAAAAAAAAAATAGATATCACAATGTGAGTGAGAGAGAGATATGTGAGTGATAAGTGTGTATCTAAAATGAAAAAGTTCAAGTGTATTTTATACCCAAGAGACATATCTCTTAAATTTAATCATGTCTCTTCATAAATTCAACTAATAATCACGAAAAGAAAGTAGATATCACAATGTGGGTGAGAGAGAGATGTATGAGTGATAAGTGTGTATCTAAAATAAAAAAGTTCAAGTGTATTTTATACCCAAGAGACATGTCTCTTAAATTTAATCACATCTCTTCGTAAATTAAACTCTAGTAAGTCTGCATATTTAAATTTTTACTCATATTTGTTAACGTGTTGAAGATCACGTAAATAATGGTGGGCAGTAACTCCTGGTAAATATATTTATTTACATCTTATTATTATTTTGTCTTTTATGCAAATACTTTTAAATTATGGTGGGTAGTAACTCATAGAAAATATGTTATTTACATGAGTATGAGTTATTTTCAATGATCTTAATTTTAAGTGATTTTGTTGATTTCATTTATTTTAATTTGTTTTCTTCTAATTTAAAATTTAATTTTCTTTCTTTTTTTCATAGTATTATACATACATCAAGGATTATGAAGACCGGTCATAGCTACATTTTTCAATGCTCCCTCTTAGCTAGGGAGGTATTCAAAATGACTATCCAAATGTTTTCTATATACATGAATTTTCTACAAGAAAGGTAAATCTCATCGACAACATTTTTATCTAGGTCAATACCCTTGACCTACATCGTCATCATCATCAATATGTACCACAACCTAGGTTAGTTCTCCTAACGGATGGTACTTACTCAACTAGTCACCATGATCCGGTGGGCGCCTCACCTCATGGTACTCTGACTAGTTCAGGGTTGCCACCTCCCCATGGTCAAATCCTAGGGAAACCTATGTCCCATATCCAAAGACCTCTCTCTAGGTTATGATGTTGAAGAGGCACCCACTCCACGAGTGTTCAAGCCTCAAATACCATTCCTTTTATGAATGTTCGTCCCTCATGTTATCTCACCAACAGTTTGATTCGTGTTCCTTTTGTCACCAATAGTCTAAGCCATACCCCTATTTTCGACCCATCAATAGTATGGATCAAGCTCCTGTTGATACCAATAGTGTGAGCCATGCCCCTATTGATGTCACATCAATGCTCCCTCTCACTGATAGAGGATTTATCCACTAGTCCAAGCTTGTCTTTGCAGTATACAATCTTCACCCGAGGCAAAATCTTTGTGAGAATGTCATTCATATGCTTATCAATGGAGATATTCTAGAGCCTCACTACTCCCTTCTATACCATATCACGAATGTAGTGGTAGTAGATCTCAATATGCTTTTTCTTATCTTGAAATAATGGATTACATGTCAGCTTCACGCAACTTTGATTATCACAGAACATCATAGTCAGTTCCAACATCTGTTCTAACAATCCAGAGAGTAGCTTCTGAAGCCATACTCCCTCACAACATGCCAAACAAGCTGCAATATACTTTTCTTCTACAATATTGAGTGCAACATAGGTTTGCTTCTTTCTCATCCAAGGTATCGTAGCATAACCCAAACTAAAACATACACCAGATGTACTCTTCTTGTCATCCACACTCCCTGCCCAATCAAAGTTTGTATATCCTTGCAATTATATCTCACCATTCGAAGCATATCTTAGACAGTAGTCAACAGCACCATGCAAATATCTCAATATATTCTCTATTGTAATCCAATGCTCATGTCTCAATTCCATCTCGAACTGGATCAAGGTGTTTACTGCAAAGAAAATATCTTGCTTGGTATTTACCAAATACATCAATGATCCAATCAACTTTTGGTGCATGGACAAATCCACCAAATCAGACTCATAATCTCTCAGCTTTCTCAGGTTCATCACCATAGGAGTTTTCATAGACTTGCACTTCATCATGCCAAACTTCTGAAGGATTTTGATGACATATTTTCCTTGTCCAAGAAGGATTTCACCAGGGTTCTGCTAGACTTCCAACCCCAAATAGTAATGCATCAAGCCAAGATCCTTCATGTCAAATTCAGAGACAACTCCCTTTTACACTGAGAAATAAGATTCTCTACATCAATCAGGAACAAATAATCAACATATAGTAGTAGTATCACTAGCTCACCTTTTACAACCTTGATATAAATATTTGGATCAGCAACACTTTTAGAGAAACCAAGTCTTGTCAGATATCCATCAATTCTAGAATACCAAGCTCTCAAAGCTTGTTTGAGTCCATACAAGGCCTTCTTTAATCTACACACGTGAGATTCTCTATCATGAACCTCAAAACCTTGGGGTTGCTCTAGGTACACCTCTTCCTCAATCACACCATTAAGGAAAGTGGTCTTCACATCCATTTGATGTAGCTTCCATCCCATAAATGAAGCAATAGAGATAAGAGATCTAATCGTGGTGTGCCTGGAAACTAGTGCAAATAATTCATCATAGTCTTCTCCCTCTTTTTGGGAGAATCCTCTAGCCATGAATATTGCATTGTATTTTTCAATGCTCCCACTTGTTGCATGTTTAATCTTGTAAATCCACTTTGAGGTTACCACAAACTTTCCTTTAGGTCTTGGAACAATTTCCCAAACATCATTCTTCATAATATATTGGTATTCCTCCATCATTTCACCCTTCCACACTTGTGAAGTAGTTGCTTCCTCGAAGTTGGAAGGTTCAGATTCAATCAGCTTAGTCATTAAAGCTGCATAACCAAAATTCCTCTTAGGTCTCTTATATTTCCTAAAGGTGCCATGTGGAATCGCATGTCCTTCTACATCTTGCAAATTAGATTTTAGCCAAGATGGTATTTTTCTATTTTCAAGAACAACCATAGGATCCAATGGTTCACAAGGTCCTTCTATCATATCTTCATGATATTCAGGATGAAAATATGATGAGGGAGGATCTATAACCTCTTCTTTAGGATCCACATGCTTCTTCTCTTCATCTTCAGTGTTCGAGTGCTCTTCTCTGGATTTCCAATAAGTTACATGTCCATCAAAAGTCACATATCTTCTTAATTCCGCCTATTGTTGCCCTAGAACATAGATCCTATGGGCTTTTTATGATTCATTGTACCCAAAAAATATTCCCTTCTTACCATAATGCTCTAAATTGTTTCTCTTATCCTTGGGTACATGTATGAACATTGGAAAACCAAAGATTCTCATACGATCAACCTGTGGTTTTTGACTTGTGAATACTTCTTTGAGAGTCTTATCTTCAAGAAGCCTATGAGGACTTCTATTCAGGATGTAGACAGTTGTCTTGGAAGCCTCTCCCAAAAAAACATTGGTACATCTTAATCATGTATCATTGCCTTCATGGACTCTTCAATAGATGTGTGCTTTCTTTCGGTTACTCCATTATGTTGAGGATTATAGGGTAATATCAACTCCCTCTTAATCCCAACTTCCTTACAAAAGGAAATGAGTTCCTTGGAGGTGTATTCTCCTCCATTATATGATCCCAGGATCTTGATTCTCTTCCTTGTCTAGTTCTCCACTTTATTTTTGAATTCTTGGAACATTATGAAAACTTTGTCTTATGACTTCTTCAGATAGATCCACGTCTTGCAAGAGAACTCATCAAGAAAGGATATATAGTATAGAGTGACTCCAAGGGATTTCATTGGCATGGGACCACACACATTGGAGTGGAATAGATCCAAAATTTCAATGGACCTATGTTCACTGCTTGGAAAGGGTTTCTTTACATTCATTCCAAGCACATCCCTTACACACATTTATGATCTATCTGCAAATATGGTACACCTAAAACAATCTGCTTCAAAGCTGGAAAGGATCTATAATGAAGATGTGCATATCTCATATTCCATAGCTCACTAGGGTTAATATCATTATGTACTAAAGCTTTGGAAGGTTGACCCAGGTGTCTATACAACCTTCCTTTGTGAATCACAATAACCATAGCAAAGATTATACTAGAGCCCTTGTCCCACACAATGACTTTCCCATCAATGAAGGCCACTTTATCTCCTCTATCTTCTAAACATGAAATTGAAACCAAATTCTTTTTCAAACCTGGAACATAGAGTATGTTGCTCAAGTGAACGTTTTCACTTGTTTCCATCTCAATGGATGTTGTCCCAATTCCTTTGACTGCATAGTTTTTGTTGTCTCCAAGCTCTACCTTTTGTGTCAATCTTCTTTCCATAAAAATTGTAAGATGATCACGGTCCACTTTCATATGTCTTGAAGCTCCACTATCAATCAACCATATATTGTTTTCATTTATAAGAATTCATGTAAGTGTGGAATAGTAGAAGTGATATTTATCTCCTTCAACTTTGGATCTCTTGGATTGCTCATCAAATTTTGCCATGGTAGCATGATGATTTCCTCTCTTCTTCCTATCATTGAACCTTTCAGGACATTGGGCTTTGAAGATCCAAATATGTTGCAATGAAAGCATTGAATTTGAGACACATGTTTCTTCCTTTAAGGATTGGTTCTGTTGTCGAAACCCTTTTTCGTCTTCTGAAAACTAGACTTCTTTCTTCCTCCAATTTTCATGGAATGAGTTGTATAGGGTTGAGAATATTCTTCCTCTTTTAGATTTATTTCTCTATATACAAGTCTTGATTCTTCTTGGGCCCAAGTTTCCCATATTCCTTCCAAACTTGGAGCTTCCTTTTGGCTACTTATAACTGTTGCAAATGAATCCCATGAACGTGGTAGTCCATTAAGTGTTGAAGTCACAAGTTCTTTATCAAAGACAATTTCATCAATAGCTTGTAGTTGATCTCTCAGTTGAGAAACCATCACAAAGAATGAAGCCATTGTATCGTTCTTTGTCATTCTTATATCACGAAGTTCATTTCTCAAGCTCATGACTTGGCCAATATTGTTGATAGTATATAATTTATTTAGGGCATCATACATCTTCTTTGAAGTGTCAAGCTTTGAGATGTATGGAATAAGATGGTCCTTGATGGAGTCCACAAT
Source organism: Pinus tabuliformis (assembly GCA_031772625.1). NCBI lineage: Eukaryota > Viridiplantae > Streptophyta > Pinopsida > Pinales > Pinaceae > Pinus > Pinus tabuliformis. Next base: position 139,093,360 of record CM062820.1, read on the forward strand.
AATTCTCATGGTGATGATGTCATATTTCTTGTACTTCTTCTTTCCAACTTCATATGTAGGTTAAGTCACTTTCCCTTGCACAACTTCCGAAAGACCACCTTTTGCAAGAATTATGGCAATTCGTGTTTTCCAAGCACTAAATTTAGTGGCCCCCTCTAACGTGTTCTATGATTTCATAATAGAGACCATGGATGCAACTTGAATATAGATCTAAGGTTTCTTCAAGGTGATCTCAAGGTATGGTTTTTCAAGGAGTGATCTATGTGCTCCTTCCTTTACCAAAGATCTGATATCATGTTGATTTTTTTGTACAATCGATACAAGTGCTTTATTTCTGAACTATGATAATTACTTATGGATATATATTAGTTCTTTTATCTTCGTCAAGAAATCTCACTTCAGAAATTCAACTAATAACCATGAAAAAAAAGTAAACACCATCCTAGAAGCGCTAAATTTAGTGGCTCCCTCTAACGTGTTCTATGATTTCATAATAGAGGCCATGGATGCAACTTGAATATAGATCTAAGGTTTCTTCAAGGTGATCTCAAGGTAGGGTTTTTCAAGGAGTGATCTATGTGCTCTTTCCTTTACCAAAGATCTGATACCATGTTGATTTTTCAGTACAATCGATACAAGTATTTTATTTCTGAACTATGATAATTACTTGTGGATATATATTAGTTCTTTTATCTTCGTCAAGAAATCACACTTCAGAAACTCAACTAATAACCATGAAAAGAAAGTAAATACCATCCTAGATCCATCTTAACCCCAGATCTATCAAGCGTCGAGAGGGATCAAATCTCTCGAGGTGAAAACCTCTTTTTTGAGTGCAAAATTTGAGGAAACATTTGCACCTCGAGGGATTTGATCTCTCTCAACGCTTGATAGATCTAGGGTTAAGATGGATCTAGGTTGGTTTCAGTCATGTGCGGTCATACAACATTTGTTGAATGTCTAATTATTTTGATCATTTTAAATATGTTAAATATCTCTAATATTAATTTGGGCAATATAATTTTAAATTTGCTTAGTTACCTAAGTTTGTTGAGATGAGAGAGATTGTTAGTAACTTGAATGATGAATTAAAAATTTTGAGTGCAAAGTGACAATGTAACAACAAATATATAGATAGGTAAGGAGAGAGTGTGTGTATGTTTGGGGGGAGAGATAGAGAGATAAAGAAGGAGAGACAATGGGAGATAGAGATATAGATGGAGGGGGCAGAGATTTTGCTTACACTGAAATCAATGCACACTATAATCTAATTACTTTGAAATTAATGTATGTCATACATCTAGTTGCATCAAATCAGAAATCAACATCTAGACTGAAATCAATGCATCTAGTGCAAGCAAAAAAATAGGATTAGTAACAAGCATCTACACTAAAATCAATGCATCTAGTGCAAGCAATTAAATGGGATTAAAAATCAATATCTACACTGAAACCAATGCATCTAGTGCAAGCAATCAAATAGGAGTAGAAATCAACATATACACTGAAATAAATGCATCTAGTGTAAGGTATTAAATAGGATTAGAAATCAACATCTACACTTAAATCAATGCATCTAGTGCAAGTGATCAAATAGGATTAGAAATCAATGTCTACATTGAAACCAATGCATCCAATGTAAGCAATCAAATAGGAGTAGAAATCAACATCTACATTGAAATCAATGCATCTAGTGTAAGGTATTAAATAGGATTAGAAATTGACATCTACACTGAAATCAATGTATCTATTGCAAGTGATCAAAGAGAATTAGAAATCAACAACTACACTGAAATCAATACATCTATTTTAGTGAAAAACCAAAATATTCATGACCTAGATCTAACTTTTATGTCTATATTTGTCTATGCGTCTCTTTCTTCTTCCCTCTCTCTCCACCTTCCATTTTTTGTCTATCTCCCTCCCTCTCTCCTCTCTCCCCCTCCCTCTCTCCCCTCTCTCTCTCTCTCTCTGGCTCTCCCTCCCTTTCCCTACCTTTCTCTTCTTCCCTCTCTCTCCTTGCCATCTATATCTATACCTCCCTCCATCTCTCCTTATTTTTCTCTCTATCTCAACCCTCTAAACACATGTCATGCTCTCTCTCTCTATCTTCTTCCCTCTTGCCCCCTCCATCTATATCTTTGTCTCCCTTTGCCTCTTATTCTTTATCTCTCTATATTAGCCCGCAAACATACACTCTCTCTCTCTCCCTCTCCCATTGTATTTATCTATCATTGTCTCTCTATCTCAGCCCCGAAACAAACACTCTCTCTCTCTCTCTCTCTCTTGCCCCCTCCATCTATATCTCTATCTCCCTCTGTATATTCTTCTTTATCTCTCTATATCAGCCCGCAAACACACACACTCTCTCTCCATATATATCTATCTCTTCCTCTTCTCTCTCTCTCTCTACCCCCTCCATCTATATCTCTATCTCCCATTGTGTTTATCTGTCATTGTCTCTCTATATCAGCCCCCAAACAAACACACACTCTCTCTCTCTATCTCTCTCCATATCTATATCTCTTCCTCCCTCCCTCTCTTTGCCTCTCTCTTCTGCCCTCTCTCCCTCTCCATCTACATCTCTATCTCCCCTTATCTCTCCGTCTCACCCCTAAAACATACACACGCTCTCTCCATGTATATCTATATCTATCTTCCTCCCTCTCTCTCACTCCTTCTCCCTCTTTCTCTCTTCCCTCTTGCTCTCCTCTCTCCATCACCATTTATCCCTTGTCACTCCCTCTCCCTCTCCAACTCTTTCTCTATGTCTTTCTTCCCCTTCCAACACTCCATCTCTCTCTCGCCCTCTCTCTCAAATCCTCCCTCTCTCCCTTTCTCTCCCACCTCCCTCTGTCTCCCCCCCATCGCACTCTCGCTTTCTCTCCACCCTCCAACTCTATCACTATCTCCTTCTCTCTCCCCCCCTCTCCCCTCTCCATAGCTATGTCTTCCTATCTCTATCCTCTCCTTTTCTCTCTCTTCCCTCATCTCCTCTCTCCCCCATTCCATCTTCATCTCCCCCTTATCACTCCCTCTCCCTCTCCACCTCTATCTCTCAATGTCTTTGTTCCTACCTCCCTCTCTTTCCCCCTCCAAATCCATCTCTCTCTTCCTCCCTCTCCCCCTCTCCTCCTCTCTCTCTTCCCCTTTCTCCCTCCTCTCTCCTTGTCTCTCCCACCTCTGTGTCTCTCTCCCTCACTCTATTCCTCCTCCATCTCACTTTCTCTCTTAAGGAACTATCTAAAAAAAACATAATTTGTTGTAAAAAATTAAACCTATATCATGTCTAAGAGAATACAATAATAAAAAACTTAAAAGAATCATGCATTATCTTTCTTCTATCATTGTTAGTCACTTTGCTTTCTCTATGCACTTGGATCCTTTGTTAAGATGCATCTATCTTGGTTCTTTATAATATTATTTATATTATAAATTTCACATATGTATATATAAAACCATTCTCATTTTTAATTTATTAAAACCTCGATTTAATCTCTATGGGAATATTTTTAGTAGTCATGAGGATGGAGGGTTTAGATATACCTCAAAAGTAATTATAACCTTTTTGCTTTTAGATTTAATTAAAAAATGTTATAAAATTAAATTAAAATAAATATTTGTAAAATATTTTTATTTTGAAATAAGTGATAGTTTTTGGGCATGTTGTATTGATAAGCCATGATACTGGTCCATGGTATTGTAACAGAAAAATTTGAAAAACCTACATCCATAATATGATAATCAAAAGCCTAGATGGCCCATGGTATTGATAAACCTTGCTATTAGCCCACGGTCTTATGATTTTCTTCCCTCCTCTCCCTCTCTCCCTCCCTCTCTCTATCTTTATTTTCTGGGTATTGGCATGATACTCTAAAAAAAGCTTATTTAGAAGTTAATAATATCCATGGTAAATATTCATAATTAAAAATCTTGTCATATTGTAAATATTAAGTTTTTATCGGCTTATTAATTAAATTTATAGATGCCTATGGAATCATTATTTTAATTTCTATGGTAAAATAGATGTTAATTTATAATTACTATTTATATGTTGTCTATTTTAATATGATATGTACATTATATTTTCTTTTATCTAAAAAATTGTTCCTAAATTTATTAATAAAAAACAAAATTACAATATTAAAATTTAAAAAAATATCTAACATCTCACATTTAGTAAAAAACAAAATTACAATATTAAAATTTAAAAAAATATCTAACATCTCACATTTAATAAAAAACAAAATTACAATATTAAAATTGAAAAAAATATCTAACATCTCCCATTTCAAATCTAACGTCTACTACCTAACATAAATTACAATATTAAAATTTTAAAAAATATCTAGCATCTCACATACATTTCACATCTAACGTCTACCTCGGTAACATAACATAACATCTACATCTCTCTCACACCCAATCACAATGTTTGTCAAAGAGAGATATGTGAGTAATAAGTGTATATGTAAAATGAAAGTGTATTTTATACCTAAGAAACATATCTTTTAAATTAAAGCATGTCTCTTTGTAAATTAGTCATCTTTGTTAAAGTGTTGAAGATCACATAAATAATGATGTGCAGTAACTCTTAGTAAGTATATTTATTTACATCAATTTTACTTGAAGTATTGCAGATCAAGTAAATAATGATGGGCAGTGACTCTTGATAAGTATATTTATTTACATCTTGTTCATATTTGTCTTCTTGCAAATATTTGCTTAAATTATGGTGGATGGTAAGTAAATATTTTATTTACCTGAGTATGAGCTATTTTCAAAAATTTTAATTTTATATGATGATGGTGGTGGTGGTGGTGGTTAACGTCCACTGAGACCAAATTGGTCTATCGGACCTATAATTTTCTATCTGGCTCCTCGTCTTTCTTAGCGAAATTGGTGTTGTAGCTTTCTTTTTTTTCTCTACAATCTTCCAACTTCCTTTATCTTGCATCCCCTTCATCTCTTCTGGTTCTTGGGACATTGGTGTCTTAGCTTTGTGATCTATTGTGTTCGTCCTTTTGAAGATAATCAGAGAAGAAGTTTGGTCTAGGAGCTCTGCTTTGTTGTTAAATGAAGATTTATTTTGTGCGGTCGAATCCTCATAATTGTTGATTTGTTGGGCGGGGCTTTCTCCCTGCCTGTCTTGAAAGTTGTTTCTTTCCTGCCTGATTTCTTGTGATTCAGAGTTTTTTCTAGAGTATTCTTCTTTGATGACAGTGTAGTGTTCTTTTTGTGCTCCTTCCCACCATGTAGATCTGTGGTGGTTGTTTCTAGCAGAATTTTTCTGGGAGGCTTTTGGGCAATTTTTGGCTAGATGCCCTGTCTCAAAGCAGGATCGACATCTGAAGATGACACTTTCGTAATCAAGTTTCTGGTTCCACACATAGTTTTTACTTGTTAGGTTTATTTCAGCTGGGAATCCGGCGCTGAAATCCATTTCCACACAGATGCGTGCATAGGTGGTTCTGGCATATTCCTCTGTTTCTGGGCACCTGCAGTAAAATTTCCCAATTGCATTTCCAATGGCTTTTAGCGATGAGAGATTCCAGAGATACAAAGGTAGGCTTGGCAATCTCACCCAAACTGGCGCTGAGGTTATGACAGCTATAAAGGGATCGAATGACGGGTTCCATGGCTTCATGAATAGGCCTGATTTTTCCCAAAACCAAGGGCTGGAATCTAGAATACATTGTCTGCTTTCAGGATTTTCAAAATCTATAAAGAAACTCCTAGCACAGGGGTAAATATTAATTTCATCAAAAATGACAGGTTTCCTTACCTCCGAGATCTAGTTGTGGAGAGCTGTCAGCCGCGGCCAAAAACCATTGAACCGGCAAATTAGGGCACTTTTGGAAAACTTCAAAGCCTCATCGAGTGAGGCCTGGACCACCTGGGCAGTGGGAATTGGGGCTTCACTGACGATATGGGCAGGAGCTTGCCCTCCAGAAGCGGTTGAGCCAGCAGCAATTTTCGCGAAGCTGGGAGCCATATTTTACTTGCCCGTAAAACCCAGCCGCAGAGAAATAAAGCAGAAGATAAGATTAGATCTAGATCTAGCCGCAAAAGATTAAATCTGGAACCTAGCCACCTAGATCTAGATCTAGCCACAGAACATTGGATCTAGAATCCGAAATGTGCAAACAAACTTATTCACTCAAAATTTTCAGATGTCGGTGACTAACCAGATCTCACCTAAACAGCGAGTGTGGATCAGATCGCCACATCCACTATAAATAAATAAGATCGCCACAAATCCCTCTCACAACCATCCAATTCTCGATCCTTATTGTATCACAATGGCCGCGAACAAGGCATGGAGCGCGCAGTCATCTGCGTTTGCATTTGGGCGTGCATGGGGGTTTTCCTCCACCAACCAGCTTCCGCTGCAATGGACTGCAACACCGTCACTCAGCAAATCACATCCTGCGCCACATATCTCACCCAGGGAATGCTAGTGCCACAAGAAGACAACTCTTGCTGCTAGGACGTTCAAAGTGCAGTAAGTTTTGTTAATTTCATTCTTTTAATTTTCTTTTTTATAATTTAAATTTAATTTTATTTCCTATTTTTACATAATAAAAAATAAACAATAAATAAATAATTGAAGACCGGCCATAGCTACATTTTTCGACAAATTGATTCTACAAAAATATCTTGAATAATAGATAATTCTACTCAAATGAACTTGTCATTTAGATAATAAGCCGCAACTACAGTGTTATCTCGAATTGTACAGCGTTGATTTAATTGGTCGAAACGTCAGAGCTTAACCTTTTATGTTCTCCAACTTTTAGGTGACTTTAACAACCAATTACAAGAGTTTTTTTTTTAATTACGCCTCTGCGGTTACATGCGTCACTGATTTATTCATACAACGAATTACTCCTCAAGTGGCTCGGATTCCTTATGTTCAACAAACTTAACTCATCTTTGAAAATCACAAACCATCAGTGCATCTTTCCAGCCATTATTATTTTCATTACAGGGTCTATGCTTCCAGATCAGTGCGGGGAACTGAAGCCTTGAGTGTGAGTCGTTTCGTTCAGTTCAGTTCCGTTCAGTGAGCCGTGAGAGTGAGCAGAAAAAAACTGTGAGTTTCGTTCAGTGAGCTGTGAGCGTGAGCAGAATAACATGAGGGTTGATTACCATTGCAGTGAGCCGGAAGGTGAATTGATTACCAGTGCAGTGAGTCGTTGATTCCCAAGCTTATGCATTCAACAATTTTTGTTGGAGAAATTTAAAATTTGTTGTTTCAAGCACCAGAGAATCGAATCAGCGAGAAATGCATTCAAACATGACAACGAGACAAGAAATTTCAAAACCTATGGAAAGAAATAATCTAGGACAAGTGAAATTGCCTCATCCGCCAAAGTTGGGAAATGAGTTTGGGTCAATGCCAAACAATATCGGGCATTTTAAAACAAAGACTAGCCTATCTAAAATGGGAGCAAACAAGGAAAAACAGTCTGAAAAGTACTCAAGCCTTTCGCGATAAGCATTCAAACAAGTCCCCCCTGCAAGCATGTGGCAACAAACAGCCCAGAAGAAAAGTCATTGACGATTTTGCCTTCTATAGTCCCACATCTACACCTCTCACCTAGTCATCTAATCTTTATGTGAAATAATTGTTAAATGCAAAACAGAGGATGGAGGTTTTAGAAGCTAAAGCGCAGGAAAGGGATCATAAAATTCATATAATAACAATAGAAAACAATGCTTTAGCAGAAAGCAATAAAGTTTTGAAAGAACAAATGGCATTGCTACAGGAAGCTCTCTTGAAAATCTGTAGTGGAAAGTACAGAGGTGGTGAATGTAAAACCATCCAAGGATAAAGGGAAAGTGGTTGCCTAAACAGACAACCATGAAGAGAAAACAAGAGAAAAAAAGAAAAGAGACTCCACAAAAGTTTCCAAAACTTGGGCTCAAGTTATTAGCAATTCTGCTAATACGGAAAGAGAAACAAACATTCGGGTTGCCAACGTGCAAGATAGAGAAAGCATGGAAACACAAAATAAAGCAGTAAACATAATTATTAAAGTGGTGAAAGACTATGGGAAAAATGAATGTACTTTTAACCTTGCAAGGGACTTCTTGAAAAACAAGTTGCTATGGCAAGGACAAATATGCCAAGCATGGAGGGTGGATAAGTTTAACGGTGAGAGAGTCAGGGCCATAAAAGTCATCATGTCTAGCTTGTGTGATAAATATATCATTTTAAGAAAGAAGCATCTCTTGAGGGGTTCTCACTTTTTCTAGAAGAAGATTTAACTATAAGACAACAAGAGGAAATGTCAAAGGTTAGGGAAGCAAGAGATGAAGGCAAGAGAGCATGAATTTATAAAGTTGTGATAGCGTGATTTGGACCTCCTTCGAAAACATAGCAACAAGATGGTAATAAAGAAGAGGCAACAAATTCTTCAACAGGAAATCAAAAAGCACGGTCAGTATGGGAAAGCAGGGACAAAGACTCAACTGTGAGTCTTGCGTGTCAAAATAAATAGCAATCAAGTCATACCCAGGTTTCCTTAAGTTTAGTTTGTTGGAATTGAAAAGGTTACGCATGGAGACAAGGGCATGGGTTCGGGCCTATTGCAAAGGATAGAGACATAATTTGCCTCATAGAAACACATGAACATGAAGGGTGCAAGTCACCTTTGTTTGAAGGATATTGGAAGATAGCAGTGTGGAACAAGGCAGCAACGAATGCAAAAGGACACATGGGTATCATGGTATTAGTGAAGGAAAAAGAAGGTCGACTTATTCAATTAGAAAAAGAAGACTCAAATAAACAATTAATTTGGTTTAAAATATCAAAAAATAGAAATTACATCAGAATTGCAGCATGTTATTTTGCGCCGCAAGTTTCAAAAATCTAGAAAAGCAGATATTGCAACATATTCTCAGCTATGTGAAGTCCTTATAGTGGGTGATTTCAATGTCAAGACTGCAAGTGAGCAAGCTAGCATTCTTTGTTGTAAAGAAGATTGCGGCCCTATTTGGCTTATAAAATAGAGTAATCATCAATGGAAAAGAATTTCATAGGACAAGGGTTGCAATCTCTTTGATGAACAATTGTTTAATCTACGTGGGGCCTTCGATTTAGTCATTTGTAATGATTTGACTAGATGTGCAAAGTTTGGTAATTTCACTTGCAATATTTACAATGGAGCAAATGTAGTAGATTATGTATTTTGCTTGCATGGTTTGTGAGAGAAAATGGAGGAAGTTTTGATTGAAAATTAGCTTTGAGACTTAAAATCATATTACAAGCCAATTTATTTAAGTTTCTCTTGGACTGGAAAAAAGCAATTAAAGTCAAAAACTCAGTGTGTTCAACAAAATCTCCCAAAGGGCAGAATTCTTTTGACTCAAAAGAATTGTAATACTTCAAAATGACGCTAGAGAGGCTCTTCAAGAAGGAGAAAATCCCAATTCACGGCCTTCATAGTCACAAATTAACACATTTAATTCAAAGCGCACTTGCAGAGTGTAAAAGAGAAAAAATTAAGAAGTCTGAATCTAAAAAAGCAAGGAGAATGTGGAAAGAGTCAAACAAGGATAACATAAAGCTCAAAGCTTACAGCAGATATTAAGAAAGAAAAAAGTTGATTTCATGGTTTCAAAGAGGGAAGAACTAATATTCCATGGGAAAAATAACCCGAAATTATTTTGGAAGGAGCTTCAACAGAGAAATATGCAAACTGAAAATAGTATTACATCTTCTAAATGGTTTGACTATGAAAAACAACTCTATAAGCAGGGTACCAAGGTTCACTGTCCTCCCTTGGTCAACATTGATACTGAACTCTTCACAGTGCATGAGGTAAAGATGGGTACCAAGAAGTTGGGTGTTGGAAAAGCAAAAGACTTCGCTGAACTCCAAGAAGAGTACCTAAAGTGGGGCTTAAAAATTCTTACACCTCACATTGCAAAAAATTTCAACAACATCATACAACAGGGGTTCCCCAAAGATTCGACAACTAATCTAGCAATACCTCTTTTCAAGAGTGGTGACGTCAATAATTCGCCCAATTATAGAACCATAATGATAAACCCCGTGTTTCCAAAGTTATTTGGAAGCATGCTAGAAAATTAAATCAACAAGTGGGAAGAAGAAAGAGATAAGTGTGTTGAAGGGCAAGCAGGTTTTAGACCTAAACATTCCACGATTGATCATTGTATAATTTTAAGGCACATCATTGAAAAAGTTTGGGAGAAAAAGGAAGAAGCCTTCTGTTGCTTTGTTGATTTCAGAAAAGTGTTTGACATGATTCCTAAGGATAAGTTGTGGCACAAAATGGAGGAACTTGGGGTTCCTAAACATTTGAGAGCAGTTGTGCATAGGCTGTATGAAGAGGCGAAAGTCAAAATTAGAACTTCAGCAGGCATTTCTGAAAGTTTTAAAAGCGATATCAGGGTCAAGCAAGGTTGCCCATTGTCTCCTACCCTATTTGGTTTATATATCGACAAACTTGATGAATGGCTAAATTCGCAAGGGGGTGATGGTATCCATTTGGGCAAGTTTGTTATAAGGCTTCTTTTGTATGCAGAGGACCTTATTATGATTACTAAATCTGCTCTTGATTTGCAAGAGCACTTACTATCCCTTGAGCATTTTTGTAGAAGGGTGGAGATGCAAGTCAATATTACCAAAATGAAAGTAGTGGTTTTCTCTAAAAACACAAAACCTAACCAACATAAGTTCTACTTTGAAGGCAACATTATGGAAGAAGTTGTGGATTACCAATATCTCGGAATTGACTTCGACAAAAATCTAAGTTGGGATGATTGTAGAAAGAAAAAAAACATTGAGGGGTTGGAAAGCAATTTATGCTTTTCAAAATAGGTGTAGAGAGGCAGAGTTATGGGACTGGAAAACCACTCAAACTCTTTTTGGGCTTCTAGTGATTCTCTATTGTTGTGAATTGTGGGTCAATAGTACATCTGACATGCAATGGAAACAAATTGAGAAAATTCAGAAGCGTTTGATTACAAACAAATTCAAAATTAAAAGTGAAGATCCTTATGCTATCTTGGTGAAATATGGGTTTCTCCTATTGAAGCAATTGCTATGGTGCGAATCATAAGGTATTTAAAAAAAATTGAGCAAATGGAAGAGGGCAGATGGCCTAAGGTTGTCTTTAATGACATATTGTGCAAAAGAAAGAAGACTTGGATGTAGCAAAATAACTATTGGTTTAGTAAATGGGGTATTTGTTTGAACACGTGTCCCATAAACAATAAAGAGATATAAAAAATTGTTATGAATAAGTTCCACAAGCGTATTTGAGATAAGGGGCTAGGGAGAAAGAAAAAGTACTATGTTGAAGTGTTTAATCCCACTCATAATTATCAACAAAAAGCATACATAGAGGCCAATATTTCTTAGAGAGCCAAAATTCTTATTACTCAGTTAAGGACTAATTCTCATCAACTTCGTTGTGAAACAAGGCGCTGGAAAAGGCCAAAAGAAGTGTGGGAGGAAAGAGTATGTATTTTTTGTTCTTCCGGAAAAGTGGAAACAGAAAAGCATTTCATTTTAGAATGTGAGGCCTTCAAAGACAAAAGAGATGGAAACTAGCTCTTGGGATAATCTATTTAACAAGGGGTTTGTCGAGAAACTGGGAGCGTTTATTGTGACACTTCACAGGAAAAGGGTTGAATACATCAACCAGATGAAGAAGTAATCTATCTCATAGGCTATCTTTAGCCTCGTGGACATTAAAATAATTTTCTTTCTTTCTTTATGTGTTTCCATCATCATTTATTGTGGAGCCGGCCTATGCATTTAGTTGGAGCCGACTTGCACATGTATTTTCAATATTTGTTCTAACTTTAAATTTGTCTTAAGGGTCGACCTTATAAGAGGTGCTAAATTTGTCTCTTCAAACCAGAAATGTGTCCATCTTTGTATGTTTGTGTCTTTGATTCAACTCTAACCACAAAGTAGTGTTTATTAGTAGAGGTTTCGAATCGGATGAGATATTAAATCTTTGGGGTGCCATTTTAGGTAATGAACTAAGTTGGTAGATCCTCGATGCAAGGTTTGAGAGAGTTCAAGCAAGCATAGCAATGTTTGTATAATAAAATGTTCGTATGTTCTTGCCTTCACCTTAATGTCGTGTAAGATAGAGAAATGATAGGTTGAATTCTTTGTACTGAGAAAATCCATATATGATTGGGTCAATTACGTTCTATCGAGTGATTCAATTCAAGCATCTCTTTGGAAAACCATTGGAATTATTGAGGAGTATTGCATGCAATGTTGTCCAACAAGTGAGATGATACTAAGTTATAAGGCGGATCCTAAAGGTATATTGTTAAATCATGGAATATAAAATCAATCAAGAACCGATTACATCCAAAACTTTCAGTCTAAAGCTAGTGCCTCTTACATCTCATTATCATTTAGAATCTCTATAGATAGGCAATCTGACAACCTCTCAACCATTTGATTTGACCATGGTTAGCCCTTGCTTTGACATCAATGACAACATCTCAATGCTCTCACCCTTTGTCATTGATGGCAATACCCTTGTCATTTCTACCTTTCAGTGTTCTCTCCCCCTTTGGCATCAAAGGCAAATGGTGTGCTCCCCCTGACACTATCTCTCCCTTTGATTGCATCTTTACAATACTTCTTGACATGTGCTCCCACTATCTGAATTATCTCCTTTATTTCTATCATTGTAACCTTTTGGAAATCCCCTTGGGCTTATGCTTCAAATCTTTACCTTTCTCTTATTATTTGGATTCATGTCAATCATGTTATCATCATTTGAAGAACCATCTTCTGCTCAACATCATTGTTCAACCATATGTATCTCAACTACACAAAGATACAATCAAGTGCAAGCATGAGAGATCCTACTTGACATTGTGGAGATTAATTTTTGTGGCAAATCTAATCAGATGGCTAAATATTTTTTAACAATTTTTAACGCTACTCTGGACCAAATCGAGTATATTTAAATCTCTAGCAAATACAAGAAAGCATTCTTGATGCCCTGCATCTATCTCACCCACTCCCAATTCTTCCACCAAATTGTTTAGAAGTTCCACACCAAAACCTTCGTTGAGAAGCATATTCACTGGAATAGCCAACATTTTGAACTCTAAGGCAATAGAGGGTGCAATTACACTAGAATCACATGTCTGCACATCGCTTCTGACATGATCTAGTTCTAGAAGTATATCATCAACAACATTTGTTAATACCTTTTTCCTAGGAAGAAGGCATGAAATACAACTTGATTGACCGAAAATGGGGTTTGGAAAAGACTCTATTGATATTAATAGAATTATGCTAGAAAGTGGTAGCCATCTGCTCATGATAGCTTGAAGAACAACCTTGGTGTCCTTATGTTGCAAATCTCGAGGGATTGCCAAATTCATGGATTTGATTACTTTCTTCTGCATGTCATGCCCTTCATTGCCTTCAAGAGCGGATTAATACACTTGCCACAAAGGTTCAAGTATAAATTCCATAGACATAGGCTTTACATTGCAATCTACATCCTTCTTCCCCGCAATCATCTTGGTCTTTACTTATTAACCATATTAATATAGTCATCATTCTTGATAGGAATAACATCCAAATTCTTCAAAAGCAGTGATTGTATTTAAAACATCTTGCAAACTAAAAAGATAATTCAGATGCATAAGCATTTTTGATTATCTCGCTATCAATAGAAAAATGCTAAGTTTGACAATGCAACAAGCTTACTTGTTCCTCAACTCTTAATGCCTCAGCATTCCTTGATGTTGTCATAGCTTTATATATTTTCATATTTGCAACCTGAAATAGGTATTGAGCTCTTTGATGTTTTACTGTAGTAATTTCCCTTGTAGCACATGCAGCTTCCATACTTGCTTCAACATTTGCATGAAAGTAAAGACCTACAATATCATAAGAACCTTCACTACCTAAAGTTAATCCATGAAATCATTGCTACATTTCTGTGCACATTCCAAATCCCCAATTTCTCGCACAAGGATTCCCGATGAAACATTTCCCGTTGTGTTGACCTCTAAATGTCTTCTCTCTAAGAAATTTTCCACTTTGCTTTATGCGCTTGGATGGAGATGTCTGAAATTCTCAGATCAATGTCTTTCTTTTATGTTTCCTCTTTCCCTACCAATAAGAGTATATTAATGTCAAAACTTTTACTGGTGCCAATTCAGAACAATGTTCAATTGCATCATCTACAATCAAATCACTCTAGCGTTCTTCCATCGTGGCAAGATTGCATTGTAGTGTTGAGGTTCCTTAATTCAGACTTGGATCCTGAACATACAAAGTTAATTCATGATTTTTTTTGTCTTTGGCTCTACTTGTTTTCTTCCCCAAACTTTGGTGGAAATTTTTGTGTCTAGTAGGAAAATTTTCTTTTTTCACTTGCTAAAGAGGCATATCATGTTGCTTCTGCAATCACGTGCTATGTGTCCATGATTGTGACATTTGTAGCATTATGTATTTTACTTGAACAATGGAGCAAATTAATCATAACTTCTATTGCACCCAGTTGGTCCTTGCAAATTGATTTATGTAAGACCGATAAAGACTTATTTTGCTATAATCACTATTGGTGTATGCCCTACAATCCAAAGAATTTGGTTTGATACCTGAATGAGAAGACTTCCTTTGATGGTTTCCTAAAATTGCTTTTCCTTGGACAAGGTTCAACCCTTGGATGATTCTCATTGTTACTTGCATAGAGAGAAGATTCCTTGAGGACATCTGCATAACTTCTTGAAGAGGTAGCACTTGTAACATTCTTCTAGCTTTCATTGTGATTTGGCTTTTGAAAGGCAATGACTTTGGTTTCAGGTTTCTCTTCAACTTTAACCTTTGGGGATTTGGGGCTTGCATATTTTTTGCATGGAGATTTACTTGTATAACCAAGTCCCCTTTTGTCAAATGATGGTCTCTGACAGCGAAGAATGTCATACACTGATTGAGAACTCTTCAGATTCTTGCATAGTTTGTCAACTTCATTTCTCAATGATACAATTTCTTCTTCAATCTCATCACGATCTTTCTGTTTTCTTCATCAACTGGATCTTCATTACTTTTTCATTCTCTTTGTTTCTTCTAGCTAAGTATTAGGGAGATGACTTATTCATGTCTCCTTTGTTGTTGACCTTGCTTCAAGCTTGTTATAATCCTTAGGTCTCTCCTTAAGATGGTTTGTTAGAATTTCTTCTCTTTTCTGCGTCCTCTACTTGTTGTCTTAGGACAACTTCTTCCTTTGTACCATCAAGGTCATGATTCTTCTCTTCAAGTTATTTATTTTCTTTTCTCAGTCTCTTTATTTCTTTTAGAGCAGCCACAAGCTCTGCTTCAAGGTCTATTTCAGCCTCTACTTTGTAGCATTCTTTGTAGTCTTCCATGTTTTTGGTGTTTTCAATTTTTCCTTCATCTATCTTCTTTGACTCTTCATCATTTTTGTGTTCTTATTCCACATACTCTTGTTCTGGCTCAGCAGTGACAGGGACAGATTCCTTTGCATAAAGCTTTTGTAGTTTTTCCCAAAGACTTTTGGCTGAAGAACATTGACCCACCTTGAATTTTATAGAATCCGATCGACTAAGAAATTCTAACAAGCCATCTTAAGAAACTCCAATACCTTATGTTCAACAGACTCAATTCACCTCTGAAATGGTCACACGCTAGATTATTTATATGTGTTTTCAGCATCATTATTAGGGAGCCGAGCTGTGCATTTGTTTTCAATATTTGTTCTAATAAAAGGGCTGAGCTTAGGAGAGGTGCCAAATTTGTCATGCCGAACAACAAACATGTCCATCTCTGCATGTCTGTCTCTGATTCAACTCTAACCACAAAGCAGTTTTTATTAGTAGAGTTTTCAAATTGGGTGAGATATTAAATCTTCAGTGGTGCCATTTTTGGTAATGGACTGAGCTGGGAAATCCTGGATGCAGGGTTTGAGAGAGTTCAAGCAAGCAGAGCAATGATTGTATGATAAAATATTTGTATCTTCCTGCTTTCGCCTCAATGTCATGTACGATAGAGAAATGACAGGTTGAAGTCTTTGTACTGAGAAAATTCATATAGGATTGGGTCAATTACATTCTATTGAGTGAATCAATTCAAGCATCTTTTTGGAAAACCATTGGCATTATTGAGTAGTGCATGCAATGTTGTCCAATGAGTGAGATGACACTAAAAGTTATAAGGTGCCAAAAGGTCTATTGCTAAATCATGGAATCTGAAATCAACCAAGAACAGGTTACATCTAGAGCCTTGGGTCTAAAGCTAGTGCCTCTTACATCTCACTATCATTTGGAATCTCTATAGATAGGCAATCTGACAACCTCTCAACCATCTGATTTTGACCATGGCTGGCCCTTGCTTTAACATCCATGACAACATCTCAACAATTTCCAGGTCCATGGCAGCTCAAAAGGTTGAGCATTGCACTGTTTCCAAGCGGGTTTTGAAGTATATACATAAACTTTGGAGTAACAACTTGTATGGACAAGGGAAGGATTTCCAGTTCACAGGGTACAGAAATTCCAATTGAGCATGTACCATTGATGACAACTATTACAACTTTTATGTTAGGACTCTCGGTACAAGGGATGCTTCTTCGGTTTAGTAAAAAGCAGCAAGCAATGGCACTTTCATCTTTCTGAACTAAATGACAAGGCATCAATTAATACGTGAGACACTGGTTGCATACAATATTAGCTGATTTGCATATAGAACAAACTAGTATAATTCTGTTTTATCATGATAACCAAATATACTTTGTTCTGATAACCAAAGTGTGTCGAAGTTCGCAAGAAATGCAATGTTTTACGAGCAGACAAATCATGTGGAGGCTCATTGTCATTAACTAAATCACATGTTTTTAGTTATTAGTTATGTAGTATTGGTCACCAAAAGATTGTCTCTCAGGAGACATTACCTTTGTATCTCTTTTCTTACATTGAGTATATGTATTATCTCTCTTCTCTATGTAATTCTGCGTACCTGTGAATGTCCATATTTTATTATGGATGTAACTCGTTTAAATTTAGAAACAACTAAAATCACTGTCAACTAAAGAATCAAACAGAGCATAAGTAGACAGAAGCATAATGGATTGTCGAATGGCCTCCTCAAAAAAATATCAGTAGTCCTAAGCTACATTTTTCCTACTCGCAGAGGTTCTCACAATACCTTAAGTTAATAGCCTCTTTCTAATGGGGCTCCCTTTCTATGAGTTATTAGTAGTAAAAGAAATTCTCTGAGCTGTGGTTTATTCATTAATTTCTCACATAACTGGGAATGGTGACTAAGAAATCTCCATTCAAATAGGCATGGCATTGTTGTGTACCCAACATCAATAGGTGGAAGTCACCCAATCGTGAAAAAACCATAGCAGACTTTGAACCCTTGAAACCCCCTTATTGAAGTCTACACATCATACATGAAATGTTTGAGAGCCAAATCATACATAAAAATCCTGTAATACACTTTATATGAACATAAAAGGCATCGTTAACCTTTATCTTTAAGATACTCGATTAAACCAAACAAGTGTTTTCACGAAGAGTGATGAATCTAGACCTATGGTGACCAAAGGCTATGTTAAGCCATTCATGCTATTTATCTAATAATCATAATAAGTTATATATTTTTGACTGGTTGGGTTCTATGCAAAGACCCTATACTCCAATTGTCATAGTCGAAAACTCTGAATTTTAAACACAATTATAGAAAGGACAAATTTATCACAATGGAAGTCAATATCATATACTTTGGATTTATGAGACAAAAAAATGTCAAAATGACGTTATTGCGATACATTCTAGAACATTTTTATAAATAGGTCCTTTAGGACTGAGATCAACTAGTAACAATTTCCAACACTAACAAACAGAAGTACTCCAGTAACAAAAGAATCGATTCGTTTGTCCCATCACAGAAATATTAGGATGTGATGCTCCCATAAGTTGCATTTCAATTTTCATAATTTCACCATTGAAAATCAATAGTTATCCAGGGACATGATAAGCTTTAACATAAGACTCGGCCATCTAATGCAGATAGTCTCATCTTCAGAAACTTTTAATTGGCATCTTGCTGCTTGATAAAAATCCACGATCAAAACCACTTGTCATATCTCAAGGGGAATATAAAAAGATACAAGAGATGAAGAACCAATCTGGCCAGTCTCTCTAGAATAGTATTGGATACATAGAGATCAATGGATTGAATCCTAGATTAAAAATTAGTTGATGCTAATAATTAGTCTATTCATATCCCACTGAGTTGTGCCCCACTAAGAAATTGTGTAAAAAGGCTTCAACCCTTCACTATCTGTCTCTATAAGTGCCTTCCAAGCCAGAAAAATTTATTGCCATTCTCCTTTTCTGTTTTAACCGGAATACCCACAAATGGAAAAAGAGGAGGGAAAAACAATCTACTAAACATTGGATAACAACTAGTCTAAGTTCAATCTTTTTGTCCAGATAAAACACTAAATATTTCATGGTCAAAAAGTTACAAGTCAACCTTTTCGGATTTTGAAGGCTTGGAACCAGACTTCCTTCCTTTATACCACTTCCTTATTTTGTTAGATATTCCATTAAGACTCCGCTTTGCACCAATAACTGCATGTTGAGTTTGATCTTTTATATGAGCAAATGAGGATTGGACTCTGTTAATTAAACTTTTCTTCCAATCACTTTCTACAGACACCACAGGCTTTTTAATGTTTCTCTGCACAGGAAATTTTATACTGATTAGTAATGAGAAAAATAACGCAGCATAACTATAGACTGTCCAGTAGCAAAAAGTTGCCAGCATATTATGCTTCAGAAGCACTTGGCAAACATATGCCAAGCATTAAATCCTCAGTAACTCACTAACATCCAAAACTAGCAATCAAATTTCCCATGAATATTGTACACACACACAAAAAAAAATATGCTATATCTAACAGTCCAGGGCTCTGCTCTTCACAGCAAGATAAAAATATTTTTCATACAACTTGTCAAAGTGCCTGCTTTGTAATCATAGTAATGCAAAGATTCCAACTGTCTGCACTTTGAACAACAATAATCCCTAATGAACAAAAGACCTACGTATTAATATTTGCTGTACTCATTAGCTGTTGAAAATTCCATTGATCAATCTGAGGGAGTGAACCATTCTGGGAAAAATCCCATATGATTTTAACAACTTATACACTAAGTTTGCAGTTTCTATGGGAAATTTAAGTTCTCAATCAAAGAATGAATTTGGCAATTCAACAATTCACGTCTAGAATGTTAACCAAAATATTAAACCACCATCATGTCAGCATGGGTCTTTATGTTAGAAGTTCAAAACAAATTTAGCTTTGCATGCAATAAGGGTCACCAGCAAATGAGTTTACTCTGTTATGCTGCTTTCTGATATATACGTTGTAGAAAAAAATTCCAGTAACTTACAAATTTCAATAATTAAGGGGCTGTAATATTGTAAACTGCAAACTAAGTCCAAGTTTAAGATATACAGTTCCAGTGGGCAATTCACGTCTAGAATGTTAACCAAAATATTAAACCACCATCATGTCAGCATGGGTATTTATGTTAGAAGTTTAAAACACATTTAGCTTTGCATGCAATAAGGGTCACCAGCAAATGAGTTTAAGCTGTTATGCAGATTTCTGATATATACGTTGTAGAAAAAAATTCCAGTAACTTACAAATTTCAATAAATATATATCTCGGCTTCTGACAACAAAACAAACTTGATATTAAAACCCAAAAAAAAAATATCCCATCACCACCCCAATAAGCCTTATTAGCATGCTCTCAATTGTTGTCGATCATCTGATCTGACATTCATTGCCCACTAGAACTGTATATCATAAACTTGGACTTAGTTTGCAGTTTACAATATTACAGCCACTTAATATATATGTTCTGTGTCGATGCCAAATACACTGTTGACCTAGACTAAAATATTCTCTGATGGTTTTATGTAAGAACATTCTGTAGTCATCTCTCTGGTTGATGTTCATAATATTCTAAAACATGGCTATAGCTGTCCATAGCTTTCAAGTCTATTCCATAGAATCCATGTATGCTAAGCTCTGACACCAAATACTTGGAAGATATGTCAAATATATTCACAGTCAATATTAATAATGCAAGTTGGTTGTTCCATCAGCAAATATAGAGTATTTTGGTCTTATAGAAACATTAGGGATAACATGTAGCTCAATAGAAAATTGAATCAAAACAACACCGTAAGACTAGGGCATATGATAGCTGGCCTCCTAGTTAAACTGTTGTTCCATGAAGAAGAAAGCTTCACTCCCCAAATGCCGGGGAGAAGTAGGGATCCAGAAACTGGATCTTCCAAGTGAAGCCTAATGACTAAGCCATTTTGGAGGAAGATTCAAGAAAAATACTTGACTATGGAGCAAAATTTTAGAGCTATGTACACGGACAATGCTCTAATATCAATTCTTCTTTCTAAGGCTCTTCACCCTAGAGGCTTTTGTTTATGGAATTTGACAATAAAAGAACAAAACTTGTTTGCAGAAAATGCCTTCTGGGTCAGTGGCAATGCCAAAACAGCAAGATTTTTGGATAATCAGTGGCAGGGTCATCAGGCTCTATCCAAAATTCCAAGTCTGGATAGGATATCTAGTCAGCTCATAGAAAAAGGATGAATTGGAGAAGAAACTTACTGAAATATAATTCAAATCAACAGCCAGTTTTAAGAAATTGGTGAGGTTTCAAGGAAAAGCCAGGACCATTATCTGGTAAATCAACCCAACAGAAATAAAGATCCTTCAGGAAGCTCTTAACCAAAGGAAAGTTCTTCATATGCCAAGCTTGAATAAACTGTGCTGGACTGACAAAGACATCCAAGCATTGCTCAGGGGCTACCAGCGTAGAAAAAGGTTCCTTTTGGACCAGATTTTGGAAAAAAGGGATTTGATCAGAGATAGCACATTTATTGGATTGCAAATTGCAATCAAAAACAGAATTCTAACCCAGTCAATCTTCAAGAAACATGGAATCACAGGTCCCTCCAGATGCAATGGTTGTGAACAGAATAAGAAAGATGCTACTCACCTCATTCTGGACTGTGAAATCGCAAAGTCTCTGTGGCAGCTTTGGGAAAATGACCTATCATGTTCCAAGCCTGAGTGCAATTCAGTGATGGAACTTGGAAGTCCTCCAAAACCAGAAGTCTACTCCCTCTAACATAAGTTTCTAAAATTCATGTGCATCATCAGTCTATTTATCTTCTGGAATGTATGGATTGAAAGGAACTTTAGGATCATTGAAAACAATATTCTCAACCCTCTTAAAATCTGGAAGAAAACGAGGCTGATTAGGCTGAGACTTTAAGAGGACAAAGTGATTTCCCAAGAAGATGGACAGGTTAAGGAGCCACAGGGAAAACGTCTATTGGAGCTATGCAATCAAGGATAGCTGACAGGTCCCCAGGAGAAAAATGGAAACTTCCTTGGAAGAAATCTACAGCCTGAACTTTGATGCAGCTGCAAAAGGAAATCTAGAAAAGGTTGCCATTGAAGAGGTATAAGAGACAGTAATGTACAATGGGTGTGTAATTGCTAGCTACATGGAGCTATTGGAATTGATTCGAAAGTTTTAACTGGAGGGATTAAGACTTTACTCAAGTTGAATTTGAGAAAGGTTGATAGAAGCTTATCTGGTCGGCCATAGGAGGTGGCACTTACACTCCCAATTTGGTCGGAATCTGGTATCCACGCCTAAATCTTTGAATTTGCCAATTCCAAAATCAGAACCATTTCCTGTGATTCATTTCTAGAAGAGGTGGAATTGTTTCCGGCAGATGGAAACAATTCCTGAAAGCTAGCAACCATTTTCATCTGCTGGAAACAATTCCTGTCCAAACAAGAAAACAAAAAGAATGCATGACTTCTATTCTGGCATGGGCTTCCTTGAGGGTAGGATACTTTTGGAAGGAAATAGAGGGCTGGCACATGATTTGCTTACAAACCCTAAAAGCTCATTAAATTTTGATATAACTTCCTTGCTTATAAAGTTTATCTTTTCTTTCCTTGATCTGCTCCTATTTTGGGAATTTTGCAGTCCACCTTGGATTGAGTATCCACATTTTTTATTTCTCAAGTTTGTCAAATTTTTATTCTTTGAATCTTCTACTTCAATGTTTTTGTTCACATTGACCTGTATCTTTTGGATTGGCATGAACAATAAATACCCAGCAATTTTCCCCTGCATGCTGCTCCAAAGTTCTGCAAGACAGCTGCTTATACAATAACACTCCAAGAGTTTCTGTCAAGTACATTATCTGTCCCAATGTACTGATCTGGTGGCTTCTATATAGCTCTTAATATTATATAAATTGAGTTTGTGGCAATTATGTAATCTATGTTGTTTGCTTCATCGGTATTCAATTTATTGAGTAATCAGTGTTTACCTACTTCATTTCCTAGTTTCCATTAGATCAATTTTGCACATTAGTTTACTTCCTTCTGTTTTCTTATTTTCTTATGCTGACACACTAGAACATGTTGATAGCCTTCACTTCCTCTAATTCCAGAATAATGCTGGCAATATTTCCTTTAGCAATAATTCCTAATCATAAAACAAAGTTGTCTCAAGCTCTCTCTTTGTTAAATTTAGTCCACATTCTTAATCCAAACAGTGCAGGGACAGGACAGCCAGTTAGTGGGAACAAATTGATGACGGAAAAGCAGCAGAACTCCCACACAGTCCTGCGGATTGGCCACAGCAGAACTGGATCCTCATCGCATGGTATGCCATTCAACAGGTCCAATTATATTAGCGGCACAGCTTCATATTTTTACTGAAGTTCTACTCTTACTCTCCAAGTCTCTCCCTCTCACAATCTTCTTCAAGTCTCTCCAACTCTCTCTCTCTCAAGTTCGAATTCTTCTTTCACAATGCTCTAGTAGTAAGGTGAGATGATATGAGAGACACATATATAGGAGGTGCAACGAATTCATGTCATAAAGGAGGGGCAATACGCATGCCTTGAGGAAGAGCAACATATGCCATTTTGGGGAGTGTAACTCATGCCGTTAAGGAGAGAAATGCATGCCTTCGTAACTTATGCCATTAAGAGAGGTACGCATACCTTAGTTAAGGATATTGTAGCATATGCATTAAATAAAGCGTAAGAGGAATCTTTTATGACATGCCTTTAATGAGTGTAAAAGGAATACTGCCTTTAATGAGTGTTGTAATGCATCATTAAGAGAGAGAGAGAGAGAGAGAGTTACGTAGTGCCATGTGGGTCATCAAAGAGAGAGGTGCAAAGAGATTGAGGTGATGAAGGTAAGGTGAATTGTAATTCCTTTTAATAATAATATCATAATATCATAAAGGATAATAATAATAATATTGATGATTAAGTCAAGATTGAACTATTAGGATTGATTAATGACAAGTAATTTTCCTTCAACTATACTTGATTACCAATTGATGCAAGGTGATTTACTATTTTTGGAAAGTCATACTTGAGATGCTAGACATAACTTTCTAGTTTTAGAAAGTCACTCAAGAATTGTCAGAAATGAGATTTTATTTAAAGAAATCCATCCTTAAGCTGCCAATTTTCAACACTATGATGCTATCATAAAGAATGGAACATGGAAGCTAGTGGACCCTCCATTTGGAACCAAACCAATTGGCTACAAGTGAGTCTACAAGTATAAAACAGATGGCTCACTTGACAAGCACAAAGCAAGACTCATGGCAAAAGGATTTGCACAAAAAGAAAGTGTCGATTATGAAGAGACCTTTGCCCCCACAGCAAAATGGGTCATCAATTGGACTCTCTTTGCCTTGGCAGCCCAGAATGGATGGAAGTCCATCAAATGGATGTGAAGATTACTTTCTTGAATGGAGACTTGAAAGAAAATGTCTTCATTTTTCAACCAAAAGACTTTGTTATGAAGGGACAAGAACATGAAGTATGCAAACTCATCAAACCATTATATGGCCTAAAACAAGCACCGAGAGAATTATGAAAAATTGAATAAGCATCTTCTGAAATTAAATTTCAAACACTTTAATCTTGATGATGCGGCTTTATTTGTCAAAAAAGTTGGAAAAATTGTTGTCTATCTTGTACTATATGTAGATGATCTATTGATAAAAGGGAACAATAAAAACTATATTACAACCATAAAGAAAGAGTTGAAGAAAAGATTTGAGATGACGGATTTGGGACACCTTCACTTCTACTTGGGCATTGAAGTGACCCAACGTCCAAGTTATATATTCCTCTCTCAAAAGATGTCAATTGGAGAATTGTTGAACAAGTATGGCATGACTAAATGCAATCTAAAGAAGGAACTAAATTTGAGGATGCAACTAAGTATAGGCAGCTTGTGGGAAGTCTTATCTACCTCACCACTACAAGACCAGGCATTTCATTTGTTGTTGAAATCCTTTCCAAGTTTATGCAAAAGCCTCGTAAAGGACATTGGTCTGCTGCAAAAAGAATTCTAAAATACTTGAAAGGAACTCAGTACTTTGGAATCAAATATTCAGACTTTGTTGGAGATAAGGAAAATGGAGTGTCTACTTCAGGCTATGTATGAGTCTTGGGTCAGGAATTGTCTCCTGGAGGTCATGCAAACAATTAGTTCCAGCAAATTCCACAACAAAAGTAAAATATGTGGAAGCTACAAAAGCAACCAAGAAGATTGTGTGGCTCAGGAGAACTCTTTAAGACTTGCAGGAGAAACGATTTAACTCTACTCCCCATTTGATTGACAATACTTCTGCAATTAAGTTGGCTAAGAATCCCAAATTCCATGATCAAACTAAACATATCAACGCAAACTATCATTTGATTTAATGTCATGTAGAGGCCAAGACTATTCATCTACAACATTGTTCCACAAATGAGCAAATTGCAGACATCTTCACCAAATCTCTTGGAAGGGAAAAGTTTGAAAGATTCACAATGATGCCTGGACTCACAAACAACCCTTCAAATTAAGGGGGGGATGTTGAACACCTAATCCTCAAGGTTTGGGTGAGAAATTTGTAAATATATAAATTAGGGAGAAAGGAAGAGTTAGAATAGGAAGAGACCTTGGAATATGAATCCTAAATGTCAAAGCTCACACCTCCTCTTATTATATAATCATGTTTACATTAATGCAAATGCACATTTCAGAGTCATTCCTTAGCCTGACACTACTAGTAGAGTCTAGACTCTATAAGGGATCAAACTGCCTCGATATTGTTTTGCAGCTATGCCACTAGGTTCTAGCTGACTTTCCAGAAGGGTAGTAGAGAGCATAGTTAATGCAATAGTATAAGAATATTATATGCATATATAAAATATAATAGGGGTTAGTCATGGCTCAAAATTATCTCATCCATGATCAGCTCACAATACGATACCCGCTCCATGATTAGGCTCACAATCATCCATGGCGCATACAATACCTGCGGCGAAACCTGTAGTACTCAAAGAGACCTTTCCAAAAAGGTATCGTACGCGCCAAACAAAGATAACATGACCAAGTTATGACCCCAGGAAGTTGGCTGCCCAACTAACCCCAATGGGGCCCACAAACTCTTGGTGTTACATCTCTTGGGGTTAGGGCTTTGGTTGTTTAGGGTTTTCTCATGTTTTCCAATAATAAATAGGCCCTTGAGCCTCATTGTAACATAGTTCAAAGGCATGTAGCCACCACATCTCTTCTCAGAGATAAGCTACCATCGCCCGAGCTATCTTATTTCCATTATGTTTGTAAGCATAGTTCAGTGTTCTTCTATTAATGAAATGAAGTGTTTTTATGTTGCATCTCTGTGTTTATGATTATATAAGTTGTCGTGTTCCTGTTTAAGTTCGGAGTGGTATCAGAGCGGTCTGCTCTTTCTCTGTTTTTCTTTGCATGTCCCCAACGAGGTCAGGGTATAAGGAGTTAGAGCTTGATCTGGTTGAACCATTGCAAGATCAGCCTCGCAAAACTCGACGACCTCCCATGGCTGAAGAAAAGAAAGACGAGGGGGCAGGAGATCCTTTCAAAATGTTGCTCAAGGAAGCCCTCGAGCGACAGAGGGACACGATGATGGATAACTTTGCCCAAATCCTTCAACAGCTACCCACAGGCGATGCATCTTCATCCAGCAGCCACTCTGGAGGGGCCACTCCTTTTAAGGTATAAGTTAACTTCGATATTCCCATATTCGAAGGCCTGATAGATGCAGACGTCGTAGATAAATGGTTAAATCTATTGGAAGGAAATTTTTCAGTTCATGACTTTTCCAATCGGGAAAAGATTACTTTTGCACTGCCCCACACGTCAAGGATTGGTAGGAAACCTACTGTGAACAAAAGAACAAAAGTGAACCCTCGTTGTTTTCAGCTGCACCCACTTGGAATTCTTTCCGAGACGCCATCAAGGAACAATATTACCCTGTTGGGAACTATGTATACAAATACATAAAGTGGACCACGCTATGGCAAGGAAGGGACCAAAATGTGCCAGAGTTCACAAATATTTTCCATACCCTTCGCACGAAGCTGGGTATCAAGGATACTGAGCGGCATTTGGTGCTCAAGTACCACGGTTGTCTACACAAGTACATCCAGGACGAGATGGAGTTCCTGGACATTTCCTCGCTCGGCACGGTGTATCAGTACACTGTCAAGATTGAGCAGAAGTTTAAACAGAAGAAGCGGGACTTTGGATCTGTGAATCCAAAGCAAGGAAAAGGCGCCCCCAAACCACAGAACAAAGGACCAAGCCAAGGCAGCGCTACCTAGGACAGCCCGCCGAAGCCGCAAGCAAAGAACAACACCCCGAAGACGAAGAACAAAGGACCAAGCCAAGGCAGCGCTACCCAGGATAGCCTGCCGAAGCCGCAAGCAAAGAACAACACCCCGAAGACGAAGAAGGACATGAGAAAATGGTGTGAGTTCCATAAGAGCTCCACTCACAATACAAGTGAGTGTCGGGCCAAGCAATCACTGGTGGCTGAGCTGAAGGCTTCCGAATCAGACGCAGGTTCCGACTTTGAATCAAAACCCAATAAGGGAACTGACAAAGGGAAGTAGATCATTGATGTGGAGCCCAGTGCCACCATGGCCACCACCAAGATCTAGAAGATTGAGCCTGAAGATCCAGAGGAGGGGGAATGCCTCTTCCACTCACAGATGTGGGTGAAGGGTTCTCCGCTATAGTTCATTGTCGATAGCGAGAGCCAAAAGAACCTCATTTCAGCAGAGGTCGTGAAGCGGCTGGGCCTAAAGACTATAGCACATCCACAGTCGTACACCATCAGGTGGCTTCACCAAGGACGATATCTTTGTGTCAGCCAACAGTGTTGCCTTCCCTATAGCATCAAGCCCTTCACAAATGAGGTACTGTGTGACATTGCTCCTCATGAAGTTTGTGATGTATTGTTAGGACAACCATATTTGTGGAAGTGACATGTAGTATATGAGTCTAGACCTTGCTTTGTGATTATTACTTTGGCTAATAAGTTGTACAGGATACCGGAGGTAGCCCCGCAAAGCAAAGCAAAGCAATGCAGTAAGATTATTTCCTAGACCAGGAAATTTGTTTCCTTATGATTCACCCCTAGGGCAAGAAGAAGGTTGTGGCTACGGCTTCCAGGCAGGGCTCCTCTGCACAGCATCAACAGATGGACAAGGTCGTCGAGGAGTCCATGAATATTTTCGCCTCACCCACAAGGGTACATCTGCACTGTCAGGTCAAGCACTCCATCTATCTGACCCCGGGCGCACCGCTGCCCAATGGACCGATCTATCAACGCTCTGTTCTAGAGAACAATGAGATCAAGAGGCAGATTCAGGAACTATTGTAGAAAGGGCACATCAGACCAAGCTCATCACCTTGTGGGAGCCCGATTGTATTGGTACAAAAGAAGGATGGGACCTAGAGGCTCTGTATTGACTATCAAGCACTGAACAAGATCACTGTCCAGAATAGGTACCCAATCCCACAGATTGATGACCTTCTAGACCAGCTCAAGGGGACCAAATATTTCAGCAATATTGACTTGAAGTCAGGTTATCACCAGGTGCCTATTGAACCCTCTGATGTGTGGAAGATTGCCTTCAAATCCAAGGAGGACCTTTTCGAATGGTTGGTCATGTCGTTCGGATTGATGAACGCCCCTGCAACCTTCATGAGACTGATGGACGACATCTTGCGACCCTTCACCAATGCATTCGTGGTGGTGTATTTAGATGACATCTTGATCTTCAGCCAGAGTTGGGAAGAGCACCTCCACCATATTCAACAGGTCCTTCAAACCCTGCGCCAACACAAGTTGTGTGCTAACTTGGAGAAATGCACCTTTGGCCTGACCTAGGTTCAATATCTAGGGTACATCATTGATGAGCAGGGTGTACATGTGGACCCATCCAAGATACAAATCATTTGGGATTGACCCCCAACCACTCTAACAGAGCTCCGCAGCTTTTTGGGTCTTGCCAATTTCTACCGTAGCTTCGTGTTGGGGTTATCTCATATCCCTTGGCCTTTAAGTCAAGTCACCAAGGGTGGAGCAAAAGCAAAGTTTTTTTGGTCGAAAATCCAACAACAAGCATTCTCCCAGTTGAAGAATCATCTTTGTTATGCACCAATGCTCACATTACCAGACCTGCAACAACAATTTGAGATTGAGACAGATGCCTCCAACTATGCTATTGGTGCGGTTCTTGCTCAGCATGGGCATCCAGTGGCTTACCACAGTGAGACACTTTCAGACACAGTCCGAAAGTACCCAACTTACGACAAAGAAATGTATTTCATTGTGCAAGCTTGCCTTCAATGAAAGCATTACATTCTGGGGAAGGAAACGGTCATCCACACAGACCACCGACCTCTACAGTTCATACAGACACAAGGGAAGTTGCAGAACGATCGCCATCAGAAATGGTCCACCTATTTGCAACAATTCCATTTGAACATTAAGTATAAGAAGGGCAGCACCAATAATGTTGTTGATTGCCTCAGCCGACCACCGGTCATGGCGTTGATCACTGTGCTTGACTCCAGTTGTCGCACAGATTGTCACGACAACGCTCAGACCGGGGGCTGTCACCCTGATCCCCGATCTCTCCGTTTAAGCCTGTCTCCCGCGGCTAAGGGGGGTAGACTCTATAGGAAAATGGGTGACCAACTGTGAACCAGTTGGGTTGGGAGACACGAAAGGAAATCAGCACTTAATTGATTTTGTTAAGTAAAAAGACCAGTGCCTTATAAGATTTATGATTAAGCGATTACTTGCTAGATGATATAGAAATATAAACCATGAACAGCAATCATTTATCATCAAATAACCTGAACGATGCAAGATATCCAGTAAAACCACAAAGTTCTTATAATGATTAAAGCTCAATAACGATATCCAGTAACTAAAAATTTTGAAGAGATGAATGCTTTAAACAACCTCGCAAATCATGAATCATTAACCAGATATCACATTTATGCAGCTAAATCTTCAAGATGATCATTCGTGTGTATAAACTGAAAATTTAAATCCCCAGCATGAAAAATATGACATGACAATTTTCTGAGAAAAACTAAAATCTGGCAAAATTCCCACAATGCCTTTTTTATGCTTTTTGAATTATGGCAAAAATTTAAAGCTTAAAAATAAAATAAAATCAAGTTCTACACTTTAAAAGAAAATCTTTTTCCCCCCTTTTTTTTTTATATGATTTTAAAACTTTGAAAAATTTTATGATTTTTTTTTAAAAGTAAATTTAAAAGAAACTAAAATCTAAACTAAACCTAAAGCTTAAAAAATAAATGAAATTTAAACTATTTAACTAAAAAAAAAAAAAATTAATTCCTAAATTAAAATCTAAATTAAAGCCTATTCTAAAATCAAAACTAAACTAAATCAAAAAATTTAATTCTAAACAAAAACCTTTAAATTTTTTTTATTTTATTTTATTTTTATTTTTTTTTAATTATTTAACTAAGCTAAATTAGAAAAACTTTATTCCTAAACTTAAAAATAAAACTATTAAAATCCAAATTAAAAGTCTATTAAACTTCAAACTAAAGGCTAAGCTACCAAAAATTACGTCTAAAAGAAATGAAAATTAAGTGAAGACAAACGATTTTAAATCACCTAAGAAAAGAAATGAAAATCTACGCTGGACCTAAACTCACCAAACCGCATATAGGAAAAGTCCACGCTAAGTTTGCAGTCACGTTTTAAAAAAAAGACTGAGAACGACTCTTCATGCGTACGCAGAGAGCATAGTTTTAAAACTTTGACTCCGACTCCGCCTCGGCCGAGGATCGACCCCGACTCCGACTCCGAAACGGTAATGACTCGGCCAGCTCGATTTCAATGACTCGGTCGTTGTAAAAAATAAATTAAATATTTAATTTTTTTATAAAAAAAACATAATTTTAAAGATTTTCATTCATGTTTCCAAACACACAACATTATAATATAGATGGAAGACAACATATGATCAAAGTAGGCTCATGAACCAATCCATTATATCAAAATGGTACCCAATGGAAATACATAGTCAACTATCATACATGATCAAAGACTCAAAACAAAAAACACATAACCAAGGAGGCTAGAAATGGCCTTTACAACAAAAGTAAATTGTGACCAGACTCCAGTACTAGTACTACAGCTACTGGCTAGTAGCTACTGCCAGAGGAGCCAAGATCATGTCGATCAATCTCTGGATCATCACCAAAGTCAGATAGGGGGGCCCATGGCCCCTCCTCATCATCATCATCTCCAACTGCAGCCGTAGAAGTGGTACCACTAGCAGGCTGTGCAACTGCAGCAGATGCAAGCTGAGATAGAGTAGATATGCGGCTGCGCTTCTGTCGTGGCTGAGCAGAGGAAGCACCTACAACTGGAGTCCTTGCTGGCTGTGAGACTGAGGTTGGTGGATTGGGATCTGCATTCAACTGAACAGCATGTTCAAGTTCAACTGATGTCTCAATATCTAAATCTAAATCAAGATCCTCATCAGGATCAAACTCTACTGGACGACTCTCCACTACCCAATCTGATGTTGGATCAATGTCTTCCAACACAATGGGATCTGAATCAGGTCTTTTGTTCAGCAAATGGTTTCGTCTGAGCCGGAGGTTGTATTGGACATAAACTAGATCATTTAACCGTTTTTGATCCAAAAGGTTTCTCTTCTGTGTTACTTGAGAGCAGGAGCGAAAACGGGAGCGGTAGCAACATTTTCAGAAGCTCCTGGTTTGGGAGCAAATCCCAGAGGAGTTCGACAACCAATGTCACTAACATCAAGGTACATAGAGCGATTGGTGCTCTTGATTAAATACGAGTTCCATACCCTAATACATGACAAAATTCAATGGAAACATTGCAATCCTCCAATCCTGAAATCCTGAAAAACTGATAAGTCTGCTGGATTTTGAATGAAATCTAAAATTCTACTTTCTCCATATGAAATCCAATGAGGCCGAAACCACTCTCAAACATCCTGAGTCATTTCATGGTAATGTTAAAAATTTAAGTAAAAGGATGAAAATGAAGATTAAGGAGAATGTCACTTTTTCTTTAAGAATTTAACATTACCATGAAATTTGAATAGCATATCAATAGTAGAGAGCATTTGAGTGTGTTAAATAGGGTTTGGGAGGGGGAAATGGACCCCAAATAACATTTAACTAACACATAAAACACATTGGAGTTTAAACCAATCAGCAAACACTTCAAAATGTCATTAAAAAAATGTCAAATCGATGTTTTGATGGGGTTACAGGCCACTGGTTATGACTCGGCCGAGTCAATACAGAAACGGCCGAGTTGGCCGAGTCAACCATGACTCGACCGAGTCATTGAATGACTCGGCCGAGTCATTGCTGACTCGGCCTACTGAACCGTTTCCTCCACCGAGTCACATTTTTGGGCAATGAAACGGATCAACTCGGTCGTTTCCATTTCGAATCGGCCGAATTTTAAAACTATGGCAGAGAGAGACGGCTTTAACAAGAAAATGCCCAGCCAACGCACCGATATATGAAAGCTATTGCCCAGAAGACCTCAGCGCATACGTTCGGCCTCAGACAGGAGCGATGAAGGTGATTACGTTTGAAGGGATCGAGCTGCACGCTGATAATCCACACGCTTTGAATCCCAATTTTCCTCTTCTACCTCGTCTTATATATGCGTTAGTCTTTACAGGTGACGGCGGAAGAACAATGATCTGGTTGCAAATGGAAAATGCATGGAGCAGATAAGGAGCGGACAGATGCAGGCAGAAGGGGGACGAAAGGGAAGGAGTCATTCGCTGGTGGCCCACATTATGTTTCTCGCTGCAGGTTATTGGACGATCGACAGAGAGCAACGATGGCAGATTACGATCAACAAACAGCTGATGGGCAGATCAGCAACTGTAAAGCGAAATTTGCTGTGCAGGTCTGGAAGAGGCACGATCAATAGAATCGTTTGTGGATGGCTGAGTTGGAGAGGATGAGGGTTTGAATGGTAGATTTCGCAGCGAAATGAATCAATGAGGCAGTTGGCAGCCTGGTAGAGAAGCTCAGCTGCGCTGGTTTGAGCTTGCTGAATGATGATCTGACACTGAGAACTCAAGAGCTGATTATCAAATGAAACTGATGTGAAAATTTTTCCAGATCTGAAAAACCCCTGGACAGCGAAACAGTGACCCTGCAAAACTTTCAAAACTTGTACCGGCAACCTACAATAACAGAAAACCCAGAAATAAAATATGCTAGAGACAAAACCCTAAAGCCAACTAAATAATTACAGTATTTACAGATCTAAGGCTCTTTAGTAGCTAGATTTATCAATAATCACAGTAATATTATCAGAATTTAATTTAAATGTAAAACGCTTCAGAAAACCCTGCATGCATTCATAAAAAAATATTTCGAATGATAAGCCCGGGATCAAGAACTCGCTGGGCTCTTTCAGAAAACACAACCCGAGAGTTGGCCGGCTCAGCCGAGAACTTCCCCTAACGCCCGGTAATCTAAAGAAAGATTTCCTGCACAGCTTAAAATCAACCATCAACATAGAAGGAGAAAACAACAGTGAAACCCCGATCAAATGGAGATACCTGCCAATATATTTCAGAATCTAAACTATCATTCAAACCTCAAAGATCAGACAAGATACCTGTGCCTAGATCAATCTTCATTAAGCTATCATTAATGGCTGAAAATAAAATTATGCAGAACAAATAAAACAATCTTACAGCATTTTCAGAAGAGTAACACCAGCAAGATTTTTAACCCCAAAGTCTTCTTTATTGCACAAAAAATGAACTACAAGAGAGCTTCTTCAGAGCAATCCTGAATTCAGCAGCATATACCACACTCCTGGAAGGGAAGCAAGCTCCAAATTTTCACCTTCAGGATGCACTGTTATGCCACCTGGGACACATCTATGTTCCTTCAAGTGAGCGTGCCAAGATGATTTGGGATGCACACTACAATCGAGTCATTGGACATTTCGGAGTAGAGAAAACAGTGGTGGTATTGCAAAAGTATTTTTGTTGGCCGAAACTTCGTTGGGATGTTAGGAAACACATTAGATCCTGCACTGCCTGCGCCATTGCCAAACCAACCATCAAGAAGCAAGGCTTGTATACTCCTCTACCTACTCCTAGTCGGCCATTATTTCAGCCATTATGCCCCATACCATTTGCAGCCACTCAAGTAGATTCGGCTCACGTTCAGTCCAAAGCTAAAAGGGCTAACAGCTTCATTGAGCGCATTCAACACATCCACCAGCAGGTCCATGATATATTGGACAGAGCCAATGCTAAATACAAGCAGTGCCATGCTCAGCATCGAGTGCCGCACAAGTTCCGGGTGGGCGACAAAGTTTGGCTACATTTGCAGAAGGAGTTCCTTGCTAGACCCCACTGCAAGCTTCACCCGCTTCGATATGGGCCATACACCATCACCAAGGTCGTCGGTGACAATGCCTTCGAGCTTAACCGTTCCTTGGTCTGCACCTAGCATTCAATGTAGATCACCTTCGGCCATACTTTCCACCATTGTTGGACACATCTGACATTGCAAAACAGCTCACACCAACAGAGCTCAATCCAGACTGCATGGAACAGGCCACAACTAATCAGATCATGGACACACAAATCAAGAACACTCGCCAACAAAGAATACAGTGATATCAAGTTGTCAAAGCAGGCTAACTCCTTCACCAGGGACCAGGTTCAACAGAAATTTCCTCACCTCATGAAGGCTCTGCACGCAATTGGGACCATTGCTTCCTAAGGGGGGAGGAATGATCCAGGTGGATATTGGTGGCCACCCACCTATTCCACCAGACCCTCTAGTCAGTTTCATTTGTTTCCTTGTTCATTTCAGCATTTACTATTTTTAGCAATTTTTCAGGTCCTGAACTTCTGGAGTAGTTTTGACCCCCTAAACAGAGTTTTTTTGGGGTCCACAGCAGGCCCATTGCCATATGCAGGGGCCTGCAGCAAAACCTGTAGTACTCAGAGAGACCTTTTCAACAAGGTATTGCACGTGCCAAACAGAGATAATATGACCAAGTTAAGACCCCGAGAAGTTGGCTGCCGAACTAACCCCAAAGGGGCCCACAAACTCATGGTGTTACATCTCTTGGGGTTAGGGCTTTGGTTGTTTAGACTCTAGAGTTTTCTCATGTTTTCCAATAATAAATAGGCCCTTGAGCCTCATTGTAACACAGTTCAGAGGCATGCAATCACCACATCTCTTCTCAAAGATAAGCTACCATCGCCCGAGCTATCTTATTTCCATTCTGTTTGTAAGCATAGTTCAGTATTATTCTATTAATGAAATGAAGTGTTTTCTTGCTGCATCTCTGTGTTTATGATTATATTTGTAAGTTATTGCATTCTTGTTTAAGTTCAGATCATTCGCGGCCCTAGGAGGATCAAGTACAAGTTTTTTGCCTTTGTCGATTGTTATGGTGCCTGAAATGAACCTCAACTATGTCCTCCAAACAAGTCGCAGATCGAACCCTTACTGTCTTTAAACAAGGCACAGTCTGAATCCTTCAACTGACCAAAGAACTTCTCAATGTGCCAAATTAACAGTCAACAGAAATGATGAGATAATGGATAAAGAGAAATCACTGACTAGGGCGGTATCTTTCACCACCAAAAACAGTAGAGACTAGCGAGGGTGGGATCACCTCCACCAAAACTAGACAAGGAGAAAGGGGTCTTAAAAACCTCAAAGCATCAACTCAAAAAACAAATTTGTATCGTCGTGCTTGTTGATTGGAAGTACCACCTCTATTAACACCATCAAATTGTTAAACCAATAAAAGGTATCTATCTCTGCTAATCCCATTCGTCCAAACGAGTGAAAGCTAAAATAAGGAGAGTTGGCTGGCCTAGCTCTTAGTGAATCCCACACTGCCCAGCACTGTTCCTTCCATCCCACACCCAGATGGAAGGCTCTTCAATAGCGGTAGAATGTTTGTTAGCTACGCAGGGTCGGACCAGATATTTGGGGGAATGTAGTAGGCACTTTGAAGGGTTGGACCCCAGTTACCGTGCATATAGCTAAGTATTCAATCCAAATTCAATTATGACAAAATGATTCCAACTCTCCTTTATTTATATATTTCCTTGTGGGGGTTCTTATCCTTAAATTAATGTGAGGGGTTACAAGTGAAACCTCCAATTTGGGCTTTTTCCCCAGTGATCCCAAAATTTACCCAATGTTGCCCCCGCAACATTGAATAATGGGCTTCCCCTTTATCAGAGACTAGCCTGCAGGGTTGGATAGGCTATTTCATCCTCCCTTGGGCAATTAATCCATAGAGAACATTACATTGGAATACTTACTTTGCACCTCCCCTTGAGCATCTATCTCACACTAAGGGTTTTCTTGTAATTATATTTTTTGGGATGGTTCCATCGGTCATAGAACAGGAGCTTGTAAATTTGGTGAACAGGTTTTACATGAAAAGAATAATGTAAGGACTATAGAACATTTTGCTTTGCTCCTAAATAAGTCATGTATCCAAGCCCACTATATTTACCAATTCAGTATTCCTTTTCTAAACTACTAGTGACTTCACACATGGGGTTACTGAACTCCCATCCCGTCCCATGTTTCCATTGGAACAACTAGCCAGGTACACAAATAAACAGTCAACGCAACACCTCAAAGTTGATTCAACATATAAATATATGGCATAATATAAAGCACATAGAATTGTTATTTACTCTTTTGTCACTTACATTTAAGTTCCTCTAGTGTGAAACATCAAAAGGATATCTATACCTAGTACTTACCATTCTAGAAGAAGTGTAATCATCATCTTCATCCTCCTCATCATCCTCACCTTCCCCATTGCTCCCAAAATTTGGCATATTCATCAGGTCATCCTTAGAGTACATTTTCATATTCGATGCTCCAGGCATGCCCTATGATAATAACTTTATTACTTTAATATTAGCATGTTTTTTTCTTGTATGATGCAGAATTCCACTTCCATAAGAAAAAGAAACAAAAATAAAAGAAACTTCACTTACAGACATAGATCTCATGATCTTTTCCATCTCAGCCTCTTTGGATGACTTTGGTACAAAAGGCTCCCCTGGTGCTCTATCCTGCAATAATATAAGGATTATGATCAAAATCCAGAGCACTAACTCTTGATTAGCTTTCAAGATGAGATTATATATCAAGGTGAAGGAATTAGTGCTATTGTACACCAATGACTTGCCAATCTTTATTGACATAACAAATGCATCTAAATGTGGGAGACTTTACATTTACATTGATGAGTTGACAGCAAAATAAATGTAACTAGTTCTCATCTTGTCTCCCTCAAATTATTTAATAAAGTAAGAAAACATTGGAAACAAAAGTATGAAAGTGAGAAACATGAAAAATATGTGTGAAGGATAAGCATCATCTATTGATACAGAGAAGCAAACTCATCTCTCCTCAACCATGAAATCACACTTGGCAAGGCATTTTTGTTGAAACAATTTTCCAAAATAATTTCAATATTAAAAATAAGTGAAACATGCCAGAAACTTTGAAACTGGCCCAAACATATACTCTGTATCAAAGAAGCCATCATCTTTTCCTCCTCCTACCTCATATAAATTCATGCTTTTTCATTTACCAGAACAAACATTGAGATTATGAGTTCTTTGAAAACCTCAATATTAGGCACATTAAACTTGATCAACCAAATTTTATTCCACAGTGTCTACTACATGCCATTGTTAAAAAATTGGTATTCTATAACTAACCTTTTAGATTTGATCCACACTGTCATATTAGACAGATCAGTCAACTGATACGACATCTACAGATCTAATGCAGAAGAAAAGCAGAGAGAAACAGTATCACAGTAACAGAAAGATAATGTAGATAATTAAGCATCACATCCACAGTATGCACAGATATTTCAGGACAAAAACTTGTCCATTATTTTATCAAAAGCAATTGCTCGAAGAATAATACAAGGTATTGTACGAGATTGAATTGTAAGATGTATTACATCTATTTAATATTTATACAAGATGGTTGTAACCGCTTCATCCATTTTATGTTGGCTACAGTAGACTGCAGCCCATAAAAGCTGGGATCTTCTGCCTAATCAGGTCAGCTCCACAAACTTCCAGACGATGGGAATCCAGGACTGTCAGCCCACCAATTGACCAAGTCCTTAGGTAGGCTAAAATAAACTCTATCGATGATGTTGACCTCCATCTTGTCACCCTTACATGTTGACTTTAGCCACAAACTCAAATCAGCCTTTCTGACTTTGACAGCAAAGGACTGACAACTTTGAACTTGTTGGTCATGTTACAGAAAAATCTCACACTTCTTGAGATAAACTCCAAAAGCTCTAGTGTGAAACCCATTGCACCTCAAAGGAGGCCACCATCTCCTCACCAACCCTCTTCTCGCTTTTGGCAAGCTCCCCTCCGCAGCTCAAGGGGGGTTCTGTTAATTTTAGGCAACAATGGTATGTTGTATGCTTTAGAGCAATTTTACTTCAATCTCTTTATTGGCCCGGTATCAATATTTGACTAGCAATCACATCAACATGATAGTAAAATGCAGATAGAACATAAACATAAATAGTAGAAGACAAGCCAAGACGAAAGGACACAAGATGTGGCACCAGCCAGGGACAAACCCCAATGTGGAGAAACCCTTGATCAAATCTTCTTTTAGACTTCAATAGTTCAGTAAAGAGAGATAGTACAATTTACAAATCTGATCATTGATAACAGCAGCAAAAGAGCCCTAACCAGAAAAGTCAACGCTGGTCAACAGGTCAGATTTGACCCTTAGCAAATCGGTCAACTTCAGTCAACTTCGGCCTCCAAACAGCAAGATAAAACAGCCCTCATAACTGTCAAATTCAGCCCATTCAAAGGCTGGTCAAACAGCCCACCTGCGGTCAGCCCTAGCTGTAGTCAACACTGGTCAACAGTCAACATTTAGCCTCGATTTCTGTGCCCAGAAATGCAACCTGCCCAAATAGAGATAGCCCTCACAAAAATGCAGTCAAAGGAGGTCAATGCATGCTGGTCAACGCTTGGTCAAACTGTCCGGCCTCCTGAAATTTCGTTCCCCTGAAATTTCGAACATGTGGAGAGAGAGAGGCCCAGAAATCTGTACCCAATCAATGAGGAGAGAGAGAGAGCAGTGTGAATATGAGTGTGTCTAAATGAGGTTGAGTCAACTTCTATTTATATGCAATGTTGAGGATGAATAGACGTCACTGTTGGGCTTCTGAGCCTACATAAGTTTGTTGGTCGACCTTGACAATTTGACCATAATCAAAATAAATTCATAACTTCATTTCTACATGTCAGAATCGGATGATCTTTAGATCAATCCTACACCTCTCGGAGAGAGGAATCCAAGAAAAATATCAGTTGTCATAAATAAGATGACCCATTTGGAGTTTGGCCCTAGTTGCCAATTTTAACACTCTTTCTCAACTAGGGAGAACTCCATCTGCTAATCCATCTGCCAATCTGTACTATCTCTGCCATCAATGCACTGCTCTGCTCTACTGAACTATGAAGAAGAAGAAGTGATCGAGAATGTGTCATACCATTCTCTACTGACCCAAAGTCAGTTCCAATCAAAGGAGAGTGGCATACCACTCTTATTGACCCGAAGTCGATTCCAATCAAAAGTGTCTCATACCACTCTTACTAACCGGAAGTCAGTTCCAATTGATCCCAAATCGCTATCGGTCATCCTAGCATAGGTAGTATGGTAGTACACAATGCGTCCATCGGTAGTATTATGGTCCCTATCCTCATTTCCCTACTCATTGGCCAGATGAGAGGTACTTCCCATGAGTCCCAAATTGCATGGGTAGGATGTCTCAGCAGGAGAAAGATGAACCACTCATCATGCCTATCTGTCGCCAAGGGGTATCGCAGGGGAAGGCTAAACCACTCACCCTGTACACAGCAAACCACTAGTGGAAGGCTAAACCACTCACCCTGTGGTTGCCCATCGCTCCAATAAATACCCCAAGCCACCTGGAGCTCCCAGATCTCAATGTCCATCTCATACAGGACCCTCACAAGAGGGTCTCTCCACGACTCCAAGTCGTTCTCGGAAGGCCAAGAACTTGACCTTCCCTGGGGGCTTTGTTAGAATATCGGCGACCTGCTCATCGGTCCCAATGTGATGGAACCTTATTGCTCCTCGTTGTACCATATATCGGATAAAGTGGTACCTGATATCTATATGCTTGGAGCAATCATGAAACAAGGGATTCTCTGATAATCGGATCCCACTTTGGTTGCGCAGAGGATCAAGGTGGTATCCAGCACATGTCCAAACAGTGCACTGAAGAGCTTCCTCAACCAAACAGCTTCACAAGAGGCCATACTAGCAGCTATGTATTCAGCCTTTGCGGTGCTCAAGGCAACCGATTTCTGCTTCCTGCTCATCCAAGATATCGAAGTAGAACCCAAAGAAAAACAGCATCAAGAAGTGCTCTTGCAATCCACCACACTGCCAGCCCAATCAGAATAACCATGCAGCTTCACATCTCCGGCAGTGTATCTCAGTCCATGAATGATTATGCCCCAAAGATATCTCAGAAGATTCTTGGCACCAATCCAATGTATATGATGAGGCTCAACCATATATATATGTCTGGACTGGAGTTCACCAAGAACATCAGTGCTCCTATGAGTTGACGATACTCAGAAGCATTTCCCAATTCAGGTCCAGCGGCACTACCACATAACTTCTTAAAGTTAAGTTCCATCGGAGTAGTCACGGGCTTGCAGTCCACCATCCCAAATCTTTCCAATATCTTCACAACATATTTTCCTTGAGAGGGGAAAATTTCACTTGGCTTTTTCCAGACCTCCAACCCTAGGAAATAATGCATCAGTCCTAGGTCCTTCATCTCAAATTCAGAAGCCAACTTCCTCTTACATTTGTGAATGAAAGGGTTTGCACTTCCATTAGCTCCATGCTTGATTTTGTAGAGCCACTTAAAGGTGACAACCATTTTGTACTGGGGTCTAGGGACCACATCCCAGACATCATTCTTCATAATTGACTCGTATTCTTCATTCATAGCATCCTTCCATACTTGATGCTTCACGGCATCTTTGAATGATGAAGGCTCATTTTGAATGATAGTGCTCATGGCGATCAAATATCCTTGATCCCTGTTCAGCTTCTTGCTTTCATGGAAAATCCCCCTTGGTGCAATGTGTCCCTCAGCATCTTCGAGAGTCTCCCTAAGCCATGAGGGTCTCCTTTTGGAAGAGGAAGGCTCATGAGGAGGAGGATCAAAAAGATCCATAGGTTTATCAACATCAGATATCGTTTCGTCTTTTTTGCACCCTAATTTCCAGTGTCAACTTCTTTGTCCTTCCTTAGGATAGGAAGGTTGTTGGTCTTCCTAAGGGCCATACCTTCGTCGAAGGTGACATCATGAGTTATCTCAACTTCCTTTTGACCAGCCACATAAATTCTATATCCCTTAGAATTTTCACTATAGCCCACAAAGGTTCATTTCTTCCTAGATGCACCCAATTTGCTTCTTTTCTCTTTCGGCACATGAAAATATACGGGACTTCCAAAAATTCTAAAATGAGAGACATCGAATTTCTTACCAGTGAACATTTCTTTGGGAGTCTTGGAGTCCAATGCTTGATGGGGGCATCGGTTTTGAACATACATTGTGGTATTTGCAGCGTCAACCCATAGGAACTTCGAAAGGCCTTGATCATGAAACATGGCACGAACTGCTTCTACAATAGAGCGATTCTTCCTTTCAGCCATACCATTCTGCTCAGGAGAGTATGGCGTTGTAGTCTCCCTCTTAATGCTAGCTTCTCTGCAATAATCTTGGAAGTCATTGGATTCCTACTCGGTCCCATTATCAATCCTCAATATCTTGATTTTCTTCTCGGATTGGTTTTTGATCAAGGCTTTGAAGTGCCGGAACCAGGTGAACACTTCATCCTTCTTCTTCAAGAAGTAGATCCAAGTCTTGCGAGAATAATCATCCGTAAAGGTGAGATAATATAAGTATCCTCCCAAAGAGTTTACGGGTATCATACCAGATATGTCGGAGTCAATCAATTGCAATATATTTGTAGTCTTGCTATTACTTGAGGGGAATGGTCCCCTTGTAAGTTTTCCTTCAGCACATCCCGGACATACACCTTCATGCTCTACTTTGAACTCGGGTATACTTATCACCATCTGTCTCACATCAGGTAGGGCCTTATAATGAAGATGGGCAAACCTTCGATGCCATAGTTCAGATTGTAGAGATGTGTCGCAAGACATGGCTCCCAATGGACTTCCTCCAACTTGATACAAAGTGTCAACCCTGAACCCAAGAGTAAAAGCATCTTTAAAATTTATTTTCCAAACACGTACCTTTCCATCGATGAATGCCACCTTGAATCCTTTGTCCTCCATGGCTGAAATGGACACCAAGTTCTTCTTGAGATCAAGTACATATGGTACTTCTTGCAAATGAATAGTGTTACCTTGATTCAATTGAAGGGTAGCATTCCCTACTCCCTTCACGGGATAGGTGGCATCGTCTCCAAGGATGATCTCCAAGTTTGTCTTCTTTTCTATTAGATTAGAGAGGGCTTCCTTGTATCCGGTGAAGTGCCTTGAGGCACCACTATCAATCAGCCAATTTCCCAAAGTGTCCAAAGGAGAGGCAATGGAGAGGGTCGATATAAGATAGTACTCTTCTTGCTTATTGTTAACAACATTTGATTCTTCATACCTAGAGTTCCTTGATTTCTTAGAGGGCCGACCATTTCCTTGATGTCTCGCATTCCTTTTCCCTTTGCCATTGGACCTGCCATTCCTTTGATCATTGTTGTTGAAGTTGCCCCTGGAATGATTGTGATCATCATCATGCGATGTGTCCCTTCTATTTGGACACTCCTTTGCATAGTGGCCAAACTTATTGCAAACAAAGCACCTGTCGTTCCTTCCTCCTTTAGATCCAGGCTTTCCATGGAAATGACCTTTAGAACCTGCATTATTTCTCCTTTTGGCATGAGCTGAGAATCCAGTGGGGTTGCTTCTATGAGAAGGCATTTCTTGCTCCACAATTCTTGTTTCTTCTTGAATGCATCTCAACATCAATTCTTCAAACCCTAGAATTCGATCATTGTTGAGGATGGTGGTTCTAAATACATACCACTTAGGTGGGAGTCCTCCAAGGGTGGTGAGAGTAAGTTCCTTGTCAGGAATGACTTCTCCAATCGAGAGTAGATCATTCTTGATCTCAGTAATCCTTAAGAAAAAGGATTGAATATCCTCGTCCTTGTCCTTCTTAATATCCTTCATCAACTTATTCTTGAGAAATAGAATTTGATTAGCATTACTAACCCTGAACATGTCGACCAACTTGTCATAGATCTCCTTGGAGGTCTTCAATTCAGAGATGTAAGCTACCAGATGCTTATCAATGGAATCCATGATAATCTTCTTTGCTTTGACTTCAGCCCTATTATACTTGGTCTTCGCAGTAGCTGGTGCATTTGAAGGAGGTTCAAGGATTTTACCCTGCACTTAGTCCATCACTTCTTTTTCTTCCAAGGTCAAATCACGAGACATCTTCCATCAATGATAGTCAGATTTATCATGGAGCTTGTCTTTAGCCGGGAAGTAGGATGAGGAACCCATTGAACCTTTTGTCCTTGTCCAACTGTATTTAGTGATTGCTCTTTCACTCTTGATTGGGCTTTGTCTTCACCCTAGCTTTGATACCATGTTAATTTTAAGCAACAATGGTGTGTTCTATGCTTTAGAGCAATTTTACTTCAATTTCTTTATTGGCCCAGTATCAATTATTCAGATTAGCTATCACATCAACATGATAGTAAAATGCAGATAGAACATAAACAGTAGAAGACAAGCCAAGACAAGCGGACACAAGATGTGGCACCAGCTAAGGACAAACCCCAATGTGGGGAAACCCTTGATCAAATCTTCTTTTAGTCTTCAATAGTTCAGCAGAGAGAGACAGTACAATTTACAAATCTGATAATTTATAACAGCAGCAAAAGAGCCCTAACCAGAAAAGTCAACGTTGGTCAACAGGGCAGATTTGACCCTCAGCGAATCGATCAACTTCAGTCAACTTCGGCCTCCAAACAGCAAGATAAAACAGCTCTCAAAACAATCAAATTCAGCCCAGTCAAAGTCTGGTCAAACAGCCCACCTGTGGTCAGCCCTAGCTGCAGTCAACGTTGGTCAACAGTCAACATTTAGCCTCTATTTTTGTGCCCAGAAATGTGACCTGCCCAAACAGAGATATCCCTCACAAAAATGCAGTCAAAGGAGGTCAATGCATGCTGGTCAACACTTCGTCAAACTGTCCAGAAATTTGGTCTCCTGAAATTTCGGCCACCTGAAATTTTGCTCTCCTGAAATTTCAGCCTCCTGAAATTTTGAACGTGTGGAGAAAGAGAGGCCAAGAAATCCGTACCCAATCAATGTGAGAGAGAGAGAGAAGTGTGAAGATGAGTGTGTCCAAATGAGGCTAAGTCACCTTCTATTTGTATGCAACGTTGAGGATGAATAGACGTGACTGTTGAGCTTCTGAGCCTACATAAGTTTGCTAGCCGTCCTTGACAATTTGACCATAATCAAAATAAATTCATAACTTCATTTGTACATGTCAAAATAGGATGATCTTTAGATCAATCCTACACCTCTTGGAGAGAGGAATCCAAGAAAAATATCAGCTGTCATAAATAAGATGACCCATGTGGAGTTTGGCCCTAGTTGCCAATTTTAACAGGTTCTCCATGGAATAGAACTGCTAAGGCTTACTAGTTCCAAGATTTGGCCTCAAAAGTTCATATATGTCAATCTAAAGGATAATATCAACCAATAGAGTCTCAAATAGATCCCCAAACACAGAATCAAGGAATTACCAAATGGTTTTGGAAACGAAACCCTAACAAAACAGTTTTAAAGATTATAATGAATAATGGGTGGAGGATGGAAGATATATATATTGGGGGCAGAGTCATGGAATCAAACAATTATAAGTTTTCTTGGACTGATAACTAGATCCAAACATGGTATGGAAAATAAACTAACCCACCCCAGGTTTTGAGATCTAGGGTTTTTACGAATGATTAAGGGGAAAAAAAGATCTCTATATTCCTCATACACTTGGAAGAAGATTTTAGCTCAACACAAGACAATGAAGCAAATATCAAAAAAACTACCTTAGCACATGAACAATTATCCCATGGAACATAATACCAAGATAAAGCAAATAAAATAACTTACTTCACTATACATCATC
Source organism: Pinus tabuliformis (assembly GCA_031772625.1). Lineage (NCBI taxonomy): Eukaryota > Viridiplantae > Streptophyta > Pinopsida > Pinales > Pinaceae > Pinus > Pinus tabuliformis. The sequence continues at coordinate 139,138,186 of CM062820.1, forward strand.
CAAGATCCACCATAAGCATCCGTGAAAAGAGACTACAGCACATCACAATTCTAGCCATGAAAAGTAACTAAACTTATCCATCCATAGCCAAATTATAAGAAAGAAAATTTGCAGAAATTCCAGACCTCCTAATTTATTTGTCCCCCAAATCCAGCATAAGTAAATGAGAGAAAGTGCAGCTCTATTTATAGAGGTATTCAACTTCCCTCACAATAAAATTTTAATTTTCTAAGCTGAAATCCCCTAATCTAGCCAGAGGAGGGACGAAAGGCCCTCTGCAACAATTAAATAATCCAAACTAATACAATTTAAGGGCATTCAAGCCACATGTACAAAGATGAGGGACACTAGCCCTCAAAAGTGATCCTACTCCACAAATGAGGGTAAAAACAAGGGCTTTGGTGCAGTATCCAGCCTCCAAAGGCCCTTTAAAGCGCAAGAATCCTTCAAGTATTCCTCAAACCTGCTACATAACCTTCCAAAGCAGGCACACAAGCCCCAAATCTTCTTCAAAGTGGATGTAAATCTCCATGAAATATCTCCAAAGATGCACTGTCCACAAACCATGCATATCTAAGGTGGACAAATAGTCCTTCAAGGTCAGAAACACCCCAAAGTGATGACAAGTAAGGGCTGCTTGGTATCCTGTCTCACCCCCTAATCCAATAGACCAGCCAACTCCATCAATCAGCACAGAACACCCCAGGTCTTCTTCCACGTGGCTACACAGACCCACAATGATCATATGTTAAATGAAAAGGATGGGTAACGACCCAATAAAGATGAGCCAATAACAACACAAAAAGGCCATCCTCTCCCCAAACAGCACTTAATTAAGACATGGGTATATCATTCAATACAAGGTGATAAACCCTCCAAAACGATAAATGATAGCCCCAAACTCTGCAGTGAAGGGCCTCTTCAAATCAAACAGCCAAAGGTCAGCTCAGTAACATTCAAAACGAAATCGTAATACAAACTCCTCACAGGTTGGTGCAGTATTAGTGTCAATCTTTGAAAACTCCACTTTAAAGAGGTTCCCCCCGAGTTATGTTAATTTAATTATAAGCTGCACAGGTCAGCCAGCCCAAAGACAATTATGCCAGCATGTGAGTAGATATATACACACACATTCCACAACCATTTAATTGCTATGGCTTGTCCTCCAAACAAAGCGCTGATCTGAACCATATTACCTTGGCCTGTTACAGCATATGACTGCCTCCTAAAGTCTGAAATGAATTCAGTTCTTACAGGACTGATGAAAGCTTGCACTGCCCAGGAGGCTGAACCAGTCCAATACCATGATTTCAGCACCCACATTTATATGTACAACAGTTGTGATAGCCCGAATTCCTTCTAGTTTCTCATACCAGTACAGGTCTTCTCAATTTTATTGTGACTTGAATTTCGGAAGATCTCCCAATATAGAACCAGGAAAAAAGCAAATTTTAGTTGCTACCTCCAAACTTCAAAGACCATCTCATTCTATATATGTCAGATGTAGAGCTTGTACCAGCTCTCGATTCTTTGACATGACATAACTCTCTCTACAGGTATTTTGGCAGTGCGAATAAAATGTGCACTAATGACCTCACTGTCCTTGATCATGAATGAAACCTCTGCAACATTGTGTGCAATCTGAATAGAGAAATGCTGCATCCAGAATTTGGTGATTTGTATAATTTTCTTCTAAACATCAAAGCCACTCATTATCTTATCCAACAAACTCAAATGGGTAACAGGTCACTTTAGAGTCATTGCTCAGAAATGAGATACTCTTTAGCCATTCAGCAGAAGATTTGGCAAACTCCTATGGAACTCCAACATAACTCCACTCATAAACATGCCTACATTCCCACTATGTACTCAACTACGATGCAACACTGTAATACTTTGTTATATGCTACCACTTCAACTAACAACTCCACCACTCAAGCTGAAGACATCACCAGTGACCAAATGTTATACTCTTGTTGGCAACATCACAGTCCCAATCCACATTGCTAATCCAAGCAGAGTTAGTTGTTGGTTGGAATCACCATACCAAAATTCAAATGTTGAATGTAGTTCCACGTTGATATATCCAAGCAAAGTTGGTCATTGGTTAGGATCATAGCCTTTAGATACCTTAAAATTCTCTTCACAAGTATCCTATGCTATCAACCAAGATTAGCAACAAATCTAAGGATCACTCATACAACTTCTGCCATGTCAAATCTGATACAAACCATGTCATACATCAAAATTTGGATTGCACTATGACAAAGAAAATTTTCATCTCGGCACACTTAGTGTGAGTCTCAAGACTTGTAGACTTTAACAACTTGATGCCAATCTTTGTTGGGGTCCTAAAAGGTTTGCAGTCTGACATTCCAAGCCTTTTCAAAATAGTGTCAATGTACTTTCTCTAATTCTACAAAAAAAATCTTCATCTTCCTATCTTGCCAAATCTCAACACCTAAATGATAATTGTAATGTTCCAAATGGAAAAGATACAGTAGATAACAGAAGCGAAGAACTAGCTACATCTATAGAATTCAGAAATGCACAACCATACACATTAAACAATATGAGCAAAAATTCTGAGCCATTATATTAACATGGGTAAATTTGAGTACAACAAATGAGAGTAGAGGAACCTGGGCTTTCTACTGCAAGCTATGACAAGAACCCAGGTGTGAATGCAAGGCAAGGAATATCTAGCCCACTGTGTGGCAATTAATGTGCAGGGACTGTATATGCCCACCGTTGGATACAACCCCCGCTTAAATCCAACAGTGGGCATATACAGCCCCCTGCACATTAATTGTCACGCAACAAGCTAGATATTTTTTGTCGTGAATACAATGCTCAAATGCTGGAAAGATCCCCGAGTAGGAACTGTGCATGCCCAGGAACTTGGAAGAACTACTCGTTGTTGGCTGGAAGGAAACTGGAGAAATTCATCTGTAAAGTCCAGAATGAGATGAAATTGGGTGAGCGGCCTCCTCGCAAGAACCCTTGAAAAACCCAGAAATAACTCACGAACCAAAGTGGTGGAAGTAGTCCAAGAGTGAACTGTGCCCTCCTTCTATAATTTCTGTTGTTGGTTGTTGTATGGAAATAGGGATTATGACCTCAGAAATGCCTAGAAAAATCTGCAAAAATAATCCTAGCCTCCTCTCACCAAACCCAGAAAAACCCAGAAAGGGTTTGCGCTAAATCCATCAGTCACCAGTGACCCCCAAAACTGCGTGCTCCTCTCCACAAGCTGCCAAGAATGCTACAGGATCATACTGCTACAATAATGTCGGATTTCACCCCAACAATGACTTCCCCTAATCCTGTGAAATTTCCTCTCTCTTCCCAAGCAAAATCTCGCTCGAAAACTCTCCATAAATCACACCTCCTAGTGATTGCGCAAATACCCAGTCAGCCCTGAGCCCAAACTAGAGCAGCTCAGCTCACTCAAAATACCACAGCTCCAGCCCTGAAAATTTACCTAAGTATCTCTGCTCGGTGAATTCCCTACAAAAACTCCTCCCCCAAGCTCCCAATTCACTGCCCCAACCCAGCTCCACAAACTGCCCCTGCATCCTTAGAGAAATATGTCCTTCTTGATGTATGCACTTGAAATTTGCTTCTCCGATGCCTACAACAATCTCCATACAGCCCCCCTAGGCTGACACTCAAGGTTCATCGAAGGATGAGTTGGAATTTCCGCCCAAAAACTCCTTGTGCTAAACAGCACAAATAGTCTTGGCTAAACAGCACAAGAGAACTCTTGTCCCCCACCATCCACCAACACTCTAATTTTTCCTTTTTCCTTTTTCCTGATGTTTGAGGCCTCCTCTTTGCCAAAAATCAAATGGTGTCTGCTCAACCCACTTTTCCTAAGTTTTAATGCCAAAATATCTCCCAATTGCCAAAATTGCAAAAATAGAAATTCTTCTTAACAAAATTAATTAATTGGGGACATTACAATCCTCCCCACCAAAAATTGTTTGTCCTCAAGCAATGCTTGAACAAGCACCCTCTCGATCAGTTGACCCAAACAAAAACTGCAAACAATACCGAGGTCCCAAATGTGCCACCGAGTCATCCTTGATCTCTACACTGTCCTGCCATGGGGAAACCCCCCGATACCAGGAACTAAGCCATCTCGATCAGCATGAGGCATCCTTTGCTCCACACATTATCCAGCCCGGCAAAGGCACCAGGCGCCCTCCGCATACTGCCACTAAGTAGAGCATCGTGGTAATATAAAATCCTGAGTGTCTCGTGAAATTTCTCTACTGAGTAGTCCCTCTTGTGCACTTCAGGAGTAAACTCATAAAGATGCAATCCAATTGCTGTGGGGTTGAATCCTCATCCGCATGAGCCTCCCCTGATCTCCTCCTGTCGATCACCCTGCCACAATGGTGAAGTCCCCCACACCACCAACGAATCACTAGAATCCAATGGAAGATCTAGGTGACCTTCCTCTGTAGAAACCAGCTCACCCCTACAGGTCGCTAAACTGCTAAGTCCCGCGATGCCAGAATCCCATGCTCGTCGCAGAATGAACCTATCATGCTAACACTGTGACACCCCGATCATGACCAACATGCTCGTACCAGATCCTCCTCTCTGGTAACTCTCAGCCACTATATCTATCACAATCGACGCCATGCCCAACCTGCATGGGCAACTTAGCAATGCTCGAGCCCACCACTCCACTGTTGGCCTCGATCCTGAGCAGCAACCTGCCTCGCCATATGATGAAGATCTCAGGAATTCCCCATGTATCAGCCTGAGAAAGAACCAGATCTCTCTCCATCATAACCCTACCCATCGAGAAGTGGAGTGATCCACCTGGTTGCCGTTGCGTAGCACTGCTACCTACTAGAGCCCATTCGACTCTCATCTTTGACCCCTGTATGTATCCCATAGGTGGACCCCAAGCACCAAGAATCTGTCCCACGCATGCCAATCTGCCCTACTCCTTCCAGACCACACAATGAAGTCTGCTATACCAACTCTTGATGATAGACTCAGACACTGCTTGGAGTTTGGACACCTTCCTGTAGGCGAAGTCTACCATCCACTGTCCCTCATGCTCATGTAACACCTCAGACGACCTTGCCTTAAGTGTATCAAACAGCTCCCTTGCAAACACCTCCCCAAGTGTGAGTCCTGGGGTGGAACACTTGCAACCTCAGTAGTAGACCATGCCATCGCTAAGCCTGTATCCATCAGCTTGTACATGTGAAAATTTCTAAACTGAAATTCTATCACTGCAGCAGCTGATTTATTTTACCTACTTATTATTCTCAATAAGTTATTTACGAAAATCCTTCAACAAATATTAAAAAAAAATCTACTGTAGTTATCACACAATTACCCAGAGAAAAATACATACACAAGAATCAATCATATCGACACAATTATTTTTGGACAATTGTCCCCAGAAAAACCCAATGTAGGAAAACCAGTGCAGCGGATGAGGGCTTTATTAATCTTCGGCAACAATTGATTTTACAAGGAATGATTTTTACAAAGAACTGAAAGAAAACACCTGAGACTTTCCCTCTGAGACTATCTAACACTTTGGAGACCCTGCTCCCACTTCTATGTCACCCCTGCATCACTCTGATTGACCCAGCATGGCTCCGAGTGGCTCTGTGTCAGCGTACATAAGCCCTGCGTCTCTCCTTCTGCATTGTCTTCCACTGCCCCTGCGTCACCTCTTCGATCTCTGCTTGCTGTTGAAGCCCTCCTCTTTCTCCACCCTGCAACTCCCTTTGAAATTGATCTCCTTTTCCTTGAGAATCAAATTTCTTTGAGATACTGAGTTTTTTTTTCAAATGACCCTCAAGTCTTCCCTTATACTTTTCTTGTCAATGAATCAACCACCGAGATTAAGTCCCTAATCAATGGCTAAGATTAAAACTGACTTCATCCTCGTCTCTTAGAACCTTCTCATCCTTATATTTATTAATACCCATTAATATTTTTTATTTTCCTAAGTTTAGACTTAGGAACCCATTAAAAATATTAATTATTTTAATAACTCCTCATCTGGATGGAATTTCTCAAAACGATTTATGGGTCTTGGAGATCTCATGTGCCTTAGCCTCTCCTCCAAATTTCAAGGCTAGAGCACATCCAATGCTACACAAATCCACAGTCCACCCTCTAAACGTCTCAATGGGAGAGATTCCCTCCTGCCAGTGACTCACTGTGTCTCATCCAACTGCCTAGGGTGAGCCTCCCACATCCTATTGCCAGTACTGAGAGCATTTAGGGGCAACAACTCAACCCTCGCAACTATAAGCCATATTGGAGAGTGATAGGCATGTAAATCCTAAAGGGTGTACGACCAAGAGTCTACATGGACACTGAAAGGTAATCCCATGGATACCCCTTTCTTTGTCTTGGTCCTGTTCATAACTCTATCAAAGACCTGTCTCTGTTGAACAAGATGTCCCCAGATGCTCACCAGTGTCCCCATCAACCTGGGGTGAGCTGCATCCAATGGGACGCCTAATGCCCCCATCCATAAGTCTCTTGGGAGGCAACGCTCCAAGAGCCCGTTGTGTCACGCCATACGCCACTAAATACCACCAAATATCCCTGTACTCCTCGATAGGCCACTATACATTGCAGCCTATCCCTGTACACCACTAGATACTCATGCCTATTGTTGTAACACTATACTATTTGGAGTCCCAAATGCACCAATGCATCCTTCACTCCACTAGCAAACTCGATGTGGTGTAACTCACTCCTCCCACCAAGAGACTTTACTACCATAGGTCCACATACATCCAAGTGTATGAGATCTAAAATTTCCTTAGATCTGGTGTCACTACTTGCAAATGGCTTCTTTACGTTCTTGCCTAGAGCACATCCCTTACATGTCCCTTCATGCTCTTCCTTCAATTCAAGGATGCCATTGACCATTTGACTTAGAGATGGAAAAATCTTAAAGTGAATGTGTCCACACCTTCTATGCCATAGTTTAGAAGGACTCAACTCCAAGTGAACTAGAGCCTGGGCCAGAGATATATAGAATCTATATAATGTCCCCTCACGAATCTCAATTACCCTAGCATCATCAATACTTGAGCTCTTACCCCAAACCAAAACCTTGCCATCAATAAAAGCAATTCTATCACCTTTATCCTCTAGACAAGAAATAGATAGTAAGTTTTTCTTCAAACCTGGAACATATAAAATGTTGTTGAGGTGAATGCTTCCACTAGACTCGAGCTCCAATGATGTAGATGTTGATTTCTGGTAGCATCGGATGTGCTCTAAGTCTCAAATTTTGCAGGGAGGCTTAGACATATGTATTCCACAATACCCAGAAATTGTTTTGGGAAATTCCACACGGAGACAGTTTTATTAAAATAATTAATGGGTATTAATCTAAACTGTGGGTGTAACTTCTAGAAGAAGATGAAGATCGAGTCCAAATGATCTGAGCCATTGATTAGAATCTAATATGGGCCGTTGGTTCTCAACTGAAAGATTATAAGAAGGGCATTGAGGGCATTTGGAAAATATACCAGAGGCAGATACTTAGTTACCCGAGTAAGATCGATTTTCTCATTGGTTGAAGTTCGGCAACAAAAAATCGAATTAGAGGGAGAGTTGCAAGTGAGAAGGAGAGAGAGAGGGTATCAGAATCAGTCTGAAGGTCAGGAGCAGAAGAAGATGTTGAGCAGAGGGAGGACAGCATAGAGGAGGGACAGCACAAAGACAGTGTAACGCTGGGACTACGCAGTTCTCACGCAGGGGTTGACGCAGTGAGACATAGAGGGGGCAGCAAGTCCTCTCCTAGATTAGAAACTTGTCGAGAAGTGTCTGTAAAATTTCTCACATAGAATCCTCTTCTATTCTCTTGGTTGTATCTTGTACATGAGATTTTTGCTAAAGAATAATAAAGAAACCCTCATCTGCTGCACCGATTTTCCCACATTAGGTTTTTCCAGGGACAATTATCCAAAAATAACTATGTCATCGTGGTTATACTTGTGCTAGTATTTTTCTTTGCATTCACTTTCTGCAGTGTATTTTAATTGTGAAAGTTGTAGTAGAATTTATTTCAATATCTGTTGTAGAAACACTGTGAATAACTTGTTTTTGAGTTAATAAGTAGAAGAAATAATATTAATCGCTACAGTTGGATTCCAGTTTAGGAATTTTCACATGGTATCAGAGCACAGATCGTGAGCAAAAGAGCTCAGAAGCAGAAAGGAAGAGGGAGTTTGAAATTCCTACAGAGGCAGCAATTCGAAACCCTAAGAGGCAGCGCAGTTCGAAAACCTGAAGGGCAAAGTCTGAGGAGAAATCGATTTCTTTGAGAGAGTCGACAGAGAAATTCGATTTCCAATTCGAAAACTTCCAGAGGCAGAACCTGCAGCGTATTTTTCCTTGCAGAGTAGTCTTCAGGAGAAAACACAGTTTTTCCTGCAGCAATTGTTGGGGCAGGATAGCATCAGAGATAGTTAGAAAAATAGCACAAAGATGGAAACTCAAGATGTCTCTGAATTATCTTCTAGATTAGAAGAAGAATTTGCATGCTTAGCAAGTTCAACGTCAGCAGATGTTTGGTACATTGATAGCGGGGCTTCAGCCCATATGACTGGAGTATGAGAATATTTCTCGAGCTATCAAGAAGAACAAATGGACTTCCAAATTACTATGGGAAATAGAACGAAGTGTACTCTAGTAGGGAGAGGCACCATAGCATTTCAGACAGAAGCAGGAACCAGCATCCGAGCCACCAATGTTCTGCATGTGCCCGGGTTAGGAATGAATCTGATTTCAGTGTCCTAGTTACAGGACAAGGGATACGATGTATACTTCATTGGAAAGAAAGTATACGTCAAACATCCAAGCTAGAAGAAGAAGAGACAAATTGGAGCTCGAAGCAACAGACTGTATAGGTTGCAGCTCGAGTCTCCAATGGCACTGATAAGCAGCAGTCATAATGGTGAAAAGGAACTGAATGAATTATGGCACAAGCGAATGGGACACTTACACTATGGAGCACTGAGGATGCTCAAAGAGACTATTACAGGAGTTCCAGTTCTTAGTACTGAGCATGATGATTTACGCAAAGGATGCGTAGTAGGTTAGTACGCTAAAGCAGCTTTTTCCAGAAGCAACAATAGAGCAGAATGTGTATTGGGATTGATACACTTAGATATCTGTGGTCCAATGTCCACAAGAGCTCTTAGTGGTAGGGAATACTACGTCACCTTTATTGATGATCACTCTAGAAAAACCTAGATCTATTTCTTAAAGACCAAGGATGAGGTCTTTGATCAATTCAGAGAGTTTAAGGATCTCGTTGAAAACATGATAGGGAAAAAGATAAAGGTATTCCGTTCAGATAATGGTGGAGAATATACGGACAAAGACTTCACAGATTTCTGCGCAAAGGAGGGCATCAAAAGAGAATGGACAGCTCCATATAATCCGGAGCAGAATGGAGTAGCAGAGTGAAAAAATAGAACTATTGTTGGGGCAGCAAAAGCTATGTTGTATGATTAGGACTTGCCTAGATTCTTATGGGCAGAGGCTTGCAACACAGCAGTATATACGCTATGTTGTATGATTAGGACTTGCCTAGATTCTTATGGGCAGAGGCTTGCAACACAGCAGTATATATCCATAATAGAACTCCTCACAGAGCGTTGGGGAAGAGAACGCCTGAAGGTGTCTTCACAGGGAAGAAGCCAGAAGTAAGTCATCTCAGGATATTTGGAAGTGTGGCATATTGTCACATTCCAAACGAAAAGCACAGTAAACTGGATCAGACTGCAGAAAAGGGGTACCTCGTAGGATATAATGAGACCTCAAAGGCATACAGAATTTACATTCCTAGCAGTAGGAAGATTGTAGTGAGATGGGATGCGAAGTTCATGGAGGATAGAGCTTTCAGGAAATCTCGAGAGATGCCAGCAGAAGGTCAATCAGTAGATGTTCCATTAGTCTAACAACAACAGGGGCAGCAAGGAGGACAGGCAAGAGGACAGATACCTGGATCGAGTACAGTGACCAGTACCAACGTTTCCACGTTTCCTCAGAAGAAGGAAATCCAGATAGTTCTCAGCAAATGGAATGACAGGACCAGGAGGAGTTGATTGAGCCTCCCACCACCAGTGGTAGAACCAGCAGGGAAGTATGGCAGACACTAAGGAGTTTTTTGGAGCTCCTAGAACCAAGAAGAGGCAGTGTAGATATCCTGACAAATACCAGGGCTTGGTAGCACAGGTTGAAGAACCCTCTAGCTTTCAGGAAGCCGTTCAACACCAAGTTTGGGTGGATGTCATGGTAGAAGAGTATAGTTCTATCATGACGAATGATGTCTGGGAAGTAGTACCTAGACCAGAGGATAGATCAGTTGTAGGATCAAGGTGGATCTACAAGATCAAGTATGTTGCAGATGGCAGTATAGAGAAGTACAAGGCTAGGTTCGTGGAAAAAGGGTACGCACAGAAAGAAGGAATAGACTATGAAGAGACCTTCACCCCAGTAGCCCGATATACCTCTATCAGATCCGTTATATCCCTAGCAGCTCAAATGGGATGGGAGATTCACCAGATGGATGTCAAGACAACATTTCTGAACGGGGTGATAGAAGAAGAGGTGTATATAGAACAGCCCGAAGGCTTTAAAACGCATGAAAAGAGAACTCATGTGTGCAAATTAAAGAAAGCCCTGTATGGGCTCAAGCAGGCACCTAGAGCATGGTATGGTCAGAGCGTTGGGGAAGAGAACACCTGAAGGTGTCTTCACAGGGAAGAAGCCAGAAGTAAGTCATCTCGGGATATTTGGAAGCGTGGCATATTGTCACATTCCAAAGGAAAAGCACAGTAAACTAGATCAGACTGCAGAAAAGGGGTACCTCGTAGGATATAATGAGACTTCAAAGGCATACAGAATTTACATTCCTAGCAGCAGGAAGATTGTAGTGAGATGGGATGCGAAGTTCATGGAGGATAGAGCTTTCAGGAAATCTCGAGAGATGCCAGCAGAAGGTTAGTCAGTAGATGTTCCAATAGTCTAACAACAACAGGGGCAACAAGGAGGACAGGCAGGAGGACAGACACCTGGATCGAGTACAGTGACCAGTACCAATGTTTCCTCAGAAGAAGGAAATCCAAATAGTTCTCAGCAAATGGAATGATAGGACCAGGAGGAGTTGATTGAGCCTCCCACCACCAGTGGTAGAACCAGCAGGGAAGTATGGCAGACGCTAAGGAGTTTGTTGGAGCTCCTAGAACCAAGAAGAGGCAGTGTAGATAGCCTGACAAATACCAGGGCTTGGAAGCACAAGTTGAAGAACCCTCTAGCTTTCAGGAAGTCGTTCAACACCAAGTTTGGGTGGATATCATGGTAGAAGAATATAGTTCTATCATGACGACTGATGTCTGGGAAGTAGTACTTAGACCAGAGGATAGATCAGTTGTAGGATCAAGGTGGATCTACAAGATCAAGTATGTTGCAGATGGCAGTATAGAGAAGTACAAAGCTAGGTTCGTGGCAAAAGGGTACGCACAGAAAGAAGGAATAGACTATGAAAAGACATCCACCCCAGTAGCCCGATATACCTCTATCAGATCTGTTATATCCCTAGCAGCTCAAATGGGATGGAAGATTCACCATATGGATGTCAAGACAACATTTCTGAACGGGGCGATAGAAGAGGTGTATATAGAACAGCTCGAAGGCTTTAAAACGCATGAAAAGAGAACTCATTTGTGCAAATTAGAGAAAGCCCTGTATGGGCTCAAGCAGGCACCTAGAGCATGGTATGGTCGGATCGATAGTTACTTGCAGCAGTTGGGATTCGTCAAGAGTGATGTTGATCCCAACCTCTACTATTTAATGGTAGAGAATGAGCGACTTATTCTGGTATTATACGTGGATGACTTATTTTTAACAAGGTCATCTAGGCTCACACAAGACTGTAAGAAGAATATTGAAGCAGAATTCGACATGAAGGATATGGGGTTGATGCATTATTTTCTAGGGTTGGAAATTTGGCAGAAGAATGGGGAGATCTTCCTTGGGCAAGGAAGATATGCTACAGAAATCCTGAAGAGATTCAGAATGCAGGATTGTCGACCCATGGCTACTCCCATGATCACCAACTGGAAGAAAATAGATGCATCATGAGATAAGGAGATGGGCCCCACCTTGTACAGACAGCTCATTAGGTTGCTCATGTATCTGGTCAACACTAGGCCAGACATTTGCTTCATTGTCAACACCCTTAGTCAATTCATGGTGGAATCGAAAAGGGTGCATTGGGCAATAGCTAGGCACATTCTGAGGTATGTGCGTGGAACAGTCGAATATGGGTTGAGATACTCCTGAGGGGATGGCGTTAGATTGAATGGATTCACATATGCAGATTGGGCAAGTAGTTCAGTAGATCGGAAAAGTACCTCTGTGTACTACTTCAGTGTTGGATCAGGAATGATCTCCTGGTGCAACAGGAAGCAGAAGTTGGTAGCTCTGAGCTCAACAGAAGCTGAATATATGGTAGCCAGCACAGCTACGTGCAAAACTATATGGCTTAGAATACTGCTTGCGAGTTTGTTTAGAAAAATGATGGAAGTGACCAAGATTTACTGCGATAATCAGAGTTATATCAAACTCTCTGAGAATCCAGTATTTCATGATCGATCGAAACCAATGCTTTTAAAACTGGAACCAGTGACCGGACCGATCCACCTAATGAAGTGGTTTACCGACCAGAACCAGTCGAACCAGCACTGGTTAGGTCTAAACGAACCGGTTTTAGAAAAATACATCAAATAATTAAAATTTTAATGAAAGAAAACTATTTTTAAGATTTAAAACCATGATTCCAAGCCAATAGAGACAAAATATGCAAAGTTTGCTCATTAATATACCATGTAAAGGTGAATAAATCAAAATGGCACCGAGTGCAATACATATCATCGACAAAATAGTAAAGTACATAAGCAATGAGGCTCTAAATGGATTATAAAGTCCAAAAACAATGTTGCAAGCTATGAGGCCATTGGCCTACTACAAGTCTACAGTGTACACATGATCAATCATCAAGTTCATCACCACTACTAGACACAGGATCATCATCAGGAGCTACATAGACATCATCTGGTTCAAAGTCTGAGGATGCCTCAGCCTGATCTGCAACTTGTGATGTGGCACATCGCTATTGATCCGTCTTATGTGTGTTGTTGTGTGAGTTGAATCTTTCAGTCGTTCTTATGTGTCTTGTTGTGTGAGTTGAATCTTTCAGTCGTTATGATGTTTGCAACATGTCGCTTTCATTTACAACTTATCATGATAAGCCCTTTTCCTTGTTGCAATTTACTTGATATTGAAGTTTTACTTTCTTGTGAGGTTGAGATTTTTTGAAAGTTTAAGTAGCTTGCAAAATGCAACATTTGCAAATTCTTTTCCTTTTGCTCCCTATCATAAGGATTGGAGTTTTCAATCTTTCATTTACATGTGATCTGATGCACATTATTGAAAGTTCCAAACTTGTTTCTTTTGCTTTGTGGCTCTTATGGTCTTATTGCACCTTTATTGATACCCAAAGGTACATCATTGTGCAACATGTTGTGGTAACTTTGAACTTCAAAACTTGCAAACTTTGTGCCATAGGTTGATACAAAAAATCAAAAGATAGAGGCAATTGATCAAATGACACAGGCTTAAAAGGTTCAAAGTCTAGGAGATTTTCACTTTGTCATAAGTATTAAAAAGTTAAAAGCTTTGATGATGCATGCCATATTACAAAGATGGAAGGTTGCCAAAAATTAGTGAATGTTGTTGGGACTAGCAAGTTCTAAGTTTAAGTGACATGAAAAGTGTCACAATGAGAGTAACTTTCGAGGAGGTGTGTCAAAGCTTGAAAACTTCAACAAAAGACTTGAGGTGAAGATAAAAGAGGGACTAGTAGATGGAAAATTAAGGCTTAGCAACACTCCACAAATTTCACAAGTCATAAGCTCAATGCCAAAAAGGCTTTAAACAACACAAGCTAAAGATCTAATGTGAAACAAGGAGCTTGTAGGTAAAATGTAGTTGTTTCAAGATGTAGGTGGACTTTAAGTGGCAATGGACGCTGATTCCAACTCAAGCTTGTTTCATTTGAGTCACAACCTCTACTAGCTGCACATCTTGAAGCTTAAAAAAATTTAGGAAGGGTATACAAGTTTTTCTTATCCTTTTGTACCAAAGGCACAACTTGGGGGAGTTGTTGCTAGCTCAACAGTTGCCTGGTGTTATATTTGGGAGAGGCACTTAGATTTAGATCTCATATCCTTTGTCCCGACACTTCTTTTGGGCACTACTTAGAGGATTACATCTTTCTTCTCGATGCTCCCAATGCATAGAGGCACAAAGAGGTGGATAGAGTGCAATGCCATTTCGATGCTCAAATTTGTCAAACATTATGTAGGAATTTACAGGGTAAGTTCCTCAGAAAGAACACCAAAAGGACACCGCTCACAACCAGATCACAGATCAATACACCAATATTTTTGACGTGGTTAAAACCCTCAAAGAGGGAAACAGTCCACGGCCTGTCCCAACGTGGGTACTACAGGCAATTTATTAATCAAAGAATGAAAATTTACATAAGCTTCTCTCATGCACGGATTACCCGAACAATGACCCTCCATGCGCTTTAAATAGAACTCATGGACCAATCGGGTGTCAAGCCACGGATCAAGTGTCGGTAATACCGAGGAGAGAGTGAACCGTCGGATCACTACATATCGTGACCGTCGGATTGTAAGTTACAAAATGTACAACGGTAAAGAAACACACTTTACCTAACTCTATACCTAACTCTATACTAGACCAAGTTGAACTTAACTATATCCTATGTGTCGGAATACCCTAACATCCCCCCTTAAGAACAACTTGGGATAGGATTGAAGGATTTACAAATATGACACAATAGGAGAAGGAAGGAGGCACTAGAGCCTATCCCCCCTTAATGACAACTTCCTGAACTCCAAGCATATATCGAAGTTTAGTGAACTTCGCCTCTGTGAGAGCCTTTGTGAAGATGTCTACAACCTGATCATCTGTTGAACAATATTGCACTTCAAGAACATGGTCATGAATGAGCTTTCTGATGAAGTGCATGTGTAGTTCAATGTGTTTGCTGCGCTAATGCTGGACTGGATCTTTGCATAGTTGAATGGCACTTTGATTATCACACCAAAGTGTGGTTGGATGCTGCTGGGCGGCTAACGCTTTCTTGGAAGAGTTTCCAAGATTAAGAAGACCAAGGTGTAAGAGTTTTTCTTGTTCTCTTATTAAGGAATCACAAAAGGAGTCAAAGGAAGGGGCCTTGTAGTCTTTTCCTTGACAAATGAAAGCTTCCCTTGTAGAATGGAAAGTGGAAACAAATACAGAGTAGGCTGGTCCCAACTTAGTAAGGATGGAATAAATAAGGTTACTATCTTCTTTCTTAACCTTAACACCTTCCAAGAGATATCTAAGAGTCTTGAATTTGGACAAGAAATCTTCAATGCAAGAAAAATTATTAGGATCCAAAGTAAGCAACTCATTTTCAAGTTGATGGGCTCTAATTTCATTTTTAATCCCAAAAACTTTAGTGATTTTTTCCAATGCTTCATGAGGAGTCTCAAGTTCTGCAATATGGAATCTAAGATCAGGAGAAATAGACATCCCTATCAAACCACGTGCTTGATCTTGTCTATTTTCCCATTTTGCAGCCTTGTCTTCATCTTTTGGTTTCTTCTCTTGGTCTGTGGCTATTCTGTAGAGACCTTTACTTCTAAGTAAATCTTCCATGTAGGCTATCCATTGGAAGTAGTTAGTGCTGTCAAGAATGACTTGGCATTTTCCATTTATTTTTTAAAAACTGAAGCTGAAGATGCTGAAAGTAAGTGTTCCAATGGATAGATCTCGAAAAATTAGGCTGTTTTAAAAAAAAACGGTTCTGAAAAAGGCTTCCGGATGAAGAAGTTATGGCTTTTTGAAAAAAAATTGTTGAAGTTGCCGGCAAAGTGCGCGAATGTGCGGGAAGGAAAAAATCCGCCCCCACAAAATGGAGACTTGAACCCAAGACCTCTACTCTCTTAAAATAGCTTTGAACCAATTGATCTATACAAAAAATTTGAGAGAGAGAGAGAGAGAGAGAGGGGGGGGGGGCCTTGGTTTGCGTGCTTGCCTTGAGAAAGCTCTTTTTCCCTACAAAACACAAAACACAAAACCCAACACGAATATGCAAAGAAAAACGAACCTTGCGGCTCGAAGTTAGCTTTAGCCAAAAAACTAGATATTAAAAAAAATGAACCTTGCGCCTCAAAGTTAGCTTTAGCCGAAAAACTAAATATTTTTCTCAATGTTTCTGATTTTCCGAGATCACACTAAGGTGCAGGGAAAAGAGCATACGCATGAGAAAAAATCCTTCCTTTCTGTTTCTGATTTGCCCAGATCGCATAGAGTTGCAGGGCAAAGAGCATACGCAGAAATGAAAGGCATAGATCCGGTTAAAAAAAAAGGCTAAATAAACCGAAACCGAAATAAGCAGAGAGAAAATAACAGTAAACTGCAAAAACACTGTATACCTCCCGATCTGAAAAATGACGCAGCTAGGGCTACCGGAAACCTTTTCGCGTGAAACAAAAGGGGTTCCTCACTGGAACAGATGCTCCGAACGCAACAGAGCAGTCCTCTCGGCCCGAAAGCAGTCAGAAACAGCAGATCTAGGAAACGACAGCCGCATGCAGTTCTACCGGCTTCAGATTTGGATCACCAACGGACGCGGCCCTCAAATAGCTCTGATACCATGTAGGAATTTACAGGGTAAGTTCCTCAGAAAGAACACCAAAAGGACACCGCTCACAACCAGATCACAGATCAATACACCAGTATTTTTGACGTGGTTAAAACCCTCAAAGAGGGAAACAGTCCACGGCCTGTCCCAACGTGGGTACTACAGGGAATTTATTAATCAAAGAATGAAAATTTACATAAGCTTCTCTCATGCACGGATTACCCGAACAATGACCCTCCATGCGCTTTAAATAGAACTCATGGACCAATTGGGTGTCAAGCCACGGATCAAGTGTCGGTAATACCGAGGAGAGAGTGAACCGTCGGATCACTACATATCGTGACCGTCGGATTGTAAGTTACAAAATGTACAACGGTAAAGAAACACACTTTACCTAACTCTATACTAGACCAAGTTGAACTTAACTATATCCTATGTGTCGGAATATCCTAACACATTAGGGGTAAGGACAACCCTTGGCAATGAGGCCTAGAAGGGGTGGTTGTATGTGATCTGGAGACAACTTACACATAACCAATAGGTGGCCACCTTTCACTGGCTTTTGGTAGAGGGTCAACTCTTCTAGATAGAGAGATATCCTCTAGGTTGAATCTAGTTCCTTTAGTTAGATTTCCATAGTGAGATTCTTTCCTTTGACCATGGATGGTAAGAGAGCTTCACATTTGACCTTGACCCTCTCTCCCCTTTATCTGACAATTTGACCTTGACATTCACATAAACATTATATAGTAACCGGCCGGTTCCACATTTGACCTTGACCCTCTCTCCCCTTTATCTGACAATTTGACCTTGACATTCACATAAACATTATATAGTAACCGGCCGGTTCCATCCTAAACTGGCCGGTTAGGACTAGTTAGGGCCAAAAATCGGCCAAAGCACCTTCCTAACTGGGTTTTCAGCCGGTTCCAACCGGTGGCCTTGCTGACCGGTCGGTTTGACCAATTACCGATTAGGACCGGCCGGTTTTAAAAAAACTGATTGAAACACATTAATATCAAATGTCACTTTATCAGAGGCCGTGTTCAGCGTGGGGCAGTACAATTGCAATATGTCCCCACAGGAGATCAGGTAGCAGACGTACTCACAAAGGCTCTAGGAAGAGCTAAGTTCATTTAGTTCAAAGAGCAGATGGGTATGGTAGAGAATCTGTTTCAGTAGCAGAAACAGGTAATTTCTCAGTTACAGTGGTAGGGAATGAGAGAGAGTTGCAGTACAGGTGCAGTGTTGGCAGTGGCAAGGTCAGCAGCAGTACAGATGCAACATTTGCACAGTAGTTGGTGGGCAGTGATGTCAGACATCAACAGCACAGAGGGAGATGTTATAGAACAAGGTGATGCTTCGGCAGGTCGCATTGCTAGAGCACATTCCT
Source organism: Pinus tabuliformis (assembly GCA_031772625.1). Classification (NCBI taxonomy): domain Eukaryota; kingdom Viridiplantae; phylum Streptophyta; class Pinopsida; order Pinales; family Pinaceae; genus Pinus; species Pinus tabuliformis. Next base: position 139,156,380 of record CM062820.1, read on the forward strand.
CGCTAAGAAGGAGATTGATTTCTGGTAGCATCGGATGTGCTCTAAGTCTCAAATTTTGCAAGGAGGCTTAGACATATGTATTCCACAATACCCATAAATCGTTTTGGAAACTTCCACCTAGAGACAGTTTTATGAAAATAATTAAAATAATTAATGGGTATTAATCTAAACTGTGGGTGTAACTTCTAGAAGAAGACAAAGATCGAGTACAAATGAACTGAGCCATTGATTAGAATCTAATATGGGTCGTTGGTTCTCAACTAGAAGATTATAAGAAGGACATCGAGGGGCATTTGGAAAATACACCAGAGGTAGATACTCAGTTACCCGAGTAAGATCAATTTTCTCATTGGTCGAAGTTTGGCAAGAGAAAATTTAATCAGAGGGAGGGTTGCAAGCATGAAGGAGAGAGAGAGGGTATTAGCATCAGTCTGAAGGTCAGGAGCAGAAGACGCAAAGCAGAGGGAGGATAGCGCAGAGGCTATGACGCAGAGGAGGGACAGCGCAGAGGCAATGTGACGCTAGGACTGCACAGTTCTCACGCAGGGGCTAACGCAGTGAGACGCAGAGGGGGCAGCAAGTCCTTTCCTGGATCAGAAACTCGTCGAGAAGTGTATGTAAAATTTCTCACAGATAATACTCTTCTATTATGCTGGTTGTATCTTGTACATGAGATTTTTGCTAAAGAATAATAAAGAAACCCTCATCTTTTGCATTGGATTTCCCACATTGGGTTTTTCCGAGGACAGCTATCCAAAAATGACTGCGTCATCGTGGTCATAATTGTGCTAGTATTTTTCTTTGCATTCACTTTTTGCAGTATTTTAATTGTGAAGGCTGCAGTAGAATTTATTTCGATATTTGTTGTAGAAACACTATGAATAAATTATTTCTAAGTTAATAAGTAGAAGAAATATTATTAATCACTGCAGTTGGATTCTAGTTTAGGAATTTTCACAGTAGACCCAATGCCTTTCACTGGATAGCTCTTATTGTCTCCAAGTTCGATAGAATGAGATGATTTTCCCTTAGATAGGGTTTGGAGTTGACTGCATTCTCCTGTCACATGTCTGGAGGCACCACTGTCAATAACCCATACATTCTCGTCCTTGAATGTAACAGCTAAAGCAGAGAACAATCTTCCATCTGCTACTTCTTTGTGAGCTTGGAGATGATCTTCAATAAACAATTCTTGATAGATTTAGTGAGATTTCCAAGAACCTTGAAACCCTTCCTTATAACCCTTGCCATAGTGCCAACAAAGATGTGATCTTCAGTCTCCTTGCACCTTAGCTCTGATACCATGTTGGAAAATATGGAGACTTGTAGATTAGAACTTATTTTCCTTATCATGATAATTACTTGTGATGTTAGTTGGTTATTTATTACTTTTTTAGTTTTGTTCATCAAGCAATTACCAAAACAATAAAGATCACAAAGAGACAGAGTACACAAGATATAGGCTCCAAGCCAGGGCAAAACCCCTCCAAGGGGAAAACCCAGAAAATGCTTCTCTTTTTCTTTAGAATCTGCTTACAAAAGAGACTTCCAAGACCCAAAGACCAAAGCCAACAAACCCTCCAAACCCCAAGCCAACCCCCAGCAAGATCTTCCTTGAGACAGCTTCAGAACTTTGATACTGCTTCCTTGATGCTGCAACTTCAGCCCCTGCAACAGAATTTTAGCCCCTTGTAATTTCATCCTCATGCAACTGCTTGAGAATTTTGGCCTCCTGCAACTGATAGCTTCACAAACCCTATCGAGACAAGGAAAGAGATTCTTTGATAGACTTCAACTTCTGCTCCTCTTCTTCGTCCTCCTAACTACTCTTCTTCACCTTCGCTATTGCAGATCGAACTTGCTTGAGATGAGTGACCAAATGAGTTGAGCTTCACTCCTTTATATAGCCTTTCTTGAGGGTCGAATTCCCTCCCTTTAGGTCGAATTGATCTGCTCCTCAAGCCAACTTGGTCTTGGGCTTATCCATGGCTTTTTCTCGACAAAATAAATATTTTCCTTCATTACAATGAGTCCAAATGGGACTATGACACATGACTAATATTATTCTTTATCCTAGAAAGACCTAAAAGCATGAAGAACATGTTTTTGACTCAAACTTGAGTATGAAACCCATACTCCAAAAATAAAATATAATTTATTTTTCTTCTTTATAAAGAATATACAATGTCATGATTACAATTACATCATAATGAAGAACGAACCTAGTTACAATTTTCAATAGAACTCATGTTTGGATTTAGCCCATGTGCTAAATTTTATTGTCCCAACGCTCTTTTGCATTTTGTGGTACATTTCCTTTTGTATGTGGAAATATTATGCTTTTATCATATTTTTTTAGCTGCATCAACCTCCGGGGCATCGTTCCAAGCCCGACCCAGACATGTGGACAAGGGGAGCGAGAGTACTAGAGCCTTGTGGACACAAAGAGGGGAGATGATGAAATAGGGCATGTAATGTGAGGAGGGGAGTGAAAAATGTGAAACAAGAAAACGGGACCACGCTACCAAAATTGGGGTTTCCCAAGTAGTGCCCATCCTAAAGCTGCAAGCCAGTAGGGGAGATCCCACAGGACTAGGGTTGAGGATTAACCCCCCAGTTAAGGTAAGGGAACAATATTATAGTCAAAACCCTTCCTCCTTCTAAGTTACCCAATAATCCATACCCAAGTGTGCCCAAGAAAACAAGCATAAGCACCCAATTGCATAATGAAAAATCATACCTTTAGGATTGGATGGCCCACCTTCAAACATACGATCTCGACAGATGGGCGAGGGGACATATGACTGGCTCAGGGAGCAGAGACATCTAGCACAATATTGGCTACACTAGTGGCTGTCAGGGGCTATTCGCTGTCGGCTGAAGACAAATTTATGAGAAAATTTCTCCTATGGGGTCACCCACTGGTGGTGGGTAACAGGAGGTTGACAAAAGAAACTTTGCATTTTTAAAACTAAATGGGGGCTTCATCCTCAATTTAATACAAATGGATTGGAGAAACTACAAAAACATATGGCGAGCAAAATAGTGGGGCAGGCAAGTCTATGAATCTAGATTTGAAACTCTTCAAAACACATTGCAATTTAATTAGTAAAACACACTGATCTATTATATGTGGAAGAACAGTAATGGGTTCATTTCATCAAAAGAGGAAAGCTAACCCCTGAAATGATAGATATCTACCAAAGGATGATGATAAAAAATTATTTCCAAAATCAAAGCCCATATCAAGTATATGTTGCGTACAATCTTCGAACACTGTAAGATCTCACGAAAACCATTATGTCAGTTATAATGCTTCGACTCTCTGTGTATCCTCGATCATCCATTCCTCACCTAAGTAGGACAGCACACCTACCCATAACTATATGCAGTCTAACTTTAGACTTGAGCAATAAAATTTCAAGAAAATGTAAGGTCAAATCATTTCTACAAAAACTGAAGCATCAGAATTGTGAAATCAAACAGTTGCACTCACCTTTGGAACTGGGGGTGGCTTGACTGAACAAGCTTTACTGAGGTCATTACAAAGAAACTTCAATAACGCAGAACTTTGAGCCTTGCTTTTAAATAAATATTCTGCAACATCAGTATCATGATATCCAATCACCTGCATGGTATGCACAGGTTAGAAAATATCATGCTTCAAAAGCTGTATATTGCACAAAATCTATCCAAATTAATTCCTAATGTTATTCACTAACCACAGAAAAGAAATAGATGCACAGATAAGGGAAATAGCACCAAATATTCTGAGGTATGTTGGAGACAGTGAGTTAATGTTGCATGATACTGTGGATTCTGACTGCAGAGGAAATGCAAGTGGCGAGAAAAGCGCTTCAAGGTTCTACTTCAGTTTGGGATTAAAGTGTGATATCCTGGTTCAGCAAGAAGTAGGCAGTGTTGGAAGAATTTGTCATCGATGTCAAAGGGTGAATAGGCTAGCATTAGTTTGATGATATGCGTGCACATTTCAGCAAATTTGGATGCAAGGATACCCTAGATTGATAGCCCTTGTCATGCCATTTCGTTTGATAGGTGGCATGTTTTGTGGGTCCTCCTGGTTTGATGTTTGAAGACCCGTATAGATGGGTTTAGCACCAGCTCATTTGCCCCAAAATTTCATGACCTTATTGCTTCTTTGCATCCCCTAGAAGAAGGTCAAAATTATAATTTAAGTTGACCTATATTTAAGAGTCAGATCAGCCTGGCAAGAAGATTTTATGAAAAAATAAATAAATAAATAAAATTAACTGACTGAATCTGCTTTGCAGATCGGCCTAAATCCTTAAGTCGGCTCCAGCATTTATTCATGGCTTTTCAAAATAAAATTTATTTTCATGTTCAGGTCGGCTCCAATGTAGCCCCCCTCCAAACAGGTATAAATATGGTAGTCGTTGGCATTGCTAGGGCATCAACTCGGGCATCTGAGGCAAACAAAAAGGGATCTTCTGTTCCGCTTAGGCCGAGCCTTAAAAGAAGCATCGATAGAAGGCCAAGACATCCCTTTTAGAGCAAGTTCAGGGTTTTGTTTGGTAATCTGGTTCAGTATTCTTTGCTGTAAGGTTCATTAGTTCTGAAGCTGCATTTCCTTGAGAACAACCTCAATCTGGAGCGAGCTTTGAGGGACAATTTTTACACACAAATTGCTGGATTGATCTGAGTTTTCAGAGGAGATCTGAGGTTGTCCTAACGGCATATTTCAGTAGCCTAATTCGGCCCTGCCTGAGGCAGACTGCGACGTCTCTGAGGCAGGTCTCTGAGGCAGATTTTCGGCCTGCCTGAGGCCTAATTGGGGCCTGCAATCTGAGACCATTTTCGGGTTTGTTTAAGCTGATCTGAGAAGGAATTAAGGGCAGATCCAAAGGCATATTTCTGATGGTCTAACCTGAGGTTAAGGATATTGATATAAGAAGTCTGAAGCAGTCCTTTGAGAAGACTTCCATATTCGGACCTTGATATCTGTTTGTGGAAGTTTTAGAGTAGCTGTTTGGAGAAGCCTTGAATAGGCCCCCCTGATTAAGTTGTGGAGCAGGCTTGGCAGAGTTTTGGAGCTGGAGCAAATCTTGAAGAACTCAAGGCAGAGTTAAGGCATATCTGAAGCATTGTTCTAAGTAAATTTTGGCACAGACCTTTGATGATCTGAAGCAGACTTTGATAGAAGCCTTGAAGCAAACCTCTAATGAAGTAGTGAGGCAGAGTTTTGAGCTATCCTTGAAGGACTGGTGAGGCAGATCAAAGGCAGAGTAAGGATACTTGCATTGATGATCTAAGGTATGCATGTTATTGATTGAACTATCTAAAGATTGCATATGACAAAGGGGCAGAACTGAAGTTGTTTGAACGTTGTTGTAATTGGGCCATTGTCCCGACTACGGGAACCCAAGAAGATTTTGTTTTACCTTTTATTCTATAGGGTGGCAGGATGGTGCTAGGGAAGGAAGTTATAGCTTCCTTCAGGAGGTTGTCGCCTCCTTCTAATGGGAGTTGGTAAATCTTGGGGTTGTAGCCCCTCCAGTTGTAGCTGGTAAATCCGGAAGTTATAGCTCCCCTTCCTTTGATGTGATGTTATTGGTTAATGCTTTTGATACCAAATTGTAAAGAAAAGTGAAATACGGATTCACCCCCCGTCTTAGTATTTCCATAGGAAAAAATGCCACTAAGTGTTGCAAATGCAGAATACATGGCAAACAGCTCTACTAGTTTTGAAGTTATTCGATTTCATAAGTTTATTTCAGAGTTGACCGATTAAATGTTGGAGCCTGCAATGATATATTGCGACAACTAAAGTTGTGTCATATTCTATAGGGTAGCAGGATGGTGCTAGGGAAGGAAGTTATAGTTTCCTTCAGGGGGTTGTTGCCTCCTTCCAGTGGGAGCTGGTAAATGTTGGGGTTGTAGCCCCTCCAGTTATAGCTGGTAAATCCGTAAGTTGTAGCTTCCCTTTATATATATATATATATATATATATATATATATATTGTGTTCCTTTGATGTGATGTTATTGGTTAATGCTTTTGATACTAAATTGTAAAAAAAAAATGTATTCACCCTCCCCCCTCTTAGTATTTCCAAGAAGCAACAATGGCACTTGGTATCACAAATGCAGAATACATGGCAAACAGCTCTACTAATTTTGAAGTTATTCGGCTTCATAAGTTTATTTCAGAGTTGACCGATTAAATGTTGGAGCCTGCAATGATATATTGCGACAATTAAAGTTGTGTCAGGCTCCCTAACGATACGGTGTTTCACAATCACTCCAAGCACAGACAGTTTGTACTATTTCCTTAGAGACAAAGTTCAAAACGGTGCAGTCATCCTAGAGTATGTTCCTTCAGATTCACAAGATGTAATGATCCGACAGTTTGTTCCTTCAGATTCGCTGGGTGTAAATATTTTGACAAGGTTCCTAGCCAAGTGGAATTTTGAAATGTCAAGGAAGAGATTGTATTTGGAGGAGAACGCTTTCCTTGCAAAGAGGGAGTGTTAGATTTTTTTTTACCTTTGTTGCTCGATCAGTTTTCTTTTAGGGTGATGGCACTCCAACTTCATTGCTCTTGGTCACTGTGCATAAGAGCAAAGAGAGCGCAATGTGTATGAGGTTGCAGGACTAGTGGAATAGAAATAGCACACAACAATCATGTAGGAGAAAGATGGGGAGGGTGCTGTTGAAAAGTGTAACTAGGTTCAGTCTTCATAATGACATGTAATTGTAATTTTTGTAAATGATGAAAAGAAGAAAATAAAATTATTATTATAAATTATAATGCCTTGCTTCATGGGTTTCATGAGCAAGAGATTTTATTTTTAGATGGCTCCCATTGTGAGCCTTTAGGATTTGAAAAGTCAAAAAGAGTCAATGTCATGAATGAAGAACCTATAGGATTGTCAAGCAGCCCTCTAAGACAAGCGCAGGTCTCTCCTCTTCAAGTCGGCCTCAAGATGTAGAAGAAACTCATGTCGGCTCACCTTATATGGAGACTCACCTATACGAACTGTTATGTCGGCTTATATTGATAGGCAAACTACTATATATATGGGTGAATGCACTTTGCATTTCCACAGTCAGAAATTCGCATATCTCTCTGAAGTTTGGATAGGAGTACAGTGAAGGGCATATCTCTCTGTGATTTCGGAGGACAATCACAGTCAACAGTTTGGATGTCTCTCTGAGTTTTTCGGTGGACAGTTGCAGTAAGAAGTTCAGAGGTAATCACAGAAAGAACTCAGATAGGAGATGAAGGAACAGCGAAGAAGTTTAAGGGCCAATCACAGGAACAGTAGCTCGGATCTCAGAGGGAGAGTCTCGGTGCCACAGTAGATCACAGATTCATCAAGGGTATAGAAACCACAGTTCAGTGTTATATAGAAGCCACAGTTCGATGAAGGGGCTATTGTTCAGTGATGTATCACAGTGTGTCAGTGCTGCTACAGTGGTCACATTTTGGTGACACTCCATGATATGTTTTGGTGCCATCTCTAGTATATCTACAGTTCGTTGAGGAGATGATCTGTGTTGAGAAGGTCAAAGAGGAAGAGAAGTCACGATGATGAAAAGAGCAGAAGACAGAGAACTAGTGTCTTGGTCTTGGAGTGGCTAATAGGTCAAGGGTCTTGGTCTTGGCATTCGTCAATTGGAATCTCTATAAGAAGAATTTGTGCGGGTTTCCTCTCAAGGAGTGAGAGGTTTTGGCCCTAGTTGATAGCCTACATTCTGTGTCTCTTGTCTATTTATGTTCATGCATTGGTAACTGTTTGATGAAGAAGAACACTAATAACTTAAGCAACTAGAAGATCCTAGTTTAAAGAAATAAAAGTCACTCACAAGCAGTTACTAATTAAGAGAAATCACCTAATTCATGATGCCCTTGATTTCTCAAGAGGTGCATGCTTGCACCAACCTTAGAATACTTCCAAAATTAAACTATTGTTCAAACTTAGCAATTTCATTCGCTTCCTTTTGTGAAGTTTGTTTATGCATGGATTATCTATTGTTAGAATAACACACAGATCTGAAGGGAGTGTTTGCATGAGTTGAGGATTGCGCAAATCAAAAAAGGAGTATGCATCAATGCATGCCACGGTGACCCTCCAATTGGGGCGCAGTAACTCTGGCTCTTCTATCCATGCAGCAGAGCACACTTGTCGAGTATATTAGGGTTATGCTTTGACTAAGTAACCTTAGGCACTTCATGCATGTGATCAAATACATTGTATCTTCCTTCTTCCTGTTCAATAAACGAGATGCAAAGCATAAAATACGTATGCAGTTTGAGTGGTTATGTTTAGTGTTTCCATTGTTCCAATTTCCAACAATATATGTTTGCAAATTAACCTAGCTTATATTTGTTGTTTTCATTGACGTTTTTCCGCTTTAAGCTACCTAGATTTTAGGGTTAAATTTTTTAGTGCAAAATCTACTTTCCATGGTTTGAAATTTCCCACTTTTTTTAATACATCTTATATGTACAGAAATATTTATATCAACACAACAAAAAGCAAAAGAGTATATACAATGGAGCTTGTATCCTCTGTAGAAAATTAATGATCTGCACCCTAACCCCAGTTTACAATTTTGCATGTGCTCATTTGACCCAACCGACATGTTTTGTCATGCTGATATAAATTTCAGAATGCATTTTTTGTAAACATTCAAAGAGTGCTTATACTATTTAACACATTTCCTATCAGCTGAAATTAAAGCTAAATTTAGGCAAGCATATCAAACATGAGATACACTTATTTTTTGTCAAGGTGACTCCCAAAAAACCCCACAGCCTTTTGGGGAAAACCAATCTTCAAAGGATGATTTTATTGCTTGAGAAAATTAGTCGAAGTAGATAAAAAATTAACCACAGTACTTATCTCCTTCAGCTGAAGCATTTAATTCAATTTCTGGAAATTTGTGCCCACTGAAAATAATTTCCAGATTTACAAATTTCATGCCCAGAAATGCTGCCTTGATATCAGTGCCAAATCTGCCTTGAAATCTGTGTTGTAGATGCCTCGGAATTCGTGCCTGAACAACACAGATTTCAAGGCAGATTTGGCACTGATATCAAGGCAGCATTTCTGGGCATGAAATTTGTAGATGCCTCGGAATTCATGCCTGAAGGTGCTTGATTTCTGCGCTGGAGGTGACTGCTGTCGCTCTATTTTCGTGCCAAGAAACAACCTTGAAATTGGCGCTGCCTGTAGCAGCAAACCTGAAATCTCTGCCTCAAAATTTGGGCCCAATCAAGGTAAGAACAGTCCTTGAAATTTGCACACAGCAGCCTTGAAACTCATGCTTCTGCCCTCAATTTCTGTGCTGTTGTTCCCTCGAATTCCATGCTGACTGTTCCTTGATTTTTGTGCCTATTTCCTCCTCAAAATTCGTGCCTCAAATGGCTGCCTCCTAGAAACTTGTGCCTCCTTTCTCTTGCTGCAAACCCTCTTTGAATATCTCATTTTCTCCTCTCCTCTTGCCCTCTCAATAATCTCACGAGTGAATAATAAGAATGAGATTTCCCTTTTCCTTTTATCTCTTAGAAAATATTGAATACCTGAACCTTGGATTCAATGGACGAAATTTGATCTCCAAATCTCAAGATGTGTGGTTGAGATTAACTTTCCCAATTGACCCCCCTCACACATTGGCCCAATTACTTAGGAACCTCCTAGTACCTTTTTCAATTTGTGTACTTTTTCTATTTTCTCATAAAGTGATTTTCTCAACTCACTTTCATATTAGAAGTGAACTTAGTACTTTACACATAAAGTCACTTTATAAAGTGCAAGGGACTTTAATATTAGAAAAGTACATGGTACACCACTTTTAAGTATCTCATCAATCCATGACATTAATATAATATTATAACTCATAAATGTCACCAAGATAAAAGTCATTAATGTGTCTACTAGGCTAAAAGGGATAAATGCCTAGTAACACCTCTCCTTGGTATTATTTTCAACACTCCCTCTCACCAAGGAAAGTGTTGCTCGCCACTCCCATCTTGTCTCTGAAAAAGACATGCTTGCCTCTTGGCAAAGACTTGGTGAGAATGTCTGCTACCTGCTCATCAGTAGATATATACTCAAGCTTCACAACCCCTCGCTGAACCCAGTCTCTGATGAAGTGGTATCTGATCTCTATATGCTTTGACCAATCGTGAAATACTGGATTCTCAGAGAGTTTAATACAACTTTGATTGTCACAGTAAATCATAGTTGGTCTCAGCATTTGACCAAATAGTCCATGGAGCATCTTGCTAAGCCATAATGCCTCGCATCATCCCTGACTAGCTGCCATGTACTCTGCTTCTGTGTTGCTCAACACCACTGACTTTTGTTTCTTATTGAACCATGACACAACTGTCGAGCCCAATGAGAAACAACATCTGGAAGTGCTCTTCCAGTCACTGACACTGCCAGCCCAATCTAAGTCTGTGCAACCAATCAATCTGACCCCATCACATCTGACATAGTCCAACCCATAATCCATTGTACCCTCCAAGTATCTCAACACATGTTTCGCATCCACCCAATGTACTCTCCTAGGCTCCATCATAAACTGACTCAATGTATTGACTGCAAAACAAGTATCATGTCTAATATTGACCATATACGTCAATGAACTGATCAGCTGACGATGCAAAGTGGGGTCCACCAACTCGGAATCAACATCATGCAGTTTCTTCCAATTGGTGATCATAGGAGTATACAAAGTGGGGTCCACCAACTCGAAATCAACATCATGCAGTTTCTTTCAATTGGTGATCATAAGAGTAGCCATAGGCCTGCAACCATCCATATGAAATCTCCTCAGGATATCTCCTGCATACCTACCCTGGCCCACAAAGATGTGCCCATCCTCCTGCCAAACCTCCATCCCCCAGAAGTAATGCATAAGCCCCATATCAGCCATATCAAACTCTGAAGCAAGATATCTCTTGCAATGCTAGATGACTGTCCTCCCCTGTAATAAACAAGTCATCCACATATAGTACCAAAATGAGTGGATCGTCACCTACCAAAATAAAGTATAGGTTTGGATCTGCATCACTCTTCTAGAAACCCAGTTGTTACAAGTAGGCATCTATCCTCTCGTACCATGCCCTTGGTGCCTGCTTCAATCCATACAAATCTTTCTTCGACCTAAATACATGAGAATCACTCCCATGCAACCCAAAGCCCTCTGATTGCTCAATCTACACCTCCTCCTATATAACACTATTGAGAAAAGCGATCTCCACATCTATCTGGTGAATCTGCCATCCCATCTCAGCTGTTATAGATATAACTGCTCTAATGGAAGTATAAAGAGCAATCGGTGAAAATGTCTCCTCATAGTCAACTCCCTCTATCTATGAGTACCCCCGCGCCACAAACCGAGCTTTGAACTCCTCAACGATACCATCCGCAGCATGCTTGATCTTGTCGAGCCACTTGGAAGTCACAAGTGACTTCCCATCATGACGTGGCACTACCTCCCAAACATCATTCTTCGTGATAAAGGAATATTCCAAATCTGTCGTCTAGCGGCCTCCTCAAAACTAGTTGGCTCTGTCTCTACAACATTTGCCACGAAACCAGCCAAACTCTCTGGCATTCTGCTCTCCCTCACTAACCACTTGGGTCTCCCAACTGCCTTTTGAGCCTCCATCAAGGTCTCCCGAAGCCATCTTGGCTTCCTCTTCCCTGCAGTAGTCTCCTGTGGAGGTATGGAAAAATCCTCATTTGGTGCCTCTCCTAGCGAGGAAGGCTCTGACCTAACCAAAGGAGATCCTGAACTCTTAAATATCATGCCCGATGAACCTGCACCAGGTGATCCAGTACCAAGCAAAGCTATGCTCTGTGAACCTATCACCCCTGAAGAAGGTGAACCTCTTGATCTTGGTGTACCACCCGATGCTTCTGAAACCTGTGGAGTTGCCCCTCGCTGAGGAGCCTGCTGCTCTACCTAATCAATCTCCCAAGACCTCCTCAAAGCCTTCTCCTCCTCAAATCTCACATCCTACCTCAGGACAATCTTCCTCTGTGTAGGAAGGTATATGCAGTAGGCTTTGTTGGTCTCGCTATAACCCATCAGTATACCTCTCTCTGTTGTGGGTTCTAGCTTCATCCTCTTCTCCTCAGGGACGTGTGAATATGTAAGGCACCCAAATATCCTGATGTGCCCAACTTTCGGCTTCTTGCCGGTATATATCTCCTCAGGAGTCTTGCTCCCCAAGACTCTATGTGGGCTCCGGTTCTGCAAATAAACAATAGTGTTAACCGCCTCGGCCCACAAGAAGAAAGGTAAACTTTGATCATGCAGCATCACTCTAGCTACACCCACAATGGTCTTGTTCTTCCTCTCTACCACCCCATTCTGTTGAGGGTTATAAGGCACAATGAGCTCCCTCTTTATGCCGACACTCCCACAAAAGTCTCTCATCTATGCTGAAGTGTACTCACCCCCATTGTCTGATCTCAACACCCTGATCTTCCTCCCTGTCTGGTTCTCCACAAGAGCCTTAAACTCTTGGAATCGCCGAAAGACCTCATCCTTGGTCTTCAAAATGTAAATCCAAGTCCTCCTGGAGTGGTCATTAATGAAAGTCACATAGTACTCATATCTGCTCAACAAGACATGGGACATGGGACCACATACAACAGAATGAATAAAATCAAGGACACCCGCCACTCTGTTGTCACTGCTCTGGAAAGGTGTCTTGGTGTACTTTCCCAAATCACACCTCCCACATACATCATGATGATCAGTGCTGAAGTCTGGAAACCAGGTTACCATCTCCCTCAACATCCTGAAAGCTCCATGGTGCAAGTGGGCCATCCTCTTGTGCCACAACTCACATAAACCACTACTTTTGGTCTGAGCCACCATATAGCTCGAAGACGCTGAAACACGAGTCTATATAGTCTCCCACTACGAGATCCAATCACATGAGCAAACTCGATTTTGAATCCTCTAGGATACAATAGCACTTGTCCTTTTCAAAACAGTACCTCATACCCCTGTCCTCCAAGCTGGAAACTGATATCAAACTCTTCTTCAACCCTGGAACATAAATAACATTTGTCACCTTCAGAGGAGGTAATGACTCCCTCTAAAAGGATATTATACCCATACCTGTCGCCTTAACTTTGGAGTTGTCGCCAAGCACAACCTCTAAGTCAATGTCATCCTCCAAAAGGCACGAGAAGTGCTCTCTAACTCCGATCATATGGCAGGATGCTCCACTGCCTATGAACCATGCACGGGAAGATGTGACATGAGTGGCTAAACTCACCACCAAAGCACACTCTGAATCAAACATAGCCACAAACTCATCCACATATGTTGTAGTTGCAACTCCTTGTTTCTTCTTACCCTTCTTGTTGGGACACTGAACTGCATAGTGACCCATCTTCCCACAAGCAAAGCATTTCACCTTACTCATGTCTTTCTCCTTAACCTTCTACTTCCCCTTATCCTGCGCTTTGCTCCACTAGAAGACCACTTCTTGATCTTCTTTGTCCTCTTGCCCTTTGCCGCAAGAGCAACATTCTCCTCTTCACCTCCCCCACCACTCTTGCTGCCACTACACATGCTTCTCTGGATCTCCTCCTGAAGGAAATCATCCCACATCATCCTCCATCCAGGAAAATGCTCTCTAGCCACCAAGCTATGGATAAAACTATCCCACATCTCGGTGAACCCCTCCAAAGCAATGTGAACCAACTGCTCCTCTAGAATAGTCTCTCCAATAGCAGTCAACTCATCTTTCACCTATGAGACCCTGGTGAAGAAAGATGTAACATTGTCGGTCTTGGTCATCTTGGTGTTGCATAATTTTTGTTTCAACACCATCTTCCTATTCTCATTAGAACTCTAGTGCAAAGAGACCAAGATGTAAAATTGTCGATCTTGATCATCTTGGTGTTGCATAATTTTTGTCTCAACACCATCTTTCTATTCTCATTAAAACTCTAGTGCAAAGAGACCAAGGACTCCCACATCTGATACACATATCTCATCCCTGAAACATCAGGGAACAAATTATTCTTGATGGCATCTAGAAGGATCCTCTTTGCCTTCACATTTTTCTTGGTGAATTCTACCAATAGAGTTGGATGAGTGGGCGGTTGTACCACTGCTTGTACAATATCCCACACTTCCACCTCCTCTAGTAAAAGCATAATCCTCTCCTCTCCTTAGATATGGCATCCATTGTACATCAATGATTAATTATTCCAACATCAACCATCTAGAATGTAGATTGCTCCTCTTGTCTAGGCTTCGCCTCTACTTCAATTCTATAGGGATATTAGTCAACATTGCCTAATTTTGATCAAACAGACTAATCCAAGCCTTATAATATGGTAGAGAAAGCTTAACATATCTAATCAATGATTTTGACTTGAATGAAGGGTACATAATTGCTAAGGTCATGACAAAGGAGTTCAACAATCAACAACACCAACACTGAGGTACATATAAGGCTTAGTGCTCTTGATGAAATGCCAATCACATGTCCTCATACATGATATAATCCAATTAAACGCCACAATTCCATTGATCCTAAAAATTGCTAAGCCTGCTGAATTTTGAATGGGGCATGAAATTCTATTTTCTCCATATGAAGTCTGATGAGGTTGGAACCACTCTCAAACATGCTGAGTCATTTCATGGTAAGGTTAAAAGTAAAAGGATGGAAATGAAAGATAAAGGAGAATGTCACTTTTACTTTAAGAATTTAACATTACCATTGGGAGCATCTAGGAAGCGTTTAGGGAGCATTAAGGGGCACCTTGGGAGTATTCGGAAAGTGTAGTTCCTCACATAACAGTTCGAAATTTCCAAAAAAAACAAAAAAATCCCTACGGAACCGTGTGAACTGTCCACCTTCTCTTGGATCCGCTCGCGATCCACCACAAATCCATGCCCAAACCTCCACAGATCCACACCCGATCCTTTCCGGATCCGCGAATCGAGCAACAGGAACCGCGGATCGGGGCCCCACTGATCCAATTTTCCAAGAATCGCCAAAAAAAGGCAAAACCGTGGATCTAATTCTTGGATCTGCAGTTTCACCGAAGGATTGATGGCGAATCCGTACAGGACACGGTTCTGCCTCCAGATCCTTGGAGGGGGGGGCAGTTCCTTCAACTAAGAGCTGTAGCATTTAATTCAATTTCTGGAAATTTGTACCCACTGAAAATAATTTCCATATTTACAAATTTCATGCCCATAAATGTTGCCTTGATATCAGTGCCCTTGAAATCAGTGTTGTATATGCCTTGAAATTCGTGCCTGAAACAACCTCAAAATCAATGCTCCCTCTAGTAGCAAACCCGAAATCTCTCCCTCAAAATTTGGGCCCAATCAAGGTAAGTACAATCCTCGAAATTTGCGCACAACAGCCTCAAAACTCATGCCTCTACCCTCGATTTTTGTGTTGATGTTCATCCGAATTCTATGCTGACTGTTCCTCGATTTATGTGCATGTTTCCTCTTCAAAAATCGCACCTCTAATGGTTGCCTCCTAGAAACTCGTGCATCATTTCTCTTGCTGCAAACCCTCCTTAAAGATCTGCTTTTCTCCTCTTTTCTTGCTCTCTCAATAATCTCATGAGTGAATAATAAGAATGAGCTCTCCCTTTTCCTTTTATCTCTTAGAAAATATTGAATCCCTAAACCTAAGATTCAATGGATGAGATTTGATCTCCAAATCTCAAAATGTGTGGTTGAGATTAACTTTCCCAATTGACCCCCCTCACACATTGGCCCCATTACTTAAAAGCCTCCTAGTACCTTTTTCAAGTTGTGTACCTTTTTCTATTTTCTCATAAAGTGATTTTCTCAACTCACTTTAATATTAGAAAAAGTGAACTTAGTACTTTACACAGTGCAAGTGACTTTAATATTAGAAAAGTACATGGTACACCACTTTTAAGTATCTCTTCCATCCATGACATTAATATAACTCATAAATGTCACCAAGATAAAAGTCATTAATGTGTCTACTAGGCTAAAAGGGATAAATGCCTAGTAACACCTCTCCTTGGTATTATTTTCAACATCCCCTTCCTCAACGCTACTAAAGTGGAAATAAAATCAGAATATGCCACTTCATGTAGAGATTTGGCAACCTTAATAACCAAAGAACCTTTGGCCAACAACTACATATGTACCTCAACCTTCTACATGGTACAAAATGCACACAATGAACTGACCTCATTATCAACCAGCCTAGATCCACCTTAACTCCAGATCTACCGAGTGCCGAGAGGGACCAAATCTCTTTTCACTCTAAAAGAGGTTTGCATCTCAAGATATTTGATCCCACTCAGCGCTTGGTAGATCTAGAGTTAAGATGGATCTAGGCTGGTTTAATTTCCCCCTTTAAATAGGCTATATGCCACATGAATACCATGGGTTCTCAATACCATGGATCATTACTATGTGTCATTTTTTTATTATCATTTTATTTTTATAGGGTTATTTTTATTTTTTTTATTTTGACGGAGTCAAAATGTTTACACTATATTACATTACAACATCTTGGTATTATTTTCAACATCCTCTTCCTCAATGCTACTAAAGTGGAAATAAAATCAGAATATGCCACTTCATGTAGAGATTTGGCAACCTTAATAACCAAAGAACCTTTGGCCAACAACTACATATGTACCTCAACCTTCCACATGGTACAAAATGCACACAAAGAACTGACCTCATTATCAACCAGCCTAGATCCATCTTAACTCCAGATCTACCGAGTGCCAAGAGGGATCAAATCTCTTTCCACTCTAAAAGAGGTTCGCATCTCAAGAAATTTGATCCCTCTCAACGCTTGGTAGATCTAGTGTTAAGATGGATCTAGGCTGGTTTAATTTCCCCCTTTAAATAGGCTATATGCCACATGAATACCATGGGTTCTCAATACCATAGATCAATACTGTGTCATTTTTATTTTTATTATCATTTTATTTTTATAGGGTTATTTTTATTTTTATTTTATTTTGACGGAGTCAAAATGTTTACATTATATTACATTACAACATCTCTACCACACTGGGCTGGAGAGCGCCTCTCAGCGCAAAAGCAAGCCAACACTAAATCTTCCAGAGGGTATACAGAGCAGAAGTCCTCAATGCCAAATCAAAACAAGTAGTTGTAATCACCAAGTAGAGTTGCCCACCAATGAATCCTTCCTTGAGAAACACTGACAACTGATCCTGAATCTACTTTGAAAGTTCTAACCTTTCTTCACAAAGGAACAATCCAAGAGCATGTGTTTCACTGGCTCCAAGCATTTGCAAACAGGACAGAGGCCATCAAAAAGCCCACTCTTTGCCAACCTGGCCTTGGAGGGAGCCCTGCTAAATAACCTGAAACTTGTAGGATAGTCGATAGACTACACACTATGTAGTCGAGGAATACACCTGTCCTCCGAATCTGTGGACATCCAAAGCGCATTGACAACAAGGGCCAGTGCACAACCTTGATGCAACAGGGAATAACCTCTGTGAGTTACTAGAGTTAAGATGGATCTAGGCTGGTTTAATTTCCCCCTTTAAATAGGCTATATGCCACATGAATACCATGAGTTCTCAATACCATAAATCAATACTATGTGTCATTTTTATTTTTATTCTCATTTTATTTTTATAGGGTTATTTTTATTTTGTTATTTTTATTTTTAGTTTATTTTGATGGAGTCAAAATGTTTCCATTATATTACATTACAACATCTCTACCATACTGGGCTGGACAGTGCCTCTCAGCGCAAAAACAAGCCAACACTAAATCTTCCAAAGGGTATACAGAGCAGAAGTCCTCAATGCCAAATCAAAACAAATAGTTGTAATCACCAAGTAGAGTTGCCCACCAATGAATCCTTCCTTGAGAAGCACTGACAACTGATCCTGAATGTACTTTGAAAGTTCTAACCTTTCTTCACAAAGGAACAATCCATGTGTTTCACTGGCTCCGAGCATTTGCAAACAGGACAGAGACCATCAAAAAGCCCACTCTTTGCCAACCTGGCCTTGGAGGGAGCCCTGCTAAATAACCTGAAACTTGTAGGATAGTCGATAGACTACACACTATGTGATCGAGGAATACACCTGTCCTCCGAATCTGTGGACATCCAACGCGCATTGACGACAGAGGCCAGTACACAACCTTGATGCAAAATGGAATAACCTCTGTGAGTTACACTGCTGGTTGGGGCACCCAAAACTCTACCCCCAATCCTATCAAAATGGCCCTAACGCTGCAAAATTCATGTTGGATGGATCCTCCTCAGGGATAAGCCAAACAAGTTCAGTGATAGTTGGTCGGTCTTAGGAATCAAAGTACACCAATCCTTCCACAAACATGCTACAGAATCCCATAGATCCTGCCAAAAGAAGATGCCCTTCATACTCAAACAGTGGGCTTGGAAGACAGTAGCAGGTTTGGTAAGATGGAATACAGATGGCAGTAAAACAGGTTAGGATTTGGCACGACGACCTATTTGGAGTTGAATGTAACAAGGTTCATCTATTGCAGGGGTTTAGATTTTGTACTTTTACCATTATACTTGATCTAAATCTTCAATTAAAAAATTAAAAAATCCCCCTCCTCCTTGCAGCTTTTTGTTATCTATCAGGGACCAGGGTACATTAATTTCTGAACTTCAATGTGTTTCATTATGTTTGTCACTGCTATTGCTGATTTTGAAACTGCAAAAGTCTTAGAGCTTCCCACGAACCACTTGCAAATCTCAAAAGGATTAATTGATACAAACATTTTGTAATTTTGTGTGTTTCTGATAAGTTTTATATGACTAAAAGCCTGCCTCCAATTATAATACATATTATGTTGTTAAAAAATTGACTGGGTATCAAGCACTAACATTTTTTTAATAGATTGACAAT
Source organism: Pinus tabuliformis (assembly GCA_031772625.1). NCBI lineage: Eukaryota > Viridiplantae > Streptophyta > Pinopsida > Pinales > Pinaceae > Pinus > Pinus tabuliformis. The sequence goes on from CM062820.1 coordinate 139,175,289, forward strand.
ATGCGTATTTGGAGATGATCCAACTAACTATGATGGCAACAGTGATACTCTTCAGGAATGTCAACTGTAATTTCAAGTGCAATAGCACAATGGAACCGTGAAGAGATATTGAATGACTGTATACTATATCTTACAAGTTTCTGCACACGATGGGTAGGTTTCTAGTTGCATGCACTATAATAGTAAAGACATCAGGGATTTTTGAGCAATAATAGTGATCAATAAGGCTTTTGTGAGAGTACCCATCTTCCAGTAACAAGAGATGAACATACAAAATCTGTCTATTTACATTAATCTAACATAAAACAAAATGCCAACCTAGCAGCATGCTAGGGTTTTAGGATTGACCAGGGACCATATTGTCGATGGATCAAAGATTCCTTACAGTTCTTGGCAGTGCAAAGCATGAAGCCATGATTCCTTAAAACTGCTCTAGATCTAACTCCAAAAGAAAAGGATGATCATACCTCTTGGCAAGTTCGTTCTATGGTCCTGCACTCTGCATTACAATCTCCCTCTTGCTCTTGTTCAACAAGCTGAATCCACCAGAAGTATGAGCACATTCATGATTAATAAAGTTTAAATGCATATACAACAATCATATCAAAGGATTTTAATTTTTACATGACATTCTCCCCAAGAGTGGAGTGGAACCAGTATGAAGCGATGAAACTAATGAACTATTATAGAATGAAAAGCATGATAACATTAAAATTTGTCCAGGTAAGTTCAACTTATCTATGTAAAATCACTTCACAGATAAGGATTGTTTTGACTTGAATGCTTCAACGGTACTACACTCTAATCACTCAGAGGGAAATGTAGAGCTAGATATGTTGGAACACAGGAGCTTCGCAGCATAAATATTAATTAGAAAGAAATGAATTTAAATGGATCCAAATATTTTGGGACAGAAAAAGCGTATGATGAAGCTATGCCTGGAGTATATACTGTATATACTCCAAATATTTAAATGGATCCAAATATTTTGTGACACAAAAAGCGTATGATGAAGCTATGCCTGGAGTATATACTGTATATACCATCATGGAGCCAAGAGAATAAAACCATAAATAATATGGCAGGTCTTACAAAGCAACTTAAGACATGAATCAGCATGTATGATTCAGGATGTGATTGATTCATTTAATACCACAGTTGCACATGTTTCACGGAATGCTGAAACAATCAGTTAGCATCAAAAATATATCTGCAACAGATGTACAAAACAAAGCTAAGGGTTTTAAGAGGAGATAGAATGCTCTATTGAAATTGCCAACCATCCATACTGAAAAATTAACGTATTTGGCATCAATACCAAAACAAACAATAGCATCAAATTTAATGATCGACAAAACAAAGTGAAAAATATTTAAGATCCTGACAGGTATTAGCTGGTCTTTTAGGAACAAATTCCTACGGATAACTTGCTCACCCTTGAATAGAAGATTTATTAACATTTTAGTGGATAATGCACACTTTCATAGACACCAAGTAGTTAAGCTAAAGAAGTTAACCTAAATTGTATTACGAAGTCATCAATCAAGGGAGAAACTGGTCCTTGGTGAAGAATTGAAATCCAGTGCATCAGTGGGGTACAAACACAGGAAGAGATGGTAGCAGTGTGGTGTTCTGATCCACCCAATGTGAAAAATCTTAGAAACCCCACATGATTAGTTGCCATTTACCATACAGTCAACTGCACTTAAGGAGATTAAATTTGTTTAAAGGTCTCAGGCTTCTGAACTTTGATCCCATTATTGTTGTTATGTAGCTTGTATAAAAGTTAGTTTGTTAGTAAGATAACATAACATAACTATATTATTAATGTCTGACAAATGACCACAAAAGTAGGCCAATGCGACTGAAGCAATGTTGCACGAAGCGGGAGCGAAGCGGAAGCGGGAGCGCGGAAGCGTCATTTTCCAAAAATCTAGGAAGCGAAGCGTCCGCGGAAGCGTCTGCTATATATATATATATATTTTTTATATTTTTTTGCATTTATACTCAAAACAAACATCCCAAATACCAAATTAATTGTAGAAGACATGAAAACATGCATATTTTTGCATAAATCAAGATAGATATGGCATCCATGATTCCATTGTAGTTACTAGTATGTACAACAATCATCTATATTCTAGCTATTACAAACATACATCAAATTTTTAAGCATATTATAAAACATAAAACATTTAAGCATATTATAAAACATAAAACATAGAGCATATTATGATTTATCTAGCAAGTGAGCAACTGTCAACATTTGTCATGTCCAAAATTCAAATAATAATGTTTACAAAATATGTCACTTGGTCACCGCCAAGCCAAAAAGGTTCAAAATTCAAATTCACAAGTCTACAAGTCTAATGAGTAATCTATGACAAAAAGTAGTAGATTGTGAATATATCTACTAATCTCTCCTCCTTCCACCACGAATAGAACGTGATGGCGGGCCTCCACGTGGTGGCAATGAAGAAGATGGTCCCTGTGTAAGTCGTGGCACTGAAACTGATGAAGAAGAACCCCCTGCTGTTGGTGTTGAACCATGGAACCTAGGAACCAAGGGACCAGATGGGGGTGGGGGTGGTGGCATATCAACACGGTCATCATCATCCTAGAATCGCTCAAAAAATTCATGCAAAAAAAAAAAACACTAGTTAACAAAAAAATTAAAAACATGAATTAGAGAAATGCTTTATAAGGGAAAATTGGAAAATTCATACCACAATGGACATACCTGGATAAGAGCATCCTCTAATTGCTCTAGTCGCAACACTCCATCCTCCAAATTGGGCTCCTCTGGATTCTTGTCCCAAATCAACAAGTCTTTATTAGACTTTGCATCTTCACAGTAATGGGACAACAATCGCAAGTTGTAATGAACATAAACCAAGCTCTCTGCCCAGTCTAAATTCAACCTGTTCCTTTTAACACTGTGGATGAAAGAATAAGAGCTCCAACACCTCTCTGCAGAAGAAGTGTTTACCACCTGTGATAGCACCCGCAATGCCAAACTCTGTAGAAGTGGAGTACCCCCTCCATGCATGTTCCACCACTCAAGAGCAGAAAAAGTCTCTCGATCTTGAATTGCATGCATGCTCCCAAATGGACCAGTGTTGAGCGTACAGTTGCTCACCTGTCTCCGTACCAATGCAGCCTCCTCCTCATCAGGGATTAATTTACTCAATGCAGCCATATATTTTTCGTGAACCTCTCTATCTTGGTGTGGTTTTTTCCTGCTTCCCCCCCCAGGTGCTGGTGTTGAAAGCCATGATGGATGATAGTATTTAGGTGTCAAAACATATGCTAATGCATGCAATGGAATATTTAGCATTTCCCATCGGTTTTGCACCTCTACACGAATATAATTGTACAAGGTGGTATCTCTAGGCTCAACAATGTCTTTAATCTGCCCCAACATGCTATCCATTTGCTCATACACCTCCCCAATTACTGGTCGATCTGAATCTGCAAACTTGATCATGTAATAAATTGGTTTGGTGAATTGCAAAACATATTTAACCTGTGACCAAAAGTAACTGTCAAGAACAGTGTCCTTGACTGCATTAGCACCATCTGTGTCAGTGTTAATTTCATCCCATGTTTCAGCACACACCAGATTAGTTAAAGCTTGTCTCACCCTCACTAGCCGCCTAAAGGTGAGGTAATAACTAGCAAATCTTGTCTTTGCAATTTTAAGCAATTGCAACTTGGAGTAAGTGCCATAGAAGTAGTTTACCCTTGTATGCCCTGTGATGAATTTAATGAGCTGCTTCCCTTTCCTGTAAACCTCAGCAATCCACCCACAATCTTTGTGTTTCACAATATCATGCATCAAAAGGTTCAATGTGTGAACCAGGCACCCAGACCAAAAGATGTGTGGATGAGTACGCTCAATAATTTTTCCTGCTGCCTTACAATTTGCTACATTATCTGTGATCACTTGAACCACATTATTCGGACCAACATCTTTGATTGATTTCAATAGGAGATCTGCAATGTTTTGTGCAGTTGCACTGATGGAGGAGGAGTCATGACATGCAATAAATACTGCACCACTAGAAGAAACACCAAGAACATTTATCAAATGTTGGTTTCTAATATTTGTCCACCCATCTGATACAATGGATACCCCAGAATCCACCCACTCATGTGTAAAACGTGTCAAAGCTCTTTGAACCTTAGCTTTTTCTCTTTCTAATAACACTGTTCTAGCTTTCTCATAGTTGGGGGCCTTGTATCCTTTTGGGGCTTCATTGATGGCCTTTACCATGTCATGCCAATAGGGAGAGCGAAGCACATTGAATGGTACACCGCAAGCACAAAGAAAACGGACTATCTTTCCATCCACATCATCCCTCCCAGCAACATTAAGGAAATCCCCTATTGTTCTTCTACCTCCAGAGGTTGCAGAAGTACCATGAGGAGATGGGCAACTACCAAATTTAGAGGTTGCACTTGAATCAGAATGAGTTTTTTGTTTCTTGTTTTTTTGTTGTGCAGCCATCTCTATTTGGATGTATTTTCTTCTTTCTTCAGTTGAAATGTTTGGGCAAATTTGTACCCCCACAGAACCCTTTTTTTCATCACTGTCCAGCACCCCACAAAGATGCCTCCTCAGACGGGTATATGAACCACAATATGGTTTTCCTCCATGACAACCATGAGGGCACACAAATTTGTAAGATCCACCACCCTTTCCCCCATCAAGTTTGGTCACATAGTTCCACAAGGGTGTTGATGTACCTTTCCCATCTTGTGCTTCAGTGTCCCCTTCAAGTTCATCCCCTTCTTCTTCAAACCCTTCCTCCTCATCATACATTGGGTCACTACTATTAGGACCAAGTTCATCCCCTTCCTCTTCCCTTCTATTCCTCACCCTTGCCATCATTAAAACCAAGAGTGGAATGATACATAGAAGCCAAAAGAACACCATCTTGGAATATGGATATAGGTGGTGGACAACCTGTAAATAAAGGAGCAAGTAGAAACAATGGGAAAGAGTAGGAGAGGGAGGAGAAAAATACAAATTTTTTTTCAAAAAAACAAGGGAGTTTGGGGTTTGAACTTACCTCTTTAGCTCTTGTAGATGAAGTCCTCCAAGCTCTTGCTCCAAGCTCCTCCTCCTTCTCCTAGCTCCTCCTTCTTCACTCCTCCAAGCTCTCCTCTCTTCTCCTCTCCTTTCCTCTCTTCTCTTCTCCAACTCTCATAAACTCAAAATGAGAAAATGAGGAATGAATGGGAGCTTTATGCTTTTCATTCCTCACCCTAAACTCACCCTAACCCACCCCCTCATTGCTAAGTTAAGTTAACTTTAAAAAAAAATTAAAAAAAATGAAGTGTCTTTCCTTAGCCCGCGCGGTTTTTTCGGAAGCGCTCGTGAAGCGTACGCTTCCGGGCCCGAAGCGTGGCGCTTCCGGAGGCCCGAAGCGTGGCTCTTCCGAAGCGCCATCCGAAGCGCACTTCGGGGCCCACGCTTCTCAAAAACCAGGAAGCGCATAAAAAATTAGCAATCGCGCTTCGGAAAAGTTGGAATCGCGCTTCCGGAACGCTTCCGTACGGGACGCGATTCCGGCCTAGGATCCGCGGGGGGGGGGGGGGGGGGCGCTTCCTGCAACACTGGACTGAAGAGTACAACCAGTATGTACTATGAATATAATGTGGGGGTGCAAGCACAACTCCTAGAAACGCCGAAAATAATATAAAGAAAGAAAACTACATAAATATAACGTAAGAACATATGTATAAAACGGAGACAAAGGTACAGTAATAAAAAACACTAAGTGAGTTTGGACAACTCAAGCACCTGTCAAGAGGGAGAGAAAGAGAGAGGGATCGGATGATGAGGCCAATGATGTCAAGGTCTCCTGAGTTTGATTGTCAAGGGCAAGGGGGAAGAACATTGTACTAGCTCACTATCAAAGTCCTCTGGAACCATAAGGGATTTGGTTGTATGATGTTGGGGGGAATGTACGAGCAAGGGTAACTCCTAGCATCCAAGGTAGAAAGAAAGAAACTCCAAATGGATCTTTGATTGTTCCTCTGGGTGTGGGAGGTATTCTGACAGGCGGGAGGTGCTCTACTCAGAATTTGTCTGGCGCTGATCTCCCTAATGCTTTGAGAACATGTGGCCTAATGTATGGACTAGTAACACCAAACTACTCTCGCTATCAATTGGCCTTCCAAAGGGGGAGACGAAGGAGAAACCCGAGGTCTCACCATTCTATTGTTTGGAGCACTTTGGAATATTGCCTACCATTTGTTGCTCCGAACTAACGAATTAGCGCGAAAGTATGAGTTGATGGATTTGGTCATCTCAAGACAGGGCATGCTGCGTAGGAACTAAGATTTGGGGCACAAGATCTCGCTAATGAAGAGGGATAAGAATCTTTGGTCCTGGCAACAGAAGAAAGTAAAGAGGGAGCCCCACAAGTGCCTATGGAGGCTGTTGTCACATAAAGTATCTGGGCACCGCGACAACGCTCAAAGTAAAGGTTGTCACTCTAATCCTTACTCCGTTTAGACTCTCTCCTAGACAAGTCAAGGGGGGGTAGTCCCTAAGGTGAATGGATGAAGATAATCTATGGAAAATAGGCTCTAGGAGATTTTAATGATGAACAACTTGATGAATTTAGAACAAGTCTTGGTCAATTGAGATGGATAGATTAAAACAAGACACAACCACAAGATAAAACTAATTATAGACCAGTGTCTTTATATTGAATTAACCATAGGCTAGATAAAAAACAAGTTATCCAGAGCAAATTTATAAGTGTGGTAAAACGACGATCATGAAAACTTTATCATGCAAGAGCCTCTAGCAATTAAATCCCAAATCTAGAAGAATTTAGTCAATGATTTTAAAAACACTAATCGCACCTGACAATAGAGAAATCACTACAACAAAAGAACACCAAAGAACTTTAGATTAACAATTTAATTATTCCTTAGGTAATTAATTTAATGTGGTAAATGAAAAAATCAATTTTTTTAATGTGACGAAAGTAAAACAAATCAAAGGGTTAATAAATTAAATTTTTAATGGGCCATAGGCCACATTAAAATATTTTAATGTGAAAGCACAAGTCCTCCTTTAATTTATTTCTCTAGCAATTCTAAAGTCACCAAACAATTTTTAAATTTTTTAAATTTAAAATTTTTTTAGATTTTTAATTTTTTTTAATATTTAATAATTTAAATGTTTTTCAAATGTCCGCATGGGGTAGCTCAAGTGGCAGTGGCCGTGGAAATGAAATCTCACTGAACCGGAAGTCTTGGGTTCAAATCTTGGGCTACCCTTCCCCCCGTAGCGGGGTGTATAATGGACATGAAAATCAGAGAGTCCTACCAAGCTTAAAAAAAAAAAATGTTTTTCAAAAAAAAAAAAAAAATCATAAGTTAAAATAAAAAAATGAAAAAATGTAAAACAAAAATAAAATCAAATCAAAAAAAAACAAACGAAAAACAAAACCAAAACAAAACAAAAAAAATCGAATTTTAAATTAAAATGAGTCCAACCAAAGTTTACTTAAATGAAATAGGAATTTTTATTAAAAAAGAAGAACTAACCCTAATGTGAAGACAAAATAAAATAAAAATGAAATCGAATTGTTTTGTTGGTTGTGTATGCAAGTGTGGCAGCGGCAAGAGCTCGAGATGGATTGCAGGTCGAGGGAGAGAACGCAGCTTTGAGGAGGCAGTGAGCCACGAGAGGAGCAAGAGAGTGCAACGGGCAGTGATGAGGGAGCTGAGAGAGGGAGAGGAGCATGTGGGTCGGTGAGGAAGAGCTGTGTAGCAGAGGGAAGGAGGATTCGAAGGCCGACGAACAGCGTTTGGCAGAAAAGCTCGGATGGCAAGAGGGACTCACGCAAGAGGCAGCACGCAGATGGCAGCAACAGCTTGACGGGACTGTGAGATGGAGTAAGGGACAGCAACGATGGAGAGCGAAGGGAAAAACGCAAGAAAGAGGAGAAACCCCAGGCAGCAGATAAATTCGAAATTTTGAGTAAAAGGAGGAACTGAAAAACGATTTCAAATTTTTTTTAGAGGAAAAAATGCAGCAGACAAAAAAGAAAATGGTAGCCCAATAAAACCCTTAAAAAAATTCCCAGAAATTTCTGATTAAAATGATATATTCTTCTCCTTAAAATTTCCTTGAAACCCTTATAAAAATTTCCAAATTTAAAACTTTTTAAACACTCGAACTGTAAAAGAATACCCCTGCAAAATGGTATTGAAGCCAGATCTTACCCTCCAAGGCCTAGATCTGGCTTCAAATCAAAATTCTCTTTCAGATCTGCAACCTGAACCTGAAAACAAAAACACCCAGAACCCAGATATACAAAAAAAACCCAAGTCAGAAAACTAAGAAAAATACAGATCTATGCACAAAAATGGTAGATCTATCAGATCTGAAGAATATGAGTCCAACTCGGCTCCCAAATCTGATAATCTAAGGCTCTCAACAGCCAGATCTATCAATTTTCCACACAAAATGTTAAATTTTTCAAATTTTAAAGGAGGTGCTTAACTCAAAACCCTTCGTATATCACAAATAAAATCTTATGATAAGCCCGGAGCTAATTTAGTTGGGCTCTTCAGAAAACACAGATTGGGAGTTGGCTAGTCCAACTGAAAACTTCCCCTAACGCCGGAAGATCTAAAAAATCAAGATTTCCCGGCAAAACTCAATCCAACTATCAAAATAGAGAGAGCCAATAATAATAAAATTCAGACAAATAGAGATGCCTGTTATTACGTTCAAAATTTAGATTATTATTTAAACCCCAGCAACTGAGCAAGATACCTATACTCAAATCACTCTTCAGAAACTATCATCAATGGCTTAAAAAAATTATGCATGAAAACAACACATCCTACAATATTCCCATGAAAAGTAACACCAGCAAAATTTAACCCCAAAGTCTTTCTTTATTATCCAGAAAAAAAGTACACAAGAGCTTCTTACTAAGCACACGACTCATAAATCGGATAGATCGACTGACGAATGACTTCCTATTTAAAGATAAATCCTCCAACGGCAAAATTCGTCGGTCCTAAAAAAATAAATTTTAAGAAGTCTGGGGACTAAGGTAAATTAATTATTTTGATAAATTTTAAATCTTTGATCCCTGGGAGTTAAGTCTAAGTCAAAGTCAAAATTTTGGAGAAATTAACTCAAAAATAATTAAATTACATTTAATTGAAAAAAATCAAATTTCCCCAAGAAATAAATGTTTCGACGGATGAGACTAAAAGAAATTTTAATCTTCATCAACGGTCGAGATTACTTTGACGAAGATCACTCGAACTAGCCGTTGGAGGATTTATCTTTAAATAGGAAGTCATTTGTTAGTGGATCTATCCGATCTCTAAGTCGTATGCTTAGCAAGAAGCTCTTATGTAATCTTTTTCTGGATAATAAAGAAAGATTTTGGAGTTAAATTTCGCTAGTGTTACTCTTCATGGGAATACTATAAGATGTGTTGTTCTCATGCATAATTTTTTTTAAGCCATTGATGATAGCTTCTGAAGAGTGATTGAATACAGGTATCTTGCTCAGTCGCTGGGGTTTAAATAATAATTTAAATTTTGAACTTAAAAGCAGGTATCTCTATTTTTCTGAATTTTATTATTATTTTCTCACTCTATTTTGATGGCTGGATTGAGTTTTGCAGGGAAATCTTGATTTTTTAGATCCTCGAGCGTTAGGGGAAGTTTTCAGTTAGACCAGCCAACTCTCGATCTGTGTTTTCTGAAGAGCCCAACTAAATTAGTTCTGGGCTTATCATAAGGTTTTATTTGTGATATATGAAGGGTTTTGAGTTAAGCACCTCCTTTAAAATTTAAAAAATTTAACTTTTTGTGTAGAAAATTGATAGATATGGCTATTGAGAGCCTTCGATTATGAGGTCTAGGAGCGGAGTTGGACTCATACTCCTCAGATCTGATAGATCTACCATTTTTGTGCATAGATCTGTATTTTTCTTAGTTTTCTAACTTGGGTTTCTGGGGTTTTATTTTTTTTTTTGTATATCTGGGTTCTGGGAGTTTTTGTTTTCAGGTTCAAGTTGCAGATCTGAAAGAGAAGTTTGATTTGAACCCAGATCTAGGGCTTAGAGGGTAAGATCTGGCCTCAATACCATTTTGCAGAGGCATTATTTTACAATTCGAGGGTTTAAAAAGTTTTAAAATTTGGAAATTTTTATAAGGGTTTCAAGGAAATTTTAAGCAGAAGAATATATCATTTTAATCAGAAATTTCTGGGAAATTTTTTAAGGGTTTTATTGGGCTACCATTTTCCTTTTTGTCTGCTGCATTTTTCCCTCTAAAAAAAATTCAAAATCGCTTTTTCATTTCCTCCTTCTACTCAAAATTTCGAATTTATCTATTGCCTAGGGTTTCTCCTCTTAACTGCGTTTTCCTTGCTGCCATTTTCGTTGTCCCTGCGTTCCTCGAGCTCTTTCAAAGCTCTAAACCCTAGCCCGCATTTTCCTTTGTAGCTCTTCGCTCTCCATCATTGTTGTCCCTTACTCCATCTCACAGTCCCATCAAGCTGTTGCTGCCATCTATGTGTTGCCTCCTGCGTGAGTCCCTCTTGCCATCCAAGCTTTTCTGCCAAACGTTGTCCGTCGACCTTCGAATCCTCCTTCCCTCTACTCCACAGCTCTTCCTCACCAACCCACGTGCTCCTCTCCCTCTCTCAGCTCCCTCATCATTGCCCGTTGCACTCCCTTGCTCCTCCCGTGGCTCACTGCCTCCTCAAAGCTGTGTTCTCTCCCTCGACCTGCAAGCCATCTCGAGCTCTTGCCGCCGCCACACCTACATACACAACCAACAAAACAATTCAATTTCATTTTTATTTTATTTTGTCTTCACGTTAGGGTTAGTTCTTCTTTTTTAATAAAAAATCCGATTTCATTTTTAACTAAACTTTGGTTGGATTCATTTAATTTAAAATTCGATTTTTTTTTTGTTTTGGTGGTTGTTTTTCGAAAGAAAAAAAAATTGTTTTACATTTTTTCATTTTTTATTTTAACTTATGATTTTGATTTTTTTATTTTCATTTGAAAAACATTTAAATATTTAAAAAAAAACATTAAAAATCTAAAAAAAAAAAAAAAATATATATATATATATATATATATATTGTTTGGTGACTTTAGAATTGCTAGAGAAATAAATTAAAGGAGGAATTGCGCTTTCACATTAAAAAAATTTAATATGGCCTATGGCCCATTAAAACTTAATTTATTAACCCTTTGATTTGTTTTACTTTCGTCACATTAAAAAATTTGATTTCTTCATTTACCACATTAAATTAATTGCCTAAGGAATAATTAAATTGTTAATCTAAAGTTCCTTGGTGTCCTTTCGTGGTAGTGATTTCTCTATTGTCAGGTGCGATTAGTGTTTTTAAAATCATTGACTAAATTCTTCTAGATTTAGGATTTAATTGCTAGAAGCTCTTGATTGATAAAGTTTTCATGATCATTGTTTTACCACATTTATAAATTTGCTCTTGATAACTTGTTTTTATTTAGTCTATGGTTAATTCAATATAAAGGCACTGGTCTATAATCAATTTTATCTTGTGGTTGTGTTTTATTTTAATCTATCCATCTCAATTGACCAAGAGGTTGCCATCCATCGAAAGTTTATGAGCTTGGTTGTTGAAATCTCTATATTTTGGTTGCAAGAGAAGATCTCATAGACTAGATTACATCATTTTCTTACCTCTTTTCACATAATCATCCATGTGCGGGCATCATATTTTCCCACCTCCCACCCATAGCATCCTCCATGTGTTTGGGTTTGCATTCGCTTTGGGATTTGTTGCATGAGTAATCATATAGGAAGACAAATTTATATTGACTTGATGATATGTTGGTTGCATTGGCTTTATGATTACACTTGGTATTAGCCTTACTACATGCATGTTAGGAATCAGGATAAGATGAATTGCATGCTCATTTTTTCAATAGAACTAACATCATATGATATTTCTCATGGCAGTTGCACTTAGATTAAATTTGCATTATTTTCAGTTGATTTTATGGCCTAACATTAAGCACGTGCAATCATGAGAAGTCGTGAAAGCATGCTACCCCGTGTTTTTCCATCTATTATATGTGCAAGTGACAGGTCTACGGTAACCAAGAAATTGTTGGACTTCTCACGACCTCCCGTTCGAGTAGCTTCACCCACTTCTTCGAGAGATCTCGTCTCAGTTGGAGCCAGATGTTACCCACCATTTTGTGGATAATATCCGTAAGAGAAATTTTTGTCACCAAGATGATCCTTAGTCGTCAGCCAGCAGCCCCTTGCAGCCACCAGCTAGCTCATTATGCCATTTCTCCGCCACTTGATCCAGCCATGTGGTCCCTAGCCCATCTGCCATGATCGTATGTTTGAAGGTGGGTCTCCTGAACCTAAAGATATGCCTTGTCATTTGGAAATTGAGTGTGCTAGTTTGCTTATCATGGACACTTCTAGGCATGGATTAATAGGGGGATTCGGCGGAAAGAATGGGCTAGGTTTGTGCTCGTCCCCTAGACCCCCTTTGGTATTAACCATGGATTTTAGTCCCATGGGATCTCTTTTACTGACCATTTGGCTCTAGGGATGGTACTTCATGGGAAACCCAGATTTTGGTTCCTGCTCCCTTATCCGCTTATATTATCCTCTTTCCACTCATTATTACTCCATTCATCATTTCTCCCACCTGGGTCCACATTCCTCCACTGGGTCCACATAGGGTTAGCACACCCCTTCCCCTTGCCCATACCTTGGGTCATGACCTAGAATGAAGCCCAGAGGTTGATGCAGCTAAAAAGAAAGATAAAGGCATATATGGCCACATTCAACAGGAAAATGTACCACAAAATGCAAAAGATGGTCAGGACAAACGCATTTAGCACATGGGCAAAAGCCAATACATGAGCTCTACCCCATCGTCATGGCCATCACCGTAGTTCCTACAAGTTCTATGAGCCTCCTTCATCATATAGGAACCCATAATTGTCCCAACCCCTGGTGGGCAATGAACCGCCCCAACCTTAAAAGGGGGTATTCACTACCATATCTTATACATCATGTTCTTACCCCTTGAGCCCCGAGCAGTTAATCAAAGAAAATCATAAAAAAGCAAAAGGCATATAAATAAGAGTGGAAAAATCAAGGTCGGGGCATCTCATGTACCATGATTGCTCCCTCCTATACATTATAAACCCAAGCGTGGGGTTCCCTCTTATTAACTACCCTTATACCCCAGCATGTGACCTAGGGCTGCCCCTTCTCATTCCCTACTTCATTCACCTATATGCCACATGCCACCACCTTTTGAAGGATGTACCTCGACTATATTATTCTCTTTAGAAGTAGAAACCACCTGATAGGATTATTGGTTAACCCCATTTGGAGTTTAGGAGACATTGGCACATCTCGAAGCCCATTATGGAAGGGCAAGCCATTGTGAAGTCCCCACCTGTGGTCCATGATTTGGTAAGCTCATTTACTCGATTTCTTTAATGACTTGTTGTACTAGAAGGCTAGGGGACGCATTGGATCTTATGCGGAATTGCAGATGGTCTTCATTTTGGGTTTGGTCTCCCTATACGGGGTCCTAATCCTTTAAAGGGCTACATTGGCACTTGTAGGGTGTGTGTTGAGATCCATGGGCCTCCACAGCATCAGACAACACTCCATGGATCCCCACAGCCATTCAGGGATTGTTCGTGGTTCACTTATTGGACGAGGAAGATGCACGTGATCCATCATGCCCAGCTAGCACCATATTTACACCATATACTTGGCAGATGATCCAAGACTTGCATGATGATGTGGCATCACCTACACCATCATCCTAGCCCTTGCAGGAAACCTACAGGCAACTTCAATTTGTTTGGAGACCCATGAGAACACTTATGTGCCCCCACATGTCATTTGAAGCACAAAAAAGTTATTACAAGGGGCCAACCACTTGTCCAGTACTTTTGAGAATCCTATTCTTCATTGTGGCACCCATGGACCTGATTAGGCCTCTTAGAGGGCCCTACGACATGCATAGATTATTATTTAACATCTTGAGAGGTTTACGTTTTTCATTTATGAGCTATTTTGGTGGGTTTGTCACCAAAAGTTGAATTATTAGAACATTATTTTATTTTTGGGCCTTATGTAGGCCAAGCAAGCTAATTCAAACTCCTAATGTGTGTATAAATACAAGTGAGATGAGCTCATTTGCTCATCATCACTTTGGATTGAATCTTTTCTCTCTCTTGAGAATTTCACACTTTTTCTAGAGAATGAATTGGAGCTTTATGGATGAATTTTGATGTGTGGATATTGGTTTATCTTATCTTGGAGCTTCTCTTTTGTCAATTATGGATGGTTGGATATATTTTGTTACATGTAAGTACATGCTTTTAATGTTATTCTTGTTTTAATTTGTCATATACATTGGACTGGGATTTTCGCTATTTTTAGGGCTAATTGTTGCATGCATTTACTGCTTTAAATTGTGGAATTTTGTCTCTATTATAGCATCTCTCAATGTATGGGCCATGTAATGTGAACGAAATCTCCTAGGGGTAATTCTATCAACGAATTGACCTTGATAAGCCATTTCCTTTGCACATCGAAGTATAAAAGCTACAAGATTGCTTCTCCTTGACCTAGAAGGCTAGTGAAGTTGTCTTGGGGCCTCCTTGACCAAGAACCAAAGGTTTTCACTCATATTCATCATAGACTCCATTCTCCCAAGACTAAGGCATTGATCTACCAAGAGGTGGTCACCTAAAATCACATCTTTTTCACCTTTTCCCAGGTCTAGCCAAGTTGGGTCACCTAGGGCATCATTTTCCCAACAAACTATCTCTCCAAAAAGTTCGATCTCCTAGGGTCTCCTGCGATGGTGTCTCTTGAAGGCCTCCTCCAATTTTGAAGCCATTCTGGCCGTGGAGTTGGGAGAAAAGCCAAGCAAGATCAAACTTTGCCCTAGCATCTCCAAGGCTAGCACCTCATAGGATCAACTCAACACCTTCAAGTGAAAATTCTTTCTTTGATCCTTTCCCCCACCTTGTCCAGGGTAAGAACATCTTTGGTTGCCATACTTTTTCTTCCTACCCCAGATGAGGTCCACTTGGTCTAGTGTGGTCCCGTTCCTTTGAAAGACAACTCTTCAAGAACCATCCGAGATACCAATTTCAATAAAGATTTTAGGGATTGGGTAACTCCTTCACAAGTCCTATACCATAAACCTAACCCTCAAATCCTCCCTTCCTTTCCCTAGTAGACATTGTTGCTTGCTTAGAGATCAAGCAAGCTCCATCCTTTAAGCTCTCCTGGGAAAGGGATTATTTGGGTCACGCATATCCATTCATTGATTTATCCTTCATCGGTGACTCCACAATATACCAGGTCTCCTCCCATCAGCGAAAGTCTGTAAATAGAGGGAGCCTTAACTAAGGTGACAGTGGGCTAAGTCACCATGTGTTGCCCTTGTTCTAGCATCTGCCCTTTAGGGATCCCCTTTAGGTCCCCTCCTAGTTTGTGCGGTAACACTGATCAATCTGGATCCCTTCTTATGAAAATATTTCAACTTGAGATAGACCTATTGAGTCATTATGAATACCTCCCTACCTCCCTAGTTAAGAGGGAGTGTTGGAAAAGTAACTAGGTTTGGTCTTCATTCTTGTATCAATTTGTATTTTTATGTAAAAGAAGAAAAAAAAAAAATTACGCATGGGTTTCATACTCCATTTAATGGTCTTCTAGGTCAAGAATGTGTTTCATGCTCCTAGGGTTCGTCATGAGTCAAAAAAATTATTGTTATATGTAAAAGACCCTTTTTGGGCAATTTGTATCAAGAAAGAAATATTATTTTTGAATTTATAAAGTCAATTTGGATTCCCAAGACCAAGTCAGCCTTGCCAGTGAAAGTCGGCCTAGAAGAGGCACACTCGATCTCTTGAAAGGTGTATATATAACTAGAGACTTCGACCTATTGGAGCACACACTTGACAAGTTTGATCTGCAGCTAGACAAGAAGAAAGAAGAGCAAAAAACTCATGATGAAGAAGGAAAAGTCAAAGCAAGGAAGAAGGCTTGAAAAATATATCTTTCTATCCACACGTGCGAGCAGATTAGGGTTTTCTGTGCAAATTGCAAGGACCGAAGTTGCAGGACAAATTGCAGAATTGAGGTTGCAGAGTTGAGATTTTGACAGAAACAAAATTGGCAAAAGTTCGATTTTCGTTGACTTTGGAAGACTTTGACTTGTTTGGAAGAGATCATTTGGAGGGTTGACTTGGGGCTTGAGGAGGTCTTGGACTTGGTCTTTGGGTCTTGGAGGTCTCATTTTGATCTAATTCTATAAGAAGAGGATTGTTTGGGTTTTCCCCAAGTTGTGGGGTTTTGCCCTAGTGTAGAGCCTATATCTTGTGTTCTTTGTGTTTTTGACCTTCATGTTTTGTTAATTGTTTGATGAAGAAGTAAAAATTAAATAATAAAATGTCAACAAATATCACAAGTAATTATCATGAAAGGAGAATCAACATTAAACTACAAGTACTTTGATTTTCCAACAACCATGTCCAATGGTACCCATGGATCAGGGGTGGCATATGCATGGGGTTGGTGTGCGCCTCTGTGAGGAAAAGAGGTCGTGGGACGAGACCACATCATGAAGTGTACCTAGTGAAGACCAAAATGCACCATTATAGTTCCAATAGCAAATGGAGATGGTGGGCCAGCTCCCCTTGACATATCCCTCAATTGAAAGAGACCTTCATTTGGCCTAAGGGCCAGAGTATCCCAGAAGGCCTGAATCATGGATGATGACCTTGAGATCATGAATAATTGCCCACTTACCTTCTTTTCACGCCCTGTGACCCAATCGCTAGATAACTTGAGTTCCACACCTGTTGGGATTTAGTGAGGTCAAGATCGAGAAAGATCCTTTGTGTGGGCAAGAGAGAAATCATTCTTTTCTTAGCTTTAAGGGCTCTAAATTAGTATTCAAGTGTTCAAAAACAAAGGAAGAGCATGGTGTTGGGCCCCATCAATGTGTGCTCAAGGGTGATGTCTTGCAGATCTAAGGTGTCATGAATGGAATAGGTTCCTAGTTGGGTGTTTAGGGGCGGGCAGGGGAGCCCATGAACTCTCAAATTAAACTCTCAACCTCAGGGGAGGTGCTCCCTGTTCACTTTCTTGTACTACTTCGACCACAGTGAGCGCAAGAGGTTGTTACCATATCCAAACCACTTCAAGCCAAGAGTTGAGCATTTGCTACTGCATTTTTGTCTCATGTTTACAAATGGCCTAATGTGCTCTCATCTCTTCCTATAAAATTTTAATGTTCAAAATTTATTTCTGGAGCATAGGGAAATCATCAATTGGTTTCAACTTCTGTAAGTGTAAGTTTTCTTGTGTTTTCATTTTAGAAACCAATTGCTTGAGGATTATTACTTCTGCATGAAGCTACTTCTTTTCCTTTTCAATAAATTCCACCCCCTACAACAAATTTTGAACCTAGGAAGTCCAATATGAAAAGTCCCTGCGCCATGGAAATAGCATTGGGGCTATAGATTGATGGTGGGGGTTCCCTGATTTCCTGCCCAACCTAGCTTGAAACCAATGTCAATTATAGGAATTGAAGCAAGAATTCAAGCATATGGAATAGGAAGGCCAAGGAAGAGAGTTCCCGCTGTCAAGGGCACAAACAAAAAAATCTCAGCCCAGGAAGAAAGAGCTCGTGGTCGAGGGCACAAAAGCTAGAGGGAAGCATGGAGAGAATTGTCTAGTTCTATCATGATCATGGTTGACGGCCGAAAAAGAAATAGCACACATTGAGGCAAAGAGAGCTCGTGGTCGAGGGCATAGGCAAAGAACTCACAGCGAAGGAAAAAGACGATGTGTGGGCAGAGAACTCACAATGGAGGAACAGACAACGTGCAACTCATGGCCGAGCAAGAGACAATGTGTGGATCACAGGAATCGATGCAGGTTACACCCATTCAGATTGTGAAAAATCTTCATGCTCAGAACTTGCAACAAAGGAAATGACAACGTGTAAGCAGAGAACTCACAACAAATAGAGATTGCATCACACCCACAAGAATCGATGCATTTTACAGAAATCAGTGTGGGTTACACCCATTAGAACACTTTCTAATTGCTGGAAACATTGATCAGGAGGTACCACATCTGTTCCTTCATACTGCAACAATGGGAACAAGACATCTAATAAACGATAGAAAGATGGAGCAAGGGTTGAGGTTCCTTCAAGATACTTCGTAGATCGGACAATGAGGTCAATGAAGTCAAGTTCTCCTGAGTGTAATGGCCAAGGGCAAGAGGGGCGAAAATAGGGCACTAGCTCACTATCAGGGTCCTCTGGAACCATCAGGGGGTTCGGCTGTATGATCCTAGAGGAATGGCAGAATGTACGAGTGAGGGATACTCCTAGCATCCAAGACAGGAAGAAGGAAAATTTGAATGGATCTCTAGCTGCTCCTCTTAGTCTGGTTTAGAATTTTGTGTGTGGGACTGTCCTCCACATTTGTGTATGTGACCATCCCAAGTCATTTGGACTGAACCACATAGATCCCTTAGCCCTAAACTACCTTTCTATTTTGAGCACTTCCTCCAAATCTCTGATGCCTCATTATCAATCCAAATTTCTTCAGCATCGTTGGCTACACAACCTTCATATTTATATTTGTCAACTCTGTGTGAATTTGCAACAGCAAATCAAATTTGGCCACCATCTCCATAGGGAGGGACAGATTTGTAAAATTTGAGTTGGATGGAAAGGGACAAAAGAAAATTTTATCTTCAGATGCCTGGTAGACCACAAGAAGAGATGAAAATACCATTGCCTCTACAGAGACTCAGGTGGATCTATTTCAGTCTTCTAAAAATATCCAGACCAACAATGCTTGGCCTTGAATACCTTCAGATATTGCCTACTGAGCCCTCTTTTACTTCATTCTTCCACCCTGTGGCAAGCACTGGTAGAATCAAATGCGTTGCAACTACCAACTAGTCTGATAACAAAGAGCCTGTTTGACATTGTCGTGGTATAACAACTTCTCAGAGGAGGGTCTAACACACTTGCCATAAGCACCATCACAGGGTATTACCCCAGACGTGTATCACTCGCTTCTTTAACACTACCATGGATTCCCTGTGCTGGATGCTAGGAGTGTCTCTGCTTCTTTGGCATCCTTCTCTAGCGCCAACAGGAGGGTTTTGAGGCCACCGGGATTAGCCCCCAGAGAATCTTAGCCCAGGATACCCACCTAAGGACATTATTGGGCAGGTTCTTGACACTGACATCTCTGTTAAAAGTGCGGACGATGATAGCGATTAACCCCTTTTTGCTTTGTGGGGATGTTTATCTGCTTTGGCCTATCACTTTTGTTCACAATGCTTTATAGTTGATTTATTTAGATTTAGGATTAGAATTAATTTCTCTTTTACTGTTCTCTTTGCTGGGAGATGCATATACCTCGAAGGATTCGCTTTTACTGTTCTCTTTGCTGGGAGATGCATGTACTTTGAAGGATTCTCTTTTACTGTTCTCTTTGCTGGGAGATGCATGTAGCTTGAAGGAGATGATGTGCTTGCTCTTGATTCCCATTGAGATATTTTGGACATTCGTGGACATAAATTAACTTCCAATTCAATTTCGAAGAACGTATACATTTCCATTTACTAAGCATCATTGTCTACAGACCACAACAATTTAGTTTGAAAATGTCACACAAAAAATTCAGAAAACAAAGAATCGATATCAATGTAATGGATACCTTCAATTTGTCCCCGTCTTCCACAATATCGAGATGAAGCAGCCAATCACCCTCCTCCTTCTTCAGATTACAAATATTTTCTGCTACTTCTATAATCTCGTATTCTGAGAGCTGCAAGTCGACATTCAATAAAAATCAGTTCAAAAATTGCCCATCCACGCAAATGATAAAGCTTCTTCACACAAATTAATATTAGGATAAATCTCGGAATAGGGCGTCCTTTCACCGAGACTCATGTCATTATTTAACTGTCCGAAAACTTCTGAGATTTGAACATCGATATTGACATACAGATTAACATGAGTAATAGCGCAGAAAGTGTGAAGATGAGAAAGCTTTTACAAAATAGCTACCCGCTTGGGGGCGATCTGATTGCGTTTGCTCGTCACTTGACGGTCGAGTTGTTTGACAATCTGTTCGCAGACTCCACATTTAATGTAAGGAATGTCTTCTCTTCGAGCGACTGCAATGGGTTTTTTCGGGGCACCCATTGCTTGGCCTGAGAGTACAGCGAAAACGAATAAAAACCCTAAGCCACGAAAAATCGCCATGGCCTTTCCCTGCAAAATCTCCAGAGTTTCTAAACTGTTCCTGCGTCTCTACACGAATTACGGTCTCTGAATCATTATATACACGAGTTTTTACGGTCTCTGAATCATTATGGTTGCGTTCCCATTAAAGTCCAAGCGGTTGCGGAATTTTAATTCGACTTATTTTCGAGGGCGACTCACGAGTTTGCGAAGAATGACCAGATCTGCTGAAGAAAGACAGCTTAAAGACGAAGTCAAATGTATTCAAGTTTGTTGGGAGGGTTTAATGAAAACCTCCATGCTCATATTTATTCAAGTTTTATTGTGATATGATGTTTTAATGGGATAACTATTATAATTTAATCCAAATGAGTTATGATGTTTTTTTTTTTTTTACATCAAATTAATTGGATTTAAATTTATAACCTTTTTTTAAAACTTATGTTTTTAACCATTAATTTCAGTTAATTATTGTAATTTAATTTATAATAATAATATATTAATTGATTTCCTCTAAGGAAGTTTTTAGGGCATTTCACCACTTTGATGTGATGTGAGCTTAAGCAAAAGGAGGTTGTAGATCTCACTATACTTGGTGTATTGCACGCGCTCTCACCACTTCATCAATCATGGCACAAAGTTAGCACAAGATTAAATGTCATTTGAATATTTTATGTAGCGTCAGGAGGTACAGAAGGACTTTGCAAGAGAATTCTATCATATTGCATAGCTGGAGGAAAAAATTGACAGTATAGACCGCAAGCTGCTCATTCTAGCCAAGAGATCCACGAACATCTCCTTCGCCTTGAACGTGGATATTGACCAGCCAACGCAAATGCCTAGAGATTTTACCCATAGTTTTTACAAGTCACAAGTTTTTTGCTTGCACCACTAGTAGTAATTTTTGTATTCTTTTGTTGATGTATGTCAAGGCTTGGCACAACTAGTCTGTTTTTATAAGTTTTTATTTACAATATGCTCTAGTTAGACAAGGTCCAAGCAACCTCGAGACTTTGAATTTATGTTAATGGTTTGGTTTCCCTTCGAGCAAACAAGTATCAGAAAAAATTTGTTATATGTAATTCTCATTTGAAGTAATGCAAAGCGCCTAATTATCTGACAAGATGTAAATAACTTGTATAGACTACAAAGTATGTTGACCACTACATTTAATAACAATAAATTTATATTTACAATAATTTAATAACTTATAATATATTATATGTCGATTTTTATGTATGATTTAAGTTTTTTTTTAAATATGAATAATTTAAATGTTTAGGCTTTTACAATGAATCATAATGGTTGATTTTTTTTAAGAAAAACAAGTGTATAAATCTTTTGTTATTAAAATATATTCATTATTAAATAAAATACTTATTACTTTTGATGAGGTGTTTTTCGAGGTGAAAGTGAGGGGTGGGTTGTTACTATCCCACTTGCCCAAAGGATCAAGAGATGTAGTAGCGCGCTCTCGTGATCAGCTTTAAAGTTCTAAACTAAAACATGTTGACCATTACTCAATCCAACATGCAATTAACCCTTGGTGGTCGCTCAAACGTTTCAACTGTCATTTGAGTGCTCACTCATGTTCTCCAATGTGGGCAACATTTAATCATGGCATCAAGGTTCTTAGTATATTCTTTATTTAGTGATGTAGCACGTGGAGGGGGGTGTAATTTGCATATTGCGACAATTAGAATATGTAGCAGCTCCATCCACATCCTACTTCCTCATCTCTCTATTTTGGGAAACGTCGATTTCCTCAATTGGACTTTCACCATCTTAAGGAAACTATATAGTCGCTGGTTCAACAGCTTATAGTGTGGATGGTATATTTCTTTTTCGCTGCATTTTTCTTTCCATTTTGAATTCATTCTGCTTTTGCATCTTGGCAAGGCTCCCAGTAGCTCCCATGCTTAGGATTATCCATTTTCATAGGCATCCTTAGCCTCATAAAAACTAGACCCCGAGAATTCTCTTACTGGTTTTCTCTCAGCTATTTGGCCTCCTCTGGCATTTCATCCTTTTACCCATCATCTGAACTTCTTTTGAACCCCATTCACTCCCTTTCCTAGACCCCTTGGCTCATCTCTATGCTCAATTTGTGCACCCCTTAAGGTCCTTCGCAACTAGACTTTGCCCTAGACTTGTCTTCACTCCGTCTTCTTGTCACTCCCCTGTTGATCTGGATTAAAAATAGGAACGCAACTATTAGGCCCCTATACTACTAGTGTAACCCCTTATTGTTATTAGTACAACCCCCTTATTATATTGTTGTACCCATGTAGTCCACATATTGCTACTATTGTACCCCATAGAAGACCGCTATTGTTATTATTGTGCCCTTATATTATTATTGTTATGTCTGCTCTGATTATATTATGACCCCTTAGACTCCTATATATAGAAAGGAGGTCTTGTCATTTGTATCATCCAAGCATTGTTCATTTTTGTAATGTAAAGGAGGTTTCCCCCTCTAAGAGGCTGAATTCTAAGGCGTTGATCTATATTTTCTATCTTTTTGTGAGTTGGTTTCATAGCATTTGGTATTAGAGCTTTGGATTCTAGGGTTTCGCTGCTCCAAACAGGTCATCGTGGCATTTGCACTATAACTTTTTTTCTGCGAAATTTCAGATGCTACAAAAAAAACCCATTTGTGTCGAAATCGTTTTGAACCTCAGGTCCAAATTTCAGAGCTTTTCACGCTATATTTGTGAAGATATGATCTAAGGAAGTTGGCCTTTTTGTAGACTCCTGAATTACATTCCAAACAGGTGACCTGGGGAAAATCCTCATAACTTTGGTTTTGAGCATCATATTAAAATTTCGTAAGAATTTACAGAAAGAGGACGGACTGTAGTTTTTTGTGTGTATTTTTCAGATCCGAAGGTCAAAACAGTGACATGTGGCAAGTCATACAAGTTCGTTATTCTGAAAAGGTGTATAATCAGGTCATCTTGGGAGATTGTGCATAACTCTTTCTTGGAGAATCTAATTTTGATCATACTAGTGGCATTAGAAAGAGGACGCAGAGGACTACTGCAGGTCGCGATTTCAGAACTGGAAGATCTGAAATTACAGAGTTACAATCATTTCAAGATCGAGCTCCCAAAATCAAGAAAAAGCGAGATGAGGAAGTTTGATGGCAAGGATCCGGTAAATTGGATACTACAGATGGAGAAATATTTTGATCTACATGGTGTACCACTGTTACAAAAGGTACGTATTGCATCTAATTATTTAGAACCGAATCAATTTTTATGGTATAAAGGGCTTTGTTCTCGTAAACCACTTGTCACATGGTCAATTTTCACAAAGGAAATGATAGCACATTATGAGGATACAAAGATAAACGCCTTCTTTAGCCAATTGATAAATCTCAAACAAAAGTGTTCACTGGAAGAGCACATTGAGGACTTTCAAAAATTTAATATAAGGGAAAATGATATTCCAGATAAGCAGAGGATTGATGTCTTCATAGGGACTTTAAAGGATAACATTCAACATGAGTTTTGGGAACCTGATTCATTGGAGAAGGCATTCAGGTTGGCAAGAAAAGTGGAAATCAAAATTATGGAAACAATGAATTCTACCCCTCACAACTATAAACATGTAAGTGTTGTTTCTCCTAGCCTTCCACAACCTACAAAGTTGACACCACAACAATTGGAAGAAAAAAGAGAAAAAGGGCTTTGTTACAATTGTGATAGCAAGTGCACTAAAGGTCATAAGTGTGCTGAGAAGAAATTATTTTACATATATTACGAAGAGGAGGAAGAAAAGGATCAAGAAACATCAAAAGAAGAGAGGATACACCAGGAACGAACCCTGGAGAAAGAAGAAATGAATCCGACCATATCTTGTAAAGCATTGGTAAGAATTACCACTCCTTAAACTCTCAAGATAGAAGGACATATCAAGAAGAAAAAGGTTCAAGAAGTGAAAGATCACATCGAGAAAGAAGAAATGAATCCAACCATATATTGTAATGCATTGACCGGAATTACCACTCCTCAAACTATCAAGATAGAAGGACATATCAAGAAGAAAAATGTTCAAGAAGTGAAAGATCACATTGAGCATCAAGAAATGAATCCGACCATATCTTGTAAAGCATTGGAAGAAATTACCACTCCTCAAACTCTAAAGATAGAAGGACATATCAAGAAGAAAAAGGTTCAAGCAGTGAAAGATCACATTGAGCATCAACAACAAGTTCTCCAACTTTTAAAGGATAACGCCACTTTGGTGCAGAATCGAATGAAACAACAGGTAGATCAACATCGTAGTGAAAAATGTTTTGATGTAGGTGATTGGGTATTTTTACGGCTACATCTCAAGCAAGCTATTTATGAGAAGGAAATGTTGGTAATACTACATGCACTTAAGAAATGGCGACCTTACCCAATGGGAAGACACTTCAAGGTAAAAATGGATCATGATAGTCTTAAATACTTTTTAGAAAAAATATTATCTTTAGAAGAATAGAAAAGATGGGTCACAAATATGTTGGGTTATGACTTTGACATCATCTATAGAAAAGAGAAGCAAAATTTTGTTGCAGATGCACTCTCAAGAAAGGATGAGGATGTCGAAGCATTGTTTTGTGCTATTTCTATTATCCAACCAGATTGGATAAACGAAGCAAGGGATGAATGGAAGAAGGACAAAGAAGTGTGGCCACTCATTCAAAAGTTGCAGAAGATCCCAATTCAAACAGTATTGCCAGAACTTGAAGAGGAAGGAAAAATAATATTGGAACCTAGAGCAGCCACAGAAAAAAGAACTCGACAGCTACGAAATCGATCAATTTCAGAGTATCTCATCAAGTGGAAGAACTTACCTGCTGAAGATTCCACATGGGAGGACAAGAATTTTATACAGAAGCATCAAGAACTACTCAAGCGTTGAGGACAACACTTTTTGAAGGAGAGGGGCATGTTAGGCCCCTATACTACTAGTGTAACCCCTTATTATTATTAGTACAACCCCATTATTATATTGTTGTACCCATGTAGTCCACATATTATTACTATTGTGCCCCATAGAAGCCCACTATTGTTATTATTGTGCCCTTACATTATTATTGTTATGTCGGCTCTCATTATATTATGACCCCTTAGACTCCTATATATAGAAAGGAGGTCTTGTCATTTGTATCATCCAAGAATTGTTCATTTATGTAATGTAAGGAGGTTTCCCCCTCGAAGAGGTTGAATTCTAAGGCGTTGATCTATCTTTTCTATCTTTTTGTGAGCTGGTTTCATAACAGCAACAAATTACAGATATAACCATAAATACTGAGATGCGGTAGAAATAACACTTCGTTTCATTAATATCAAATATTGAAATATGCTTACAAACAGAATGGAAATAAGACTAGCTCAGGCGATGGTAACTTATCTCTGAGAAGAGATGTGGCAGCTACACACCTCTAAATAGTGTTACAATCAGGCTTAGAGGCCTATTTATTATTGAGAAACAATGGAAAACCCTAAACATCCAAAAACCTAACCTTAAGAGACGAAACGTCAAACTATGGGCCCCATTGGGGTAAGTTGGCACATCAACTTCCCAGGGTCGTAACTTTGGCATACAATCTTCGTTTAACTCATGCGGTACCTTGTTAGAAAGATCTATTCGAGGATTACAACTGCTGACAGCGAATACTGAGTTGAAAACTAGTATTTGCAACCGGTGGTTTTCCCAATAAATGTAGTTTAGGGCCTCAAAACGGCTCTCGAAGTTCAAGACTCGAAAAACTGCCAAAAAAATAATTTGTGCTACAATTAAAGAAACTGAAAAACTTAAATAACCAATGGTGGGGTTCCAAGTGGAATAGGCGGGTCGCCACCAATATCCACCTAGATCACCTATCATCTTCCACCCTATCATTAATGGGTGTGGCAAATAACTCCCTGTGGTGGATGTTTGGTCAATGTTGGCCCTCTTGTTCATGCTCCTATGACATGGATTTTTCCTAGAGATTATGCTACTTCTTTCTCCCCCTCTCTAGTAACTCCCTCTTTCAATTACTCTAACCCTTCCCCAATGCCTCATCAGTGAGGCTAGGTGCACAAAGGAGTGACTTGCTATCAAGAGAGGGCCCACAAGGACAGCACATGTATGCATCATCTCTTGGAGGAAGTAGGCTCTCGCTATCGTGACGTTACTCCAAGGCCCATCCAGGAAGAGCTAGCATGTGTCGAGGGTGGAGGTTCCTCCCATACACTTCACCTCTTAGACACATAGGTCCTTATTAACTTGGTAAATTTGGTATAGGACATCAAACACACTTGAGGCAGATTTAATCAGTGCATGCAGATAGTTTACCTTTGTTGACATATGAAGTTCCTCCTAGGAAGAACTCTATTAGACCAACATGAGCATTAGGCAAGCATCCTCCATTCTCTTGAGCATCTTCACCATCACATGAAGGACTTGGACCAATGAATGGAACATGTAGAACAACATCTCATAATACCTCCCTCAATAGGAGGCATTTCCAAAGAAAATAGAGACTCCATCCAAGCTATTGTCATGAACTCCAATCCTTTTTTTTATTATACAACATGTTCTTGTTCGTGTTCATGTTCTTGTTAATGTAAATTTATTTTACATTAAAAAAAATTATAATATAGTTTATTATAAAATTATAACTATAATATAGAATTATTTTTATTTGTAAAAATACTATAAACATATAATTCTACCATAATATTATTTTGTCATTACATTGTCATATTATTATTATGACAAGTGCTACATAGTAGCTAGTCGTGTCGCTTATTTTAAATTAGGTTTTATTTATTGGTAAATTGAGGTGTTTTGTTAATTGGCATTTAATTATGAAAATAAAGGAAAATAGGAGAAAATGGAGATGAAGAGACACATATTTGCATGCTAAGGAAATTAGTGGGAAAATGAAGGAAAATGAAGAAAATAGAGGCATCAATAATAAAAAGGCTTCAGAGAAATAGTTCAAAGATTTTTCTAGTTTAGTTTTTGCCAGTTATAGTTTGGCTCTCTTACACTCTTGCACACTTAGAACATTCTTGGAGCACCTGGGCATTCACTTGGATTGGAGAAACGGCAAGAAAGCAAAGGAAGGAAGGAAAAGGACAAGCAAGGAAAGCAAAGGGGCAAGCAACCAAGGTCGGATTAGCAGCTTCAATAGGAGGATTTTGCAGATAACAGGTTGCATGTGTGATTTCCTAACTGACTTATGAATGCATGGTACATGCATTTGTATATTTGGTTCATTTGTTGTCATTGGCATGGGTTTTGCCAGGTTTGACAATGGTTTCAGCCTTACCTTGCCATTTCCCAGATAGCCATGATGTGATGGGATTCATTATTGGTAAGCTTTAGATTTCCAAAAGGTTTTGGATTCGAGTGAGGTTGTCTCAAGAAAATTCCCCAAGGGTTGGGGGTGGAGATGGTTTTCTGTAGGAATCCCTCGAAGGGTGGGTGGAGACAGAAAAAATCCTCAATGGATGGTGAAGGAATTTCGAGGCATCCAAGCTTGGTTGGGTTTTTTGATATCGAGACCAATTTAAGCGAGATCACAGTAGCTTGAGGGCGGAGGTAGTTTAACCTCTAGAGACCCCTATTGTTTATGTCTTGGTTACCCAATGAGAGCTCACATTCATGCTTGGAATATGGCATGGGGGTGATTGGCTGAAATAAAGATTTGGTTCAGCCCAATCTATGGTTGGGTGGTACGTGGAAGTCCCTGACTTGGTTGGCTTATGTATATGCTAATACAAACTATTTTCCTTATTATGATTTATGAGCATATATGTTGGTTATCAAGTGATCTTATGGAAGATTTGTCATGGTTTCTATTATGATTATATGTTGGTTATATACATGGTTCTATGTTGTGTTCTAACTATGGGTTTTTGTCATTAATTGATAAGTATATGAATGGTTGATGAATGCTTGCAATAGCAAGTGTTATTGCAACTATTGTGAGAAGGTATTACACCTTCTTGGTGATTCTTAGAGGAAGTTCAGAGGTTTAAGATTATATGTGCATTCATGACCTGTAACTTACATGTTCACCATATGTTTGACGAAATGACTATCATGGTTAGGCATAGTTGGGTCAAGTTCTGAATGATTAACATTGTTAGCACCTCATCTCTGCTTCTAGAAACTTATAGGCAATTTTTGGCAGGGGTCTAGAGACTAGGTTGAAATAATGGCTTAGATCCTGAAACCGCGGGCATAGAACTACAACTTTTGGGTCATAACAACAGAAAGCAAGGCTTGTGAGTGCGGTTGGAGGCTCACAACCACATGCAGGTGGTGTCAAGAGTGCGGTTATAATGAAAAAGAGTTCCAATTAAGGGATTGGTCACCTAGGGTGGTTGCTCAACCTCTAACTAAAACTAGGAGTTCAGGTCATGTCATAGTAGCACTGATCTCATGTTTACCCTAGAGGGCTTCTGGAAGCAGGTAAATGTGGAAGGAGACATTATAGATTGGTATTAGAGCTTCCAGGTTCAAACACTTGGACTGGATGGGCTAGATGCATGCTTTTATGCATTCATTGTCATAATTATGGTTATCGTGCATGAGGTCATTGTATGCAGTTAGTGTTATCATGCATGATCTCGATATGATTGTGTATATACATGTATTTTTCTAATCTAGACTGATTTTTGTAGATGTGATAGGCTCCCCTAAACGTCATTTAGGAATGATTTTGAATATGGTATCTATTTGGTTTTGCTAACATGACATGTTTGTAGGAAGAAGAAGATTAAATATGACGAGCAAAATGATGGATTACTGTTCACGTCACTCTCCCTACAGATCAATTGAGCAACAAGGAGATGATTATTCCCCTGACATAGTGTTTAGTCAATTTAACGTCTTAAATTGCTCTACATAAATTATCAATCCGGGTATCGTAAGCTGATGAAGTGTGGTGCACTATATGTGCTTAGTTAACCTTTCTCTTACTTCGTTGTTTTATAGTTTATGTTGTTTTTGAGATTTTTGTTCTAACATGCAATAATCAAATAATGAGAAAATGACTATGAGACCAAGTATCCTTGCTGCAGCAAAAGGACAAGATGATTCTATCACGTCATTAGTTCATTAGAAGGCTATGTGCATCACTAATCTACAATCAACTTGAAAGCATGCAGTAATTCAAACTGTACATTAAACTTGCAAAGAAAGAGCTTGAAAGAAATAACTTGAAATGAAACTGAAAGCAAAACATAAAAACCACTTTCTAATGGCACTAGTCACTACTCATGCTGCTGCAAAAAAAGGTAAGAAAATCACTTTAAAAACCAATGATAATGTTTATCTCTTCCTAACTCTCTGCTTCCAACACATAGTACTGTGTAAAACACGATTAGGAAGTAGCTAAAGATGAGTTTAAAAAGTGATCAAAAATGAGAAAAATCTACTTTAAAGACTAGTTATAATGTTCAGCTCTTCCTAACTCTCTGCTTCCAACACATAGTACTGTGTAAAACACGATTAGGAAGTAGTTAAAGATTAGTCTAAAAAGTACTCAAAGCCAGCTGTAATTTATTAGTATTCTGATCTCTAAAAGATGAACAATTTGTGATAAAGAGACCATCAATATGTTAGCAGACAACTTTGAGAAACTAAACTAGAAATCAAGCTAGAAAAATAAAATAAAGGCAGCAACTTATGAATATGACAACTGAAAATACCATTAGAGATAAAGCAAATACAACAAAGACACACAATCCCGGGAGAAAATAACTTGCATAAATTAAAATTGCATGAATGAAAATCTAATCTACCTTACATTCTACAAAGCAATATTTACAAAATGAAATCTAATCTACTTACATCCTAATATGCTCCATGACATCTACTTCACATCTCCTTCCATGTTGAGAACATCAAAGCTTTATTCAATTTCTTCAAAAGTGCAAAGTACAACAAAGCTCTCCAAAGCTTTCAAAAGCCATGGGACTAACAAACTAAAAGGACTAAGAAAAGACTAAAGGAAAGACTAGCAAATGAAGGAGAGAGATCTCCTATTTATACAAAAAGATGAGAGCCATCTCATTAATGATAGTCCATGAATCTCTCCCTCTACCTCTAGAGTCCTAATCAAAATAGGAACTGATAAGACACATGTCTTTTTAGAGTTACAATACAATTAGGAGATGTGACACATATCCTCATGATCCCATGATTCTTTCCAACCAAATTCGAATTTGGCCTTAGAATGCCACATAAGGGTCTTCTAGAAGCCTCCTTTCAACCTACACATGTCAACAATCTCAACCCATTTGTTAGGTATAAGCATATGCACATTATTTTCTAATGTTTAACCACAAATTCACTTAAAAGGCTTAGAAATAATAAAGATTGGAAAAACATAAAGGTGGCCCAATGATAATGAAAGTGGGATGAATGTGGTGACATAGTAGTGAAATGGAGGTGAAATGGAGGTGATATAATGGACATAATAGTGAAAGTGTAATGCAAATGAATGACATTTTCAAGACTCAACACATAGCATACACATTAAGGGGTTTAAGGACATAGATTAGAAGTTGCAAGGCAAACAATGACATGTTGATTGAGGCACAGGAAATATTTGCAAGGGCTCAGGAAAAGTAGGCGCAGGTTAATGTAGTGATTCTACACAGTCTTTCAGAGTTGAAGAAACAAGGGCAGATGGGGATCAATTATGGAGATAGGCAGGAGGAGAAGAAAAATGGGGAATATGGTAGCAGGTCTCAATCACGACACAGGTTGGATAGAGAGGACACAGTCATAGGTGGCAGATCATTGGACACACCTGAAAGGAGAATTGATATGTATGGGTTTATTATAGTTCTTCTTCATGGAGACACCATCATCATCATTGCCATCATCCTTATAAGAGGAGTGAGTATTTTCCAGAGTAATTTAAGAAAGTTAAGCCTCCTACATTTGATGGAGAGATGAAGAAGTCAGAACACTAAAACAAATCCTTGTAGTTAGCTCCCTTTTTGCTTCCAAGGACTTTTTAGTGTAATTTTCTCAATTTTTTTGAAAAAGTTGATGTTATTTATTGGAATGTCACAAATTTTGGCGTTGTTTTCGCATGCCAAAACATTTAGGTGCTAATTCAGGAAATACTAGCATCGTAAATTTCAACATCAATAGCACTGAAAATAACGCTTGAAATTAGCGCCAGAAGTAACGTCGTAAATTCCAACAGAAATAACACCATCAATTGCCCCATAAATAGGACCAATGATAGCATCGTGTCTAGCTCCTTTTTTTTCACCTACATTACCTCCTTGGTTAACTCCCTTTTTAGCGTCGAAATTAGCATCAAATGTGCCTAAATAGTTAATTAATTGAGGTGTTGGGGTTAATTGGATAGGGGATTTGAGGATTATGGGATTTAGGGTACATGGATTAAGGGTTAAGGGATTAGGGGTTAGGGTTTAAGGGATTAAGGGTCAAGAGATAAGGGATTTGGTGATTACGGGTTAGATAGTTTAATGGTTAATGGTTAGGTTGTTTCAAGTTTAGATGGTTTATCGAAGCTTGTTGTTACAAGATTACATTTCAGTTCCTTTAGTGATTTGGATTAATTAAGGTTTTGGGAGTTGTTGTTGTTACATAGACAATTGCTTAAGCACGTGTTGCCTTTCCTAATCAGATCGGATCTATGAAATCCAATTATTCATCCAATTAATACATACCTCACCCTACCATAATACTGCATGATTAGATCATTCTGACACCATTACATTTTACAATTAAGCGAATGTAACCTTTGTCGCTTAAGCTTGGGGGAGATGTTGGGTCACAAAGTTGTCATATTTTTCCTACTTATTTTCCTATTTATTTTATTCATTTTTTACCAACAGGACCATATCTTATTATTGTAACAACCCTTATTCACCTAAGTATGTCCTTTTTCACTTGTCACTTTCTTAGTCCAATTCTACTTATAATTTGACATTAGAACTATTTTCTTAATCTTCTTTTTATCATAAAACTAATGTATGAGTTGTTTCAAGTTTGGATGGTCTATTGAAGCTTGTTGTTACAAGATTACATTTCAGTTCCTTTACCAATTTGGATTAATTAAGGTTTTGGGAGTTGTTGTTGTTACATAGACAGTTTCTTAAGCACATGTTTCCTTTCCTAATCAGATTGGATCTAGGAGCATGTCAAAGTCAAAAGAAACAACCCATCACTTGGAGATATTTGTGGAGCATCGAGATCATTTGGTTGAGATCTTTTGTCACTCTATTTGCAATTAAATGAAATTGTTATATTTTTACCCCTTCCATGGAAATCGTTGTGTAATTATTAAGATATCATTTTATTTTAAGATCACATGAGAATCAAAAGATTCTCATGATGATCTTCTCATTGTAATTAATATCTCTAAAAGAGAAGATTGTTTTCCCACGAGGGCTAGAGCGAAGAATTGGAGAATAGGATTGGAAAGGGGAAACACTAGAGCTTTGTAATCCTGATACTTTTATTAATGCAAATCTCAACTTTGTGGTTCAATAATTTCCTTTGAGTAGTTTGTGTGCTTTTTAGTACACCAGCCCTTGCTGAGGAGGAAGGGCCCTCCTTCTTAGCAGGGATCACTAGTTAGTTAGAGTGGAATACATAATTGTACAAATATTTCTCAATTATTTGGTTGTTGTTATTTTTGTTGCTACAGTTAATTTTGTATGTAATTTAATTAATCACAGTAAGCTCTGGACGGTGTGACAGCTTAGGTCCTGGACCGATCCCTTAATTTAGTGTGGCAGTAAATTATTTTCTTTGTTGTTACAGTTTGGATTGCACTTCCTTTTATGCATGTAGATTGAATGAGTGATGGTTTTCAGGGGTGTTGTGAGAGTGGTTGAATGACAAATTGGATAAATATTTATCAGTTATGGGATTGTTGTTACTGTTGTTGTTACAGTTAATTCTATGTGTAACTTAATTAATTGCAGTAAGCTTTGGATGGACTGATAGCTTAAGCCTTGGACCAGTGCCTCAGTTTAGTGTGGCAATGAATTATTTGCTTTGCTCTTACAATTTGGATTGCACTCCCTTCTATGTGTGCAGATTGAATGAGTGATGGTTTTCAGGAGTGTTGTGAGAGTGGTTAAATGATAGAGTGCATAATATTTCTCAGTTATGTGATTGTTGTTACATTTAATTTTGTGAGTAATTTAATTAATTGCAATAAGATTTGGTTAGTGTGACAGCTTAAGTCTTGGATCGTTCCCTCAATTTATTGTCGCACTGAATTATTTGTTTTATTGTTACAATTTGGATTGTGCTTCCTTTTATGAGTGCAGATTGAATGAGTGATGGTTTTCAGGAGTGCCATGAGAGTGGTTGAATGACAAATTACATAAATAATTCTCATTTATGTGATTGTTGTTATTGTTGTTGTTATAGTTAATTCCGTGTGTAATTTAATTATAATAAGCTTTGGATGGTGTGACAGCTTAAGCCCTAGAGCCCTAAGTTCAGTGTGGAAGTGAATTATTTGCTTTGTTGTTACAGTTTGGATTGCACTTCCTTTTATGTGTGCAAATTGAATGAGTGATGGTTTTCAGGAGTGTTGTGAGAGTGGTTGAATGATAGAGTAGCTTATTCTACAATATTTCTTCGCATTGAATATGTGTGGAGTGTGTAATAGCTTTGTTGATTGTTGAAAGTGTATGTGCAATGACTTTGGGTTGATATTATTTTATACTAGTCATCGTCTGCCTTAACATAGACTTTGCGCGACAATATTGTAAAAATTAAAGCCTTCTTGGATCGATAATTAAATGTAAGAGCGGGTCGACCAACATTAAAATGAAAACAATATAAACAGAATGAAGTTAACAAAGTTACTTATTCAAATCATTATGATATATGAGAATTAATATTTTATTAACTTTTATGTCTTCATGAACAAATGTTGATACAAAATGAATGGAAGAAGCATTCAAGTAATCCTAATCTTTTTTGCCAACAATTCATACCATACCTTGAACATTATATTAACTAAACAAAATATATAGTATTTACAACCATGAGGTTCATATCTGCCTCAGAATGAGGAAACCAAAGAGAAAAATGAAAAGTTCTCTACCCCTAAAGGGGGAAACTAGAGCTTACAACTTCCAATTTGTTTCTAAAAAATGTGTGGTCATACAAATTGCACAGAAGGGTTGAGCCTCGCGGCGTCCAGATAGTATCCTGAGGGATGCTAGAAAATGTGAATTGCAACAAAATTGTGGGTGCCTTAATCGCAAACTTGGCACTTATGGGCTGAGCATGAGGGGTGATATTGCACTAATCACGATTGAGCCACAATGAAATTGTTCCGCAAGCATCGAACAAAAAGAAGTAGAGAGAACCAACCTTGTGTTGATTAAGTGGTCGGCGAATAATGTGTGTTGTTGTGAAGCTAAACTGATGTTGAACTAGAGTCGCTACGTGCCCGAGAGCTTCCACGAGGCTGCACCAAAATGGTAGCCTCCGGAAGATCCTCCATAATGAAACACCCGTATGAGCAGGGTCGAGGGGGAGAAGGGGGGAAGCTTTAGTCGTTAGTGGGGGAGCGAGGGGCATAGAGGGAGGCGAAGGATATTTGCGAGAGGGGGGAGGGGACGAACTAGTTGGAGGGGAGTACATGGGAGAGACAAAAGGGGAAGGTACGTTGGGAGGATAATCAATATCCGAGCCTCTAGCCAAACGCTTCAGGGAGGAGGATGAGTGGCTGAAGAGCGTGGAGAGATTAAAAAATTGGTTAGTGGCCTTGGTTTTAACTTCTTCCTTACCCTTTAGATGCTTATTCAAGAGGTTGCGGAGGGTCCAGAGGAATGAATGTTGAGCACGACAGGTCTACTCTTCTTCCATTACCACGACCTCTCTGTAAATGTGATCATGTATGTTATGGTCAAACAAAGTGGCTATGGAGGTGTTGTCTAGGGTGGTTTGGGGTCATACACGACCTTTGTGCCAACCTGGGCGACAACTTCTCCCCTTGTCGCAACTCATGAGTGCGATGTAGGAGAAGCGAGGCGCAGGGATGAGGTTAGAGGAAGTGACGAGGATCATTGGGGTAGGAAACTAGAGGAAGAATAGTAGGGATTTCAGGTCGTTACGGGATAAAGAGCCTTGATTGATGGATCAATCGAAAGCTAGAGTAATGAGGCCTTGTTTTCCATGAGTTGAAGGATGCCTTGCATGTGCATGCAACTGTTAGGTCTACTAGGTCGATCACCTGGATCCAGGGGATTGCTCCTGTTATATAGATATATATATATATATATATATATATATATATATATATATATATATATATATATATATATTTTGCTCAAGCAAGAATCAGACCTTTTATTCAAATTAAGCAACAAAGAGGTTACATAATATACATTCACCCTAAGTTAGGGAACTGGGCCAAAAACACAAGAACGCGACTAAGGGCCCATAAAACTATACAACCCACAAAGCCAAAGATCGAACCCACTAGAGAAAGAGAGACCCGATGGTGGTGGACAAGCACGACAAAACAGAGCCGTCGATCTACATCTGCCATATCCAACGGCTGAAAGGGATATTGGGTAGACAAAAAGCACTAGGATTACCCCTCGATGAGGGCGATAATCACAAACAACCAGAGTACACGTGTTACATGGACAGTGGCATGGGAGGCTTGTCTGAAAACCTGCTTATGGTATTGCCGACGCCTGATAACCAGGGAAGCTATAGCAAAACTGTCGCGGTCCCACCACCAATAAGCCCGACAAACCTCAGCCCTAGATCTGCTGCCACCAGATCCGATGGCTGTGGAGGATATCGGGTAGAAGAGAAGATCAGGAGATACCTGTCCGATGAAGGCAGTATTCTCTTTCTTCCTAGCGCCACGTGTAACTCCATTTGTGGCATCAGAGACTTTTTGGTAAAACCACTTCTGGTACAATCGGACCTCCGATAACCCTGGTAACTGTTGCAAAACCACCACTTTCTGGTTTTTCGCTCTTTTTCCTCTGCTTTTCATTCCTCTGCAAGATCCAAAACTTGGGCCGTCGGTTAATTAAAACCAAGACTTCCGTCAACTTAGATTTCTGTTGGTTGTTTCCCCTTGGAGTGTTGATAATGATCCCTGTCTTCACGTGCTAGATTGTTGCAGTCCTCACGCAGTTGTCCATTCTGAGCGAACTCCCACAAGCAGCACTTGTTTTCTTTTGCGCAAATCACCCCTTCATTAGCTAGGATGTCCGCCACTCTGTTGGCATCTCTGCGCACGTAAACAAAGCTCAAAGTTCTAAGTGTTCTGAGATGAGATTGAACTCGGTGAAAAACTTGCGAAAGTCGCCAGTGATTTGAAACGTTGTCTGGTGCTATGCCGGTGCTTATCCTTTTGACCGAATTAATCACTAACTCCAAGTCTACCTCTATGATCGTATCATGTAAATTGTAGTCCATCAGGACTTCTAGGCCTTGCTCAATGGCCATGAGTTCTGCCATATTGTTGGTAGCCTTCCCAAAATGACTGTGAAAAATGACTTTGATATTACCCTCTGCATATCTTATGACTCCCCCGTAACCCGCGTCCCTTAGGTTCCCTTTCGAGGCTCCATCTACGTTGAGTTTCAGGAAGCCTTGGGGAGGGGGTTGCTAGAAAGCCTTGCCATCTGATATGTGCCTTACTTTCTTTTTGGTGCCTGAAGGGCCATAAGACTGAAGTCCCAGCTGTTCAAGGATGTGAGTGTCCCTTTGACAAGGGGGTTTCTCAGGAGGTTGCTTCAGAAAGACATTAACTGTTTCTTTGAGTTGATTTAGGATCTGCGCCATGATGCCTTGAGTTGAATCGGATTTATCTTTGAAGATCCTGTTGTTGCGTTCTTTCCACACATCCCAGATCAAAAAACCTGGAATCAGTGTCCAGGCTACATTGACTGTCTCATTATCTGAGAAGTATTTTCTCCAATTCTTTAAAGTTACAGTAATGTCATCATCCTTTCTGACTGTTTGGTTGAAGATAGAGGTGACCCAATTCCATATGGAGGAGGTGAACGTGCAAAGGTTGAGAATGTGATCCATGGTCTCCTCTTGCAGACCACATAAATGGCATTTTGAAGGACCTTCAAACCCCCTTTTTCTAAGATTTTCCCAGGTCAGAATCTTTTTATGCTGAACTAGCCACATGAACAATTTGATCTTCATTCGGTGAGGGTTGCTCCAATGGTTTTTCCAAGTCTTATTAGGATTTGGATGGTCAAATCTTGAGATTATTCTTTTGGCTTCTTTGAGGTTGAAGTTGCCCTCATTGTTTCGACCCCACCTTAGTAGATCATTTGAGGTTGAAGTTAAAATTTGCCTCTTTTCCAGAATCTCTTCAAGAACTTTAGCTTGGGCTTTCAAAGGGGTCTCTGCACTGTAATCTGGAACTTTCCAGATTCTCCATTTCCCTTCCTCTCTAGACTGATCCCAAAAGTCCCTTACACTTTTTAGTCCTTTGTTAAGGGTGTCATTTTTTATGCTGTCTAGACCTTCTCTGCAGAGATTTTGTTCCTGCTGCCAGTTGTCCTCCCAGAACCAGGCGAGATTCCCATTTCTTATCTCCCAGAAACTATGTTTCTGAACTAAGGCTCTGTTCTCCCAAGCCTTGTTCCAGATATGAGAACCCCTAATGTGCCCTGACATCTGAATGTGGTCCTTTTCCTGCCAATCCATTGCATACTTTTGTTTCCATAGCTTGGACCATGGATTGTTGGTTTCCTTTAGCCATCTCCACCAAAGTTTTTCCCCCAAGACTTTGCTTAGGGTGTCCGGGTCGTGGAGACCTAAACCACCATGGGTTTTGGGTTTGCAAAGCTTCTCCCACGCTACCAGGGCCCATTTCTTCTTCTCTTCCCCTTTGCCCCAAAGAAAGTTTCTTTGAATATTCCTGATCTGTTGTGAAACTCCTTTTGGGACAGGAAGGGCTGAGAACATGAAAACTGGAATGGTTTGTAGAACAGCCTTTGTAAGAATTAGTCTTCCTGCTAAATTCAAAGATCTGTTGGTCCAGTTATTGACTTTGTCCTTCAGTTTATTTGTAATTGACTCCCATACTTCCTTATTTAGAGGTTTGTCAGTGAGAGGCATTCCCAAATATTTAGAGGGAAGATTCTCTCTTTGAAATCCCAGGATTCTAGAGAGATGTATTTGGATGGAAATATCTGTATTAAAAAATAAAACTTTTGATTTTGTGAGGCTTACCTCCGTGCCAACAGCCATTCCGAAATCATGCAGGATTTGTTTGAAGGCTTTGGCTTCCTTGACGGTGGGTGTACCCTGCAGCATAGTATCATCCACAAATTGTTGATGAGTCAATGTGTCCCCATTCTGAGTGAGTTTTAGCCCCTTGATTCTTCCTTCCTCCTTGGCTGAGTTGATCATTCTACCCAATCCTTCCATCATGAGAATGAAGAGGAATGGGGAAAGAGGATTGCCTTGCCTAAGGCCCCTTGAAGGCCTAAAGGTTCTTAATGGAGAGCCATTGAGAAGGATAGAGCAGCTTGCTGAGGTAACCAGGGCCATGACCCACTTTATCCAGTTGTAGTCAAAGCCATAAGCTTTAAGGATTTGCTTTATATAAGGCTAGCTTAGCTTGTCATAAGCTTTTGCTATGTCTAGTTGTATTATCATCCCTGCCTACTTATTAGTCTTAAGGGAGTGCACCACTTCGTGAGCTTGGATGATATTGTTGAGAATTTGTCTGCCTTCCACATATCATGTTTGCTCGTCTGACACGAGCATTGGTAGTAAAGGTTTGAGTCTGTTAGCTATAACTTTGGAAATGATTTTGTACACCACATTACATAAAGCTATGGGTCTAAATCTTTCTAGTGTCATGGCATTTTTCTGTTTATGGATTAATGCTATGAAAGATTCATTAATCGCTCTAAGAACTATTCTATATTTTTTCGAGTCCTCCACCACATCTAGAATGTCATATTTGACTATTTCCCAACATGTTTTGAAGAAGTCTACATTGAATCCATCCGAGCCTGGAGCTTTCCCATTGCGCATCTCCTTGATTACTTCATTGACCTCTTCCTCCGTTACTGGCCTGTTGAGATTATAGTTATCTTCCCTGGTCACCAATTTTGGAATGTTCTTTGTGAAGCTCTTAATGAATTGAGATCTGTCTGCAATTGTTTCCTCTGCTATGCTTTGAAAATGTTGCACCAGAACAGATTCCATTTCTTTGTGAGTATTTAACTCTTTCCCTTGCGGATCTAAGAGTTTTGTGATTATGTTATGAGCCCTATGTTTCATGGTGGACTTGTGAAAGAATCTGGTATTTCTCTCCCCTTCCTTAATCCAATTTACTCTAGATTTCTGTCTCCAGAAGATTTCCTCCTGCTGACATCTATTGTCCCATTCTTGCTGCAGAGAGTCCGCCTGTATTTTCCTTTCCTCTGTGAATCCTTCCTTGATGAGAATTTGATTAGTTTCTTGTAATTTTCTTTCTACTTCTCTTTTGGCTTCAAAAATGTTGCCAAACTCATTTCTGTTCCATTCTTTGAGCCTATGTTTGATATGTTTGAGTCTCTGATGCAGGAGGAACATTTTTGTGCCCTGGGTGGGCATGTCTTCCACCCACCAATTTCTAATATTAGTGATGAAGTTAGGGTGAGTGAGCCATGCATTTTCGAACCTGAAAGGTTTGTTTCTCGAGGTTCCAATAAAAGAAGCTTCCAACTGGATGGGCCAGTGGTCCGAGCCTCCAAAAGGAAGGATCCAAGTTGTCATAGTGTGACCGGAAAGGAGGAGATCCTCCGAGATTATGAATCTGTCTAATTTCAAGGCAACTTGGGCGATTCCCCCTCTCCTGTTATTCCATGTGAAGGTGCCATTTATTGTTTCCATACTTACTAGTCTCATGTTGTCTAGGAAGTCCTGGAATGCAAGTGAGTCTCGTCCTAACCTTTTGCTTCCCCCTTTTTTCTCAGAGAGGGATCTGATCATGTTGAAGTCCCCTCCCATAATCCAGGGGATAATAGAGTGTCTCTCTCTTAGTTCCTCCAAAGAAGTGAGGAGCTTTAGTTTGTCTTCTAGCATTTGAGGACCATAGACATTTGTGATCAAGTAGCACTCTTTGTCCCCCAAAGGTTGTATTACCATTGAAAGGTGATTTCTGGATGCTTCTGCATCTATGATTTCAAATTTCTGCGGATTCCATAGGGTAAGAATTCCCCCCACTGTGTTGTTTGCTTTGACTTCAAGAAACTCATATTTGTTGAGCCATTTGCTGTGAAGTACTCTGATCCTGTCTACTGAGCATTTAGTTTCCTGTATAAACACCATGTCTGGTTTTTCTTCTTTTATTCTGTTACTGAGATTTCTTTGCTTTCTCTTATTACCTAGCCCCCTAATGTTCTAGGTTGTGAGCTTCATAATGATGTGTTTGTGAAAGAGTAACTGGTAAGATCTTTCATCTTACCTGAATTAATCAGGAGTTTCCCACATTCTGACAGGAGATCATTCTATCTCCTTCTTCCTCTTTTCTTGCCTGGGTTTTTTGTGGAGTGTCCTGATGTAATCTCCATTTGTTTGACCCCTTTATTCTCCTAGCTATCATGGTTCCTTTTGACTCCTGCAGCCTTTGATTGGGACCTTCGGAGGAATAGTTGTTGCACTCTATCAAACTCCTCTTGTGGCAGAGAGTCAATCCCTTTGTTGGTTCCCTATTCTAGAAACTGTTCTAGTTCAAGGTTCTCCCTATCAAGAGTCTCCTGTAGGTCTTGGTCCTCCGTTCCTCCTTCACTTGGGGTCATCTCCTGGTCTCTTCCAAGCCCTATAGTGCTTAGTGGATCCTCCTTTAGTTCATTATTTTCCTGTGTGATGTCCATGCTGTCCTCTTTTCCTTTCTCTGTTGAAATATTCTCCAGGTCCTTACTCCTCCCATTTTCTTCCCCCTCTTCTTCTAAAATCTCAAAACTATTGTGACTTGGTAGCTTGTTCTCACTAGGTTTCTTTTGGTGCTTTCTACCCCTGCCTTTCCCCCTGCCTGCCACTTTGGTGTATCCTTCAGGGTCTTTTCCGATGTTGCTTTTCAGGTTGTCCTCTCTTTTGTTGAGTGGGCATTCTCTGAAGAGGTGCCCATGTTCATGACATTTGCGGCATCTGAATGGGATATGTTCATAGTCGACCGCCTGAACCCATTCCTCATCATAAACTTCCAGGATGATTTCATCCGAGAGTGCTCCCGATAAGTCCATTTCTACACATATGCAGGCGAAGGAGGTGTATTTTCCTCACAGAGTCACCTTTGATATCTTTATAAAATGTCCTAATTTGTTACCTATAGCTTTTAAGGATTCCGACAACCAGTAATCTAAAGGTAAGGAATATAATCTAATCCATACCGGGACTGATGTGAACGTTTCTCGCTCTGAAACAAAGTTCATCGTCCAAGGTCGCATGTAGAGGCCTGCAACAGCATAGAAGTATGGTCCTCCTTCGAAAATTCTATCTTTATCCTCCAGGTTCGTGAATACCACGAAAAAACCCTTAGACCCAAGATGTATATTTATCTCTCCTTTTGGTTTCCAGGTGTTTTTTATCCAAGTGTATAGTGCTTTCTCCGTGGGCCAAATGCCCATAAACTTGCATATGACCGCATAGGTTTCCATGTGATCTCTGTGCACCTGCAGAGCAGGATCATTCAGGACCACTCGTGGTTTAATATTAGACTTGGGCTTGCAGGGTCCCATTGTAGCTCTACCCTCTGTCCTCTGACCATTGTCTCCAGCTTTCGTATCCTTTCGAACCTCCTCGTGGGTCCCTTCCTTTTCCTGGGGTTTGCTGCCTTCCGTCTTTTGGGAACCATTAATTTTTGTCTCATTCTCCGAAGAATTTTGGAGCTTGTTTCGACTCGTCCCTCTGCCTCTGTTCGAAACTACGTTACTGTAGGAGGGAGTGGAGCTCCCTCCTCCTTGCCCCTCCATAGTTAGTAGCTCACTTCTATCGTCCCCTGTTTAAAACCCTAGTTTTCGACCCTCTCCTTAACCATGGATATTCACTTCCCTCGATCAAGGATAATATCACTATCGAGTCTAAATTATCATTAACACTATAAGAAGTCCTGCTGCTGTTATAGTTAATTGTGTGTAATTTAATTAATTGCAGTAAGCTTTGGATGGTGTGAAAAATTAAGTCCTGGAGTTGCCCCTTAGTTTAGCGTGGTAGTGAATTATTTGCTTTGTTGTTACAGTTTGGATTGTTGGGCATCCATACTGTGTGGCTCATAATGGTAACATCTAGTAAGGAAGGAAACATCTAGTCCTAGGCAACTTATATCAAGAAAGACATTATCTAAATATTGTATTTATCTTTTTCCTATTTGACAACGCACAACAAGGGAGGCAAGTTATAAAATATGTATTTGTAATCTCTTTGAAAGGCTATCATCCCTCATGATAATACAAGTGAATATTAGTCTTTTATCTTAGTCTTGTGAGATTGTGTTTCCGAGTCTAGTTTTTGGAAGATCCAACTAAGAGGTGAGACTCTCTAAGGCTCACCTTCGATCAATTGCAGATCAATTGCACTTCCTTTTATGTGTGGACATTGAATGAGTGATGGTTTTCAGGAATGTTGTGAGAGTGGTTGAATGACAGAGTAGTTTATTTTGCAATATTTCTTTGCATTGAATCTGTGTGGAGTGTGTAATAACTTTGTTGATTGTTGAGAGTGTGTGTGCAATGACTTTGGATTGAGATTGTTTTATACGAGTCATCACTCACCTTAGCATAGTCTTTGCGCAACAACCTTGTAAAAATTAAATCCTACTTGGATCGATAATTAAATGTAAGAGTGGGTTGACCAACATTAAAATGCAAACAATATAAAGATAATGAAGTTATCAAAGTTGTTTATTCAAATCATTGTGAGGTACGAGCATTAATATTTTATTAACTTTTATGTCTTCGTGAACATATGTTGATACAAAATGAATGGAAGAAGCATTCATGTAATCCTATCTTTTTCTGCCAAACAATTCGTACCATAACTTAAACACTTTAATGATATTGCAATAGGTAATTTGTATTGACACAAACAAAACTGAAGCATTTGAAAGTTTAGTCTATAAGAATCATCACCTTTTAAACACAGATTACAAATAATTCTGAAAATTTAGAAGTCTTGGTAATTAACATCATTGTTTGCAACAATGTCATCTACTGTATCATTGTCAATTTCCATATGATCTTTCAAGTAGTTAGTATTATCATCATCCTTGTCTTGCAACATCTTCATCATCGTTGAAATATCATTGCAGACCATCCATATTGTTACTAGATGTATTTGGATCATCATTTTCTATACCATCCATATTGTTGTCTTCTGTAACATCATGTAACTATGTATTAATGTTGTCTTCTTGTGCCTGAACATAACCATCTTCAACATCATCATGGATGTCAATTTCTTCGATGTTCTCTAATCCCTCTCTCTCATTTTGTTGGCCATCATTGTTTTTCTCAGTATCCACTAATGCATAATAAAATACATGCCTTGATCTTGGATCATAATGTAGGACAAATATCCATTTCAAGTCCAAAATATCTACATAGAAGAATACCTGCACATGAATGAGTACATACATATATTAGACACATGTTCTGACAATTTTATTTATTAATAAACACATGTATATATTCGTGATAAACGTAGTATTAATAGATTATTGGTCACTACCACTTCTAGTTCTTTGAATTAAAGAAATACCTACTCACAATGAATTAGTAGAACATAAGGCTCCTTATCCTCTAGTAGGAACTTTGAGGAATCTATAGAAAACAATCCACTATGGGTATTGTGTCTTTGTGTCCTCTTAAACGCTTCATACCATCTACACTTCAAAATACAACATTTAAAAGAGCGGTAATCCAACTCAATAATTTTTGTATTTTCCCAACATATTGTAGATTCCCTGCTTCAATAATATTCTTATCTTTTGATATTGATCGACTAAATTGCTTGAAGTCAACCATGATGCCACAATCGAAGGATTGTCTCTTTACATCTACATGTTCTACATGATAATGTCGACCATATGCCCACATTTCTGGATATTTACTTGCGTGTGAAAGACCATTTATTTCGGTAAAAACAAATATGATGACGAATATTAAAATAGTTAATAGTGTCAAAATTGCAAGGAAACAACATTTGTAAAATTCCAACTGTACCTTTCTTTCACATCCTCTAAACAAGTTGATTTCATCTTCTGTTAT
The DNA here is from genome assembly GCA_031772625.1 of Pinus tabuliformis. Classification (NCBI taxonomy): domain Eukaryota; kingdom Viridiplantae; phylum Streptophyta; class Pinopsida; order Pinales; family Pinaceae; genus Pinus; species Pinus tabuliformis. Next base: position 139,219,902 of record CM062820.1, read on the forward strand.
GTTTGAATCTATACTTGCATATTCTATTTTATTTTGAATTTGTTTAGTAATCCATTATAGTGTGTAATCTTTGGCCCATTCCCCTTGCAGATCAATACGAAAAGGGGTATTCCTTGGGTTCAGTCTTTTAAATTTTCTCCTCGCTTCTAACACTTCTTCTCTTTTTTTATCACACAAATCAATCCATTTGTTCAAAAAGTCCATGTGCTACAAAATGAACTTGTCAAGTATAGCACTTTCATCTACACCTATTACATGTCAACATGCTTATTTCAAACTCTAAAGGCCATGTTGTTAATTTGAGAAATAAATTACAGAGTAAATTAATGATCGCAATAAAACAACCACAATGATCATGAGTTTACTTACTAAATTCTACTTGAACACCAATAGATTGTAGTTTTTCTCCATCAATAATATATAATACTCGTTCTTCATCCGAGAAGCGTGGCTCATCTTCAAAATCCTTACCAAGGAATTCACACAGGAATAAAAATGCTTCATTCACTACATACCCTGATTTAGCCATGCAACCCTCTGGATTTGTCTTTTATGAGACATATATTTTTAGAGTTTTCATATACCTCTCAAAGAAAAACATCCACCTCGTTAATACAACACCTGCCAATTCCATGTCATTGACTAGGTGTATAAGTAAATGGACTTGTAGGTCCATGAAACTTGTAGGGAGCCCCTTCTCAAATACATACAATTTCCGCAATTTCCTTCTTCCATTTTGGCACTTAACAATCATGGAACTCCTTGGATGTCATCCACCTAATATAAGAATACTAAATTAGTATGAACCTTTCGGAAAATTTAAAATGCAATAGAATATCTATATGTCTCTCACACATGAACATATCTCTATGTCTCTGGATATAATTGACATGCAATGTAAAACCTTCTTTGGAACTATAGGACTTTGTACATTTGTACGGCATCTCTTCTCTTTGCATATAGGGCATTCTACCTTGTCTTGATATTCATCTCTATATAAAATTAAATCATTTTTACATGAATGAATTTGCTTATATTCAATTCCCAACTCAACCAACAATTGATGCGCCTCTCTACAAGTTGATGGCAACACATTCTCTTTAGGAAATATTTTAGTTTTTAGTGCCCTGTATGTAGGTTTTAACCCTGTACAGAAATTACCTGCATACGAATTCTTAAACAAAGAAAATAAACAATGCGAGAGCATAACCCATAAAAACACATATGCATAGATATTTTTCCCTGGATCCCAAAACCGGGACTACCAGCTTGATTTTTCATTATGTTCCTTTCAATGTTACAATACATATTTATACATGCCGAAGCATCCAATACCATGGACCGAAAACCATCGTGTCCAAAAAACATGTGCGAAAATCGTGCACAAAACCATAGGTGGGTCCGCCCAACCTAACATATGGTCCAAAACCAAAATTTTCCGGGGCGCTGCCCCGGACCCCATAAAGTGGGGTTACGGGTGCCCTTCAAACCCCCTATTAACTACGTGGAAAGAATATAACACAACCCAACACTGTAAGATTTCCAAAGATTAGATCAATTGAATGTTTGACTTATGATGAACATGTTTGATATGTCAATCTATATTATGACTATTCATATACAATATATGGTTTTAAAATCTCCTTAAATAAATATAAACGAAGTTGATGAATGTTTACGAATTACGTAGACCAATTGACATTGCATTGTAAGAAATAGATTTCAACTCACTTCAATAGGGTGGTGAATCCTTTGTCTGACCAACCAAATAGTGACTTGATTTCTAATAATATTAATGTGCATGCCAATTTTGAGGTTCTACTTGCACCTGATTTGAACATGGGTGTCTTTGTTGCTTTCTTGATGGAGTCTTTCAGCAAGTTGTTATCATCAACATTACATTGGTGGTAATTACCCCTGTTGTCATCGTTATTGTCAACCATATGATCATTATTGTCATCATTGTTTCCATCCCCAAAGAAACATGTAAGCATCTCATTCAATCCTTCTTCATGCATTGCATTTTCACTGTCATGCTCATCATGATCATTAAGGCCACTAGCTGGTAGCATATTGCAATCATCAATGTATGCGAATCTAATTAGTTGTTCAAATCTATCAAGTGGTAGAGTTATCTTTAAATATGCTTTTTTCGCCCTGGTATGGTTTAAGGGATGGTTTGGATCATCCCATCTAAATCTTAATAGCCCAGTTGGATCAACTTGGGTATTGATAGTCGTTATTTCATTATCATCTTCTACCTATCGACAAACACAACCACTATTTAATGTTTGGAGAGAATTGGATAAATCATAAATGTATGAATTTCAAAAAAATATAATCAAATATCATTTAACAAATCCCATCCCATGTACTATAGTCTTGAACAACCTTTTCTTTAGTCCAATTATTTGTTGTGTCTGAAGTATCCATTGTCACATCCTCTTCCACCCACTATGTTCTTCGTGATTTAATAGTGGTTTAACAGTTTTAGGTCCATGCCCACGTACATATGTTTTTTTCTTTTTCTTTTGCTAGTTGAACGCTTAGGCTATGCATTGTTCCAATCTTCATCTGAAATATCAACAACATGCATTAATTTATTTCAAGGTTGGATGATACACTATAAATTCTACTAATACTGTGAAAAAGGATGGACATGTCACAAAATGCTTCCTAAGTTAAGTCAAAATTTGATAATTACTTGATGTCCTACGACATTTGTTGTGTCCTTATTTAATATGACATGATATGTTGCCATGGCCTCATCTTGCCCCTATAATACATAACATAGTCAATGATGTTTAGTACACCAATTATATCATTTCAACCAATATATTATCCAACACAAAGGCTCACTTTACTCATATATTTGACATATCAATATCATGTTTTGGATTTGAAAAAAACAACAACATATTTTATATAACTTTATCTCATCTATGTTGTAGCATTTGTGAATTCATAAACACCATCCTCCTTTGGTTGAGGTTTCTTTGTCTTCTTACCTTTATTGTATATGTAGATTTTGTATCAGATTCTATGGCCACCCACTTTCCTCTCGTTGATTTAGTAGGCCTATATCATCCACGTCCTCTGCCCATGGCCTCCTCTAGATCATGTAATACACAATAATGACATTAGCCACATAACATTTATGCACTTCATTGTTGCTCCATCCAATTTGCTAAACGCACAATCGATTTAAGCTCAACTGGTTTTCACTGCACCTTTCTAACTAAAATGCCCTTATTTTCAATATATATATATATAATTTCTACTCCTAGTATGGTGACATGACACAACTCTTATAAATCTCAGATGAGGATTATGAAAACTAATGGACTACTTTTTTTCCTTTTTCATATTTTCATTTAACTTAATTCAAATCCTTCATCTATAATTTTAAACCACAAAATATCTATATTTTTGTATATTAAAAAAAAAGAATAGGTTGACCCTATATGTTAGAGAATATACTATTTTCAAATTTTGTTTTTTAAGTCTTGTAAATGAACTCAATATATAATATAATAATCAATATAGGTTAACTTGTGGATGAGATATATTTTTAACGCCACCATCCACCCTATAAAGTAGTAAAGAGTGAGTGGTGGGGTTGAAAATGTTTGTGTCACATGTATACATAATCACTAAGCAACACAACCTTTAAAGGTGAAAATATGTGACTATAACTAGTGGCTTTTTACATTATGAGTCATTGACTATTAAAATAAAAATAGAAAGTTTGAAATCACACCAAATTCATTAGTGGGCTAGGAAAATATGACATAAAACACCCTTCATTGAAGGGTCAAAACACCATTTATATGGCTTTACATCAACCAACATTTCAGCTTATCCCATGTGCCTATGCACGTTGCACATCCATTATTGATATTCAACGAGCACAACCACATCAAAAAATGTGGTTGATAAACGACAATAGACGTATATTAAGCAAATTCATTAATATTTATATCAACCACATTTAATAATAATAATAATAACAATATTAATATTAATATTAATTATTATTATTATTGTTGTTGTTGTTATTATCCCATGTATCTATGCACAATGCACATCCAATATTGGTATTCAATTAAACCTCATAAAAGAGACAATAACATGGCAACCTCCCACATCAACATTGTAAAATGCAATGATGACAATGAATAGACCAAATTGGAAAATAAAATAAAAAAACCGCCAATCTATAATTGGCGCGCACAGTGGATAAACATATTGTGTATCCCGACTATTCAACCAAAACAATATAGTACATTCACCATATTTCCATTCTAATACTCACCAATTGCAAATGAGGGAGCGTTGAAGTTTTGTGCGGAGTTGGTGGAGACCATGGTTGAAGCAATGCATTGAGGCTATAAAAACAATAACTAATCGATTGGATATTTGTTGATGGTGGGCAGAGATATTGACAGACCTATCCTCCCTTGTTGTCAATTTCAACAATAAAAAAATTGATATGTGGGTATGATTCAACCTCTAACAATCACAAAATCAATTTGTGCATCTCATTAACCCCATACCAGAGGCGAAAATAAAACCCATGTCCATCCATTTTGCACTATTATTGTTTAAAACAATTAGAGGGAAGCGAGAAAAATGTAGGGAGCAAGGATTTTCGATAGTGTAGAGGAATAATTATTTTTTAAAAAACCTGCCAAGCTATAATTGGCGCACACAATGGATAAACATATTGTGTATCACGACTATTCAACCAAAACAATGTAGTACATTCACCATATTTCCATTCTAATACTCACTAATTGCAAATCGAGGGAGCTTTGAAGTTTTGCGCAGAGTTGGAGGAGTGTTATGAAACCAACTCACAAAAAGATAGAAAAGATAATTGAATGCCTTAGAATTTAGCCTCTTCGAGGGGGCAACCTCCTTTTCATTACACAAATGAACAATTATTGGATGATACAAATGACAAGACCTCCTTTCTATATATAGGAGTCTAAGGGGTCATAATATAATCAGAGCCGACATAACAATAATAATGTGAGGGCACAATAATAACAATAGTGGGTTTCTATGGGGCACAATAGTAACCATATGGGGATTACATGGGTACAACAATATAATAAGGGGGTTGTACTAATAACAATAAGGGGTTACACTAGTAGTATAGGGGCCTAACATGAACCTCTCCTTCAAAAAGTGTTGTCCTCAACGTTTGAGTAGTTCTTGATTCTTCTGTATAAAATTCTTGTCATCCCATTTGCAATCTTCAGCGGGTAAGTTCTTCCACTTGATGAGATAGTCTGAAATTGATTGATTTTGTAGCTTTCGGGTTCTTGCTTCTGTGACTGCTCCAGGTTCCAATATTATTTTTCCTTCCTCTTCAAGTTCTGGAAATATTGTTTGAATTGGGATCTTCTGCAACTTTTGAATGAGTGGCCACACTTCTTCATCCTTCTTCCATTCATCCCTTGCTTCGTTTATCCAATCTGGTTGGATAATAGAATAGCACAAAGCAATGCTTCCACATCCTCATCCTTTCTTGAGAGTGCATATGCAACAAAATTTTGCTTCCCTTTTCTATAGATGATGTCAAACTCACAACCCAATATATTTGTGACCCATTTTTTCTATTCTTCTATAGATAATATTTGTTTTAAAAAGTATTTAAGACTATCATGATCCATTTTTACCTTGAAGTGTCTTCCCATTCGGTAATGTCGCCATTTCTTAAGTGCATGTAGTATTTCCAACATTTCCTTCTCATAAATAGCTTGCCTGAGATGTAGCAGTAAAAATACCCAATCACCTACATCAAAACATTTTTCACTACAATGTTGATCTACCTGTTGTTTCATTCGAATTTTCACCAAAGTGGCGTTATCCTTTAAAAGTTGGAGAACTTGTTGTTGATGCTCGATGTGATCTTTCACTACTCGAACCTTTTTCTTCTTGATATGTCCTTCTATCTTGAGAGTTTGAGGAGTGGTAATTTCTTCCAATGCTTTCCAAGATATGGTCAGATTCATTTCTTGATGCTCGATGTGATATTTCACTTCTTGAACCATTTTCTTCTTGATATGTCCTTCTATCTTGAGAGGTTGAGGAGTGGTAATTCTTGCTAATGCTTTACAAGATATGGTCGGATTCATTTCTTCTTTCTCTGGGTTGGTTTATGGTGTTTATACTCTTCTTTTGATGTTTCTTGATCCTTTTCTTCCTCCTCTTCATAATCTATGTAAAATAATTTCTTCTCAGCACACTTATGACCTTTAGTGCATTTGCTATCACAATTGTAACAAAGCCCTTTTTCTCTTTTCTCTTCCAATTGTTGTGGTGTAACCCTTGTAGGTTGTGGAAGGCTAGGAGAAACAACACTTCCATTACTATAGTTGTGAGGGTAGACTTCCTTGTTGCCATAATTTTACTTTCCACTATGTAACAAAGCTCTTTTACTCTTTCCAATTGTTGTGGTGTTGCTATAAAGAAGGTGTTGCTCTTTGTATCCTCATAATGTGCTATCATTTCCTCCGTGAAAATTGACCACGTAACAAGTTGTTTACGAGAACAAAGCCCTTTATACCATAAAAATTGACCCGGTTCTAAATATGAAGATGCAATACATACCTTTTGTAACAATGGTACACCATGTCGATCAAAATATTGCTCCATCTGAAGTATCCAATTTACTGGATCCTTGCCATCAAACTTCCTCATATCGCCTTTTCTTGAGTTTAGGAGCTCGATCTTGAAACGACTATAACTTTGTAATTACGATTCTTCCAGTTCTGAAATTGCGACCTGTAGTAGCCCTCTGTGTCCTCTTTCCAATGCCACCAGTGTGATCCAAATTGGATTCTCCAAGGAAGAGTTATGCCAAATCTCCCAAGATGACCTGATTATATACCTTTTCAGAGGAGCGAACTTTTATGAGGTGCCACGTGTCACTGTTTTGACCTTCGGGTCTAAAAAATATACACAGGAAACTACAGTCCGTCCTCTTTCCATAGCTTCTTACAAAATTGCAATCTAATGCTCAAAACAAAAGTTATGAAGATTTTCCCAAGGTCACCTGTTTGGAATGTAATTCAGGAGTTTGCAAAAAGACCAACTTCCTCGGATCATATCTCCGCAAATATAGCGCAAAAGGCTCTGAAATTCGGACCTGAGGTTTAGTGCAATTTCGTCTCAAATGAGTTTTGTTGTTCGCTTCTGAAACTTCGCAGAAAAAGAGTTATAACGAAAATGCCACGATGACCTATTTGGAGCAACGAAACCTTAGAATCCAAAGCTCTGATACCAAATGTTATGAAACCAGCTCACAAAAAGATAGTTGAATGCCTTAGAATTCAGCCTCTTCGAGGGGGAAACCTCCTTTACATTACACAAATGAACAATTCTTGGATGATACAAATGATAAGACCTCCTTTCTATATATAGGAGTCTAAGGGTCATAATATAATTAGAGCTGACATAACAATAACAATGTAAGGGCACAATAATAACAATAGTGGGCTTCTATGGGGCATAATAGTAACCATATGGGGACTACGTGGGTACAACAATATAATAAGGGGGTTGCACTAATAACAATAAGGGGTTACACTAGTAGTATAGGGGCCTAACAAGGAGACCACGGTTGGAGCAATGCGTTGAGGGTATAAAAACAATAAATAATCGATTGGATCTTTGTTGATGGTGGGCAGAGATATTGACGGACCTATCCTCCCCTGTTGTCAATTTCAATATAAAAAAAATTGATATGTGGTTGTGATTCGACCTATAGCAGCCAGAAAATCAATTTGTGCATCTCATTCACCCCATACCAGAGATGAAAATCAAACCCATGTCCATCCACTTTGCATTATTATTATTTAAAACAATTAGAGGGAAGTTAGAAAAACATAGGGAGCAAGGATTTTCGATAGTGTAGAGGAATAAAAATCGCCCTAGGATGCCAAAAAATGTGAAGCAACAACAGAGGGAAACAGCCAAGGGAATCTGATTCTTGCAAGAATAAGGTATTTCATACTCAATTTATATATTTGCACGTGTTTCCATTGCTTGTTTGAATTGTAATTTTTAGTTTCAACACTGTAAAAGAATAAATTAGGGTTAATTTTTTTTTTTTTTTCTAATTTTAAAATAAAGTTTTATTGTACATATATAGGGACATGACAGTGAAAAATTGAATGAGGTAATGACTTCTATATTGGGGGTAGAAGCAATGAAAAACAAGAAGGTATGGACCTGTCCATGTTTATGAAATACGTGGAAGAACATACTAAAGGCATTGAAATAGACAAACCAAAGCAACCCTGTCAAAGTGAATCGTTTGATTCCCCATCAACTCCTGGATCAAGCAAAAGATCTAGGAAAAAATCAATCACAATAACCTCTAAGAATGTGGAACAAGGAACAAAGACATCCAATGTCCCACCCACTCTTGGGACACAAATTTATTCCACCACCAGTACAGTTACTTATGCATCTTGCATTGGTACATATGAAACTGCAGTAGAATATGATGTTGTCTCTAGGGAAATATGATGTTTTTTTTTTGACAGAAACGGTTATGTTGATATATTGATTCTTGGCTGGAAAGCCTTAATTCAGATTACAATGGGGTGAACAGAGATCAGATTTCTCATCTACCGGGCACCAAGTGGCTTCCCTTCTAATGAGCCTGCGACTTTTGCTTGCTGTAGTTCTTGTAGCTTTGTCTATCTTTCCTAAATTACAGATACAAACAAACTGCTTTAATAAGAGACAATAAAACATTTTAAACATACGATTATGGGATGGGGTCCCAGCCTTCGTCTCCGTCTCTTAGAAGGACTCCAGGGGGGAGGAGAACTGCTTTGTTGGCTTCAGCATCGGCTTCTTTATTGTTGTCTCTCTTTATATGAAGAAACTCCAAATTCTGAAAGGTATTTGTCAGGAATCTGATTCGGCTCAGAAGTCTTGATAATCTTAAATATGAGGGAGAGGAATTATCCACCATAGCCTTTATAATGGACTGAGAGTCTCCAAAAATAGTTGCATCTTTGATACCCAAAGAGATGAGTAGCTTGAGACCCTGGAGCAGAGCCAGAGCTTCGGCTTGAATGCTGGAACTGAAACCCACTCCCCAAGCATATCTGGATTCGGTTATGCCATATTCGTCTTTAATAACACCACCTGCTCCGGAGCTCTCGGGGTTGCCTTTTGCAGCACCGTTGAAGAATAGAGTTTTTCTTGCCTTCTTTTTGCAAAGATCAACGAGCTCTGCAGCCTTGAGATGGATTTGCCAATGCTTAAGGATATGAGGGGGTCTGACTTTATCAACGAATTGGAGGCCCAAAGCATCGCCCCAAGCAGCATCATGATCGCTAAGATCTGCTCTGTCTAGCTGGTCTCCCAAACATTCTTTCAAATGACTTTTGATTTTTACCCAGATTATCCTGGAGTCACTCTTTTTGCCATTGAAGATCCTATGGTTTCTTTCCAGCCATATGTGCCAGCAGGTTAATTTAGGAATAGCAAGCCAGGCTTGTTTGATATGCAGGTTCTGAGATGAGCCACCTGGATACATGTGCGTCCATTTAGAGAACAAATCTGAGCAGTGAATAGGAGGGGCGAAGTCAGAGTTTAAAGGCTTTAACACTTCCTTCCATAGATCAGCTGCAAAGCTACAAGAGAGCATCATGTGAGCGGCAGTTTCTTCGTGGTCTTCTCACAGCGAGCAGCGAGAGGGTCTAATAACGCCTCTTTTATGAAGCCTGTCCTCGGTCAAGATCCTGTGATGGCAGAGGAGCCAGCAAAAGATGTCTATCTTGGGAAACGTTGACTGAGACCAGATCCCCTGCCAGGGCTTCGGATCTGGCAGCACATTCGGTTTCTGAGAGAGATGGTTATAACCTTGTGAGACTGTGTAATTGCCTGGGACCGAACCCCATCCCCTCATGTCTGCTTTCCTGGTATTTAATGGGGCTTTGCCTTTTAGGTAAATGAGGAGGGTGGCGTATTCGTTGGATAGATGCGATGACACCTTCAAATTTCTCCATCTCTGCCAGTTGTTGTTCTCCCACTGCGATAGATCCCACAACGTTTTAATGCCTGCTCTATCCAACCATTCTTTTAACTGGATCAGGGATCGACCCTCAGCAAGGGGGTCGCATAATGCGATCCTCCCAAATATTAACGTGCTTTCCATTTCCAGGTATCCAATGCACATGCTGTTTAATTAAGAAAGAGGCTTTCTTGCACAGTGTATGTATCATAGTTCCAGTGGAGGTAATAGGATTGTCCAGGCAGCGTGCTCTCTGCCGACGGAAGTACTTTTTCCAAAGCGCAAGCTGAGTCCAACCCGGGTTTGGAGCAATTATCCTCCATAACAGCTTTGCGCCCAATGCTATATTTTGTTTACTGATATTCTTAAAATGCAACCCGCCTTCCATTCTGGGCAAGGAGATTGTGTCCCAGCTTATTAATGGAATTCTCTTCTCATTTGCTTTGCCACCTTTCCAAAAGAAGTTTCTAATATACTACTCCATTTTCCTTGTGATGCCAATAGGAGCCATCATCACTGCAGCCTGGTAAATGGGAAGGCTATTCAGAATAACTTTTATAAGCACTGTCTTACCTGCTAGATTGAGCCAGTTGAATGCCCAGGAACGAATTTTAGACTTGAATTTTTCCATCAGAGGCAACCAGTCTCTGCTGAGGGCTCTTTTTTGGAAGACAGGGAGGCCCAGATACTTGAAGGATGACCAAGTAAAAGAGGTTGCAAAACCAAAACAGTTAGATATGGCTTGAATCGATCTGATCGTTGCATTCCAGCAGTAAATGTGGCATTTGCCTTTGTTGAGGCTACTTCCTGAATCTTCGCAGTAGGCATCCACCACTTCTTTGAATCTTACAGCCAAGGGTAAGGAGGTAGCACCCAGCAGGAGAGAGTCATCCGCAAACAGTGAATGATTTATGCTTTTAACACCTCTTGCTATGTTTAGTCCCAATATTTCTTGGTCAGTCTGCTTTTTATTCAAGAGGAAGCTGAGGACAGAGGCTTGGAGGACAAAGAGCAAGGGGGATAGGGGACACCCTTGCCTCAGCCCTCTAGAGGCTTTGAAAAATTCAGTGGCCCTCCCATTCACCAAAGGGGCGATCCATGGCTCACTCATACATGCCTTGATCCAACTGATGAATTTGGCCTGTCGCACGGAATGAGTCGATCTTGTGGACAAGATAGACCTTCCTAGAATCTAAAGAAGACCTAATGACAAGCAAACCAACCAGACACTATCTTTCTCTAAATATGCTTCAATAAACAATAGCAAACAAGTGTTTTTAGGGCCTACCTTTGGTCCAATGCAAGCTTGTGGATGCCCTCGCACCTTTGACCCAAATGAGATCCTTTTCGCGAATCTGCAAACACAAACAAGGCCAACAAATTAAATAGCACCTGAAAAACCAATTGCATAAAACATATTTAACATGAAAGTCAAGGAGTCCATGAAACAAATAACATAAGATACTTGTTGAGAAAAATGAGTTTGATTGTATTAATTCAAAAGAAGAAGAACTTTACAACCTTTGCCTTGACGTTGTACAAGCTCCTCCCAGGGTCCAACAAGATGTCTCCTCTACTTTGACAAGTTTCACTCACTCTCCAATGGAACCAAGAGGTATGTGATCTCTCCTCTCAAGCTCAACCAAAGAGTCTTAATTTCACCAGCATTTACCCTCAAAATGTTCAGCTTCTAACCTCTCTAGTCCTCACCCCAATGCATGTATTTATAGTGCAATGGAGGGAAGTTACTAGGTCCTCCTTCAAAGGGATAAAGCCCTCCTTCAAAGGGATAGCTCCTTTAGTCAAGGGATTAGCTCCTTCTCTTTTGGGATGCATGAACCACCTCAGAGCGAACAATCCACGTCAAAAATCCTTCTAGAAAACTCTAGAATTAACCCAAAGTGAGTTTTTTAAGATAAAACTTGCGCCTTTTGACTTTCACAGGGGTCCACACCTACACCGTTAGGGACAGAGCGGGTAGGTACGCAGCTTTTGTACACAGAAGGTGCGGGACCGCAGGTGACCATGAGAGAAAGTGCGGAACCAGAGTTACATTGATTTTTAATGTCTTTCTCCCACTTCCAAAGCTTGATTTGAAGAGCTGAGGTCTTAGACTTGCTTAGGAGGACAGCACAAGTGATGATAGACCCATACTGACTGTAAATAATCACAGTGACGATATTTTTGTGTAACAGATTGCCCCCTAAAGTGTGAAGTCTGTAGTAGATGAGGATTTCATTTATCATATAGTAAGAGTGAAGTACTTTATCATTTCGAGGATCATCTTGTGGAGAGCCCGGTCGGAATCTGTAAAAACATTCAATGCAAGATATATATATGAGATCATATCATCGCTGAGGTAGGCATTGCCATACTCAGATCAAAACTAACTAGAAAACTATCTACTGCTTTGATATAGGAATGATCTTGTAAAACATCACAAGTATAGACTCATGTGAACACAGTATGGACGCAACTATCTGTTTATGAATAGTCCACAATACAATGAATACAAAATTCCTCGCAGCCTGGATGGTAGAAACTAGATCCAGGGTCTTCATTTCTACTTCCCGAAAAAGTACGATTCTATCCATGCGAATAAATGTGTTGATGTCGAACATGGTAGAAACCACTTGATTACCAGTCAATGATGTAAACTGTTAACAAGTGTGAGAGAAACCACCAGTGATGTCAATGGCTCTCAAAGTACCCAGTACAATCCATGAGATGTGAATAAATGTGTTGATGTCGAACATATCACGGAATCCTTCGATCGAAAGTCAATGATGTAAACTGTCGTCAAAGGCGAGAAACCTGCCATTGAGGCATGCAGATTTCAAGGTACTGACGATTCCTAGATCATCTTTCTAGATAATGAGCTGATGTCGATAGAAAGCGATCCGTCGTAGGCAAGCCCACAACACGAAATCATAGATCAAGTTGAAGATATTTAGTTGCAATGGTTGACTCAGGGATGGTCAAGATGGATGACAGATATTTTAACATATGAATGGCTTATTGGCAGTGACCTCTTGAACATATAACGACACGACAGATGGCTTGGTGACAATTGACCCAAAGTTAATACCCAGAAACCGGCTTAAGACTTTCAATGTGGTTTGATCAACTGTTAGGCAAAGGATTTCCCAACCCAGGTGAATAAAAGTGTCATGTTCAAGAGTGGTTACAAAGTATGACAAACAGACTCATTTTTCTCTCTTTTCCCCCACCATTTCTGGCAAGTACCTCTTTATTTTTGACAAGCTTGAGGAGGATAACATTTGCTTGATTATAAGCTCATCCTTCGGATGAGTCCAACTTAGTTTAAATTCGAACCCTGAGAAGGAGTGGTTCGTTCCTGTTTGTATTTGAACAGGTCCTTTACTGTGAAATTTTAACGAGTCCAGTATAGGAGAAACTCGACGTTTTTCAATTTTAGAGAGTCTGAAAAAACGTAAGAAGACTCCAGGGTTGACCTTTTTCGTAAATTTGTGTCTCCCAAGCCCGAAAAAGTATAAAATAATACTTGAGAGAACGGCTTGATCTTTTATGACCAAGGAGTACTTTTCGTTAATAGTGCCCTTGACCCGAAAAAGTAAAAAAGCGATCAATGGCACGTCGTTTTATAACCAATATCGAATTCGAAATGACAAAAATCCGGCAATCTTTTCATGTTTTTACGGTCGGAAAAGAGCTGTAAGTGGACCGTCTTTTAATTCCATTTTAACAAGTTTAAAAGAAACACTCGGCAATATTTTCATGTTTTAGGAGTCAGAAAAGAGCTTAAAGTTGACTCTACATGTTTTTCTGTCGAAAATGATAGATTTCACCTGAATAATACTTTATTCTCCACAAAAACACAAACATTACTCATACCTGTTTGAAATGGATAAAAGCGTTGCAAAATACCTTTTCAAAGTGAAACATAAACAAATTTGCAATTTATTTACTCAAAAAACTTATAAAAAGGGCCTTTGTCGATTCATTTTTACCATTCGAGTTTGGGTGAGAAAATAGTGCTTTTGCTTAGAAAACTTCCCGTGAAGATTGTGGAAAATCCAACCATCGGAATCGAGCGCCGTCTTCTCCAGGTAATCCACATCATCCTACTCTTCATTTTCAACCATTTAGTTTTTTGATTTAGTCCTTCATTTCATTTTTTGGGAGGGTTTTTAGGCACAAAACCCGCGCGCGAGGGTCCGCAGGTTTACCATTGCGGACCCGCGGACCCCGACTTTTTCTCCATTGGGAAAAAGCTCGGGGTCTGCACTTTCCGTGTAGACAAAGTGCGGACCCAAGCACTGTGTCTAACTCAGAGGGTGCGTACCCCGCCGCAAGGGTTTTAAACCCAAAAATTCTAAAAAATGGACCAATCAAAATGTTTTCTAGCAATTTAATTAATCTTTATACTTGATGCAGAGAGTATATCATGCTAGATTGGCGTGAACGAGAGCATGAGGACGTGGATACTGCCGCATGGAATCATCAGCCTTCACTTGATGCTTTGAGGGCATGCAGACTGTACAAATTCTGGACCATTCCTGGCATGAGGGCTCAGGTGGATTTCTTACAGTGGCTGGTTGACAGATGGAGCATACAGGACCAGTGTTTTTTCATTGGCGGCCACCGGCTCGAAATCGAGCCAGCGGACATTTATTTCTTGACTGGTTTGCCTAAGAGAGGCGAAGACTTGACTCTTCACGGGACTAGGCCAGGTGGCCAGTCTGTCGATAGCCTCCGGCTAGAGTACTGCAACAGCCAGGATAGAGACAAAGGGATAGACATAAAGACCATATCCCGTCCTGAGCTCATGGTGATTGCGTTTACTCTCACCAGACTTTGCAGAGCTGCCGCATTACATATTGCCACCGGATCCTAGATGCGTATGGCAGTTGATTGCTTTCGAGGCACCATCTTCAACTGGTGCAATGCTGTGCTGGCCAATGTTAAAGGCCAACGGACCAGGGCCAAGAGCAGACGACTAAAGACCTTTGGTTATGGGGCTTTGGTCATGAGTTTTGGCCTGGAGAGGGTTCCTATGCTGATCCCACATCACCTTACTGTTGGAGCTGGGCTTCCTCGAGAGCCCAAACTGATGCGATGGGTCGCAGTCATGGCCTGTCACCCGGACGAGAGGACAGAAGTTGCTCGGTTCAAACCTGAGTATTCCCAATGGTTGGAAAGTTAGGTCTTTTCCATTCAGGACTTCCCTTACGCTGGGATAGATTTCCGTGGTGACCCAAACCTGGCTCTTCAACCAGGAGAGCAGTGGGACGAGCCAGGTAAAATCCTTTTCAACTTTTCCTATTTTAATTTTTTTTATTTTTCCATCGTCTCAAAACTGATAGTAAAAATTTCAAATGCAGATGTGGGTCCACAGCGACCAGCCGCTCTCCGGCCTTTCGAGAGGAGGCAACCAGTTGCACCCGCGCCAGCCCCACAGGACGAATCAGCAGAGGTTTTGGCCGAGTTGGAGGGTCATCTTGAGCGCTTGACAGGGGATATTCCTGAGACCACTATAGACGACATTCCTCGTCGACTTCAGCGCTATATGATTGGAGTCCCGGAACCTTTTAGGAGGTTCCTTTGCAAGGTGGCCCAGGCAGTGGTTTCTTATAGAGATCATCACCAGTGATAGGATGATCGCCTTTTGTGGGCACATGTGACATTTTTGTTTTTTGTACTTATCATTTTTGCCGATCATAAGGTGTTTTTCAACCTATGATCGAAGACGATGTATTTTTTGACACACTCCTATATATATATATCACTATTACCGGCTTATCTTGTAAATCATGTTATGGAATGGTTTTAAATTTACATGTATGATTATTGAAAATGTCTATTTAACATTCGAGAAGCAATTGCATCTGCTAATGTATTTAAAGACCTTGGAATATGCTGATATTCATTATAATCAAACTCACGTTCCAAGAGACGCACTCTCAAAAATAATCTTAATAACACTGGATTTCTAATGGCATACACTCTATTAAGCTGTAACACAACGAGTTCAGAATCTAACCTCGCTATCAAACTCTGAATCCCAAATGAAATAGATTCAGACAATAACTCAATCATTGCAGTGTACTCTGCAATGTTGTTTGTTGTTTGAACGAGGCTTACCCCATGCATAGAAACTAACTCGTCAGAGGGCGAATAGATAACCCAAGCTGCGGAAGAGATGTTCTGTGTATTACGACAAGCACCATCAGCAAATCCAATGTATGTTTGGAGAGGCATCGACATCTGCAATATCAAGAGTAAAACCAAGATAAGCAGGAATAATGACGGAAAAACACTCTCTAAGCTAAGCACACTTTTTTTAAACTAAAACACACCAGCTAGAAAGAAAAACTATCCTAACTAAAAATCTCCATACCCCATTCTTTTAAGCATAATACCTCTTCAAGTAAAGGCCATTTCTGGGTTTACCCAAAGAGTCCCCATCAAAGTCTACCAATTCATAAGCCCCTTTGGCTAGCTTTCGCTTGACAACATAGGGACCATGCCACATAGGAACGAATTTTCCAGCGCCTAATTTATCATTAGCTTGATCATAAACTAAGACTAGATCCCCTTCCGAAAAATTTCGAGGGGTCACATTTTGATCATACTGAGCTTTCATTCGCTTTGTGTGAGTCTCGATCGCCAATGCAGCATCACGTCGATTCTCATCTAATTGATCTAAGTATAATAAACGCTTTTCCTCCTCGGAAGTGGCTGGAAGTAACTTGATGGCCATTTGCAGTGACGGGATTTCGCATTCAGTGGGTAACACGACTTCCAAACCATAGACTAGATGGAAAGGAGTGAACCCTGTTGATGTTTTTACTGAGGTTCGGTACGCCCAAAGCGCTGAAAATAGCATGTTGTGCCAATTCGACTGATGAATCCTAATGATTCGTCGGATCATGATAACTAAAACTTTGTTGATGGATTCAACCAGACCATTCGCTTGTGGATAATAAGGGGTTGAACTATCGTGACGTAAACCAAGCTGGCCTGTAAGTTCGGTCATCATAACGTTTCAAAATGACGCCCATGATCAGTGATTATCGCTTGTGGGACACCAAACCTAGCAATTATATGATTGAACACGAAAATTGCAGTTGTTTTGCCGTCTGCCTCGAATGTAGGCATTGCCTCGGCCCACTTAGTAAAATAATCTACCGCAAGGATGATATACGCATGCCCCCGGCTGAGTGAGGGTTACATGTAATAAAATCGATACCCCATTTGGAAAAAGGACCAACGACAATTATAGGGTGGAGAGGAGCAGGTGGAGCGCGCATCTTACGATAAAAAATCTGGCAGTTGTGGCATTTTCGAACCGCCGTAATACAATCTTTAAACAAGGACGGCCAGAAATAGCCAACGCGCAATATCTTTTAGGTTGTGGCATACCCAGACATATGACCGCCACACGCTCCAGAGTGACAGTCATTTAGAACCCTTTCAGCCTCTTCGTGAGTTAAGCAACGTCGAAAAATAGAGTCCGCCCACGACGATAAAGAGTATCTCCAATAATTTTGAATTGTTGGGACTGGAATCGAATTTTCCGACGTTCCGACCTTAAAATTTCTGGCCGAAAGGATTGGGTCTGGAGATAGATGATGATATCCCCATACCACGGATCTAAAGTGCTGATTAGAAACAATGATTCGTCCGCAATGGGCTCCTCTGCCACAATTTCCGTGTCAGCACGCGGGAAGTCACACATTAATTCTGCAAAAACTAAAGATTTCTTAGACTTAGATTTCTCAAACTCCAAGTCGAACTCCTGCAGGATAACGATCCATTTAGAGTACTTGCCCCCTAGCAATTGTTTGGTCAAAATGTAGATCATAGGGTTGCAATCCGAAATTACCGTAGTTTTACGTAGTAAAATGTAGTGACGAAAACGTTGGACAACTTGAACGGCTGCCAATGCCAATTTCTCCACATGTGAGTATTTTAGCTCAGTTGGATTTAACGTTCGACTAAGGTAATATATCACATGTTCCGTTCCGAATTCATCTTCCTGAACTAAGACCATTCCAATGGTGGAATGGGAGGCGGCAAGATACAAGAAGTAATCCTGGTTGTAGTTGGGAGGATGCAACAACGGTGCATGGGTCAACGCGTGTTTGAGTGCATCAAAAGATTTCTGAGCTATCTCATCCCAAGAGAATTGAGTATTTTGTTTCAACAACCGGGTAAAACCCTTTGTAACTTCGGCGTAGTTAGGAATGAATCGTCGTAAAAAGTTTGCTTTCCCCTGCAAACTTTGGAGTTGGCGAAGACTCGAAGGAGGAGGCAATTTGATGATAGCTTCAACCTTTGAGGGATCAACGCGAATGCCAGCTTTCGAAACTACAAATCCCAGCAATCGACCCGTTTCTATACAGAAGACACATTTGTGTGGGTTCAACCGAATACGATAATGCCTACACCTCATAAAGATTGCTTGTAAATGGACGAGGTGATCAGCTCGATGTAATGAATGAGCAGGCAAATCATCGAGATACGGTTGCACAATGTGTTTGATGTCATGAAACGCATAAGACATCGCCCTTTGAAAAGTTGCTCCGACATTCTTAAGCCCAAAAGGCAATTTGCAATAAGCAAATGTCCCCCATGGACAAATGAAAGCCGTTTTTGGTTGATCGGCAGGTAGAATGTTGATTTGATTGTATCCGGAAAAACCGTCCATAAAGGAAAATATTTCGCTGCCGGCACAATCATCAATGATTTGATCGATATAGGGGGTTGGGTAATTGTCCTTTGGACAGGCTCGATTAATGTCCCTATAATCGATGCATATTCTTATTGTTCCCTGTTTTTTGTTAACCGGAACAATATTCGATACCCAATCCGTTAACGGGATCGGATAAATGAAACCTGCTTTCAACAGTTTTTCAACTTCTGCTTTAATTGCAGCAGCTTTTCGTGGGTGAATTTGACGCAAACGTTGCCGGACGGGTTTAGCGTCTGGGTAAGTCTTGATCTCATGAACAACAATCGCGGGATCAATTCCTGGCATTTCCTCATAGGACCAGGCAAACACGTCGCAGAATTCTTGAAATAGGGCCTTATATAATTGAATTTCGTCATCTGTACACGAGGCACCTATATGAATGTTCTCAACAATTCCGGGCTTAACCGAAATGTCAATGGGGATAGTTCGAGAGATGTTTCCCAAATTTAACTCTGAATCGGGATGTTTCATTGGATTCTGAGGTTCCTTGACATATTCAGTCGTAAATATT
Organism: Pinus tabuliformis; assembly: GCA_031772625.1. Lineage (NCBI taxonomy): Eukaryota > Viridiplantae > Streptophyta > Pinopsida > Pinales > Pinaceae > Pinus > Pinus tabuliformis. The sequence continues at coordinate 139,239,198 of CM062820.1, forward strand.
GATGAGAAATCATTTTCAAAACGATCATCCTCAGGTAAAAACGAAGATCTGTGATGGAGATCTTCTCATGGTAAATCATCTACACATAGGATTTCACGAATTTGCTCATCAGAGTGAACAAGTTCAGAAAACGTAGTTAAATCCGAGGTTGATGTGAAAAGTGATTCCTCACGGACCACATTCATTAACTCATTTTCGGTTGAACACGGGTCGGCAAAAGACTGCACGGCTTCATAGGCAATTTCATATGGACTCAAAGGCATGGAATTACCAAATGAGTCTATTTCAGATTCAGAAGGAACGATCCAAGGATCGTCATAAAAAATGGTGTCTGATGTAATCATATGAATGGTTGCAAATGAAGATGATGCGTTGATTGGAGGAAAATGAAAAGTTCCCAGTAAACCGGCATCTTTAACTAATCCTACTCCAACATCCTTATATGGGATAGTCGATTTACTGACATGCTGAATACTCTCCGAAGAGGCTGGGTCAGATGAAAAGTAAGCCAGCTGGTCTATTGTTACGATCTTTCCATTATGTGGAAACTTTATTACTCGAAATACCGATGAAACGACCGCTGTCATAGCGTAAGACCAACTTCGACCCAAGAGAAGGTTGTAGTCTAGAGGGGCATCAACCACCTCCACATCTAGACTAACGGTTTTTCCTTCAACCCCTATAGGAAAATCCTGTAGAATGCCAAAAGGATGAAACCCATGGCCATCAAAGGCCTTAAGAATTGTAGGGGATTGATTTAGTGAAGGAGAACCGAGCGATCTCCAACACTGTATCGACATAATACACGTCCGATGAATAGGCCTGTTTTTTACTATCACTGGGATCTGGAAATCCATTTGATGAGGCAAACACAGTGTACTATTTTCTAGATCAAAGATTATTAGGTTCGGGTCCTGAACGTCAACAGCTCCTATAGCCGACAAAAGTAATTTACGCTGTGCTGGGCATGATTGCAGCACTTCCAAAGCCAACATTGCTGAGGGTGAACAACTAAATCCTCAACAATGTTACAATTCTGAGCCGCTCTCGCATGTGGATTGAAAGCTGACTTTCGAAGTATACCCTTGGTGGGCGGTTTGATTACTAAGTCTGGATTAGGTTTCTCGATCTGTAGTGGATCGGAACCGGGAGCTGAGGTTGATGGATTAGAATGAGAAGATTCTGCTTCTTTACCATCACCAAGACTTTTACTGCCATAATCTTGCGATCGAGTCGCAATCCTTACATGGGACATCATCAATATGGGTTCTTCATTGGCACTCGAGGAAGAACCTATCATCTTGCTATCTTGAATTGGAAATGGATCCTTCAAAACAGCAGGAGTTTGGGAACTTTTGACGATCTTCGCAACCTCTGCTCGATGGGGGCAGTCTCTTGTAAAATGTTCTTCGTCACAAATGAGACATGGATAACGAGGTTTGCGCTTTTCATCATTGGATTCCGCCTTTTCAGATTTCTCTTTTGAACTTTTGTCCGTTTTATTCTTCTTCTTTTCTTTCTTCTTCCCACCGGATTTTGATTTAGCTGTAGATGACTCTACAAAGTGAATATCGGCGGAAACCTCTGCAGAAGAATCTCCTGTCGGGGAATCAGGCAAGGTTATGATAGGAGAAGAATTCTTGGAAGACTTATTCTTACTTTTAGTGTTAACCGTACCGATCATACCGTCACCGGCATGAGATCCCAAAGGAGCTGCAGTGATTTGATTTGACTTGGGAAGATCGGGGATCTTTTCGTGTAACGTACATGACTGAGTATAGACCAAGTCAAGGTACTGTGCTTGAGCAATCACTTGCTCCTCAGTAACAACTCCGGCTTTAGCAACATCTTCAGTGATCCTTGGCAGCAAAGATTTTACAAACCACTCAGCCAAGATTTGATCCGGAATAAATACCTTCACTAAACGTCGTCGACGTCTCCACTCATGAATATGATCTGAAATGTACGTGGATGTTGACTGTTTTAGCGAAGTTAACAATTCCGTGCCATTGTCATATCGGACTGGCAATTGGAAATGAGTTAAAAACGAGGTAGCTAACTGACTAAAATTATAAAAAGTGCCTCGCGGTAACTCAATGTACCACTTGGCCACGAGACCAATTAGAGTGCGCTGGAAAAGTCTAAGACGAATCGAATCATCTGTGATGGAGTTAGATGCACACCATAGGTGGTAAGTCATCACATGGTTCGACGGGTCCTCTCTTGATTTACCTTCGAACTTGGGAATGTCACTGGGCAACTTATTCGGCATTGGCAGCCAAAACGGAAGATAATTAATCGGATCGTTCGTTAGGCGCGACAAGTCTGGTAAGTCCAAAGTTGCGATAAACGGTAACTGCCGATTAGGATCCCTAAAACTCTGGGTCATGAGACCAGCCCCAGGAGGAGGATATCCGGGATAACTAGGAATAGGAATCACGTTCGGGATATTGTATCCTCCCGGAAAACCAGGATTAACCGGACCGTACTGGGGTTGTTGAGGTTGTTGATAAGTGTACCCAAGATACGGTTGATACTGATAAACTGGTTTCCGGACAACATGACCGAATTGGTATTGTCCCTGGTACGGTTGATAGGTGAATTGTGGTTGACTTGTGACAACCGTACTTAAACCAAGTTGTCCTACAGGCATCTGAACCGTAGTTTGAATTGTGGATCCAGACGGTGGTAAAGATGTTTGAGGAGTAGATACAGGAACAGTAGAAACCAGAGCTGTCGATACTCCAGAAGTAGGTGGGGTAGATTGAACAGATGTTGCGGCAGTTGCAGCAGGCGTTTGAGATGGAGTACGAGGCGCAGTAGGCCCAGACTGAGAAACTACCGAAGGTACAAAAGTTTGAATATTAGACTGGACTGGTTGCTGGGGTGTACTAGAAACTAAGGGTTGTCCAGTTTGAGACGACAACTGTACACTTGGCTGCAACAATTATTGGGTTTGCGATGGATCCCACACTATGTTCATTCCGGGGTACTGACCCATAACAGGTTGAGAATATTGAGGACCATAACCGGGTTGAGGGTAGGATTGATAATTGACAGGTACATTTCTCGTTCCTTGAACATAAGATTGACCTTGGGGTGGTTGGAAACCTTGGTTCGAGTACTGACCTTGGGGTAGATACCCTTGAGGCACGTACTGATACTGGGGTTGACCTTGAGGTATAAATTGATACTGGGGTTGACCTTGGGGTACATATTGAGTCTGGGGTTGACCTTGAGGAACGTACTGTATTGTAGGTACGTACTGTCCTTGAGGTTGTCCCCCAGATGCAAATTGTGTACCTTGAGGTTGTCCCCCAGATGCAAATTGTGTACCTTGAGGTTGCCCCCCAGACGTTAATTGAGGCTGCCCCCCAGGCGGTAATTGGCCACCTTGAGGTTGAGAATTGGGAATAGAACCTGACATCATAAGAATGTCTTCTATGCTCAACGACTTTGTACCATTGTTTCCAGTTAATAACCCTTGCTCAATGGGTTGAGGAGATGCTCCCGAAAAAGTACCAGAAAGTGACTGATACCCAGAGGGAACAGAAGGACCGCCGTACAAAAAAGATTCAGGCGATTGAGTAAACATGGACGACTGACCTGACATATTTACGGGAGTATAAAAACCTCTAGGATGATAAGGAGCATGAGGTGGTGAAAAACTTAACGCTGGGTTTTCCAAATAATTAGTTAAAGAAAGATACCAAGTAGTACTCCTAGGCGGACTGTAAAAAATTGATTCACGCTCCCTTAGATCAAGAAGAGGTTGATTTTCAGGGATAAGGATGCCTACTTCTTCTTCTTGAGCAAGTTCTTCAATAGCAATAAGTCCAGAAGGAAGATCTTGGGTAATTATTCTTTCTACCCTAGGTGAATCATGACCACTAGAAGTTGGAGAGACAAACCCCGATGTTGGAGTAACAGGTTCAGATATCTCAGGTTCTTCACCTATATCACTAGTAGATGAAAAGCTACCAGCAAGTTCGGAGACCGAAATAGATTCAGGATTATAACCTGTTACTAGAGTTTGGTAATCAGGATGTACAACCAATGAAGACTCTCCTTCTTCAGGTGACCCAACTTTACTACCACTAGGAGTTACGAGGACTTTCAAGCCTTCAAGCTGGCTCGGGACTTCTTCAGGAGGTTGGCCCCGAAGTCTATGGGACTTCCTCAATAAATTAGCCACGGTTACAAACTCAGGAGACTGGCCCCGAAGTCTACGGGACTGTCTTCGTAATTCAGCCACAGTTAAAAACTTTTAACTACTTCACACGCAAACAACGTAAAATCTCAATGAAAACCACCTAAAGCCTCTAAAGAACCAAACAAATTTGAATCACACGCCTAAAGAATCTAGAGATCAAACACATACAAACAGTAACTTTCCGGACCGAAAACACTAGTTGGTGATGAAATCCAACGTCGCAGAATTCAGTACAGAAATGGCGGTTGGAACAGTTACCCCGACAACCTGCTTAATGAATAGACTGGACCAAGTTTCTCCACTTAACCGTCTCGAGTGAAGTGAACCCCCCAGAAAATCCAAGTGAGTCTAGCCGACGTCTGCTCCAGGTACAGTGGGATCTTCCCACCACTGTCACCTTAGGAAGAACCCTAAAGAATATGGCCACTAAGGTTACCAACTGAGACAAATACACCTGGGGGAACAGTCTACGATCCGATACGCACGCAAGGGCAGAGTAGCAAGCTCAATCCCCTTGAAGGCTCCTTGACATAATCCAAGGTTTACCAACAAGTGACCCCAGGCTCCTCGACAATGGTTAATCCGAGGTTTACCGTTTTTAATACGTGAATATCTGGTGTCGTTCCCAATGAGGAAGGATTGATTCCCACACTGGTTCAGACACGATCTCATGCTTCTCCTTTAAGAGGAGCTTTCCCAGAGCATAAATGCAACAATTGGATTTCTTCCTACCACAAGATACAACTACTTGTTTGTTTTTACTGTATTGGAGAGTTAATTACTCTCCTACTCCAAGACACTAGCCTAAGCTAAGTTGGTGTATTAGAGCCCTAGAAATAAAATGTTATTAGGTGAATTTTACTTTAAGCGTTAATTTTAGTGGTTGTTGTTTAAGTCAAGAGGTGTCGGAGATGAAACTCGTGGTGTGAAGACTCGACTCGAAATCACTAAAAAGATGCACCTAAGATGATTTAAACAATCTTTTCTCTTCGATGAACTTCTATACTAAGAAAGAGTTTGAGAATGCAAATACTTTGTAAAGACAAATCTTTCTCAATTAAACAAATTTAAAGAAGAGATTTTTCCTTTCCAAAGCACTCAAAACGAGACATCTAGTTATTTCACAAAAATTTCCCTTTTCTTTTCAAAGCACCCAATCACTACAAAAACAAACTTTTTCCAAAAGAGATTTTTTTTTTTTTTTTTGTAAATAAAACACTCAAAACTAATGAAAATGACTAACTTTGAGAGCTACAAACTATAAAAAGCTACTTGAAGTCAAAGCCTACTAAAAGTATTTTTGAGGATGTTTTACTTAGCTAAATGTGAGCTAAGGACTAATTTATGCAGAATCACAATTAGTCAAAAAACAACTAATCTTTCGTTTTTCTTTTTTAAAAATGAAAATTCCAACTTTCAAATACAAGTTTTTCGAAATTTTGAAATGAGAAAACACAAAGCGGATTCCTCAACAAGGGGAGATTTCATAAATGGTCAGACTCATAAGAAGACTGGTAGACACCAAGGTAATCTGAGGTCCCTACGGCTTCTAAGCTCAGAGCCACTACACAACCAAAAACGAAAAACAAACCCAACAAGCAAAATTCCTAGGAATTCCACCTAAAACCCTAACGCTAATGAAATTAAACCAAGGAAAGTTTTTGACAGGGAACAAGCAGGTCTGGGCAATGGCTAAAACCTATAAACAAATTCTAAACTGATAAAAAAGAGAAAAATTTAAAAATTTTCAAATTTTTGATAGGGTACGCAGGCAACCTGTTTACACAGGTGCGTCCACGCTCTGTGCACAAAGGAAAAGTGCGTACAGGTACGCACTGTGCTTAACTCAGAGGGTGCGTACCTCTCCCAAAACTATGAAAAATAAAAACTGACTCAAAATTAATTAAACTCACCCAATCCCACAATCATCAAGTCAAAAATAGAAACAGAAAATACAGTTTCTCAGGTCAAAGTATAGACAAGGAAAACAATCAAGTCCCCAACGGAGTCGACATTTTGTCGCATGGAATGAGTCGATCTTGCGGACAAGATAGACCTTCCTAGAATCTAAAGAAGACCTAATGACAAGCAAACCAACCAGATACTATCTTTCTCTAAATATGCTTCAATAAACAATAGCAAACAAGTGTTTTTAGGGCCTACCTTTGGTCCAATGCAAGCTTGTGGATGCCCTCGCTCCTTTGACCCAAATGAGCTCCTTTTCGCGAATCTGCAAACACAAACAAGGCCAAAAAATTAAATAGCACCTGAAAAACCAATTGCATAAAACATAGTTAACATGAAAGTCAAGGAGTCCATGAAACAAATAACATAAGATACTTGTTGAGAAAAATGAGTTTGATTGTATTAATTCAAAAGAAGAAGAACTTTACAACCTTTGCCTTGACGCTGTACAAGCTCCTCCCAGGGTCCAACAAGATGTCTCCTCTACTTTGACAAGTTTCACTCACTCTCCAATGGAACCAAGAGGTATGTGATCTCTCCTCTCAAGCTCAACCAAAGAGTCTTAATTTCACCAGCATTTACCCTCAAAATGTTCAGCTTCTAACCTCTCTAGTCCTCACCCCAATGCCTGTATTTATAGTGCAATGGAGGGAAGTTACTAGGTCCTTCTTCAAAGGGATAAAGCCCTCCTTCAAAGGGATAGCTCCTTTAGTCAAGGGATTAGCTCCTTCTCTTTTGGGATGCATGAACCACCTCAGAGCGAACAATCCATGTCAAAATTCCTTCTAGAAAACTCTAGAATTAACCCAAAGTGAGTTTTTTAAGATAAAACTTGCGCCTTTTGACTTTCACAGGGGTCTGCACCTACACCATTAGGGACAGAGCGGGTAGGTACGCAGCTTTTGTACACAGAAGGTGCGGGACCGCAGGTGACCATGAGAGAAAGTGCGGAACCAGAGTTACATTGATTTTTAATGTCTTTCTCCCACTTCCAAAGATTGATTTGAAGAGCTGAGGTCTTAGACTTGCTTAGGAGGATAGTAAAAGTGATGATAGACCCATACTGACTGTAAATAATCATAGTGACGATATTTTTGTGTAACATATTGCCCCCTAAAGTGCGAAGTCTGTATTAGATGAGGATTTCATTTATCATATAGTAAGAGTGAAGTACTTTATCATTTCGAGGATCATCTTGTGGAGAGCCTGGTCGGAACCTGTAAAAACATTCAATGCAAGATATATATATGAGATCATATCATCGCTGAGGTAGGCATTCCCATACTCAGATCAAAACTAACTAGAAAACTATCTACTACTCTGATATAGGAATGATCTTGTAAAACATCACAAGTATAGACTCATGTGAACACAGTATGGACGCAGCCATCTGTTTATGAATAGTCCACAATACAATGAATACAAAATTCCTCGCAACCTGGATGGTAGAAACTAGATCCAGGGTCTTCATTTCTAATTCCCGAAAAAGTACGATTCTATCCATGCGAATAAATGTGTTGATGTCAAACATGGTAGAAACCACTTGATTACCAGTCAATGATGTAAACTGTTAACAAGTGTGAGAGAAACCACCAGTGATGTCAATGGCTCTCAAAGTACCCAGTACAATCCATGAGATGTGAATAAATGTGTTGATGTCGAACATATCACGGAATCCTTCGATCGAAAGTCAATGATGTAAATTGTCGTCAAAGGCGAGAAACCTGCCATTGAGGCATGCAGATCTCAAGGTACTGACGATTCCTAGATCATCTTTCTAGATAATGAGCTGATGTCGATAGAAAGCGATCCGTCGTAGGCAAGCCCACAACACGAAATCATAGATCAAGTTGAAGAAATTTAGTTGCAAGGACTGACTCAGGGATGGTCAAGATGGATGACAGATATTTTTACATATGAATGGCTTATTGGCAGTGACCTCTTGAACACATAACGACACGACAGATGGCTTGGTGACAATTGACCCAAAGTTAATACCCAGAAACCGGCTGAAGACTTTCAATGTGGTTTGATCAACTGTTAGGCAAAGGATTTCCCAACCCAGGTGAATAAAAGTGTCATGTTCAAGAGTGGTTACAAAGTATGACAAACAGACTCATTTTTCTCTCTTTTCCCCCACCATTTCTGGCAAGTACCTCTTTATTTTTGACAAGCTTGAGAAGGATAACATTTGCTTGATTATAAGCTCATCCTTCGGATGAGTCCAACTTAGTTTAAATTCGAACCCTAAGAAGGAGTGGTTCGTTCCTGTTTGTATTTGAACAGGTCCTTTACTATGAAATTTTAACGAGTCCAGTATAGGAGAAACTCGGCGTTTTTCAATTTTAGAGAGTCTGAAAAAATGTAAGAAGACTCCAGGGTTGACCTTTTTCCTAAATTTGTGTCTCCCAAGCCCGAAAAAGTATAAAATAATACTTGAGAGAACCGCTTGATCTTTTATGACCAAGGAGTACTTTTCGTTAATAGTGCCCTTGACCCGAAAAAGTAAAAAAGCGATCAATGGCACGTCGTTTTATAACCAATATCGAATTCGAAATGACAAAAATCCGGCAATCTTTTCATGTTTTTACGGTCGGAAAAGCGCTGTAAGTGGACCGTCTTTTAATTCCGTTTTAAAGAGTTTAAAAGAAACACTCGGCAATCTTTTCATGTTTTAGGAGTCAGAAAAGAGCTTAAAGATGACTCTACATGTTTTTCTGTTGAAAATGATAGATTTCACCTGAATAATCCTTTATTCTGCACAAAAAGACAAACATTACTCATACCTGTTTGAAATGGATAAACGCGTTGCAAAATACCTTTTCAAAGTGAAACATAAACAAATTTGCAATTTATTTACTCAAAAAACTTATAAAAAGGGCCTTTGTCGATTCATTTTTACCGTTCGAGTTTTGGTGAGAAAATAATGCTCTTGGTTAGAAAACTTCCCGTGAAGATTGTGGAAAATCCAACCGTCGGAATCGAGCGCCGTCTTCTCCAGGTAATCCACATCATCCTACTCTTCATTTTCAACCGTTTAGTTTTTTGATTTAGTCCTTCATTTCATTTTTTGGGAGGGTTTTTAGGCGCAAAACCCGCGCGCGGGGGTCCGCAGGTTTACCATTGCGGACCCGCGGACCCCGACTTTTTCTCCATTGGGAAAAAGCTCGGGGTCCGCACCTTCCGTGTAGACAAAGTGCGGACCCACGCACTGTGTCTAACTCGGAGGGTGCGTACCCCGCCGCAAGGGTTTTGAACCCAAAAATTCTCAAAAATGGACCAATCAAAATGTTTTCTAGCAATTTAATTAATCTTTATACTTGATGCAGAGAGTATATCATGCTAGATTGGCGTGAACGAGAGCATGAGGACGTGGATACTGCCGCATGGAATCATTAGCCTTCACTTGATGCTTTGAGGGCATGCGGACTGTACAAATTCTGGACCATTCCTTGCATGAGGGCCCAGGTGGATTTCTTACAGTGGCTGGTTGACAGATGGAGCATACAGGATCAGTGTTTTTTTATTGGCGGCCACCGGCTCGAAATCGAGACATTTATTTCTTGACTGGTTTGCCTAAGAGAGGCGAAGACTTGACTCTGCACGAGACTAGGCCAGGTGGCCAGTCTGTCAATAGCCTCCGGCTAGAGTACTGCAACAACCAGGCTAGAGACAAAGGGATAGACATAAAGACCATATCCCGTCCTGAGCTCATGGTGATTGCGTTTACTGTCACCAGACTTTGCGGAGCTGCCGCATTACATATTGCCAACGAATCCCAGATGCGTATGGCAGTTGATTGCTTTCGAGGCACCATCTTCAACTGGTGCAATGCTGTGCTGGCCAATGTGAAAGGCCAACTGACTAGGGCCAAGAGCGGACGACTAAAGACCTTTGGTTATGGGGCTTTGGTCGTGAGTTTTGGCCTGGAGAGGGTTCCTATGCTGATCCCACAACACCTTACTGTTGGAGCTGGGCTTCCTCGAGAGCCCAAACTGATGCGATGGGTCGCAGTCATGGCCCGTCACCCGGATGAGAGGACAGAAGTTGCTCGGTTCAAACCTGAGTATTTCCAATGGTTGGAAAGTCAGGTCTTTTCCATTCAGGACTTCCCTTACGCTGGGATAGATTTCCGTGGTGACCCAGACATGGCTCTTCCACCAGGAGAGCAGTGGGACGAGTCAGGTAAAATCCTTTTCAACTTTTCCTATTTTTTATTTTTATTTTTATTTTTCCATCGTCTCAAAACTGATAGTAAAAATTTCAAATGCAGATGTGGGTCCACAGCGACCAGCCGCTCTCCGGCCTTTCGAGAGGAGGCAACCAGTTGCACCCGCGCCAGCCCCACAGGATGAATCAGTAGAGGTTTTGGCCGAGTTGGAGGGTCATCTTGAGCGCTTGACAGGGGATATTCCTGAGACCACTATAGACGACATTCCTCGTCGACTTCAGCGCTATGTGATTGGAGTCCCGGGACCTTTTAGGAGGTTCCTTTGCAAGGTGGCCCGGGCAGTGGTTTCTTATAGAGATCATCACCAGTGATAGGATGATCGCCTTTTGTGGGCACATGTGACATTTTTGTTTTTTGTACTTATCATTTTTGCCGATCATAAGGTGTTTTTCAACCTATGATCGAAGACAATGTATTTTTTGACACACTCCTATATATATATCACTATTACCGGCTTATCTTGTAAATCATAGTTATGGAATGGTTTTAAATTTACATGTATGATTATTGCAAATGTCTATTTAACATTCAAGAAGCAATTGCATCTGTTAATGTATTTAAAGGCCTTGGAATATGCTGATATTCAATATAATCAAACTCACGTTCCAAGAGACGCACTCTCAAAAATAATCTTAATAACACTGGATTTCTAATGGCATACACTCTATTAAGCTGTAACACAACGAGTTCAGAATCTAACCTCACTATCAAACTCCGAATCCCAAATGAAATAGATTCAGACAATAACTCAATCACTGCACTGTACTCTACAATGTTGTTTGTTGTTTGACCGAGGCTTACCCCATGCATAGAAACTAACTCATTAGAGGGCGAATAGATAACCCAAGCTGCGGAAGAGATGTTCCGTGTATTACGACAAGCACCATCAGCAAATCCAATGTATGTTTGGAGAGGCATCGACATCTGCAATATCAAGAGTAAAACCAAGATAAGCAGGAATAATGACGGAAAAACACTCTCTAAGCTAAGCACACTTTTTTTAAACTAAAACACACTAGCTAGAAAGAAAAACTATCCTAACTAAAAATCTCCATACCCCATTCTTTTAAGCATAATACCTCTTCAAGTAAAGGCCATTTCTGGGTTTACCCAAAGAGTTCCCATCAAAGTCTACCAATTCATAAGCCCTTTTGGCTAGCTTTCACTTGACAACATAGGGACCATGCCATATAGGAACAAATTTTCCAGCGCCTAATTTATCATTAGCTTGATCATAAACTAAGACTAGATCCCCTTCCGAAAAATTTCGAGGGGTCACATTTCGATCATACTGAGCTTTCATTCACTTTGCGTGAGTCTCAATCGCCAATGCAACATCACGTCGATTCTCATCTAATTGAGCTAAGTATAATAAACGCTTTTCCTCTTCGGAAGTGGCTGGAAGTAACTCGATGGCCATTTGCAGTGACGGGATTTCGCATTCAATGGGTAACACGGCTTCCAAACCATAGACTAGTTGGAAAGGAGTGAACCCTGTTGATGTTTTTACTGAGGTTCGGTACGCCCAAAGCGCTGAAAATAGCATGTTGTGCCAATTCGACCGATGAATCCCAATGATTCGTCGGATCATGATAACTAAAACTTTGTTGATGGATTCAACCAGACCATTCGCTTGTGGATAATAAGGGGTTGAACTATCGTGACGTAACCCAAGCTGGCCTGTAAGTTCGATCATCATAACGTTTCGAAAATGACGCCCATGATCAGTGACTATCGCTTGTGGGACACCAAACCTAGCAATTATATGATTGAACACGAAAATTGCAGCTGTTTTGCCGTCTGCCTCGAATGTAGGCATCGCGTCGGCCCACTTAGTAAAATAATCTACCGCAAGGATGATATACGCATGCCCCCCGGCCGAGTTAGGGTTACATGTAATAAAATCTATACCCCGTTTGGCAAAAGGACCAACGACAATTATAGGGTGGAGAGGAGCAGGTGGAGCGCGCATCTTACGATCAAAAATCTGGCAGTTGTGGCATTTTCGGACCACCGTAATACAATCTTTAAACAAGGACGGCTAGAAATAGCCAGCGCGCAATATCTTTTGGGCTGTGGCATACCCAGACATATGACCGCCACATGCTCCAGAGTGACAGTCATTTAGAACCCTTTCAGCCTCTTTGTGAGTTAAGCAACGTCGAAAAATAGAGTCCGCCCCACGGCGATAAAGAGTATCTCCAATAATTTTGAATTGTTGGGACTGGAATCGAATTTTCCGACGTTCCGACCTTGAAATTTCTGGCCGAAAGGATTGGGTCTGGAGATAGATGAAGATATCCCCATACCAAGGATCTAAAGTGCTGATTATAAACAAATATTCGTCCACAATGGGCTCCTCTGCCATAGTTTCCGTGTCAGTACGCGGGATGTCACACATTAATTCTGCAAAAACTAAAGATTTATTAGACTTAGATTTCTCAAACTCCAAGTCGAACTCCTGCAGGATAACGATCCATTTAGAGTACTTGCCCCCTAACAATTGTTTATTCAAAATGTAGATCATAGGGTTGCAATCCAAAATTACCGTAGTTTTACATAGTAAAATGTAGTGATGAAAACGTTGGACAGCTTTAACGGCTGCCAATGCCAATTTCTCCACATGTGAGTATTTTAGCTCAGTTGGATTTAACGTTCGACTAAGGTAATATATCACATGTTCCGTTCCGAATTCATCTTCCTGAACTAAGACCATTCCAATGGTGGAATGGGAGGCGGCGAGATACAAGAAGTAATCCTGGTTGTAGTTGGGAGGATGCAACAACGGTGCATGGGTCAACGCGTGTTTGAGTGCATCAAAAGATTTCTGAGCTATCTCATCCCAAGAGAATTGAGTATTTTGTTTCAACAACCGGGTAAAACCCTTTGTAACTTTGGCGTAGTTAGGAATGAATCGTCGTAAAAAGTTTGCTTTCCCCTGCAAACTTTGGAGTTGGCGAAGACTCGAAGGAGGAGGCAATTTGATGATAGCTTCGACCTTTGAGGGATCAACGCGAATGCCGGCTTTCGAAACTACAAATCCCAGCAATCGACCCGTTTCTATACAGAAGACACATTTGTGTGGGTTCAACCGAATTCGATAATGCCTACACCTCATAAAGATTGCTCGTAATTGGACGAGGTGATCAGCTCGATGTAATGAATGAGCAGGCAAATCATCGAGATACGGTTGCACAATGTGTTTGATGTCATGAAACGCATAAGACATCGCCCTTTGAAAAGTTGCTCCGGCATTCTTAAGCCCAGTGAACTGTCCAACCAAAGCTCGCTCCGCTAAAGAAAGGGCGACCTGGATCGGCTTCTCAGGGGTAAGCGAGATCTCAGGGATGTCGTCTAAGCGATTTACAAATTTCACAGCCTCTGTCATTTTCTTCTTTGGAAGAGAGTTCAGCAGGTTGACAAAAGCCTCGACTTCAGAAGAAGGGGGCGAGGGGGACTCCGTTGAGGCAGTCATGGCTCGATCTAATCGAGCTCACCCAAAACCAGCGATCATATCCCCCAGAACCGCTCAGAAGTAGCCCCAGGGAGGAGCAAAGGCCGATCCACCGATTAGAATGACGAACACCTCGCAGAGGAAGCGTCTCGCTGAAGAGGGAAGCCCTCCAAAACGGCCTCAGGGCCGAGGCGACGGCCTCAGGCGGAGGGTTATGCAGGCGATCTGATCAGCGCGAGCTCGAGCTCTAGGGAAATATGATGTTATCTGGATGAGAATAAGGTATCATTAGTTGACTTTCAATAACTTACTTGGATATTGTTATGTTAATATGTCAATTTTCATTTCTTGTGTTGAGTTGTTTATTTATGTGTAGCTTGAGTTCTTTTGTGCTCCCATCGATCATAACACCCTTATAAATCACCAACCTTTCACTATGATCAAGTCCTTCGAAATCAATATCCAATCATGGCTTTATCAAGTCCTTTGCCAAAAACCCTAGGCCAAAGGAGGGATGCAATACCATGTAATACATAACCCGTAGACAACAAAACAAATTACATGGGATTGATTATAGATTCTTGGGTTGAGAGCACATTAAATGGGATTGATTATGTACCCAAGATACATGTGTTGAGGAGCATGGGATGATTGTATTGAAAATAAATAATCCTTGTGGTGAAGAGCACTTGACACTTGTAACACATGCTTGGAGAGTGCATGTAGTGGCCAATCTAGGGTGCTAGATTAGACTAGATTTATTATAAACCAAGGTAGGTAAACTTAGAGGCACGTGTCTGAAGTCTATAGACCTAAAAGGATCTCGTCTACCTAACTAAGTGTTTACTGTGACAGGCTACAACACTCCTTTATAGGAGGTTGAAATATGATTCCTCTCACACCTTAATACTCAAACCATATAATTTATCTAACTGTTCTAAAGAAACAGCGTGTTGCTAGGCTGAGTTTTCAACCCTCTTACAAGGAGATTATCCACAAAAGATCTTTCCAGCTAACACACTAAGCATTCATGAAAATCAAAAGCTCTTTTAAACACACTGAAATTTTAAGCATGAAAACAGAGTACACAGAGATGCTTCGAAATCTAATGATCGATCAAATCTTTTACAAGATATTGTTCAATGATCTAGAAATCGAATTCTCAAGCTATCACCATGAATATTATTTGCAAGAACTTCTAATCAAATCGATAAACTCACAGACATGGAAATAACATTAAACATTATGCACACTATTCAAATTCAAAACGTTATGGAAATGAAATTAACAGTATACCAATTCCATGTAGGGCCCGTCCACGCTTCACTGGCACACTGAAGAAACCTCAAGCAACGAGAATGTTAACGCATAAGCACTGTTGGAGTAAAACAGTGACTGTAATTAAGTTCTGAAGATTGAAATCACATACAAGAGCAGTGTTCTGGAACAATACATGGAGATAATAATAATCGTTTTGGAAAAATACGATACGTAATCTTTATTTGCTTGTCTCCTATCTAAATCGAATGTACATACATTAAGCAGATGTTTCTGCTTTTACAAAAGAGTGATTTTTGTCCTTTCTAATCTAAACCGATTTCCAAAAGAAAAACGAAATCAGTTTGGGAAACCATGGCTTTTTGCTGCCTTTGTGACCAAAAAGGCTGGGTTTGACCAGCATTGAACGCATATCCAGGAGCATTAGATTTGCTGTTGAATCGATTTTTCACCATGCATGTACATTCCAGATCACGTTCCCATCCATTGCTTTGACTTGCATGTCATGCCACTTGTCACATCATAAACCATTTACAGGAAGTCATGACATCCTGTAATCTTTTTGTTCAAAATTCCTAATTTTTAACATAAAAATTCACAAATTAATTTTAATGTAAACTAACAACTATAATGCTATTGATTAATCGATTTCGATGGATATGAGGGGTTTATGGAAGAAAAAGATAGACAAATGATGGTGTTTCTAGAAGAAAAGGATGGCAATGAAATGGTACCAACATCTCCCCAAGCTCAACGATTTAGCATGTCCTCATGCTAATCCTGATGTACTTCCTTTATACTCTGTTCCTGCCTGTGCCTCTGCCACTTGTAACAATGCATCTATATTCTTCTAAGCTTGGGCATTCTTCTGAACTTGGAGCTTATGTTTCAAATTCTTGTATTTCTCTTTGAGAGCTTTCTTTTGAGTATATCATTTGGTTGCCCATTTGCAAATGTCGGTTTGTTCAGCCTCGAGTTCTTTGATTTGCTCCTTCAGCTTTTCATTTTTCTGCTGAGTCTCCTTGCTCTGAGCTCTCAACATTTCATTCTCCTTCTTGATGACCTTCTCTAGCATGTTGGCCTCCATCAGTTATTCTTTTAACTTTTCAATTTGTTTTTCTAACCTCCTTTGTTTCTTATTTGCAGGTGGTGACTCTTTCCCGTGTCTGTTGTTGCTCTCAACTTCCATTTCGGCTTCCGGTCCTGTCTGTGAATGAGCACTGCTCTCATTGTCCATCGGTGCATGTGCATTTGACTCTGGTTGATCTTCTTGTGTTTGGGTCTTTTGTATTCTCCTGGATCTTCTTGTATATGTAGTGAAAATCTTGTCTTGTTCAATTTTCTGGGCAGCTTCTTGCCTCATCTTTCTCGTCCTTACACTATTGCTGGGTGGAGGGACATTGCTTGTCTTGTGCACATGGATTTCCTCATTAATGTCAAGCATAAATCCTGAGTGCCCTTGCTGTTCCTGTTCATATTCCCCATCTTTGATTTGATTGGCAACTAGAAATTCCTTCCATGTTTTTCCCCTCCTCTGCACTTCAAATTCAATTAGAATTTTAATTAACCCAAAATGACATAAAATTTTATCTTCATTACCCTTTTGCTTTTGAATAGTTTTTGATATCTTAGTCAAGCTCTGTAAGAGGAAATAGGGTAGACTAATGGTGCATTGCCCTTTTAGGTGCAACAGGAGTTTGATGTGATATAAATAGACCATGCTGTAACGACCCTCACACGTAACAAATTTCTGAATAATATACACCATTTCATCCCACGGGTGCATTAGCCAGCTCCTAGGGACACCCTTTTTCCAGTTAACAGATGAAACCCTCGACCTAGACATGAATTGGGTCCATGATTTTTCCCTGAATTGTTTTGTTTTGAAATATTTTTCTCCTTCTGGGCTAATCCCCAAGGATTGTGCTATGGTGTCTTCTAAAATCCTAAAAAAAAAGTTGCCTATCAATGCTTTCTCTCCATTAAATGTAAAGGCAAATTGCTTAGTTACTTCTTCATTGTTCCCATTAAACTTCTCCAAGAAGGGTATCCATTACTTTTCCCTTAAAATTGTAATATAGTCATCATGACACTGGGAACTATCAAATGTATTAGGCTCTGCTCTATTAGTCATTTTGACAAAGAAACTCTGTTCTAACCCTCCTCGTTTATGCTTAATAATTCAACAAGGGTCTCTTGATTTATTACCTCTGTTTTTCGCTCCACTCAACCGACCTGGTAGCGCCCTTTGTTCTCTGGGTCAGCTTCTTCAATGGCTTAGGCCGCGACCGGATGAATGTCCTTAGATTATGGCGGAGGTGGAAACCCGTGAGCCCAATTGCTATGCTCTCCCTTCGTAGCACCTGCTGTTCTCGACCTTCTTTGAAATCACAGCGTTTGAATTACTAGTATGGACCGCCTTTTTTACAAATTGAGAATGAAATGGAACTTTAACAACCGACTTGACCCGATTCACTATAATGATAATGACAGAGCATATTCATATTACAAAGAAAGAGGAGTAGTTGTACTGGGTTGTATAGGTACCATCATGAGAATGTCGTAAGCATATATGGAGTGCTGGAGTGATGATAACGGATAGTTGTTTGCATGAGTCGACTTGGGTCGAACGATCATGTTATAATTTGGCCGATTAAAAAAAAAACAATGAATGAAATCGTTGAACACTTGGCTCTCCAATGATTCACCACCTGTCCCTTGCTCATTGGTACTTGGCCGATTAGGAGAATGTTGGATCGACAATAAGGTTGGATGGCCGATTCAAGAATAAGGAGTTAATAACAAGGTTTGAAGGGTGGTGTAGGAGAAGATTTAAAAATTGTAGGAGTATGGTGATAGGCTAGAGTGTGTGGGAAATGATAGTAGTTAGGAATATGAAAAGGGTGATGGGTATAGGGGTGTTTTTGAAATTGATCATAAGCAATCATAGTCATCACATTTAACACTAAAATAATCCAAGAATTTAAATGTTAAAAATAAAAATTACAACAATACATTACACTTTATTGGTTGATCAAGAGTTGAGTTGGCATGCATAGGTAGGACTGATCTTTATTGCTCAGATATGATTAATCTTCACTATCCATAACAGGTCCCTTCTGAGATGAATTTGGATACAACAGGTCCCTCTGAGATCTGGAGAATGTTTGTGCAGCTTCTTTGAAATCTGGAAAAGAACTATGTGTGTGCAGCTTCTTTGAAATCTGGAAAAGAACTATGTGTGTGCAACATTCTTGATCTTTGGCGTTGATGGAGCCTCAGTGATAAGCAACCTTTGAAATTTTGTTGAAACCTTGTTGAAGCTTTGCTGAAGTAGCTTGAGATAACAGTCTTTAACAGGTCCCTTTGATGTTTATTGAACAGGTCCCTCTAATATTAGTGCTGGTAGCATAATCTTCTGAACAGGTCCCACTGCATTTACACTTTGAACAGGTCCCTCTGATTAGAACAAAGACAAAAACAACTTCTTTATTGAAATACTGAAGTGCTGAAACAAACTCTTTGAGAATTTACAATGAGGAGATGAGATAAGGAAAACAAAAATGTGCTGATGCTTCTCCCCCACTAAAGCTTTGACTTGTCCTCAAGTCATTATTGAATCTATGAATCAAACAGGAAACAAATAAAACAAGGAATTCTTACCAGCCAAAGAATTGGTTTTCAAGTAAGAATTCTGGGTTAGAGTGTGCCAGAGTCTGGTTTTCACATCTAAACCATTATTATATATATATATATATATATATATATATATATATATATATATATATATATATATTATATATATATATATATATATATATATATATATTTTAAATTGAAATGAAATGAACTAAGGTAGAGATATCACAGCTGAAGGCTGCAATATCTCAACCTCCCTTTGCTGAGATACAGTTTGAAGAAAATCCTCCTTGCTGATGGGCTTATGGTAAAGTTTCAACCGATGGCCATTGACAAGAAAGGGGTGGCCTTCTCCATCAATGGTAATAAGCTTGACTGATCCATTTTCATAAACTTGAACTATTTCGTATGGGCCCATCCAATGTGTGGTAAATTTGGCTTTATGATCTCTGAATTTAGAGTCAAAGAGTAAAGCCCAGTCTCCTTCTTTGAACTGTTTCTTCTTGATGTGTGCATCATGCCACTGCTTCCTTTGTTTCTGCATTAGGAGTGTTGTCTCCTCTGCTTGCTGCCTCATTTCATCTAGCTGGTTCAATTGCTGAATCCTCTCTTGTTGGGCTTCATTGAGATCAATTCCTAAATCTGTAGCCATCTTATAAGTGTGTATTTGAAATTCAATAGGAAGCATTTCCTCTTTTCCATACACCAACTGATATGGTGTAAATCCTGTAGTGTTCTTCCACGTGATTCTATAAGCCCAGAGTGCATCTTTGAGCTTCTCTTCCCAATTCTTTCTGTTCATTGCTACGGTCTTAGTGATAATTCCTTCCAAAGTTTTATTTGTGGATTCCACCTGGCCATTGGCCTGTGGATGGTAAGGTGTACTTTTTCTGTGCTTGATTTGATATTTTTTTGTGATATCTTTAACTAGCTTTGAAGTAAACTGAGTACCTTGATCAGTCACTATCTCCCTTGGTACTCCATACCTTACAAAAATCTCTTCAAAAAGGAAGTTTACCACTGTTTGTTCAGTTGCTCGGACTAGTGCTTTGGCTTCAGCCCATTTTGTCACGTAATCAATACATACTAGGATGTACTTTTTACCTTTAGAAGTTGGATTGATGTGTCCTATGAAGTCTAGAGCCCATTTTTCAAATGGCTCTAAGTGTACTTGGGGTTGAAGTGGCATTTCATCTATAGCTGTTGGCCTACCCATTCTTTGACAGCTATCACAACTCTTCACATACTTCTTGGAATCCTTAAAAATAGATGGTCAGTAGTCTCCAAGACTAAGAATCTTGAATGCTGTTCTTTTAGCTGCAAAATGCCCACCACACGGTTCATCATGGCAAGATTTTAAAATATCAATTATTTCATCATTTCTTACACATCGTCTTATAATCATATCGTAACTAGTGTAAAATAAATCTCCATTAACCCATGAGTATCGAGCACTTTGTCTGATTAGCCTCTTCTTTTCCTTTGGAGTAAAAGATGGAGGTGTTCTTCCTGTGGACAAATAGTTGGCCAAGTCAGCATACCAAGGATTCACTATTGAAATTGCAAATAAATTTTTATCTGGAAAAGAATCTTCAACCGGAACAACCTCACCTGGATTTTGCAGTCTAGAAAGAAAATCTGCCACCTGATTCTCTTTACCTGGTCTATCTAACACTGTGATATTAAATTCTTGTAATAATAACAACCATCTGGTAACTCTGCCATTAGTTATTGGTTTATTCATTAAATACTTAATGGCAGAATGGTCAGTATGTACAAAAACCTCATAATAGGTTATATAATGTCGGAATTTATTCACAACATGTATGATTGCAAGCATTTCTTTTTCAGTGACTGTGTAGTTTAATTCTGCAGGTGTTAGATTTTTACTAATGAAATAGATGGCATAATGGAAAGACTCCTCTTTTTGGCCTAATGAGGCACCTACTGCAGTATCAGATGCATCTGTAAAGATGTGAAATGGTAGGTTCCAGTTAGGTCGTTTTAAGACTGGTGTGGTTGATAACTTTTCTTTGAGTGTTTCAAATGCTTGTTGACAATTCTCATTCCAGTTGAAAGGTGTATCTTTTGCTAGAAGTTTAAACAGAGGTGAAGCTATTTTACTAAAATTTTCAATAAACCTTCTGTAATAGCTTGCATACACAAGGAAACTTCTTACCTCTTTTTGACTCTTCGGAATTGGAAAATTGACAATGATTTGGATTTTTGATGGATCAACTTTAATGCCTTGAAAAGAAATATAGTGGCCTAATACTATCCCCTCATTTAACATCATAAAACACTTTTCATTGCTCAAGGACAGATTGGCTTCAATACATCTCTTCAAAACTTTTTCAAGATTCTCTAATGCATGCTCAAATGAATTACCATACACTGAAAAATCATCCATGCAAACTTCAACACAATCATGAACTAAATCAGCAAAAATAGCTAATACAACTCTCTGAAATGTAGCTGGAGCATTTCAAAGTCCAAATGGTAAAACATTATAAGCATAAGTGCCCCAAGGACAAGTAAAAGTGGTTTTGTCCTGGTCCTCTAAGGCTATCCTAATCTGGTTATAGCCACTGAAATCATCAAGAAAAGAGAATGATGATTTCCCAGCTAATGTGTCTAGCACTTGGTCAATAAATGGTAGTGGGAAATAATCTTTGAGGGTTGCTTTGTTTAATTGTCTGTAGTCAACACAAATCCTCCACTTACCATTTTTCTTAGGCAATACTACCAATGGGGATACCCACTGACTGTCAGAGATAGGATAGATAAAATTGACTTTCAACAGTTTTTGTAATTCCTCTCTAACAATATCCTGAAGCATGGGATTCATTCGTCTCTGCGGTTGCCTCATTGGTTTGATATTACTATCCGTATAAATATGGTGAGTGCATGTTTCAGGGTGAATTCCGTGCATATTGGTGTAGTCCCAAGCAAATGCTTTCTGGTATTTTCTCAATAATTGAATCAATTTTTCCTCTTGAGATGAGTCTAGGTGAGTGCCAATATTCAAAGTTTTTCCTGGACTAATCTCTATGGTCTTGCTCTATGTGTTTGTGATAGATTGGATAGGAAAAATGTTCTGAAATGTTGTTTGCAAGGAATGAATGGTGCATGTTTCCTGAAAATTTTGTGCCAAAAGTTCATCTACATCATGATATTTGTCATTTCTCAATTCTTCGGAAACATCAGGTTGAGAAAGAAACAATTCTACCAGATCATCATTATTATGTTCTTGAAAATCATAGATTTGGTTGATGTTGAAAATAGATTGAACTTCTTCCTTGTCATTGTATTTATCGTCAAGCCATAAGTTGTGTGCTACCGCTGGTGATTGTGCTAATGGGTAAAGAGTGAGTTGTTTTCTTTCAGTTCCTCGTGAAATGATCATATTACCCGATTGACATCCTATGAATGCATCAACAGTTGTTAACCATGGTCTACCAAGGATGACAGGGTGTCCTCCTAAATTGGATTTTGGATGAAGAACTAAAAAGTCCACTGGATACTCCCAAGAGTCCAGTGAAACAATTATGTCCTCCAAAATCCCTTCAGGAATCACTTTAGACCTATCAGCGAGTTCTAGAACAATTGTTGTGTGCTGCAAGTTTGTGAGCTGGAGTGTTTTCATGGTTTCAAGAGTCATCACATTTATTGCGGCCCCAAGGTTAATTAAGGTGTTTCGAATATGTATGTTGTTAATGATTGTATTGACTCTAGGAATACCAGGATCAACATACTTTTCTATTGAAATGGTGTTTTTCATAAGTCCAGCTAAATGTCCAATAACATGAATGGTTTGTGGATCAACTCTTTTCCTAGTAGGCTTTTTAAGGCACAGTTCTTTGATGGCTTTAGTATATATGGGAATGTCTTTTATGGCTTGTAGTAGTGGAATTTTTATATAGACATTCTTTAGCTCATCTAAAACATCAAACTGTGGTATAGACATGGGAAGTTTTGTTTGGACCAATCTATCTGGAAAAGGTGGTGGATGCAAAGGTTGCATTTGTTTATTTTTGATGTCATCATTTTGTTTCCTTCGAATTGGAGTTTCATTTTCATTTTCTTCATTTTCTTCTTGTTTATCAGCTGCTGGAGATTCTTTATGAAGTATCTTACCAGACCTCAAATTGATATTTTGCAAGGGTAATGTGGGATATGAGGGTCCCTCATCTAGATTGTAAGCTGGTCTCTCTGCTCTGTTATTTGGATTTGGTACAGGTTGAGCAGGGATTTGAGTAGGTCTAGGAGGTTGTGGGTTAGATGGAAGTTGTAATTGTGGTGGATTTATTGGTGGAGGAGCAGGTAATGTTTGTTGAGTGGGTTGGGGTTGATGTGGGTAAACAACTTGCTGTTGAGGATATTGCTGATATGGTTGAGGATATGGCGAATATGGCTGATGATATTGTTGATATGGCTGCGAATATGGTTGGTATGGTTGATATTGTTGAGAGTATTGCTAAGATGGTCTCCATTGTTGTTGTGGGTAATTTTGGTGCTGCCATGGCATGGGTACATTCCACGAATTCTGAGCATACATCTGATCATGTGCAGGAAATTGCAAATTCTGGTTTGGGAACATACCTTGAGGTGCAGGTTTTGGCTGCCATGGTCTCTTTGCGCCCATGAAATACACATTTTCCATATCTGTGTTAGCTGCCACATTACAATTTTGCAAAATCTTGACTTTAGAGCAATGAAATATATCATGATTTTCAGTACAAAAGGCACAAACTTGAATGTTTTCTAATGGGAAGTCTTTTAAGGCATGTTTCTTCCAACATTTTGGACAAAAGACAGCCATCATTTGATCTTCCTCTTCTTGTCTTTTCTTATCTTTGAGAGTGTCAATTTGAGCTCCTAAGGTACTCAAAATATCTGTTTTGAATTCCTCTAACAGGTTTCCTATTTTAGCTCTTGTGACACTTGCTGAAGCAGATTTTGTGGCTTTGGATGATATGGTTCTTTTTCCAATTTTGGCTTTGCTCCTAGAATACTTTTCACATAACTCAGCAATTTCTTCAAAAGGTAAAGTGGAAATATCACCTTTGCCCATCAAATTAAAATCATCTAAGTATTCCTCTCGAATTCCCTTCAAAAATATTGTTCGAATCAGATCAAGAGGCATGGTTTTGTGTTTTGATTTTTGTAAATTGTAAACAAACTGCTCTAAGTACTTCTCTAAATTTTCATCCTCTTGTTGCTTCATCCTAAAGATATCATCTTTGGAATCTTTCGATCTACAATAAGGTTGGTATTTCTTTAGGAATATTTTTCTCATGCCATCCCAATCAGTTATTGCATGTTCACGAATGTTAAAATTGGCAACCAAGGCAAAACTTCATGTGGGTCATCTTATTCATGGATAATAATATTTTTATTAGATTCCTCTCGTCGAGAGGTGTAGGATTGATATAAAGATCATCCAATTTCGATAAGTATTCGTGGAGATATGAATTTATTTTGATTATGGAATTATTATCAAGCCGACTTACAACTCATGTAGGCTCAGAAGCCCAACAGTCGCATCTATTCACCCACCAACGTTGTGTATAAATATAAGAGGACTTTTCCTCATTTGGATACACTCATCTCATCACATCTCTCTCTCTCTACTGCGCAGATATGAGTCTCTTCTCTACTGCGCTGAAATGGGTCTCTCTCTCTCACACATGTGAAGCCGGAAGCTGTTGAATTTGAAGCTGCAACTGCAGAAGTAAATATTGACTTGCGTGGCCTAGAAGATCTCCTCTTTGGAACTGCGCTGTAGGTTCATCTGAACCTCCTTGGAAAGCCGCAACTTTTGGTGGTGGAATGAAGTCAATCCGACGAACGGTTTGCAAGATATCGACTGCCCTAGTTTGAAGCCGGAAACTGCTGAAACTGAAGCTGCAACTGCAGAAGTAAAGATTGACTTGCGTGGCCTAGAAGATCTCCTTATCTGAACTGCGTTGTGGGTTCATCTGAACCTCCTCTGGAAGCCGAAACTTTTGGTGGTGGAATGAAGTCAATCCGACTGTCGGTTTGTGAGATATGGTCTGCCCTAGTTTGATAATGAAGCCGCTAATGCTGATGCTACTGATCTAGGGTTTGCTACTGCTGATATGAATAAGATTTATTGTACTATTTCTCTCTGCTGAATTATTGAAGATAAAAGAAGATTTGATCAAAGGGTTTCCCCACACATTGTGGGGTTTGTCCCTGGCTAGCCGCCACATCTTGTGTCTCTTGTCTTGGCTTGTTTTCTGTCGATCGTTTAATGTTCTATCTGCACTTTACTTTATGTACATGTGATTGCTAATCGGTGGAATATAATAAGAAAAAGAAGTAAATTGTTATAAACATAGAACATACCATAACTTAACATGGTATCAGAGCTAAGGTGAAGACAAAGCCCGAGCAAGAGCAAGAGCAATCATTGAAGAGAAGATTGGCAAGGCTATCCTAAAAGAACTATGGGGTCCTCAACACTCTTTCCTGCCGAAGACAAGCTCCGTGAGAAAGCTGACTATCACAGATGGAAGATGTTTATCGATCTAACCGTTGAAGATCAAGGAGTGCTGGACCATGTAAGAGGCAATATTGTTGAGCCTTCATCAAATGCATCTGCTACTGCCTGGAACAAATGGAAGAATGGAGAAGTCAAAACAAAGAAGATCATCCGGGACTCTATCGACAAGCGCTTGGTGGCCTACATCTCTGATCTAGACACCTCCAAAGAAATCTACGATAGACTAGTGACTTTATTTAAAGTTAATGATGCAAATCAAGTTTTGTTTCTTAGAAATAAGTTGAGGGAAATCAAGAAGGGTAAAGATGAAAGTATGCAAGCATACTTCTTAAGAATCACCGAGATCAAGAACGATCTCCTATCTATTGGGGAAACCATTACTGACAGAGAAATGGCACTCACAACTCTCGGAGGATTAACATCTGAATGGTATGTGTTCATGACTACTCTTCTGAACAATAATGTAATTCCTAGTTTCGAGGAATTAATGGCTAGATGCATTCAAGAACAAACAAGGGTAGAAGAGCAGGAAATGCCCTTGCCTAAAGGTCCTCCTGCTGATTTTTCTTCTCATGCTAAGAAAAGAAATAATTCTGGGTCTAAATCGAAAAGAAAGGCTGGATTTAAGGGTGGAAGAAAAGGACGATGTTTCATTTGCAATAAAGCAGGTCACTGTGCAAGGGAATGCCCTGATAGAAAGGACTCTCACCATGACGATGATCAAAATCCCTCTCATGGTAATCGAAGGAATGGAAAATTCAACATCAAAGGAAAAAGGAATGCAGGAAATCAAGGAAGAGGGCAACCATTCAAGAAGGCTAGAAATTCCAGGTATGAATCTAACATTGTTGACGATAAGCAGGCTGAATATTATCTACCAGCTGCTCTATCGACCTCCGCTCCTTCGGACTCAATGGGAATTTGGTTCATTGATAGTGGTGCCTCAAGACACTTCATTGGTTACAAAGAAGTACTCTATAATCTGGTAGAGAAAGAAACTAACCTGGAAATTGTCCTTGGAGATGACATGAAATACCCAGTGAAAGGTGTAGGCAATGTTTCTCTTAAACTGAATCAAGGTAATACGATTCACTTACAAGATGTATTATATGTACGTGATCTCAAAAAGAACCTGGTATCCATCTCGGCAATGGAAGACAAAGGCTATAAGGTAACCTTCAGCGATGGTAAGGTACGCATATGGAAAAATAATGTTAAAGATGCTTTCACTCTTGAGTTTCGCGTTGATTCTTTATATCAAGTCGGTGGAAGTCCGCTAGGTGTCATGTCTTGTGACACAACGCTTCAGTCCAAACTTTGGCATCGGAGGTTTGCCCACCTTCATTACAAAGCTCTACCCGATGTAAGACAGATGGTAACAGGGATGCCTGAATTCCAAGTAGAGAAAGAAGGTGTATGTCCGGGATGTGCCGAAGGAAAGCTCAAAAGGGGACCATTCCCTTCAAGTCAAAGCAAGACCTCCGATATATTACAACTAGTTCACTCAGAGATATCAGGTATGATGCCTGTGAACTCCTTGGGAGGATACTCATATTATCTCACTTTTATAGATGACCATTCTCGAAAGACCTGGATATACTTCTTGAAAAAGAAGGATGAAGTGTTCCCTTGGTTCCGACACTTCAAAGCCCTAATCGAGAATCAAACCGAAAAGAAGATCAAGATCTTAAGAACTGACAATGGGACTGAATATGAATCTAATGAGTTCCATGATTTTTGTAAAGAGGTTGGCATCAAGAGGGAGACTGCTACACCATATACTCCTGAACAAAATGGTGTGGCAGAAAGGAAGAACCGCACAATTATGGAAGTTGTCCGAGCCA
The DNA here is from genome assembly GCA_031772625.1 of Pinus tabuliformis. Classification (NCBI taxonomy): domain Eukaryota; kingdom Viridiplantae; phylum Streptophyta; class Pinopsida; order Pinales; family Pinaceae; genus Pinus; species Pinus tabuliformis. The sequence continues at coordinate 139,266,351 of CM062820.1, forward strand.
TGCTACATGATCAAAGTCTTCCTAAGTTTCTATGGGATGAAGCTGCAAACACTGCCGTATATGTACAAAATCGATACCCTCATCAAGCTTTGGGTTCCAAGACTCCTGAAGAAAAATTCACCGGTAAGAAACCTGATGTTTCTCATTTTAAAATTTTTGGAAGCCCTGTATACTTTCATGTGCCGAAAGAGAAAAGAAATAAATTGGGAGCATCTGGAAAGAAGGGAATTTTCGTGGGCTATGGTGAAAATACTAAAGGCTATAGTTTCTATGTAGCCGGTCAAAGGGAAGTCATAATTAGTCATGATGTCACCTTTGACGAAGATATGGCTCTCAGCAAGGTGATCAATCTTCCGACTTTGAGGAGCTCTCAAGAAGCCGACACCAGGGAACCGAAAGAAAAGGATGATGAATCAATGCCTGATGTAGAAGAACCCATGGATCCAATTGATCCTCCTCCATATGAACCTTCCTCTTCTAGGAAGAGGCCTTCATGGCTTAAGGGGTTACTTGATGATGCTGAAGGACATGCTGCACCCCGAGGAACCTTTCGTGAAAGTAAGAAACCTAATAGGTATCAAGGATACCTGACCATCATGAGCACGATCATACAAAATGAGCCTTCGTCATTCTCAGATGCCGTCAAGCATCAAGTATGGAAGGATGCTATGACCGAAGAATATGAGTCTATCATAAAGAATGATGTTTGGGAAGTAGTTCCCAGACCCCAGGACAAGACTGTTGTTACTTCCAAATGGCTTTACAAGATAAAGCATGCAGCAGATGGAAGCACGGAAAAGTATAAGGCTCGTTTTGTTGCTCGAGGTTTCTCCCAAAAGGAAGGTATAGACTATGATGAGATATTTGCACCTGTTGCCAGATATACGACCATCTGCTCGATCATAGCCCTTGCCGCTTCACAAGGATGGAACCTACATCAGATGGATGTCAAGATTGCGTTCTTGCATGGCTCGATCAAAGAAGAGGTCTACATGGAGCAACCCGAAGGATTTTAGATTTATGATCGAAAATCTCATGTATGCAGGTTGAAGAAAGCTCTCTATGGGCTGAAGCAAGCACCCCGAGCATGGTATGAGAGGATCGATAGCTACTTGATGAAGCTGGGATTCACTAGGAGTGAAGCCGATCCTAACCTTTACTTTAAGGTTGAAGATGACAAACCTCTCATACTGATGTTGTATGTGGATGACCTCTTTCTAACAGGTGCAGACCCTCTCATTCACAAATGTAAGAGGGAGATGGCCTCTGAATTTGAAATGAAAGACCTAGGACTGATGCACTACTTCCTAGGACTTGAAGTGTGGCAAAAGCCAGGAGAAATTTTCCTATCTCAAGGAAAATATGTGGTGCATATATTGGAAAGATTCGAAATGGTGGACTGCAAGCCTGTAACTACTCTGATGGAGCTTGCTTCAAGAAGTTAAGCGGTAGTGCTGCTGGACCTGTTTTACGAAATGCTACCGAGTATCAACAACTCGTCGGAGCATTAATGTTCTTAGTGAACTCCCATCCAGATATATGCTTTGCAGTCAACACGTTGAGCCAGCATATGGTTGAACCCCACCACATACACTGGATTGGTGCCAAGAATCTACTGAGATATCTTCGTGGCACTATCACTTATGGGTTAAGATACATTGCCAGAGATGTGAGACTATTTGGATACACAGATGCTGACTGGGCAGGCAATGTGGAGGACCGTAAGAGCACTTCCGGGTGTTGTTTCTCCTTGGGATCTGCTTCGATATCCTTGATGAGCAGGAAATAAAAGTCGGTGGCTTTGAGCACCGCCGAAGTAGAGTATACTGCTGCTAGCATGGCTTCTTGTGAGGCAATTTGGTTGCGAAAGCTCTTCAGTGAGTTGTTTGGATTCACATTGGATACCACTGTGATCCTTTGTGACAACCAAAGTGGGATTCGTTTGTCAGAGAATTCCGTATTCCATGATCGCTCCAAGCATATTGATATCAGATACCATTATATTCGAGATATGGTGCAACGGGGAGCTATAAGGCTCCATCATATCGATACAGATGAACAGGTCGCCGACATTCTGACAAAACCCCTTGGGAAAGAAAAATTTCTGACTTTCCGTGAACAACTTGGAGTTGTTCAAAGACCCTCCAATGAGGGTCATGTATGATGCATTGAGCTTTGAGAGCTCCAGGGAGGTGCGGGGTGCTTCTTGGAGCAGCATATGACCACAAGATTATTCACTATCCCCTGGTGGTATACATGTACACCCCGTGGCAACATTGTAGCAGGATTGATGTGTTTTCCTGTGAGGCCTGGATTGATGTGTTCTCCATGGCAGCCTGGATTGATGTGTTCTCCATGGAAATTGTAGCAGGATTGATGTGTTCTCCTGTGGGACCTGGATTGATGTGTTCTCCATGGCAATTGTAGCAGGATTGATGTGTTCTCCTGTGAGGCCTGGATTGATGTGTTCTCCATGGCAGCCTGGATTGATGTGTTCTCCATGGAAATCGTAGCAGGATTGATGTGTTCTCCTATGAGGACAGGATTGATTAGTTCTCCTGTCGAGGCATCCTGCCCATGTAGTCTGGGACTCATGGGAAGTACCTCTCATCTGATCAATGAGCAGGGAAATGAAGTTAGGGACCATAGTAGTACCGATGGACGCATCGTTGTAACTATTGTACTCCCTACGCTAGGATGACCTCCATTGATCTGGGATCAATGATACTGGTCTGGGACCAGTGGTAGGAGTTGTACCATACTATGACGCTAACTTCGGGTCGGTTGAGACTAGTCTGGGATCAGTGGTACATACTCTGAGACTGACTTTGAGTCAGTGGAGGATGATATTGGTCTGGGACCATTGGAGTTGTACTCACTATGACGCTGACTTTGGGTTGGTTGAGACTGGTCTGGGACCAGTGGTACATACTCTAAGACTGACTTTGAGTCAGTATGATACATCCTCGATCATTTCTTCTTCTTCATAATTCGGACAAAAGCAGAGTAGAACAGAACAATGCAAGAGCAGAGCAGAACAAAACAAAACAGTACAGATCAGTGCAGGGCAGAACAAGACAAAGCAGAACAAGCAAAATAGAGCAGAGCAGGGCATGGGTCAAGCTGTACAAGGCAGTGCATTTGATGGATGAATAGTAACGACCGAGAGACAGATTGCAGCTGAAGTTCTCCATGGTTGAGAGGGAGTGTTAAAATTGGTAACCAGGGAAAAACTTCATGTGGGTCATCTTATTCATGGCTAATAATATTTTTATTAGATTCCTCTCGTCAAGAGGTGTAGGATTGATATAAAGATCATCCAATTCCGATAAGTATTCATGGAGATATGAATTTATTTTGATTATGGAATTATTATCAAGCCGACCTACAACTCATGTAGGCTCAGAAGCCCAACAGTCGCATCTATTCACCCACCAACGTTGTGTATAAATATAAGAGGACTTTTCCTCATTTGGATACACTCATCTCATCACATCTCTCTCTCTCTACTGCGCAGATATGAGTCTCTTCTCTACTGCGTTGAAATGGGTCTCTCTCTCTCACACATGTGAAGCCGGAAGTTGTTGAATTTGAAGCTGCAACTGCAGAAGTAAAGATTGACTTGCGTGGCCTAGAAGATCTCCTCTTTGGAACTGCGCTGTAGGTTCATCTGAACCTCCTTGGAAAGCCGCAACTTTTGGTGGTGGAATGAAGTCAATCCGACGAACGGTTTGCAAGATATCGACTGCCCTAGTTTGAAGCCGGAAACTACTGAAACTGAAGCTGCAACTGCATAATTAAATATTGACTTGCGTGGCCTAGAAGATCTCCTCATCTGAACTGCGCTGTAAGTTCATCTGAACCTCCTCTGGAAGCCGAAACTTTTGGTGGTGGAATGAAGTCAATCCGACTGTCGGTTTGTGAGATATGGTCTGCCCTAGTTTGATAATGAAGCCACTAATGCTGATGCTACTGATCTAGGGTTTGCTACTACTGATATGAATCAGATTTATTGTACTATTTCTCTCTGCTGAATTATTGAAGATAAAAGAAGATTTGATCAAAGGGTTTCCCCACACATTGTGGGGTTTGTCCCTGGCTAGCCGCCACATCTTGTGTCTCTTGTCTTGGCTTGTTTTCTGTCGATCGTTTAATGATCTATCTGCACTTTACTTTATGTACATGTGATTGCTAATCAGTGGAATATAATAAGAAAAAGAAGTAAACTTTTATAAGCATAGAACATACCATAACTTAACAACCAAGCCCCATGAACCATCTTAATGCTGATGCTTTTAATGTTGCTGGGAAGAGTCTAAGCCTATGGGCATCATCTGTGTAACCATATGTTCGACATATAATGTCAAACTCAAACAAGAATGAATCTGGGTCTTCTGAAGCCATGCCATAAAAGTTTGGTAACACAGATGGAGGTATGTTTTTCATTTTTATTTCGTCATCCTCTTCTGGTTCTTGAATAGGAAATTTAAAGGTTGACTCTTCCTCTTGACCTTCATTTGGTGGTCCTCTTTCTGATCCATGTCCTTCTTTAGCCATTTTGATAGGTTCCTCTGTTGATTTAATTTCTTGTTCAGTGTCACTTGTTTCAAAGAGAAGTTCAAGGAAAGATTGTTGAGTTACTGTGCTACTTTCTCCTTTTATAGAGGATTCAGGGAAATGTTTCTTCTGTGATTTGTGTGCTAATAGAATTTGCCTCTCAATGAGTGTGAGTCTTTGCCCTGATTTCTGTTTATCCTCTAATGTTTGTATGGTGACTTCCTCAGTTGGTTTTGTGTGTTCAACTTTTCCTAAAGGGTCTGCTCCTGATGGTAGGTTAGTTTTTGGATGGGGGGTTTTTATGAATCTACCTTTATTATCTCTAGATCTAGGCATAAGTAAACATGACTTCTAAGGTGATGAATTAAAATTAAATCTATGTTTTTGCTTTTTTTTGTTTATTTATTTATTTATTTTTATTTTGTTTTTAGAAATCCTCTAGCTGCGCCTCCCCGGCAACGACGCCAAAATGTAGTGGCCAACCTAGGGTTCTAGATTAGACTAGATTTATTATCAACCAAGGTAGGTAAACTTAGAGGCATGTGTCTAAAGTCTATAGACCTAAAAGGATCTCGTCTACCTAACTAAGTGTTTACTGTGACAGGCTACAACACTCCTTTATAGGAGGTTGAAATATGTTTCCTCTCACACCTTAACACTCAGACCATCTAATTTATCTAACTGTTCTAAAGAAACAACGTGTTGCTAGGCTGAGTTTTCAACCCTCTTACAAGTAGATTATCCACAAAAGCTCTTTCTAGGTAACACACTAAGCATTCATGAAAATCAAAAGCTCTTTTAAACACATTGAAATTTTAAATTCATGAAAACAGAGTACACGGAGATGCTTCGAAATCTAATGATCGATCAAATCTTTTACAAGATATTGTTCAATGATCTAGCAATCGAATTCTCAAGCTATCACCATGAATATTATTTGCAAGAACTTCTAATCAAATCGATAAACTCACAGACATGGAAATAACATTAAACACTATGCACACTATTCAAATTCAAAACGCTATGGAAATGAAATTAACAGTATACCAATTCCATGTAGGGCCCGTCCACGCTTCACTGGCACACTGAAGAAACCTCAAGCAACGAGAATGTTAACGCATAAGCACTGTTGGAGTAAAACGGTGACTGTAATTAAGTTCTGAAGATTGAAATCACATACAAGAGCAGCGTTCTGGAACAATACACAAAGATAATAATAATCGTTTTTGAAACAATACAATACGCAGTCTTTATCTGCTTGTCTCCTATCTAAATCGAATGTACATACATTAAGCAGATGTTTCTGCTTTTACAAAAGAGTGATTTTTGTCCTTTCTAATCTAAACCGATTTCCAAAAGCAAAACAAAATCAGTTTGGAAAACCATGGCTTTTTGCTGCCTTTGTGACCAAAAAGGCTGGGTTTGAACAACATTGAACGCATATCCAGGAGCGTTAGATTTGTTGTTGAATCGATTTTTCACCATGCATGTACATTCCAGATCACGTTCCTCTCCATTGCTTTGACATGCCTGTCATGCCACATGTCACATCATAAACCATTTACAGGAAGTCATGACATCCTGTAATCTTTTTGTTGAAAATTCCTAATTTTTAACATAAAAATTCACAAATTATTTTTAATGTAAACTAACAACTATAATGCTATTGATTAGTCAATTTCGATGGATATGAGGGGTTTATGGAAGAAAAAGATAGACAAATGATGGTGTTTCTAGAAGAAAAGGATGGCAATGAAATGGTACCAACAGTGCACCACCTAAGGATTGGTCTCTTGACGTGCATACCTTGGAAAGAGAGCACTTCACTTCAAGACCTTATCTTGTGCATTAAATTAAATTTCTTGTGTAATCAATCCACTTTACCAATGTTGGCCTCCCTCACCAACTCTGTATGGAGGGAAGAGAATGTCTTTGTCTACACTATACTCATTATTTCATCTATATAATTGTCATGGAGAGTTCTTAGTGCTTGTGTGATGCAGTAGAGGAAGACATAGAGTTTGTGACGTAAACCCTAGAGAAGAAATGAAGATGAATGCTAGCACTACGGATGATCTTAAGTCTTAGCACTTCCCTTAACAATTATTTTCCATATGGTAGGATGAAGGGTGTATTGAGGTCTAAATTTTTTGTTTTGTAGTGATATATATATTGAATGAATTAAGCAGATATGTAGGGACATGGCTATTAGAATAGGAACATTTATGATGTAGGCCTGTGTTGGAGCCTGTTTGAACTTTGAAGGCCTGGTTTGAAATAAAGGACCTGAAACTCTATAGGACACTTCATTTTCTAGTCCTATGGGGAGTATGGTTAGCACACAACTTGGTGATTTTTCAAAACATAATTCTTCCTGAATTCTAGACTACAACACAAGTCTGTTGACTATTATAGCTCTATCAAACCCTTATTAATCCTAAAACAATGAGATAAGTGAGGCAAGTGATGATAAACCTATAGATTCATTGTGAATTAGCTTTTGGAGAAATTAAAAAATAAATTCAACTAACCTATTTATCTATGATTACAACCTTTAAAATTGACGTTGTAGAATGGAGAGAAGAACATAAAGAAATTTGAGGTTTAAAGCATAGGGCTAAACAAAATCCTATGAATTAGATCTATAATAAAGAGCATCAAAGGAAAGAAAATAAAATGTAAACACTGTAGAGTGCTTCATTAAGCTTGTTAGATAAAAGTCACAGGTATCTCAACTATTCACACAACATTGATAAATTTGTTAATGAAAATAACCAACAGATTTATTACACAGGTCTCATAAGAAGAATAACAGAAATGCAAAGTTACTAAGAAACACCTCTTTGGTTGCCCACTTTCAACCTTTCACAAGCAAGATTAAATGGATTGTTGTTACAACATCCACCATTACAATATATGTTATGGCATCTGTTATTACAACATCTATTATTACAACATTTGTTATTACAACATCCTTTGTTACAACATTTTATTCTCAATTTGTTGTTTCCTATGTTTGTGCTTCTCAATTTGTTTTCTTAATCCCGCAAGTCCTGGGTAGTGTTGGGTGGCAGAAACACCTCTTTGGCTACCCACTTTCAAGCTGCGACAAGCGAGATGAAATGGATTCCTACCCCCTCAATTGTTACAACATCTGTTATTACAACATCTCTGGTTACAACAACTGTTATTACAACATCCGCTGTAATGGTCATTGTTTTAGTAGTTTCAATAATAACATTTGTTATAGCATCAACTTTTACAACAATTTTAACAATTTCAACAATAATGAGTGTTACAGCATCAATTGTTACAACATTTTCAACAGATTTAACATTGACATGTTGTTATGGAATTTGTTGTTACAACATCTCTTTCTCAATCCGTTATTACCTATACTTGTTTCTCAATTTGTTTTCTTGATCCCCCATGTTGTATCTGTGTAGATAATCATTGGCTAAAGAACTGAGCCAAAGCATCAATCTGAGGAATTTAGAGGAATTGAAAGAGGAATTTATAAGGCTAAATATTCTCCCCGAACATTTAATCATCTAATAATAGCAGAGACGTATAGATGAACCTCTACAGTTAACACAAATATATCCAAGTACAACATAGAAGCAACAATCTAAAGATTTGTAGGTAGTAAATTAAAAAGATTGTTTAATTTCTAACTCAGTAGTGAACATAACTTTGCAAAGGGATGTCAGGGAGATTGATACTCAATCTATCCCTTCCCAATGTCCTATACTATTCTCAAATATATGCAAAAACAGACTATGAAATTACAAGAAGAACTCAGAAGTATACAATTGTTGTCATGAACGAAAACTAGAAGCCTTTGATTATATCCAAGTTGAAATTATTACAACAATATTACAGAAACATGCTCCAAGTATCAACCCTTTCTTATTCAAAAATAAGATATATATAGCGTATTTTACAAAATATCCTCTCTCTTAAAAGATTTACATTGGAAGTTTTTTTTTTTTTTTTAAGGAATGGTTATATTTCTATTAAGAAATTTGGATTCTGACCAGAACCATTACATTTAGAAGTAACAACAATTCCACATCCCTTTAAAAATGATCTGACTAGATACCGTGAGATTTAAGAGTTTTCTTCTCCATATTTTCTACATCATTTTCCTTATACATTCGCTAAAAAACCCATTAATATTTACATATTTGCATTAAAAAAAAAAAAAAACTATTTCTATATGCTAAATAGTCAATTTCTTCTGACTCATGTTGTCTGATTTCTTCAATATCAGCTGCTTATGCTTCCCCCTACTTGCGTGCATCCTTATGCTAAATAGTTAGTTTCCTCTTACTCATGTTGCCTGATTTCTTCAATATCAGCTGCTTATGCTTCCCCCTACTAGCGTGCGTCCTCAGGTTCATGTTGCTCAACCTCTTGCTAGATCTCCAATTGCATTATGAACTCTGAAGGGGGGGCTCCTTTGCTCACTGTGCACTGGTTCATTGTCACCTTCCTCCCCGATGCCAAACACTTCCTTCAAAACTGACACAACCGTAATCTCCACCTTCTCTTCTGAATTATCCACCTTTCAGTCAAGATTCACTATCTTCAACATGATGACCTCTGTTGTCGCCTGAACATTCTCCACGTCTTTCCTCAAGCCTTCCAATTGACCCAAAATGAGGGTAAAGTGAGGTCGGGCTTCAGATATAATTTGTCCTCCAATCTGTGAAATCATTCCCTCCACTTCATGCATGAACCCACCGAGGGAATTCTCAAAAGAGTATCTGACGTCATTGCTAGATGGAGAAGCCATTTGTTCGACAGAGTGAGGATGTCCATCAATCCACAATGCCTATGCCTTCCATAACCATCATCTTATAGCCAAATTCAACTCCAGATTGATGGCGCGAGAGGTCCCTTCATTTTTAATGCTCTTCGGTAGTGCACTCCTTGCAACCAAATTAATTTTCATTGCTTCTTGCTCTAAGATGAATTCCATCACTATCGACCTCAGGAGATACTCCTCAAGCTCAGAGAACACAAATCCTTCACTGTATCTATACCTTAAATCTCGGCTTACAAACTCCCAACCGTACTTAATCATGTCTTGATTCCTCTTAATTATCCATTATGAGATTGACAGATCCAACCTATCGCTAGGACTCCCACCGCAGAATAGATGTGCCAAGGAGTAAACTAGGTAATTAATCATCTTGTGAGACAAATCACCCTTTTCCGTATTCTTCCAGCCTTTTCCATTTATAAATGTTCATGGGATGTGACATTTGGAAGATGCATTCCCGTCCTCCCTAAGTTCACCTTGCTCTAGGATGACGACCCGATTAGCTTTTTCATCTGCCAACATATTATTTTCCCTTTTAACATGATAAAATTCTATGTTTTCAAACTTTCCCAACAATAAATATATTCTTTGCATATATTTATTACATTTAATACAATAAAATTCTATGGTTTAGGCCAAGGTCCTGTTTTGAGACCATTTAACACATTTTTTATGGTAATAAGGGAATTTTCAAAGACCGATAATTGTGTTATTCCTTCAACTGCTACCAACCTCAGCCCATCAACTAACATTTGAAACAAATTTTGACCGTTAATCTCTCCCTTGATTCCAGCAAACTTTGTCTAGTCCCCTGCCTCTCTCTTCAACAATCCTTCATATTGGTCTTCAATTACCATCTGGTCATATGAATTCTTACATGATGGAAGACCTCTCTCTTGTAGAATAATTTACATTTTGTAGAATTTATTGGTTTGCACTAGAAGATTTTCACACTTTTCCTTTGTCTTAAGCAACAGAGTTTTCTTCATAATTAAATGGAAAACGATCATTAAAATTGTGGCGGGTGATATTTATTACCAAAAACCTGGAATGGCCTTTCACACCAGGTTGGCGGGTTGGGGGCGTGCGCAATTCATGTGTCATTACCACATTGCAAAATTTGTTTTGGAAAAACAAAATGTTGAGCAAGCGTGGGGTGGGGGGGGCACAATACAACAAGAGTCGTTAATCACCAAAGCGTCAATCGTCACCAATAGAAAATGCACGATAGTTAGGTTGCAACGATTTGACATTTTATTTATTAAAATAAAACAAAATAATATATGGCAGTATTATATATTTGCTCGCGGACTATTACAAAGTGCAATAAAAACCTTTTTTTTTTTCAAATTTTAATCTAAATTTTGAATTTTTCAATGTAAAAAGAAAATATTACAACACCCCAAGTGTTGGTGTAGTGTTGGGTGACATTAACACCTCTTTGGTTGCCCACTTTCAAGATTTAACAAGCAAGTTGAAATGACTTTATACCCCCTTAATTGTTACAACATCTGTTGTTACAGGATCCGCTATAATGGTCATTGTTTCAGTAGTTTCAATATTAGTAGTTGTTATAGCATCAAATTTTACAACAGTTTCAGCATTTTCAACAGTAATGGGTGCTACAACATTTTCAACATATTTAACATTGACATGTCGTTATGGCATCTGTTGTTACAACATCTATGTTACAACATCTATTTTTCAATATCTTGTTAACTATGTTTGTGCTTCTCAATTTGTTTTCTTGATCCCCTAAGTGATGTAGTGTTTGGTGGGATAAACATCTCTTTGACTGCCCACTTTCAAGCTCTCACAAGCAAGATGAAATGGCTTGTGGTTACAACTTCCACTATTACGACATCTGCTTCTCAATATGTTTTTACCTATGTTTGTTCTTCTTAATTTGTTTTCTTAATCCCCCAAGTGTTGTTGTAGTATTGGGTGGTAGAAACACCTCTTTTCTTGCCCACTTTCAAGCGTTGACAAGCAAGTGAAGATTTATTGAGATGAAGTATTTTGTGTCTATGATTAATGAATGAATGAATGGATGGATGTTATATGTCAATGAATAATTGTTATGCGTTTTTTTATGTACACGACCTTGTTTCATATTATGTATGGCATATTTTTTATGATAAAATTTATTGAGATGAAATATTTTGTGGATCTAGGAATGAATGAATGTTTACTAATTGTTTTTTTATGTATCTTAATGTCTTGCTTTCAACTATTTCCTATATAGTAGATAGTTTGGGTACTAAGGAATTGAGAGTGATGTGAAGGGGGGAGGTTGCTGGGTATGAAAGGTTTCACCTTCATTGTACTATACCTAGGGGAAATAGTATGGGGTATAGAGGGAGGTACCCAAGAGAATAATGTAATAATGGGATGGGCCATAGTAATAAATAAAGTGGTTAACCCATATCATGTAAGGGACCATAAGTAGTTAGCAATAATGTAATAAGCCCATTGTATTAGATAGATGGTATTAAGGGAACCATGGTAATGACCCATGGTATTGTACCTATGAGGCCTATATAGAGGCTAGAGACTCCCCATTGAGAGATGTCAAGGATTATTGTATGAACAAGCATATGGCTTGTGGAGTGTTCTCCTTCCTTCAAGAGTGAATGTATGGTGTTGCCCTACCTTAATGGTTTGATCAATAAAGAGGCATTTCTATTTATTTCTATCTTATTATTTCTGGGTATATTTGTATTATTTCATATATTTGCAGATCACATATATTTCTTGGGTATATTTCTATTATCATATATTTCTGTTAGAGATCTGACCCAACAATATATGAGAATACACATATACCCATAAATAATAAGATAGAAATAGATAGAAATGCTTCTTTATTGATCAAATCCTTAAGGTAGAGCAACACCATATATTCACTCCTGAAGGAAGGAGCACTCCACAAGCCATATGCTTGTTCATACAATAATCCTTGACATCTCTCAATGGGGAGTCTCTAGCCTCTATATAGGCCTCATACATACAATACCATGGGCCATTACCATAGTTCCCTCAATACCATCTATCTAATACAATGGGTTTATTACATATTGCTAACTACTTGTGATCCCTTACACGATACAGGTTAACCACTATGGCCCATCTCATTATTACCTTATTCCCTTGGGTACCTCCCATTGTACCCCATACTATTCCCCTTAGGTATACTACATTGTAACAACGAATGTTGTAACAGTAGATGTTGTAACAACAGATGCCATAACAACATGTCAATGTTAAATTTACTAAAAATGTTGTAACACAGATTACTATTGAAAATGTTGAAACATCTGTAAAAGTTGATGCTATAACAATTGCTACTATTGAAACTAGTAAAATAATGACCATTAGAGTGGATGTTGTAACAACATATGTTGTAATAATTGAGAGGGTAGAAATCCATTTCATCTTGTTTGTCAAAGCTTGAAAGTAGGCAACCAAAGAGGTGTTTCTGCCACCCAACACTACACTAGCACTTGGGGGATCAAGAAAACAAATTGAGAAGCACAAACAAAAGTAATAACGGATTGAGAAGTAGATGTTGTAACAACAAGTCATTCCATCTTGCTTGTTAAAGCTTCAAAGTGGACATCCAAAGAGTTATTTCTACTACCCAACACTACACCAACACTTGGGGATCAAGAAAACAAATTGAGAAGCACAAACATAGGTAACAATGAATTGAGAACCAAATGTTGTAACATTGGATATTGTAACAACAGATGTTGTAAGAACAGATAGCATAACAACATGTCAAAGTTAAATATGATGAAAATGTTGTAGCAGTTGATGTTGCCACACCCATTACTATTGAAAATGTTGAAACTACTGTAAAATGTGATGTTATATTAACCGCTACTATTGAAACTACTGAAACAATGACCATTACAGTGGATGTTGTAACAATTGAGGGGGTAGAAAGCCATTTCATTTTGCTTGTCAAAACTTGAAAGTGGGAAGCCAAAGAGGTGTTTATGCCACCCAACACTACACTAGCACTTGGGGGATAAACAAAACAAATAGAGAAGAACAAACATTGGTAACAACGAATTGGGAAGCAGATGTTGTAACAACGGATATGTAACATCATCCAACCCCTCATACTATTAGAAGAATGGGGTAAAACAATTTTTTTCCTTCGAACTCTACTTTATTTCCCAACTCGTCACAAGGGTTACTCTCTCTCTCTCTCTCTCTCTCTCTCTCTCTCTCTCTCTCTATATATATATATATATATATATATATATATATATGTATGTATGTATGTATGTATGTATGTATGTGTGTATGTGTGTATGTGTGTATGTGTGTATGTAAGGCCTTGTTGAATGCAATGGCATCCGCTCACCCCATGAGCCCTATGCCGATCTGTCAAGAGGGTCCACTTCTAAACAATCGCAGAAATTTCGGGCTAGCATGTCAGCCAGCTCATCCCAGCTGATCCTATAACTGCCCCATAGAAGTCTTCGAGGTAATATTCTGGTATTGTACCTTCAAGCCACCTCGTCACTTCTGCATCCAATTGTGTTAAAGGAAAAATTAGGCCGCACCAATGAAGAGTCTCCACGGCTAGGGTTTGGAGTGGTGCAAGGTTTTGCTAGATTTTCGTTATAAGCTTAAGGCTTGCCCTCCTATGCCACATTGAGCTTGCCTTCAATCGTTGCCATGGCTCGACTAAGGTATCTTGACCTTGCCTCAAGCAATGCATCAGATGGGGATCTTTACGACCATCTTAAGAGCAAGTCTTGACTCGACCATAATTTCCCTGAGTTGGTTATTTCGACCATGGCTCTGTTTGAGAGGTCCTACAAAGCTCTGGATCAACGCCAATACTTAGTGCCGATGTCAATAGCTTATTAAGGTGGCATATGGTGCTATCCCTCCTCAGCTTGAGCCAAGGGGAAGGCCTCCAGAATCTGGTTTCTTAAATGTTTTCCTTAAAATACATTTTTTGGACATTGTGAAGTCAAATCCTCGAATATTAATCTAGTTCCATTAGAATGTATTAGAAGCTCTCCATTAAAGTTATAAACCTTCTTTTTATTCTCATTCAAACATCTTATATCTGCCACATGGATAAAATTTACATCAGAGATATCACCTCCAAAGGGAATGGTTTTTGAAAGAATCAATGTAAACATAACTATGTACTTCTTCAAACTGGCAATAATATGAACATGCATAAACAAACATTGAGCTTGATGGATAGATTTGTTAAAAAAATGTATTTACTTTTTTCATCTACTTCTACAAGTGATTTGGTGCAAACAAAGTAATAGTTGACTTATGATGACATGGGATTTTTCCTTTTTTCCTTACCACCGTCCTTGATTAAGTGCTATAGGGAGAAGGCAGGCTATGTCTTAATGCAATTGTGACAGGTGGTGTAGTTGGTTTTGTGCGATAAGCCACAAGGGCACCTTTGAATTGAGGGATCTTAGGACGGTTGGGTAGCCACACTACCTTGATAACATCTAATGAGGAAGGAAACATCTAGTCCTGGGAAAATTATATCAAGAAAGGCAATATCTAAATAATGTATTTAGATTTTTCCTATCTATCAACTCACATCAAAGGAGGCAAGTTCTAAATATGTATTTGTAGTCTCTTTAAAAAGGTTATCACGCCTCGTGAAAATACAAGTGAATGTTAGAATATTTTATCTTGTCTATGTGATTATGTTTGATTCATTAATTTAAGTAGAGTTTGTAAGATCCAGCTGAGAGGTGAGGCTCTCTAACCGTCAAATTTGATGAATTGTAGATCAGTTGGTATCAGAGCAAGTCACTCCTTGCACCCTGATATAATGAGGAAGGAAACATCTGGTCCCAGGAAACTTATATAAAGAAAGGAAATATAAACAATATCTAAATAATGTATTTAACTTTTTCCTGTTTGGTAACTCAGAACAAAGGACGAAAGTTCTAAATATGTATTTGTAATCTCTTTAAAAAGGATATCAAGCCTCATGATAATACAAGTGAATGTTAGAGTCTTTTATCTTATCTTGTGTATTGTGTGTGATTTATTTGTTTCTGAGTCAAGTTTTTTGAAGATCCAACTGAGAGGTGAGGCTCTTTAAGCCTCACCTTTGATCAATTTTAGATCAACAATGATCAAATTAATGGCCATAGGCCCACCAAGATAACTCATCGATTATTGCTTTCCCATTTAGAGAGATCTTACTTATGCTTTATAATAAGAATCCTATCTATCTTCAATCTAAAGTAACCTTATTTCCTCTATTTATTCAAGTGAAGGTAAATACAATTGTCCAAAGGTTAGATATAGTATGACGACAAAGTGGGTCTAAGTTGTGAATAATTATATTCCTATGGATGTAGAAAGGCAAAGGTGTCGAAAGAGGTGAGGGGTATAAGAGGCTCTTTATAATGCCAACCAAGGTCAGTGAAACCAGGAATGATTTTTTTTTTTTGTAAACAATAAATCACAGTAAATAAATGCGTTAGATATCACAAATGCAACATCTTTTTACCTTAGTTATCATATATTAAGATAACTAACCCAAGCATACAATGACATAAATCTAGTATTATCTCACCTCAATTTGTGTCATCAATTCTAAATGCTTCTCCCAACTTGACTCCTTTGTATTCTTGTTAAATAACATCTACACTAGAGTAGAAGATTGGAATTCATTCAAAAGTGCCATTTCAATTCAGGTATTGTAAAACCTATAATTAGTAGGTATTGGAATGTACAAATTAAATTTCTTCCCAAAGAAAGCAAGTTCACAAAGCTTCCAATGCATTAGATACAAAAGTTATTTTATGCATAATATAAAATTGTAAATGATTTTAATGCTTGTAGTATTTTTGTTCAAGCATAAAGTAAATAGAAATAGAACATGTAAGCAATGGGAAACGTCACAATATCACAACTACATGTATCCCTCATCTTGTTACTAATGATATCAACTCCATTCCATCTTCTGACTAGATAGTGAGAATTAAAAACAAATAAAAATTATCATTGCTCATATATTTTTCCATCTGTGGCAGTATGTTCTTGCCAATTTGAAGAACTTTGTAAGTTGGAATTACCAGGTTGTACAACAACTCCCTTTAAAATACAAAAGAAATGTCAAGTCAGTTCAAAGATCTACCACTCATATGACTACAAATACGGTAAGTAGTGTAATGCATTATGCAGAAACAAAAAGGCACCAACTTGAAACTAACTTACCTCGAATGCTAAATGTAATTCTACCTTTTTTGAGCTATTTTCTTCTCATAGTTGTTCCACTTCAACATCCAAATTGATACTAGTTGTCCTACACATATTCATGAGACCAATGAGGCAAACTTAGATTAAATTTGACCAAATATTAAATTTAATTGCATGAATAAATAATAATTAAAAGGACTTGAGTGCATGAATACATGAATGAGCTCCTCTCAGTTTCAAGAATAAATTATTGGACTAGTTTAATCGTTGAGCAAACCTCACTCCACTTGACGAAGTAGCAATGAAGTCAACATTGACTCTTTTGTTTCTTTGTTGGATCAAGGGTTCTTGCTTTAAGATTATCCAAAGCCTAATTTATTCTCTATCAAATAGGGCCAAACACATGAATCTTATAGATCTAACCCAACAATATATGAGAATACAAATATACCCATAAATAATAAGATAGAAATAGATAGAAATGCTTCTTTATTGATCAAACCCTTAAGGTAGAGCAACACCATACATTCACTCCTAAAGGGAGGAGAACACTCCATAAGCCATATGCTTGTTCATACAATAATCCTTGACATCTCTCAATGGGGAGTCTCTACCCTCTATATAGGTCTCATACATAAAATACCATGGGTCATTACCATGGTTCCCTCAATACCATCTATCTAATACAATGGGCTTATTACATTATTTCTAACTACTTGTGGTCCCTTACATGATACAGGTTAACAACTTTATTTATTACTATGGCCCATCCCATTATTACATTATTCCCTTGGGTAACTCCCTCTATACCCCATACTATTCCCCCTAGATATACTACATTCCACCCCCCTTAAACATGTTTCATCCTTGAAACATAAGAAGAACACAGATAATAAGATCTACTCAAAAGAGTAGTCGACTGGTACCATGCACATGCATGTAGCCATCCAAGAGAAAGGTGAGTCCTCGATCTAGCTGGTGCCTCGCTCACTTGAGATGGAAGTTGACCCTGGTGGCTCTTCTGTGTTGGTGTGTTGTGGGTGGATCTTCGCCCCTCTCTATCCGTCATGTGGGGGTTGTTGTCCTTGTTGCTGATTCGTTACCATCTTGTAGGTTGTTTTCTTGCGGAGTGATGTGGGTGGTGATATGCTGAAGTTTTAACCAACAGTGTATCTTTTTTTAATTCACCACCTAATGGAGCCTCATTGGTATCTGGTACATGTTGTGGCTTCTGTTGTTGGTGCTTATCTTCCAATATTACTTCAACCACGTATTCCTCATCTGATGTATCCATACCTGTAACATTTTATGCTTCAGCCTCCTTGGACTCTCCCTGTTTTCCTCGTACTTGGTTTGATGTTTGTGTTTGGTTGTCGACCATCAAGGGCTCATCATCTGATGTGTCAGTCCTTGGAACATCTTCTGCTTCAGCCTCGTTGGACTCTACCTGTTTATTGATGAAAATATATTGTAATGCAATTTTCTTCTTTTTATACCAGAGCTTCAAGAATTTCTTCTGCACATTAATATTGATAGTACCCATAGATTCCATCCAAGGGTATCCCAAAACAACATCCACATTAGCCATATCTAAAGCATAAAAATCATAATGCAATACATACTTGTCCATAGAAATCTTCAAATCTTTATAAATTTGCACCTCCTCATTATTAACCTGTGTGTGCTCCATTTGTTTTGCTGGAACTTGCAATTTTTTGCCAAATTGACATTTATAAGATTTTGCTTGCAACTAGGATTTATAGACACAATGATCTTCTCCTTCTGAATATATCCATGAACCTGTAATAAGCAGATACCAGTAGAAAATAACCCCATATGTTTCTCATTATCTTGTTTTCTAACATAAGACCATCTATCTAAAACGAATTTTTCAAATTCTTCATCGGGCAGATTGGAACACTTCTTTCTGTTGAGTAATTCCCACCATGTGGCCGCCTCATCTTTAAAATTAGCCACTACAAAAAATTTCTAATGTTTTGCACATAATGACTTGTTTTTCTATGAATTCTTCAACAGTAGGACCATTATCTTTTCCTGTAAAATATAGAACTGCTATGAAGAGGGTTTTGAAAAAAAAATCACTTACTTGACGAAATTTGAAATGGCCACAATTTAGTCAATATTGCTCAGAAACCCTATTATGACCTGTTTTCGGAAATGGAACAACCATTCTGCATCGTCACAAAAATTTCTAAAAAAAAAGAGAGTTGATTTTAAATCAGCGATATCTTCCTCATCCATACTTCGATTCGACCGATTTTCTTTTTGAAATTGGGTATTTTTC
Organism: Pinus tabuliformis; assembly: GCA_031772625.1. NCBI lineage: Eukaryota > Viridiplantae > Streptophyta > Pinopsida > Pinales > Pinaceae > Pinus > Pinus tabuliformis. The sequence continues at coordinate 139,285,256 of CM062820.1, forward strand.
GCAAAGAACCCAGATCTGCAATTAGATTTTGCAAATGGTTCCCCAGAACATACATATCTGATCCGCAAACTCGCCGCCCCAAAAAATGTCTACAACATAGCTGATTTTTAAATCAGCGATATCTCCCTCATCCGAACTCCAATTCGGTCAATTTTTTTTTCAAATTGGGTATTTTTTCACAAACAACCCAGATATGCAATTAGATTCTACAAATTTTGCACCAGAATGTACAAATCTGATCTGCAAACTCGCTGCCCTGAAAAATGTCTAAATAAATAAATAAATTGCTTTGCCCAAGAAAGTGCTTCCACTTGTTATAGATCTAACCCAACAATATATGAGAATACAAATATACCCAGAAATAATAAGATAGAAATAGATAGAAATGCTTCTTTATTGATCAAACCCTTAAGGTAGGGCAACACCATACTTTCACTCCTGAAGGAAGAAGAACACTCCACAAGCCACATGCTTGTTCATACAATAATCCTTGACATTCTCAATAGGGAGTCTCTAGCCTCTATATAGCCATCGTACATACAATACCATGAGTCATTACCATGGTTCCCTCAAGACCATCTATCTAATACAATGGGCTTATTACATTATTGCTAACTACTTGTGGTCCCTTACATGATATGGGTTAACCACTTTATTTATTACTATAGCCCATCCCATTATTACATTATTCCCTTGGTACCTCCCTCTGTACCCCATATTATTCCCCCAAGGTATACTACATACAACATTTGCTTCTCAATCCGTTGTTACCTATGTTAGTGCTTCTCAATTTGTTTTCTTGATCTCCCAAGTGCTGGTGTAGTGTTTAGTGGAAAAAAAAAAAAAAAAAAAAACCTCTTTGGTTACCCACTTTCAAGCTCTAATAAGCAAGATGAAATGGCTTACTGTTATAACATCCGCTCTTACAACATCCTAGTTATAACTTATTTGAAATTTTATTATCATATGTGAATTTTGATACGTTGTAATATGATTATTGTTTCATTTCATATGTTGTAATATTAGATATATAACAGAGAAATTAATTATTGCATGAAATAAATAATAAATTTTCATTCTAAATGTTTTTTTTGCAGAACAAGGATCTTCTAAAAGATCTAAATGATCCTCATCACATAGATCCAGATCATGTTGGCTCTGATGCTGAGATGGCAGATGATGCTCATGATGACACAGATATAGATGACAACAAGGTCGATGCCGATATAAAAGATGATGATGATGATCACAATGGTGATGATGATCATGAGGCAGTTGTTGGTAGCAGCTAGTGACATTCATGATCATATAGACTGTATCATGGATATTTTTTGATATATTGTTATGATGTCGATTTTCATGGTACTATCATATGTATCATTTTCACAACCCCAGTACCATATTATTGAGTTGTATCCTTTTTGACATGTATCATTTCAACTTATATCATTTGGACATGACATATCATATTGACTTGTATCATTTTGTCTTACATAATTCATCATTTTTATTTATATCATTTGTACATGATGTATTATTTTTACTTATGTCGACTGTTGGACATGCATCATTTTCACATGTTATTTTTTTAAAAAGGAACGAGTATATTTATACTAATCAAACTAGATTCTGGCGAGTGCCATTACATTGAAAAGCGTCAAAATTTCCGAAGTCCTCCAAAATTGCTCTAACCAGTATATTTAGGTATGTAGTAATGTTTTTTTTCCATATTTACTACATCATTCTTCTTGTACTTTTTCCAAAATACCCCATTAATACTTACATACCTACATAACATAGTCTACCTAGCTATTATTATGAAATTAACTACCTGACTCCCTCCACATTATTCAGACCGAGTTCATCTATAGTAACCTTGTCCGCTTCCTCCTGCTTGAATGGTTCCACTGCTGCAAAATTTCAAATTTATCCATGACCAATTGGATTCTTTGTAGACGTGGTCTTGTATTTGTGTCCTTGGTATGATTCAATCTGATACAATTTTGAATTTTAATGATAGAGTCTCCAAAGACATATATCATGATGATCTTGTTAGTATTGACTCGTCAATTTTTATATGTTGAAAGTGGTTGATGATTTGGATGCATACTTATTACATAGTGAAGGTTTTGATTCACTGTTCATGATGGATGTTGTCAAAGTCACTTAAACTATAGATATTTGATTCACTTGTTTTAATTATAGATGATGATCATCTTAATTAATTCTCTTGTTATTATATATATATTGGATGTTGTAGATTCTATTTTGATGGAGATTTAATAAGTATAATGATGTTGTTAATTTGCATGGATGTTTGTTTCCCTAAAAATTATTTATAAATGTTATGCTATAAAATATTGCAAATGCATTCATATGATGTATAATCATATAACTTATTTAAGAGACATGATATATTTAACTAATTAAATTGAAATAAAGCATATTAATTTAACTATATGTTAAACAATAATCATTTTTTGGAAGCCACACTAGAAGCAAAATTCAAAGCCAAATTAGAAACCAAACTGGACGCATATCCTGGTGCTACACCTGGCGCTAAACTTGGCGTTATTTCCTACGATTGGAAGTGCAAAAAAAAAACAACAATGGAAGCCACACTATAAGAAAAATTGGAAGCCAAACTTGAAGCCAAAGTGGAAGCAAAATTAGAAGCCACAGTAGAAGGAAAACCACAAGAAAAATTAGAAGCCACACTAGAAGAAAAATTGGAAGCCACACTGGAAGCAAAATTGGAAGCTAGACTAGAAGCAAAATTGGAAGCCAAACTAGAAGCAAAATTGGAAGCCACACTAGAAGAAAAATGAGAAGCAAAATTGGAAGCCACACTCAAAGAAAAATGGGAAGCAAAATTGGAAGACACACTGGAAGTAAAATGTGAAGCGAAATTGGACATTAAATTGGAAACCAAACTAGGAGCCACATTGGAAGCAAGTCCTGACGTTATTTATGGTGATAAAATGGCATTATTCTAGATGTTATTTACAGTGTTATTATTTGTAGTATTTACGGCATTATTTTTGGCGCAACGTACGACACAACTCCAAGAAAAATTTAGGGTGCTATTTCGAGCATTATTTATGGCGCTATTATTCTGATGTTAGTTCCTGTTAGCCCTGAGGTGTAGTGCTGCTATTTTGAAGGCTAAAGGAAGGAAATGGTCTATTTTGTTGTCATGGAGAGGTTCCCACATGGTCCATCACCCCGCTTTCCTCACTCTTCCACTCCCATTCACATCCATTCATGTCCTAACTCAACCCTCACATCATAATGAAACCCACTTTCGCCTTAGCCCTACGTGAATTAACCTATTTTGCCCCGAAAACCTTACCTTTCCGCCCATATGCGCCCTTTGCACATTTCTCGAGGTCATCCCGTACCTTCGTGTCCCCTGTCGTTAATCTTCCTAATGATCGGACGGTCCGCACTTCACCCGACCGACGTTACATGCTCGATCAATCATCACCGTTAGATCACTTCCGCCAGATCTAACGGCTATCGCGCATATCGCTCACGCAACAAGCGAGAAGGATACCTGCCTGATAAAGGCAGTTTCCTCTCTCTCCTCCGTTGTTATGTGGTGCCCGATGAATAGAATCGAGCTGGCTCTGACCTTTACCGTTTACCACCCAATGACCGCCCGACAGAAACCATTCCCACCTTAATAAAACCGCTCCCGGGCGTTATCCTTCGAGCACCTCTATCGCCCGATTGTTGTTTGATCTACCCATCCAAGATCTGATGGCTTGAACTTATCCCGCTCCCGCCACGACTTCAGGCCTCCGGCAATTGATCTCCTCCGTCCATCTCTCCTGATCCAATGGCCTTCGTTCATGATCACCTCAGTTCATCCTCCGCCACCCAACCAACATCCTGACTATTGATCCATCCCATCCAATGACCCATATGCCCCCGTACCCCACTTCCCATCAGTCACCTGGGGAGGAAAGTTGTTGGCTTTGTCAGTGTTTTTGACAGTTAGACAGTTGAACTGAAATAACGGAATACATGGCCGAAAAGGGAAAAAACAACAGCATGATGCAGCCGAACCAACATAAATGGTCATGGAACATCGCTGGCACGAGTGAGCCACCTGACAGCGCGACGAAATTACCAAAATATGATTACTGTGTTTGTTAGAAGCAGAGCCCTCTGTGATCATGTTTGTCTAGTTATGGCATCAAGTAGTTAGAAGCCAACGGGGATAGATTAAGACATCTCGAGCCCTAGCGAGCCCGAGAGGATTGTAAAAGCCTACAAAATGGCAGAAAGTTAGAAGGAATAAGGGTTCAGCTTTTGGAGACTATGGATACTCTGTTTCTTCCAGCGTCTCATCTTCATTCCAGTAATACAAGCTTCTTTTGTTGTTGCATGTTCAATTGCCATATATTCTCCTCTGTTCTAAGCTTACACTTGAATAGGTTATTCATGTTTTCTTCTGTGTCTAATGCCAGATAACTGTCATCTTGTCTTTGCGTTGATAAATTAGATCTGCGAGCTTCATTTACTTTCTGTAGCTGGCCATTCATATGTGTTTATGTATGCATCTGCTGGTACAGTCGAGATTCTCCACCTATTCACTGAATCTATAAACTATTGAGCATTAGTGGTCTAAAGCCTTGTCAAGATGAGGGTATTCATGCATGTCTTGAGTGGAAACAGAGTTGAAGCAGTCATCTGACTTGATCCAAACCCCACTTCATTCCAATAGTTTAGAGAACGATATTGAAGATTTATATGTTACCATGCATCTCCAAGCTACAACCTAGGAGAGTTTCCTGGAGTGATAACAGTTCCAATGTTGTTTCTCAAGCAATTTACGATGGAAAATATTGCACTAATACAAACATACTTGGTCGTGCCCATTTTTGTGTTAGGAAAGGTGCCCGATTCGTGAACTGAAGAACACTAAAATCCAATGCAATTTTAGGCACTATTTCCCTGTTATGTTGTATTGGAAGATGCAGAAGCTTGGCTGCTTGGGATGAAGAAGTTTGTTCTTTAGATTGCATAACTATTCAGAGAACATGAAAGCCAAAATAGCCACCTTCAATCTTAAAGGGAAAGAAAAGATTTGGTGGGAAGGTGTGAAGAATGTCAAGGGACTTTGAGAAAAGGAACTGATTTGGGAGGAGTTCGAGAGACTCTTCAAGAAGAAGTACCTATCTAAGAGGTACTATGATGACAAATCTAAGGAGTTTTATGAGCTGCATATGGGTTCTATGACATATAATGAGTACACTAGCAGGTTCTTGGAGTTTTTGAGGTGTGTGCCTTACCTCAAGGATGAGAAATCAAAGATTCAAAGGTTCATCAGTGTGTTTCCAACAACATTCAGAGACCAGATTGAGTTTGATGAGCCTTGGTCGCTAGAGGAAGCCATCAGGGAATTAAAGCATTGTTATGAGTAGTCGAAATGCAAGGTTGAGCTTCAGTGGGATTTGAAGGGGAATGAGAAAGCTAAATGGAAGTGACCACTGAAGCAGGGAAGACCTCAGGATGCACGTGAGAAATAAAATGTGGCTCCTTACAAGAAATTTAATGCAATAAAGAGGGGACATGAACCTCAGTGTGTAGAGAAGCATAATAGAGGTGATGGTAGGGGACTATTGTAGTGTTGGAATTGTGGCAAAGATCATCGCAAGAAGGATTGTCCATTGTACCAAGGTGGCATGCCTGATAGCTACAGTGCTCAGGAGGCATAGACAATTGGAGATGTTGGTCATAGTATTCCTCAAATTTATCCACTAGTGGACAACAGGCAGGCTCACCATTAGGCATCCATTATTGAGATGGAAGGTAAGATTCACAATCAAGTTGTTTCTATTTTTATTGAACCTGGATCTAACTATAGTCATATCAGGTGGATAAGTGTTGCTTGAGAAAAGAAGTGCATATAGAATCTTGGTTGGCGCACTTGGCTACAGGGTTCAAGAAAGAAGTTCACCATTGGGTGAGAGCTTATGCATTTAGGTTGAATGGTATGCCTACATCAGCGCGTCTAAATGTGCTTCCTCCAGGATCATACAATATGCTTTTGGGTATGGATTGGTTTTTCACTCACATGACTAAAGTGGATTTTTATGATAAGGATATTGAGTGCCTAGATGATGATGGGGAAAGGAGAATCTTGTAGGGAAAGAAGAAGTCGAGATCTATGCAGGCTAAGTGCAATTATAGGTAGGGGTGTGTATTGTTTGCAGTGCACGTTTCCAGTGATAAGGCGAAGGATGATGAGGATGATGAAGTCCTCAAGGGGTGCTCTGTCTTACAACACTTTAAGGATGTGTTTCCCGCAAAGATTTAAAAGTTATCGCCTCCTAGGGAAGTTGATTAATCTATTGAGTTGATACCACGAGCAACACTGACATCAAAGGCATCATAAAGGATGAGCACTCTAGAGTTAGTGGAACTAACGTTGTAGCTTAAGGAGATGCTTGACAAGGGGTACATAAGGCCAAGTCTATCGCCTTGGTGTGCACTAGTATTATTTGTAAAGAATAAGGATGGTACTCTTAGATTGTGCATTGATTTCAAGAAACTAAACAAGGTGACCATCATGAACATTTATAATTTTACACGAATTAATGACTTGTTTGATCATTTGAAGGAAGAAACAATGTTTTCAAAGATTAATATAAGATCAAGGTATCATTAGGTGTGCATTAAAGAAGAGAACATCTACAAGACTACATTTCGTACCAAGTATGGGCATTATGAGTTAGTGGTGGTTCCGTTTGGACTTACAAATGCTCCAGCTACTTTCATGTGTTTAATAAACAATGTGTTGCATCCTTACTTGGACAAGTTTTTGATAGTGTTCATTGATGATATATTGATATATTCTAAGAATGAGGAGGAGCATGTAGAGTACCTGGAAGGAGTGTTGAGATTGCTGATAGAGGATAAATTGTTTGCCAAGCTTAGCAAGTGCAATTTCTTTCAGAATGAATTTCATTACTTGGGACATGTTCTTTCCAAGGAAGGCATAGTGGTGAACCTAGACAAGATTAGAGCTATCATGGAGTGGCCAACTCCTAAGAATATGGATGAGGTCAGATCATTCATGGGGTTAGCAGGTTATTATAGGAGGTTCATCAGGAATATCTCAAGGATTTTCTATCATATTACATCATTGCAGAGAAAAGGAAAGAAGTTTGAATGGACAGAGGAATGTGTATCCAATATTAAGTAGTTGAACCAGTTGCTTACAAATGCTCAAGTCTTGAAGATTACAGATCTTAAAAAAAAAGAATGTAGTTTGTACAGATGCTTGCAAGAGAAGACTTGGTGGGGTCTTGATGCAGGAGGTAATGGTGGTATGTTATGAGTCAAGGAAACTAAATGATCATAAGCAAAATAATGTGACTTATGATCTTGAGTTGGCAGTTATCATTCACACCTTGAAGATATGTAGGCATTATCTATTATGCAACCATCTCACAAAACAAAAGAAAATATAGACCAACAACTTAAAAATTGTCCTCTTTGAGGGGAAAAACTCCTTTACATATAAATGAACAATTATTGGATGATACAAATGATAATACCTCCTTGGTATATATAGGATTCTAAGGGATCACAATATAATCAAAGCCTACATAAAAATAATAATGCAAGGGCACAAAATAACAATAGTGGGCTTCTATGGGGCACAATAATAACAAGTGGGGGATAAATGGGCACAAGAATAACAACAGGGGGATACACTAACAATAACAATAAGGGAGATACACTAGTATTATAGGGACCTAACATGCCCCTCTCCTTCAAAAAAGTGTTGTCCTCAACGCTTGAGTAGTTTTGAATGCTTTTATATAAAATCTTCATCCTCCCATGTGGAATCTTCAACGGGTAAGTTCTTCCATTTAATGAGATACTTTGAAATTGCTCAATTCTGTAGTTGTCAGGAACTGGGAGCTTGTCACCGATAACTTTCTTTAAGCATAAAACATGGAAAACTAGGTGTACTCGGGAAGATGCAAGAAGCTCCAATTTGTATGCCATAATACCAATATTTTGTAACACCTTGTAAGGACCATATTACTTGGGTGATCATTTATTATCTTTCTTAACTTTCTCAAGGGACATATGTTTGTATGGTTATAGCCGTAAAAATACCCAGTCTCCTACATCAAAACTTGATTCACTGTGATGTTGATTTTCCTATTGTTTCATTCAATTCTGCGCCAGAGTGAGGTTATCCTTTAAGAGTTGGAGAATTTGTTGTTGATGCTCGATGTGATCTACCACTGCTTGAACCTTAGAAGTTACTCTTAAGGATGATTTGATTGATGGTGGATGATATCCATAAAGTGCCATAAATGGGGTCATTTTGTTGTAGTATGGAAGGAAGTGTTATACCACCATTCACCTAGAGGTAAGCACTTGACCCATTGTGTTTGTTTATCAGATACAAATCAACGGAGATATCCTTCCAAACACTTGTTCACCATATGAGTTTTCCCGTCATATTGAGGATGATAATATGAGCTATGAGCTAATTGAGTACCAACACAAGAAAATAGTTCCATCCAAAAATTTCCAGTGAAAATGAGATCTCTATCACTTACAATAATCTTTGGGTTTCCATGTAGCTTTTGAATTGTTTCCATAAATGTAGTAGCAATTGTACTGGATTTTAAAGAATGAGATAATGCAGAAAAGTGTGCATACTTGTCTATCAACTACCACCATTATGACACTCTTTCCTTCAGACTTGGGTAAACTTGTGATAAAATCCATTGAGACCTGCTCCCAACGCTGACTTGGAATGGCTAAAGTTTGTAACATACCCGGGGTCTTAATTGTCTCAACTTTTTTGTTGTTGGCAAACCAAACATTCTGCCACAAACTTCTGAATATAATATTTAAGGTCATCCCATAAAAATTCCTTCTTGACCCTGTGGTAAGTTTTTAAAAATCCCGAGTGCCCTCCTAAGGGGGAGGTGTGTGCAATTTCAAGAGAATATTTTGTTTGAGTTGGGAGTTATTACAAAGATACAAGTGATATTTCTACCATAATGAATCATTTTTCGAGTTAAAAGTATCAGATGTAATAGGATCTTGTTGTAAATTTTGAATGAGTGTCAACACCTCTTCACCATTATTTACTTCATCCCTTGCTTCGGTTATCCAATCAGGTTGGATAATAGAAATGGCACAAAGCAATGCTTCCACATCCTCATCCTTTCTTAAGAGTGCATCTGCAACAACATTTTGCTTCCATTTTTTGTAGATGATTTCAAAGTCATAACCCAAAATCTTTGTGACCCATTTTTGTTGCGCTTCTGAAGATTACATTTGTTCCATAAAGTATTTAAGTCTATCATGATCTGTTTTTACCTCGAAGTGTCTTCCCATTAGGTAAGGACACCATCGCTTTAGTGCATGGAGTATTGCCAACATTTCCTTCTCATAAATGGGTTTTTGTAAGTACTTTCCTTTGATTGGACAACTTTCAAAAGAAATGGGTCTTCCTTGTTGCATTAAAACAACACCAATTCCATTTTTTGAGGCATGACATTCCACAATAAAGGTTTTTGTGAAGTTGGGTGTACCTAATACCAGTGCTTGGCACATTGCCTCTTTAAGATGTTCAAAGGCCTTAGTTGCTTCTAGAGTCCAAGAAAATGCATCTTTATTTAGTAATATTGTTAGAGGTGCTGCTATTCTCCCATAATTCTTAACAAACTTGCAATAATACCCTCTCAACTCAAGAAATCCTCGAAGATGCTTTATGGTTGTGGGAATTTTCCATTCCTTAATGGCTTCAATTTTGTTAGGGTCAACCTTAACACCCTCATGAAATACAATATGATCCAAATATTCAACCTCCTGTACTCCAAATAAACATTTGGGGGTTTTTGCATATAATTGTTTCTCCGCCAATAGTTCGAGCACCCTCTCAACATGTTGAACATGATCCTTCCAAGACTTATTGAAGATTAGTATATCATCAAAAAATAGTAACACAATTTTGCTAAGGAATGGTTTTAAAATGGAATTCATCAAACCTTGAAATGTGGAAGGTGCATTAGTAATGCCAAAAGGCATGACTAGAAATTCATAATGACCCTCATGAGTTCTATATATATATATATATATATTAATTTATTTATTTATTTATATTTATATTTTTTATTTTTTTTTCCCGGTCGGAATGTCTTCAATCTTCATTCTAATTTGATGAAGATCCAGCTTGGTGAAGTAAATTGCTCCATGTAATTCATCCAACAATTCATCAATGACATAAATGGGAAATTTATCTTTAATAGTAATCTTGTTGAGGTCCCTATAATTCAGACACATACGCCATGATCCATCCTTCTTGTGCACAAATACTACTGGAGCAGAGAAAGAACTTTGACTAGGTTGAAGTTCGATGTTCAAAGTTGATTAGGTTGAACTTTGACTTGCAACCAATGTTGCATTAATCGTTATCGGGATTAAATCGGCGCGGGGAACAAATTGGAAAAAATTGGATTTATTGGGAAAAAATCGTTTGGTACAAAAATATTCATTTTTTTCTAATTTTTTAATATCTAAAACATCTACACATAAAATAAATACATTGACACATAAATATGATTAAAAAAAACTAATATATAAGATGTTTAATATCATTTCTAGCGTTAAAATCACACATAACATTGAATCATGTCCTGAATAGTAAGTCCTGACTCCTGAGTCCCAACTTAGCCTCAAAATATCAACAAAAAATATGATAATGTATCTCATCATGTCATAATGTCATATACAATAAAATGAAAGTCTAATCCTATTGATTTCCTCTGCCCCTCTTGCAAGAAAATGCCACAGCTTTCCCTTTCCCTCTAGATGTAGATGCTGGTGCTCGTGCTCGTGGAGATGGCAGTGGAGTCTGATGTGCTCTAGAAGCTGAAGAACTAGAAGTAGGAGCTATAGGAGGTAGACCACGTCCTCTACTGGTGGCAGTGGTAGCCTGGGCAGGCGGTGTCACCTCCTCCTCCTGTTCCTCCTCTTCCACCTGCTCCTCCTCCTACTCCCCCTCCACTACATCCTGCACTAACCAATCATCAGTAGAATCCATGAGAGGCCTCTCGGCCTCAACCCTCCGTGCAGCAGTGGTGTCAACCCCATCCAATGAGATGGCATCCACATCAGGTGTCCTCTCAAGTTGCCTCACCCACAATCGAAGATTGTAGTAGACGTAGACCATGTCATTATGTCGCTAGGACTCCAACCTGTACAAAGATCATGAAATAATAATTAATAATTATAAAAAAATATATATTGTTTAATGAATTCAAAAATTTATTTAGAAATATGCAATATTTTGAATGTTTAAGTGTTAACCTGTTGCGCTTCTTGTTGTGTATTTTTTCAAATACACTCTAGTTGTGCTCACATCATGAGGAGCTGCATGTTTGGCTGAGGATGCGAATGGCAAGCTTTTGTAGAAGGGGTACCCTGCCACCATGCATCTACAACAAAATTACAAATAAAATTTTAAATAAACATAAGAAAAAAATGGAATTTGAAGAGACAATGAAATTTGAAACAAAGTTACAAACTAAAAAATACCTGGCATTTTAATCGTCTTATCAGTGATAGCCATCTCAAAGAAAAATGTGCCACCTGCCATCCTATATGTCTCAATTTGTTTAGAGATCTCTATACGTTGTTCTGGAGATCCACCATCTTCTGGACACAGGATAAGAATCCATCCATGATCTCAGCATCAAAATCAAACCCACATGCATAAGAAAATGCAGGGTTCAGGAAAAGCCCAGCAGCATGAATGGGACGGTGGAGTGTGTTGTTCCATCGCTCATCAATCACTCCCCATAGAAGGAGTTGTTTCTGAAACCCATCATCTCCCTTATCATCATAGTAGGCCCGAATGGCTTCTTTGGCCCTGTCCATGGTTTCATACAAATAGCCCATTGCGAGTTTCTCACCATCAACCAACCGAAGAACCTTTACCAAAGGTTCAGTAACGGCGCACACCTCCTGCACTCCCGCCCAGAAGTCTTCCTGGTATGAAACTAGTCTTCATACGGCCTCTCATTCTGGTTTGCGACTCATTGGTAAAGCACACCACTCCTCTGAAAGAAACATTCTCTTCACATCCCACATAGAAATCAAGAGGGATTGAAGAGATATGAAACTGGTGGCAAACCGTGTAATGGCGGGGCGCACCAACTCTTTGTTGTTGGTGAATCTTCTCATCAAGTTAAGCACAGATGTATGATTATATATAAATTTTGTAATGCTTTTTGATGAGTCAACAATATCTTTGACAAAGGGAATTTTCCCTATGTTCTCTAACATCAAATCAATACAATGGGCAGCACAAGGTGTCCAAAATAAAGTAGGATGCCTGTCCATAAGCATCTTACCAGCAGCAACATAATTTGCAGCATTGTCCGTTATGACTTGGACAACATGTTGTTCACCCACCTCCAAAATAAACACATCCAGTAGATCACATAAATTTCTTGCATCTTTGATTTGTGCAGATGCATCAACAGATTTGATAAACATAGTCCCCTTGGGACAACTAACCAAGAAGTTTATAAGGGTTCTCCCCTTTTGGTCAGTCCAACCATCTGACATAACAGTGCATCCTGTTTGTGCCCATGATGCCCTAAAATCCTCCAATCTTTGGGTGCAGTCATGCTTTTCATTTTGAAGAATCTGGCCTCTAAAATCATGATAAGAAGGGATTTTGTACCCCGTGCCAACACTGGCAATAACATCAACAGTAGGTTGGAAAAATGGATTATTCCTTACAATGCTGAAAGGAATATCACTCTAGAGGAGAAATTTTGCCAGCAACTTGTTAGTTTGTTCTTTCTCAGTTCTTTTTAACATTGAACCGATAGATGGTTGTGAACCAGGTGTGGTTCGAGGAACAAAAAATGATGATGCAACTACCAGATTGGCTGATGCTGCAGTAGAACCAGTGCCACTTGGCCCACTTCCTTCAGCTGACCTTTTTAGTTGCTTTTTGAGTTCTTCTTTGGCCTCTCTATTCTGCTCTAAAGTTTCCAATGCTCTCATGGCTCTTTGGATAAGTTCAGAAGTTGTATTTGTACAAGGCTCCACATCATGTCCAGGGATTTTTGCAAGGTGAAACTTCAACCTGTACACCCCCCCGAACATCCCCTTTCCACACAACTTGCAACTCAAGTTTACTCTATCATTCGGAGCATCAGGTACAGCATATTCCCAGAAAGGATCCAATTTCCTTGGCATGTTTGTTTTTGAACTTTGAATTTGCAAACTTGAAGTCTTGAATGGTGTTTTGGTGCAGTTGTGAACCTATGGGAAAATAAGAATTAGGATTACAATTTAGCGTTTACAAAATTACAAGTTACAAATTTACAAATTACAATTTAGTATTTTAATTTTTAATTTTTACATTGATGATTGTACAATGAAAATCCAAGTTACCCGTAACCCAACCTAAAACAACCATTCCAAAGTTCAAAGTTTCAAACAAAAATTACCCAACCATTCCAAACCCAAGTTACCCAATGAAATGGCAAAAACAATGAAAAAAACATAAACAATGTTATTAAAAAAAAAAAAAAAAAAAAAAAAAAAAAAATTGGTTCCCATAGTCATACCAAGTTACCCAACCCAAAACAATGAAGAAATACAAAAAAAATCTTTAAAAACAATGAAAACAAAAGAAAAATGGTGCCCATACCAAGTTTCCCAACCAAAAACAATGAAAAAATACAAAAACAATGTTTTTAAACAATGAAAACAAAAAAAATTTAATCCTCATACCGTTTCTATGGATAAATCGATGGTCTCCTCTTGATTTTCTCCTCTAAGCACTTAGATTTGGCTAAAAACCCTCTTCAGCTTGGTCTCCAAGAGCTCCTCCTCCCTCCGTGCGCGACTGTCCAAATGAGCGCATGAAAAACCCAAAAAAACGTTATAAAACCTTGCTGTCGCGACCCCCGGCGATTTTTTTCGTTTTTATCGCGATTTTTTCAATAAAAATTGGCAAAAAAAGTTACCGGCGATTTTTTTTCGTTTATTTATCGCGATTTGATCGACAGAGGGAAAAAATCGCGATTTTTTCATTTTATCGCGATTTTCACAACACTGCTTGCAACTTCAATGTCGTATATTGTCTTTTCAGTCCTTTGCTCCCGTACTGCTCACTAGTAGTGCCTTAGCCCATCAAGGCCACTACACATCGAGACTCCAAGAGGGAGGCAATCTAACAATGTTGCAAGTCACTTCTGTTGCATGTACACAGGCTCATCAAACTACTCTAAACGTTGTTTAAACATTGTCTGCTTTTCTGGGTGTGATCTACAGACCTACTAAGGGACCTCAAACTCTCGTTGGAGCTCAAATCAGGGTTTCCCCATGTTGAATTTCCACGACCTTAGGTCTAGGTTAGAGTCTTAAAACCAATGACGTTACCAAACCAAGAATCTCAACCAGAAACTACTTTGCACATCGGAAATATAAAGCAGTAAATCACATATGCACAAATATACACGGTTTTTAACAAAATTGTACAATTGCAATCTCTGTTATATTAAACCAAAATCTGAATAATACAATAGTCTATGACATACAAGATACAATGACAAACTTCGTTGCACAACTCAATGTGGTTCACGGACACTGAGTGACCGCTACATCCATAAGAAAAATCCAGGCAGATTAAGCCTAAGGGATCTACCCATCAGTCAAACAAGCAGGGCCTAACCCCAAGGGTATCGAGGAGATTTGACCCTGTGACCTCCCAATTGGTGAGGTACTTAACAACAAGAACTCAACCGCTAACCCTTAGATATATATAATGTTAAAGAAGAATTAATTTTTTTAATAAATTTTTTTCAAAAGAAAAAAATAAAGAAAGATTCAAAGACTTTGATTCCTATAATTTCAAGCTAAATTTAAATATATATTTTTTATTTATGTTTTATAAGAGTTATATATTAAACATTATACCGTTAAACATAAAAGTAATTATACATATTCCTCGTTAAAAATAAAGTTATTAATATTGATTATATATTGATTTTTATATATGCCTTAAGAAACAAAATTAATTATATATATATATATAATGTCGAGGGTTCTTTTATGAATTATAATGTTGATTTTATTTTTTCTAGAAAAACAATTTGACAAATCACTTTTAATAAAAATATATTCATTATTAAATACGAAACTGATGGCACTTAAAGTTTTCGAACATACCATATTGAATATTCAAATTTATGGGCACTCTCTTTTTGTGATAAAAAATATCATTTACAAAACTTCATTCTTCAACCACTTTTTCAAAATATTTGTCACCGCATTTTGAGGTAGAGAAATCAGCAAGCAAACTCCTCAAAGATGGGAATGGAATTGGAATTAGGAGCATGGAAAATTGCAGAGTAAAAGGACACCATAAACCATAATCTTTACATGCTCGTTGGGTCCAAATACTTATGACAAGATCACATACTTACGACCTCGTGGGGGTCTTTCTCCCTTTCTTTTTATGTAAATTTATACTTTAATAAATAACTGCCTTTTTCTTTAAAAATAAATAAGAAACTTACAAATATTTATGTTTTAGAGTGAGAATATATAAATTAATTTGATCTATCTTTTATTTAAATATCTCATATATATTTATTTTAAGTTTGAATTTGTTACATTTTGAGAGGGATTGAGTTTTTTTGGGCAATTTCTTTGTTTAAAAAAAATTAAAGGAGAGAATTAGAGGAATTTGATTCCTATAAGTACAAGTTAGATTTATTTAAAAAGGATATTTAAATATTTTTTTTTTAAGTTTGAACTTGTTATGTTTTGAGAGAGAATAAGTGTTTTAGGTATTTTTTTTATTTAAAAAAAAGGGAAGATTTAGACGAATTTGATTTCTATAAGTGCAATTTAGATTTATACAAAGGATATTTAAATATTTTTTCATGTTTTATACTGTTTTTTTTAACATTACATCCAACTTTATATTGAACATATACGTAAATATACATACATAGATATATATGTGTGTGTGGTTCATACACCCTGGAGATCAATGACCACTACGTTAGCAAAATATTTGTACCAAGTAGATCCACTCGAAGTGATCACTTCTTGCCTACTCAATCATGGAGCCTGACCCTAAGAGTGTCGAGATAATTGAACGCGTGACCTCTCAATAACAAAGGTGATTTAACTTCATGGACTCAACAATTGAGCTCTCTCTCTCTCTCTCTCTCTCTCTCTCTCTCTCTCTCTCTCTCTATATATATATATATATATATATATGAAGAAATCAACCTCCCTCTCAACTCGAGGGCTAGAGGAAGGTTGTTGGTATTAGGCCTATCGACAAGTATAGTCATATAAGAGTTCACAAAGGTCAAAGGCAATACAATAATATTCATAAAGCACAAATCCATTAAAACAATATTTAAGGCATCATAGTTCAACATGTCACTAAGAGAGATTTGAACAAAAACTTTACATCCTCATTGGGCCTAGAGATTGAACTACCTTGATCCTTCATTACGTTATCATTTTCATACATTCAAACTATTTATATAGGATAGTACACAAACCATCATGAGCAGGTTTATGATTTTCCCGATAGGTTCTATATGGATTGATACATTTTTAAGTATTATATGTATATTTCAACAGTAAAGGATTTTATGGACTTTTTTTTTAATGTTTTACTTATGGCCATATGGGGTGTTCCTGCCTTTTTTCTTAGTCTTTAGTTGTTTTTCTAATGCCTTC
This sequence comes from Pinus tabuliformis, assembly GCA_031772625.1. Classification (NCBI taxonomy): domain Eukaryota; kingdom Viridiplantae; phylum Streptophyta; class Pinopsida; order Pinales; family Pinaceae; genus Pinus; species Pinus tabuliformis. The sequence goes on from CM062820.1 coordinate 139,302,035, forward strand.
AAGTACATGTGAATGTAACTTTATACTTCAATAAAATTACTACTTTTTTCCTTCGAAAAAAATATGGAACTTATGGGTATTTATATTTTAAATTGAGAATATATAAATTAGAGGAATTTGATTCCTATAAGTACAAGTTAGATTTATTTAAAAAGGATATTTAAATATTTTTTCATTTTTATAGTGTTTTTTTCAACATTACATCCAACTTTATATTGAACATATAAGTAAATACACACACACACACACACATATATGGTTCATAGACCCTGGAGATCAATGACCACTACGTTCACAAAATATTTGTACCAAGTAGATCCACTCGAAGTGATCACTTCTTGCCGACTCAATCATGCAGTCTGACCCTAAGAGTGTCGAGAGAATTGAACTCGTGACCTCTCAATAACAAAGGTGATTTAATGTCAAGGACTCAACAATTGAGTTGAGCCTCTCTCTCTCTCTCTCTCTCTCAGAAATCAACCTCCCTCTCAACTTGAGGGCTAGAGGGAGGTTGTTGGTATTAGGCCTACCGACAAGTATAGTCACTTAAGAGTTCACAAAGGTCAAATGGAATACAACAATATTCATAAAGCACAAAGCCATTAAAACAATATTTAAGACATCATAGTTCATCATGTCACTAGCAAAGATTTGAACAAAAACTTTACATCCTCATTGGGCCTAGATTGGACTAGCTTGATCCTTCATCAGGTTATCATTTTCATACATTGAAACTGTTTATATAGGATAGTACACAGACCATCATGGGTAGGTTTATGATTTTCCCGATAGGTTCTATATGGACTGATACATTTTTAAGTATTATATGTATATTTCAACAATAAAGGATTTTATGGTCTTTTTTTTTTTTATGTTTTACTGATGACCGAGTGGGGTCTTCCTCCCTTTTTTCTTAGTCTTCAGTTGTTTTTTTAATGCCTTCAAGTGCATGCGAATGTAAATTTATACTTTAATAAAATTACTACTTTTTTCCTTCGAAAAAAATATGGAACTTATGGGTATTTATATTTTAAATCGAGAATATATAAATTAATTTAATCTAATTTTTGTTCAAATATCTAATATGTATTTATATTTATTTTAAGTTTGAATTTGTTGTATTTTGAGAGGGATTAAGTTTTTAGGGTAATAAGGAAAGATTTAGAGGAATTTGATATATATTTTATATTTTATTTTTTCGCAAGCAAAAAATCGTAATTTTATTCAACTTGAACAAGGAAAAAAATTACATTTTGTAGATGCTAAAAGCATTTTGTCATATAAGTCTTTCGACTTATGAGCAATGAAAAAAGAAAACTTTTAAAATTACATAAAATACACCAAAGTTAGGTAGGATAAAAATCCGCTAACTTCTCCTTTTTGCCTTTCTTTTTATGTACCTTTCGCCAACTCCCAGGGTTGGGATCAACCGGTACCACTGCTAATTCATTTCCTGTTATCTGTGAGGGCACTTATTTGTCTGAATTTGAGCCATTTGAGTTATGGATTCTATCTATACCCCCCATGTCCTTTTTATTTTGAATTTCCTCTTTTTGTTGCTCTGATACTTTCGTCATTGCTTCTTCGTTACCCTTCTGAATGTGGGTGGTGATTCCAGACTGTGTCATAACTTCCCCTTCTACTTGATTACCATGTTGGATTTGAACATCCGTATTTGGTTGGTTCACCATGGTCTCTTCTTCTTCTTCTCTAAAAGGTGAGGGTCAGATACTTGCCATCCTTTTGGCTTATGGGCCTGCTTTTTTTTAAATCTTTTTTGCCTGGGGACATGAGTCCTACAAGTGTCTTGTTTAAAAGTAGGTTTGACACCTAAATGTATTATTCTCATAATCTAGTACCTAGCTCCACTAAAATATTTTACGCTTCAGTAGGATACAGTCAGGTAGGGCTTTTATGAGGTTGATCTCTACACAGATTCTGACAAAAGTGAAAATGCCCTTTTCTGTTCTCTCGAGGTCCATCTTTTTAAATTTTCCCAAAGTATTTCTAATATCCTATAGGATCTTATGGTGCCAAAAATGTAAAGGGACATTGGGTAGCCTCACCCATACCGACATTGTTGAGACTACCATATTTGTAACATCAAAATCTAGGAGCCATGGGTTGATGAAAAGCCCTGCTTTGTGCCACAACCATGGTAACTAATCTAGGATGAAATTCAGATCTTTTTGTGTATCATATTGAACAATGGAAAAACCCTTGGAGCATAAATAGATATCGCAGTTAATGGTCCAAGTAGGGAATGCCCATCGGTGTAAAGTGTTAGATATTGACTATAAATCATTGAATCTACATATAACAACCTTGGATTAAAGAATAGTAAAGGGATAATTTTCCTCTAAGAGATTAACTTCCATGCCTAAAGCTTGTTCTATTTAATCTATACTATATTATCCTGGGTTATTTTAGTTGTGATATGATGAGCTATGAACATTTCCTTGTACTACATCCTTAAAAGAGATCGATCCGCTGAGTGTTCTAGTACTCTGGGCTCCACCACGTAGCCTCAAGTTTAAAATGATGGTGGAGTTCCATGCAATATCATAGCCCTGCATCTAGATGGAATCCTGTGGAGGTCTTCCTATTAAGATTAACTTTTTTGTTTGTTTGTTTGTTTTTTTGTTTTTGTTTGTTTGTTTGTTTGTTTGTTTGTTTGTTTGTTTTTGTTTGTTTGTTTGTTTGTTTGTTTGTTTGTTTTGCTTTGTTTTGATTTGTTTTTTGTTTTATTTTTGTTTTTTGCTTTTTGTTTGTTTGTTTTGTTTGTTTGTTTGTTTGTTTGTTTTGTTTTGTTTTGTTTTTTTTTTGTTTTGTTTTTTGTTTTTTAAGTTTCATTTCCCTTCTCTATCTTCCTTTTGGATAGACCAAAGAGGGGAAATGGCAAATATTCCCATGGATATGCATATCCCTCATGAATGTAGTCCATTTTAGATCTACATACCTTAGATCAACCAAAGGGGGCTACTCCTCCAACAAATACATATCATGTAGAACGGTGAATACATGGGATCTCTGCACACGAAAAATAAGGCTCTCTATGACCATCCTCATAGGGCACACCTGGCGTATCCATCCCAGAAATACCACGTCACCACCATAGAAAAATTGTGAGAGTTCCCTCCACGACCAAAACTTCCATTCATTGACAATAGTAAAGTTGGCCTTGAGACCCTCGAAAAGGCTTTGAGCATGGGATTTTTTTCTCATAAAAGGTTTGATCTTAGGAATATTCCATGCAAATGGACCCCCACATTCCATTTAGATCCATAGTCACATCGTGTTGAAAGGCCTTTCAATATGCCAAAAACCTGATCTAACATAGTCTACTTCCAACGCCATGGATTAAAGTGAGCTCATTGTCCTCAAACCTTGGATCACTATAGGGAATAATGTTTGTATTATATGGCTTGTGATCAACAATAATGCCCATAAGAGAACCCAAAAAAAAAAACCCTAGTGTCGCTCTAAAACTCCATCTCTCCATTTCCATTTTATTCGCGTTTTATAGTGAATTTTTTTTTGTAAGCATTACATCCAACTTTATATTGAATATAATAGTAATTATATATCTTACTCATTATAAAAAAAAGGCTTATGTGTGTGTGTATCTCTGTGTGGTTCACGACTCTGGAGATCAATGACCATTACATCCACGAAATGTTTACACGTCAGATCTCGACTAGAATCCATTGAATCTACATATAACAATCTTCGATTAGAGAACAATAAAGGGGGAAATTACCTCTGGGAGATTAACTTCCATTCTTGGAGCTTGTTCCATTTGATCTATAATATATTGTTTTGGGTTGTTTTGGATCTGATATGATGGGCTATGAACCTTCCCTCTCACTACATCCTTAAAAGAGACTAATCCTTTGGGTTTTCTAGTACTCCGGACTCCACCACGTAGACTTAGATTTAAAATAATGGTGGAGTTCCATGCAATGTTGTAGTCCTACATCTAGAAGGAATCCTATAGTAATTGCCCTTCGAATAAAAAACTTTGTGAAGATACAAATAGACCAAAACTACCCTAAATGCTTCTCTTCAAGTTTGCCACTAGATCCGATCTTTTGATCTAGAATATGGAGGTATTCCCATTAAGATTTTTTAATAAAATCTTAAAATTTTCCTTTCCCTTCTCTATCTTCCTTTAGGTTAGAATAGAGAGGGGAAAATGGTAGCTATTTCCATGGATAGACATATCCCTCATGAATGCAGTCCAATTTAGATTTACAAACCCCAAATCATCCAAAGGGGGTTTCTCCTTTGACAAATACATATCCTGTAGAATGGTGAATACATGGGATCTCTGCACATGGAAAAGAAGGCTCTTTATGACCATCCTCATAGGGCACACTTGTGTATCCATCCCAGAAATACCACGTCGATGCCATAGAAAAATTATCAGAGTTCACATATGGTAGTGGAGTTGGCCTTGAGACCCTCAAAAAGGTTTTGAGTCTGGGACTTTTTCTCATAAGAGGCCCAGTCTTAGAAAGCTTCCATGGGGCCACACCCCCACATTCCCTTTAGATCCATAGTCACATTGTGTTGAAAGGATTGTCAATATGCCACAAAATTGATCCAATATTATAACAATCCCTCGTTCTAAATAAAATAAAACCAATGTCATGGGACACGTATTCCAATTAGAATGTTGAGAAAGCATAGTGATGGGTATCACTTGTGATTAATTTATGGCTATGGAAATTAGCAAAGACATTGGCAAAGGCAAAGAGGCATTAATTGACATTATTTATGAAAATAAAGGAAAATAGGAGAAAATGAAGGTGAAGGGAAACACATTTGCATGCTAAGGAAATTAGAAGGAAAATTAAGGAAAATGAAGAAAATAGAGGCCTTAATGATAAAAATGCTTATGAGGATCAATTCACGTCTTTTATCAGTTCTAGCTTTTGTCAATTTTGGTTTGGAGTTCTCTTTTCATTCTGTCTCATACTCTTGAACAATTAGATCATTCTTGGAGCATGCTTGGAGCAGTCTAGTATTCACTTGGATTCGAGAAAGAAGGCAAAGCGAAGCAGGAAAGCATAAGGGAACAGTTAGAACAGCAACTACAACTGGATTGCTTTGCAAGTAACAGGTTGCATGTGTGATTTCCTTATTGATTTACAGATGCATGGTATATGAATGTGATTTTATGGTTAAGTGTTGTCATTGGCATGGAGATTTTCCTAGAGTGACAATGGTTTTAACCTTTCCTTTCCATTTCCTAGATAGCCATGGTGTTGTGGGTTTTTTCCACTTGTTCTTTCTCTAATTGATGCTCATGTTCCTTATGGTTGTAGGTTGGAATAAATGCTTTAGAAGCCCTGTAACAACTTGGGTTGAGTTACTAGTCCTGGAGCCTAGGTTGGGACAAATACTCTGGAGCCCTTGGTGGGTTGAGTTAGTAGTCCTGGAGCCTAGGTTGGGACAAATGCTCTGGAGCCCTTGGTGGGTTGAGTTACTAGTCCCTAGAGTTAGGTTGGACAAACATTTTGGAGCCCTACAAGGTGTTGGGTTGAGTTACTAGTTCATGGATCCCTGGACAGGTTGGGTAGAGACTGATGTGGTTGGTGCTAGTGATGTCTGTACGTAGAGATGGAATCATTATGGTTGAGGGTTGAGGTGGTTTGGCGTCTGGAATCTCTGGTTGGTTTTGTCTTGGTTTATTCCATGAGATCCCACATTCATGTGTGGAATATTGCACAGGGGTGATGTTAGGCCCCTATACTACTAGTGTAACCCCTTATTGTTAGTAGTACAACCCACTTATTATATTGATCTACCCATGCAGTGCCCATATTGTTACTATTGTGCCACATAGAAACCCACTATTGTTATGATTGTGCCTTTACATTATTATTGTTATGTCAGCTCTGATTATGTTATGACCCCTTAGACTCCTATCTATAGAAAGGAGGTCCTTTCATTTGTATCATCGAAGAATTACTCATTTTATGTAATGTAAAGGAGGTTGCCCCCTCGAAGAGGCTGAATTCTAAGGCGTGGATCTCTCTTTTCTATCTTTTTGTGAGCTGGTTTCATAGCATTTGGTATCAGAGCTTTGGATTCTAGGGTTTCACTGCTCCAAACAGGTCATCGTGGCATTTTCGCTATAACTTTTTTTTCTGCGGCGTTTTAGAAGCTAAAAAAAAACCCATTTGAGAATACATCGTGCTGAATCTCGAGTCCGAATTTCCGAGCTTTTCGCACTATAAGTGCGGAGATATGATCTGAGGAAGTTGGTCTTTTTGCAGACTCCTGAATTACATTCCAAACAGGTGACCTGGGGAAAATCGTCATAACTTTCTCTCTGAGCATCGGATTGAAATTTCGTAAGAAGTTACAGAAAGAGGATGGACTGTAGTTTCTTGTATATATTTTTCAGAGCCAAAGATTGAAACAGGGACACGTGGCATGTCGTACAAGTTCGCTCTACTGAACTAGTCTATAATCCGGTCACTGTGGGAGATTTGGCACACCTCGTCCTTGGAGAATCCAATTTGGATCAGACTTGTGGCATTGGAAAGAGGACACAGAGGGATACTACAGATCGTAATTTCAGAACTTAAAGTACAAAGTTACAGTCGTTTCAAGATCGAGCTCCTAAAATAAAGAAAAAGCAAGATGAGGAAGTTTGATGGCAAGGATCCGGTAAATTGGATACTTCAGATGGAGCAATATTTTGATCTACATGGTGTACCACTATTACAAAAAGTATGTATTGCATCTTCGTATTTAGAACCGGATCAATTTTTATGGTATGAAGGGCTTTGTTCTCTTAAATAACTTGTTACGTGGTCAATTTTCACGGAGGAAATGATAGCACATTATGAGGATACAAAGAGCAACACCTTCTTTAGAGCAACACCACAACAATTGGAAAGAGTAAAAGGGCTTTGTGACATAGTGGAAAGCAAAATTGTGGAAACCAGGAAGCATACCCCTCACAATTATAAAGATGGAAGTGTTGTTTCTCCCAGCCTTCCACAACCTACATGGGTTACACCACAACAATTGGAAGAAAAAAGAGAAAAAGGGCTTTGTTACAATTGCGATAGCAAATTCACTAAAGGTCATAAGTGTGCTGAGAAGAAATTATTTTACATAGAATATGAAGAGGAGGAAGAAAAGGATTAAGAAACATCAAAAGAAGAGGATATACGCCAGGACCCCACCCCAGAGAAAGAAGAAATGAATCATACCATATCTTGTAAAGCATTGGCAAGAATTACCACTCCTCAAACTCTCAAGATAGAAGGACATATCAAGAAGAAAAAGGTGCAAGAAGTGAAAGATCACATCGAGAAAAGAGAAATGAATCCAACCATATCTTGTAATTCATTGGTCGAAATTACCACTCCTCAAACTATCAAGATAGAATGACATATCAAGAAGAAAAATGTTCAAGAAGTGAAAGATCACATCGAGCATCAAGAAATGAATCCGACCATATCTTGTAAAGGATTGGAAAAAATTACGACTCCTCAAACTATAGAGATAGAAGGACATATCAAGAAGAAAAAGGTTCAAGCAGAGAAAGATCACATTGAGCATCAACAACAAGTTCTCCAACTTTTAAAGGATAACACCACTTCGGCGCAAAATCAAACGAAACAACAAGTAGATCAACATCGTAGTGAAAAATGTTTTGATGTAGGTGATTGGGTATTTTTACTGCTACATCTCAAGCAAGCTATTTATGAGAAGGAAATGTTGGCAATACTACATGCACTTAAAAAATGGCGACCTTACCGAATGGGAAGACTCTTCAAGGATGAGGATGTGGAAGCATTGTTTTGTGCCATTTCTATAATCCAACCAGGTTGGATAAATGAAGCAAGGGATGAATGGAAGAAGGACGAAGAAGTATGGACACTTTTTAAAAAGTTGTAAAAGATCCCAATTCAAACAATATTGCCAGAAATTGAAGAGGAAGGAAAAATCATATTGGAACCTGGAGTAGTTACAGAAACAAGAATCCGACAGCTATGAAATCGATCAATTTCAGAGTATCTCATCAAGTGGAAGAACTTACCCGCTGAATATTCCACATGGGAGGATAAGAATTTTATACAGAAGCATGAAGAACTACTCAAGCGTTGAGGACAACGCTTTTTGAAGGAGAGGGGCATGTTAGGCCCCTATACTACTAGTGTAACCCTTATTGTTATTAGTACAACCCACTTATTATATTGATGTACCCATGTAGTGCCCATATTGTTACTATTGTGCCACATAGAAGCCCACTATTGTTATTATTGTGCCCTTACATTATTATTGTTATGTCGGCTTTGATTATGTTATGACCCCTTAGACTCCTATATATAGAAAGGAGGTCTTTTCATTTGTATCATCGAAGAATTGCTCATTTTATGTAATGTAAAGGAGGTTGCCCCCTCGAAGAGGCTGAATTCTAAAGAGCAAGGCTTATGAGTGAGGTTGGAGGCTTACAACCGCATGCAAGCAGTGTAAAGGGTGTAATTATAGGCCTAGGTCAGAGAAAAAGGGTTCCCACTCAGGGATTAGTCAACTAGGGTGGTTGTTCAACTTCTGAGTGACCTGTAGTCCTTGTAGGATGTTAGTATGTGTTCAGTTTGTAGGCCCCACTTCCTTAAATGGAACTTGGAGTTCGAGTCATGTCATAGTGACTCTCGCCTCATGTTAACCCTCGTGATCTTGTGAATTTGGGTAAATGTGGGAGAGGCGGTCACATATTGGTATTAAAGTGAGTTTCGTTCTCTTTGGGTTATATCTAATACCACAACTTGGTATAGGAGCAGGATTGCAACACTGGGCCTCAAGGTAGATGTGATTGTTATGTATGCATGTCCGATTGTTTATGTATTTATCATGCATGGATGTTGGTTATTTCTTATGATGGTCATTGTTGCAGTTGTGTCTTCATGTAGAGGTCGATGATGTTGGTATGCTGAGATGATTGATATGTGGATGTTACATATGTATATATATATATATATATATATATATATATATATATATATATATATATATATATATATATATATATATATATATATCATGATAAATTGTACTAATTTGTGTAGATGAGATAACATCCCCCGAAACACACTAAGGTATGTTTGGTGATGTTTATATTTGGTTTATGTCACACGGTATGTTTATAGGAAGAAGAAGATTAGAGATGACAAGCAAGATGATAGATTACAGCTCACATGACTCTCCTTATAGATAAGCCCAACAACATGGGGAAGAGTATTCTCCCGACATAGCATATACCTTAAGAAGTATGAAGGTAGAAATAAGGAGTTGCAAGGCGGATATTGATGTGATAATTAAGTCATAGGAAAGGCTTTCTAGAGCATAGGAGATGCAAGCAACGGTTAATGCAGTGATCCTTCATACCTTATCATAATTGTAGAGGTAGGGATAGCCACATATTAGTTATGGAGAGGAGGAAAGAACTAATGGGTCATATAGTAGCAGGTCTCATGGAGGACACAGGTCGAACAAGGATGACACAGTGAGAGGTGGCAGATAGATGGATACACCTGATAGGAGAGGTAGTGGTTATGGGTTCTATTCTAGTTCTGGATTAGAGAGACATCACAGTCATCATTGCTATCATTCTTATAGGAGGAGTGACAAGGGATACTTGCCGGATGATTTCAAGAAATCCAAACCTCCTACATTTGATGGAGAAATGAAGAAACTAGAAGATGCAAAAGCATGGTTGCTTGGGATGAAGAAGTTCTTTGAGTTGCATGATTATAGAATGAACATGAAGGACAAGATGGCCATTTTCAATCTCAAAGGAAAAGTGAACATCTTGTGGGAAGATGTGAAGTGTGTTAGACGCATCAAGACAGAGGAGTTGAGTTTTCATGAGCTTAAAAGACTCTCGAGGAAGAAGTACTTGTCAGAGAAATACTATGCTAGTAAGGCTAAGGAGTTCTATGAGTTGAAGATGGGATCTATGACAGATGAAGAGTATATGACTAATTTTATGGACCTGTTGAGGTATGTACCATATATTAAGGATGAGAAGACGAAGGTTCAAAGATTCGTTAATGGATTTCCATTAGCATTAAAGGATCAAACTAAGTATGATGAGCCTCAGACATTGGAGGAAGTAATTGGGAAGTTGAAGCATTGTTATGAGCAGTCTAAGCATAAGTCTAAGCCTAAGCGTGATTGGAAAGGAAATGACAAGACTAAAGGATAGTGGGATATGAAGCAAGGAAGACCTCATGATGTAGGTAACAAGGATAATGCAACATGGTACAATAAATTCAATGCAATTGACAGAGAATAGGGATTTAAGTCTAAGGTGCAGAACAAGGGTGATGGCAGGAAGCCTTTGCAGTGTTGAACTTGCGGCAAGGATCATTGTAGGAGATTATCCACAAAATCAGGGTGGTAGACCTCAGATTTATAGTGCTCGGGAGGCACAGACAATTGGGGATGTTGTACAGAGCATTCCCTGGATTTATACAACATTGGATATTAAGCAGGTTGATCATGAGGCATCTATTATTGAGATGGAAGGTAAGATTTGTGATAAAGTTGTTTCTATTTTGATTGACTCTAGATCTAACTGTAGTTATATTAATCCTAACTCGGTGGATAAGTGTTGCTTGAATAGAGAAGTGCATGTAGAATCTTGGTTGGTGCAGTTGGCCATAGGTACCAAGAAAAGAGTACATCAATGCGTGAGATTTTGTTCATTTGAGCTCAACGACATGTCTACATCAACACATTTGAATGCGTTTCTGTTGGGATTATACAGTGTGTTGTTGGGTATTGATTGGTTCTACATTCACATGACTAAGGTAGATTGCTATGATAATTCTATTGAGTGCCTCGATGATGATGGAGAGAGGAGAATCTTACAAGGTAAGAAGAAGCCTACGCCAGTGAGAATGGTTATAGCTATGCAGGCAAAGCGTAGCTGTAGGAAAGGATGTGTCTTGTTTTCAATTCATATTTCCAGTGACAAAGGTAAGGATGTTGAGGATATTGAGGTCTTGAAGAGGTATTCGGTTTTGTAGCAGTTTCAGGATGTATTTCTAGTAGAGATTTTAGAGTTACGACCTCATAGGGAAATGGATTTTTCTATTGAGTTGATGCCAGAAGGAACACTAGCATCAAAAGCACCTTACAGGATGAGCACTCCAGAGTTAGTGGAATTGAATTTGTAGCTTCAGTAAATGCTCGATAAGGGATACATACAACCAAGTGTGTCGCCTTGGGGTGTACGAGTGTTGTTTGTGAAGAAGAAGGACAATACTCTGAGGTTGTGTATTTATTATTACAGGTAGTTGAAAAATAATTATTATAGGTAGTTGAACAATGTGAATATCAAGAATAGGTATCCTTTTCCATTGATTGATGACTTGTTCAATTAGTTGAAGGGATCAATGGTGTTTTCTAAGATTGACTTCAGATAAGGATATCATCAGGTATGCATCAAAAAAGAATATATCTACAAGAACGCATTTCGTATCAAGTATGGGCATTATGAGTTTGTGGTAGTTCCTTTTGGTCTTACTAATGCTCCAACTACTTTGATGTGTTTGATGAATAATGCGTTGCATCCTTGTCTGGACAAGTTGTGATAGTGTTTATTGATGATATATTGATATATTCTAAGAATGAGGAAGAGCATTCAAAACACCTAGTAGCAGTGTTAAGATTGTTGAGAGAACATCAGTTGTATGCCAAGCTTGATAAGTGCAGTTTCATTCAGACATTACTTGGGCATGTTGTTTCTAAGGAAGGTATAGCAGTGGACCCATAAAAGGTCAGAGCTATTATGGAGTGGGCAACTCCTAGGAATGTGGATGAGGTCAGATCATTCATGGGACTAGCAAGTTATTACAGGAGGTTCATTAAGACCATCTCATGGATTGCCTATCCTATTACATCTTTGCAGCAAAAAGGAAAGAAGTTTGAATGGACTTAAGAGTGTGCAACTAGTTTTGAGTAGTTGACGCATTTGTTTACAAATGCTATGGTCTTGAAGATTGCAGATCCAAATAAAGAGTTTGTGGTGTGCATAAATTCTTACAAGAGAGGACTTGGTGGAGTCCTGATGCAGCAAGGACAAGTGGTATGTTATGAGTCAAGGAAGTTGAATGAGCACGAGCAGAACTATGTGACTCATGATCTCGAGTTGGTAGCTATCATTCATGCATTGAAGATGTAGAGACACTATCTTCTTGACAGGAGGTTCGTCTGGATGAGTGATCACAGTGGGATGAGGTATCTATTTGACCAACCCAATTTGAATGTCAGACAAACTATATGGTTGGCTACCCTCAGTGAGTTTGACTTCAAGATCATATACATCAAGGGTAAGGAGAACATGGTTTATGATGCTCTTAGTAGGAGAGTATATGTGAATCACATATAAACTATGAGTTAATATGGGACAGATTTACACGAGTAGATCTTGTAAGAAGGACAACATGATGGTCAAGTATCATCAGTTGAGACACAAGATACAGCAATATGGTGAAGGTGATAGGGATAATGAGTATCATCTCACAACATATGGCTTGGTCAGATTCAAGAACATGATTTATGTGCCAGACAATAGTGAGCTCAATAAGCTTATCTTCAAGGAGTTTCATGTTAAGCCGTATTTAGGTCACCCGGGATATCAAAAGACATTAACAACAATTAATAAGTTCTATCATTTGTATAACTTGAACAAAGAGGTGGTTGAGTTTGTTGCGAGATGTTTGCACTGTCAACAGGTTAAAGCAGAGGGTAAGCATTCAGGTGGTTTATTACAGTCGATTCTCATTTCAGAGTGGAAACAGGAGGTCATTTATGTGGACTTCGTTACAGGTTTTTTGAGGACATTGAGACAACATGATTCCATCATGGTTGTGGTTGACAGGTTAAATAAGGTAGCTCACTTCATTGCAATTAAGTCTACGAATTCAACTAGTGAGGTAGCTTAAATTTTCATCAGGGAGATAGTAAGGTTACATGGTGTTACCAAGAAGATTATATCAAATAGAGATGCCAAGTTCACTTCCAAGATTTGGAAGGAGTTGTTTGTAGGCTTGGGGACATAGTTGGATTTTAGTACAACTTATCATCCATAGACAAATGGATAGATAGAGAGGGCCAAAAAGATTCTTGAGGACATGTTGAGGATGTATGTCATGCATCAACAAAGGAAGTGGGAGGAGTATCTTCCACTGGTAGAGTTTGCATATAATAATGGGTATCAAGAGTCCTTGAGGATGAGTCCATTTGAGGCTCTTTATGGGTGAAGTTGTAATACTCTTATCAGTTGGAGTGATCTAGTGAATAAGGTGTTGATTGGATCGGACATGTTGGCAGAGATGGAATAGGAAATACAAGTTATTAAGAGGAATTTGAAGGAAACAAAGGACATGCAGAAGATTTATGCAAATCTATACATGGCATTTAAGGAGTTTCAAGTTGGGGAGCATGTGTACTTGTGCATCAAGCCTGAGAGGAGCTCCTTGAGGATCAGATGTGCCAAGTTGGCGCCTCGGTATTGTGGGCCTTTTGAGATCCTTGAGAGGACCGGACCAATGGCCTACAGGCTTGCGCTGTCGCCAACAGTGAAAGTACATGATGTTTTCCATGTTTCATTGCTTAGGAAGTATGTCCAAGATGCTAATCATTTGATTGTCTGGTATGTATTACAGGTGGAACCAAAGGGAAATTCCAGCCATAACCACACTGCATATTGCAACGGAAACAACTCATGCTCCAGAATAGAGAAATCTAGCAGGTTAATGTGCAATGGAAGCACTTTGGACCTGATGAAGCTACATGGGAGATGGTTGATTAGATACAGATTTTATATCCTTCATTATTTACTGGTTCAAGCAAATGAATTTTTGGTATATGTATATGTATATGTATATATGGATGTTGTTGTAGATACCATAATGGGTTGTGTTATAAAGCTCCAATAAGCGGTATGATTTTCATGTTTATCATGTTGATCATGGTTTGCAGTAATTTTTTTATTGTAAATACTGCATCGAGCTATGTTATAAAGCTCCATGGGTAGTATGTTTTGTCTTTTAGCGATTTTCTAGTCATAGGTGTCATAGAACACCAGGGCAATGTTCCCCCAAGGGGGAGGGGTTTGTAACAACCCCTAGTTGATTTCCATGTAAATAAAATAAAACCAAGGTCATGGAACACATATTCCACGCAAAATGATGAGAAAAACATAGTGATGGGTATCACTTGTGATTAATTTATGGCTATGGAAATTGGCAAAGGAAAAGAGGCATTAATTGGTATTATTTATGAAAATAAAAGAAAATAGGAGAAAAGGAAGGTGAATGGACACATATTTCCATGCTAAGGAAATTAAAAGGAAAATGAGGAAATTAGAGGCCTCAATGATAAAAAAAAGGCTTATGAGAACTAAGCCCATGACCTCTTAATAGAAAATGTGCTTTAATGACGAGGACCCAACCGATTGAGCTAAACATCAGGGAATGGATGCTCTCTCTCCCTCTCTCGCGCTCTCTCTCTCTCTCTATATATGAATGTGTGTGTGCGTGCGGGTGCGCGTGTCGAGGAAAGAAATTAGCCTCATTCTCAACTCAAGGGCTAAAGGGATGTTGCTGGTACTAGGCCAACCAACAAGTATACTCACTTAAGTGTTCACAAGGGTTGAATCCAATATAATAATATTCATAAGCACGAAGTCATTAGACAAATATTTAAGGCATTATAACTCATTATGTCACTAGCAAAGATTTGAAACTCGGTATAAAAGATAACAGTCATTTGGCCTAACCACCCAAAATAACCCTACTTTGGCTTCTAGGAATTTATGAACATTATTTTTAGTAAATTTGTTTCTATTATAAGGAAAATTCAAATTGATTAGTATGAATAAATATGACACTTTCTTAACCATTCAACACACTCAATTATTATTATCATTTGATTTTTAAAATAATTATTGTATTGAATGATTTATGTCATGTTATTATAACATTTTTAAGCATGGAAATATGTGGCTAATGAAATGTACTTTGTTTCTAATTTAAACAAATTATATTTATAAGATATGATAATGAATTGGCCACCACATTTAAATATCAAAAAATTACATTTACAATAATTCTTGTGGTGAGAGGCGCTCTATAAACTAGTATGGGGTGATGTTGTCGTGGTGTAAATGTTTGTAAACATCTACATGTCGACTAGATTTAAAAAATAACAAAAGGTTAAAAGTAATATAGAGCCTAGTACAAGGGAGATGTTATAGAATTTCTAAATGAGTGGAAACATTTAAATGTTGGCTCAATTAATAATAAAAAGTTAAAATTAATAAAAAGAATTAAATTATCCAGATGGGGTGGAGGATCACAAGAGGGAGGAGTTTTTTTTTGGAGAGGGGAGGGGGTGGGGGGGGGGTAGCGGCCACCCCGCTATCTCCATAGATCATTAAGGAAGGGGTGGCATGGCCTGCTCCCTCCATTCACTATATGTGCGAAGACATCATCTATCTTAATGGAACTCATGTTGTTTGTATACTATTTCTCGATCCTTCGATTGTTTGTAAAATCAATGTATGCATAGAACAATGAGCATGGGTTGCAGTAGAGTTCTTCTGGCATCTCTGAAAGCCTAGATTCTAGAATTATCAAGGGTAGCCACCTGGATGTGAGGGAGTTTGCAATGAAAATTACACAGTGGAGAATATTTACCAAGTTTTATCTGATATCTCCCTTTCAAAATAAAAATCTTATTGTCTCAAGCGGCGTAAGCAAATTGTATGTGTTTGGTGGTTGCTCATCAAAAAGAGGATGTTGCTCTGAAGCACACCTATGTCAATTTCACATATTTTGACTTTATTTGGAGGGCTAGAATGACAAGGAGTTTTGAAGTCGGTTAATAGTTATACGTCTTCATTTACTCTTGGTCTCTTGCAGAGGTAACATTGTGTCCCTAGTTTTGTGCGTCTAATCATCTCGATATTAACAATTTCTCGGTGGTGTTGAGTCCTTTTACCCTGTCTCTGGTTAAGTTTGTGGACACCCTGGTTGAATTGTTATCTAATGCTCATTTTCATTTGAATTATACTTCTTATGTTGCGGTACTAACGTTCCACCATCTTTACCTGTTTACTCTTCTTTTGTGGCTTTGGTTCTAATGTGTTGGTATTGTTTTGATATTTTTCAATTCTACTGCAAGGGTTACAAATGTTTTATTTGTCATTTGGCTTTGGGGTAGAGGGGAGAGTCTAGATCCCTGCAATCATTGGAATTGTTTGTCTGCGATTCAGAATTGTGATTATTGTAGGTTTGAGGGGAAGCACATTTGTTGTTTTCTTATGGTTGACATGGTTGTGTGGTTTATCTAGTTTATCATGCCTTATCAGTGTGGCCATATCCAATGAGGTCCTAGAGAGCACGACCAAACTAGTAGGCCTCAATCTGAAGCTCAAGCACAGGAGGTGGTTGCTCTTTACTAGGCCGGGATCCCTTTAAGCACTCAGGCCGATATTCAAAGTCTTGAAAGGAGTGACCATAAGGACATGTATATTATCTCATCTTATGATCTTTTGGAAGAAGTTTGTCAATGACTCCTGGACCCAGGGACACTTGGGGTAGGAGAAATCAATATATGCATACAATTACTCTTTATTGATAGCTGAAAACATTACTGGGGTAGGGTCTTAATCAGAAGCATGATGACATAAATGATTTATATATATATATATATATATATATATATATATATATATATATATATATATATATATATATTTTAAAGTGGAATCGGCAACAGGGGCAGCCTCGCGACTCGCGTTACACGGGGTCGATTCTGACCGCTACCTATATAACCACTAGGAGCATGCACCCGCCCCTCTCCACAGCTCCGTTTTAGTCCGAGGGATTTGAACTCGTGACCTTCAGAGCGGAGTCGCCTTTCTAACGACTTCCCGTGATGTGATTACCAACTCGCCTACCCCCGTGGGGCTATAAATGAATGAAATTATTTCATTCCTTAATGACTTGCAACAAAACCAATGGAAAATTTAGGACAACCTCGATTGAATGTAAACTCATATGAACCATAAGAAGAAGCACATACAATGCAAATTCAATCTTCCAGTACCCCCGGGCACTAGACTAGACAACCTTACTCCTATAACATCATTTGATTTGTAAATGGTTGTATCTTTTGCTCTGGCTATGTTGTTTTTTTGGTTTAATGGATATATGGTGTGTTGGGTTATGTAGTCTATCTTAATTTATGTAAAAACTCGAGCATGTAGCATACGAGCCAACAAATCTAGCGAGAGTGAGGTTGGTATAATTTTGTGATAACTTAGATCAACAATGTAACCTTTTTTCTCAATGGAAGAACCTTAACTTGTAAATATTATTAATAATAATAAAATTCAATTTGTTATATTGTAACTTTATTTTTATTAATAAAATTACAACTATTTTTTAGATAAAAAATTATATATATATATATATATATATATATATATATTAAAATCCATTTTACCATATAAATTAAAATAATGATTATAACCATATTTAAATTTAATTAACAAGCACATAAAAATTTAATACTTACAATCAAATTATAATATCATAAGATTAATAACCATGGATATTTACTCCCAATTTACCATGGATATTATTAACTTGTAAATAGGCTTTGTTACAAAACCATGGGCCAATACCATAGTTTATTAATACCACAAGCCCAAAAAACCTAACTCACCTCACAACCAAAATATTTTATTTTAATTTAATTTTATAACATTTTTAGATTAAATCTAAAAGCAAAAATGTTATAATTACTCTTGAGATATATCTAAACCTAAATATTTCCTAGATATTCCATAGACGTTAGACCAAAGTTTTAATAAAATTAAAAATGTGAAAACTTTTATATATAAAAATATGAAATCTATATAATGTAAATAATATTATTAAAAACGAGTATAGATCCATCTTAATTAAGGTTCTACCAAGCAATTAGTGGAATCAAATCTCTTGAATTGCAAACCTTTCTTCAAATTTCACACTAAGTTTGCATTTGGAGAAATTTAATCTTTCTTGTTATTTAGTAAATGAAAATTAAAATTGATCTATCTCAATTTAATAATTAATTATGTACTATAAATTAATTAAAAATTTTGAAGTATTTAAGTTATATATATACATAAGTTATAATAATTAATATAATTCATTAATATTATTAAAAAATAATAATTATAAGAAGTTTGTATCATTATTATTGTAAATTTTAATCAATTATTCTTATAATTATTGGTTATTATTGTATAGAAAATAATTTTAAATTTTCATATACAAATATTAATCTCTAAAAATTTTCACTGAATCAAAATGCAAAATGACAATGTCTCTAAATGGCACATGTGACAATGTGTTAAAATCAACTAACTTTTATTGTTGACCCCTCTTTTGGGACGTGTGGTGATTTGACACTACAACTCCCGAATTGTGATATGAATGACAATAAAAAATTTCTTCAATGATTAGTGACAACCTCCAAAGCTGATGTCGTGTTAATCACTATAAACTTCCTTATCTCAAAATCAAATAAATAGAAAACAATCATAAGAAACCTATTTTGGGTGAAAGACTTTGAATAATTTAAGGGGTGGATTAAACATATGTCTGATTTTGATTTAATTTATTTCATATTTTTTCTCCTTTCAGGTAGGGTGAGATTTCAAGTACACCTTGAATAATTTAAGGGGTGGATTAAACATATGTTTGATTTTGATTTCATTTGTTTCTCTTTTAAGGTTTTACAATCAAATTATAGAAATGAAACATCTTAATGTTTAGACATGTTTTTAATGTTTTCAGTGGAAACTTATTTATTATCGGAAGATTTATTTGGGGTATTATAAGATTAGAAAAGCAATTTTCTTTTTACCTGTTTAGTTTTATTAATCTTTTTTAGATATGGGTTGGTTACGGAAAATGGTGTACGATAAGGTATTCGATTTTTTGTATGTGTTTTTAGCAACAACATCTTAAATGGCGTCTTTGCGCCTTCGTTCACTGCATAGACACTTGGTTTTATCGCTGCAAAGATCCACAAGCAGAAGAAATGTCGCGAGACTAAGTATCTGTGGCCAAAGAAAGTCAGCATGGACTTGAAAGTCGGTTATATAAGCTACTTGTTAGGTTTTCAGCCCAGTTCAACAAAGCCTAAGCCCTTCATCCTTCCTTTCGAGAGATCGATTGCTGAAATCGAGGAAAAAATCACAGAGACAAAGGTGTGGCATAGTGGTGTGGGGGCATGGGTACCCAACATCGAATGGGAGGAGGCTGAGCAACACCTCACCATCGTTGAGTCCAAGAGGGACGAAGATAATTTTTGCTCCCTCACAGAGTCAGTCACGCCAAACCTAAGAAGAAAAAGAGTCAAACTTTGAGCCTAGCTGAGTTACAGTTCAGCAGGCCCATTGGGAGGACTAAGGGCTTTACGAAGAATAAAGGGTTGACAATGGAGGAAATGATGGTTCTCCCCACTGCCCCCCAGGATAGAACTAGGGAAGAGCCCAAGTATGGTGGTGAGGGTTTGGGGGTGTTTTTTAGGGATTCTGGGTGCAACAGGGTTCACAAAAATTTATTATCAGGCTCGGCACCCAACACAATTCCTTTGGTTCTAGAGGATGTTCTTAAAGGAAAACAACCTATAGATCTCAAACCCTTCCAGATCTCAGTCAAAGTGTTGTTTAGACATTCTCTGTTTTTTTATAGACCTAATAAAGGACCTCAAACTTAATCGGAGCTCAAATCAAGGTTTCCCCAAGGGGTTCAACGCCTAGTTAAACAATTAGAATATTCTCTTTCCATTTCTAATTATAATATTTGCAAGGATGTCACTGTGCTCTTAACTCTTCACTTGTGAGGGGGTGCCTTGGGGAAACCCTCTTCCTCCCAGGCTTTCTCATACAAAGACATAATTCATACTAAGGCTCTCGAGGGTTTTATTCCTCCTTCGAATCACCCTCAGCCTCCAGGGAAAGCGACCCCTTCCCAAGTTGTTCCTATTTAGTTTATAGTGGACAAATCTGACCTCTATTGACATTTCCCATCCAGATCTGGAAGATCTTCATGAGCTAATGGCAGAGAACATTCTGATCTGTTGTTTTAATGGGTTGTGGCCTCGCATAATGGATCTTTATGAATGGATCCACTCTAATTTGACCAAATATTGCAGGGTTTTATTCTTTTCTAAGGGCTTCTTCATAGTTGTGTTTTCCCACCACGAATATTATCAAGGTGCTTTGTCTAAGGTATCATGGTTATAGGGAAAAGAAAGGTTGCTTATGACCCCTTAGTTCCTAGACTTTAACCCCTCTTTGGCAATAATCACAAATCTCCCCATTTGGGTCTGGCATCCAAACTTGTTGGCTCATCTATGGAATGATTCTATGTTTACGAGCATCAGAAACACCCTCGGTCGCTTCCTAGCCACAGATCCTATGCAAGGCTAGAGTGGAGTTTATACTTACGGTGGAACCTGTGTAGAAATAAACATAAGTAAAGGCTTGCCTAACAAAATAAACCTGAAAGTAGGTGATTTTCATTATGTCCAACTCCTGGGCTATGAGAACACGACTTTTTTTGTCACCTCTACCATCAAATAGAACACCTATAAAGCTCTTGCGCTCAAAATCAGCAAAACGAAAAACTAAATTTAAGGCTTGGAAGCCATACAACCCACCCCCTCTAAAGGAAGAGGACTCCTCTTCTTCATACCAAGAAGACAGTGAATGAAATGATGACATACTCTCCTCAGACAAGGACTGGACTCCAAACCTTCAAATTCCTCGCGAGGACAGTAAGGAGAATAAAATTTTCCCAATTCGAAAAGAAATAGACAACAATATTGTTTTGTTTGGAGTGGTAAAGTGAGCCCGTGAATCAATTTCCTTAGACTCTAAGAAGGACGCAATAGTAGCTTATCGGGAAATTCTTCATCAAGCCTTAGTTACTCCTTTGCCGAAGGGATGGGTGAAAGTGACCAAAAAGAAAGGGTAAAAAAATAGATCTGAAAACCAGCGCCATGTTGGGTGATACTTTTGGTTTATGTTACATTGTTTACCTAGATCACTCATTAAAATTTCATTTGGGTCTCTCTGTGGAAACCCCAACCTTCAAGCGGGTATTGTAAACTCCATGTAAACTCTTTTTTATTGATGAAAACTCTATGCATAAATTTACAACAACAAAAAAATATTATAATAAAAAATAATATCATGAGGAGATGCATGGCCATTTTGATTCAACTATCATAATAAATTGTGAAGGGATATGGTCAAAATAATAGGAACGTGATAATAAAAACTTATAAATAGGTTGGAGTTAAAATAATAACATGCTTGGCTAATAATATGAATGGTTAGCACTAGGCAAGGGCATAATGTTTTTGAAAACATGCATGCATGTGTAACAAGGCATACTTCTTATCCTTGGGTATAAAGGAGAGGGGGTGGTCAAATCCCATGTTAGGGTATAATGGACTCGAAAAGACTTTATCGTCATACATTGACTAATTCTACAAGACCAATCAAGTTTGAATTGACAAGCATATGACAACCTATTTGAATGCAAACATTAATCATCTCCACATTCAGAGGGACTTGAATTGGTTTATTATTCCACGAAATGCCCCATCAAGAAATGGATCATACATTTTATTTGAAAGTAATAGTTGATCATCTTCACATTCAAAGCGACTCAAATTGGTCTATTGTTCCACGAAATGCCCCACCAAGGAATGGATCATACATTTTAGTAAAAGAAACTCCCTACAAATTAAAAAATTTCATTCTCATTCAATAAGATTTCCAACAAGAGATCCATTGCTTAGAGCTTTCACTCAATCCAAAAATTCATTTTCTAAATAATTTATATTTATTTTAATGGTATTGGTCTATTCACGATAATATTAATAAATGAATAAGAAGTATCTCCTAACCCTCTACCTACTCATTGAGTTCTTATTACATATAAACTACAATGTACCATGATTGTGATGGGAGGCACTCTACTTCCTAATATAGGCGAGATGTTGTCGTGTTAGACATCATTACATTAAAATAATAAAATAATACTAGTACGAGGAAGATGTTGCCACACTAGATGACATTAGGTAACATTTTATTAAAAAAAACACTTAACATTAACATTTAAAAGAAATAAAGATCATCTTTGAAGTAAATTCAGATTTATATTAGTTATAGTTAAATTAAATCACTTCGAATTCACATTAACATAATCACTACAAGGAATTTTTTATAATTCACATCCATTTTTATCAATCTCACAATTATATATTTATTAACAAATAATTTATTTAAAATGTAAATTGTATTCTATTTTAATAAATTTTTATTAGCGGTAAGTGCTAGTTCCTATTATTGGGTTGCTCTAAATCTTGCTCAGCTCCTCCCCGCTAGGGTTCATAAGGAATTCCTCTGCTGCCTAGCCCCCCCCCCGCCATTCTCCCCTTGCACCTACTTCGATTGCTTCTGCTTCTGACCACCAGCCAATGGTCGGCTTGGGCGGAGGGTCCGTTGGTCCCTCCCACCAATCTAATAGGCAACACTAGCGACCTGCAAAAAACCCCCTCATTTCCAAATCTATTGTTACCATGGATTCAAAAACAACTAATGTTGTGCTCTAGGAATAGTCAGACTCTCAACTTTCTAAAGGATCCATCTCACATCATGCTAATTCATTTGAGATCCCCAGACTGCACATTCCTCCAGAGCATCTCAATGTCACATTGAGCACATGCAGACTCACGACCTCATATGCAATTTTTTCAGCATATGGCCTATGAAAAAGACCCTTCTCCAATGGATTTCCATGCGCTGGAAACCAAAGGCCCATTATGAAGTGAAAGTTAGCTACAAGGGATTCTCCACTATCATTTTCTCATTGCCAGAATACCTCTTCTTAGTGATGGAGGGCATCCCTTACTTCTTAAACTTTGATGGTCTTCACATGAGACAATGGGTAGAGCGCTCCAACCTAGATAAAGAGGATTTTTCTTGGGCTATGGTTTGGGTTCACTTATACTCGCTTCCCCAAGAGTATTGGGACCCAGAAACCCTAGACGAGATAGGAAACAAGCTAGGTAAATTTGTCTGTCTTTCAGATTAGACCAAGTAGGGATGGCACACCTCTTTTGCAAGGATATGCGTCTATATGGACATCTTTGTATCTCACCTAGAAGCCATCAACCTTGAATTTGAATACATTAACTAGATCTAAATACTCGACTATCAGCATGTCCCTTTTAGATGCAAGAAATGCCACGAACATCAATATCTCTTCAGAGACTATCCCCTAAATGCACCCAAGGATTTATATGAATTGATAGCCAAGAACGAAGAAGAATTCACCAAAATCCCCTGCAAACATCAGCATAACAAGAAATCCAATGCTCCCTTGACCCCAAAGAAGCAATCCACCAACAACATCTTTTAGGCACTAGCTGAAATAGTGGAAGGCCAAGAACCCCCAAGCTCAGCTCCAACCTAGGAAAATTGTAATGACCTCACCCCACATTTACACACATTTACAATCTCTCTAGGGTAAACATGAGTTGAGTGTCACTATGATATGACTCGACCTCCAAGTTGCAGTTAAGGAAGTGGGGCCTACAGACCGAAAGCTTACTGATACATCTTAGGAACACCAAATCACCCAAAAGTCAACCCACAACCTCTGATAATAAGATCCTAAGCTATAAATTCTTTATTACAAGCCCAACACCCTAATCACACTCACAACACAACATGCATGCAACTATGAGGCTCCAACTGTGCACATAAGTCTGTCTCTGTGTGGTTATGACCGAAATTTCTCTATTATGTTCGAGTGGTTGTGGGTTTTGTGCCACTTTTTAGGGATGGCCCTTAGGCCACTGCGCAGAAGTGCCCAAAACTTTCCATAAACATGTTTAAGATGACAGCAATTCTAAACAATCAATACTCAAGCATGATCTTGATCAAGACAAGCCTACTACATGATACACATTTTTTCAAACATATAGTAGACATAGAAGCTATAGGTCATGAATGCATGTCTGATCATAAACTTATAAACTTCATATGAGAATCACCAAGAAGGCTCTATGACCTCTCAAGCTAGTTGCAACAACACTTGTTAGCCATCCATTCATCAACCATTGATAACTCATCAAATCATAAACAAGATCCATAGCAAGAGCACATCATAGAACCATGCATATAACCAAAATAGAAACCATGACAAATCATCCATAAGATCAACATAATAATTAGTAAAAGTACTCATAGATTGCAATAGGAAAATAACTCATATTAACATATTCAAATGCCAACCAAGTTAGGGACTTCCACGTATCACCCAACCATAGATTGGGCTGAACCAAATCTCTCTTTAAACCAAACACCCTTGGGCCATATTCCAAGCATGAATGTGGGATCATAAGGGTTAAATCAAAATAGAGCTAACCGTGGCTTCCAGAGGCCAAACCACCTCAACCCTCAACCACAGTGATTTCACCTAACCGGTCTATAAATCATTAATACAAAACCAAATCTATCTCTTCCCAAGTTGTCCAGGGATCCATGGACTCTTATCTCAACCCATAGCCTCCAGGGACCCAAGGTGTTACAAGGCTCCAAAGAACTGCCATCTCAACCCACAACCTCTAGGGACCCAAGTTGTTCCATGGCTCCAGAGATTCTATCCCAACCCACAACCATAGGGAACTTGAGAACCAATCAGAAAATCCAAATGAGGAACCCACTACATCATGGTTATCCAGGAAATGGCAAGGCAAGGCTGAAACCATTGTCATTTCAGGCAAATCTCCATGTCAATGACAACAAATAACCATGGAACCACATGCATGTATCATGCATCTAAAAACCAGAAAGGAAATCACACATGCAACCTGTTACCTGCAATGTATCCCTTGTTATAGTTGTTGATCCAACCTTATCTTTTGTTGCCCACCAATTCCTCGCTTGTCCTTCGCTTGCTTTCTCCAAATCCAAGTGAATTCTATAATGCTCCAATAATACTCTAAGTGTGCAAGAGTGTAAGAGAGCCAAAAAAGTGAACTGATAAAAGGTAAAACTAACAAAAGTTGTGAATTGTTTTTGTGATGCCTCTTTATTATTGATATCTCATTTTCCTTCATTTTCCTTCATTTTTCTCTAATTTCCCTTACATGTAAATTTGTGTCTCTTCACCTTCTTTTTCTCTTATTTTCCTTATTTCTTGTAATTAAATGGCATTTATTACCTCTTTGTCTTTGCTAATGCCTATTTCCATAACCATGAACAAACTACAAGAGGTTCCCACTATAATGTTTTTCCCACCATTAAGCTTGGAATATGTGACCCATGACCTTGGTCTTATTTTATTTACATGAAAAACCAACCATGGGTTGTTACAAATCCCTCCCCCTTGGGGGAACATTGTCATCGGTGTTCTATGATGCTTATAACCAACAAAACATATTGCTTATGGAGATTTATAAACACAACTCGATGCAGTATTTACAATATAACCTGCTGAAAACATGACAAACATATTGCTTATGGAGCTTTATGCCACAACTTGATGCAGTGTTTATAATGACAACACATACAATACATATATATTTATGTACATTTTCTTCAACCAACAAATAAACCTATTGTTTGTGGAGCTTTATAAACACAACTCAATATAATATTTACAATAAGATACACATATATACATATGCACATTTGCTTTAACCAGAAAATAAAAGGATATGATACCTAAATCAGCAAGAAGGGAATCCAGAGGCTCACACCTCCACTCTCAAGTAGTGTCGGGAATTCACCTCCTTCCCAGGAACTCTAGAATCCATTGCTAAGATCAAAGTTTGCCACCAATGTCTAGCGCTACAATCCTTGTGCTACTTGTTCTCTCGGTGTATAGTTACTGTCTCATTATTTCTAGGGAACACTCCCAATGTGCTTTTGATTCCATCTAGCAATGTTAATGACCAAAACAAATTTATTACCTGCCCTTCCCTTCTTTGCTTCCCAGTCCCTCAGGGAATCCGGTCACCCCCTTTCATGTGCAGTCACTCACCTTCCAAGTTCCCCAATATCTGCTTCTTTGCTTTCCAATCCCTCGAGCGATCCATCCCTTGGCAAGGTTTCCTCACATCGAAAGGTCCAAAAACCAAGGCATGCCCCTACCTCAAAACCACCATATCAATCATAGCGTGCTTATGGAAATCAATGGACACTATTGGGTACTAGTGTCCCACAATGGCCCTACTCCTAAATGCTTTACCGACATATTGTTGCATGCTACAATTCCTTTTACTATTGTTACTAACTTTCTTGTAGCTAGTTCCAATCACCCAAACCAGACATTTCCATGCTTTCCTATACCAAGCACATAATTTCCATTAGACTAAAACATAATTGTAATAAATTCAAATCATACCTCATTAGTAGTTCATCAATGAGGCAACAACTAAAACTCTATTTACTTCTTCTCAAAACAGGTCAAATTAGCTCCTTGATCAAATCATCATATACAAACATATCACATATGGTTAGTTCAAAACCCAATCATCATAAATTAAAATTCTAAATTATGTGCATGACTTTGAAATTAAAAACTAAAAAGGAATATTGATACTTATATTTCAAATGATTCTTTTCTTTTTCCTTTGTTCCTTTTCCTTTTCGTACGCACACCAAATTGGTTGCCAAACTCGGCAAGCACCCAATGCCTTATCTTCTCTTCCATATGCAGTATCAACAAGGGCATCTAGAGGCTATGTCGCCTCAACCCTTTATATCAGCAACAAGGGTATCCAAAATTATACCATCTCAACCCTTAATATCAACAACTCAAGATTGGTCTCTTCCCAAGTTGTCTAGGGCTTCCAGGACTACTATCTCAACCAACAGCCTCCAGGGCACTCAAGTTGTTACAAGGCTCCAACCCACAGCCTCCAGGAAAACCAATATGTTACAAGGCTCTAACCCTCATCCTCTAGGGATCTTGAGAGCTAATCCCCTTCAAAACATGTACACATACATACAGTGTACAACAACACATACATGTACACATAGTACAACACAACACATACACCTACACATGGTGTACAACACACAACGTACACATGTCATAATACAACAACTACACAATTCACATGACACCGTACACCATGTACACAACATGTGCAATGTGTACACAACACAACATGTACGACATGTACACAACACAATGTGTACAACATGTAACATGTACACAACAACAATACTGCACATCGAGAGACCACATTGTCTCTACCAGGCAACCTTGCCTCTAGAGTCTTTCCCATGCCTTATTGCGTGCATCCACAACCTAAGTCTAAGGTTTGTGCCTCTTTCCATTATCCCTGCTTACCCAACATTGCGCAAATCACACAACTTTTATTTTTTTAATGTATCCTTGAGCATTGCCTACCATAAGATAAAGATAGGCATAGTTATAAAAGCGTAATATCAAAATCATATACACATGATATTAACCTCATAAATCTTCCTAGGATACTCTGCCCACTTGATTACTTATAAAACTAAGAACCTTTTTCATGCCATTCACCTACATAAAACAATCATTCTTCCACAAGAATGATCACTAACGACCCTGTCATACAATGGCATTCATATATATAGACATTAGCATAATCACGATCACAACACAATTACCAGTGTTCATAAGACCAAGGTTAAGATAACTCCCTTTATTGTGCAATACATGCACAACATTGAGAACCACAGTTCCTAAATTAGCCAAGGCATCTGTTACCTCAAACCCATTTACTTTACCTTTCATGGTTACCTTTCTCATGAATTTCCTGCCACTGTCCATTTACCCCAATGGACCCAACCAACCCAACTAGTTGTCACATCCTTGCCTTCAGCTGCTCTTTATTCATGCATTGGGCTTCATCTAAATCTTTACACTGTCTACTGGGTACCACTCAAATCTCCTCAAGTTCCATAAATTTCCTTTTCCCCAACCAATTCCCAAGACCGTCAAAACATAAAAGGCGGGAACAAGAAGTCGAGACAAAGAAAACATCGAAAACCAATCAATAATACAACACCACAAACAAAGTGGAAAGGCCATACACTAGACGTAATCAAAACCACAAAACACCAAAACCACAAGACTTTCAATAGACACCATTATTCAAAACCCATGAGTTCCCGTGCTTCCAAGGGTTCATGAGTGAAAGCTCAGCCCGAGCCTTCTTCAACATCTATGGCAATCTCTTTTTCCATGGAGTTCCCTACATCATACTACCATAAACACACAACTAATAGTGCATAAACAAATATAAAATATAATAGTTACCTTGCCTTGTTGTACCCAACACACTACCCTGCAACTAAACACATGCACACATCATCTTCCAAGGGATTCCAATTCCCTTGACAAGTTCAACTAGAACTAGAAACCAACTATCATGCTTGCATCTGATCAACCATCTTCCCTGTAACTTCCTTGGCCCCAAAGTGCTTCCATGCACTTTAACTTGCTCTATTAATTGCTCCCAAAGCATGAGCTCATTCTGTTGCAAGATGCATTGAGGATCTACCTACAAAACTCCTCGTGGTTCCACCTTCCATATTGATAATGGATGCATGATTATCTGCACGTCTGTTATCCACTGTTGCATAAATATGAGGAATGCTCTGACCTACATCCTCAATTGTCTGTGCCTCCTTATCATTGTGGATCTGAGGCCTGCCATGCATCCGCTGCACCACTCTGATACAAAGGGAAGACCTTCCAGCGATGATCTCCACCATAGGTTCAACACCGCAATGGTTTTGTGTCATTGCCTTTCTTATGTTACTCCACAGGCTGAGACCCATATCCTCTCCCCACTACATTAAACTTTTTTTTTAGGTGCCACATTCTCTTTTTCACTTGCATCCTGAGGTCTTCCTCGCTTATGAGGCCATTTTCCTTTAGTATTCTTATTACCCTTCTAGTCACACCTGAATTCAGGCTTGCGCTTTGATTGCTCATAACAATGCATCGACTTTCTAATGGCTTACTCGAACGACCAAGGCTCATCAAACTCAATCTTGTCTTTGAATGCTACTGATAACCCATTCATGAAACTTTGAATCTTTGCTTTCTTATCCCTGAGATAAGGCACATATCTCAACAACTCTAAGAATATGCTTGTGTATTCACCATCCATCATGGATCCCATCCTAAGCTCATAGAAGTCCTTGGCCCTTTCATCATAATATCTTTTAGATAGGTACTTCTTCTTGAAGAGTCTCTCAAACTCATCCCAAATCAGTGCCTCTTCTTTAATGCCTCTGACATTTTTCACATCTTCCCACCAAATATATGCTTTCCCTTTGAGATTGAATGTAGTTATCTTGGATTTCATGTTCTTTGAATAATCATGCAATCTGAAGAACTTATTCATCCCAAGCAACCATGATTTTTCATCTTCTAATTTATTCATTTCTCCATCAAAAGTAGGTGGCTTGGCTTTCTTGAACCCTTCTGGCAAATATCTCTTCTCGCTCCTATAAGGATGATGACGGTGATGGCGATGATGTCTCTTGTAACCAAAACTAGAATAGAATCCAGAAGTGCCACCCTTCCTCTCAGGTGTATCCAAGGATTTTCTACCTTTGACTATATCATCTCTATCCTTCCTCTGTCCTCAATGAGACCTGTTGTCATATGCCCCATTAGTCTTCTCCTCTTGTCCATAATTGATCCCCAACTATCCCTGCTTCTGCAAATACAAAATAATTTGAAGGAAGACTGCATTAACTTTTGCTTACTTTTCTGGATCCCTTGAAAGTATTTCTTGTGCCTTGATCAGCTTGTTATTGTATTCTTTGCAACTTTTGATCTATTCCCTCAGACTCCTCAGTGTATCTGCTAGATCAGGAGAATACTCTTATGCTTTTTTCTCAATTGACCTTTCCCACTCCGTTGAATTCGCATCAAGCCTGTAAGGGGATTCATGTGAACTGTAGTCCACCATTCTGCTCTCCATGTTGGCTTTTCTATTTCTTGCAAACATGCCATGTTAGATAAACTAAATGGAAGACATAATCAAATCATACCTCAGAGTATCTCAAGGGAGTCCATCTTATCTGCACAAATCAATCCATATTACCGTGATATAATATCACAAGCATACCAACTCATACATAAATATCATGACCATAGTAAGAAATAACTTCCATGCATGCATGATGAACACGAAAACAATTGACATGCATGCATAACAATATGCATTTAGCCCATCTAGGGTAAATGTTTGAACCTAAAAGCTTTGATACCACCCTGTAACGACCTCACCCCACATTTACCCACTTTCATAATCTCTCCAGGGTAAACATCAATTGAGTGTCACTATGATATGACCTGACATCCAAGATCCAGTTATGGAAGTGGGGCCTATAGATCGGAAGCTTATTGATACCTCTCAAGAACACCAGATCACCCAGAAGTTAGCCCACAACCTCCAATGATTAGATCCTGAGATGGAATTTCTTTTTCATAGACCTAACACCACAACCGCACCCACAACACAATAAGCATGTGATTATGAAGCTCCAACTACACCCATAAGCCTGTCTCCATGCGATTACGACTAAAATTTCTCTGTTATGTGCCAGTGGTTGCGAGATTTGTGCCACTTTTTCAAGGCTGGCGCTAAAGCCATTTCCCAGAAATGCCCAAAACATTCCAGAAACATGTTTAAGATGATAATAATGCTAAACAACCAATACTCAAGAAAGACCTTGACCAAGACATGCCTACTACGTGATATACATTTCATCAAACAGATAGTAGACATAGAAGCTACCAGTCATGATTGCATATCTAATCATAAACTTCTAAACTTCATCTGAGGATCACTAAGAAGGATTTATGCCCTCTCAAGCTAGTTGCAACAACACTTGTTAGCCATGCATTTATCAACCGTTGATAACTTATCAAATCATGAACAAGATCCATAATAGGAGCACATTGTAGAATCATTCATATAACCAACATATAACCATAATATAAACCATAACAGCTCAACCATAAGATCAACACTATAATCAATACAAGTACCCATAGATCACAATAGGAAAATAACTTATATTAACATATTCAAATAGCAACCAAGTCAGGGACTTCCACATACCACCCGACCATAGATTGGGTTGAACCAAATCTCTCTTTCAGCCAATCACCCCTACGCCATATTCCAAGCATCAATGTGGGATCATAAGGGTTAAACCAAAATAGAACCAACTAGGGCTTCCAAAGGCCAGACCACCTCAACCCTCAACCACAATGATTTCACCTAACCAGTTAAAAAATCACTAATACCAAACCAAATCGGTCTCTTCCCAAGTTGTCCAGGGCTCCAAGGATGCCTATCTTAACCCACAGCCTCCAGGGACCCAAGTTGTTACAAGGCTCTAGAGAACTATAGTCTCAACACACAACCATAGGGAACTTGAGAACTAATCAGAAAATCTAAATGGGGAACCAACTACATCATGGCTATCCATGAAATGGAAAGGCAAGGTTGAAACCACTGTCAATATGAGCAAATCTCCATGCAAATGACAACAAATAACCATGGAACCACATGCATGTATGATGCATCCAAAACCAACAAGGGAATCACATGCAACCTGTTACCTGCGAAGTATCCCTTGTAGTTGTTGATCCAACCTTCTCTTCCTGTACCCACCAATTCCTTGTTTGTCCTTTGCTTTCTTTCTCCATGTCCAAGTGAATTCTAGAATGCTCCAAGAATACTCTAAGTGTGCAAGAGTGTAAGAGAGCCAAAAAAATGAACTAACAAAAGCTAAAACTGACAAAAGTTCGGAATTGTTTCTCTGGCGCCTTTTTATCATTGATGTATTTTTTCTTTCATTTTTCTCTAATTTCCCTTACATGCAAATTTGTGTCTCTTCGCCTCCCTTTTCTCCTGTTTTCCTTATTTCTCACAATCAAATGTCATTTATTGCCTCTTTTCCTTTTTCCAATGCCTTTGCCAATTTACATAGCCATTAATAAACCACAAATGATGCTCACTATAATGTTTTCCCCGCCATTCAACTTAGAATATGTGTCCCATGACCTTTGCCTTATTTTATTTACATGAAAAATCAACCTAGGGTTGTTACAAAAATATTCCAGAAGCTTCAAGATCCCAGCACATGGAAGGAGGAATGGTGCCCCTGGTTACTAAACATTTTGAAAAGAGCGTGGATGTAGGTGCCCCAAGCGAGAATGAAGACTCCAACATGATGGATGATGACGGAAATAGAGGGGTTAGACCTAATGGCCATGAAAGTTGCCTTGAAGAGAAACTAATTGTAAGCAATCCCTTGAAAACAAATCGATCTCCTAGCAGTTGCACTCTAGAAGGACAAAGCAGCTCGCCAATTGGGCGTCCAAAGCATGGTTGCCAGGGAAAAAAAAGGATGCAAGGAATCAAAGAAGATAGGTCACAAAACGAATCTCCAAAGAATTGAACGACTTGTAAGAAAAGTCATTGATTCAAGGAAATACAAGCAAATATTATAGATCTTCTCAACCTCCCACCCCCTTTTCTTACGAAGATCATTTCATGGAACATAAGGGGCATGAATAGCCCCTCCAAATAACACATTCTCAGACGGAGGATCCAACATGACATTCTCTCCATCCTTCTCATCAATAATCAAAATGTTCTAGTTCATGTTTTGATAAAATAATCATTTGGGCCTAGAGGAGTTCTAAGACCATAGCCTTGGATGTTGATGGAGCCATGGGATGCCTAGTCATAACCTAGAATCCCACCTAATTAAATTTAAGTGAGATCAGTTTGCACCCCTCAGTGATTACTATATATTTTCATTTCTTAGGAATGATCCTGCATGGTTTTCTTTTATATGCCTGTGGCCCTCAGATTTAAGCACACAAGTTGACAATGTTGCAGCACCTGAACTCCCTCCAATCAAAGTTGGATCCTCACAAATGGATAATAGGTAGATATTTCAACACAATCACTAATCTCAAAGAATAAAAAGGAGGCAGGCACACTCTAGAAACAAAGTCTGGATACTTCAAAAACTCCATTAAGGAGAATGATCTCATAGATCTTCAAACTACCAACTGGCTACACATGGAACAATAGACGAGGAGGCAAGGCTCAAATCTCTTCACACCTTAATTATTTTCTAGTCTTAAAACTCCTCATCACATCCAAACAAGAAATCACAAGCAAGATCCTCCCAGTTGTAGGATCAAACCACTAGCCGATCTGCTTGTCCTAGCACAATCTAAGCAAATCCCTCAAGAAGTTGTTTAGATTCAAGCAATTATGCCTCACCAATGCCTCTATCATCTCTAATATTCAAGCATGGTGGGAATGTGCCAAACCCAAAGAGGGATTTAAGATGTACATCTTCTAGCAAAAGCTCAAACAAACCAAAATTCATCTTAAAAAGTGGAACAAAGAGGATTTCAACAATATATTATAGGAGAATGATAGACTTGAGAAGGAAATGGATGCACTGCAACAGGACATCATCATCAATGGTCGAAACATTGACTCAGAGGACCAGGAAGTAGCCCTAATCTCGAAATTGGAAGAACGCTACAAACAAGAATAAATTTACTGGAAGTAGAAGTCCATAATCAATTGGCTCAAAGAAGGCGAGCGAAACACATATTTCTTCCACCACTCAACCATCCAACACAAGTCCAACAACAAAATCACCTCTCTCTATCTAGACAATGGTGACTGCATTGAAACATAGGAAGAAATAAAGGATGCCCTAGTGCATTTCTACTTAGATTGAATGAACAAGTGCTCTTTTGCACTATAATTCAGATGCAATCAACAAGATCACAACCAACATTCCTAAGCTAATAATAGAGGCACACAACAAAGCTCTGACAAGGGAGATATCTGATGCTGAGGGCCAAGATGCTCTGAATCAAATGGCAAAAGGTAAAGCTCCTGACCCTTATGGCTTCACAATTTCTTTATTCGAGCACTATTGTCATTTCCTCAAAGATGATGTCCTTGACATCATCCAAGAATCTCGCTTCACCTGTAACATTCTCCCTGCCCTCAATGCCACATTATTAACTCTCATCCCCATGGAAGAGAATGTTGCCTCCCTTGGTAAATTTCATCCCATAGCCCTATGCAATGTTGGTTACAAGCTCATCACTAAAGTCATAGCTAAACTCCTCAAACCCATTCTTCATCTCGTCATTTCGCCTAAGCAAATTGACTATGTCGAAGGATGTAAAATCTTTGATGGAAACAGTGCATTCCCTTAAAACTCTTAAGAATATTGGCATGCTCCTCAAGCTAGAGTTCTCCAAAGCCTTTGACAAGCTCAATTGGTCTTACATGGAACACATTCTTAGATCTTTCAGATTTTATGAAAAATGGATAACTTGGATCCTCTCCCTGATCTCTTAGGCCTTATTTTCTATCTTGGCCATTGAACTCCCTCCAGCCCCTTCTTGTCGTCCTGGGGCATTTGACGGGGGGACCCGATCTCTCCCTTTCTCTTCATTCTCATGGTTGAATGTTTAGGGAGAAGCTTGTATCAAAGGAACTTTAAAAGGCCTCTTCATCCATGACAACCTACCTCAGATTCATCAATAATTCATGGATGCTACTCTTCTAATGAATGACTTCTCTGTCCAAGATGCCAGATCCATACAGGAAATCCTTAACCTCTTCTCGAAAGCCTCGGGCATGGACATAAATCAAGAAAAACCCTCAATCTTATTTTTCAACATTCCTCCCATCACCCAAAGAAAAATCCTTATAATTCTTGGCTTCTAGACTTCCTCTCTCCCATCTAAATATCTAGGAGCTCCCATTACTGACTCAACGATCAAGCATTCCTTCTAGCGGGATCTCCTAGACAAATTCAACCGTCACCTAACTAGTTGAACTGATCCTCAACAAATCCGTGCTTGAATCCCCACCCCTTTAACTCTTCTCTGTCTTATCTGCTCCCAAATGGGTCCTAAAAAGTATCAAATCCCTCTAAATAGGCTTTCTATGGGGAGGAATTGACCACAAGAAAAATAGCCCCTACTTAAATGGGACACTTTATTTCTAGAAAAATATGAAGGAGGATTGGGCTTACGAGATCCTAAGTTCATTAATTAATTCCTTGATGCCAAAATCTGGTGGAAATGGGTCAACTACACATCGAAACCATGGGCCCTCCATTGGCACATAAAATATGCTAGCAACAAAGAAAAGTAAGATTTGATTAGCTTTTCGCTAACTTCGAGGGGCTCATTGATTTGGAACACGACCAATGACAATAAAGAAAATGTGTAAGAGCATTGCTTTTGGGAACTAAAAAATGGCAAAGCAACCAGATTATTGGAGGATTACTGGAAGCAACTTCCAATCTTGGAGTCAAATCTCTAGCTTCCCTCCATAAAGCATTCAACCCTCCTCGAAGGTATAACTTAGGTATGCCATTATTGGAATGAGGGGAGCTCTAGTCTTTTCAGATAATGGAACCAGGAAGACCCTCTCCTGGGGGAAGCTCTCCAAAAGGATCCTCAAGAGATCATACTAGCTTAATGTGCTTAGATGAGGGTACATACCGATTGGATCATTCTCAATCAAGGAGGCCTACTCCCCAGTCCAACAAGCTCCTCCCACTGATCCTGACCCTAATTGGAAAGCCTCGTGGATGATCGATCTCTGACCCAAAGTTACCACATTCTTATGTATGGTTCCTCAAAGACATATTCTAACATGGGATAACCTCTGAAAGAGAGGACCTCTAGGCCCATCATGGTGCCGAATTTGTAAACAACACCCTGAATCCATCGACCACCTTTGGGTTCATGTAAGTTAGCCAACACTCTATGGACCAGGACAGGTTTGGGTTTCCATAAAACAGTCATAGATCTTGATGACATCCTCCATTCTTTCTAATATTGGCCCTGTTGTACCTTAGGAAACCAATTTCCTGGCTGTGTAGAAATTGTGCTTAATACATTAATGTTTATAATTATTGTCACTTGTTTGTCACTTAATTGTATGTTGTATTCTCAAATGAAGGACCTAAAAGACTTGGTTTTAAACCCTCAATACTTAGGTGACATGAAAATCTCAGAATTCCATTTGATTGCTGAATATAAATGATGAATGAAGAAAGCTTGAAGAAGTCATAGACAATATGTTGTTTTACACAGAATCTACTATCTGTGACACTTGGAGAAGTTAAAGATAATATGTTGTCTTACACAGAAACTACTATCTGTAACTTAGAAGAATTGCAGAGGTGGGAACTTCAAGTATAGGAGCACTCTTTTAAGGGATTTTAACTTCATTTACATAAGAAAATAAAGACCTACAACTTCATTACCATACTTAAAGGAAGAAAACATTTAATGACACATAATAGAGAAGTCACAAAATCATACCCAACAATGTGTGGAAAACTTCTGATCCTTTCATTAATCAATAGTTTTATCAAGAATACAGTGGCTTAGTCTCCACGTTTTCGAAAGTTCGAACCCTTTCTCTGTAAATTTTCCTCTTTTTATACATTATGAGACAGTTGGTAATCACCAAAACTGTCATACTACTTAACTATTCTCCTAACTATCTAAAGTAAAAATTATTACAGAATATTACATAGAGGGTAAAAGACACCTCATTCTCAAGAAAATAAAATAACAGGAAGTAACAGAAATTAGAAGGTGATGGTTGTTCGTTGTTTGAATCTATGGCTCAAATACATGGTCTGAGTATTATTCTGCAAGTTGTAACCCTGTAGATGTCCTGATGATAGTTAGACTGTTTTAACACCGCAAACCGCAACTTTACAAGAACTCTGTGCGTGGACTTGTGGGTTATGGGCCCACGTACATATCGGAAGTGTTGTGATTAGCCAAAACACAAGGAAACCTGACCAATCACCGTCCCTTTGAAGTTTTGATCATCTCCCTCTAACTTTGGTTATTTTGCTTAAACAACGAAATTGGCTAATTTACGCGGAACATAGTTTACCACAGAACTGAAAAGGATTTAGATTCTGGATCATAAACCTGTCGCGTCTACCTGAGCTGTGCGCTATCACCGTCCAATCACACATTCAATAAACGGTCCGATCCTTCGGAACTCAACAAAACTTTAAACCTGTTGAACTAAACCTTATCAAGTCCGTTTTTTCAATGCCCCTTTGACTCCCATATGGACCCGATAGGAAATAAAACTGCTTGTTAATGATTTATCAGGTTCAATTTTAAAGATAAAACCCGATTACTTTTCGACCCGATATCCATCGGATCCCATCACTTTCAATGAACGGCTGTGATTGGTCCGAACTTCGGCGGATTAAACTGTATTTCATACAACATTGCTTTTGATATTTGAAATAAACCCCATTCTAATTAACTACGTGATTGTCATCAGATTTGTGGCCTGTTGATCGAACGGCTCAAATCTTCTCGCGAGTTTCTCACATTCGCAAGGGTAAAGAATGTACGGGAGATTCAACGAGGTTGAACCCCCGTAGTAATTTCAGGCCACACATTGCGGTTAATCATGCTAACGTCACGGTCAACTTTGGGGGTTGAGCTTTAATTAATCTTCGTGCTCATTACTTCCTCACAGCACACCTCAATGTACTTATCAAGCTATCTCTTGATCGCGCTTCTTGAACCAGCATGACCTTTAGACAATGGTTTGATTTTTTCATTTTTTGTAATAAAACTGAAAATAGAATTAAAAGGATAATGGATGCTACAACAGGTCCAAAGACCCCTTTCAAAGCCCCATCCTTAATAATCTATGGATCTTAACCCTTGGGCTCATGGTGTAGAAAAATAGAAATTGCAACTACTTAAGATTTCAAACTGAAAAACAAGAGACACAATTCTACTCTACTAATCTACGGAATGGAAATCACAATTTATAACAACATGCATAGACATGCAACAAGAAAAACCACAAATACACAATGATTTCTAAGGGAACCCAATTGGGAAAAACCCCTCAAGCCTCTTTGCATTAATCAGTTGAATAGAGAAACTATTACAATTGCTTGCTCCAACTCTGAGCACAACCTACAAAAGAATAATTGTTCTCTCCTGAATGAAAAACTTTGGCCAACATTTAGCCAATTATTTTTCTCATCAAGCCTCCTATTTCCTTGCGTAAATCCTGAGGAAATTAGTCCCTAAAAGATAGGAATTTCCTCCTAATTGATTGTGCAGTTCCCAAGGATTTTTCTCTTGCCTCATGCAACACCTGTACACTCAAAACTAGTCTATAACTGATGTTACACTGCCTTATCATCTCCACTGCAACTGAGGAATTCCAATTCTTTGCATGCACTAGCTATTTTGGGTCGATTGATCAATTAACTGACATATCTCTGAGTTAGACTATTGTCCCACTGCACAACTCACATTCAACTAACTCTGTTAGAGGCCAGTTAACTGAATACAGCTAAAAATATCTGAACTAGATTGCTAAAATTTAGCAATCACACATGCATAAGTAAACTCCAAACCCTCTAACTCGAATTTACTGACCTAACTAAGTGACAAGGGTCATGTAACACTAGTTAACTACCTCCAAGTTGTCTTGCTAATGTGGAAATTTAATTTACTCAATTTGACTAAGGCTAAAGTCAAATTGAGCCTTTCTTGCTACATTTTTTAACACCTGGTTTGAGAAGTTTGGAAAGAACACAATCAATGCCTATTCGTGGGAAAATCCAGAGACCTTCATGGCAATTGGCTCCAACTTCACAAGCAATTGGAAGAAATTGTGTTCCTGTGCAATTGGGATGCAAAAGATTGCCCCACTCACCCACCTAGAAACCTTAATCTTCCGCTAGTGGAACTTCTCTCACCCTCCTACTGTTCCCACCCCTCTTCGCTCGCCACCCTTCTCACCTAGTCCTGAATGATGGGCCCCTTCTCTTGAACTTCTTTCAAGTTGAATTTCAATGGTGCCTTGAAAGGTAATTCAGGTGAGGCAGGGATTGGTGGAGCAATTCACAACAACAAAGGATAAATCATAAGCATGTATGGTGGCTATATAGGACATGAAACCAATAATGCAACAGAATTGGAAGAACTAATTTAGAGACTCCTCATGACCCAACATCACAAGCTTCTTCCTCTCATTGTTGAAGGGGATTCTTAGGTGATAATTCAACTAGATAAGCGTCTGCAAGTTGGTTCTCCTCCCTCCAAACGCTCAATTGGTTGGAGGCTGGATATTAGATCTCAACACCTAGCACAACTCCTATCCATCTAGGAAGCTATCATGTTCTCTCATGTAAGGTGGAAATCCAACTATCTTGCAGACTTTCTAGCGAAAAAAGGGACTGAGCTTCAATTTCCAATCAGAGAAGTTCCCCTCACCCCCCAACTCTTCAAATTGGGCCTCCTAGTGTCAAGTATTAGCCTCTTAGGATCTCAAGCCCCCAGATCCATGCGGCGATCCAGACCATCCAAATCCCCACACACTTAATACTGGTAGCACATCCTACCTGTAATGGATTTTGGAAATGCTTCTAGTGTGGTTCTCACAACACCTCAATAAGGGAGTGAGGGAGCGATGTCAAGTCCACCACCATTAGGCATTTAAAGCACATTTAGCCCATGCCCACTCCACTTGGTCTCTGCAACTATCATTCACCATTAAATTGATGGAAGCTCACACCATCTAGTTCATTTATGGTTCTCGAGAGAAGGTAGTCTCTTAGCTCTGTTTTAAACCTCGTGATTTTGTTGTTTTACGTCCATGGTGCAAGAGCGAGGAAGGCCCAACATAGGAGGGCATGTGTGAGGCCGACCTCCTCACCCTCCCTAGTGTGGGCATGGGGATGAGCACTTCAACTGTGGAATCCCCCACCACTTCAGACTCATGGTGGCTGAAGCTAAAGCTCGAGAATTTCGCACCTCAGGAGATCACCTATGGGCCTCACACAATGTTATGGGTCGACATTATCGTGATCAAGAGGACACCAATTTCTTTCTTAAGGGCCATGTGTTGGATTTGGAGTATTACCTCCACCATGCAAAGTTGGCATATAAAAATTTCATACATCTTCTGGGTATGTAATTATAGGGGTTGGAATCCCCTTCGATCGACATGGTTCATGATTCTTTGTTCTCTCCCGAGCTTGCAGACGCTCCTCATGCTCGATTGCGCATTCCCTCTCCTCGTTGTCGTTGGCCTTGTCGAAATACGAAGTAGAGTCTCGTGGGTGTGGATCCTTCCCAAGGTCCAAGTTACTAGATTAGTGGACCTCCGATCAAGTCAACGAATCCTCTTAACGACTTGCCGAAATTGATACTCTTGTCTCCAGATCTTTAGAGCTTCCTTTGTCCTTTGACCTATACTTTTACAAGCCATGCCTGATGGTTGAGGAGGATCCTTCATAGCACTAAGTTAGCAAGCTCAACCTCTCAAGGTAACTCTCATGTCCTTGCTGCTAGTTTCCCTCGGTGGTGTGGCCACCTATCATGTTATCGTGGCTCTCGGTTTAGCGGTCAACTCTTAAGGTGGCGTAGTCTATCTTTTATGTTTCTGCTTATTTTGGTGAACTGCAAATGCAGGGAGGTTTTCTGGTTTCTCCAATTGGCGCAAAACCTCCCAAATTTTGTCTGCACCTCATGTCTTCTTGGTGTATTGGCCATAAGGCCTAACATATGAAAAGCTCAATAGCTCCCATGACTATAATGTATATATTTCTACTGTAATGAAAATGCCTTACAAAAAAATATAAATATTTTTTTACTAAAAAAATTTATTTTTTTAAAAGTTAAGTTTAATTATCATTATATTTAAAAAAGATCATATCCAATTAAAAATATACAATGAAATATTTATTTTATAAAATTTCAAATTCAATTTATAAAAAAAATTACTTATTTAAAAGTTAAGTTTAATTATTATTATATTTAAAAAATATTATATCCCATTAAAAATATACAATGAAATATTTATTTTAAAAAATTTCAAATTCAATTTAAAAATAAAGAAATGCAAAATATAATTAATAAAAAAATAGTTTAAATCCATCTTCACGTGGCTTTATCAAATATTTTTAAAAGACGTCGAATTTTTTAAAATTTAAAAATTCCCTTCAATTTTAAACTCTAAAAATAACTAGCAATTGTCCCAGAAGGTACAAAGAGAGGCGGATAGGATTATTAAATTAGAATTGTTGAATTTCTCTAGAAGAGATGTATTATTAAATTAGAATTGTTGAATTTCTCTAGAAGAGATGTTGGTTCAAGCCTAACGGATGAGCAATTTGAGCTGGCTAAAGTATAAGCTTTATTACATAAAAGACATGAGTAGTGGACCAAAAATCATTTTGGTTGCACATGACAAAGCATCCGGCAATTAATGAAATAATGTCGTGCATCTATCCAATCAAAATTTATAATTAATGTT
The DNA here is from genome assembly GCA_031772625.1 of Pinus tabuliformis. Lineage (NCBI taxonomy): Eukaryota > Viridiplantae > Streptophyta > Pinopsida > Pinales > Pinaceae > Pinus > Pinus tabuliformis. The sequence continues at coordinate 139,343,585 of CM062820.1, forward strand.
CTGGAGCAATGTTATGTTATGGTTTTTTTTTTCAATTTATTATTTTAAATTTATTTATTTATTTTTTTCTGATAAATATAATTTAAACCCATAAAATTTGTCAAATCTATATTATTAATTTAAAAAAATTATTTAAAAAAAGTCAATTTTCAATCAAAAATTTGTTTTAATAAATATTTTGAAAATAATATTAAAATTTTATAATTTTATTTTATTTTAATTAAAATCAACTAAAACTAATTACAATATAACTTACTCTCGACGAGTATAAAAAAATCATAAATTATTAACCCAACATCATATCATTAAACAAACCACATTTATATAGACTTTAATCTCACATTTCTTTCGACCTAAAACATAATAATTGACTGAGAGTTTCACTCATAGCTGTCTTTATTATATTTAGTGCACATACCATTTTGATATCTAACTAAAATAAAACTTGAATAAATTAAAAAAATAATCCACCCACACTCCCAAGTTCCCTTTCAAGCATTTTTGATATCTAACTAAAATAAAACTTGAATTAATTAAAAAAAATTAATCCACCCACACTCCCAAGTTCCCTTTCAAGCATTTTTGATATCTAACTAAAATAAAACTTAGTCAATCAAAAAAAAAATCCACCGACGCTCCCAAGTCCCAAGTTCCCTTTCAAGCTTCCTTGAATAGTCAAGGGTCCCAAGTTCCTAGCAATACTCATATGAGGTATGGTCATCTTTGTTAATTGATTCAAACGACTTGACTCAGACTTCTAAGGTGTTAAAGGCTAACATTCCCTATATTGATGTAGATTCAGTGGTATCTGTTATATCTGGTTTTGTTCCATTGCTTTGTTGTCCAAAATCCGCTGCTGCTCATTGAAGAACGCTGCGATGGAAATTGGCATGGGAAGCTTTGAAGCTTATTGATGTAGATTCAGTCGTATATGTTATATCTGGTTTTGTTCCATTGCTTTGTTGTCCAAAATCCGCTGCTGCTCATAGAAGAACGCTGTGATGGAAATTGGCATGGGAAACTTTGAAGCTTAAAATCAGAAGTGTGTTGATACAAATGTTGCAAAGACACTGATGCTTCTCCAAGTTTCATAGAGTTTCTCATAATTTTGGTAATATAGCATTTTATTAGTGAAAATATCATTTTTCTATTGAATAGGCAAGCTGATCCAGATCTAAACTTAGCCTAGTTATCCAAAAAAAATATTTGCAAAATTGAAAACATAAGATTTCAATTCGTTTTTCGCTGCTGAGCTGGGTTTTGATTCTTGGAAAGCCAGGATCCAAGAGATGTAGATTTGAAATTTATTTCTGACAAAGAAAGAGGAATTACAGGGTTGTTAGAATGACAACAATTGCTATTTTGGCTAGAGTTTGCATTGTTGTGCTTGCGCTACTTGGGCCATTGCCAGTAGACAGAGCCATTGGCGTTTCGGTCCCTCCGCCTGTCTCACCTGCCGTTTCGGCCCCCACGCCTGTTTCAGAAGACGATATAAGATGCCTGCAAACTATAAAGAAGACGGTAAAAGACCCCATGACTATAATATAGCATTTTATTAGTGAATATATCATTTTTCTTTTTAATAAGCAAGCTGATCCGGATCTAAACTCAGCCTAGTTACCCAAAAAAAAAAAATATTTACAAAATTGAAAACATAAAATTTCAATTCGTTTTTCGCTACTGAGCCTGGTTTTGATGCTTGGAAAGCCAGGATCCAAGGGATGTAGATTTGAAATTTATTTCTGACAAAGAAAAAGGAATTACAGGGTTTTTAGAATGGCAGCAATTGCTATTTTGGCTAGAGTTTGCGTTGTTGTGCTTGTGCTACTTGGGCCATTGCCAGTAGACAGAGCCATTGGCGTTTTGGTCCCTCCGCCTGTCTCACCTGGCGTTTCGGCCCCCACACCTGTTGCAGAAGATGATATAAGATGCCTGCAAACTACAAAGAAGACGGTAAAAGAACCATGACTATAATATAGCATTTTATTAGTGAATATATCACTTTTCTATTTAATAGGCAAGCTGATCCGGATCTAAACTCAACCTAGTTACCCAAAAAAAATATTTACAAAATTGGAATCATAAAATTTCAATTCGTTTTTCGCTGCTGAGCTGGGTTTTGATGCTTGGAAAGCCAGGATCCAAGGGATGTAGATTTGAAATTTATTTCTGACAAAGAAAGAGGAATTACAGGGTTTTTAGAATTGCAACAATTGTTATTTTAGCTAGAGTTTGCGTTGTTGTGCTTGTGCTACTTGGGCCATTGCCAGTAGACAGAGCCATTGGCATTTCGGTCCCTCCGCCTGTCTCACCTGGCGTTTCGGTCCCCACGCCTGTTCCAGAAGACGATATAAGATGCTTGCAAACTATAAAGAAGACGGTAAAAGACCCCATGACTATCTTTATACTTGGAATTTCAATAATAATACGCTTGGGCTTATCTGTAACTTTCTGGGGATAGATTGTTGGCATCAAAACGAAAACAGGGTTTTGAACATCAACCTTCATGGGATGTCTCTTCAGGGCAGTTTTCCAACTGGCTTTGAGTATTGTGGAAGAATGATAGGTATGGATCTGTCGGACAACAATCCCGGACAATACTCGTAAATATTTCAAAATTGCTACCTTATTTGACTTCATTAGATCTCTTCCAAAACAATTTTCAAGGTTCAATTCCAGCAGAGCTTGCTAATTGCACATATTTGAATATAGTTCATAGGAGAATCGGTTGTCTTGTGAAATCTTTCGAGAATTTCATTCCAATGGATCAAGAATTTCATCTCTATCGATTCTTCTGCTCAACATAACAGCAACAAAATAGAATCCCCAGTATAAACCATGCAAACACTCTTTTAAAAAAACATAAATTAAATTCAAAACAGAGAAAAACACGACAAAAATAAAACACTGTAAAATCCAAAATGCATGGCCATGCAACAAAGAAAATAAACTTGAACAAGAAACAAGGCAAGCCAATGCAATGCAGAGTATTGAAGAAAATGATGAGATGAAAGTGAGAATAGGCTCTATGAGATGCTTAATACTAATCAGTGCTAGCCAAAAGCCAGGGAAGAAGAACAGTGCTTGCCAAACGCAGGGAAGAAGAACAGCAACAACAACTAGCAAGGAAAAAGCAGTAAAAATATCTTCAAGAGTGACATAAAAGAATAGGAAAAATCAGTAAGGCAACTCAACCGATATTTAGAAAAAGCAGTCACACTTCAAATCAATGGTTGAAAGTGTCTCACCTGATCCAACGGAGCAGGGTAAAAGTGTTGATGATTGTTGATGCATAGGAAGGCCTATCGGCCTAATTATATATTGATAAAATTAACTCTTTTCAATTATTGATAAATTCACAACTAAAAAGAATTTATATTAATAAATTACTCTAGATTCATCTTAGCTCTAGATCTACCAAGTGTCGAAAGGGATCAAATTTCTTGAGATGAAAGAAAAAAAGAAAGAAAGAAAATTTAATGTCCATAAGGCTAAAGATAGCATATCGGACAAACTGCTTCGCCATTTGATTCCTGTATTCAACCCTTTTCCTGTGAAGCCTCACGATAAATGCTTCGAGCTTCTCGACAAACCCCTCACTGAATAAATTATACCAAGAGCTAGCTGCAAGAATATCTGTATAAAATTCCTTGTTGTTTTTGAAGGTCTCATATTCTAAAATGAAATGCTAATCTGTTTCCACTTTTCCGGAAGAGCAAAAAATACATACTCTTTCTTCCCTCACTTCTTTTGGCCTTTTCGAGCGCCCTGTTTCACAACAGAGTTGATAAGAATTAGTCATTAACTGAGCAATAAGAATTTTGGCTCTCCAAGAAATATTGGCCCTCATGTATGCTTTTTGTTGATGATTATGAGCGGGATTAAACTCTTCAATATAGGTTTTTTCCTTTCTCCCTAGCTCCTTATCCCAAGTACGTTTGTGGAACTTATCCATAACAAAATCTTTTATCTCTTTATTACTTGTGGGACTCATGTTCAAGCAAATACCCCATTTAATAATTCATTTGTTATTTTTTCGCATCTGAGTCTTCTTTTTTTTGCACAATATATCATTAAAGACAACCTTAAGCCAACTCCCCTCTTCCATTTGGTCATTTTTTTTTAAATATCTTATGACTCACCCCATAGCAATTGCTTCAATAGGAGCAACCCATGTTTCACTTAACAAGATATCATAAGGAACTGCACTTTTAATTTTGAACTTGTTTGTAATCAAGTGCTCTTGAATTTTCTCAATTTGTTTCCACTACATGTCGGATGTATTGTTGGCCCATAGTTCACAACCATAGAGAATAGCCATAATCACTAAAAGCCTAAAAAGAGTGTGAGTGGTCTTCCAATCCCATAACTCTGTCTCTCTACACCTATTTTGAAAAGCATAAAATGCTTTCCAAACCCCCAAAGTTCTTTTCTTTTTATAACCGTCCCAACTTAGATTTCCGTTGAAGTCAATTTCGAGGTATTTGTAATCTGCAACTTCTTCTAGAGTGCTGCCTTCAAAGTAGAACTTATGCTAGTTATGTTTTCTTTTGTTAGAGAAAACCACTGCTTTCGTTTTGCTAATATTGACTTGCATCCCAATCTTTCTACAAAAATGCTCAAGGGAAAGTAAGTGCTCTTGCAAACCAAAAGCAAATTTAGCAATAAGAATAAGGTCATCGACATACAAAAGAAGCCTTATAACAAAGTCACCCAATTGGATACCGTCATCCTCTTGAGAATTTAGCCACTCTTCAAGCTTATCAATATATAAACTAAGATGGATCTAGGCTAGTTTAATTCCCCTTTAAATATGTTATATTTCACATAAATACCGTGAGTTCTATAAAAATGGATCATAAAAACTATCAATAACTTAACAAAGTCAAATTTACTTTACTCGCTTGACAAAAATAATTAATTAAAATTTTTATTTGATTTTTTTTAATTTACATAAAATTGTTATTATTATTGGGAAGTCAAAATGTTTATTATGAGGATTTTTTAAGTAATTAATTTTAAAATCTATATACTTTGCTTGCTTATTCTTCCCCTCTTTATCTTTACTCCATGTCTTACCATGGAAACAATAATATAAATACACCCAATTTTAGAAACGTCAAAATCCCCTGTCGCCATCTTATCTGCTTCGAGGACGGTGGCAGGGACTGCCGGACTTTACCGTGTCGAGTCTCCGAAAAATCAGAACTTCTCCCTTTCTTATCAAAGTGAAAGTCTATGTGGCACACGCCAAAACCTGGCAGGGCTATAAACACTTATCGAACAAACATCCAGAAAGGAGATAAGGGGGAAACACTTTTCAATCTTTTAAATTCCTTCAAATCCTCTGAAACCCTCCCTGTTTTTCACTAGTCCCAAGCAGAGAAAATAGTGGGGACTCGCAGGAACAGTGGCCTTATACTCCTGACATCTGGGTTCCAAATTAAAGGCAAATTTCATCGAAGCTCTTCAACGATCCGCCCGTTGCTAAATCAGGTTTGTCGTGTTCTCAAAATTGATCACAATTTTATCAGTTTTGATGAAGGAATGGTCTTAAATTTTAGTAACTCAATGAATTTTTATGCAACGAGTGCAAATCCCCGGTTGAGACTTCTCTGTATGAATATAAGCTCTCAATTTACTGTATCGCGGATGGTAGGAATCATTTTCAGAAGGAAACCTCGTGTTTAGTAGAATTTGAAAGATTGCTTGGTTGTCCTCTTGTGATATTGTGGGCGGTATGATTTTGTGTTCCCTTGAGATCGACATCCTGACCATGTGCTGCCGAATGCCGGCCAGAGCATTGGATCATCTTTCAATGTCGTGTTTAAAGAGCTTTTACGAGAGCACCCAGTGGACATTCCACTCATTGTGCAATGTAAAGTCTGATTCGCTTCGCTGTACCATATAAGTTCCAATATATCACGACGAATTTCTATATAGGTAGATACCTTCATATTAACATAATGATAGATTTGAGACTTCTGCGATCTGCATTTTGTGTGGTTATGTCTTCCGGAGTCATCGCATTTTACTATTTGGTGTATCCACGTTTTGAACTGATTCATCAGCAGAATTCGATACGATGAGTTTCCATATAGGTAGAGACCTTCAAATTAACATAATGGTTGACTGGTTTCTAGTTGTACATGCATGCATGCTTGCTTGGCCTCACTCATCTGTGAGATGTGTTGTGTGGGTGTGTGAGAACAGAAACCAATGAATAATAATAATAAACATTTGGACATTCCGTGTTCAGCCGTTTTGGTGACTTTTAAATCTTAATTGATGTGACTTCAAAATTTTCTCTCTGTGGTACACTGATGCCACCCGATTTCTGTACCACTAATCTTGCTTTTTATATAAAACAATAAACATTCAAAAACTTATTTGGCATTTGCTTTGCCCAGATTGAAACTCTTTGTTTTGTTAAGAGAGCAGGCCATTGAATTTACTTGTGTCCATAATTTATTTATGGCACCTGAAAACAAACAAACTTGGTTTATATTTTGTACATACCATCTCAAATCTGATTTGATATGGCCCTCTAGTTTGTGAAGCTGGAGGTTCTTTATCCAGAGGGGATAAATTATATGCACCTCCGTAAACTTCAGCACTAAAATTACTGCACAGAGGAGTCACTTGTCCGAGAAACAAGAAGTATCTTTCATCAATTTGATGTTTAGCTTGGTTATCACCTTAAAATAGTTTATTATTAATATTATTGTCTAGAATTACAATACTTAGTATATAAGCCATTTGTGTGAAGTTGAGATACACATACTCAAACTTTGCAACCTCTTGGATCATATCAAACCTGGTTCTGGTTCTTGATGAATATTTGTTAAGTATCTACATTCAATGCACCTAGAACATCATCTGGATTCAATGTACTAACACACACAAGGTGTTGATTGATCCCCATCTCACCCACCACCCTGGCTTGACTTTGTATGCTCCCACATTCTGCTTTTGAGCATTGCTTGACTTTGTATGCTTCCACATCCTACCTTTAAGTATCGCATACTGTTGTTGGAACTTGGAAGTTCGTCTGATTTGGATTCATCTCAATTCTTTAAAGCCGTGAATGCAGTTACTGTGGAGCTTTTATATTATGTGCTTATATCTTTATTATAACTTTGCACACGAATTCTTTGATGTACATTTCAAAACTTCATATCTTAATATTTTACAATTTGATAAAGCTTTTTACGGTAACTGACATTCAGCTTGGTTATGTCTTAGGTTTTGATAACTGATATTGTCCTTGCGGTTAAGGACTTTTGAAAGAAATCCTGGCGTTGAATATTTTTTTCCACATAGTACTTGATTCTTCTAACCTTCAGTCCGAGTACTTGGAAAGAAACAAAATTCTGCAGTTTGAGTAACATTATGGTTCTTTCAAACTAAATTTACCCGGAGTCAATATCAATGATGGCGGCTACAAGTTCTTTGCAATTGTATCATGTTCTAAGACCTTGCAACCACCGTGGACAATCTACTCGCTTCGAGGTATGCTTTGGTGGGAGAAGTTTCCATAAGAGTCTAATGATTTTCGTTTTTTTTTGGTTTGATCTGTTCCATTGTAATTTAGAGTAAAAATGACATGCATACTACAACAGCATTGGGCATCTCTGAGGCGTACCTCCAAAAACTAGATCTATATCATCCTTTTTGCCAAGAAAAGGTCATATATAAAATATCATGCCATGAAAGAGAGAGAGAGGAGGTAATCAGAGCTATCTTGCCACATCAACCACTATAGGAGAAATATTTCCATTATCATCATTCTGAAGGTTTTTGAGTAGGAGTTCAACATGCTTCATAGAAACATCGCTGTCACTTTCATCGTCTTCCTGTCCTCAAGGCCAAACAAGAGGGACACAAGAGGGACAAGGGTTTTGATAGCATATCTTGGAAAATGAGATTTAGGTATTTGAAATTCTTGCTAGCTCATATAGGTCTGCTTCTACGTTTGCATGACTTGGGATTTATCTTTATCTTGATTTAGCAGGACAGTAATGGCTTTGAAAGGGACATTGCCCTAGTGGCTCAAGTACTTAAATTTTGTTTGTTCTTCCTTGATGTTTATTTTGTATTGACATGGCATAGTTTACATTAATCACATGTGAATCAGTAAGAAAGATAGAGCGACTTTAGTAAAATTTATATTGTTTACCCACTTGCAAATGTGGAATAAACCTCAAATGCCTACTACTTAAGTTTACTGAAAGGTGGTAGATTGAGCACCCAAATATTTATCTTTTGAGGTTATCCTGAAGGTGTTTAAACTTTAAACCATGTTTAGGGGTGCTTCATGTAACATGGAGTGCATGGTGTGTTGACTACCCTTGCTTATACCATGAGGGACATACACACTAGAGATAGTTTACTTATGATTGTTATGCCTTGACTTGATACTTATATTGTTCACTTAGTAGTTCATGTGGCTTGGTGACATTCTTCTTGAGTCATAGACATGGAGGTTGGTTAATTGCTTGAAGGACGATCCATTCAAAGGATGTCGTTGAGCCCTAGGTAGCAATGAGAACACTTGGTTGCTTGCATGGAGGCTTGTGTTTGAGTTGAGGATGCTTGGGTTGAGGAGTAATCATGTGGGTGTGGTAGGTACACATGGCTTAGGAGGGAGCATTGCAACATTGGATGCCTTTTCATGAGTGATGGATAGTTCTTGTGGAGCGCTCACCTTGGTACCCTTTGATGGAGGCACATACCTTGGAGCTTGATATGTGTCTCTTAGAGTTGGAGTGTTTCACACGTTGACCTAATCTAGTAATTATTTAGGTTGCTTGTTTTGGACATTACCTACTTTGTTATTGTCGGCCTCCGTCATCATTCGTATAAATAAAGGGGGGGGAGAGTCGTTTCATACATCACGTCCATGACATATTTGTATTAGAGATGTGAGAGCTAGATCAAACTCATTTATTTTGTTGTACTTCTTCTTCATTGTAATTTGTTGTCTGTCTTTTGCACTAGGGTCCTTGAGATGATTCGACAATACTAGGGTTAGGGTTTGCCCTAAGAAGACAAAGAGAGCCAAGGAAACACTGTTCTTGTAAGAGAAGAAGACTAGGGTTTTGTGGCATTTGGAAACTAGCACTGCTTGGAGTGCTTTTGTTGGTGTGTCTATTTCCTTGTGGATCTTTGGTAGAGTGACCAGCCTTGGTTGGAAGTGATTCCTAGTTAGGAGTTGGTGGCTAGGTTTTTTTTATGGTTTGTTAACTAGGGTTTGGGGAGCATGACTTGTACCACAATGTATTGAGCTATTGTATGTACATGTAATTTTATCTCATATAAATGAAATATGCTTTGCTGCCCAAGCTGTGTATTTGCAGATCTAAATTTTAGCTTATGGTCATAATGATTGGGTAGTTTCTAGTGCTGGTTATGCATGCTGATTTGATGTAACATTGAGCAGATTTTGTTAAGGGATTTGACAAACAAATAGAAGCTAATTGGTTAGATTTATGGCTGTAATAAATCTAATGTAATAAGTTATGTTCAGATATGGTTTATGTTCAAGATTGTGTTGTAACTTGTAAGAGCTAGAAACATTGTTCCCTTGAAGTATACTTGTTCACTATTTACTTGAGCTACCTTTGTATTTGGTTAGAAGTAAGTGAAGTAAATACTGCCATAATTTATATTTCATATTCAACCACAGGGTTGAAATTCATTGGAAATGGATTCGAGTAATCTTGAGGTTTATCTTACCAGATCTGTTGGCCTAGGTTCGGGTACCCCTAGATTTGTCTAGGATCTGCTCAAAAAATGGATCCTTAAATTTGAAATGTATTAGGCTCATGGACGAACAAAAATGTATGATTTTCCTATGTGACCATTCTTCCATTAAGGATCCTATGCAGTGATATGATTGCTCGATCCTATTAATTATCCATTGAACCTCTCGCACAACCATAAATTTGCTCAACCCTAACATTCTTTTGCTTTTTGAAGTTAACAAACAAATCCAATGTGAAGTGATCGCATACTGTGCAAATAGATGGCATCATGTGTATTGATTGGAAAATCCTTTTGCTGTGGTATGCTAGATTGGAAACCAGACCAATGACAAAAGTTATTGTCTTTTGTACCAAATGTCCATGTACTAACTTGATACATGTAAAAAGGTCTACTGACCAATACTTCATTATGCAAGACATTATGCCATAGTATTGGTAAATTCCAAGTGGAAAAACCATAACTTTACTAAAACCATCAAGAGAATGTGGAAATATCAATGGTGCCTTAAATGATTGGATTGACTAGAATTGTAGGATTTGGTTTGTTGAAAAGATGTTCCTCTATGCAAGCCAGTTCTTCATGTTTTTCCACCCTGTTGCCGCCTAAATCCACAATTGGGTTAACGTGGAGAAAATCTCTAACTCCACTTGGTGTGGCCTTGGGGGCAAGTCTTGAGTTGAGCAACTATCACTCAATTCTCAATTGCTTCGTTTAGGCTAACTCCTAGTGAAGCCAAGGGGGTGGGCCCAATGAGACAAAATGTACTAAGGTTTGATTAAGCTAGGCTAAACTAAATCAATTTCTAGGAGTTAAATGAAATTACACAAGATACATCCAACCATCAATAAATGAATTGCAACATGACTTCAAAGCATGTAAATGATTTCATAAGCAAATAACCATAACCACCATAATTGTTCATAAAGTTTAAACAAATGAAGGTAATTAAGTATTGAAATAGCAAATGAATGACCAATATGACCAATGCCGAGAGAGTGCTTATAAAAGCAGATGCTCAAAATAAAGTACTTGAAAGTAAAATGCTGGAATGTAAATGTACTTGGAGAATGAAGTGCTTGAAGGTAAATGAACTTGAACTTGAAAAATAAAGAGGCAATGAGATAATGATCAAGTACAGATTGCTGCGAAATGGAATGTGAGGGACTTGGTTGATTTTAGTTAAAATTAGATTTTCACTTGATTTATTTTGATTGGGTGTGTGGATGCACAACATACAATAAGTGACTGCAAAAATTAAAACTAATAAGGTTGGTTTCCTCTCCAGGCCTTATCCTTGGTGGGTTAAGGAAAGTTGCAAGGGGATCCTGCAGGAGGAAGCTCAAGCTTCTAGCACTCTTGAGACCCCTCAAGTCAACCCATGCACAAGGAGGTCTAACACTAAGAGAACAAACCCAAAGCCTTACTTCACAAGTTGGACGTTTACTGGTTTCCCCCAATCTTTGAATAAGAAGACATAGAAGAGGGTGTTCCCTAATTAATCTACTTCAATGAACAAGCCATTGGAACATATTGGAGTTTTGTTACTCCTTGCAAGAAATGAAATCTAAGCTAATGACATAAAGTAAAATCTAATCTAAAGTAATAAATTAGAATTAATCTATTTTATGAACAAAAGGAAAACTATTCTAGGTTGTAGTTAGATTGTCTAAATGAAATGGAAATGAAACTAAGCTATATTGCTTGAAAGAAGTTATAAAAAAATTGCAACCTACTCTAATGTTGTGTGAGGATCTAAACTACTATAAGGTTAGTTTTAGCCCAAGAAAACAAACCATGAAAAGAGACAAAAAACACACACAAGATCCCCAATGGAGAAGAGGGATGCTTAGGGGAAGAGGGATGTTTAGGGGAACTATGTGTTGGCATTATGGCTAAAGTGTTGTCCTGATGGCAACCCATTCAGGTGATAGATCACAGTACTTCAAGTCAGCAGCAGAGATTGATGATCAGCTATTAAATATTGAAGAAAATAAGGGGTACGCAGGTACACCTTGCATAAGGTGCATACACGCAGGTCAGTGTTACATAAAGTGCGTACATACCCGCAGTTATCCCGTTCAGGAGGTGCGTACCCCCAGTGCACACATTTCAAGGCAAAGAAATTCACATGTGGGGTTTTCTTATGTTTTACTCTTGGTATTTAGCCGACGGTTTTGTGTTATTATGGTGTCGGCTCGTGGTATTGATCCATGATTTAAGGAAGAGCTTTCCTATATAAAGCAAAGGAGATCATTTGGCTTGAGCATGTTTTGTGTTGAATATCTTATGAGGGCTAGATCTGACATATTATGATCTCTCTTGGGAGTATGTCTAGATCTAAATAAGGCGAATCTACTGATGGATTGAGATCTCTTCGGCGCATGTTCAGATCTGTAGATCTGACTGTCTGGGTTATTTCTGAAGTCTTGAAATCATCTATGCCCGAAGGTATGCAGGTACAGTGAGAGAAAAGTGCGTACATACGCAGGAACGAAGCGTTTCAGGTGCGCCCGTACGCAGGCACAGAAGGGTTTCAGGTGCGCCGGTACGCAGGCACAGAAGGGTTGCAGGTGCGCCGGTATGCAGGCACAGAAGGGTTGCAGGTGCGGAGGTCCGCAGGCAGTTCAATGGACTCAGAGCGAGGTACGCAGGCTAGCAATTGAGCAAGGTGCGTACGTAAGCAGGCGAGCAGTTGAGCAGGGTGCGTACTGTAAGCAGGCAAGCAGTTGAGCAGGGTGAGTACTGTAAACAGGCAAGCAGTTGAGCAGGGTGCTTACGTAAGCAGGCGAGCAGTTGAGCAGGGTGCTTACTTCTCTTAAAATCTTTGTTTATCATTGTTGTGTTCTGGGTTTGGTCCTATTATTGTTGATCTGGTTACTACAGTTGACTGGGTGATTCTCTTATACTTGATGATTATTTGATGCTTATGGATCCAGTTTGAAAATTTATGAAAAGTGGTCCTTGTAAGAAAAGAAGTAGGGGGTTGTAGCTCCCTTCCAGGAGAGACTGGAAAACGAGAGAGAGAGTTGTAGCTCTCTGCAGGTTGCAGCCTGCGTACTGGTAAAGGACTGCACCAGTACAAAACCATTGTAAAAGGAGTTTCTAATTTGAAAGAAGATGAGACATATTGCAGCAGGTGGTTTTCACCCACATTGGGTTTCCACCTTACATCTTGTGTTCTTTGGTGTGACTCTGTTTTCTTTTGTTCATGCTCATTATTTTATGGTACTGACATGCAAAAATAATTCAAAGAACAAATAAAGAAGATTTACAAAAAGAATTAGATAATACTGATTCACCCCCCCTCTCAGTATTATTTCCAACAATTGGTATCAGAGCAGGTCCTTCAGAGAAGCTTGATCGCTTGAAGGTAGATCGTTCATCATGAGCAACTACGAGAGAGAAGCATCAATCAGGCCACCGGTTTTTGATGGGACAAACTTCAATTATTGGAAGGTAAGAGTTACTGCCTATCTTCAATCTCTTGGTACAGAAGTTTGGGACATCGTAGAGACAGGCTACGCTTTTCCTTCAGCTACTCCTACAGATGCAGCCGAGAAAAAGAAGTATGAAACAAATGCGAAAGCAGTCAGTACTCTATTAGGATGTATATCTCAATCAGAATTCATGAAGGTAATGCACTATAAATCCGCAAAAGAGATATGGGACAAAATTGTCACGAGCTATGAAGGAGATGAACAGGTAAAGCGTGCTAAACTTCAAACTCTCAGAATTCAGTATGAGACTCTCAAAATGTATAATGATGAAAGTGTGGCCAACTATTTTCTTCCGGTAGATGTGTTAACTGTATGAAAAATTTGGGTGAAGAAATAAAAGAGGCTATTGTGGTTGAAAAGGTTCTAAGATCATTGTCCCCCAAGTTTGAATCTAAAGTATCTGCAATAGAAGAAAAGGAAAATCTACGAATTCTTACTATGTCTCAGCTACATGGAATTCTAACTGCTTATGAAATGAGAAAGGGAGGTCCATCAGACAGAAGAGAAACTTCTTTCAAGGCATCAGGCAAAGGAGATTATTATGAAGCAAGCCACGTCCCAGAAGAAGAGGAAGAAGCATCAAATTTTGTCAGAAATCTTCAAAGGGGTTCTGGAAGGTTCAGAGGTAAGTTACCTTTTAAATGCTTTGCTTGTGGAAGAGTAGGTCATTATGCTGCAAAATGTCCTTATAAGGATAAAGGAAAGGAACCTGCTAGATGGAACAAGAAACAGAATGCAAATAAGAAAAGCTACTACACTCATGAAGATAGTGATGGTCTATCAAACAGTGATGAAGATGAACAAGGTAATGAATATAAGTTGTTAATGGCATTTGAAGATGATGATTATATGGATGCTATAGATGTGGATAACCTTTATGATGAAATTACTAGACTCAAGAGATGTATAGAAGAAAAGAACATGATCATTGATACTCTACAATTTCAAATTGATGAAAAGGAAAAACATCTTGAAAAATTAGAAGGTGAAATTGTTGGTCTTAGAAAAGAGATTGAGAAAACAAAAGCTATTAATCTCAAGTTTGTCAAAGGATCTGAAACTTTGGATGAGATTATCAATGTGCAGCGGTCTCCACTAAACAAGACAGGTCTGGGCTATAATGGAGAAACTTCTCAAGCATCCACCTCAAAAAGTTATCTTGATGCAGCAAGAAGAAATGAGCAAAAGCACAATGAAGATCATCAGGTAAAGCAGGGACGAATTACAAACAGAAACTATCAGGGGCAATCCATCTTAAGGGTGAACAAAAGCTACAACCAGCCACAGGTAAAATCTTCTCAATTTGGTTCAAGAATAGATGACAATAGAAATTACAATCAATTGGCTGGTAGATTCGATAACCGCAGAAGTTTCTTCAATGGACAATGCTTTTCTTGCCATAACTTTGGTCACAAAGCAGCTCAATGTGTTGCATATAAAACGATCATGACTAGGGAAGCTCAAAAACAAAGAAGTATGACGGGGATTACAAAAAGGACCTATAACAACTTTTCGGTTCTTGAAAATGAAGTTGAATGTTCTATTTGCAATAACTTTGGTCATGAAGACTCTGAATGCAGGAGCAGGTTTCAGCAGAAAAAGGAACAAGCCTCAAGCACCAAAACATGGAGAATAAAGGAACCTCAAACAGAAAGATGTGGGATAGCATTTTATGCAGAGGGACAAGAAAATCTATGATACATTGACAGTGGATGTTCGAAGCATATGACAGGTGATAAAGAAAAACTTGAGTCTTATTCTACTCTAGAAAAGGGAAAGAAAGTCTCTTTTGGAAATGATACTCCTGCAACTATAAAAGGAAAAGGCATTGCTCAGTTAAAAGAAAAGGTCAAGGCTGGAAATGTTTTGTATGTTGATGGATTGAAGCATAATCTTCTAAGTGTCAGCCAGATGTGTGATCAAAGAACCGAGGTTATATTCAGATCAAATGGATGTCTTGTTCGTGATCTTGATACAGGTAAAACAGTGATCAAAGGCAAAAGAACTCCAAATAATCTGTACATATTTGAAGAAGGACAACAACAATGCTATCTGAGCAAGGATGATGAGCACTGGTTATGGCATCGGAGGTTGGGACATCTAAGCTTTTCACAAATAAGGAAAGCATGCAAATATCAGGCAGTTCGCGATCTTCCAGATATCAAAATTCCTGACAACACCATATGCAAATCATGTCAGTTTGGAAAACAAACCAGAACTAACTTTCCAAAGAAAGAAGGATCAGCTAGCATGCCTCTTGAGCTAGTACATACAGATACATGTGGTCCTTTCAGGAAAAGAACACCTCGAGGAGAAGAATACTTGATATTATTCATTGACGATTTCTCCAGGTTTGTCTGGTTAGGACTTATGAAGCACAAAGATGAAGCATTCGAAAAATTCAAATCCTTCAAAGCCTTGGTTGAAAATGAATCAGGTCACAAAATTAAGTGCCTCAGATCCGACAGAGGTGGGGAATTTACTTCAAATGAATTTTTCGATTTCTGTGAAGAACATGGGATAAGAAGAGAATTCTCTACAGCAAGAACTCCTCAGCAAAATGGAGTTGTGGAAAGAATGAACAGAACAGTCCAACAAATGGCTCGTGCTATGCTTGATGAGTCAGGAACTCCCGCAACTTTTTGGGGTGAAGCTGCACATGTTGCAGTTGTTATTCTCAACAAAACAAATGTACGGGTGAACAGCACTCAAACTCCTCATGAGCTCTGGAGTGGTAGGACTCCTTCAGTAAAGCACTTCAAAATCTTTGGGAGCAAATGCTATATTAAGAATACTGATGAGCAGCTTGGCAAACTTGAACCTAGAGCAGATGAAGGCATTCTTCTTGGTTACTCTCCACATAGCAAAGCATACAAATGCTACAATAAAAGACTTGGCAGAATTGTTGACAGCATTGATGTAGTGGTTGATGAGAAGGGATACATTCCTAGGCAAGTACATCATGAAGATATCGAAGAAGATGAAGGCTACCCCCAACGACAGAATGATGAAGAAGAAGAACCTCAAGAAGAACCAGAGGAGCAAACAAGAATAGAAGAAAAGACGTCATCCAGATATGTTCAGAAGAACCATCAAGAATCTCAGATTATGGGGCAGAAAGAAGCAGGTGTACAAACAAGAAGAACAGTTGCAGAAGCTTCAAGCTATTTGGCATTACTCTCCTCTACTGAACCACAAAATGTGAAAGAGGCATGCAAAGATGAATGTTGGGTGAAAGCAATGGATGAAGAACTTGAGCAGATCGAAAAGAACAACACTTGGGAGCTGGTTCCTAGACCAAAAGATAAGAATGTTATCGGGACAAAATGGGTCTTCAAAAACAAATTGAATGAAAATGGAGAAGTAATTAGAAACAAAGCCAGACTTGTTTGTAAAGGGTATGCGCAGCAAGAAGGAATAGACTTTGAAGAAACCTTTGTTCCTGTTGCAAGACTTGAGGCCATCCGAATGTTCCTTGCTCTCTCAAGTTTTCAAAACTTCAAAGTATTTCAAATGGACGTGAAATCAACCTTTCTGAATGGAGACTTGGAAGAAGAAGTGTACATTGAACAGCCAGATGGGTTCATTCTTGGAAATGATCCAAATCTTGTATGCAGATTGAAAAAGGCTCTCTATGGTCTCAAACAAGCTCCAAGGGCTTGGTACTACCGTTTGGACAAATATCTTCATCAACAAGGCTTTTCAAAAGGATCGGCAGATAGCAATCTTTATATAAAAGTTGAAAATGACAAATTGCTAATACTTGTTGTGTATGTAGATGACATTATTTTTGGGAGCAATGAAGAAGCTATGAGTCAAAACTTTGCCTTGGTCATGCAGAAAGAATTTGAAATGTCCTTGCTAGGAGAACTGACATATTTCCTTGGTTTGCAAATCCAACAAAAAGAAGGAGGAATCTTTTTATCTCAAACCAAGTATCTCAAACAGATTTTGAAGAAATATGGTATGGAAGATGCAAAACCAGTATGTACACCCATGGTCACAGGATGTAGCCTCAGTGCAAATGATGAATCTGCAGCAGTACATCAACCAACCTACAGATCTATGATTGGAAGTTTACTTTATTTGACAGGTACCCGACCAGACATCATGCATGCAGTTGGAATAGTTGGAAGATTTCAGGCAAATCCGAAGGAGACTCATCTTCAGGCAGTGAAGAGAATTTTCAAATATCTTCAAGGGACTCAAAATTATGGCTTATGGTATCCTAGAGATACAGATCTTACACTTCATGCTTATACAGATGCAGATTGGGCCGGAAGCGTGGATGACAGGAAAAGCACAAGTGGTGGTGCGTTCTTTATGGGTTCCAGACTGGTATCTTGGTTCAGCAAGAAACAAAGTTCGATTGCCTTGTCTACAGCTGAAGCGGAATATGTTGCTGCTGCATCTTGTTGCACCCAACTCCTTTGGATGATGCAGACTTTGCAGGATTTTCAAATCACTTGTACACCACCAATCCCCATCTTATGTGATAACACAAGTGCAGTCAACATCTCAAAGAATCCTGTTATGCATTCAAAAACCAAGCACATACCGATCAAGTATCATTTTCTCCGGGAACAAGTGCTTGAACAGAAGGTCAAGTTGGAGTATGTTCCTTCTAAGGAACAAGTTGCTGATATTCTCACCAAACCATTGCCCAGGGACACTTTTGAATACCTCAGGCAAAAGCTGGGGGTTGTTGATGCATCATCTTATTGCTGAACCTCTTCTGATTGATGGTACAGGTTCAGAGGGAGCATATAATGCATTGTTGGCATTATGGAGGATGTGCAGAAGGAGATCTTGGAAGTAGCTGCAATATGTCTCTATCTCTTTCATGGTGGATTATGGTTCTTCGTTGCAAATCTGGTTCATATTCAGGGGGAGCATAACCCTTTGCCCTTGATGTCAAAGGGGGAGAATGAAGCTGAAGCTTTGAGGTTGCCATCAAGTCCAAAGGGGGAGATTGTTGGCATTATGGCTAAAGTGTTGTCCTTGATGGCAACCCATTCAGGTGATAGATCACAGTACTTCAAGTCAGCAGCAGAGATTGATGATCAGCTATCAAATATTGAAGAAAATAAGGGGTACGCAGGTACACCTTGCATAAGGTGCGTACACGCAGGTCAGTGTTACATAAAGTGCGTACATACCCGCAGTTATCCCGTTCAGGAGGTGCGTACCCCCAGTGCACACATTTCAAGGCAAAGAAATTCACATGTGGGGTTTTCTTATGTTTTACTCTTGGTATTTAGCCGACGGTTTTGTGTTATTATGGTGTCGGCTCGTGGTATTGATCCATGATTTAAGGAAGAGCTTTCCTATATAAAGCAAAGTGGATCATTTGGCTTGAGCATGTTTTGTGTTGAATATCTTATGAGGGCT
Organism: Pinus tabuliformis; assembly: GCA_031772625.1. Lineage (NCBI taxonomy): Eukaryota > Viridiplantae > Streptophyta > Pinopsida > Pinales > Pinaceae > Pinus > Pinus tabuliformis. The sequence goes on from CM062820.1 coordinate 139,362,241, forward strand.
AGATCTGACATATTATGATCTCTCTTGGGAGTATGTCTAGATCTAAATAAGGCGAATCTACTGATGGATTGAGATCTCTTCGGCGCATGTTCAGATCTGTAGATCTGACTGTCTGGGTTATTTCTGAAGTCTTGAAATCATCTATGCCCGAAGGTATGCAGGTACAGTGAGAGAAAAGTGCGTACATACGCAGGAACGAAGCGTTTCAGGTGCGCCCGTACGCAGGCACAGAAGGGTTTCAGGTGCGCCGGTACATAGGCACAGAAGGGTTGCAGGTGCGCCGGTACGCAGGCACAGAAGGGTTGCAGGTGCGGAGGTCCGCAGGCAGTTCAATGGACTCAGAGCGAGGTACGCAGGCTAGCAGTTGAGCAGGGTGCGTACGTAAGCAGGCGAGCAGTTGAGCAGGGTGCGTACTGTAAGCAGGCAAGCAGTTGAGCAGGGTGAGTACTGTAAGCAGGCAAGCAGTTGAGCAGGGTGCTTACGTAAGCAGGCGAGCAGTTGAGCAGGGTGCTTACTTCTCTTAAAATCTTTGTTTATCATTGTTGTGTTTTGGGTTTGGTCCTATTATTGTTGATCTGGTTACTACAATTGACTGGGTGATTCTCTTATACTTGATGATTATTTGATGCTTATGGATCCAGTTTGAAAATTTATGAAAAGTGGTCCTTGTAAGAAAAGAAGTAGGGGGTTGTAGCTCCCTTCCAGGAGAGACTGGAAAACGAGAGAGAGAGTTGTAGCTCTCTGCAGGTTGCAGCCTGTGTACTGGTAAAGGACTGCACCAGTACAAAACCATTGTAAAAGGAGTTTCTAATTTGAAAGAAGATGAGACATATTGCAGCAGGTGGTTTTCACCCACATTGGGTTTCCACCTTACATCTTGTGTTCTTTGGTGTGACTATCTGTTTTTTTTTGTTCATGCTCATTATTTTATGGTACTGACATGCAAAAATAATTCAAAGAACAAATAAAGAAGATTTACAAAAAGAATTAGATAATACTGATTCACCCCCCCTCTCAGTATTATTTCCAACACTATGGCACCGGAGGTTTGCCCACCTTCATTATAAGGCTCTACCTGATGTGAGACAAATGGTGACAGGGATGCCCGAGTTCAAAATAGAGCATGAAGATGTATGTCCGGGATGTGCCGAAGGAAAGCTCAAAAGTGTTGGGTGCGGAGCCTGATTATCTTCTATATTCAAAGGTATCGCCACATTGGACCCCAGTTCGAAATGGGGGCGGCAACGCCGCCCGTAAAATATTCGCTGTAGGGGGGGTCCAGGGGGGACGGCTGCGACCTTTGGGAGACCCCCTTGGCGGGGGGTTTCGGGGGCAGCGCCCCCGAAGCTAAAAACAACTGTAAAATTGCCTTGTAAAAGTATAGTAATTTCTAGTCAATTTGGGCCGTTCATTAGGCGGATGATCTGACGATAGAACTTATGTTTAATTTAGGGTTTTTTGCCCTAGAAGGCAACCCCTCTCTATGTATGAGGGCATTGTATTTGAGGCTGTGTGATAGATGTGTATTCTGTGAGCGAGAAATAGAGAGGTGAGACTGTGAGAGAAAACAGAGGATATTACAACGGATTTGCTGTAGGTTGTGTCTCTTCATTTTGCTGGATAATAGAAAGGAAGGATTGGCTGTTCGGGGTGGACGTAGCCCAAACTGGGTGAACCACGTATATCTATGTCTCTCTTATTTTGTGTGTTTTCTGTGTTTATATTTCTGCAATATTTTATGTGTTCCATTGCTCCGTAATATATAATTTTCTAACAACTGGTATCAGAGCTGAAGGTCTATTTGGCTGATAAACTCGCAGGAAAGAAGGGTTCTTGGTTCGAGTGGGAGCAATGGCGGAAGATGGTAAGTTTAGGGTCGAGAAATTTAACGGCCAAAACTTCTCGCTGTGGAAGATGCAGATGGAAGATTATCTGTATCAGAAAGATCTATACCTACTATTGGGCGGAAAAACAAAGATGCCGACGGGTATGAAAGACGAAGAATGGAACCTTCTCGATAGAAAGGCACTCGGTACAATACGGTTGTGCCTTGCTGCGTCAGTCGCCTTCAACATTTCGAAGGAAACCACGACAGAGGGTTTGATGCAGACGTTGTCGAAACTATATGAAAAACCCTTGGCCTCAAACAAGGTATTTCTTATGAAACGGTTATTTAATATGAATATGTCGGAAGGTGGATCTGTTGCAAACCATTTAAATGATTTTAATACAGTTACAAGTCAATTAAGTTCTGTAGGGGTAAACTTTGATGATGAAGTTATAGCTCTGTTATTCTTGTGCTCAATACTAGAACGTTGGAATGGTTTGGTAATGGCCAGTAGTAACTCCGTTTCTGGATCTAGTACTTTAAAGTTTGATGATGTTGTCGGTGCTATCCTTAGCGAGGAAATGCGATGGAAAAGCTCCGGTGAGACATCGGGAATTGCTTTGAGTGCAGAGTCTAGAGGAAGAAAAATGGAAAGAGGAAAGAGCTCAAGATATCGCAGTAAATCAAGGAAAGGCAGATCCAAGTCCAGATCGGGGATAGTGTGCTGGAAATGTGGAAAGAAAGGACACCTAAAGAAAGACTGTAGATCTCGGAAGGGAAAAGAAGGAGATGCACAACAAGAAAACAATCATGAAGCAAATGTGACAGGTGAGGTGTTACAAGATGCTTTGATTCTTTCTTTCGAAAATATTACTGATTCCTGGGTGGTAGATTCAGGGGCTTCATTCCATGCCACACTTGATAAGAAATACTTTCATGACTATGTTCAAGGAGATTTTGGACAAGTTCGTCTGGGTGATGATAAACCCTATAAAATCGTTGGAATGGGTAAGGTTCTTGTAAAACAGCAGAATGGAAACCAATGGCTATTAAAGGAGGTAAGGCATGTTCCAGATCTAAAGAAAAATCTGATTTCAACAGGGCAGTTAGGCGATGAAGGTTGTGTGACAACTTTCACAGATAAAGCTTGGAAGGTCACCAAAGGAGCCCTGGTAATAGCAAAAGGCGAAAAGGTTGGTACATTGTATTTATGCAATGGTATTTCTAACTCTATTAATGCTTTAACTTCCAAAGGAGCAGATACAACATTATGGCATCATGGGCTTGGACACATGAGTGAAAAGGGGATGAAGATTCTTCACTCAAGGAATTTGTTGTTGGGTTTGAAGAATGTTGATTTGGACTTCTGTGAGAACTGCATTTATGGAAAACAGAAGAGAGTCAGATTTCTCAGAGTTGGGAAAGAAAAGAAGAATGAAAAATTAGAGCTTGTGCATACAGATTTATGGGGACTTGCTCAGGTATCATCTCTCGGTGGCTCTCGTTATTATGTTACTTTTATCGATGATGCAACTAGAAAAACTTGGATTTATTGTATTAAGAATAAATCTGATGTATTTGATACTTTCAAGAAATGGAAAGCTTTGGTTGAGATTGAGACAGGAAAGAAATTGAAGTGTCTTAGATCAGACAATGGAGGTGAATATTGCAGCAAAGAGTTTGATAGGTACTGTTCAGAGCATGGAATTCGCAGAGAGAAGACAGTTCCAAGAACACCACAAGAAAATGGTGTGTCAGAAAGGATGAATAGAACAATCATGGAGCGTGCAAGGTGCATGAGATTGCATGCAGGATTGCTTTTACAGTTTTGGGCAGATGCTGTAGATACTGCCGTTTATCTAATAAACAGAGGGCCTTCAAGTTCCTTGGATGGTGGTGTTCCAGAGGAAGCATGGATAGGTAAAAAGGTAAACTACTCTATTTTAAAGCCTTTTGGTTGTGAGGCCTTTGTCCATATTGATAAAGAAAATAGAACAAAGCTTGAGGCAAAGTCAAAGAAATGTACCTTTATTGGATATGGTGTTAATGATTTTGGTTATCGCTTATATGATTACGAAAATCACAAAATCATTAGGAGTAGAGATGTAATATTCAATGAAAAGGTCTTGTATAAGAATCAGTTGCAGGAAAAGAAACAGGAAAAGGAAAACAAGGAATACGCAGTTCTTGATGAAATCACTGAAAAAGGAAAGGTGCCTGGAAATAATAATAATCAACAACCACAACAACAACAACCACCACAACAACAACAGGCACCCCAAACACCTGAAAGTGGTGTTAGAAGATCTACCAGGATAAGTAGACCCCCTGAACGATACTCTCCTTCATTATATTATTTATTGTTGACTGATTCCGGTGAACCCGAATGTTATGAAGAAGCAATGCAGGTTGAAAGCAGGAAGAAGTGGGAGGTAGCCATGGAAGAAGAGATGGACTCCTTAATGCATAACCAGACCTGGGATTTAGTCAGGTTGCCTGTAGGAAAAACTACATTGAAGAATAAATGGGTTTATAGGCTGAAGGAAGAAGATGGAGGAAAACAGAGGTATAAAGCTAGACTTGTGGTGAAGGGGTTTGCACAGAAGAAAGGTATTGATTTTGATGAAATATTTTCTCCTGTTGTTAAAATGACTTCAATCAGAACCATTTTAAGTCTTGTAGCAGCTGAAGATTTGCATCTTGAGCAGTTAGATGTAAAGACAGCCTTTCTCCATGGGGATTTGGAGGAAGAGATATATATGCAGCAGCCACAAGGATATGAGGTGAAAGGGAAGGAGAAACTAGTGTGCAGGTTGAAGAAGAGCTTGTATGGCTTAAAACAGGCTCCAAGGCAGTGGTATCTAAAATTTGACAAGTTTATGTCTGAACAAGGTTATACTAGATGTCACTCTGATCATTGTGTTTATTTGAAAAAGCAAAATGATGGCAGCTATATTATATTGTTATTGTATGTAGATGACATGCTTGTTGCAGGATCTAACATGCAGGAAATAAATGTGCTCAAAAGAAAATTGGCAAATTCATTTGCAATGAAAGATTTGGGAGCTGCAAAACAAATCCTTGGTATGAGAATAACTAGAGACAGAAAAAATCGTAAATTAACATTGTCTCAGAATGAGTACATACAAAAGGTGTTGAAAAGATTTAACATGCACAATGCAAAACCAGTTAGTACACCTTTTGCTAGCCATTTCAAACTTAGCAAGGAAATGTGCCCAAAGACCCAAGAAGACATGGATTATATGTCTAAAGTTCCATATGCATCAGCAGTTGGAAGCTTAATGTATGCAATGGTCTGCACAAGGCCTGATATTGCACATGCAGTGGGAGTTGTAAGCAGGTACATGAACAATCCAGGAAAGGAACATTGGATGGCAGTGAAATGAATTCTCAGATATTTGAAAGGTACCACAAATCAAGCATTATGCTTTGGTGGTTCAAACATCTCCCTACAAGGATATGTTGATGCAGATATGGCAGGTGACAGAGATAACAGGAGGAGCACTACAGGATATGTATTTACTGTTGGAGGAACAACTGTCAGTTGGGTTTCAAAAATCCAAAGTGTTGTTGCACTTTCAACAACAGAAGCAGAGTATGTTGCTGCTACAGAGGCTAGTAAAGAAATGATTTGGTTACAAAGGTTTATGGGTGAATTGGGTAAGGAGCATGATATGGGCACGTTATACAGTGATAGCGAAAGTGCCATTCATCTTACAAAGAGCTCAGCATTTCATTCCAGGACTAAACACATACAACTCAAGTACCATTTCATACGATCAGTGTTGGAAGATGGAGAGTTGAAGCTGGAAAAGATACACAGTAGCCAGAATCCTGCAGATATGCTAACAAAAGTTGTAACCAGGGAGAAACTGAGAATATGCTCAGTTTTAGTTGGTCTTCAAGGATGACGAGGAAGATGAGAAACAGCCAGGTCCAAAGAGGAGTCATTGTCCAGCAAATGGAGCAGCGGTGGAGTTGCTACAATCAGTCTCCAAGTGGGAGATTGTTAGGTGTGGAGCCTGATTATCTTCTATATTCAAAGGTATCGCCACATTGGACCTCAGTTCGAAGTGGGGGCGGCAACGCCGCCCGTAAAATATTCGCTGCAGGGGGGGTCCAGGGGGGGCGGCTGCGACCTTTGGGAGCCCCCCTTGGCGGGGGGTTTCGGGGGCAGCGCCCCCGAAGCTAAAAACAGCTGTAAAATTGCCTTGTAAAAGTATAGTAATTTCTAATCAATCTGGGCCGTTCATTAGGCGGATGATCTGACGGTAGAACTTATGTTTAATTTAGGGTTTTTTGCCCTAGAAGGCAACCCCTCTCTATGTATGAGGGCATTGTATTTGAAGCTGTGTGACATATGTGTATTCTGTGAGCGAGAAACAGAGAGGTGAGACTGTGAGAGAAAACAGAGGATATTACAGCGGATTTGCTGTAGGTTGTGTCTCTTCATTTTGCTGGATAATAGAAAGGAAGGACTGGCTGTTCGGGGTGGACGTAGCCCAAACTGGGTGAACCACGTATATTTGTGTCTCTCTTGTTTTGTGCGTTTTCTGTGTTTATATTTCTGCAATATTTTATGTGTTCCATTGCTCTGTAATATATAATTTTCTAACAAAAAGGGGACCATTCCACTCAAGCCATAGCAAGACCTCCGATATTTTGCAGTTGTTTCACTCCGACATATCTGGTATGATGCTCGTGAACTCTTTAGGAGGTTATTTATATTATCTCACTTTTACAGATGACTATTCTCGCAAGATGTGGATATACTTCTTGAAAAAGAAGGATGAAGTGTTCTCCTGGTTTCGTCACTTCAAAGCCTTGATCGAAAATCAAACCAAGAAGAAGATCAAGATCTTAAGGACTGATAATGGGACCGAGTATGAATCTAATGAGTTCCATGACTTTTGCAAAGAGGCTGACATTAAGAGGGAGACCACAACACCATACACTCCTGAGCAGAATGGTGTGGCAAAAAGGAAGAATCGTACGATTGTGGAAGTTGTTCGTGCTATGCTCCATCTTCAAAGGCTTCCGAAGTTTCTATGGACCGAAGCTACGAATACCGCCATATATGTTCAAAACCGATGCCCTCATCAAGCATTGGGTTCCAAGACTCCCGAAAAGATGTTCACTGGGATGTCTCTCATTTTAGAATTTTTGGAAGTCCCGTATGTTTTCATGTGCCGAAAGAGAAAGGGAATAAATTGGGTGCATCTGGAAAGAAGGGAATCTTCGTGGGTTATAACGAAAATTCTAAGGGCAATAGAATCTATGTGGCTAGTCAAAGGGAAGTCGAGATTAGTCATGATGTCACATTTGACGAAGATATGGCTTTTAGCAAGGTTGACAGTCTTCCTATACTAAGGAAAACTAAAGAAGCAGACACTAGGAAGCCGGTTGAAAAGGAAGATGAGACGATGCCCGAAGTGGAAGAACATATGGATCCTATTGATCCCCCTCTGCAAGAGCCTTCCTCTTCTAGGAAGAGGCCCTCATGGCTTAGGGGACACTTGATGATGCCGAAGGACACATTACACCCAGTGGAACTTTCTGTGACAGTAAGAAGTCGACCAGGTATTAGGGATACTTGACCATTATGAGATGATGATTCAAATGAGCCCTCATCATTCGAAGAAGCCGTTAAGCATCAAGTATGGAAGGATGCTATGAATGAGGAATACGAGTCCATCATGAAGAATGATGTCTGGGATGTGGTCCCCAGACCCTAAGACAAAACAATTGTCACCCCAAAGTGGCTTTACAAAATAAAGCATGGAGCTGATGGGAGTGATGAAAAGTATAAGGTTCACATTGTTGCTCGAGGCTTCTGTCAAAAGGAAGGTATAGACTATTGCACCTGTTGCCCGATACACCACCATCCACTCGTAGCCCTTGCTGCTTCGCAAGGAGGGAACTTACATCAGATGGATGTCAAGATCGTGTTCTTGCAAGGTTCGATTAAAGAGGAAGTGTATGTGGAACAACTCGAGGGGTTTGAGATTCATAATCGGGAATCTCACGTATGCAGGTTGAAGAAAGCCCTCTATAGGCTGAAGCAAGCACCCCGAGCTTGGTATGAAAGGATCGATAGCTAGTTGACGAAGTTGGGATTCACTAGGAGTGAAGCCGATCCAAACCTTTACTTTAAGGTTGAAGATGATAAGCCTCTCATACTGGTGTTGTATGTTGACGACCTCTTTGTAACAGGTGTAGATCCTCTCATTCACAAATGTAAGAGGGAGTTGGCTTCCGAATTTGAGATGAAGGACCTAGGACTGATGCACTATTTCCTAAGGTTGGAAGTTCGGCAGAAGCCAGGGGAGATTTTCCTATCTCAAGGAAAATATGTGGTGAAGATATTGGAGAGATTTGGTATGGTGGACTGCAAGCTCGTGACTACCCCAATCTAGCTTCACTTCAAGAAGTTATGCGGTAGTGCTACCGGACCTGCTTTGGGAAATGCTACTGAGTATCGTCAACTCAAAGGAGAATTGATGTTCTTGGTGAACTCCTGTCCGGATATATGTTTTGCAGTCAACACGTTGAGCCAACATATGGTTGAGCCTCACCACTCAACCATTGGATTGGTGGACCGAATCTTTTGAGATATCTTTGGGGCACAATCACTCATGGGTTGGTGGACCGAATCTTTTGAGATATCTTTGGGGCACAATCACTCATGGGTTGAGATCTCTGTCTTGAAAAACGACCAGTTCGAAACTGACTCGGTCGAGTTGGTTCGAGTCATGCCCCCACCGGGTCGACTCGGCCTTTGAACCGGAATGACTAGCTAGGTTATTACCGAGCTGGCCGAGTTGTTTAACGACTCGGCTTGCTTGGTAATAACTTGGTCGGCTCGGCCGAGTCCGAGCCTACTCGGCCGAGTCCGAGCCTACTCGGCCGAGTCCGAGCCTACTCGGCCGAGTCCGAGCCTACTCGGCCGACTCAGTTACAGCTGCCTGAAAAAGGCAGAACAACGCGGTTTTTTTTTTTGGAATTTGATTTTTGGGGACCCCAAACCCATTTCTAATCTGCCTTTAGGTTCTTTGAAGTCCATTCCCCTCTCCTAAACCCTATAAAGCCCACTCAACCCCTCTCATTTCTTCACAGCCATCTCATTGCATTTGAGTGAGAATTTGATTGAGAGTTTGTGAGGAGTTGTGGAGTTTGTTTTTGGAGCAGCAGTGAGGAGTCTTGGGCAAGCATTGTAGTAGGAGTGAGGAGCTTTTTGGGTAGCCATTGGAGCAGCATTGAGGAGTTGGTTTGTTGGAGCAACCTTGAGGAGGCAGTTTGTGCCTAGGGGTATTTTTTTTTACTTGTAAAAAAATGTTTTTGCTTATTTATTTTTTTGTGCAAATCTGGAAATTGAAAAGATTGTTTTTTGTGAAAGAAATGAACATTGAAACAATGCTATTCTTTTTGTTTTCATTTTCAGATTTTTTCCTTTGATTTCCAATTGAAAAAATGGCACCTAGAGTGAAAAATGCTACTTGGGCATATGTTGAAATGGTTGATAGTCAAATGCATTGCAAATTTTGCCATAGAAAAGTTAAGGTCGGTCCTGGGGGCATTAATAGGCTGAGACAACACTTGGCAGGGATTAGAGGCCAAATTACTCCATGTGAATCACTAGAAATTGGGGAGATTAGGAAGGATTTGTTAGCCAACTTTGAGAAGTTTAAAGAAGAAAAGGCTAGACAAAAGGAATTAGAGGCTGAAATTGGGAGGAATAGGAGTATACAAAAAACGCTGGTTGCCAATCCCCATTTTGATTTTAAGGGTTCTTCCTCTATCCCTTGTAGCCAACCCCTTTCGATATGTTCCTCCCTCTTTGGACTCTGGAGTCTATACAAGAAAAGGGTAAGGATAAAATGAAAAAGAAGGGTGATATGAATATCAAAAGTTATTTCACTATCACACCCTCCTCTCCATCAGATGCACATGGTCCTCAAGCTAGTAGAACTTTGCAGCCCACTTTAGATGACCATTGGAAGAAAGAATTGAGGGAGACTGCTTGTGATTACATATGTAGATGGTGGTATGATGTTGATATCCCCTTCAATGCTTCCCGTTCACCATATTATGAGCCTATGTTTGATGTCATACATGCTGCTGGAAAAGGCTTCAAAGGCCCTACTATGCATGAGCTAAGGGGGTATCGTTTGCAGAAAGAAATTGCCTCCATTAATGAGTATTTGAAAGATTTCAAGGACCCATGGGCAAGAACAGGATGTGCCATCATGTCAGATGGAGGGATTGATCAAGGAACCATACCATCATAAACTTTCTTATCTTCTGCCCATGGGGAACCATGTTTCTAAAATCAGTTGATGCATCTGATAAGGTAAAAGATGGACAATTGTTGTTTCAGCTATTGGATGAGGTTGTTGAGGAGGTGGGGGTGGCTAATGTTGTTCAAGCCATCACAGATAATGCCTCTAACTATGTTCTTGCTGGTAAACTGTTAGATGAAAAACACAGAACCATCGTTTGGACCCCATGTGCTCTTCATTGCATAGACCTCATGCTTGAGGATATTGGTAAATTAGATTGGGTCAAAAACACTGTAGATCATGCCAAAAACCTAACAAAATTTATCTACAATCATTCATTGATTTTGAGCCTTATGAGGAGACACACAGGGGTCAAGGATATTATTAGGCCTGCCATCACTAGATTTGCTACTCATTTTTTGACATTGCAATCTATGCTTTCACAACATAGAAACTTGCAAAAGATATTTTTCAGTGAAGAATGGAATCAAAACCAGTGGTCTCACAAATAGGATGGCAGAGAATTGAAAAAGAAGGTTAATGAAGTAATATTATGGAGAAAGGCAACAGAGATTGTGAAGGTTGTTGAGCCACGGGTTAAGGTGTTGCTGTTGGTGGATGGGGAAAGATTGGCTATGGGCTTCATTTATGAGGCTATGGATCAAGCAAAGGAGCAAATAAAGAGGGCATACAAGGATAAAGTGGCTAAGTATGGGCCCATTTGGGCAATCATTGATGAAAGATGGAACAATCAACTCCATCGCCCTATACATGCAGCTAGGTATTTTTTGAACCCACGGTATCATTATAAAGCTCTGGTGGCAGGAGCTTTGAAGGGGGAGGTTAGAGATGGATTGATTGACTGCATTGATCGCATGATCCCATTGGAGTGTGATCAGCTGGAGATACATTGACAGGTCACAACCTTCAGCAAAGCCACAGGTACCTTTGGGAAGAACCTAGCAAAGATTGCAAGGGAAGCAGATGGGCCAGGAAAACAAAATTTTCAATTTTCAAATTCTTAATACTTATTTTGTTAAATCATTTATAATTTGAAAGTTGGATATAATTTGTAATTTTGTTGAGCTAACTCATTACACTCCTATGTTTTTTGCAACACAATGGTGGGAGGCTTTTGGTAGCCATTGTCCTAAATTGTAGAAGTTTGCAATTCGTATTTTGAGTCAAACTTGCAGTGCTATTGGGTGTGAGCGTAATTGGTCTGTCTTTGAGAGGATTCACATGAAGAAGAGAAATCGTTTGGATAAAAAATGGTTAAATGATCTAGTCTATGTCCAATACAACCTCCGGCTCAGATGCAACCAATTGTTGAACAAAAGACCTGATTTAGATACCATTGTGTTGGAAGACATTGATCCAACATCAGATTGGATAGTGGAGAGTTATCCAACAGAGTTTGATTCTGATGAGGATCTTGATTTGGATTTACAGGTGGAGGCATCACTTGAACATAATATTCAGTTGAATGCAGATTCTAATCCACTTGTACCAGCCTTAGGGCCAGCCCCAAGTCCTCCAGTTGCAGGCACTTCCTCTGCTCAACCACGATAGAAGCGCATATCTCGTCTATCTCAGCTTGCAGCGGCTGCATAGCCTGTTAGTGCTACCACTTCTACAGTTGCAGTTGGAGATGATGATGATGAGGAGCCATGGGCTAGCCTGTCTGACTCTTATCCAGAGGTTGAGCCATATGATCTTGGCTCCTCTAGCAGTAGCCAGTAGTACTGGTCACAATTTACTTTTGTTTTAGAGGCCATTTCTAGCCTCCTTGGTTATGTGTTTTTGTTTTGATCTCTATGTCATCATCGTGTATGTATTGGACAGTGCATTGGGTGCCATTTTGATATAATGGATATATTCATGAGCCTACTTTGATCATATGTTGTCTTCTATCTATATTCTAATGCTGTGTGTTTGGAAACATGAATGAAAATCTTTAAAATTATGTGTGTGTGTGTGTGTGTTTTTGTTTTTTGTTTTGTAATAAAAAATAAATATTTAATGTATTTTTTACAACGATCGAGTCATTGAAATTGAGCCGGTTGAGTCGATACCGAGACGGAGTCCACCCTTAGCCAAGTCGGAGTCGGAGTCAGAGTTTTAAAACAATGGTTGAGATACACTGCCGGAGATGTAAGGCTACATGGATATACTGATGCTGATTGGGCAGGCAGTGTGGTGAATCGAAAGAGCACGTATGGGTGCTGTTTCTCTTTGGTTTCTCCCTCGATATCCTGGATGAGCAGGAAGCAGAAGTCGGTGGCTTTGAGAACCGCTGAGGAAGAGTACATTGCTGCGAGCATAGCCTCTTGTGAGGCTGTTTGGTTGCGGAAGCTCTTCAGTGGGCTGTTTGGACATACATTGGATACTACCGTGATCCTCTGTGACAACCAGAGTGGGATTCGACTATCCGAAAATCTCGTGTTTCATGATCACTCCAAGCATATCGATATCAGGGACCACTGAAGAAATTTCACCTCCCACTCCGGTTATCAGTTTTCTTTATCACTCCATGCATTTAGTTTTAAATTCAAGCATGATAAAAATTCTAAAATCTGGAAATCATAATATTTTTCTGAAAACACAAATTTAGAAATTTCACAATTGCTGAAATTGCAGAAATAAAACACAGCAAAATTATGACAGCCACACACAGAAAATAACACAGTGATTTTTGGTCAATATGACCCTGGAAAAACCCCCAACAACTCTTGGGGAAAACTAGTTTGAGAATTCTTCTTTATTTCTGAAAATGATTTTACAGAGAAACTGAAATATACAGTAAAAATTCCAGCAACCACAAATTACAACTTATCTCGATTTCCGTGCTTGAACTCCACCTCGAAAGTCGTGCCAATTAGCAAACAACCAAAACATAAATTTTTACAGCAATAAAACAACATTAAATGTTGTATGGCTAGCCTCGAAAAATGTGCCCAGAACTTGTTGTCCCTCTTCCTCGATTTTTGTGCCTTTCTCCTGTTGTACGGTTTTCCTTGGGATGCGTGCCAATAAATGCTGCTGCGCATATTTTCTGAAATGTCTTCTTGCTGCTCTTCTTCACTTTCTCACTGCTTAGAAATTCTCTCCTTCCTCTCTCTTCTCATTCTCTCAAATGCTCATGAAAGAATGAATTGATCTTTTTCTTTTCTCTTCTCCTTTTATTCTCTAAATGACCTTTTGGGTTACCCTAAGATCTAATGACTGAAATTCATTTAGATCTAGGGATGAGAATAAATGTTCATTTAATTCTCACTTTCTATTTTTTTAACTCACCCACTTAAATAAAGACCCACTTAGCCTTTTATTTCCATAGTCACTTTTTCACTTTCTAATTCTTCATTCACTTTAATAAAGTCACCTTTAAATTAGAATGTAACTTTACCACTTATAAAGTCACTTTTAAATTAGAATGTAACTTTACCACTTATAAAGTCACTTTTAAATTAAATTGACTTTACCACTTATAAAGTCACTTTAGGAGAAAAGTAAAAAATAAATTTGGACATTCCCTAGGCCAAAGATCAAAGCCTTAGGGAACCACTTTGTCCTATGGTACCCTAATTTAAACACTCCCTCTTACCGAGGAAAGTGTTTCTTACCACTCCCATCTTGTCTCTGAAGTATACATGCTTGCCCCGTGGTAAGGCTTTGGTGAAAATGTCTGGTACCTGCTCATTTGTGGAAATGTACTCAAGCTTGACAACTCCCTTTTGGACATAGTCTCTAATGAAGTGATACTTGATCTCAATATGCTTTGACTTGTCATGAAAAATTGGATTCTCTGTGAGTTTTATGCAACTCTGATTATCACAGTAAATTACTGAAGGACTCAATGTTTGACCAAATAGACCAAACAACATCTTGCGAAGCCATATGGCCTCACAACTAGTCAAACTAGCAGCCATATACTCTGCCTCAGCTGAGCTCAATGCAACTGATTGTTGTTTCTGGCTGATCCACGACACAACTGCCGAACCCAACCCAAAACAACACTCGGAAGTACTCTTCCTATCTGAAGCACACCCTGCCCAATCTGGATCCGTGTACCCTGCCAGTCTCACTCCATCACCCCGTCTATAATCCAGAGCAAAATCCACAGTCCCCTGCAAGTAACTAAGAATGTGTTTTGCAGCTACCCAGTGCACTCTCCTGGGCTCACACATGAACTGACTCATAGTGTTAATTGCAAAACATATATCTGGTCGAGTGTTGACCAAATACATCAAACAACCAATCAACTATCTGTATAGAGTAGGATCCACCAACTCGGAATCAGAAGCATGAAGCTTCTTCCAGTTAGTGATCATAGGTGTAGACATGGGTTTGCAGTCCTCCATGTGAAATCTGCTAAGAATATCCACAATGTACTTCCCTTGTCCCAGGAAGAAATGCCCCTCCTCCTGCGACACCTCCAATCCCAGAAAGTCCACTAATGGACAGTTCGCACAGTCCATCAAAGCTGGGAAAAAGGGATCTGGCAAACTTCCCCATAGCACATCCTCTGCATACATCAAGGTGATCAAAACTGAAATCTGGCACACCAGTGGTGATCTCCTGCAATGTATTTAAGGCCCCATGATACATGTGCCCCATCCTACGGTGCCAAATCTCACACAACTCTGAACTGCTAGATCTGCTGTCAGTCTTGTCTCGGGTGCTGCTACTCAATGCCATGAGGGGATGGAATGAGAACTTGTACACTTTGGCATGGCACACACCAATCTCTCTAGCTGAAGAAGCTGGAGTTCCCCTAGGATATATAAGCACCTGCCCTCTCTTGAACAACACATCATACCCTCTATCCACAAGCGCTGAGACGGATATCAGGTTCTTCTTCATTCCAGGCACATATAGAACAGCTGACACTTTCAAGGGAGGTTTGGGTCCCTTATCAAATGTCAATGTCCCCACACCAACTACTCTAACAATGTTGTCATCCCAAGTACTACCTCCATATCAGTATCACCCTCTGAAAGCTCTGAGAAGTACTCTCTGACTCCTCTCATGTGGCGGGAAGCGCCACTGTCAACATACCAAATGCTAGAAGATGCTCTGCTAGTAGCGGGGAAGGCACATTCCCTCTGAACCTTTATGGCAGGTGATCCTGCACTAGTGGCCTCACAAGCTATGAACCCAAACTCTCGATCAAATATCTCTGAGAAGCTCTCTATCTCTACAGAAGCTGCCATGGGTTTGTCTTTCCCTTTCTTGTTCTTCTTCTCCTTCTCCGGACACACAACAACATAGTGTCCCAACTTTTGACAATTCCAACATTTGACTTTGGAATAGTCCTTCTCCTTGTTCTGCTGCTTGCCTTTTACCTTTGCTTTTGCCTCCACTGTTGGAAGCTTGCTTCTTTGCTCTGCCCTTCTTCCCTCTTGCTAACAATGCCACATTGTCATACTCCTCCACTTGTTTGGCTGCCACAAGATGGTTCTTTTTTATCTTATTTTGAATGCAATCATCCCACAACCTCTCCCAATCGGGAAGGTTTTCCGGTGCAAAAATGCCATCCACAAAATTCTCTCAAGTCTTGGGAAGACCATTCAAAGCAATTCTCGCCAACTTAGTGGGTGCAATGATCTCACCTACGGCTGCCAACTCATCTCTCATATAAGTGATCTTTGTGAGTTATGCTGTAGCACTGTCAGTCTTAGCCATTTTAATGGCCTTCAGTTTCTCCTTTAGGACCATTTTTCTGTTTTCATTTGAGCTCTGGTAAAGACTGATCAACGCTGTCCACATCTCATGTGCATAAGTCTTTCCTTTCACATGATGAATGACATGGTTTTTGATTCCTTCCGGAATCAATCTTTTTGTCTTAGCATTCTTTTTGTTAACTCTGCCAACTGTACAGTGTCAACAGGTACTACTACTGGGTTTTGTGTGGTATTTACCATAATGCCCTAGACTTCTGTTTCCTCAAAGATGCTCTGGATTCTCTCCTTCCATGTACTGTAGTTGTTCTGCCCATCCAACTTGTCTTCAACTCTCAAACCCAAAGACATGTTTCACTGTCCTACCAAATTGAAATTTTCAAATCTGTGGTAAAGTTTCTGTTTTCTGTGTAAAAATCAGCTTGCTGTAATTTTCACTTTGCTGTCCCAAACTGCACTTTTCAGCCAACCAAGTTCCGATACTATGAATAAATTTCAACCCCCACTCCCGTTATCAGTTTTCTTTATCACTCCATGCATTTAGTCTTAAATCCAAGCATGATAAAAATTCTAAAATCTGGAAATGATAATATTTTCTCTGAAAACACAAATTTAGAGATATCATAACTGCTGAAATTGCAGAAATAAAACACAACAAAATTATGACAGCCACACACATAAAATAACATAGTGATTTTTGGTCAATGTGACTCTGGAAAAACCCCCTACAACTCTTGGGGAAAACTAGTCTGAGAGCTCTTTTTTATTTCTAAAAATGATTTTATAGAGAAACTGAAATATGCAGTAAAAATTCCAGCGACCACAAATTACAACTTATCTTGATTTTCGTGCTTGAACTCCACCTCGAAAATCGTGCCAATCAACAAACAGCCAAAACAAAATTTTTTACAGCAATAAAACAACATTAAATGCTGTACGGCTAGCCTCGAAAAATGTGCCCAAAACTTGCTGTCCCTCTTCCTCTATTTCTGTGTCTTTCTCCCGCTGTACAGTTTTTCTTGGGATGCGTGCCAATAAATGCTGCTGCGCAGATTTTCTGAAATGTCTTCTTGCTGCTCTTTTTCACTCCCTCTCTTTTCTTTCTCTCAAATGCTCATGAAAGAATGAATTGATCTTTTTCTCTTCTCTTCTCCTTTTATTCTCTAAATGATCTTTTGGGTTACCCTAAGATCTAATGGTTGAAATTCATTTAGATCTAGGGATGAAAATAAATGTGCATTTAATTCTCACTTTCTATTTTTTTAACTCAACCACTTAAATAAAGACCCACTTAGCCTTTTATTTCCATAGTCACTTTTTCACTTTCTAATTCTTCATTCATTTTAATAAAGTCAACTTTAAATTAGAATGTAACTTTACCACTTATAAATTCACTTTTAAATTAGAATGTAACTTTACCACTTATAAAGTCACTTTTAAATTGAATTGACTTTACCACTTATAAAGTCACTTTAGGAGAAAAGTAAAAAATAAATTTGGACGCTTTTCCCTAGGCCAAAGATCAAAGCCTTAGGGAACCACTTGTCCTTTGGTACCCAAATTTTAACAACCACTTTATCCGGGATGTTCAGTCAATTTAGTGTCGTAAATTGTTACATAAATTATTAATCCGGGTATCATAAACTGATGAAGTGTAGTGCACTATATGTGCCAGATGACCCTCTTACCTCACTGTTTTAGAGTTTTATGTTTGTTTTGGGGTTTTGTTCATTTGATTCCTAATGTTCTGCAATGTAATCTACAAAATCTTAATCTACTATTGCTAAGAATCTAGAGAAATGAAATGAGATTTAAAAGTGCTTTAAGCCGAATTTGGAAGTAAAGTTTTAAACAAGAAAAATGAAAACAAAGCTTCTCTTCTTGCTTTTATGATTGTTTCTAAAACATGAACTAGAAAGACTTAAAACTGCTAACTACTCAACTACAAAATCAAGGCTTTAAATGAGAAAATAAGATTGCAGCTATTTATGATAAATCAAAAATGAAATACTAAAAGTAAGATTACTTCTACTGTGTAATCTACTGCAGAATCAAGACTTAATGAACAACTGAAGATGGAATTGCAGCTAAACTAAGTGAAAAACCATAACTGAAAATGAAGTTACAATTATGAAAGCAAAGCTAAATGACGTATTTTTGTCACTCTGCTACACAATTTAGGGAGAACTACCTCCTTGTGATAGCATTCTTGAGAGATTTCATTCTTCACTATTCTAAGAAAAGTAGACATGAGCTAAACTAAGTGAAGAAACCATAATTGAGAATGAAGTTGCAACTATTCTATTATGAAAGCAAAACTAAATGAAGTATGTTTGTCACTTTGCTACACAATCTAGGGAGAACTACCTCCTTGTGTTAGCATTCTTGAGAGATTTCATTTTTCATTATTTTAAGAAAGGTAAACATAAAAATGCAAAGAAAGACTCATTCACAAATGAAACATTTCACCACTTAGTTTTAGGATTAACCATCAACTGAAAGGCTTTTGAAAATATTCATTTATAACATGAGTTACTTAAACTAATAAGGAAATGACATTGAACAACTTAATTCTAAATCTAAAAACTAATGAACAACAAATGAAATGAACCAATTTATGCTACTAACTTCAACTTAAAACTACTGATAAGAAACTAGAGAGCAGTAAATAACCAAAGAACTATTCTGCGCTGAAATAGAACTACACTAAGTTAGTGAAAGATGACACAAGCTGCATTATAAACAGAGTTAGAAAACGATTATAAACATAATAAAAAAACACAGTGAATGTACAATTGAACTATGAAATACAAAACAGAATTAAAATGTACCCTTGACCACGCAGGGGCCCTCTACAAAGGTCTCGGATTATGAACACTCAATCAGTACACCAACAACGCTTCAGGTATCCATTGAAAACAGAGTTTTTATATTAAAACAGAGAACTGAGTTCTTCAAGCTACAAAGCAGAAATTTGAACTATTACATAAGCGAAAATGTTAACTTGTTCTGCGTTCTACACGCTGGTATTTATAGAGAAATATACAACTATTTTGAAGAGAGAAATCAGCTACAACAAAACACGTAGACAGGCCAGTATGCGGATTTCTTGTCCCTGGTTGCTTAGAAACATAAATCTGTGGTAGTGGCTTGTTAGATTCTGTTTGTGCAGGTGGCATATGAAGTCCGTGGCCTCAGGAGACTGCCTCGGATCCCATTATTGAGAAACGTGTGCAAAACAGAGTCCTGTTTGCCATAGGTTTCTAGAGTTGACTTACCTTTGACCAGAGTCCTCCTCATCGATTTAGGCCAGATGGATAGGATATGATCCATGCTCTGATGTTTTCCAAGCTACCCATGTGGTCCTTTTCCTCTCTCGACACCTGTAACCTACAAAATCATGGAGATGGCTGCAGAACAGCCATTGAGCTGAGGAATGTGGCTGCGTTCCGTAGCTGAGAGACAAAAACCTATTCAAATAGCAAACATAGCAATATAACTTGTAAATCACTGAAATATACTCCTTGAGGCAATGTGTAATGGTTTTTGATGATTAAGGATGCATTTTCATGGAAAAGCAAAGAAAGAAGGATGAGAAAGTTGTTTAAGGGAAAGGTAATTTTGGAACTTAACATACCCCCACTGCGAGACTATTGCATGTCCCCATGCAATCAAAATGGTGGACTCCCTCTTCCTACTGCATTTGCTCTGAGACTTCAGCCAAAACATCCAACCTCTTCTTGCTCTTCTTTGCTGCAACTGCCATCCTAGGCTTCCTCATGAGGAATCTATACTTGAGGTTAATGAGAGCCCTGTTTAGCTTCTTGTTTTTCATCTTTAATTTTCTGTTTTTCTTATGCCATAGACCCAAATGAAGCATAGTGTTATCATGGATAATCTTATCCAACTTGTTTTGTTCTTTTAAGGCTTCATTGTCCCTTTGGATGTGCCTATTTAGAACCTCTAGCTCATAGATTTCCTGCTTAAGTGAGCTAGTCAAAGTCTCTTGTGATGTGGCTGGCTGCTCAGTGTTGGATGAAGTCACTTGATCTACTAATGTATTCTTTTGCTCCAGTGACTCAATGTAATCATAAATCTGCTGTTGGATTGGATCAATTCTTGGAGAGGCTCTTTTTGGGTTGCTTTCAAAGTTTTGTTGAGGAGAGTGCTGTGGGCTTTGCTCAAATGAGATATTGTCTTGGGACCGAGTTGGAGTTTTTTCTCCCAAATCTATGAACTGAGTCTCTTTTGATTTTGTTTTCTTCACTTTGCCCTTGAGTCTAGAACTCCTCCTCAAACTTTGGGAGCCTATGATCTCTTCATCCATAACCTGTCTTCTTTTCCCCTTCTCCTTCTCTTTCTTGTACTGATTCAGCTTGAAGCCATTGCCCTGTTTGGATTTGTCATTGATCTCTACTCCCTTCCATCACCTATTTTGAAATTCTAAAAACCCCAAAACTCCATTTTAGTAAGGCTACTCTCAACTTTGCCTTGTGTCTCATTGCTCAGTCTTAGTAATCCTATTAGGGATACATACTTAGAATTGGAGGAGAGCCAGCCAGAAGTGAAGAAGATAGGTCACTAAGGTGACAGTTGTGATTGTCCTAATAGTTGCCTCTTTAGTTGTTTCTTAAGGATTAGCGTTTTTATCATTAAGTAAAGTTTGAGCTGTAACAGGTCCTTACTTGGAACTCAGTGGACCAATTAAAATCATATCTTAGCTGTGCCTATTTCCAATATAAAAAAGCAGTTGCCTGTACAACAACCTGTCTAGATGTCCCTATCTATAGTACATTACCAGTAAATGTACGAAAATATGTCCTCCTGAAAGAAGGGGAAAGGTGCAAGGTATGATGAGATTCTTGGCCAGGCAGGTCTTAGAGGTAGACCTGGGATGAATTATAGACCATAGAAAGAAAGCCTCAATTTTGTTTTTAACTTTAATCCATGCTATCTTAAAAATTGAAAAAATAATCATTTCCCTAAAGATTGATCATTTCTTGTAACACTGTTTTGATCTATTGTAGCTTGGAATAATTGAAAATTCATGGATTTTGACTGGGCGTAAATTGCATCTGTATCAAGCATTGCTGATGTTGCGATGGAGCACTTTCTGTTTTGTCACTATTTTTTTTCTACTCTTTCTCTATGCTTGTCAGCCCTACGGTAAATTCACACCCACTTATGGAAACCACCTTGCCCTGATGAATGGTGTGAATCTCTCAAATTTCCCAAATGCCATTGGTCATGCAATAGATTCTAACGATAGAGGTGAGATTGCCTATATACATGAAGGATATGTTACACATCCATGGAGTGAAAGGTTCTCAATTCTTGGGCTTAGCATGAATGTAGTGGGGTGACTACACATCTTTGGTGAGATTCCTAATGCACTGGATTTTACACCCTGTGAATCTCCTAGTTTTCCGTCACCTGTGCTTTCAACATGGAGTGGTTTCATTCTTGTCACAAATTTTGTAGGATGGCCTGAACCCAAAAAAGCAACACAAATATTGTTTTAAATGACAATATCAGTACTTCATTAGAACTTGGACATTACCTTGCAGTATTCTTATGTGACAGAGTTGTGGACTTGCTCAGGCGAATTGTGCCCTATGCTCGTATCTCCAACTGCTAGATGGGAATGAAAATAGATATAGTGATTTGAGTGATCAGAATTCAGTTACTGACATGACTTGTGCTGTCTGACATTCACAGGCTTGCTCGAGCCTTGGCTGATATTGACATGGAAACTATAGATGTCTACAATTTCAGCACTAATGTGACATCAATGTGTGAAATTAACGCATGAAAACTGGTCCCACATAGCTGTTCAGTTTCCAGCTTGGTTGTTTGACTTGGAAAATGGGTCACCGCTGACAACCATTATCACTTATAACAACTGTTCAGTTGCATTGAGCACACATACATGTATAGCTGTTATACTTGGTATTGAAACAGAAGAAGAGAGAAATAGTAGAAATGAAC
Source organism: Pinus tabuliformis (assembly GCA_031772625.1). Lineage (NCBI taxonomy): Eukaryota > Viridiplantae > Streptophyta > Pinopsida > Pinales > Pinaceae > Pinus > Pinus tabuliformis. The sequence continues at coordinate 139,384,038 of CM062820.1, forward strand.
AATCTCTTCTTCACTCTAGTTTTCTTCCCAACCCCACAAGCCTCTGCCAGACTTTGCACAAAGAGCAACTCTGCTTGCATGAACACTCCTTCCTTGTGCACATATGTAATATTTATGACAAAGTAATTGAATTCGAGTTAACCCTGTGATATATATTGTCTTCCCTACAGTTTGGAATCTGGATACATTGTTCTTTTCCTCCACCATGCTAGCACTTGTTGATTAATTGGTTGACAGGCACCTACATACACATGTTTGATCACCGGTTGGGATGTGAAATGATGCAGGGCAAATTAAATAAATTCACTACAGCCTTGCTTACCTAGTACTATAATTAGCCATCTCCAAGAAATATTTGAGGTTAAATTGTGTCATCTTGGTTTCTTTGTTTGTTGATGCAGGTCAGTAATTCTTTTTGGGAACATAAGGCAATAGGCGACCTGCCATGCATGTTGAGCCACTGTCTCTCCTCATGTGCTCGGGTACTTACAATTGGTTTCTGACCAGTTTCTCTGCATATTTCTTTTATCTTCAATATCCTTGTGGTTTTGGCATGTCTTTTTGCTTTAAAGACTATCCTGCCAGAACTTACCACCCTGATTTCTTACCACACAAATCAATTGTAAACTATTTGTGATCAATTATACTTGTATTTATTCTTGTTCTTGCTACTAGAAAAACTACCTCCCTTTTTCAAGTAGAAACAGAAGTTTCAGGTGGATGGAAATATCAACCTTTAGTTTCTTTCCTTTGCGCTGCAAATTTTTACTGATGCTGCTTATATTTTTTCCTTGCCCATTATTGATAAATATCTTTTGAAAATGAGATCATGTGATATACTTAATGATAGCGCTTGTTGTAACCATATTTTGCCACGGATATAGTTTTGAAGTTCTTTGAACAGTTCATGGATTATCTTGCAGAGACAGGATGCTTGGAGCCTCAAGATGTCAAAAAGTGTAAGCATGCCACTGTGTACAGTCCCTACATCTCGGGCTGTTGTCACCTGCAAATCTCTATTCAGTTCAGGACAATTAAATCATGCACTTTTACTGTCCATTAAACCTGCAGCTTTATCATTGACCAGGTATAACAAATTCAATTTGGTTATTTCTGCAGTTACCTTATCCTGCCCTCTTTGTGAATAGCTGTAACTTATATTTTTCCTATTGCTTTTCCTCTTAAATTTTTGAAATTTAGCTTTTATTTGTAGTAGGGAACAAATCTGAGAATAGTATAATTGAAAATTTGAGATTCCTGTTGTGTATAGTTTTTGTTCTGTCTGATGCTGTTGGTTGTATAACTGCAGCAGTAGTAAGAATTTTGCTGGCAATATGTATCAATCACGAGAATAGCTTTTGGTTTGCCACTATTTTATCCTTTTAGAACCATTTCGGGTTAAGTTAGGTAGCAATTGCTATACAGGTTGTTTACACCACTGGATAATGTTGTGTGTAAACGTTTACTCCAATAACAGTGATCTGAGCCCCTTTTTTCAATAGCCCACTGGAAATTGGAAAAAACCAACAGAAGGACAATCTCTAGAAAGCATGCTCTCATTGCACAAAAGGAAGACATGGGATTGACAAGAGTGCCTCATCCATGAAAACCAGAAAATAATAAATACGCCTATATCCTATTACTAATACTAAAAATAATAATAGTAGTAGTGGTAGTGAATACATGATAATGAGTTATGATATAGAATGGCAGGGCACTGATTTGAGGCCCACATCTAAAGGAACTATGGAGTTAGACAGAATGGCATAATTCCCAAGGTTAGGTTGTTCCTTTATTATTTCATTATGGGAGCTCTTGGGATCTTCAACATGGAATCTTCTTTCAGGCTCTCTGTTAAGTTTAACAAATCCAGAACCTCTAGGAGAAGGAATTGTAACATATGACCAATTCGTTTGAATACTTCCTCCTAGATCAGAGGCCTACTTCCTTGACAATAACATACCCCAAGCATTTGGTACATCAACTACAACTATGTCCATCACAATCATTATGTTAGGGTAAACTGATAAATGTACTTGTAAATCCTTGACTAACCCATGAACATCATTCTTTTTAGTATCCATGGCACATATGTTGTAGTAAGGCCTAGAAATTCTTAAATTGAGTTGCTCCATGACCTTTTTGGTCAATTGTTGAAATTTCTAAGTCTAACCGTTAGAAATTTTCTCTGTATTCTTCTGGTTTATTTCTCCTACTTGTTAATTACAAACAAGTTATCTTAACATATAAACACCGAAATAAACACAATACAGTCTCAACCATCTACAAATCAACAATTGAAAGAAATAGCAAACACAAATGACACCGTTATTTTTGGACAACTCGTCCCCGGAAAAACCCAATGCAGGAAAACCGGTGCAGCAATTCTGAGGGTTTATTTTATTATGCAGTCTATCCTTGAGTACAACTGGGTGCCAAACTGGCTCACCCGACAGAGAAAAATAACCGACAGTAATACCTCTCTATTCGGAAGCATATATTCAAAAAATCTGCCCCACGAAACCCTTTCCAACACCACTGAGGCACTGTGTCAGCCCTCTTGGCCTCTGCGTCAACCCTTTGAGACACTGCGTAGCCTCTATGACCTTCTGCGTCACTCCTATTGCCCTCTATGTGGATGAAACAGGCCCTTCTGGCTCAGTGCTATCTCTGTTGGGCTCTGCTTGGCTTGCTCTGGCTTCTGCGTCTGCCTCTTTGCCTCTGTACTGGTCTCTTGACACTATATCTGCCTCTCTGTCCAGTACTCAGTGCCCCTCGCTGCAAATTGATCACTGATTCGCAGTGAAACATGAATCTCCGATCACTTGCGATTAATCACGAGTCAAACTCTGCTCTTTCCTCAAACGATCCGATTCAACTCTGGGCGAGTCAAACTTGTGTGGACCAAGTTTGACTCGTGGTCAACGTGATTTTGACTAGTGACTCACTAATTAATTGCGATTTAGGGGACTACGGCTATTTCAACCCTAAACTCGGCGAGCACAGGTTTTAACTTTTAGGGTTCCCACATTTTTTGCTTCATAGTTTAGTTAGGTTCAAAATTAAAAGTTGGTCCATAATTGACTTCACTGTTCAGGGCTACAACTCATAAGTCAAGAAGGTAATAGAGTCATGGTTTCAGTTTCAATTTACTCAACATAATAGAGTCGTAGTGTAATAGAGGCGTAGTGTGCAGTGTGCTCCAATGTAGCTTCAGCGTGTGCTTTGTCAAAGATTTCAATAGAAAACCATTATCATATCATTTTAGCAGCAATCAAGAGATTTCAATCACTGCTTTTTTACTGATTGGTACGCAGTATTTTATAAACTTCTAGAAGTAGATGTTTCTGCTTCTATGTAGTCACAGGTTAGGAGTGAGGACCCAATACTTTGGATCATGTTTGGACTGATAACATATATGAGATACTTATTCATTCATGATATTTTGGACATTTATTGTTATTATGCATTGTTTGGACATGGCTTTATTGAATATCAATGAAAAATCCTTAATTCAATATATGTGTATATCTTAATTTATTGGATTCACCGATTTTTTGATCCGATTAAAACTCTTCGCTCTTTTGCCTTGCCGATTTATTGCCGATTCCGAGTCTGGTAACATTGCTGATTCGACTTTACTTAGCAAACCCCGCTATAGTAAATCAAATGACTGATCACTCTGATGTATTCTCCAACTGACTCTTAAGCCTTTTCTTATACTTTCCCTGCTGGTCCTTCAACGGTCGAGATTACATCTCTAATCAATGACTAAGATTAGATTTGGCTTGATCCATGACTTTTGGAACCTTCTAACTCAGTTTTATATTGATACCCATTAATATTTTATTTTTCCTAAGTTTAGACTTAGTAACTCCATTAAAAATATTAATTATTTTAATATCTCCCAAACTGCTTAGAATTTGCCCAAACCATTTTTGGGTCTTGGAGATCTCATGTGCTTTAGCCTCTCCACCAATTTTCATGGTTAGAGCACATCCGATGCTATCCCAAATCAATAGTCATAATGCAAGGCGAAGCACCAAAATCCAACATATAGTTATATAATCGATAACCATTAACAAGCAAAGTAAAAAATGGTTGATGATCCTTGTTATCTGGGTACATACTTTGCAAGTAAATTGGGGCATCTTGATAGACAACTTCAAGAGCCTTTTCCTAAGAAACATTAACATGAGATGCTTCAATGGCGTTCAATAACTTAGCCTTTTGGGAGGGAATCTTCAATATCTCGGTAACAAAAACCCAAATTTTTTCATTATTCAACCATCCTCCCAAGTCAACATTTAATCCAGAATTAAAGCTTGAACTAGGGTTAGAACTTCGAGGGGTAATTTGATAATCGCTTTGATCTTTATTCCTTATTTGATACCTTAACCAATGTTGCACGACTCGTACTCGTATAAGACTCGTCATGACATTGACTTGTCAACTTGTATAAGACTTGGGAACGACCCATATAAGACTCGTATAAGATGCATTAAAATACAAAAAACCTTAAAATATGGTAAATTTTAATCACAAAAAATAAACTAATGACAATTCCAATCCGCCTGGGGGAGTGACACGTAGGTGAGGGGGCTTGTGCGGGCTAAACCGCTTTTCGCACGCCCCCCTCGCCGTTATCTCATTTCATAGCGAGGGGGTGCAAAGAGCTTCCCCTCTATTGATCTGGGCGGGGAGGCTAATAACTGTTGATCTTCACCTAAAGCTTACCACATGCCGACAAAAGAGTTTTGTCGTTTTATGGCTTTGGTTTAAAAGCATAAGAAACATATTTATTTACAATAATTAATCACCCTTTTTAACAAGGTAATTAAACAATAATGAAAATTAATCTAACTAAGGGCATGTTTAAACTAGCTGCCTTTTAAACTATTTAACTAATCTAAACCTAATCTATATGACTTTAGGCCAATTTTTAAGCATATTAGGCTTTTTATTTTTCCTAATCTAGCCTAATTTCTAATTTTCAACCAAGATTAAATTGTTTGGTTGAATTTATTCTCTAGTCTAGAACAAAAATTTAAATGATCTGAATCAAGTTTAAACAGTTTGATTCAGATAAGAAGAAAAGGCTGTGGCATAAAAAACAAACTGCACACAGACCTTTATTATGACAAATAGAATTTATTCATAAAGTAGCGCTTAAACAAGCACACTTATTCAAATCTTTTTGACTTTCTTTTGATGGGGTTCTATTTCATCACTTTTTTACTTTTCTATTTTTTTCATATTTTCATTTTATTTTTATTTTTTTTATACCCTCTTTTATAAAATAGCAACTAACCAAAAATAAAGCATGTTACAACATGAACATTGACTCTCAAAGGAAGAAATTAATGCTGGTTTGTTCCTTCCTAGGATTTTCAAAGCAACCACCAAAACTTGGGTCACATTTGTAATAATATTGTCCATTTAAAAAATAAAAAATAATAAAAAATGAAAATCTTAAAATACATATATATGCTAGGGTGTGTTTGTTAATTTCTCTAACCCCAGAAACTTGGCAAATTATTTTCTAGTAGATTCCTTCAATTTCAATTACTTATTATGCAGATCTATTGAAGAAAAGCACAACTGAGATTTTCACACGTAAATAAAAAATATAACAAGGAAAGCAAATTAATACACTAATCTAATTCACATGCACACATATTCTGCCTTTAAAAATTTGTTGTTTCATAAATAACAATCTTCAGCATACAAGGGCTCCCTTCTTGGGATAATGGCCCTCTGAGAAAAATACAAATACAACAAAAAACTGTAGTTATACTAGTTGATCAAACCCTATACTGATCTTTCCTTCGATCTTGCTTGGTGGATCGAGATCATTCTCCCTCACTGCCCCTTGTTCTTCTTCCTTTGGACCTTGCACTGTTGGATGAAAGATCTTCTCTGCCCAATCACTGAGATCTCTCTATTTGACTCTGTCTTTTGTTGAAAGATGTGTCTTCTCCCTTAGCTTAGCCTTGCTTTTATAAGTTTGTGTTATTGACCAAATCGACGACCCTAATCTCCAAAGTGATTGATGGATGAGATTAGGTGTCAACTTCATTTGAGATCAATGGTCGAGATTCATCTAATTTGCTAATGCTGTTAGCCTTGTATTTCATTATATTAACTCACTTTTTGTTATAAAAGGAAATTACTTTAATAATTCCTTTAATTGAAGTAATTTGCTAAGGTTAAATGGTCCTTTGGATGACCTCCTTACGTCTAGACACTTGGACTTGTGGGGAACTACCTGTATAATGCTACTATCACCAATAGTGTCTCATTTGTTGTAACGATATCAACAATCAACCAACAACCACTATGCATCTCTTGAAGGGCCTCCTTCCAAACCTGTAGTTGATAAGATGAACATGTGTTGAATAGAAATTCAAGTGGAAAACTACAAATGCATGTAATAGTTGGCTTTGACTATCGTGCTTATGTCACGGGAAAATGTAGACCAGATTGAATTTAAAAATCGATTTTTCGCTATTGAAATATTATGTGATGAAAATATTAATACACAACTTTAGGATAATCATGGGTATCCTAAGGTGGAAATCATGATTTTTTTTAATAAAAGCTTATTGTTATTCTAATGATGAGTGTGGTCGCTTTGATCAATGAAGTTATCAACATTACTTTGAACAAAGATGACACCTTGTTTATGTTCCAAAGAATAAAATTCCAAAATGACTTTTGTCTGAAGACATACTTGGAGTCACAATTAGAGAGGTTACATTTTCAGAATCTTATCAAGATATATATTTGATAAAAGTCGACCTTGGATCTATTGATACTTCTAAATTGCATCAATATTGCTTGGAGCTTCAAAGATCTTTTTTTCTTGTTTCTTTTTGTGCTTCGAGAACAAAGCCCTCCTAAATAGGAGGGTACATAGTATACATAGATTAGATAGTTATATTGTTAATTTTTGGATAACAATGGTATGTTCTATGCTTAGAGTAATTTTACTTCAATTTCTTTACTAGCCCAATATCAATATCTAGTTTAGCAATCACATCAACTTGATAGGAAAATGCAGATAGAACATAAACAATACAGTAGAAGACAAGCCAATACAAGAGGACACAAGATATGGCACCAGCCAGGGAAAAACCCTAATGTGGGGAAACCCTTGATCAATTCTCCTTATAATTCTTCAAAAGTTCAGCAGAGAGAGAGAGAGTACAAGATACGATATTCACTTGCCCAATTATAGTGAAAATTTGATCAGTCAAACAATAGAAACAGAAACCGTAACTAGAAAGTCAACGCTGGTCAACAGGGTAGATTTTGACCTCCAAAACAACTTGGTCAAACTCGGTCAACTCGGCCTCCAACAACAAGTCAAATCAGCCCAAAAACAGTCCGAAAAGTCTAGTTAAATCTGGTCAACAAAAGTCAAAATTACAGCAGACCCTAGCACAGTCAACGCTTGTCAAACAGAGGTCAAACAACCTCGAATTTCGTGCCCAGAATTGCGGCTTGCCCAAACAGAAATACCCCATACAAAACCACAATCAAAGATGGTCAACGCTGGTCAAAACAACCTTTTGCAATTTTCGGTCAAGTCTGGTCAATGCCGGGACAACAAAAGAACAGTCCCTTATTCGCACGTGTGGAGAGAGAGAAGCCTCAGAAATCCGTACCCAATTAAGAAGAGAGAGATGTGTGTGTGAATGGAGTGTCCAAATGAGGAGGAGGCACCATGTATTTATATGCAAACGTTGAGGATGAATAGACGTGATTGTTGGGCTTTTGATCCTACATTAGATTGTTGGTAGACTTTGACAATTTGTCCATAATCAAAATGTTGTTCCTCTAAGATAGTAGTAGGTCAGGCTACCAATGCCAGAGCATCTAAAATAATTGTTTTGGGGGTTTTTGGTTTTAATTTTGGAAGACCAATGAATGAAGACAGATGTAGAATTGAAGTAATTAATCCTTTGGGTTATATTAATACTTCAGCAAAGGGTTGCTATAAAGCATTACATAGTGATATAGATCAAAAATAGTGGTGAGTAGAAGACAACAAAAAATATGATTATCATAGTTTCCAGACTGTAAAACAGAACAATCATAAGTTGGAAAACCTTCTAAACTACGTTCCAAAGGTTCAAGGCAGTATACTTAATGCTTACACAAGATGCTGATGATTTATTGATTAGAGGGGATTAGCTACACAGACAGTTGCATTAATCCAATCTCTTAATAGATGATCACTTCAGGAGCTTATAGGAATCAATTGAAACACAAATTGTTCCTACCTAGATATCTCTGCAAGTCATAAGCATATGAAGAAAAACATAATGATTAAAAACTGGAAAAACTTACAGGATAACACAAACTGTGTAAAACCAGATTCAGAATCCTCTGCTTTGTATTAAGGTTCCAGAAAGACCGAGTACATCAAGTGTTTGTAAAAGCTTCCTTCAAAGGTGGCTTTTAGGTTCAAAGTAGTATTAACAGTCAAGACTTTACAGGTAATGAACTATGAATCTTGAACTCCCAACGCTTAACATCTCGAGAAGAGAGTTATTTATACGATAATAAAACCAAGAAATATCCTAAAACTGATTAAGATTTATTCTAGGAAAGGAAAGATCTTCATGCAAGAAGATAGGGGTAGCTATTGAACTGCTTCTTGCTGTCCCTTTTATTCATGTTTTTGCTGGGTTTGTTTGTCTGATATTTTTCCCTTTTGGCTAATCGATTGTTGGTATCCTTCACGCTGGCAATTTGTTTCATTTAACCTTTTTACCTGATAATGCTTTAAACTCTGTTTAATATGCTTTGACCTGGCTGAGTGAATTTTACTGTGATCTTTTCTACCTTTACTGCGCATTTCAGTTTTATTATTGTGTTTTTCAACAGTAAAATCCTCATATTTGTCTTCCAACTGTTACAAAGGCTTTTTGTTTACAAACCTGGAACAACAGTCTTTACTTGCAAAACAAAAACTTATTAAGAAAAACATGGTGACAGAGGAGGTCGTTCATGGCTTTGCTGAGCTTTAAAGGATATCGGAAGGAGTCCGGGCGTATTCGGAAGGCAAAATGATGTTTTTTTGGCCGTAGAGTTTTATGCAGGCTTCACAGTGAAAACAGGCAAAATAGAGCAAAAATGGTCTTTTGGTGTTTAAACGGGAAAAACAATTTTCCTTTTGAAATACAGCGTGAAGTGAACATTAACCATTTGTCGTTTTGCGGAAGGTGGTTTTCATCTCATTGCTTATAAGGTGCGGGCAATTTTAAGAGGGGGTTGCCCGAAATAATATAAGCTTGACACGTAGCAAAGGGGATCAGTGGAATACCGCTTTTCGAGTGGGTAATGCTCGTACAGAGAGCCAACCTGAAATAGCCGAGGGCCGTTGGATTTCAATGGTCGTAATCGGATGGTGGAGGAGTGAAAGAGCAGCGCGAAAGAGCAAATGGAGGGGCCCAATGATTAATTATGGTGGAATGGCTTTATCATGGTTAAAAACCCAGATTAGCGGTGTAATGGAGGTTTAAAGTTAATTCTTCGTTTAAATCGTAAAAACGATTTAACACATAAAACCCTCGCAAAACACATTTGGCGGATTTGAAAATATATAAATTAAAGTGGATAACGATATCAGGTCTGGGTCTATTCGCATATTGCAATAGGAGTTAGGTGGGGGTAGGCCCATCGCAAAGGAATACGATAAGGGGCGGACGCGACGTAGAATGAAATATGACATATGATTGTGTCGGGTCCGGGTCTATCGCAATCGGAGATCGGAATGCGCAAAGGTTTTGGTATTAGTGGGAAGCTGTGATGGAGGCGGATGCGATGTTTGCGATAGATTGTGATATATAGCGTTGGGTCCGGGTTTCCATATCGAAGTCGGAGATCGCAATACACGGAGGGTTATGCTTCAGTCGGGAATTGCGATGGAAGCAAATGCGAAACAGGAATGAAACATGATATATATTAGCCTCAGGTCCAGGTCTATGACATATCGCAATCGGGAAAGGTGCATTCATATGAAAAGTTGCGATCCACGAACATTTGCGATGCGATATTTTAATAAAATACATAGTTTTTTAATAAAACTAAGGATTCGGGGTATGTTATAAAAGGAATTAATATTATACGGGAAAGGGGAATTTTAAGGGTTTAATACATAAATTAGTATTAAAAATGAAATATGAGCGGAAAAGGGAAATGCGACCAAGTATAATGCTTTTTAATGAATGATTTGACTTTTCATATAAGCATTTATACTTAGGGTAAAGATATTTTTATGGGTTTTTATGTAAAAAGGGATTTTACATGGAATTTTTACTTTTCCTATGTAAAAAAGGGCTTTGACCTTAGGAAAAGGGTTTTTTATGGAAATGAATGAATATGAATGTATGAAGGGAAAATTAGTATATATATGAATGAATGAGGATGAGGGAGGTTAATTAATTGATGTTGTAGACCTTCATTTGCTTTGTGTTATTGCCTCCTGGACATAGAAACATATGGTAAAACATGATAAATGTAGATTTGTCCAATCAATCATCAAACATCTGCAACCTTTTTTCTACTTACCCTTTGCTTAACCTATCATTCTTTCTTCACTTAATGGGTGCATTTGAGTTAGCAAACCCTTATCCATTTTCTTTTAAAGCAGGAAACTATCTAGTTCTAACCTTATATCAATCCAAGGGCTCAGATTAAACTGATGAGCACCTTATTATTCTCTACTTAACTACTGATCTGCCAAGATTAAACAGTTTGGCCAGATCTTTATTTATTTTATTTATTTATTTTATTTTTCTTGTGTGGTTCACGGACACCCTTGGTCACTGAGTGGCCGCTACGTCCATGGTAAGAGACTAGGCTGATCTACGGGGATCAAACCTTTCAGCCATTGCAGACTTGACCCCAAGGGCTTTCGGGAATTGACCCTGTGACCTCCCATCTGGCGAGGCCCTGACTTGACCGATTGAGCTTCCCCTTGAGGCTGGCCAGATCTTTATTTACTAAGTATAACATCAAATTTAAAACATGAAACAATCAAGATTAAACTGTTTGATTGTCATGGGTTGTGGCATTTAAAACAAGCTGCACACAACCATTATTTTGCAGAAACAGAGTAGTGGCATTTAGACTTGCTCACTTTCAGAGTTTATTTGTTTTCTTTTCTTTCTAACCTAACATTTTCTTTTTGCCTTGATTTTTTAGAGCATCTAACCTAACATTTTCTTTGATATGGACATTATCATCAGGATTTTTTTCAAAAATTTTTTTTAACTAACATTTTATTCACTATTGTTATGTCCATATCCTAACTTAACATTTTTTTTTATATATTCTATCTAATCAAAACCAAAAAATGCTACAACACAAAATAAATTCATAATTCCATTTGTACATGTCAGAATGGGATGATCTTTAGAACAATCCTACACCTCTCGGAGAGAGGAACCCAATAAGAATATGAGCTGCCTCATATGAGCTGTCTAAGGTGAAGTTTGGCCCTAGTTGCCAAAATTAACATAATAATTATTATGAAGGGTTATGTCCCTTAGCATGGTGGTGTCTTTTAGATATTATATACATGACAATTTTCTTGATTGTGTATTTTCATTCCTTGTGCCATTCACATTTATTATATAATTAGTTGTCCTTTTGGACAATATGGGATTGTCCCTTTCCTTGTGAATGTGTATGGCCACTTTGTATTTTATTATTCTTTTGGTGAATAGGGTACATTACTAAGCCTTTCATTTTATTAATTCGACCTTGAACTTAGCACCCAATAATTCGTTGACCTAGTAGATTACAGATCCACTGAATAAATGCACGACTAGATTCTTAACTTAATTAGTGGAAGCAAAATTACATATAATCAATCTCAATCACAACGACACAAAATGATTCTTCCCAATCAATAGTTCTTCATTCAAATCTGAAGTTATTTGGGTTCTCGTCTTGGGATAATGGCCCAATTGAGAAAATTACAATACAATATGCCTTGGATATGAGCCAACAAATCAGGTCCTAGATCAATTCTCGTTCTCCTTTGCTTATCTAGATATCCAGTATTGCCCTTTTGCACTTCCTTGGACCCGAAACACTAGAGTAGTACACTCCTCACTTGAGAAAATCGCTTCTTTCAAAGGCTAGTGCTGCTATATGGCATGCCTTTCTCCTCTCCTTAGCCTTGCTTTTATAACTTTACATTGAGCTAAATCCCTAACCCTAATCTCCAAAGTAATAGATGGTCGAGATTAGATCTTGCCTCACTTGGTCACTTTTCCTAAGTTTCTTTAGCACAATTAGCCAACATAATAATTATGTGCTTTTCCTAAGTTTAAACTTAGGCTAAGTTACATTAGCAACTTGCTCACACTTGAGCAAGTGTCTTAAGGAGATTGTGGGTGACTTCTTGCACGCCTAGACACTTAGCGCCTCTGCAGAAGTACCTGCTTGAGCTACAAACATCAACACATTTCATTTCATTTTGGCCAAAGATAAGAACATGAAATGGATTAAATTATTTATGATCTTGTATAGCTAGTGAAGTTTGACTTGTGAGTCTTGTTGAGTCTTCGCTGGAGTGAATATTTGCCTAACACATGCCTTTGAAACTCACCACTCGCCAGACTCATGGGTAACTTGCCATAATCACCATGCTTGCGAGCCTTAGGTCATACTCGCAAGTTGGACTTGGAGACCCCTGTGACCATTCCTTGGATATTTTGATGAGTGAAACTCTGATTGGAGTGCAGGTTCTGTGTTTATTTTCAGTGTATGATTATGAAACAAATGTATAGAGGAATTGGAGGAAGAGAATGTCCTACCAGCTTTAGAGGCCAGTGTTTTGTTTTGTTTTGTTTTATAACAGTTCTAATGTCTAAATACATTAATTTTACATCATTCAAACAACCTTAAATAACTCTAGCAGCAGCTTCACACTTGAGCAGTTTTCCAATTGCCCATGAGACCTTATTTGCAGAAACTTAGATGGTTTTGTCATAGCATCTAATGGAAAGTTATTGACTGAATATGGTACAAGGTCAATCATGAAATTTCTTGAGTTAATACTTTTAATTTGAGTTGTGGAGTCTTGAGACTCACTCATTGTTTCAATCAATTCAAGTTATTTTACTATTTGATGATAATATATTCAGTTCTCAAACATGGTAAACGAATCTTCGTTAATATTTTCTAAAGCACTGATACATCTACGATTTCTAGTGTCCAAGTATTCTTTAATAATACAGTGCCATAGAAACCCGACAGGAATCTACAGGAATCAGAAGTATCTTAATTATGAAAATAGTAGTAGTAAAATTTCAATTATAAGAGACAAACCTGTAGGCTGTAACACCTTAATGGATGTTCCTATGTGTTCTATGAGGGTAAAACTGTAAACAAATCTGTAGGCTTTCTGTAACAACTTTAATTCTAAATTTTTAAGAGACAAACCTGTAGGGCCTAGGCTGTAGCCTGTAATACTTACACCTTTACTTTTGCCTTCTTTCAATTTTCTGCTTATTTGATTTATGTATTAGTGTACGAGTTTGCAAATTTTTTTTGCCATGCTTTTTAAACTAAGGCATGCTAATTGTAATCATCTAATTCTGCTATTTATTCTTCAAATGGAGATTGTTGACCTTGACACTGTGAATTTGATCATGGGATCATCCCTAAATTTACTGTTTTGTAGACAAATATTAAGTGTCAAATGTTTTATTATCATAGTTCATGAGATGATCTTCTGAATTTGTGTGTAGACAATGGCTTTGTTACTTATATGGATTGGAATTGCCATTAATATATATTTTCGTGCCCAAAATTTAAATTTTGAGACTTTTTTCGTATTTCCTGAGTCTTTCCTTAGTTGCCGAGTCTCACAAGTCCCACGACAGCCAGGTATTTACTGTATCTGACTGACAAATTTGTGTATAACCAAAATTTCATTTGGCCTTGACTAGTCGGAAAGAGCATTGATGATTGCTTGTTTTCATCTTTCATTATTTAGTACGCACATATGGGCTTTTTTGGAGGGAGGCTGTAATATCAGTTTATGATATGGCATGTTTTTTGTGCTTGTCCTTTATTTTTGGAGCTGGGTTAGGCACTCTCTATAAACAGTACTATGTCTTCTACTATGGCTTTATTGACCTTTCTTTTGGTCACTGATACACATTAAGAAATATATTATTTCAGTTTTTGGTCATTTTTGGCATTGATAAATTTATCTATCTGACTTTTAATTTCGTTATGATCAAGATGAGATTGCTAAATAGAGTAGAATATTGTATTTTTTTATTATTGTAACAAAATTGATGATGTATGTATGATGTTTGGATGCCCCTTTATCGTTAGTTATCTTTAGTCATGTTCCTAGTATTGTTACAGAATGAAAATCAGTATGTTTATTTGAGAAGTTTGCTTGGTGTAGGGCATACAATGCCTTGCAAGGGAGCCCTCTTGTGCTTCAGTGTGTCCCAGCAGTTGGGCTTATGGCATTTTCTGTGTGGGGACTTGAGCCATCTCTGCAAGTTATTCGTCATTTGATACTTCGTGTATGTTCTGAAACCCGAAGAATGACATTGATAGATCTGCTGACATGATGAAATGTTAATTTAATGGGAAATAATTGTGTAATCTGAAAAGCAGTTTCTTTGTTAAAACTATATATGTGCTCACTTTAAAGCAATTTTAGCTGCATCTGAGATACAATGACTAAAACTTGTGCAGCGGAATGCAAACAATTGGAAAAGAAGCAGCACATATCACATCATGACCTCCTATTTACAACCAATTCTGCTATGGTTAGGTGCAATATTGATCTGCAGGTGACATCATTGCATTCATGACATAATATTATTGTATTTAGGCATGGAATATTTGTGATTGCATTTGATGCTCAAGGTTAGTTTGATGTATATATTTTGAACATTTTAGATTACCACTATTTCTTGAATCAATGAATGGCTATTTTTTTATAATCTATTCGTTGCAGGGCTTTTGATCCTGTTGTGTTATCCTCTGAAACAAGCCAAGCTGTCAAGCAGCGGCTTGTAAACTTTGTGAGATCGCTATCAACTGTCTTGGCTTTTGCATATTGTATATCTAGGTGAGTAATGATAGTACACCATTTGTAATTGAACTGTAATGTCCCCAGCCGTTATGAAATAATCAATCTCTTGTATTCACTTTGGTGCAGCTTGATTCAGCAGGCACAGAAATTTGTAATGGAGCACAATGACACCCAGGACACAAGACATGTATGGGTTCATTGTTTTGTATTTTTGTTCTACATGCACACATGATTTATAGCCGTGGTGGTTATAAAATACATGTAGTGAGTATATCACCATATTTTTTCCGTGGAGGTTCTTTCTTTGAAATTGTTTTCATGTTGCAGGTTGGATTTAACTTCATTGGAAAAGCTATTTATACTGCAGTATGGGTGGCAGCGGTATCCTTGTTCATGGAGCTGTTGGGGTTTTCAACACAGAAATGGATCACTGCTGGAGGGCTGGGAACAGTTTTGTTGACTCTTGCTGGTCGTGAGGTGATTGTGATTATTATTGTTTTACTTCATTTACCATCATATCCCAATCACAGTCATAGGTACTCTGTGGTAAAATTGTTTTCTTGTTTGATACAATAAAATATATCTAGACCATCAATGTCGCAGGCATCTTTTCTTAGAGTTTGTGCTTTTATTTGTAAGGTGGGAGAAAGCTTATCTTGGGCTTTCTGTGGCATTTACTGTTTGGGCCCTATTTTGATTAGCTCTGGTTTTATCTCCTACTTCTAAATTTTTACTATAGGTTAAAACTTAAACACTACAAGAGTGGAAAGAGCAGAGCCTCGCATTCTGGAAGAATACATGTAACCTTTGTTCTTGAGGTTATATGCCGGTAATTAAAAAGATTACCTGATAGAAGGTTGAAACTAAGGTCTAGATTGTTCTCACAGTCCATGAAGGTCCTCAATCTTCTCTTAGATTTCAAACTGGATTACCTTCTTGATAAGTAATTGTTGAAACACGTAACTTGTTAAAATTTTATGGTGTATATCTGGAGTAATGTTGTATGAGAAATCTGTATTGAAGGACTCAAGGAGACCAACGAGATTAGATGATTACATTTATCTCTGAATTTTCTTGACATATATTTTCTTTATGCAAATATTCTGAAGTAATATTTGTCAGTATTGTAACTTCTCTGTTGTTTTGGGTACTTACAAAGTGTTTTTCTTTGTAGATATTTACCAATTTCCTGTCAAGTGTAATGATCCATGCAACTCGCCCTTTTGTTGTGAGTGAGTGGATTCAAACCAAGATCGACGGCTATGAAGTTTCTGGAACTGTGGAAGTCAGTGCTACTTCCTTTCTGGATATCTTAAAATTAAGAGATGGGCATGTGCAGTCAAGCATCACTGTTGATTGTAGGGCATAGAAAATTAGTTTGTAGCATTTTTAGGGGTTTTCATTGTGTATGACACGCTGTGCCAGTTATATGATATTAGACAATTTCATAACATATTTGAATATTTTCAATTCATTCTTTCTGAACTCAATTTTTCAGCATGTTGGTTGGTGGTCTCCAACTATTGTCAGAGGAGATGATCGGGAGGCTGTGCATATTCCAAATCACAAGTTCACTGTTAGTGTTGTTCGGAATCTTACTCAAAAGAGCCATTGGCGCATTAAGACTCATCTTGCTATCAGCCATCTAGATGTCAGCAAAATTGGTGTAAGTAAACTCTCTGACAAAGTTGTCCTTTAGCCACAATAAGAAATAAAATATAATAATTTATGAAGTATCTGGAGTGGTAGATCTCCTTTTTACTGCTTCTAGAAGAATATAGGGAAGGGAAGTATATTTTGGTCAAAGAAAACCGTCATTCTATTTTCTTTGGCGTAGCACTGTTTTTTGACTTTTGTTTATTTACTACAAGATAATTATAATTAATTGAAAATGCCATGTCCATTACCATAATTTATAATCCTGTGAGGTTTTTCTTGTAAAATAAATATTCCATAATTCTAAATAAATAAATAAAATTTATTCTCTCGATCAACTTGCTAGTGTTAGAGATGAAGATATTACCAATGAATTACAATAATGAAGAACTGAGCAAAGATGCATAGTGATTATAGAAGGGGAAGATGTTAGCCCTATGTTAGTCATCAGTTTAGGTTTTTTTGTATAATCTGTCTTTCCATTGAGAGAAGCAAGATGCTCTTCCACCCTGGTTTGATATGTAACACATGTCCATCATGTTACAACAAAAGCTAGTAGTTGTTACCCACCTAAGTTAGTAATCCCTAGGAGAAAATTTTCTCCTATTTAACCTGCATGCCAGCCAGCAGCCCTATGGATGATGCGGAGATAGCTATGCCACATATGTCTGTTCTATGCTTTCTTCCTCACCTAGCATACCTCTTGAAGGAAAGTGGGTCATCTATCACAAGGTACATTAACCATTTTGTAGTCATGTGCTTTCATTTAATGTTAAGGGCATTCTAATATGAATAACAGGTTTAGCTAGATGATCGACCGCTCTTGATTGTATCCTTGTTCCCGCACTTCACCAGGGATGTTATCCCTTGTCCCTAGTCCTGTGTAACCTTTCTTGAGGCCTTTTCTTTCCATTGTTCAAGAGGGGCACAAATATGAGACATTGATTGATATAATGTGCCTAAGGGAATCCATACTTAATCATTTTCCATCAGTCCATTGTATCCACCTCCTTTCTCTGGGCTGATTGTCATTTGTCACTGGCACTGGCACCCTTTGTCCTCATCTTTAAGCAAGGGCCTGGAAACTTTGCCCTTAAGAGGTTAATGTGACTGAAAGAAAGATAAAAGCATGTATAGCTACAAGTAGAAGAAAATATAAAATGCAAAATATGGTTGGGATAGTTAAAAGTACAAGGACAAAAGCCTAGCCTGAGTTCTACCCCCCTTATTAGCCATCATCTAGTTCCTAGCATAATATGCTTTGTCTAAATAAAGGGAACTTATGAATGTCCCAACTATGATGAGCAATAAACCACCACATCTTAAAGGGTTATTGGAAAAGCATTGTTAGAGGAAAAATTTACGCCAGTAAAAATTTATTGTGTAGTTATTGTGTAGATTTTGTAATGTAAGTGTTGTAATAAGTAATTTTGTATTAATGTATAAAATCCGAATGTGTGTACAATACCCTCATGGTGGTTTGCCTCTATAGGCAGTCACTGATCATGAGAAATGCATAGTCATGTTCTTTGACTATTTACCTCTTCACAATAATGTTGTTATAATTATGTAATTATTTATTTAATTAATTATTATTTTAATATTATTTATATGATTAATATTGTTTTGTATATTTTATTCATAACTGCTACCCCCTTTAGAGATGCTTTGTCCTTAAAGCATAACCAGAAGGGTTTCTTCTAGTTGAACACATTGCTATGGAGTGGTATCTTTACGTTGACTAGTGAATCCCTCACGAGTATTTGTATCTTTCTTGAAGCTGGATGTGTTAACACCATAAAATTTATATTTTTGTCCTTGCCAGTTAAACTCCATGAATTGTTCTTCAAGATTTATAGTATAGCTTCCTAGTTGTATTAACCTCTCTACACCTAGAACTACATCCATTTCTTTGAGTGGTAGGGAAAATAAATCTGTTTGAAGCTCTAGTTCTTGTATCTGGATTGAAACCTTATGGCATTCTTTGACTTTTTTGAATTTTTGCCTAATAGCAATAGACATGGTCAGGTCCTTGATTGGACATATGTTGATTTTTGGTAGCATCGGATGCTCTCTAGCCATGAAATTTGGTGGAGAGGCTAAGGCACATGAGATTTGCAAGACCTAGAAATCGTTTGGAGAAATTCCACCTAGATGAAGAGATATTAAAATAATTAATATTTTTAATGGGTCCATAAGTCTAAACTTAGGAAATAAAAATATTAATGTGTATTAATATAAAATGGGTGAGAAAGTTCTATGCGACGAGGATCAAGCCAGTTTTAATCTTAGCCGTTGATTAAGGACTTAATCTCGACTGTTGAATCGTCAATAGGAAAAGTATAAGAGGAGGCTTGAGGGTCAGTTGGAGACACACCAAGAGAGATCATGAATTCGATTTTCTGGGGTGAGGTTTGCTGAGGAAATCAAGTTAGTGATCAGTTGCAGCGAGGGGCAGTTCAGCAAGGGATTTTCATCCAAGGCTGAAGAATACATAGCAGAGAGGCAGTGAAGTGTCGGGAGAGACAACACAAGCCCAAGAAGGGCTGATGCAGAGGTTGAAGGAGGCAGCATAGAGGGCCGTAGAGGTTGTGATGTAGAAGCCGTAGAGGCTGACGCAGTGAACGCAGAGGACACAGAGGGCTTCAGAGGTAGTGCTGGGAAGATTCCGTGGGGCGATCAACCGGGAGAGGGTTGACACAGTTCCTGAAGAGTGACACAGTTCCAAAGCAGTGCTTGGAGCAGCTTTCGCAGTCCAGCACAAGGAACAACCAAAATCACTGTTTGGTTGATCATCCGGTTGCTGATTTGCCGGAACATCTGTCCCCGGATAGAGGTACTACTACCGAGGACATTCTCTCTTGGCTGAGCCATTTTGGAACCCTAGTTGTATTCAAGAAATCTGCTTAATAATAAAACCCTCATATTGCTGCACCGGTTTTCCCGCATTGGGTTTTTCGGGGACGATTATCCAAAAATAACAGTGTCCCTTGTGTTATTGTTTCTGTTTACTTCAGTGCTTGATCTGTATATCTGTGAAGGCTGCATTTATGTTCACTTCGATATTTATGCAATTAAATAACTTGTTAATGTAAAGAACAAGTAGGAGATAGTATACCAGAAATTGTAGAAGGGGTTTCTGATGTGTTAGATTCAGGGATTTTCACATGGTATCAGAGGGATTGCAGATCAAAGGTGATTGAAGACACCAGTCGAGAAAATTTGAGAATTTGCAGCAGAGAAGCAGTTGTCTCGAGAGACAACGCTGTTCCAGAGCCAGAGATGCAGAAGGAGGGACACAATGCAGAGAAGGCGACACAGAGGCTCATGCATTGCTTGCATCAGCACTCTAAGCCAGATGAAGGTGACGTAGTAGCTGGGAGGAGCCCATGCAGTAGCTGCGTCAGCTATCCAAGCCAGCGCAGAGGCAGAGGGGGAGCAGATCAGACCTACGTAGTGCCAAGTCATCTTTCTCAGCGAGGAAGGATTAGCGCAGTGGCCAGGAGGAGCTGATCTAGCTCTCAATGTGATTGTGCAGAGCTAGAAGGGCTCAAATTCTTCAGTTGCTGGGGCTAAGGGAGCTGAGCAGATTTTGATTTGTGAAGTTGGTGGGACGCTGTTTCTGTGAGTGCAGAACAATGTCTAATGAAACTGAACCAAGGTAGAGGGAAGCACTATGTCGACAGATTTCTAGCTAAGAAATCTAGATCCGGGTTGCAGCGCCAAAGGAGGATTGGAGAGGAGTGATTCGACAATTGGCCAGAGGATTTCCGAGAAGGAAACCAAGACTCAAAGGGAGTCTAGAGAAGAGGAGCAGAGATGGCAGTGAACAGATTGATGGATCAGGACAGATTGTATGGGGCTTCCAATTTTGTCATTTGGAAGGCCAAGATCTTGGCAATCCTGGATAAACATCGTATTAAGGACTATGCCTTGAAAACAGTTGCTGTCCTAGTTGACCCTAATGCAAATGAGAAGTATGAGGAAGCCGAGGCGAAGGCGAAATGCATGATTATAGATGGGGTCAAGGATCATGTCATACCACGTATTGCTGAGAAGAACACAGAAAGGGAGATGTGGCAGACACTGACCACCTTATACCAGGGCTCTTCCGTGCAGTGGAAGATGTTATTAGAGAATCAACTGAGGTCATATCAGATGCATAAAGGAGAGGAGATAGATCCGTTCCTTCTCAGGTTGCAAGGAATTCGCGACCAGCTTACTTCTGTGGGGTCTACACCGAATCTAGAGTTTATGGTTAGGACTGCTTTGAATGCAGTCTTTGAGGACTGGGAGACGTTTGTCCAAAGCATTTTGGGCAGAGCGACTCTCCCCAGTTGGGAGGAGATGTGCACAGCTCTTCGACAGGAAGAGATCAGGAGGTTGACCAAGACGGGGAGTAGCGATAACGGAGTTCGAATCAAGAAAGAGGAGGAGGAGGATGAAACTCTAGCATCTGTAGGACAACAGGGTTTCAGAAGAGGAATAAGATATCTCCAATGTCAAGTGCTTCAACTATGGGGAGCTGGGACATTATGTCTCTCAGTGCCCCAGGAAGAAAGGCAAGGGAGAAGCTTCTGACTCAAAGGCTTCTCTAGCAAAGGCGGAGAAGGATGTCAAGACTGATGATGATTGAACCATGAGTGCTCATGCGCCTCTAGAGAAGAGGTGGGGAGACGTAGAGCTGTAGTCGAGAGGACTACAGAAGAGGGGTAGGATCCTTGAGCTGCCCAAACTCTTGGGTCACATACGACTCTGGGAGCCCTTAACGACAATAGCAGAATGACGAGAGTCAGTTGGTGCGAGGGATGACAGAGCAACAGTGGCAGAGATAGAGTGCCAGAGTCTGAAGCAACACAGTAGTAGCAGAGGGTCAACATAGATTAGCAGCATAGGTAGCTTTAGCATCACGAGGCATCCAGAGTCCAGACTGACCACATGTTAGCTCTTTGGGTGGCTTTTTAGTTGCCTCTCAACAACTGAGTTGCAGTGCAACAGTTAGCAGTGGCAGTGCTATGGGCAACATGATGCAGAATGTTGAGAGGGAGCTGTAGTATAGATGTAACAGTGACAATGGCAGTGTCATGGGCAGCAGTGCAATGGATGAAGGGCAGTAGGCCAAGCATCAGCAACACAAAGGACCAATGTCGTGGATCAATGTGATGCTTCTAGTGGGAAGTATTGCTAGAGCACATTCCTCGCTAAGAGGGAGTGTTGATTTTTGGTAGCATTGGATGTGCTCTAGCCATGAAATTTGGTGGAGAGGCCAAGGCACATGAGATCTCTAAGACCCAGAAATCGTTTGGAGAAATTCCACCTAGATGAAGAGATATTAAAATAATTAATATTTTTAATGGGTCCCTAAGTCTAAACTTAGGAAAATAAAAATATTAATGTGTATTAATATAAAATGGGTGAGAAAGTTCTATGTGACGAGGATCAAGCCAGTTCTAATCTTAGCCATTGATTAAGGACTTAATCTCGGTCGTTGAATCATCAACAAGAAAAGTATAAGAGGAAGCTTGAGGGTCAGTTGGAGACACACCAAGAGAGATCAAGAATTCGATTTTTTGGGGTGAGGTTTGCTGAGGAAATCAAGTTAGTGATCAGTTGCAGCAAGGGGCAGTTCAACAAGGGATTTTCATCCAAGGCTGAAGAATACATAGCAGAGAGGCAGTGAAGTGTTGGGAGAGACAACGCAAGCCCAAGAAGGGTTGACGCAGAGGCCGAAGGAGGCACCAGAGAGGATGTAGAGGGCCGTAGAGGTTGACGTAGACGACGGAGAGGGCTTCAGAGGCAACGCTGGGAAGATTCTATGGGGCAGACTGAGAACAGATCAGCTGGGAGAGGGTGACGCAGTTCCTGAAGAGTGACACAGTTCCAAAGAAGTGCTTGGAGCAGCTTTCGCTGTCCAGCACAAGGAACAGTCAGAATCACTGTGGGGTTGATCATTCAGATGCTGATTTGCTGGAATATCTGTCTTTGGATAGAGGTACTACTGTTAAGGACATTCTCTATTGGGTGAGCCATTCTGGTGCCCTAGTTGTATTCAAGAGATTTGCTTAATAATAAAACCCTCTTATCTGATGCACCGATTTTCCCGCATTGGGTTTTTTTGGGGACGATTGTCCAAAAATAATGGTGTCTCTTGTGTTATTGTTTCTGTTTGCTTCAGTGCTTGATCTGTATATCTATGAACGCTGCATTTGTGTTTACTTTGATATTTATGCAATTAAATAACTTGTTAATGTAAAGAACAAGTAGGAGATAATAAACCAAAAATTGCAGTAGGGGTTTCTGATGTGTTAGATTCAGGAATTTTCACAACATATACAAAGATCAAGTTGTTTAACAAGATTAATGTTAATACAATTGTGAGTATTGCCAGAATCTACAAGTATATTGACCTTTCTGCCTCTTATGAGTCTTTTAAGCTTTAGGGTTTTAGGGCGTAATCTCCTTATCATGTTTGTTGGGGATGCAGGAAGCTTAATGCTCCTTGGAGACTGTTTATTATTCTTTTGAATATGTGGTGGAATGTATCATGCAGTTGCTTGTTGTTCTTGATCTTTTGAATGGTTTCCATTTTCATCATGGTTTTTCCAGTCATGGTTCATCAGAATCCAAACCTTCACTGTGTGCGACAACAATTACTTCATCACGTTCTTGCACTTCAACTTGCTTCCCATCCACTATTTTATAGTAGCGTAACGAAGTGTCTTCACATTTGTGTCCTGGCGTCCGATTTTCTCCACATTTGCGATAATCTTTTTTAATCTTTATTTCTGAGTCATTACTTGAAGTGTTTGACTCTTTCTCAACTTCATAAGTATACAATTTGTTGTTAAGGCATCTATGTCCTGATGTCCATTTGTCTCCACAATACCTACATTTGTTTGACTCCTTTTACTTGAGTTTTGGTCGTCATCTTCCTTGAATGATGACATTTTGAACTGATTTGTTTGTTTAATAATTTTTGCTGCATGTCTAGCGTCCTCAATTGTTTTGGGTTTATATAGCTTTATTTTTGTTCGGATATATTCTTTAAACCCGCATCTATACATTTTAAGTAGTTTTTCGTCAGAGAACCCCCTTTGTCTTATAGCTAATACTTCCCACTCGTGGGTGTATTTGTTTATATACCCTTTTTGTTTGAGATGAACGAATTTTTCGTGAACATCGTCTTCTTCTTCGTCATGGAACCTTTTGAGCATGGCGTCCACAAAAATTTTCCAATTGAACAAATGAGCCTCACATCTGTTGGACCACCACAAATGAGCCTCACATCTGTTGGACCACCACAGGAACCAATCTTATGCTTCAACGTCCAGGTTATTGGATGCAATCATGATCTTGTCTTGCTCACTTATCGGCGGGTTTGCTCCGGAAATGGCCTCCATTTTATTTACCCACACAATGGCACCCCTATGGTTCTTACCATCCTACTTACGTAATTCCCTTTTAATTCTTTGGTAATCTCTTTCAGGAAACTTTGTATGGTATTGACTTCCTCGGAATTGTATATGCGGTATTTGTGGGACATTATGCATCGATGAAAATTCATGGCTTGGAAAAACTTCGCCTTTTGGAGTCTTGGACTTTATGACGATTCTTGTGTGATTAAAGGATTAAAAGTGGATTGGCTTCTCCCATTAATTGGCTCAGCATCCTCTCAACGTTCTCTATTCTTTTGATATTGTTTGCCATTTTGTCTTGAGTGATAATTATCATATCTTGGTCTTTTCCAAATTCTTCTTGCTTCTTTTCGATATTATCAAGGCGCCGTCACATTTTATCAAGTTCTTGAAATTTCTTTGAATTGGCGTCATACTTATTACTCCCCATTCTTTTCTCTTTCTTGGTGGAACCAATTATTTTTATTTTTTATTATTTATTCTAATTAAATATTAATAATATATATATATTAAATTAAATATGTAATTGTAAATTATATAACTTAATAATTATAAAACTTATAATTATAAAATTATATGATATAATTATAATTTGTATAATTAAAAATCCTTCTAATTATATAGTTATATGATTATATAGTGAATTATATAATCCAAAGGTGCCGACAGAGTTGTGATGGTCGGTGGCTTCTAAGAGTGGACACGACGGCTAAAAAATTGATGTGATGATTGGTGGAGATATCCGACACAACAATCAGAGAAATGTTGGTTGGCAGACAATCAACAAAGATTAGGGGTCGAGTTGAATAATGGCTGACAATGGCTGACCGAGATTGATCGCTGCAGAGGACGGAACACAATCGTGGACAGGGGTCACGAAGTCGAGCGACTATAGTGGCATTGGAACATTTGACTTTGTGTTTGGAGAATACCATGGACGTGGACGAAATTCAACGCACGAGACAGTTCGAGGAATGAGTGATGCTAGGGTCAAGCGAAACGAGGCGGTGATCGTGGTTTGATGGGAGCAGGACGTGACAGGGAGAGCACAACACTGAAGTGGAATGGAACAGGGTCGGGTTAGCACGTAATCAACATGCAACGCGAACAGGAACAATGGTGAATTAATGACGGACAAGGTTTCCTGGAGCAGTGCAAGCATGGATCAAAGGGGTATACGAGGCATGGATGAGCTGAAGTGTAGTAGAACAATGATTGAGTCGGTTTGGAAACGTATGGATGATGATGGATGCAACGAACCTGTCAAAGGACCAGAAATGGCTCTGATAGCACTGTTAGAGGAAAAATTTATGCTAGTAAAAATTTATTGTGTGTAGATTTTGTAATGTGAGTGTTGTAATAAGTAATTTTTTATTAATGTATAAAATCCAAATGTGTGTACAATACCCTCATGGCGGTTTGCTTATATAGGCAGTGACTGGCCATGAGGAATGAATAGTCTTGTCCTTTGACTATTTAACTCTTCACAACAATGTTGTTATAAGTATGTAATTATTTATTTTAATATTATTTATATGGTTAATATTGTTATGAATATTTTATTCATAACAAGCATCAAGCAAGCTAGTTACCTAGGATATGCAAGAAAGGAAAGGAAAACAAGTAAAAGGCATGTCAAAGGAGTGGTAAAAATAGGCTGGCGAAAGGGGTAACTTTGGTCCCCACAATTGCTCTCTCTTCTCAGCACGGCACTTTGGATGTTTGACCTCATTCACCTTGTACCATGGCAATGACATATTCCTTGAAGCCTTTCCCATTCCATGCCCACCTTTGTCACATCCACTTGTGGATTGATATGCATTCCTAGTAACTGTCATTCCCCTTGGGGTTGAAAGCACCTAATAGGGCTATTGAATATCCATTCCAAACATAGGTGTGGTGACTTGTTTACAAATCATTAGCTACAAAGACATTTGAGCACAAGGCTTGTGTGAAGTATTTTGACGCCCTTATGATTAAATATGGTTCACCATGATATTTTTATGGTTTCTTTACCTAATGATGTTGATTTCACTTTATCTTGAGGGTCTATCTCTGATGCTTTCTCCTAGATGCATTGGATATCCCTTGAGGGATGGCTTGATGCTCTTGCGACTTCTTGAAGAGGATAGTCCAATCAAGAGAGCACTTATGAGCTTGCAACCACAATTTTTCCCTTGTAGAGATGAGTGTTAATCATTGAACAATCCTCACATGGATGTATGACACTTACAACTCTAGATGTTGAAATGCTAATCACCGAGGTCAAGACGTTTCCAAGATTGGTTATGTGCCCCAAAGGACCCAAGAGACCCCTAGGCTGGCCTTGCACCTTCTTGATGGGTGTTGCCTTGTTCCAGAGCCCAAATGATGATAATGATGACTTGAGATGCTTTGGGAGGGTTGCTACATCCCTTCTTGATGAGGATGTCATGTGTTTGCAACATCACCCATTCAAACCATAGAGTGATGAATGTGGTTTATTGCTGTGTAGCTTGATGATGAACCCTTTCATGTTGATGAGGTTACTTGCAGTGAGGAGCACTATTGGACCTTTGCTAGCACCTTGCTTGATGGAGACACTCACTTTGTGAGGACGATGTCTTGTTCGGGAACCTTATTCCCACAAATGTGGAGTGAAAAGAGGCAATTTTGTTATATTCTATCATTTTGAGAGCTATCTTATGGGTTGGCTTGTGATCTTTTTGAACTTGTGAACATTTGAAGTCATGTTTTAGGGATTTTATTTTTAATTTAAGGTAATTCAACTTGGTTGCCCTCCTATAAATAGAGGGGAGTCAAATTACTTGGATCATTGTCACACTTGCTCAATTCATTCTCTTGTAAAGAGTGCACAATGGCTCTTTCTTTTTCACTTGGACGCAATGGATAAATAGGTTATACGAATTGCGTTGGGGAGGATATTTTTTAACTTTTGAATGGAGAGACTTTCTAAGGATTGATGAAGTGATGCTTCCTTGAATGGTGTAAGTTTAATGCTATTTTTCTTCCATTTTGCATTATTTGCTTTCATTTACGAACTCTTGTTTCTTATTATGCAAAATTTGTCATTAGGTATCCACCAAAAGAACTAGATTGCATCCTTT
The DNA here is from genome assembly GCA_031772625.1 of Pinus tabuliformis. Lineage (NCBI taxonomy): Eukaryota > Viridiplantae > Streptophyta > Pinopsida > Pinales > Pinaceae > Pinus > Pinus tabuliformis. Next base: position 139,411,304 of record CM062820.1, read on the forward strand.
GGCCTTAAATTTTCTGAGGTAACAAGTCGCTAGGGATCTCTCTCCTCCATCCTGGTCCATTGTCCTCAACCTTTTGACCTTGTCCTATTGATGCCATTGCCCAAGTGATTGAAGGCATTAGTCATTGTGTGTTGATTAACTATTTATTGTATTTTAATGGTAAATTAGGGTTAGGGTTTGGTTAAATTTGCATTTTATAGCTAAATTGCACTTATATGTTTTTGTCCTAGACTTCGATATTGCATATATTAATGTTAAAAAAGTAGAATCTATCATTTTGTGCATTTTTCAACTTCATTTTTAGGCCTGACGTCTAGGTCTTGTTTGTTGTTTTTTGCATTTTCAGTCATCAAAAACATAATGTTGACTTATCCCTTGTTTAACCCTTTTCAATAGATTTAATCCCTTGTTGATAATACCCTTCATAGGCTATTTCCATTATCGTTGTAAAGTTTTGCATTCTATAAATCTGTATTCTTTGAAACCCTAACATATAGCATCGATCCATAAATTGATGGTGGCTAGTGGAAGACAAACTTGATTATTTATAGACCTCATCTCGGCCTCTTTGGCTTTGCTAGTAGTCTCCACCAATCCATCATCTCTTTTTTTCTCGAGCCTTTCTTTATTGAGGACCATTCTAGGTATAACTTGCACGATCCTTAGAGAGCCATTTGACTTAGGGATCCTTGGTCATCTAACCTCCACATCTTGCTAGGGAATCCTCCCTTGCGGGGATCACATCTAGCCACAAAGTTATAGGGGAGAGGCCATTGAGGTGACAACGGTGTTGGATCTCGTTGTTTCCCTGGACCTAGAGTACCTAGTCAGGCCTTGCACTAGGATGCTAGGTTTTGCAGCAACAATACCCACAAAATTTTAAAATCCAAAGCTCCAAGGTGATGACTATCTATAACCTGGGAAGATTTCCCACTGTCACCTCAACAACTCTTCCCCACACTTTTAGTTGGCTCTTCTCCAACGCAAGTGTGGCTTCCATAAGTTAGGGTTATCAAGGTTGTGGAGTGGGGGCTTAAGGTGAAAAAAAGAGTAAACCTTGATAAAACAAATGGTTTTAGTATATGGAAGAAAACGGAAATGGGGAAGGGGATATGGGAAAGAAAGAAATGAGAAGAAAAAGAAGACAAGGAAATGAAATGATATGACAAAGGACTAGTGCCTATCAATCTAGTGGGAACTAGGTTTCATACATTTGAATTCAAGGGTTTTCTAGAAAAAAAGTTTAGAGTTCGTCCAAGTTCCTTTATTACATTTGAAATATTATGAATGTATGAATTAGGGTTTCATACATTTGAACTAGGTTGCATAAACTAGTTTGAGAGAGCTAGATGCAACACCCCTCCCATTATCCCTCTTGTAATGTTAAAATTGTGACCATGTAATGTTAGCGTGGAGGCCATGGCTGGTTGAGACATTATGTTGTAAACATAAAATAAATTAAATGAGAATTTTAATCTGGTTGGCCTAAACAAAGGAACACTCAGATCCAATGTTCTGAGGTGGTTTCTTGTTGGTTACCTATGGTTACACTTGTTGCATGTTTGTTGTGTGCTGTGAGCAGGCCCATACTTGGATTCATTTGATTTCCTAAAACTGACCCTGACCAGTGACCAACCAACACTGACAAGCATTGATGAGGGAGAATGGAGAAGTGAGGATGGCGTCCTTACCTTTAAAGATAATGGAGGTAGCATAATAGATCAAGCCAACACCTAACACATGGCAAAGATGTGAGGGGATGAGGGAAGACACCCATGTTTTCTTGATTCGGCAACATGACAGAAGGGAAGCGTCCTATCTTTGCGAAATAGAAGGAGAGAGCGCAGAAAAAAGAACAAGGAGGAGCAAAGAAGAAGATGGGCATTGAGCCATTAGGGGGAGGAGTTTTGTGTCAAAGGAAGGGGACAAAGACACTGTCACTTTGTTTAATGGCCAAAGCCCTGAATGACGAAATTGGCGAAACAGATGGTGAAATTGGTGAAACAGAGAAACTCCAACTTTGTGTAGCAAAATGCTTCAATTGTGACGACAACAAGGTTGACAAAGGATTAATGGCCAAAGGCCAGATTAGACTGGTTCCCTTCAGTGGTTGATCGTCTAGAGGATCGAACAACTCTGATACCAATGTAACAAACAAAGTTCGTATACACAACGGAATATTTCAGAAGAAATGAAATATGCAAGTATCGATCGTAGGACAAGTAGTAATTGTATGTGAGAATTGATATGAGATATTACAAATGAGAATGAGGGCCTGCTTATATACCCTAGGCAAATGCCCTTTCATGAATGGTCATGTCTCTAAGACACACCTCTTCATTACTAACTAACTAACCATTAGTTAATTAATTATTAATTATTATTATTATATTTATATTTATTATTTTTATCAGTGTTCCACGGGGACTTGCCCCCTCGCCCCCCTGCGCTCTGGGGACGAGTAGGGGACGTTTCCCCACGCTCTCAAAAATGAGGAAACTCAGGGGGACATGCCAGGGGGTCGTTTCCCGTCTACATCTTCCACTGCTAACGTTTTGGAGGTTGATAATATGACAGGGTGTAAGATTCCAACATCAAGTCGTATCCTGATCTCACATATGTAGAGCACATTTTGTTGCAGGATGAAGAAACAGCTCAACCTCGTCACTAATAAGTAATATAATTGTTAATATTTCTAGATACCAGAGTCTCCAAGGTATAAGTACACGCACCACCCTCATATTCTTTAAATAACATCACTCGCATTCCTATATCGCTAGAAAACACCGTATTTTAATCACTCCAAATATATATACATAAACTCTAGGATGTGCATATTCGTTTGATGAAATGGTGTACGGAATTTTCATATAGAATGTATATACACGTTGGAAGAAAGTGGTTGACTGAAGGCGCTCCCTTCTCAGCATTATATTTGTATTTTTGATGACTTTATAGAGACAGTTATTTCTGTCGCTGACTTAATATATGTGTCTGGTTTAGCATAATTGTTGAGATCTCTGGAGATTTGAAATGAATATGATTATGCTATTAAGCAGTAGTTGTTCTTGAAAGTTTGAAGCAACGCCTGCTCAGACCGCATGGCCTTTAATCCCGTAAGAAGCTAAGGATTTCGAGGGAAGATTGCCGTGGCTTATGAGAAAAATTGTATTGCTAAGCGGCTCATCCTTAATTTCACACCGTGCTTTATAAAGTTGTTCTTGCAAGTCTAAAAGAAAACATTAGATTTGATTGTTATGGGTAAAATTGGGATTGAATTTTGTAATAGATTGTTTAGTTTAAGTGGTTTGGTTTGGTTTGGTGAATTTTGTAATAGATTGTTTAGTTTATGATGTATGATTATAAATTAGAATTTTAAATTTATATGATATTAGAAATTTACATAATGATATTCATATCAATGATCATGCTTTGCAGCTTTTCAATTCAAACCCAATTGTCATAGTGGACTCAATTAATAGATTGTATTTTATATTTATAAGTTTTTAAGACCCTGACGCTCCCCCATGTTTCCTAAAAAATGGTGGGGAGCTTTTGCATAGGCCGCTCCCGCGCCTCCTCGCCCCCTCGTCCCGGAACCTTGGTGGAACATTGATTTTTATATGAATTATATTCATAACAAAGCCCTTTGAATGAGCTCAAAGGAGTGAACGAGTCATTGTGACACTTATTGCCAGAGGCATTAGATAGGTGACCTGGACAGTGGACTCCACCTTTTGAGTGTGACCCTGCCCTTGGTATGATTCCCTTGAACAAGCATCCCCTCAAACTTGGACCTAGCTTGGGGGTGTTCAATTGCAAGAAAGATTGCAATGTAGTTGGCCTATGGTTGGGTTGGGAGTGGAAGTCCCTCCTTTAGTTGCCAACAAATGTAAATTCACTCATAAGTATAATGGTTTAAGCACATTTGATTATGAGTTATGACAATGCTTCTTATGCTATTGGCTGATGTGTAGTTCTATATGCCTCATGAAGGATTACCTGCAATCATTGTATGATCATAGTTGACAACAACTTATGACGTCTTTGGTTATATGGAATGATTTGTATTTTTAATTTTATTATCGAGCTTAATATTTGTAGACTATTTTCACATGTTATGATTTCAATGAATGTTTGGTTAATGCTAAAGGCACTTAGTTCATGAATGAAGTGGTCAATCTATGAATTATGCACACTTATGCTATTATTGCGATTGAGAACTGTAATTAGCTCAATACCTTGAGTTTCGATGTTTAATACACGACTTGTAACTCTCTTGTGTAAACATGCACACTTGAAGCTTCCTTGAGGATGATTGAAGGCATCCTATCTCATTAAAGAAGACAATTAACCCCCACAGGTAGTAGAGTTAGATAATTGGGCATACATCATTTTAGACAGTGTTGAAATTGGGGAGTTGGCCTGTGGAGCCATGTCTTTCTTCTACTTTGGATTTGGTGTTTTCTCCTTGTGCATCAATATGCATTTTAATGGTTCTTGGTGTTTATAATTATTGAATTCATGTTTAATGATTGTGTTTAATCTTAGATTGAAATGGTAGAGCCCTGTAGCCAGTCACAATATAAATCTGTAATACTTCGTGTTTGACTCCAGTCAACTTCATTAGATCAGAGAAATAATGGCGAACTACAGATTGGACTGGATTTGAGGTTGAACGATGAGTCCATCAATAACTAGATTTGTGAAGTTTCTTGTCGATAAGTCTATCAGTTAGCGGATATCTGATCCTTCACCATCTGGATTGGCCAAGGTGTGCACGACCAAAGTTATGATTGGATCCCTAGATGGGCGGATCGTGGTTTGTTTAAGTGTTATTCGATGTAGGTCCTACATTTGGGACTTGACACGATTATCCGGCTCTTAGTCATCCAACAAACTATGAGTTTGATACTTTAGGCGTGATTTGGATTTTTTCGAATCACCAAATCCACAATCTATTCACAACTTTAACTTATCTGGTGTGGGGCTCATGTTTAGGTATGAATGATTATTCAAGCATCTGACATTCGGTGTATTGTAGCCACTACAACGCCCACCAAAAATTTTATCCTAAATACCTAAATTTTGGGTCCTCCTCTGCTTTTCAAGGTTTTAACATGTATTCTTGTGTCTTGAATTGGTTAAATCCTTAGGTGACCTAGCTATCATTGAGGGCTATGGTTGTTCATGTTTTCACAAGGCACATTGCCTATGCCCACCTTGCTTCATCTTGGTTCTCATTCTTCTGAATGTATTATTATTTGTGGAATTGCTTCTTCATTCATGCACTTTTAAAGCTTTATACTACCATAGTGTGTATTGCAATCTATAAGCATGGGTTTTGTATTATATGAGTGAAAAGTGCCATACTTGACCTTGGTTCTACCCCCCTAATCTGCATCTTTAAGCTTGAGTTATCATGAGCATTCGTGGCGATTTTGGTCACAGTAATAGCATTGTCATGGTGGAAATTGGCTTGTATATCTATGCCATTTTTTGTCATATGCTTGAGTGTTGAATTGGTTGGAGGAAAATGTTGGTTTATACATCTAAGATTCAATTTTTAAAATGCACATTTTGCATTGAACTTCTTTTCGAGAAAAAACATTGGGTTAAGATGATACCCCCCTTACTTCTTCCCTTTTACACTTTGTTGGTTATTGTATAATACTCTCAAGAAGGAGACCAAATGTAGAAAAGGGTCTCTCCTCATTAATAGCTTGCATGCTCATTTTGTTCAAATGAGGTGACTCAAAATTATTTTCTATCATGAACCTTAGCCTGCATTGGACTTGTGATTTGATGTGGATCTTAATGTACTTAAACTACTTTTCTTTGCTTCATCAAGATCTAACTTATCACCCAATGCAACAAAAGCCACTTGCCTCATGATAAATGACTCTTTTAATGATATGGATTTTCACACCCATACAATAAAAGGTTATAAAAGTGGTTCCTTGCACCCATTTGTGGTTTTAGCGTAATATCCACACACTGTCTAGTTAACAACCAAGTCAAGGAGTAGTTTGTTTATGTAGGCACATTCAACCCCAATGCTCATATGGAATGCCATAATGTCGATCCTCTAGTAGGTTGCCTCTTGAATGTAGTAAGTGATTGCTATGACCCTTTGACTTCAACAAAGAAGTATTCTGGTGATCGAGCATTATTTCCTTTGGTTGCAATTGTCATCATCATCATTATAATAGTGCAAGCATCAAGGCATCGTTGCTTACAAGGCATAGTTGTTTTATTATTTATTGTTTATACCTTGCAAATTCATTTCTCTTGCTTAGCACCATCCAACCACCATCCTTTTGTAGGCATGTTTAGTGCTCATATTCCTATTGACCCATGTCACCACATAACTTACATGAGATACACTTTATTAAATGTGTTAATCATATACCTTTTGGGAATATGCTTGTTCATTTTGATTTTTGTAAGTTGAACAACCAAGATTAATATGCCTCCAAGCTCATGGTGTCCTGTCATTGTTTACAGGCGCGCCTGGATAAGCTTGATGTGGAGGTGGATCTTGTTGGCAGATTGGTGGCTCTGTTAGAGTTGATGACCTTCCCCAAAAGACTTTGAAGTTGTGTCGGGAATGCTATATACTGATTGAAAATCATAATCAGATTAAATTTCTTAGTAAGGCACGTAACAATTTGAACAAAACTCTAAATGGTATAGAGGAGATGATGTCTATTTTTGTTGAAGGATTGGAAGCAAGGGACTCCCTGAATGGCAATAGAGAATTGGTTCACATTTTTAGTAGATTGATTGCACTTGATGGAAAAGGAGGTTTGCTTTAGTTGCAACCTTTTCTCACAAGGAAAAGGTTGGAAATATGAGAGTACATTGTAGCTGAAGTTGAGGGAGCAAATCACAATTAGGAGGTTTAGTCCAGGAGCGAACGAAGAATGCTACAAAGACAAATGTTATGAGGAGGCATGCTTTGACAATTTGCTCTCAAAGCTTGCTTGGAGGATTTGAAGGTTGCATTAGAAGAGGCATACACAATGTTTTAAAACTCCGACTCAGAGTCCAAACTGGTCGAGGGTCGACTTCGACTCCGACTCGGTATCGACTCAGCCTAGTTGATTTCAATGACTCGGTCTTTGTAAAAAATACATTATCATTATATATATATATTTTTTTTATTTTTTTTTATTTTTATTTTTTTATTTTTTTAATTTTTTAAATCTTTAATTTTTTCTATCTTATAAAAAAACATAATTTTAAAGTTTTTGGTTCATGTTTCCAAACACGAGGCATTAGAATATAGATAGAAGACAACATATGATCAAAGTACGCTCATGAATATATCCATTATATCAAAATGGCACCCAGTGCACTGTCCAATACAAGTAATATATGGAGATCAGAACAAGGAGGCTCTAAATGACTTCTACAACAAAAGTAAAACATCACTAGTCACTAGCCACTACTGGCTACTGCTAGAGAAGCCAACATCATTTGGCTCAGACTTTGAATCAGAGTCAAATGGGGAACCCATGGCTCCTCCTCCTCATCACGATCTGCAACTGCAACTGTAGAAGTAGTAGCACTAGCAGGCACAACAACTGCACGCTGAGATATACGAGCTATGCGCTTGTGTCGTGGTTGAGTAGAGGAAGTGCCTACAACTGGAGGACTTGGATCTGCATTTAACTGAACATTATGTTCAACTAATGCCTCCATCTATAAGTCCAAATCAAGACCAATATCCTCATCAAAATCAAACTCTGTTGGATGACCCTCCACTACCCAATAATCAATATTTTCCAACACAATGGGATCTGTATCAGGGCTTTTTTTCAACAATTGGTTGCGTCTTAGCCGGAGGTTGTATCGGACATAGACTAGATCATTTAATTATTTTTGTTCCAAACAATTTCTCTTCTTCGTGTGAATCCTCTCAAAGACAGATCAATTGCACTCACACCTAGTAGCACTACAAGTTTGACTCAATACATATTGCAAATTTCTCCAATCGAGGACAATGGCTACCAAACGCCTCCCACCATTGTGCTGCAAAAAACATAGTTGTGTAATGAGTTAGCTCAACAAATTATATCTAACTTTCAAATTATAAACAATTAACAAAATAAGAATTTGAAAAGTGAAATTGTTTGTTTCCCTGGCTCATCTGCTTCCCTTGCAATCCTTGCTAGGTTCTTGCCAAAGGTACTTGTGGCTCTACTGAAACAAGTGATATGTTGTTGTATCTCTAGCTAGTCACTCTCCTAAGGGACTATGCAGTCAATGTAGTCAATCAATCCATCTCTAACCTCCCAGTCCAAGCTTTTGCCTCCAGAGCTTTATAATGATACCTTGGGTTCAGAAAATACCCAGCTGCATGTATAGGGCAATGGAGTTGATTGTTCCATCTTTGATCAATGATTTCCCGAATGGGTCCATACTTAGCCACTCTATCCTTGTATGCTGCCTTTATTTGCTCCTTTGCTTGATCCATAGTCTCATACATGAAGCCCATAGCCAATCTTTCCCCATCCACCAACCACAACACCTTAACCAGTGGCTCAACAACCTTCACAATCTCTACTGCCTTTTTCCAAAATATTTCTTCATTACCTTTCTTTCTCACATCTTTGCCATCCTGTTTGCGAGACCATTGACATTCATTCCATTCATCACTGGAAAACACCTTTCGCAAGTTTCTATGTTGGGAAAGCATAGGTTGCAATGTCAAAAAATGAGTTGCAAATCTAGTGATGGCATGCTTAATAATATCCTTGATCCATGTGTGTTTCCTCATCAGGTTCAAAATCCATGAGTGATTGTAGATATATTTTGTTATGCTTTTGGCATGCTCTATAATGTTTTTGATCCAATCTATTTTACCAATATCCTCAAGCATGAGGTCTATGCAATATGCAACACATGGGGTCCAAAAGATGGTGTTGTGTTTTTCCTCTAACATTTTACCAGCAAGAACATAGTTAGAGGTATTATCTGTGATGATTTGAACAACATTAGCCACCCCCACCTCTTCAACAACCTCGTCTAAAAGCTGAAACAAGTGTGCATCTTTCACCCTATCAAATGCATCAACTGATTTTAGAAACATGGTTCCTTGTGGGCAAAAGATAAGAAAGTTTATGATGGTATGGTTCCTTTGATCAGTCCATCCATTTGACATGATGGTACATTCTGTTTTTGTTCATGAACTTTTGAAATCTTTCAAATATTCATCAATGGACAAAACCTCTTTTTGCAAAAGAGATCCCCTTAACTCATGCATAGTAGTGCCTTTGAAGCCCTTTCCAGTTGCAAATATGGCGCCAAACATAGGTTCATAATATGGTGAACGAGAAGCATTGAAGGGGATATCAACATCATACCACCATCTGGCTATGTAATCACATACAATTTCTCTCAATTCTTTCTTTCAATGGTCATCTAATGTGGGCTGCATTTGACCTCTATTAGCTTGAGGACCATGTGCACTATCAAAGGGAGAGGAGGGTGTGAAATAACTTTTGATATCACCCTTCTTTTTAATTTTACCCTTACCCTTTTCTTGAATAGACTCCAAAGAGGGAGGAACATAGCGAAAGGGGTTGGATGCATTAGTGCAAGGGATAGATGAAGAGCCCTCATAACCATCATGTGTTTTATACTCCTCTTCCTCCTAATTTAACCTCTATTCCTTTTTGCCTAGCTTTTCTTCCTCAAACTTCTTAAATTTTTCTAGCAACTCCTTCCTAATATCCCCAATTTGTTCAGCTGGTGCTGCACATGGAGCAATTTGGCCTCTAATACCAACCAAGTGTTGTCTTCGCCTATGAATGCCCTCCACATCTCTTAATTTTTTTATGACAGAAATTGCACATATGCCCAAGCAACATCTTTCATTCTAGGAGCCATTTTCTGATATTTGGACTGGGAAATGAAAGGAAACAAATCTGAAAATGAAAAGAAAAAAAAAACAACTCTTCAATGTTCATTTCTTTTACAAAAATTACTCTTTTCAATTTCCAGATTTGCAAAAAAAACACAAGCAAAGGTAGATTTGAGAAGTGAAAAAAATGCCTCTAGGCTCTAGCCTCCTTAATGCTGCTCCAACAAACCAACTCCTCAATGTTGCTCCAATGACTGCCCAAGAAGCTCCTCATTGCTGCTCCAATGATTGCCCAAGAGACTCCTCATTGCCGCTTCAAAACTCAACTCCACAACTCTTCACATAATCCTCACAAATGCTCACACAAATGCAATGAGATAGCTGTGAGGAAATGTGAGGGGGATGGGTAACTTATATAGGCTTGGGATGTAAGTTGCACGAAACGGGGAAATGGGTACGAGTTTCCTAAACGGGAATGGGTACGAAACGTGACCCCCCCAAATTTTGGAAACGGGGAAACACAATATATATATATATATATATATATATATATATATATATATATATATATAAAAGGATATTTAAGAAATATGTGCAATCATCAAGCATATATGATACATTCTAATTTATTACATTATGATTAAATTGTCAATTGTCAATGCATAAACTATAAGTCTCTAAATTTACATCACATTTATTCATGAATGATCACAATGAAAATAGCAATATCCAAAATCAGCGATGAGAAATTTCTAATTTCTTGTCTCGTGCTTGATTGGGAGTCTCCTCCTACGTAGTCGAACGACCTTAATGCTCTTGATTAAATACAAGTTCCATACCCTAGTACCCTACATGCTCTTGATTATTGAGAGTCTCCCTTGCATAGAGGGCTTGGTTCTCTTGATTAAATACAAGTTCCATACCCTAGTACATGACAAAATCCAATGGAAACATTGCAATCCCCCCAATACTGAAATCCTGAAAAACAGATAAGTCTGCTGGATTTTGATTGAGATCTAAAATTCTACTTTCTCCATATGAAATCCAATGAGGGAGAAACCACTCTCAAACATCCTGAGTCATTTCATGGTAATGTTAAAAATTTAAGTAAAAGGATGAAAATGAAAAATAAAGGAGAATGTCAATTTTACTTTAAGAATTTAACATTACCATGAAATACATGTCAACACTAGGGCCATAGGCTTGAACATTAGGCTGCCCCACTAAAAAAAATCCTCTTTTTTATAACTTGAGAGGCATCTAGAAGCATCCAGAAGATATTTTAGTCGCCCAATAAAAAATTAGAAGTGAAAAAATTAAAAAAATATACAAGAAAAATTCAAGTTAGAAGAGGAAACTCCATTGTACGGCCTGGAAACTCGTTTCCGGCCGTACTGGCCACGTTTCCTCCTCAAGAAATGGGCTAGTACGACCAAAAACGCGTTTCCAGGCCATAGGTACGAGTTTTCCTCGTTTCCATTTCGTTTCCGGTCGGAAATGAACCCTTCTCCCAACGTTTCCTGCAACTTAGCTTGGGAGAGGTTAGATGGACATGCAAAAACCCTAAAAAAAAAAAATAAAAAAAAAAAATAAAAATTTAGAGTCCGCTTTCCCTCCATTTTCTGCCGCTAATCGGGTTTGACTGGCTTAGCTGGTTTATGTTGGACTTGGTTGAGCCGACCGACCTGTTATCGAACACCGATTCGACCGGTTCGGTAACAGATCGGCCTTTGGCTCGATTTTTGTACCGAGCCAGCTCGGGCAAGGGTCCGGCTCGGTCGGCTTCGCCTATTTCGAATCGATTCGACAGATTTTTAAAACACTGGGCATACGTGGTTGTAGAGGAGTTCGCCGATATCTATGACTTTGTGCATATTGGAAATAGATAAAGACCACCTACCAAAGAAAGCATAAGATGAGAAGCTATACACTGAAACAACGATTGATCTATTTAGAATTTTGGGTGAACGTGTAAATCATGCAGGAGAATAACACTGATGTAATGCTATATAAGGTAGCACTTTCTGTATTCGGGAAATGGTATATTTTTAGGCAGTTGAGAGGTAAAGTCTTGTGGAGCTAGTTGCTTAAATTGGGTTGGAATCATCATGTGCAATGGTTTATTTTGAAGATACTCGCAAAGCCTTTCTTGAAGTAGGAGAGGTCAAGTTGGAAGCCATAAATTGCAAATCGCAAATTGCACATTGCATTTACAAAGTGTGACTATGACTACAAAGTGTGGCTACCACTGTGACTGTAATCAACCACTGTGATCTGCGACTAAGCTAATCACAATCTTCCTTCATCGCATCACAAATGAACTTTGGAGGCAGTTTGTCTTCCCCTCTAAGATTTAGTTTGTGGATTATAATATTGTAAATATCTTTTGTCATGTTTATGAAAATAATAAATGTAAAACCATGTAAAAGGCAATATGAGGAATACAAAAGGTCATAAGGAATACAAAAGTTCATGGGGAAGGTGAAAAGTCACCTCTCCATTTGTATAAATACGCCCTCATGCCTCATTTAGAAGGACTTTTAGCACTTGAACTTTGCTAACATCTAGATCGCTGTTTGTGTTGGAAATACTGAGAGGGGGGTGAATCAGTATTCCTTTTCAATTGTTATTTTGACCAGTTAAATCATTTATATTTAGAACACAAAATGAATAATAGGAATAAATGATTTTATTAATATAATCTTTACAATAAATTAGGTACAATATATATAGGGCTCCAACCCTTAATGAAGACACCGATCTTCAATCTCCTAGGCTCCAACCTGTTGCCAAGCACCAACTTGGTCTTTTGTGAGGCTTCAACCTCTAGGGCACCAACCCCAAGAGCTCCGACCCTATAGTTTTTCTTTCTCAAGAAATGTTTTGATTGTATTACATTGCTCTCAAAATTTTCTTCACTATGTTCTATTAATCTAAAGCTTCACTGTAGTCTCCATGCTACATTATTAATAACAACCTGTCTTCATACGAAGGAGTCTTCACAACTCTTCATATTGCCCAACAGAGTCTGCAAAGTTAACTCATGATGATTTCAAATAGCCATCATGATCTCCAATAATGTCTCCAAGATCTGTTGATGCTTTTCAACAGGATATCTTTGATTAGTTGCGCTAAGCCTTCAATGCCTACACAAATACAATTCTCTATTTGCAACCTTCTGTTCTTACAGTTGTAGTAGTTGTTTCGAGAGTGACTGCTTCTCACTGCTCTTACTGTCGCGATATCTTACTTCCAAGAAACAAACTCACAAACACTTCAATGTTGGTGCTGTCTACTGCTCCCTTCAAACAATGACAGATGAAACTTTATTTCCTTTCACAGAATTGTTCTTCAGGTTGCGTTTTGTACTTCTTCCATAGATTAATTTATCACAGGTCTGAGCCTTTCAAAGATTAACCCAATCAACAGAATTGCTTTGTCCTTCGACTTCCTTCTGTCTTGCTGGACCTTCGGCTTCCTTCCTTCTCGCTCGATCTTCGGCTTCCTCTGTTCCTTCAAGTTCACAAGTTGTGAACTGTTACTTCTTCTCTCTGTAATCGATACCCGAGATCCACACCTTGAAGTGAAGCGTTTTAACTTGTTTTTATACGAGTTTCACCAATGACCAAAGGACATGTCTATTGGAGGGAGGCTGACTTGTATATTAAAAATATATATCGGAGAGTCTTTTATCCATAGACTTGATTATTCACGGAAACCATATAAGAGCTGCTATACCCACATGGAGGTCCCACATGCTACGTCATCACCTTTAATCCCGCAATCGCAATTTCATGAGAATCAGAGTCATTCCTTTAATCCCGCAATCGTAACTTCATAAAAATTGGAGGTTTTACAAGTGTGCACATGCTCTGTCTTCCAATGGAGCGGATGCGATATTCAATGAATTGTTTTTAATGAATCCATCGGGTCCACAATATTATCACAATCGGCGGTCCGAGGTCCACCACTCTATCGCAATCTGCGATCCGTAATACTATCGCAATTGGCGTTTTACCGTGACATCCCATTAAGACTTGTGATATAAAAGTTTTGATACGCGGATGCGATATTACATTGAGTCATATTATAGTGGTACAGTCAGGTCCGCAATAATATCGCAATCGCAATTTTTAACGTGACATCCCTTTATAACTTGCGATATGAAGGTTCTGATAGGCGGATGCGATATTACATTAGGGCTGTTACCATACACTGATCGGGTCCGCATATTATATCGCAATCGGAGTTTTAATGTGACAAGCCTTCATAACTTGCGACACGAAGGTTCCGATACGGCGGATGCAATATTAATTAGGGCGTGTTGTAATGGTTCCATCGGTTCCACAATGCTCCTCTGATATTACTGTTTTCTTCCTTTAGACTTCCGATAGCTCTACTCCGCCGACGTAATGTTCCTATTTGTTCTTCCGATAGCACTTACCCTTGGGCATATGTGATAACCTGCTTCTCTTTCTCCGATAACTTGCTTCTTTGATGGCTTTCGATAAACTCTTCATCTTACTCTTTGGTTTCACGATGACTTCTCCTCTTTACTCTTTCTCTTTCTCTTCTCATGGTTTTCGATATCTTTGCTCCTAGGTTCCACTATTTCTATTACGTCTGTATTCAATCCTTGGATCCTCCATGAGCAGTATTAAGATCAATGGGCATCAATAGGCAACATCATGTATTAAGGAATTTGCCATCACAAACACTGCTATATTGACATCAATGACAACCTAGATTAACACTTTGTTCTTAGGGAGTTGAAAGCACTGTGCTCTTGGTAGCTTTGAGGCTGTGCTGTGGTGAGGCTAGGGTTTGATGTTAGAGATGATATGAGCGACCTACATTCCACTACTAGATTTTGATGGACCTGCTGGATATGTACTTGAATTTGCAGCATTATTAATGAGAAGTTCTTCACTCTTTGCATCAATTCCCGTACATCTTTATGGTATTTGTAATGGCTATCCAATACTTTTATTGTGGTTGCATGTGTGCTTACATATTGGGTATATGTTGACGAACTAATTCGTGGCTTATGGCTTATATGTTTGCTTTGAATCTTTGCTTTCTCATTCCACATTATACTAGTAACTTATTGTGAACTAATTTGCAGTAAACTTCTAGTACATTCTCATTTGTGTATATCTTAGATGGTTTTAGCTAACTGAATCCTTCTTGAGATATACTCCTTGTTATTTTGCTATCATATTCTTGTATTATGTTATGGAATTTATGAACTGTGGGCTGATTTTGTCCCCATTTTCTGGGATTTCACACTTGCTTTCACTGTAACACGTTTGCATTGGACAACCAAGAGAAAACACAAATCGTTGTAGCTGGGTCCACATACTGGATGGGACTCCTATCCCAAACTGTGTGAGGTCTAATTGGCATTTCACACCGGGAAAACCCCCATACTGTTGGCGGTACATTTTTCCCAGTCAACACTGTAATGTTCTTGAGGGATTAATTGGCACAAAGGAAGAAGTAGCTTATCGATCCCCGTAGGATATAGTCTTCAATAAATGGGAAAACCCCCCAAAATACCCAATGTTTGGGCAAGTTTGGGGTAGCTGGGGCAAAAATACCCAAAGTTGGGGTTTGATGTTAATCTCACTCAACTAATTAAGAAGAAAAATCCCTTCAAGGAAATCTATAAATATAAAAGGGCTGGATTCATTTGGATCATCGTTGAATTGGATCATTTATTATTGTTTGTCTTTGAGCTTGAGGCTCTGAGGGTTTTAAGACCCCTTTCCTCCTATCAATTTCGGTGGTGAAAGATTCCACCATTGTTGATAAACTTCTTTTCATTTTTTATCTTTCTTACCTTGTTCTGGCACAAGAATTTCTCTAGACAAGGAATACCAATATCGATTTGTGGAAGGTTCCGTGGAAAAGAAAGGCTAGTTACTCTGAACTGGACAGAATTTACCCTAGGCTAGAATTGCGGTTCATTCTGAGGCAGCAGAGGCATCCTATAGCACAAACCCAAGCCTGAGGTACCACTGAAGTCATCTGTGGCAGACAAACCTGAGACTTTTGTAGTGGGTTGGCAAGGTTGCCTGAGATAACTGAGATATTTTGTGGTAACAGACTGAAGTTTGTGGGAGATCACCCAAATTTCTCTGTGGAATTGGTCCGAGACTGATATGGTACGAAGATGCCCTTGCATCTGGGCTGTGTTCTCATCCTGAAGCAGTTCCAAAAATTTCTAGTACATAATGGAAACAGGGTGGAGCATTCTAATAATTCTCTATGGCATACTAATTGATCTTCTGGGTAGGCAATGTCCTCTGCGGCTGAAAGACGGAGTTTGTAATCATCAAATTAGGGTCTGTGGCCGGGTAGTCCAAGTTCTAAGGCTGGGAGAAGACCTCCTGAAGCTGATATTGTGACATTCTGGGCAGAACGAATTTGTATTCTGAGAAGAAACGACTTCCTGTACAGTCTTGTGAGAGATGCGAAATGTCCTTTTGTAGGCCAAAGACTTGAAGTTCGGATCCTTTAGCGAGAGGAAGGCTGAAGATTTGTATTAGACCCAAAATTAGTGTGAAGATATAATAGTATGTCATATGAAGGCGGAAATCCAGTTGCGAGTCTGAGGCAACTGTCTAGTCTGAACTCACAGAGGGGCTTTCCGGTTACAGATTAAGCAAATCTCTGGTTAGGGTATTTTGTTCTATCAAGTTGGTCTCTGGTCTATCACTACTAAATGTGGAACATATTATTGTGTGGATTTACACATTGTATTGACTTGGACTATACATTTGTTGGATCTGTTTAGTAATACACTGTACTGTTGGATTCATTGCATCATTGGTTTGAAGGGTTGAATTTGTTGGGTGATAACAATGCTCTGCTAAGCTTATTGCGTTATTGAAAAATACTAGTACTGTTCATTGAAGGATGCTTCAGTTGTATTAAATTAAACTGTTATATTTGAGGAAGACATTTTAAAGTTCCAAGAAACCCTAGGACAGAATTACTGTAGCTCACTACAGTGGTATCAGAGCTGGCTCTCCTACCAGCCTGGAGGGTGTTCAAAGATGGGACACATGGAAGCATTTTTTGGCGAAAAATATGCAGAGTCTCAGAGGAAGCTGGAGCCTGGAAGAAGAACAAGCAGAACTATAAAAAAGTTGCAATATTGGAATAGAATGGTTCTTATAGAATTAGAGAAGTTGGACAGAAAGGGTGCATCACTTAAGGAGAATGAAGAGAATCACTCTCTTGAACCTGATGATAAGAGCACACAGCAAAATGTAGGTAAAAGGAAATGGAATGATTCATGGGCTAGCTGCAAGAAAAACAAATTGAGTGATACTGATGGTGAGTCTAAAACAGTAAAAAAAAAAACATAAGAAGCTGAAGCAAGGATAAAGGCATACTAGGAAAGGTGGTCATGGCTATATCCTCCTAAACAGAATAAAAATCCTAAAGACAAAACCATACCTAGTGGTAATGGTGCTGAAAGAAAACAACAGAATGGTCGTCTCAAGGAAGGAGACACCCATTTTGATAATAACATCATTCAAATTTCAGATATGCTTGGTATAAATGAAGGTAAAGGCAGTAGTGTCTGCAAGGACTCTCCAGACACCTCTTGCAGTGGTTTCTCACTGTATAGCTCAATCTCAGTGGAAGCAAGTATAAAGACATCAGATAGTGATGCTGACATTTCCACTAAGAGTATTACAGGGTCTAGTATGAAGCTATTAGAGGAAGATCTACAGGTTGTAGTGGATGCCCGTCGTGATATGGAACCATATAATATTTTATCAGATGAAGAAATAGATGAGCAACCTGGTGATGAACATGCTATTGAAGACAAGTCAGAGGGTGCTAATAGTATTAATGGTGAGTCATAGGTTGTTTGTGGTGTTGATGACAATAATAAGGTATCTGCTTGTGATGGACTACTACCTTCTATTCAGTTTGAAAATACAGTCTGAAAATGTTCTGCAAAATACTAGCACGTTGGCTAGTCTTGAGTCAAATGCTAATCTTCCAGCATGACAAAGTGTGACAGAGAAAATTCTACATGCCCTTGCATCAGAGAATAATAAAGCTACTGGTTATAGTACTAGGAAGCATATACTTCTTAGTGGCAGTGATAATGGAGGAGCTGGACAAAGTGAACTCTGCATTCAAGCACCCTTTACCCTACTGGACAATCATGGTCAGTGGGTTGTTGATCTAAAGGTGGGATTGGTTCTTTGTCAGTCTACAGAGGTTTTAACATGTTCTGAACAATCTCTGCAGATTCAGGAGCTCTGAATTGCTTAGTTAATATGTGCCACTTGCAGACTGTGGTAACTCATTTAGATGGATTGGTCTCAATGTTCCCACAGCACAAAAAAGACTGGTGTGTGCATGTACAGTTAGCGTGGAGGTTGTAAAGTGGATGCATAATTCTTCACGTATAAATATGGGATATTGTGATGATAGTCAATTTCAACAAGCATCGTTATCAGCTATAGCTGAAGCTATTAAGCATGAGCTAATTTGAGACGTTTTCTTACAAGATACTCATGCTCTATACGATCACCTTGTTTGTGATCCAATTCTTTCTGGATTTGCAGCCACACTGAAAATGCAGGGAAAAGTGAAGGCCCTTTTTCCTCTTCATGGGCGCTTATTTTTACAAGCTATTCTTGATTTTCAGCTTTTGATCCCAGGGACAATCAAAGTTTGGCTGGCTGAATCTTCTCCTTCTGTTCAAGGAAGAATGGTAGAAAATGATGGTGGTGGCTGTGTATCGTGGTTGTCATGGGTACCCTTAAATAACCCATTGAATGGAGCTCTCTCTGGCATAGACCATTGAATGGATCTGTCCCTTTATTACACTTATATGTGAAACCCAGGTCCCAAGGACTCATATTCTAGAGCCACTTTCTGGCCTGTTACTATGCTTATCTACAACAATGTCATCAAATAAGTTTTATTGTCTAGATATATATCCAATTTCTATCTGCATTGGAGACATTCAGATTGGTGTCAAATTTGATGACATAAAGTTTCTTCAAAATCTACTTTTCAGGGAACTCTTGAAGCAACTTCAAATAATATTCACCGCCGTCAATCAGTCAAGTGACGATTCTTATCCATGCAATATAGAACATAATGCTATTGTTTTACTATTGCGTTGTTATACTCGAATCTTACCATTATTAGATTTTGATACCAGTTTCAGCCAGGTTGCAACTACAAGGCTGGTATCTCTGTTTCATAAGCCGCGTCCTCCAAATCTGGTTCAAATAGTTTTTCGTTACAAGAAAACAAACATTGGAGAATTTGCATTATGAATTCCAAATTTTCTTGCTAGGTAGATGGATTTGCCGGATCTTTTGTTATATAAAAATTAATCAAATTATTGATTAAATAGGCAAAGGGCATGATCAAAGATCATGCCCATTCACCAAGAGGCACCCAACGTTGTATTTAAGCCAGGGCCTCCCACAATTGTAATCATCCCTCAATCAATTTATATATATATATATATATATATTTGAGTTTAAACTTTAAATGCTCCATTTAGTATCAGAGCGGGTTCCAATCCTCAGACCAAACTGTGAGGCTGCTACGATTCCGTCACCTGTCGTCCTCAACCATCGGCTTCCTTGTCTCACCCTTCTGCGTCCTCATCCCTGTCACGCCGTTCCTTCTCCGCCCTCCACGCCATCATTCCAGGCCTGGCCTGCAACCCGTTCCCATTCCTCTGTGTTCCCTGCTTGTTCTGATTGCTCTGAAATACATTCCTGTCTAAAAACCGCAGCTGCATTCTCTGTGTCCACACCGCTTGCTTCACAACTTATTGTTTCGCCACCATGTGCCATCATAGACCGTCTAGTTTCCTACTGTCGCATTTCCCCCCGACAACCATTATTTCGACTTGACGTCACATTCATAAACATATCGTGTCATCATTCGTTGTCGCTTTGTCCAAACTGAAATCGTAAAGCCACGGGCTAAAACGCATTGGTTCGATTTTGATTTTTGGTATAAGTATACGTATAAAAGTTATTACATAATTAATTGTTATAATATAGTTATATATAATAACTATGTAACTATAACTATATTGGTATATTATAACCATATATTATATAATTAATTTAATTTAAAAAAAATAATAATAATTATTTAGAAAAAAAATTAGGATCAAGTTAAGAAAAATTAAGCTGGATAAGTATACTCCACCACATACCTGATCAATGACTTCATCAATGTCGATGGCCGATTTCAATAAAAGATTGACAGATCTTGAGACTAAGGTGACCAGACATGGCGAACAAATCGAGGCGCTCCAGGATACGTTAAAGAGAATAAAGATTCAGCGCGAGCAAAACTGTAACGAATTTAAAAAGGACAATGCAATCCTTTCAAATACAGTGAATGTAATTCATAGTCAATCAATGAAGATGTTGGCTTGTATTTGTGACGAGTTGAAGATTACACCCAATCAAATACCCTAGAATAATGAAGCTATTCAACATCTCAATTCTCCAGATTCGTCAAACTCGTCAGAATCACATGAGAAACCCGAGTCTCCAAAAGCATCATCCATACCCCACCAACAAAATAGTAACACAAATTTTCAAAATATGCAGCTCTGGAATCAATTCTCAAATATGCAGCTTGCGAATCAATACCCTCTCTTTAGTCCAACAGTTGCGACATATCATCGAAGAGAAAAACTTGAACTCTCCAAATTTGACGGTAACGAGAAGTGCAGCGTTGCATGGTTCAATAAAGCAGAAGAGTATTTCGAAATTTACGGTATTGACAATGATGATGAAAAGATCAAGCATTCATCCATGCAAATGGAAGGAGAAGCATATAATTGGTATATGTGGTGGAAAAATATGACACTTGCTATCAGTTGGAGGAAATACAAAAATGCGTTCTTTAAAATGTTCCAAGGTGTCAAGGAAGAAGAGTTCTTCTCAACACTCACTAGACTGCAACAAAAAGGAGATGTGGATGAATACACTTGAGAATGGGAAACTTTAGCTACACGAGTGCTTGGGTTATTAGAAACCCGTCTCACTTTCAATCATACACCACAAGACTTAAAACCCGTCTCCAGGTTGAGCTTGAGCTTCATGACATCACTTCTATAGAAGTAGCAAGACAGAAGGAAAATGCTTCTGAAAAGAAGCGCAAGAAGATGTAGTGGCCAAAACTTGAAAAAATATATTCGAGATGAAGATTTTCCCAAGCTGCGAACACGGATAACACAAAATATGTTCCACCACATCTTCGTGAAGGAGAAAAAACTAACTTGGAAATGCAAAGAATGAAATAGGGCAAGTACAAATGTTGTGGTGAAAAATGGGACCCTAAATATAGGTGTGCTAAAGGAAAAGAGACCATGAACCTGTATAAATGTGAAGCAACTAATGATTCAGATAGTGATGAATCAAACATAGAAGAAATCGAAGATTCTCCAGAATTTTCTCCAAAACTAGATAACGAGAATATTCCGCAAGTGTCATTATCGGCCATGATAGGTATATCGCAGCCCCAGACATTAAAGTTAAAAGGACATATTAAGAAGAGCAACATAATGCTTTTGATCGATATTGGTAGCACCCACAACTTTTTGGATTCAACTATGGAGAAAAGAGTCAACATTTTCACATTTTGCATGCCCAACATGAAGGTTACGGTAGTTGATGGTAAGAAAATTGAAAAGGTAGGGAAATGCCATAAAGTCAAATCACAGATTCAAGACTATAATCTAGAATCTCCATTCTATACTCTACCATTAGGAGTGGATGTGGTTCTAGGTATCCAATGGCTTCAAACCCTAGGTACTTATTCTGCCAACCATCAAAAGCAATTTATAAAATTTAAATGGGAAGGGTGAAAATACAAGTTATATGGGTTCCAGCCCCCTAGGAATCATTTTCATCCCAATGATGAAAATAATTCAGAAAGGAGCACCAACTTATTTAGTACAATGTCATCAATTAGAAATGTTAACTTCAAATCTGGTCAACGAAGAAGCACTAGAAGTCCAAGAGCTAATTCAAAAGCACGAAAAAGTATTCGAAGATCTTCCAAAGAAGTTGCCTCCTAAAAGAGAAATCGAGCATACAATTGAAGTCAAATTAGGATAAAATCCCATCAACATCAAACTGTATCGATATCCACATCATCAAAAAATCGAAATTGAAAGATTAGTCGAGGATCTTTTAAAACGTGGCATTATCTCAAAAAGCAGAAGTCTGTGTGTTGCTCCAGTTGTATTAGTTCGAAAGAAAGATGGATCGTTCAAATTATTTATCAATTATCGAGGACTAAACAAAATAAAAATTAAAAACAAGTTTCCAATCCCTTTTATCGATGAAATGCTGGATGAACTACATGGAGCTAAATACTTCTCAAATTGAATTTAAGAATAGGGTATTACCAAATCAGAATAAGGTTGGAAGACATAGCAAAAGTTGCGTTCCGAACACATGACGGTCATTATGAATTTAAAGTAATGCCTTTTGGTTTAACCAATGCACCAACAACATTCCAAGTTACTATGAATGAACTATTCTGTCCATATCTAAGGAAGTTTGTGTTAGCGTTCTTTTATGACATTTTGATTTATAGTAAAACATGGAAGTAGCACCTACAAGATTTGGAGCAAGTTCTTACTGTATTAGAAGAGCATTAGTTTTATAGCAAAAATTGTGTTCCAAACACACGAAGGTCATTACGAATTTAAAGTAATGCCTTTTGGTTCAGTGTTGCGGGGGAGCGCCCCCCCCCCCCTTCGAACCCGCTCCCGAAGCGCGCTCCGGGCGGGAGCGGCTCGGGAGCGGGTCGGGAGCGCGCTCCCGTAAAAAAATTTGCGCTCCCTGGTCTGTGAGGGAGCGCTTCAGGGAGCGATCGCTCCCGCGCTCCCGGAGCGCTTTTTAATGCCCGGGAGCGATCGCTCCCTGATCGCTCCCGGGCATTAAAAAACGCTCCGGGAGCGAATTTTAAAAAACCGGGAGCGGTTCGGCGGAAAAAAATTCCGCCGGACCCGAAAAAACAAAAAAATTTAACTAATTTTTTTTGGTTTATAAGCCCAATGGGCCAAAAAAAAATCATTTCAATGAGATTGAGCTTGAGCTTGAGAGCTGAGGAAGAGCAAAGGAGCAAGGAGCAAGAGCTGAGGAGCAAGGAGCCAGAGCTGAGGAGCGAGTGCCAAGGAGCGAGGAGCAAGCTTGCAGAGGTAAGTAACTTAATCATTTAGTTAGTTTAGTTGGTTAGGTAGTTAGTTTGTTTAGTTTAATTTACCTGTTTGAGTTTAAAGATCATTAATTTAAATTAAATTAATAAATTAAATGAATTAATCCCAATAAACTAAATTAATTTGCAGATTCAAGACTCAAACCCTACAAACATCAAACACGATGGACCTGGGGATTTTTATTGGCATTTTCCTCTTCCTGGTCCCTTTTCTGGTTATTATGGTGGTGGAGAGTAGGAAACGGAGGGGGCCTGAAACTGAAGAGGTGGATGAAGAAGCCGGAGGAAGTCAAATAGGTGAAAACCCCAGTGAGGAGGATGTGGAGGAGGGTGAACATGAGGGTCAAAAAACTAAACAAGACCAAACTCCATTGTGGAAATATGTTCAGAGGGCTGAAACAGGGAGAGGGGGTGGAACCACTAAATTTCATTGCCCCCATTGCAACACTGATTACAAGGCTCATACACCCGTGCTAGAAGACACCTTTGCGGGAAAAGGGCATGGGATGGAGAGAAACAAATAGGAATCAGAACTTGCAACGCGGTGTCAACAGCAGATAGAGCCAAATACATAAAGGAAGAGGAGGATGCCCAATACAAAGCAAAAAGATCAAGGGGTTTCTTTGAAAGCTCACAAAGAACTCCTTCAGCATCCTCCCAAGGCAGTGGATATGGACATGGAGGCTCAGGGTCATCATCTTTACGCCGTAGAACCATATCAGATTTCCTTGATGAGGGGTGTAGGAATGATGTGGATTCAAAAATTTACAGGTTCCTCTATGCAAATGGGATACCATTCAATGTTCTACGCTCACCTTATTGGCACGAAATGGTTTCTGCCATAAATGATGCCCCTAAAGGATACAAGAGCCCTGGGTATGACAAGGCAAGAACTGTTGGCCTTGATCATGAAAAAGCAAAAATATCACATTCTTTGAATAAAATGACAAGTTCTTGCACTGACAATGGGGTGTCCATTGTATCTGATGGATGGACAAATGTAAAAGGCAAGCCATTGATAAGTGTTCTTGCTGTGTCCCGAAGTGGTCCCATTTTTCTAGCTGCACATGATTACTCAGACAAGTTCAAGACCGCTATCAACATTGCAGAAGCATTGCTTGAAACAATTGAGCGTATTGGCCCATACAATGTCATCCAAGTCATCACTGATAATGCTCCTAATTGTAAGGCAGCGGGAGCAATTATTGAGGATAGATACCCGAACATATTTTGGTCTGGATGTTTGGTTCACACATTGAACCTTCTGTTGCATGATATTGTCAAAAACAAAAATGAACAATACCAATGGATTGGTGATTTGTACAAGAAAGGAAAAAAAATGATAAAATTTATTACAAATCATAGCAATACCCATGGCCTTTTCCGCAGTCACTCGAGATTGGAGTTGCTGAAGATTGCGAGGACTAGATTTGGTAGCTATTACCTCACCTTCAGGCGCCTTTTGAAGGTAAGAGAGGGTTTAGTTAGCATGGTATCAAGTCCAAATTGGCAGGTGTTAAAGGAAAGGGCTACAAATGTAGCTGACATTGCAGGTTTTGAAACGGTGGAGGAGGCCGCTCTTGATGGGCAGTTTTGGACAACTGTGAGACAGGTATTGGATTTCACCAAGCCAATTTATAACATGATTCGGTTTGCAGATACAGACAAACCAGTGATTGGCGAGGTGTATGAGCAAATGGATACCATGTTGGGGGAAATAAAAGACATTGTTAATAACAGAGATCCCGACTTGTACAATCTGATTCACGATTGTGTGTGTGAACGGTGGAAAAGGCTTAACCTTCCACTACATTGCTTGGCGTATATCCTTACGCCAAAATACTACTCAGATTCTTGATTGGGCAAACCTGCAGCAGGGGGTGGTGTTAGGACCAAACCCCATTTAGATCGAGAGGTAACTAAAGGATATCTGGATGCATTAGAAAAGTTGGTGCCTGACAGGGAGGAATGTGCAGCTGTGCGCCTTGAAATAGGCAGATACTTCACTGGCAGTGGTTTGTATGGTAACTTCCATGCAATGGACGACAAAGATAAATTTGATTCTCTCACATGGTGGGAAACATATGGCGGCGACGGACTTTTGCGAAAATTGGCATTGAAAGTTCTTGCACAGGTTGTAAATTCTTCTTCTGCAGAGAGGTGTTGGAGCACCTACAGTTATATACATAATGTGAAAAGAAACAGGCTCAACGAAAACCGAGCAGAAAGCTTGGTTTATGTGCACTACAATTTGAGGTTGTTGAGCCATTACTGTGATCGGGCTAATGAAGATCCCACATATAAAATTTGGGACAATCACCCTGAGGACGACAATTTGGAGGATGGCATTGTACATATGGAAGAACTAGAAGATGAGCTTGTACGGGATGAAGCTGAAGCAGCTGCAGCAGCCATGCCACCTCCACCTCCACCATCCAGTAGCAGTTCTCGGGGCCCGAGTCTTGTTCCATTGCTGTCGCCACCTCCATCGACACCCTCGCGTGGAGGCTCTAGTTCTGGTCGTCGGTCTGGGCGGGAGACTCCTAGAAGACCACCACGACCTACTTATACTCCTGGAGACTCTCGTGGCAAGGGCCACTTGTAGATTTACAATTTACTTGTCTTTTTTAGTTTCTATTAGACTTGTCACTTTAGTTTTCATAACTGTTCAATGTTGAGTTTTGAGTCCTTGACTCTTGACTCTTGACTCTTTCATATCATTATGACATTATGATATTTTTTGTAAACATTATATCACTGTGACAATGAAAATTTGAAGTTTGAAGTTGGGCCTTGGCAATTATAACTCATTGGTAATGATTGTGAATTATGAATATGATGCTTTGTGAAAGACTAAAGTTGTTTCATTTCATCTCATTATTCATGTTTCATTTTATAAATTTTTAACATTTCATATCATGTTAACAGTTAGAAGTTAGGACTTAGAAATATCTTCGATATTACTTCTTGTAATGGTTAAACTTGGCTTACAAGTACAACTTGTTACTTTGGTGATCAATGATGATAAATGTTATTGAATTGAATGTTATTTTAATTTATTATTTTACTAAGGTTGATGACGATTATAATTTCTAGATGATTGATGTGATATGGTTCAATGATCAATTTATGTTTTTTTATGTTTTTTAGGTCTATTTCATCATTCTACATGTTTTTGTTGACATATATGTATCAAAAATTAAAAAATATATATATTTTTAAAAAATCGCTCCGGGATTCGCTCCCAAACCGGGAGCTTCTGAAAATGGTCACTCCCGCTCCCGCTCCCCGCTTCCGCTCCCGCTCCCAAGTAACACTGTTTTGGTTTAACCAATGCACCAACAACATTCCAAGTTACTATGAATGAGTTGTTCTGTCCATATCTAAGGAAGTTTGTGTTAGTGTTCTTTGATGACATTCTAATTTATAGTAAAACATGGAAGGAGCACCTACAACATTTGGAGCAAGTTCTTACTGTATTAGAAGAGCATCAGTTTTATGCCAAGAAGTCCAAATGCACTTTTGGGAAGGAAGAAGTAGAGTATCTTGGACATATAATATCCAAGGAAGGAGTAAAAGTAGATCCTAATAAGATCAAGGCTATAAGGGAATGGCCCAAACCAGTTAATATCTCCAAGCTAAGAGGATTCTTAGGATTGACCGGGTATTATCGAAGATTTATTAAAAACTATGCCCATATAAACGCACCCTTAACGAACCTTCTAAAGCAAGCTGCAAAACTCATTTCGATGGAATGATGAAGTAGAAAAGTGTTTTGAAAACTTGAATGAATTTATGTCTAATGCCCCTGTATTGGCAACTCCAGACTTCTCAAAACCATTTGTAATTGAGTGTGATGCTTCAAGTTTTGGCATAGTTGCAGTACTAATGCAGGATGGTCACTCAATCGCGTTTGAAAGTAGGAAGCTCAATAAGAAAGAACGTTTCAAGTCTACATACAACAAGGAAGTGCTTGCTATTATGCATGCATTAGCCAAATGTAGACAATATCTCTTGGGAAGTAAGTTCTTAATACGAACAGATCATAATAGTCTTCAGCATCTCCTCCAGTAAGAAACGTATCTACCGAACAACAAAATGGATTGAACAAATTGCCGCCTTCGACATGGATATATTACATAAGAAGGGAAAGATAACGTAGTAACTGATGCTCTATCTAGGAAGGACGAAGAACTACTATTACTTGCAATTTCAGTTGTTGTTCTCGAATGGCTTAATGAGATTCGAAGTGAATATGCAAAAGATCCAGAAACAAGTGCTATAATCAATAACCCCCATCAGAATTCAAAATTTGAATGGAAAAACGATATTTTGTGGTACAAGGGAAGGATTTACCTAAGTCCAAACTCCAAATTTAAAGTCAAGGTTCTCAAAGAGTCCCATGATTCACTATCAGCTGAACATGTAGGTTTCTTTAAAACCTACTATAATGCACGTCAATCATTTTTTTGGAAGGGTATGAATAATGATATTCAAAAATATGTAGCAAAATGTGATCAATGTTAGTGAAATAAAAGTGAGAACATTATGACCCCAGGTCTGCTCCACCCCTTAAATATCCCAAACCAAAAATGGGAAGAAATATCAATGGATTTTATTGGAGGATTACCCAAGTCATACGGGAAAGATAAATCCTGGTAGTAGTAGGCAAACTCACAAAGTATGCACACTTCATAGCAATGAAGAAATTAGATTCAGCAAAGGAGATTGCCGAGATATTTTGCAAGAATGTCTACAAATTACATGGATTTCCTAAAGTCATTGTTAGTGATAGAGATCCCAAGTTTAAAGGGAATTTTTGGAAGGAGCTTTTCAAACATATTGGAACATACCTCAACATGAGTTCTGCATATCATCCTCAAATAGACGGTCAAACATAAACTGTCAATAAGTGCTTAGAAGCTTACCTTCGTTGTTATGCAACAGACAAACAAAATAAGTGGGCTCAGTGGTTACATCTCGTTGAATGGTGGTACAATTCAACTTATCACACTTTTGCAAAGATGACCCCATTTCAAGCTGTGTACAGATATGAACCTCCTAAATGGAAGGACTTGGCCATTTCTGAGACAAAAGTTCCAACAATTAAGGAGCAGTTAGAAGAAACCCAAAAAGTCTTTCAAACATTAAAAGAAAATCTAAGTATTGCAAGAAATTGCATGAAGCAGCAGGCCGACCGACACAGAACAGAGAGAGAATTTGAAGTTGGAGAATGGGTATTTGTTAAACTTCAACCTTACAAGCAATTATCCCTAAAGCAAAAAGGAAAAAACAAATTGGCACCAAAGTTTTATGGACCATATCAGATTAATGTTGAAATTTTTGAGTATTACCCATTAGAAATTTTATCTGTATTCTCTGGTTTATTTCGCCTACTTGTTTAATTAATAGCAAGTTATTTAACTATATAAACACTGAAATAAATACAATACAGTCTCAACCATCTACAAATCAACAACTGAAAGAAATAGACAAACACATAAGGGACACCGTTATTTTTGGACAATTGTCCCCAAAAAAATTCAACTTGGGAAAATCGGTGCATCAGTTCTGAGGGTTTTATTATTAAGCAACTTTTCTTGAGTACACTGGGTTCCAAACTGGCTCACCCGACCGAGATAAATAATCTGGCAGTAATACCTCTCTTTGGAAGCAGATATTCTAAAAGTTTGCTCCATGAAACCCTCTCCAACCCACTTTGAAACACTGAGTCAACCCTCCTGGCTTCTGCGTTAGCCCTCTAAGGCTCTGCGCAGCCTCTCTGGTCCTCTGCATCACTTCTGCAGCCTCTGCGTAAGTCATGCAGGCCCTTCTGGCCTCTGCGCAGTCACTGTTGGCCTCTGCGTGGCTCCCTCTGGCTTTGCGTCTGCCTCTCTGCCTCTGCGTTGGTCTTCCAGCACTATCTCTGCCTCTCTGCCTTGCACTCACTGCCCCTCGCTGCAACTTTGATCACTGGTTCGATTTCTCTTAGCAAACCCTGCTCTAGAAAATCGAATTGATTGATCACTCTGGTGTATCTCCAACTGACCCTCAAGCCTCCTCTTATACTTTTTCTGTTGAGTCTTCAACGACCGAGATTACATCTCTAATCAACAGCTAAGATTAGATTTGGCTTGATCCATGTCATTTAGAACCTTCTAACCCAGTTTTATATTAATACCCATTAATATTTTTATTTTCCTAAGTTTAGACTTAGGAACCCATTAAAAATATTAATTATTTTAATATCTCCCTCACCAGGCAGAATTTCCGCAAACCATTTCTGGGTCGTCAAGATTTCATGTGCTTTAGCCTCTCCACCAATTTTCATGGCTAGAGCACATCCGATGCTACCCCAAATCAACACACCCTCTTAGCGAGGAATGTGCTCTAGTAATACTCCACCACTGAGCATCACCTTGATTATACGACACTCGTATCTGTGCTGATGCTAGGCCTCCCTACCTAACATCCTTTGCACTGTTGCATCCTGTACTGCTGCCCATGGCCCTACCATTGCCACTGCTACATCTGTACTGCAGCTCCCTTTGCATCCGTGTTGCTGCTGGTCCTTCCTCCCAACCTTGCATCTGCACTGTAGTTCTCTCTCATCATGCTACCCATAGCACTACCATTGCTACTGCTACACTGCAACTCAGTTACTGAGAAGTAAGTAACTGATCTACCCAACTACTGACATCCTTGTCAGGCTAGAAACCCTCCCGATGCTGAAGCTCTCTCTGTCGCTATCCTGTGCTCCCTCTGCTGCCTCTGCGCTGCTGCAACACCTCTGTGCCTCTTGCACTGCTGCAAACATCTCTGTGCCTTCCTGCACTGCTGCAACCTCCTCTGTGCCTCTCGTATTGCTGCAACCCTCTTTGTGCTGGCAGAGACTACTACACTCTAGCACTCTCTGCCGCTCCATCCGCATTCGCTTCTACCGACATCTGCCATCCTGCTACTGTCACTTCGGGGCTCCTGTAGCCGGATATGATCCAAGAGTTTGGGTACCTCAAGGATCTTGCCCCACATCTCCTGTAGTCCTCCTGACTACAGCTCGATGTCTCCCCACCTCTTCTCTAGAGGTACATGAGCACTCATGGCACAATCGTCATCATCCTCTACCTCCTTTTTCGCCTTCGCTGGCGCTGCCTTGGAGTCATACTCCTCTCCCTTATTCTTCTTCCTCAGACACTGGTTTGCACAATGGCCCAGCGCCCCACAGTTGAAGCACTTTATCTTGGAGAGGCCCTTTTTCTTCCTCTTCCCCTTGTTAAAATTGGCAACTAGGGCCAAACTCAAGGTGGGTCATCTTATTAATGGAAGCTGATATTTTTCTTGGATCCCTCTCATCGAGAAGTGTGTAGGATTGAGCTAAAGATCATTCAATTCCGATAAGTATTCATGGAGATATGAATTTATTTGTGTTATGGGACAATTTGTCAAGGTTGGCCAGCAAGCAAATAAACCCCACTTGTGCTCAAATTTTAGTATAAATATAGGTGGCCTTCAAGTCATTTCAAAACACACTTGGGATCTCTTCCTCTCTACTTGTCTTTGGGTTTTAGTAAGAGGAGAGTTCCTAAGGGATAACACTGTCCTAATCCAGAGGGCAGAAACCGGAACTACTGGGAATAGCCGGAATTGCAGGAACTGCCAGGAATAGCTGAAACCGCTGAGAACTGCCGGGAAAAGCCAGAATTGTCGAAACTGCCGGGAACAGCCGATGCAGAGGGTAGAAGCCTGAACTACTAGGAAAAGCCGGAACTGCCGGGAATAGCCGGAATTGCCGGAATTGCCGGGAACAATCGAAATTGCCGAAACTGCAGGAATAGCCAAAGCATCTGTCTCCGAAGGAGAGCAACATGCAAGGGACAACTAACTAACATTGGGACAGTTGCATGGTACTTAATAGCAAATACACCAAGCATGCAATGTTACAGCTAGCATGCAAGGGACAGCTAGCAAGCAACAACAAGCATGCAAAGGACAACAACCATGCTAGGGACAACAGGCAAGCTAGGGACAACAAGCAAGCAAGATGCAGCCAGCACATAGGTCAGTATGGCAACATGGTTCAATGGTAGATAATGTAGTACAGTGATGGGTACAGTCATGATTAATGAAGCATGATGAGATGCAGCATAGTGATGATGGGTGTAGCATGGTGCAGCACGGTGAGGTGCAGCATGATGACGAAATGCAGTGCAACGATAGGTGAAGGAGTCACCTTGGAGAATCAATTGAAGCAACATGTCTTCAACTGATCTCATGTATCATCTTCTTAGAGATGATCTATGCTCTTATCTAGATAAGTTAAAGTGTTGACTTCTGTTGTAAACGTACTATCTCTCTCTCTGCTGAACTATTGAAGAACATATAAGAAGAATTGATCAAGGGTTTCCCTACATTGGGGTTTGTCCCTGGCTAGCACCACATCTTGTGTCCTCTTGTCTTGGCTTGTCTTCTGCGATTTATGTTTATGTTCTATCTACAATTTACTTTAAATGCTGATGTGATTGCTAATCTGGAAAAGATATTGAGCTAACTGTGAAAATTGAAATAAATTGCTCTAAGCATAAAACATACCTAAAATTAACATGGTATCGGAGCTGAGGTGAAGACAATGCCCAAGCAAGAGTGAAAGAGCAGTCACCAAAGACAGCTGGGAATGGACAAAAGGATCAGTGGATTCCTCATCCCTCTTCAAATTCACCAAGGGTGAAGTCGAAGCAGAGAATATTATCAGAATGGCGCAGCAGAAGTTTCTGATAGCCTACCTAAAGATCACTTCAATTGGAAGTCCGGATCTAAGGGTGGAAGGAAAGGCAGATGCCTTGGTTGTAATAAGTTCGGCCATTATGCGAAGGAGTGTCTGAATGGCATAGACACATCTCTTGATGAAGATAACAATCATTCCAGGGACATCTTCAATGATCAAAGGAATGATAGGTAATGCAGGTCATCAAGGAAATCGCTGACTCTTCAAAGAAAGCAAGGAACCCCAGTGCTTCAAGACACTTCATCGGATTGAAGGGTGCACTCTCTAATTTGGTAGAGATGGAAACAATCGTGAGATTATACTTGCAGCGGATGCCACCTATCCCGGAAAGGGTGTAGGGAATGTTACCCCTCAATTGAATGAGGGTAACTCGATTCATTTACAAAATCTCTTTTATGTACCTGATCGCAAGAAGATCCTGGTGTCCATTTCAGTAATGGAAGTCAAAGGTTACGAGGTGGCACTCATCGATGGAAAGGTACGTGTTTGAAAATAGAATTTTCAAAGATGTTTTTGAGTTCAGGGTTGTATCAAGTTGCAAAAAGTCCACTGGGGACTATGTCCATTGACACATAGCACCGGAGGTCTGTGAGTCAGATGGTGATAGGGATGCCTGAATGCAAAAAGAGCATGAAAGTACATGTCTGAGATGTACCGAAGGAAAATCTTACAAGGGGACCATTCCCTTCATGTAGCAGGTCCACAGGTTTGGAACAAGCCGAGGGGTTTGAGATTGATGATCAGGAATCTCACGTATGCAGGTGGAAGAAAGCCCTCTATGGCTTGAAGCAAAACTCCTCGGGCGTAGTATGAGAGGATTGATAGCTGTCAAATGAAGCTGTGATTCACTAAGAGTGAAGCCGATCCAAACCATTGTTTGAAGGTTATGGATGATAGACCTCTCATACCAGCACCTTACGAGGACGACCTATTTCTGACAGGTGCAGACCCTCTCATTTGCAGAAGTAAAAGGGAGTTGGATTCCAGATAAGCTTGTGACTACCTCGAGGATCTAAACTTTAAGAAGTTATATGGTAGTGATGTCGGACCAGATTTGGGAAATGCCTCTGAGTTTCATAAACTCATTGGCATTGATGTTCTTGGTGAACTTCTGTCCGGACATATGTTTTGCAGTTAGCATGGTGAGCTCATATTTGGTTGAGCCTCACTGGATTGGTGCCAAGAATCTTCTGAGATATCTTCGGGGCACAATCTCTCATGGATTGAGATACACTGTTGGAAATATGAAATTGCATGATTATTCGAATGCTGACTGGGCAGGCAGTGTGGAGGATCACTAGAGCACTTCTCAGTGCTGGTTTTCTTTGGATTTTGCTTCGATATCGTGGATGAGCAGGAAGCAAAAGTTGGTTGCTATAAGCACCACCGAGACCGAATACATAGCTACGAGTATGATCTCGTGTGAAGCTGCATGGTTGCAGAAGCTCTTAAGTGAGCTGTTTGTACACATGACGAATACCACTGTGATTCTCTGTGACAACGAGAGGGGGATTCGATTATTAAGGAATCCCTTATTCGATGATTGCTCCAACAGATAGACATCAGATACTGCCTTATCTGGGATATGGTAAGTCGATGAGCGAGGAGGCTCCATCGCATTGAGATTGATGTACAGGTTGCAGACATTTTGTCAAAGCCCCGGGGAAAGGTCAAATCTGTGACTTTCCTGAACGACTTGGAGTTGTTGAGAGACCTTCTTATAAGGGTCCTGCATGTTGCATGCATTGAGCTCTGGAACTCTGGGGGGCTTGGGGTACTTACTAGAGCAACATAAAAACACAGGGTGACTCACCCTCCCCTGGTGGTGCACTATGTACAAGATGACAGGTTCAACCTTTCCTTGTGATACCTCGTGGCGATTGTGGAACAGGATGATTAGTTCTCCTGTGGGCCAGGATGATTAGTTCTCCCGTGGCAACTGTGGAACAAGATGATTAGTTCTCCTGTGGGTCGGGATGATTAGTTCTCCCGTGGAAACTATGGAACAGGATGAGTAGTTCTCTTGTGGGCCGGGATGATTAGTTCTCCCGTGGCAACTATGGAACAGGATGATTAGTTCTCCTATGAGCCGGGATGATTATTTCTCCCGTGGCAACTGTGGAACATGATGATTAGTTCTCCTGTGGGCCAGGATGATTAGTTCTCCCGTGGCAACTGTGGAACAAGATGATTAGTTCTCCTGTGGGCCGAGATGATTAATTCTACCGTGGCAACTGTGAAACAGGATGATTAGTTCTCTTGTGGGCCAGGATGATTAGTTCTCCTGTGGACAGGATGATTAGTTCTCCTGCCGAGGCATCCTACCCATGCAATCTGGGACTCATGGGAAGTACCTCTCATCTGATCAATGAGCAGGGAAATGGGTTTAGGGACCATAGTAGTACTATCGATGGACGCATTGATGTATCTACCGTACTCCCTATGCTAGGAACCTCCATTGATCTGGGATCAGTCTGAGTGGTTTGAGACACTCTCTTGTGATATTGATCTTGGATCAATAAAATTAACTTCGGGCTAGTAAGAGTGATGTGACACACTCTCTTTAGATTAAACTGACTTCGGGTTAGTAGAGAATGGTATGAGACATTTTCAATCAATTCTTTTTCTTCATGGTTTAGCAGAGCAGACCACAATAGGGCAGAGCAAAGCAAAGCTCAGCAGAGCAGAGCAGTGAAGGGCATTGATGGCAGAGATATTACAGTCAGACATATGGATCAGCGGATGGAGTTCTCCCTAGTTGAGAGGGAGTGTTAAAATTGGCAACTAGGGCCAAACTCCATGTGGGTCATCTTATTAATGGAAGCTGATATTTTTCTTGGATCCCTCTCATTGAGAGGTGTAGGATTGATCTAAAGATCATCCGATTCCGATAAGTATTCATGGAGATATGAATTTATTTGTGTTATGGGACAATTCATCAAGGTCGGCTAGCAACCAAATAAACCCCATTTGTGCTCAACGTTTTAGTATAAATAGAGGTGGACTTCAAGTCATTTCAAAACACACTTGGGATCTCTTCCAAGCAGAATACCTAAAGTGGGGCTCAAAGATTCTTGCACATCACATTACAAAAATCTTCAACAACATCATACAACAAGGGCTCCCCATAGATTGGACAACTAGTTTAGCAATACCTCTTTTCAAGAGCGGTGATGTCAATAATCCCTCCAATTATAGGACCATCATGATAAACCCTTTTTTTGCAAAGCTATTTGGAAGCATGCTAGAAAACAAAATTAGCAAGTGGGCAGAAGAAAGAGATAAGCTTGCTAAAGCGCAAGCAGGTTTTGGACCCAAACATTCCACAGTTGATCATTGCATAACTTTAAGGCACATCATTGAAAAAGTTTGGGAGAAAAAGGAAGAAGTCTTTTGTTGCTTTGTTGATTTCAGAAAAGCGTTTGACTTGGTTCCTAGGGATAAACTTTGGCACAGAATGGAGGAACTTGGGGTTCCTAAACATTTGAGAGCAGCTGTGCATAGGTTGTATGAAGAGGTAAAAGTCAAAATTTGAACTTCAGCAAACATTTCTGAAAGTTTTAGAAGCGATATCGGGGTCAAGCAAGGTTGCCCACTGTTTCCTACCCATTTTGGTTTATCTATTGACAAGCTTGAGGAGTGGTTAAATTCGCAAGGGGGTGATGGTATCTATTTGTGCAAGTTTGTTATAAGGCTTCTTTTGTATGCAGATGACCTTATTCTGATTGCTAAATCAGCTCTTGGTTTGCAAGAGCACTTACTATCCCTTGAGCATTTTTGTAGAAGTGTGGGGATGCAAGTCAATATCAGCAAAATGAAAGTAGTGGTCTTCTCTAAGAAAAGAAAACATAACCAGCATAAGTTCTACTTTGAAGGCAACATTCTGGAAGAAGTTGCGGATTACAAATACCTCGGAATTGACTTCAACAAAAATCTATGCTAGAATGATTGTAGAAAGAAAAGAACTTTGGGGGGTTGGAAAGCATTTTATGCTTTTCAAAACAGGTGTAGAGAGGCAGAGTTATGGGATCGGAAAACCACTCAAACTCTTTTTGGGCTTCTAGTGATTCCGGTGATTCTCTATGGTTGTGAACTGTGGGCTAGCAGTACCTCTGACATGCAGTGGAGACAAATTGAGAAAATTTAGAAACGTTTGATTACAAACAAATTTAAGATTAAAAATGTAGTTCCTTATGATATCTTGTTAAGTGAAATAGGGACTGCTCCTATTGAAGCAATTTCTATGGTGCGAGTCATAAGGTATTTAAAAAAAATTAAGCAAATGGAAGAGGGTAGATGGCCTAAGGTTGTCTTTAATGATAGATTGTGCAAAAGCGAAAAAACTTGGATGCGGCAAAATAACAAATGGTTTAGTAAATGGGGTATTTGCTTGAATGCGTATCCCATAAACAACAAAGAGATAAAAGCTTTTATTATGGAAAAGTTCCACAAACGTACTTGGGATAAGGAGCTAGGAAGAAAGAAAAATTACTATATTGAAGTGTTTAATCCCACTCATAATCATCAACCAAAAGCATACATAGAGGCCAATATCTCTTGGAGAGCCAAAATTCTTATTGCTCAGTTAAGGACTAATTCTCATCAACTCCGTTGTTTAACAGGGTGCCAGAAAAGGCCAAAGGAAGTGTGGGAGGAAAGGGTATGCAATTTTTGTTCTTCCAAAAAAGTGGAAACAGAAAAAAATTTCATTTTAGAATGCAAGGCCTTCAAAGACAAGGAGGAAAGTTATGCAGATATGTTGGTAGCTAGCTCTTGGGATAATCTATTTGTCGAGAAGCTGGGAGCATTTATTTTGAAGTGTCACAAAAAAAGGGTCGAATTCATCAAGCAGATGAAGAAGCAATTTGTCCCATAGGCTATCTTTAGCCTCGTGGACGTTAAAATAATTTCTTTCTTTCTTCTTTCTCTACTTGTCTTTGGGTTTTAGTAGGAGGAGAGATCCTAAGGGATAACGCTGCCCTAATCCAGAGGGTAGAAGCCGAAACTGCCAGGAATAGTCGGAACTGCCGAAACTGCTGGGAATAGCGAGAATTGTTGGAACTGCGGGAATAGCGAGAATTGTTGGAACTGCGGGAATAGTCGGAACTATCGAAACTGCCGAGAATTGTCGGGAAAAGCCGAAATTACCGGAACTGCCGGAACTGTTGGAACTACTGGGAACTGCTGGAACTGCAGGGAAAAGCCCAAACTGCCTGGAATAGCTGGAACTGCCGGGAATAGTTGGAACAGCCGGGAAAGATGACGTAGAGGGCAGAAGTCGGAATTGCTGAGAACTGCTGGAATTGCTGGGAAAAGCTGAAATTGCCGGGAATAGCCGGAATTGCCGGAACTGCCGGGAACAGCCGAAATTGCCGAAACTGCTGGAACAACCAGAGCATCTGTCTCTGAAGGATAGCAGCATGCAACAAACAACTAACTAACATTGGGACAATTGTATGGTACATAACAACAAATACACCAAGCATGCAATGTTACAGCTAGCATGCAAGGGACAACTAGCATGCAACAGCGAGCATGCAAAGGAAAACAAACATGCTAGGGACAACAAGCAAGCAAGATCCAGCCATCACATAGGTCAGTATGGCAACATGGTGCAACAATGGCACATAATGCAGTATAGTGATGGGTGCGTCATGATTAATGAAGCATGATGAGATGCAACATAGTGATGATGGGTGCAACATGGTGTAGCACGGTGAGGTGCAACATGATGAAGAAAGGCAGCACAACAATAGGTGAAGGAGTCACCTTGGAGAATCAGTTGAAGCAACATGTCTTCAACTGATCTCATGTATCATCTTCTTAGAGATGATCTATGCTTTTATCTAGATAAGTCAAAGTGTTGACTTCTGTTGTAAACGTACTATCTCTCTCTCTGCTGAACTATTGAAGAACATATAAGAGAATTGATCAAGGGTTTCCCCACGTTGGGGTTTGTCCCTGGCTAGCGCCACATCTTGTGTCCTCTTGTCTTGGCTTGTCTTTTGTGATTTATGTTTATGTTCTATTTGCAATTTACTTTAATGCTGATGTGATTGTTAATTTGGAAAAGATATTGAGCTAACTGTAAAAATTGAAATAAATTGCTCTAAGCATAGAACATACCTAAAATTAACACCCTTGTTGTCCCGCAGATGCCAGAGCTGCATCCTCCTCCTCCTCTTTCTTGACCTGGGCTCCTTTGCCACTACTTTCCACCTTGGCCAGCCGTCTGATCTCTTCTTGACGAAGAGCTTCCCATAGCTCTTCCCTTGGTCAGCCATCATCTATGTATGCAGGCCGAATCCCATCCAGGTTGGATTTTCCTTAGTCTGCCAAGAGGGGCCACATGTGGAGGTTAGGGGGTGTCGACAGTTGGAATTTTGCTGTCATATTGTATTTGATACGAATCATATCAAATGTAAAAGTGCCGCAAAACATGATTGGGATGGGCCAGTTGGGCCTTGTGCCCTGTGTTGACGTGGCAGGGCCTCGTGGAGCCTTGAAATTGCCCACCGCTCCTTCCCCCTTGCCTTTGTTCATTGTTGAACACTGTGCCTGATGACAACACCGAGCAACATGATTTGGACGTGGAGGTGGACCCCTTTATGATGACTTATGAGGGTGATGTGGAGGCCACATGTCCTTACCATTGCCCACCGCTCGCTGTTGGGAAGTTCGGGTGTGTAGTATGACTGTGTTGGTAAGAAGAGGCTAGTTCGGTTGTGGTTTTGATGTCGAACCTTGCCATCACCCACTGCCCATAAGATGTCTTGCACATTACATTAGAGCATGCTAGACCGACACTTGGTTGTAAGACTCTTATGATTATGCCATGCAGGAAAACCCTAAAACAGGTGGATTGCCTAGAATGGTTGTTTTCTCGGTTCAGACGGGTAAGTAGCTGATGGGGGCCCATGCGGGAAAGCTCTTGGATAGGTAGACTGCCCAAAATAGAGTTTGCTTGGGCCCAGAAGGGTGAGTAGCTGATGGGGGTTGTTGTAGGAAAACCTTTGGATAGGTAGATTGCCCAGAATGGGGGTTGCCTTGGCCCAAAAGTGAATAGCTAATGGGAGAAGAAATATAACACATGCTCACAGGGATGTGAGCATGAGGCGACTTGTTCGGTAAAGGCAAAGCTTGCTCGATAAGGACAAAGTTGGACTCATTATCTACGTAGACAAAGGAAGCAAAGGGTAACCATAAAGATATATATTAGTTTAAAGAATTTGCTGTTGAAAGTAGGGTTTAATTTGATTTAATTTTTTTATGATTAAACTCATAAAAATCGTATGCTTATGATATAGGTGAGTTGTTGAACTATCCAACACAGGCATATGATATTTATCACAAGGAATATCAAAGCAGTATTAGCGTGGTAATATTAGTGTGGTGCAGCGGAAGCATATTGGAGTTGAAGACCTTAGGGTGTAGGCCATTGTGGTGACACTGGAACCCAATGATATGCAATGATTGCCATGAACTATGTTGTGGCAAATGTTTTGTGTTGTTAGAGAAAACCAGAGGGATGCCTTCGCTATGAGACTCCATGAAGAACCTTCCTGTGCGAGGAAGCCTTGCTAAGGAATGGATCGCCCGAGGGAATGGCAAGGTAGAGAAGGGGATGCCTGAACTTGTAAGGTGTGTGAATGCTAGGAAGAGGAAACTTGAGTGAATTGGTTTTCAAAGAATCATGAGCATACTCATTGGGATCATAAATGCATTGGTTGTGTTCCAGGAAGCAATGAGCTAAATTTGTTCTCTGAGGAAGCCTTGAGCATAATGAATGACAAGGCTGGATGTGACAATTCAGGACATGGAAGATGCCATTGATATAAGGGTTTTAATTAAGAGGCTCAGATTTTGTCTTTATTATTTGTTTATGGAACACTGAGGAAGGTGTTCCTTGAAGGGGGTGGGGTTTGTAACACCCTTCCTGTTGCCCCTATTGTTACATTGTTAAAGTTGTGATTGTGTAACGCCAACATAGAGGCCAAGGCGGGTTCAGACGTTGTGTTATAAACATAAAATAAAATAAATGAAGGGGGGCCTAAATGAAGGGACACACTGATCCAATGTTCTGAGGGGGGTTTCCTATTGTGTTCTTGTTGGTTACCTGACTAGTGACCAACCAACACTGACAATCATCGAATAGGGAGAGTGGAGAAGTGAGTTTGACATCCTCACCTTCAAAGATAATGCATGTGGCATAATAGATTGAGCCACCACCTGACACATGGCAAAGATGTGAATGGACAAGGTAAAACGACCATGTTTTCTTGATTTTGCTACATGATGAAAGGGAAGCATGGCATCTTTGGGGAACACAAGGAGAAAGCATGAACAAAAGAAGAGGGAGGAGCAGAGAAGAAGAGGGCCATTGAGCCATTAGGGAGAGGAGAAGGACTTTTGCTGTAGTAGTGGACAAAGACACTCTTGCAAGTAGCCTATGAAGATTTAGAGTGGTCGTTGAGGAGCAAAGGAGTGAGCTGGTAACCAAAACATAGGTAGGGAAATAGCAAGGAGCGCCTGGAGCCAAACGAAAAGACTGAATTGGACTGGACATTAGGTTCAAGTCCTATGAATGAGCTCGGAGGAGTGAGGGAGTCGTTGTGGCGCTTATTGCCAGAGGCATTAGATAAGTGACGTGGACAATGGACTCCACCTCCTGAGTGTGTGACCCTACCCTTGGTGTGATTCTTTGAACAAGCATCCCCTCAGACTTTGGATTTGGCTTGGGGGTAGTTAGCTGCAAGAAAGATTGCAGTGTAACTGGCCTATGGTTGTGTGGAGAGTGGAAGTCCCTCCTTCAGTTGTTAGCTAATCTAAACTCACTCAGATAAGTATAATGGTTTAAGCACATTTGATTATGAGTTATGACAATGCTTGTTGTGTTATTGGCTGATGTGTAGTTTTGTATGCCTCGTGAAGGATTACTTGCAATCACTAGTGGAGAGTGGAAGTCCCTCCTTCAGTTGTCAGCTAATCTAAACTCACTTAGATAAGTATAATGGTTTAAGCACATTTGATTATGAGTTATGACAATATTTGTTATGTTATTGGCTGATGTGTAGTTTTGTATGCCTCGTGAAGGATTACTTGCAATGACTATATGATGATGGTTAACAACAACCTATTATGTCTTTGGTTATATGGAATGTTTTGTATTGTTGATTTTGTTGTCAAGCTCAAGATTTGCAAACTATTATTATATTTTATGATTTGAATGAAATTCATGAACGAAGTGATCAATCTATGAATTGTGCACACTTATGCTATTACTGCGATAAAAAATTGTAATTAGCTTAATACCTTGAGGTTTGATGTTTAATACACCACCTGTAACTCTCTTGTGTAATCATGCACACCGTTAAGCTTCCTTGAGGATGATTGAAGGCATCCTATCTCATTAAAGAATTTAGTTAACCCCTACAGGAAACATACTTAGATAATTGGGCATGCATCATTTTAGACAGTATTGAAATTGGGGAGTTGGCCTGTGGAGCCGTGTCTTTCTTCTACTCTGGATCTAGTGTTTTCTCCTTGTGCATCAGTTATGTGTTTTTATGGTTCTTGGTGTTTATAATTATTGAATCCATGCTTAATGATTGTGGTTAATCTTAGATGGAAATGCTAGAGTCTTGTGGCCAGTCACAAGATAGCTCTATAATCCTTCATGTTTGACTCCAATCGACTTCATTAGACTAAAGAAACAACGTGGATGG
Organism: Pinus tabuliformis; assembly: GCA_031772625.1. Lineage (NCBI taxonomy): Eukaryota > Viridiplantae > Streptophyta > Pinopsida > Pinales > Pinaceae > Pinus > Pinus tabuliformis. The sequence continues at coordinate 139,452,930 of CM062820.1, forward strand.
AAGATCTATTGAAGGGACCCCTCATCGAATCTACAAATTAGGTATTTACCCCCCGGAAACCACCTTTGGTTGTTCTCACTTGATGACCTCTCCTGACGAAAAACTCCATGCATCGTTAATAGACAGATTTGTCTTTCATAAATGCCACGTGGCAACCCAATGCTGATGTAGATTTATTTGATTGGTCAAACATCACGAGGGAATACATTTCAATTGATGTGTTAGTTTGAGATTAAATTTATATCACCGGGAATCTCTCGATGAGCTAAATTTGATGGTAGTATAGTTTTGTGTTTCAATGAAGTTGAAAGAAGAGGATTTTTGCAATCCCATTGTTAGTCATAACTTTCCAAAAGGACGGAGTTAGCCATGATAGCCAATTACAAATTGATAATGGGAATCTTCTTTTCGTACAATAGCAGAGATAAGAAGAGTATAGAATGACAGGAGAATGCCAAAGAATTTCTGTTGATGAATGGGGAAGAGAAAGCTCTTATTTATAGTTTTTTGGAGCTAAAGGGGGTGCCCCCTTCTTCATTCATGATCTTTGAGTTAAGTGGAGTGAATAGAGAATAGAGTGGGTGAGATGGGTGTGGGGGAGTTCAGTGAACTAGTGGATAAGAGTAGTGGGGTGGCAAGGTGACCTCTTAAGGAAGGGAGGTGGCAATGCAAGTGAAGTGTACCCTCTTTGAAAGTGGAGTGAACTGAGGACGAGGAGTCAGGGAGAGGGATGTAGGAGGCGAGTGAAGTGCACGAGAGAGTTGAGTAGAGTGGTGTGATGGAGTGGGCGCCATGCATGTGGGAGTTTAATTGAGTTAAAGTGGGCACCCTCCTTTTTATTTTATTTTATTTGTTTTATGCATCCATTTCCCTTGCATGAGGTGCCATTTGGAAGCCTTTCATCGTGCCATGTGTCAACCATGTGGATGGCCACATGTCAACCATGCATGGTGCCATGTGTCACTCATGCATGCAATCTCAAACTGTCATGCATGTATATAATATTATACTCGGGACTCAAAATTTCATGGGGAGTCCACTGGTGCTGTCAGAATTTGTATGCATTATCCTAGACTCATGCATGTGCCTCAAAACTATGGGAACTTGTTGCATGTTGCAGGTGAGCCATATGGAGCCATACCAGAAATTGCTAAAAATAAAAATTCCATGCAAGAACATCATTGGATCTGCAATTTCGAGAGGAATCTGAATATGGTGTCAGAATCGCCATGCAACATAATGGCCATGCAACATAATGCATACATGAAAACTCAACTCAAATTGAAAGTGCTCGCATTCGCATGCGAGTATATCACTAGAATCTTGAAGTGATGAAGATGCTCATATCAATTTCTCTGCCATGCTCTTACTCGATCTCCTCCAAACCTAAAACATCTCCTGTGTCATGTCTCAAGTCTTGTACTAAAAAAAATCACTGCACTAGTCTGCTACGGACTATTATGGTAACTCGATTGGTCTGCTTTCTGTGTTTGGGTCATCCAACTTGATGGTGTGGGTTGGTGGTTGACTCTCAATTATAATGGAACTAACTAGGGTCAACAATTCTAGGTTGTGTTGTCGCACAGATTGACACGACAACGCTCAGACCGGGGGCTGTCACTCTGATCCCCGATCTCTCCGTTTAAGCCTGTCTCCCGCGGCTAAGGGGGGTAGACCCTATGAGGTGAAGGAGACCAACTGTTGATCAGTTGGTTTTGGGAGACACAAAGCACTAAAATGATTTTATTAATTTAGAGGACCAGTGCCTTATAAGATTTATGTTTATACGATTACTTGCTAGATGATATAGAAATACAAACCATGAACAACAATCATTTATCATCAAACGACTAGAACGGCGTAAGATATCTGTTAAAAGCACAAAGTTCTTATAATGACCAAATCTCAATAACGATATCCAGCAATTAAAAAATTCTAAAAGATCAATGCTTTAAACAACCACGCAATTATGAAACATTAACCAGATATCATATGCAGCTAATCTTTAAGATAATCATTCATGCGCAGACTTGTCTAAAATGATAAACATTCATTCCACATAAATTTAAATCTCAGCGTGAAAAAATATGACGTGACGATTTCCCGAGGAAAACTGAAACTGGCAAAATTTCCCACAATACTTTTTATACCTTTTTAAATACGGCAAAAAGATTTTAAGCTAAAACTAAATAAAATCTAAATCTAAAATCTTTTTTATTATTTTATTTTAAAATTTTTGAAATTTTTATGATTTTTAAAAGTAAATTATCAAAACTAAATTAAATTCTAAATAAAAATAAAACTTAAACCTAAAGAGAATAACCTTATAACCAAATCCGAGATTTATCTAACCTATGAAAACAAAACTTAGGATAAATCGAAAAGCACTGCAATTAAGAACTAAATGCTACCCCTTTTTTTTTATTTGCCTTACATTTTCGATACAAACACTTAATGCAAAACGATTGCAGTAAAACGAAAAAACCTAGAACCGAAATCAGAATCACGAAGAGCTAGGCTATGAATTTTCAAAAGAAATCCTGAATGCTGCTTCTGAGTTAACGCAAAAAAAAGTCGTGCTCTTAACAGAAACAAACTTATACGCTTACCTTCGATTTACTATAAGCATACCGGATTAAAAGATGGTGTTTATCGTTTGTGAAAGTGAGAGAAGAGTACATAGAGTACTGGCTTGTACCTAGTATTGTCAACATGGGGCATGCAATAGGACATTTTAGATTGGAATAACATTCATGAAAGTATTTTAATGTAGTAGATTTAATGTATTAGTTGACCTCAACATAAAGATGAGGTGCCTAGTTTCAATAATATTTGATTAGTGCAAGTCAAATTATTACCTTGGTTGGAAGATGGGGAAAGATATCACTGGTAACTCTTACACAATTTGTCCCATATCAATGTCTAGCTCCATCTCCCCTGCCCTACATAAACTTCCCACTTCATTGGTTGGGTATGCATTGTTCCTTCAAGTTAAAGCCATGAATTCAACCAACACAATTGTGAAATGCAATGATTGAGCTTTGTTTTGTAAATGTAATCATGAAATAGTTGATTGCTTGCCAATGGACTTATAACATAGTGATGGGTTCCAATGGAATGATTTGAGGTTTTGAGTAAAGATGGTACTTTTTTTCCCTCACAACACCGCTAGGCAGGCCCACCTGAATGGGCATCACGCGCAATCGATCCAACTGTTGGGGCCTATCCCTAATGGACCCAAGGAGAATTGAACATGTGCCTCATGACAGAGGGCCAATGACTTGGCAAGGGAGTCTTCAGCCAATTGGGCTACCCATCAAGGCTAAGTAAAGCTAGTACTTACCAAGTGCCAATCAAATTTTATTTTGGAATTAACATCCCACTCGTGATGTCCCTATTGATACTTTTCCTAAGTAGAAGAAAAGGCTAGTGTTGAGAGGAACCATTGTTGGGGAAGCAAGTGCTTTCCTTTGCTTTTATAGAGGCAGTGCTTTTTAATTGATGGGCTGGTGTTATATAAATAAAATAACACAAGAAGTATTGACTTAAAAACGAATAATAGGGAATGAGTACTGTTACAACCAAATTTGACATCTAGTGCTAAGCGTCACTAGGTGACTTAAAGAATGTGCAACACACAAGACTATAACCATTGTCGCTTCAACAACCACTCCCCTCTCTTTAGTGAAGGACAAAATCGAACACAATGGAGGCTTCCCTAGTAGGGATTAAGAATCAAGTAACCTAAGGATCTTAGGCTAAACCTTGCTAAGGATCCTACAATAGAAATCCATTAGATAAGCATATGACAAACTAGGGTTTGGAGTGGATGAACAAGTAAGTTCATGGTTTGAGTTTAGAGGACCTATGGGTCCCATCTAAAGGCCATGGTTAACCTAAGGAGTCTCAAATAGGTGATGCAAGCACACCAAATCAAGAAAAACACAAGGTTGCTTTAAACTAGGGTTTTAGACCAACAAATTGTAGCACAACAATAGTTTATAACGACAACAAATTTAGCCATTAAAATTGTGGAAAACTTATATGAGATGATTGCTAAATTTAAGAGTAAACTAAGGAGAAAATGAGAACAAATTTTGACAGTTAATAACTCATGTAACAACAAATAAAGTTTGATGTTAGTCTTAAAAATGATTGAAAATTGCATGAAATTTTTTAAATTAGCTTCTCTAATGCACTTATAAACAAGACCTAACTCTTAAGGCATACATCCACAAGTCATTAAATGCTTAAAGCACAAAGTTTTGCTACAATTTAACCCTAATTTATAATGAAATGGAAAAATGATTTAGTGTTTTAAAATAATTCCACAAATGAGATAGACTAGTGTCTTCTCATTCTATGGCATGTTACCCACCAAAATGGGTAACCCTGTAGGAGAATTTTTTTCTCCTATTCTTCAAACCCAACTGACCAGCCAACAACCCTTGAAAACCGCCACTAGCTGATGTGCAATTATACATCTCCACCACTTGCATCAGTTATATGCTTCTCACCCATTCGACAAGAGCACATGGACAAAGGTGGGTTTCTACTCAAAAGGTACTTTGGTCATTTTGCAATTGGGTGCTTATGTTTGTTTGTGTTTGGGAATTTGATATAGATTATGGGGTGACTTGGAAGGAGGGTTTTTGACCATGATCTTGTTCGGTCACATCAAATGGGGAGTCAATATTTGATCCTCTATTATTTGGACCTCCCCTAATGGCCCAAAGGGTATAGGAGGGGCACTTATTGGGAAGCCCTGATTGTGATATCGTAGCTCCATCTATCCCCATGTCATACTTACCACTTTCCATCATACCTTACAGGCCCTTATCTCACATGCATTCTTTGGGTTCAATTGACCATTGGTTCTTTGGAATTTAACACCCATACATCCACATACCTGGGTAGGGCCCGAAACCTTTCCCTAGGAGGTTGATGCATTGAAAAGAAAAGGAAAGAGCATATAATGGCCACAAAACAAAATCAAAAGAAAGAATATCGAAAAGCAAAAGATGGTCATGACATACAAATTAGCAAGTGGGCAAAAGCCTAGCATGAGTTCTACTTCGCTCGTTATGGCCACCCAAATTAGCAAGTGGGCAAAATCCTAGCATGATCTCTACTTCACTTGTTATGGCCATCACCCAATCCTTGAGTAAATATTGTTCCTTTACATCATAAAGAAACCCTTGGCAGTGAAATGACCCATCCTTAAGGGGTAATACAATTGCCATACACCATTCAAAGAAAACTCTAACCCTTTGAGCTACGAATAGTAATACAAAGAAAAAGCAAGTAGAAGCAAAAGGTGCACAAGAGGGGTGGAAAAACTGTTGTAAAGTGTAACTAGGTCCGGTCTTCATAATGACATGTAATTATGATTTTATGTAAGAGATGTAAAGAAAAATAAAATTATTATAATGCTTGCATCATGGGTTTCATGAGCAAGAGATTTTATTTTAGTATAGGCTCCCATTGAGAGTGCTTAGGAATTTTGTCATTTAGTGATAAAAGTATAAAGAGTCATTGTCATGTAAAGAGTAAAGGATCATGTGGTGTGTCATATCGCTAGTAGAGGGACCGCTAAGGAGATGTAGGATGCCTTGGCTATGTTATATCATGGATCTTCTGAGCAACGAAAGATGTACTTGGAGCAGAAACTGAGATCTGCTCAGATGCAAAAGGGGGAGTGTGTGGATTCATTCCTCACAAAGCTGAAGGAAACCCGTGATGAGTTGTCTGTTGCGGAGCATACACCTCAGGATTCAAAGTTGGTTAGACTCGCCCTTAATTCTGTCTCAGATGAGTGGCAAGTCTTTGTCTAGAGTATCCTGTGCAGAGCAACTTTGCCAAATTGGGATGAGATGTGGGCAGCTCTAAAACAAGAGGAGCTGAGGAGAGACTTAGTCAAGGTTACTTGACAGAAGAAGCAGCAGTGGGTCGAAGCCCAAGGAGGAGATGATAATGCAACCCTTGCATCGAAGGGATAGAGGAGCAGCGGAGACGTAAGAAGGACATCTCGAAGATCAAGTGTTTTAGGTGTGGTGAGATGGGTCACTACGCTACACAGTGTCCTCTTAGGAAGAAGGACAAAGATGAGAAACACGATTCAAAGGCTGCGCCCACGAAGATCGAAGAGGAGGAGTTCGCCATGACAACCAAGATACCTCCAGGAGGGAGGTGGGCTGATTTGGAGCTATAGTTCGAAAGAGCTATAGATGGGAAGGATCCTTGAGGAGTCCATCTCTTGGATCAATACCTTGCTACGGGAGCCCATATCAGTAGTATCAAGATGGACTAGTGTCGGATGGTGCCGAGGAGTGTCAGAGAGACAATTGCAGTGGCTAGGAGCGCTAGAGACTGAACAACGCAGAGCAGAGTTGACAACAGTGCAGATGGCACAGAGCCAGAGGTCAGCAGCAACACAATATATTCAAAGGGTCAGTGCAGAGATTAACAACAATCATGCTTCAACATTCACGTGGTATCATACTGAACACAGTTAGTTCAGTAATTTTGGATGATTTTCTGTTGCTGATAGAGTAGTAGCAATAGTTTGCAATGCGGTAGCAGTTGGTAATGGCAGTGCTAGCAGTAGCACAGATGCAACACTTGAGAGGGAGCTGTATTACGGATGCAGTGTTGAGAGTGGCAGTGTCAGCAATAGTACAATTGCAACAACAATGCAGTTGTTGATGGACAACATGTCAGACATTGGCAGCGCAAAGGACGAATGCTTCAGAGTCAGAGCAATATGCAACAACATATATTGCTAGAGCACATTCCTCGCTAAGAGGGAGTGTTGATTTGGGGTAGCATTAGATGTGCTCTAGGCCTCAAATTTTGTAGGGAGGCTTGGGCACATGTATTCCAAAGAACCTAAAAAGCATTTTGGGAAATTCCACCCATAAATGATTTTATTAAAATAATTAATATTTTTTAATGGGACCTAAGTCTAAACTTAGGAAATAAAAAATATTAATGGGTATTAACCTAATTGTGGGTGTAACTTCTAGAAGAAGACACGGATCAAGCTACAATGATCTTAGCCATTGATTAGCTTTTAATCTGGGCCGTTGAATGTCAACGAGAAGATTATTTAAGGGAGCTTGAGGGTCATTTGGAAAACACACCAAGAGATCAAGAGATCAAATTTCTGAAGTGAGAAGTTCTCAGGAGGAAGTTCTGATCGAGGAGATTTCTTGCAGTTGAGGGGCAGGGATAACATCTGAGAGAGAGAGAGAGAGAGAGATTTTCTCAGCCGGAGAATCATCAATAGAGAGAGGTAGAGAGTGATCCAACAGTCCAGATGCAGAGGTTGACGCAGGGCCACACAGAGGCAGCGTAAAGGGTGAGAGAGAGTCTGAGATTTTGCTGGGCATAGTCAGTTTTAGAAGTCGAGAGCCAGGGTGTGAGACCGGGAGGCTGAGAGTAGAGACTCCGAGCAATAAATCGATCAACAAATTGGGTGCAATGCCTAGAGAGGTTGACGTAGGGACTGTGTGAGGACTGTGCAGAGGCAGTGTGGGGCCTACCAGAGGCACTTCATTCAGTATCCGGATCAGCCGGGATTTTCTCAGTGATTGTGTGAGGTAATCTCACAAATATTTCTGCTAGTATTTCTCTCTATAACTGAATAACCTGAGAGGTATTTAGAGATGTATTCGGAATTTGCTATTGCTTAATAATAATAAATCCTCAGATTTGCTGCAACGGTTTTCCCACATTGGGTTTTCCATGGACTTTTGTCCAAAAATAACGGTGTCTATTGTGTTGTATTTTCTTTCTTGCTCAGTCTCTTGTTTCCACATAATATTTAATTAAGTGAAGGCTGCAGTGTATGTATTGCGATATTTGCCGTAGGAAACTGCAAGTAATTTGTTTAAATGAATTTAACAAATAAGAGTAATATCATCAGTTGCTGCAGTAGGGATTCCGGTTGAGGAATTTTCACAAAGAGGGGCTAGAGCCTTTGGGCAGCTAGTACTAGTACAAGTGACCAACAACAACCATGTAATTTCGTCTTCCAATTAAATGCCTAAGGACGGAATAGCCTATCCAATCCCGTAGCTATAGTCAATAATAAAGGGGGAACCCATCATCCAATGTTTTTGGGCAACATTGGGCAATGTTTGGAGTAGATGGGGCAAAAAGCCAGAATCGGGGCTAAAACTCGTAAACTCTCACATCAAAATAAGAAGAGACCCCATAAGGAGTCTATAAATAAGAGAGGAGAGATAATTTTCTCATCAAGGTTGAATTGGATATTTCTGTTTTGTGAGCTGAGGCTCTGAGGGCTTTAATACCCCTTTCTCTCTAACTGATTTTAGTGGTGAAAGATTCCACCCTAGTCAGCCTTCTCTCCTTGTCATTTGTCTGGCATAATTCATCTTAAAGCAATTCTTCTTCTGATTTATCTGGCAAACACAAGGAAGAATTTTCTGTTCGACATATCATTAAATAAGCTCCCTGTGAAAACTCTCCCAAATTTCCTGAGGCTAACATCAAGAACAGCAACTCATATTAGTGATAGTGAAGGCACTCTAGAGCACGGTCTGAGGCTGGTTTTTCTTTCCTGAGGTTGTTTAGGGCAGTAGCACCACCCCTAATCCCATCCTGAGGCTGTTTAGGCAGCAATGCAGCAATTAATTAATCTCTGAAGTAGCGGATACCTACTTCTGTGTTCATGCAGACTTGAAGATCAGTTGGTGACCTGTACAGGCTCAGATTGGACAAACAGGACATCTCAACAGCTCTCCAAGGCAGCTTCTTTACAGCAGTATGGCCAGCACAGCACGAGCTTGGAGTTACTACTTCCACGGCAGGGATAATTTGGTTAAGGAGGGGTCTATCACAAACTCTCCTAGACAGCACAGTGAAATTTGGAAGCAGCATAGTAGCATCAAGGATCATGTAAGACAAATAGTGAGTTGCTGAAGTGGTAATATTGGATGACTATAGCTAGTCGTTGTTAGATCATTTGGTACAATTCTGTTGTTAAATTATTAAGGGCTGTGCTACTGCTTGCAGCAGCTGTAGAATGGATCTTGAAATCTGATTTGTACTGCTGGACATTGTTTACTTATTTCATTGCATTTCACTGCCATACTGTTGGAAAGTTACTGTAATTTTTGGATCAAATCTTGTCATGTGTTGTCAATCATAAGGGAAAAAAATTCCCTAGGGACATTACAAACCAACCCAAAGAATAGGACAATGGAGAAAGGGGTAGATGGCAGGTGTTGAGTGTAGAAGGATATGGACACACTATCTCTGTCTGGGCCTCCTATTCATGGCTCCCTCATGGACAGTGAAAGAAAAGCCCCAGAGTGATTATACTGACTAGAATGAAAAGATGACCACCAAGATGAAATGAGGCAACAAGTGTAACTTCCAAACATTATGATCCATTATCTGACTTCAACCCATGATCCTTACTTAGATGCATAAATTATTAAATATTAGCAATTAGCATGAAATAATAGCTAATGTACCTCATGGTTGCTGTGAGGATCCTGATCAAGTGAGTGGGCTGACCAATAATGAGACAGAGAGGCATCTGAGAGGCTGCTAAATGAGGGGCACATGAGGCTGCTGGCTGGATATCTGCATCATGGAAGAATAATTTTCTCCTATGGCTACCCCTGTATATACATTGGTAACATTTCCAACTAGCTAGAAATAGATTTTGAGCAAAATCTCCAGATCTGGATCTGATCTCCCCTAAATGTATCTTGAATCCTCCCCAGCTGGGCCTGGTAACACTGGTCTATTATTCTATTGGATTGGTACTGTTGCTTTGTGGTAAATATGACAATTTAAATTGATCAGGTAATTGTTTAACTAAGTGCTCTTGCTTTACAGCCACAGGATTAAGAATGTCAGCTGTATTGGTCCTTTTTGTGGGTCAAATTTATTCTACAAATGAGTATTGTTTCTGATGTCAATAATATCCTGATTTCTTGCTTCTATTTTAAATTTCAGAATATTGTAGCTGATATGCGGAAAGTCTTAGCAAAAAATCATCAAGTGGAGCAACAACGGTTGCATCGAAGAGTATTTCTGGATAATATCGATCCAGAAAATCAGGCGCTTTTGGTAAGTTTCAGATTCCCTGTGTATTCTTTTTTTTTATAATGAAGATCATTTTCAAAGTAAATTCTTGCTGCTGGGGTAAATTTTCTAGAAGTTGAGAACCAATGGAAGAACTAATGTGATTACTTCTTTTGTCATGTTCTTGTTACAGATTTTGGTTTCTTGCTTTGTAAAGACCCCCCACTTTGAAGAGTATCTTTGTGTTAAGGTATGCTTACGTAATTTCTGAATCACCTATTTTGTTGTGAAACCTGAAATGTCAAGAAGAAGATGCTTGAGGGACTCCTTTTTGCTGTTGCCAAAAGTTGTTGTTCCAAGTCCCCTTCACCTATATTTGTCATTTATGGACAGTAATAAAATTTCATTTCATTAGTGCCAATACCCGTATCACAATTGATCTTGTATTGATGAGAAGGTTGCTTCATAACATGTTTTTGTTAAATACTTTAATGCTTTTACGAAGAGTGAATTTAATTCCAAATGTGCTACATATTTACCTTCATAATCCTTTTTCATATGTTGCTTGGAACAGGAAGCCATTTTATTGGACCTTCTAAGAGTTATCAGTCATCATCGTGCCCGATTGGCTACTCCAATCCGTACTGTACAGAAAGTATATGGTGACAGCGAGACACAGAATATACCATTTGAGGAAACCATACTCAGAAGAGGAGTGCCTAAGATGATTGAAAGTCCAAAATTAACTGTTGAGGATAAAGTAAAACAACGTTCTCTTCGTAGCAAGGAAGAGTTGAATACTGTTCATCCAAAGGCAGTGTCTGTAGAGGCTAAAGGGACTGAACCCGGAGTTTCTTCCAATGAGAATACAAAACCTAGTAGCTTGGATGGAAAGAATATTCACAAGCAGAAAGAGAAAGAGAAAGATAGGGACCATGCTCCTTCAGACTTGCAATCAAAGATGCTAGATGGAGTTCAAACATCGCATGCAAAGCCATCTCTTGAAGGTTTAGATTCAATGGGACTGAATTCCAAGGACATCACATTGCTTAGGGCAGCATTTGAGAAACCTCCAGTTATTATTCCTGAAGCACCCAGGGATCCTGTAATTCCAAAGAATGAGAATGGAAATAATGAGAAGAACAATGCAAGGAGTGAGAAGAATGCTACAACTAATGAGAAGTCAAACTCACAAGTTTTTGAAAAGCAATCATATCAAAATAGTAAGGGAGGTGAAAAGAATGGGAGCAAGCTATCTATTGAAGTTGATAGTTCAACCATAGAAATAAATAAAGGTAAGGCCAACTCTGTAGGTGAATTGGAAAACGAACTAAGACCTGAGAAAAACAAACAAAAAGGCCAGGGGTCTTCCTCTGTACCATCTTCCAAGCATGAAAAAGAACGATCTGTTAATTCTGCCTCAATCTCAAGACCTCTGCTGGAACAAAATTTACCTCTGGGTGTTGCTCTGGACGGACCAAAAAGAACTCTTCCAATTGAGGGAGAAATTACTTCACAAGTGGAGCAGAAAGAACTTGCACCATTGCGAAATGGTAATAGTAGTTCTGGAGTCAAGGATAGGAGGGAACCTCAGTCACCATCCTCAAGCTCTGTTCATTCTGATGAAAAAGATCAGTAGAGGTGATGACAGTAGTATCTGGTAACTTATAGAACCCTGGCATGTTTGTTAATTTACTAACTAATCCATCTTGTTAGGATGCCATAGAATGGGCAGAATAAAAGGGTAGTATCAGAGTTTTCTGAATGTCTTTTGAATCTGATCACTATATAGTATTCTTATATATTATATAGATTTGTAATATAAAGTATAATGATATTACTTGGGTCCAAAAATCAACGAATTAACTTACCCAAGCCTTTGCTGCATATTTTGCTATTAATTTCTTGCTGCAAGTATGCAGTGGTAGCAGACCGTTCCAACTGTTCAGAAACTGGGCATTGTACTGATTTGTAATGCAAGTGTTTTTCTATTCAAAAAAATTATGGTTATATATCACAGAAATTTACTAGTTTTTTTCATGGCTCATATTGTGAGTGCCTTTTTCTCAACATCGCGTAACGAAAAAATGACTTTTGAGCTTCTGGTTTTGACCCTGTAATTGTGATTCCGTTTTAATTGCCACATGGAAATAATCCTTTTTTCATCATAATTTGTTGATATTCTTCTTATCTGCTGTTTTTCCTGTATGTTCCACTATGTTTCCGAGACTTGAGAGTGGGGAAACACATCTAGGTGATGTGTTGAGGCAGCACCCCAAGTTCTAGGGAACATCATAATGGACATTGGGGTTTTTGTCACAGGGAACCCCCATCGGAAATACTAAAAAATTAAAATTAAAATGTAGTAAAACTGAAACATACATCATTGAAATATTAGACATGACAATGCACCAACAACATACATCATTACATGTAACACAATAATCATAAATGATACATGTTATGATGTAACACATAATAGTAACGACTCACAAATAATGCATAACCATTTTATGTCTGTATAGAAAATTCAGAAGATATAGATCTGACTCGTAAGATAACTGATCTAAGAAAAGGTTAGATGAAAAATGAGCATCACTGCTCAACGCAATGGCCCACTAGTCTCCACATCCAACTACTACAGGAGGAGGACTAACCATTGGAATGTTGCTATGTAAGTTGGAATCATTTGCATTCTCCAAAATACTCAATGGCATACCAACAAGCCTGAGTTTTTCCTCGTAAGTCCCTATGCATCAGGTTCACGTTCATTAAATTTTTAATTTTGCTTCTTTTTCTATCTTTTCATTGAAAAGACAGACCTGGGTCAAAAGGAGTGTGGGAGCATCTTATTTTTTCAGGGGGATATTCCCTACCCTTGCATCTCCCCAAAAGGGGACATGGGGAAACATCCCCCTTGGAGTACCCATGTCTTGGGAGCATGGGGAGCGCGTTCTCTACCCTTGGGAATGCGTCCCTGCATAAAACTGGTATATTCACCTCTGCACATGAGATGCACGGATGTTGACTATTTTCTGTGAATTTCCATTATGGATTTTCGTTTTACCACATACATTTTACTATATCAAAATATAAGGCCTTGATTTCCTGATTTTCAAAAAGAAGTTCTGTTAAATCTGATTTTCAACGTCTTCTTTTTTCTATAATATAAAGTTAAAGGTAATTTCTGAGATCCTGGCCCTAGGCAGCAAGCCAGATTCTGCGTATGAGATTCCCCTTGCTGTAATGCACCCACTTTGCCAATTCACCTCATTACACCCTCCCGTTGGTAGTGTTTACAGTGAGGATAAAGCCCAACACTTGTAAGTGGAAACAAATTTTAGCCATCGTAAAATATTAACACCATACATGTGTTATGTGTTTGGCATGATTTTGTTGATATGTTGATTCACTTATGATTTATGAATCTCTAGAAACCTAGGCTAATAGTGAAGGATTGGCTCAGTATAGTGATTTATGTACTCGGTGATTTGAGAATACTTCTGCTGCTTGCATGTGTATTGAAAAAGGGATGGAGGATATCGTAATGTTTGGTCATTTTGTAATTACTGTTATTTTAGGTATAGTCTATATGGCACATGTTGGTTGTTGTTCAAGCCCAGTGAGTGAAGTCGTGCCGTTGCTGCGTGGTAACTAGGCTACTTGAGTGGTCTTGGATGCTCAAGATGAATGAAATAAGCACAGGAAAAATGGCAAACAATGTAATACAGTATTGTTTGCTTGTGTTGAGACAAGCTGAGATGCTATGATGGTTGAGATGTAGTTGAGACTATTGTTTCACTGAAACAGTTGAGAAAATTGTTTTGTGAAGACAAGAGAGATGACTGTTTTGTAGACACAGTGGAGATAGGTCAAGATGGATGAGATAATTCATTGTTTGAGAGTCGAGACAAGCCAAGATGACTAGGACAGTGGGTTTGTTGAGACGCATGAGACGAGTCGAGATTGTTGGAACGTGCTGAGATACCTACCAAGACAACAATGGACAAGTCAAGACAAAGCTTGGACAACTATGGATAATGGTGGGAACGTTGAATAACCCACGACAAGATTGGACAATGGATTGGTTACTATATGATCTTAGAGCGCTGAGTGAGCCAATTGATGGACAATTTTACTAGTATAGCAAATGGACTTCTTGTGACAAGGAACTTAGATAAAGTGACTCAACACTTGGTTCCTTGAGGTATTGTATATCGTTTGGGTTATAGATAGTAGCGTTGCACCCCAAACTTGAGTGTACATTTCTCTAGATAGGTTGTCACTTGTCAGTTACCAAGGTTGGTTTTTCTGTCGATCTCAGGATTTCCCATTATGCATGTGTTTAGAAGATGTGGAGGGTTGAGAGTACGAGTAGCAGTGGGATAATACTATTGGATTTGCTTGTTTTCGAGTTTGGCTCTTGCAGCTTTTCTGATGGTACCAGATTTTATAATATTGACGTTTATGATTTTGCATATCATAAATGGAATGATAAATCTGCTCTACAAACTTGTGATTTTGTTCACAATGCATTTTGTAGTGTAGAAATTTGGAATTCTTATTTTGTTTGAATAACGCAATTATGAATTTTGTTTGGAACGCAAAAATCTGATATTCTGATTTTCTTGACAGCATGATTAACAGGATAACATGTATGATGTAGAATTATGATAACTGAAAAAATGAAACAGAAATTTAGCATCTATGTCATTAATGTTGAACTTGAGTAGATGGGAATTGAATATGTAGCATTTTTTCCATTCTCTCTACTGCGGGGAAGTTGTAGAATCCTATTCGTAGGCCTTGGGATTTTCCCTTGTGGTTAAAATTTACCAGAAGCAATCAACAAACTTTTTGTTTGTGTCAAGAAAAATAAATAAATTCAAATCATGAAAATATGTTGTGTAACCACGTGCTCTCTATGCATATTCATATATTATGTTGACTAATGCCTGTCAAATATTCAAAACTTCATAAAATATTCGAGAGGGAGCTGCATATTTTTATTGCTTATTAATTTAAAACATTTATTTGTTAAAATGTAATTTAATGAATAAATAAATTGAATATATAAATATTTCATTATGTTGTGAATATTACCATTATTAGATAATATTGAGCTGCGATTTAGTGATAAATGATATTACCAAATGGAATAATATACACAAATTACTGCAAATTAGTACGATAACGTAGAGAAAGCCTTTGACAACTTGACTCAACCTTCATGGTCCTAGATGACAAAGACAATAAATTATTAATATTATAATTTAAACAAACATGAATATAATTGTTAAGCTCGAATCAACTATTGATCCCAAATCTGATCTTTTATTAAAATGTGATTTATCAATTTTTAAAAAGTATTAATGCATGACTTTTAAAAACACCATTTCAATTGCTTTAAAAGCTTGAAATTGAGAATAAGAACTTGAAAATAGAAATAACATCAATTAAGAGATTATAACAACAAACACATTAACACAATGACACCAAAAGTCTGTTAACGGAGTTCGGCTATCTTTAAGCCTACATCTTCAGCGGGAAGGCTTTTATATTAAAATTTCAAAACCATAAATACATAAAAGAAAATTGCTTCATATACAATCTTGAACAATCCTACTGCAATCTGCTTTGTCTCAGGGTCCTGTAGCAACTAGCGGTTTTGAAAAAGGCTTTTTGGATCTCCCAAAAAGTGCCTTCAAAGTTTTCAGTCTCGTTTCATGTACTTGCTCAAAACTTCTTTGTTGCATAAAATGTCACCACTCCTCCTCTATCTTCCTTGGCATTTCATTACCCCATATATATATATATATATATATATATATATATATGTTATAGTGATAAAAATTGGTTATAACAACATGGTAATACATAACAATGGATTTATTGCATGGCGCATACCATATGGTATCGTTACAAATGTTATAGAAAAGTTTTAAATATGCTATAAACTTAACCCATATTTAACATATAGTTTTAAACCCCATGGCATTATCGTTGAACTGCATAACAAATATAACATATACCTAAGTTTAACATAATCCTCAGGCGCAATCGGAATATGAAACATGGCATATAGTTAATAAACTCTGCGTGGTCTATACAATATGCGACTCATGGCATATTTGTCGTCTTCTGTGGTATGTCACCGGTCCGGTGGTTACCTGCTCTCCAGCGGTTATGTCTCTCTGGCTGTGATATAACCCATAGCAACAACTCGTGCCATGTGTTGAACGTTATTTGCTATGACTCCGACAGTGTTGCTCCATTAATGGAGGTTTGTTTGGAGTGGCACTTAACATACATTGGGTTTGGCGGGGCTGCCAAGTATGGCGGGCTCCACCAACCCTTCCCCCCATACTCCATACAACATAACCTAAAATAAAACATTCCATCATTGTATATTAAAGCATGACCTGTGGGTGGATGATAAGATTTTGCAATGTGGTATGGGAGGTCACGGTTTTGAGCCTGACCTGCCCATCCGACCTCTATTGACTTCGACCACCTGCGTTGAATTTGACCCCTGTGTTGACTTTGACCTGCCACTTGTCACACTGTGAGACTACCACTTGGCTTGCAAGACCCATTTTTTTACTTGTTTTCCATAAACTTTAGAGTGCATTTTCTCCTTTATACAAAGGCTATTTTCGAAACTGAATATACCACTGGAATTAGTGTGACGAGCTCTTCAACTTGGTGTTGGTTTGCGAGCATCTGAGACTGTAACATTATTAACATTTCAAGGATCCATGATCATCCATGGATCAATTTCAGATCATTTCCTCCCCGCTGAGACCTTTTGGACCACCAAAAGTCTTAAATTCCATAATACAAATGTGGGTACTGTTTTCCCACTTGGCGGGTATCTGTTCACCCTGTTCTAAATCTGTACACTTTACTCATCCATACAATCGTCAGTAAAACACACAAATTGCAAGGTATATCAAGTCTTTTTTCACCCACTTCTACATTCATATTTGTTGCTAATATCTAGACACCACTAAACAATAATAAACTCATTAACATCACTGAAAGTATTGACATAGATGAAACCATACCTTGCCTTTTCTTCATAGCTGAACAAAACTCAAGTTATCATGTTGCAACTCTTGTTGATGTATAATTTTGGATTCCTTAAGCATGCCTCTCTGTTTGTGATTAAGCTTAGTGATCTCATGCTTAGGTACTTTAGTTTGTACAACAACATTTTTATTAGCATACGATGCTTGTTTTAACTGTTTCACTGTGAAAAGAGATTTATCTGCTTTTATGGGGTGAGAATGTACAATATATTCAATTCCATTATTGAACAAGTGATATTGATTCTGTTCCCTGAAAAATATCGCTTTCCAATCATATAGATATGGGCTACCCAAGACTATCCCACATGGATCTAGTTTTACCACGTCACACATCACCTTATCCTTAAATTGAGAAGTTATTGCAAATTGTAACATACATTGCTTAGTCATTTACAATTTATGGTTTCTTCTCATCCAAATTAAAGTATAAGGTTTATGATGCTTTATGGTTTTCAATCCCAATTGCTTAACCACTTTTTCTGAAATTAGGTTAGCTTGAGATCCACTATCTAGTAATGTGTCGATCTTTTTATGTTTCATAACAACCCTTATATGAAATAACTTGTGACTGGAACTGTTAGAATCATTACTTTCACCAGAATTACGTATCATAACCAATGATGCAATCTGCATCTCGTCCCCTGAATTTGACCCTAAGTCCATCGGTTTCACTGCTGCCGCAACCTTTTGCTTCCCTTTTCTGATCCACTTCAGTTTCATTTCAGGATGCAATTGCCAACAATGGTCTTCATCATGGCCCTCTTTCTTGCAATGTTTACAAGAGATATTTTCAACCTCCATCTTAGTATAGTTTTCTTTCTTCGCTTTTCCTTTTCCCTTACTCTCCTTTCTAACTGTCGATTCTGATGATACCCCAACTCCTAATATACCTAGTTCAATATAAGTTGCTTGTACTGTCACTTCATCTAGGTTAGTAGGATTGAACATAAATACAATATTATGAATATACTCAGGTAATCCTCCTATGTATTTCATGAGAGTTTCTTGAGTATATAAAGGAATATCTAGCATCAATGCCTTCTTACGAAACTCATTTGTATATTCCTGCATTAAGTACCTTTCTGTAACTTACTCTGCCACCAAATCAATGATGTGGCTTCTAAACGAGTGATGTTACTCTGATTTTGACTTCATCTTCAGAGATCCGTTGCACGCTACAGTGGACCTCCATTTACTTGACCCAGTTTTTAAGCTTCTTAGCATCAACTTCTCCATTGTAGATGGGTAACTCGAACTTAACATCGAACTTCAACAATAGTTTCAAAGTTTAAGATGGAGTCAAGAGAGAAGCGATAGGGTCTTTTTAATTGCTTTCATCTTCTTTTCCAGATTGTGATGGTTGCCCTTCTTCCTCTTTAGGTTTTGCGTCTTCATCTTTTGCTTTCTTGAACTCTCGATACATTTCTTCGACTATGGCTTGCAAAGTCAAGAAAGCATCCACAAAGCCTGCATCATATCCAAAAGGATGATCACCACTTCCTTATTGAGCCAACTCTTCTCCTCGAGTTGTCCTTCTCAAGCCAACTTCTGGATCTCCTTCAACAAATTCTCCTTCACCAAGCTTTGATTTTCTCTTGGTGATCATGCACACTTAAAAATCACAATTATCAATTAAGCTCTATACCCTATATGATCTTTTATTGAAATGCGATTTATCATCTTTTAAAAAGTATTAATGCATGACTTTTAAAAACACCATTTAAATTTATTTAAAAACCTGAAATTGAGAATAAGAACTTGAAAATAGAAATAGCAACAATTCAGATATTATAATAGCAAACACAATAACACAATGACACCAAAAGTTTGTTAACGGAGTTCGTCTATCTTCAAGCCTACATCTTCGGGCTCTGATCTTCAGCGGGGGTCTTTATATTAAAACTTCAAAACCATAAATACATAAAAGAAAATTGCTTTATATACAATCTTGTTGCAATTTGCTCTGACTCAGGATTCTGTAGCAACTCTCGGTTCTAAAAAGGCTTCCTGGATCTCCCAAAAAGTGCCTTCAAAGTTTTTAGTTTCACTGCCTGTACCTGCTCAAAACTTCTCTGTTGCATAAAATGTCACCACCCCTCCTTTATCCTCCTTGACATTCCATTACCCCATATATATTATGGTGATAAAAATTGATTATAAAAACATGACAATACATAGCAATGGATTTATTGCATGGTGCATACCATATGGCAACGTTACAAATGTTATAACAAAGTTTTAAATATGTTATATCCCTAACCCATATTTAAAATATAGTTTTAAACCCCGTGGCATTATCGTTGAGCTACATAACAAATATAACATATACCTAAGTTTAACATAACCCTTCGACGCAATCGAAATATGAAATATGGTATATAGTTAATAAAATCCGCGCGTTCAATACAATATGCGACTGGTGGCATATTTGTTGTCTTCCATGGTATGTGACTGGTTTGGCAGTTACCTACTGCCCGACGGTTACGTATCTCCGGCGGTGATATAACTCATAGCAACAACTGTGCCATGTGTTAAGTTCAACAGTGTTTGCTATGACAACGGTGGTTTTGCTCCATTAATGGAGGTTTGTTTGGAGCGACACTTAACATATGTTGGGTTTGGCGGGCGTGCCAAGTATAGCGGGCTTTTCCAACCCTTCCCCCCATACTCCATACAACATAACTTTAAATAAACATTCTGCCATTGTATATTAAAGCACGACCTGTGGGCCGACAGTAAGATTTTGCAATCTGATGTGGGAGGTCACGGGTTCGAGCACGACCTGCCCATCCGACCTCTGTTGACTTTGACCACTTGCGTTGACTTTGACTTGCCACTTGTCACACTAAGAGACTACCACTTGGCTTGCAAGACTCATATTTTTATATGTTTTCCATAAATTTTAGAGTGGGCTTTCTCCTTCATACAGAGGCTATTTTCGAAATCGAATATACCACCAGATTCAGCGCGACGAACTCTTCAACTTGGTGCTCATTTGCGAGCATATGAGACTGTAACATTTTGAGCATTTCAAGGATCCCTGATCATCCATTGATCAATTTCGAATCATTTAATCCCCGCTCAGATTTTTTGGACCACCAAAAGTCTTAAATTCCATAAAACAAATTTGGGTACAATTTTCCCACTTGGCCGGTATCTGTCCACCCTTAACTGAATCTGTACATTTCACTCATCCATACAGTCGTCAGTAAAACACACAAACTGCAAGGTATGTCAAGTCCTTTTTCACCCGTATATACATTCATATTTGCTACTAATATCCAGGGACCACTAAACAATAATAAACCCATTAACAACATTGAAAGTATTGGCATAGATGAAACCATACCCTGCATTTTTTTATAGCTAAAACAAAACACAATTTATCATGCTGCAACTCTTGTTGATATACGATTTTGGATTCCTTAAGCATGTCTCCCTGTTTGTGATTAACTTTAATGATCTCATGCTTAGGTACTTTAGGTTGTACAACAACATTTTTACTGGCATAAGCTGCTTGTTTTAACTGTTTCACTGTGAAAAGAGATTTATCTGCTTTTATGGGGTGAGAATGTACAATATATTCAATTCCTTTTTTGAACAAGTGATATTGATTATGTTCCCTGAAAAATATTGCTTTCCGATCATATAAATATGGGCTACCCAAGACCATCCCACATGTATCTAGTTTTACCACATCACACATCACCTTATCCTTAAATTGAGAAGTTATTGCAAATGGTAACATACATTGCTTAGTCACTCGCAATTTATGGTTTCTTCTCATCCAAATTAAAGTATAAGGTTTACGATGCTTTATGGTTTTCAATCCCAATTGCTTAACCACTTTTTCTGAAATTAGGTTAGCTTGAGATCCACTATCTAGTAATGTGTCGATCTTTGTATGTTTCATAACAACCCTTATATGAAATAACTTGCGTCTAGAACTGTTAGAATCATTACCTTCATCAGATTTACTGGTCATAACCAATGATGCGATTTGCGTCTCGTCGCCTGAATTTGACCCTAAGTCCATCGGTTTCACTGCTGCCGCAACCTTTTGCTTCCCTTTTCTGATCCACTTCGGTTTCATTTCAAGATGCAATTGCCAACAATGGTCTTCGTCATGGCCCTCTTTCTTGCAATGTTTACAAGAGAGATTTTCAACCTCCATCTTAGTGTAATTTTCTTTCTTTGCTTTTCCTTTTCACTTTCTCTCCTTTTTGGTTGTCGATTATGATGATACCCCAACTCCTAATTTACCTGCTTCAATGTAAGTTGCTTGTATTGCCACTTCATCCAGGTTAGTAGGATTGAACATAAATACAATATTATGAATATACTCAGGTAATCCTCCTATGTATTTCATTAGAGTTTCTTGAGTATATAAAGGAATATCTAGTATCAATGCCTTCTTATGAAGCTCATGTGTATATTCCTGCACTGAATGACCTTTCCTAGCTTTTAGTCCTTGCCATTCTATTAAAGATTTTCCTTATATCCCAATGGATAGAATTTCTTTTTAAGTTCTGTAATAAAATCAGACCATGATGGAAAAATCTTACCGATAAGCTGAGTACCTTTTTGTAACTTACTCTGCCACCAGATCAATGTTGTGCCTTCTAAATGAAGCAATGCTAGCCTGATTTTGACTTCATCTTCAGTGATCCATTGCATGCTACAATAGACCTCCATTTGCCTGACCCAGTTGTCAAGCTTCTTAGCATCAAATTCTCCATTGTACATGGGTAACTCGAACTTAACATCGAGCTTCAACAACAGTTTCGAAGTTTCAGATGGAGTCAAGAGAGAAGCGATAGGGTCTTTTTGATTGCTTTCATCTTCTTTTCCACATTGTGACGACTGTCCTTTTTCGTCTTTAGGTTTTGCATCTTCATCTTTTTCTTTCTTTAACTCTCGATACATTTCTTTGACCATGGCTCGCAAAGTCATGAAAGCATCCACAAAGCCTGCATCAGATCCAAAATGATGATTACCACTTCCTTCTTCAACCATCTCTTCTCCTCGAGTTGTGCTTATTCTTGAGCCAACTTTTGGATCTCCTTCAACAAGTTCTCCTTCACCAGTATTTGATTTTCTCTTAGTAATCATCCACACTTAAAAATCACAATTATAAATTAAACTCTGATACCAAAATGATCCCATATCTTATCTTCTATTGAAATGTGATTTATTAGCTTTTAAAAATTATTAATTCATGACTTTTAAAATCACCATTTAAATTACTTTAAAAACTTGAAATTGAGATAAGAACTTGAAAATAGAAATAGCATCGATTCAAAGATTATAACATCAAGCACATTAACACAATGACACCAAAAGTTTGTTAACAGAGTTCGGTTGTCTTCAAGCCTACATCTCTGGGCCCCGATCTTCAGTGTCGAGGCCTTTATATTAAAACTTGAAAACCATAAATACATAAAATAAAATTGTTTCATATACAATCCTGTTGCAATCTGCTCTGTCTCAGGATTCTGTAGAACTCTCGGTTCTAAAAAAAGGCTTCTCGAATCTCCCAAAAAGTGTCTTCAAAGTTTTAAGTCTCACTGCTTGTACCTGCTCAAAACTTCTCTGCTACATAAAATATCACCACTCCTCTATCATCCTTGGCATTTCATTACCATATATATATATATATATATATATATATATATATATACCTGCTCAAAACTTCTCTACTGCATAAAATATCACCACTCCTCTATCATCCTTGGCATTTCATTACCATATATATATATATATATATATATTATGGTAATAAAAATTGGTTATAACAACATGGCAATACATAGTAATGGATTTATTGCATGGTGCATACCATATGGTATCGTTACAAATATTATAACAAATTTTTAAATATGTTATAACCTTAACCCATATTTAACATATAGTTTTAAACCCATGGCATTATTGTTGAACTGCATAACAAATATAACATATTCTTTAGTAGAGGAGGAATGACCTGTTATAGAGTTTTGTGAACCCAACGTTTTGGACTACTAAGTGAGTCCATCATCAGGGGATGCGTCAATAGATATTTTTAGATCTTAATGATGTATCCAAGAGCTAAAATTCTAAATAAACATAACATCAATGTAACAATAACATTCAGTGGGGCAGCATATCCTCTTTAGATCTCTCCTCCCACCAAAACCCAAAGAGAAATGGAGAGGAAGAGATCTCCAAGAGGATGTGTGTGTACAAATGACTTTCAAGGCACCTCTATTTATACTAAAACGTTGAGCACAAGTGGGGTTTATTTGGTTGCTGGCCAACCTTGATGAATTGTCCCATAACACAAATAAATTCATATTTCCTTGAATACTTATCGGAATCGGATGATCTTTAGATCAATCCTACACCTCTCGATGAGAGGGATCTAAGAAAAATATCAGTTGCCATTAATAAGATGACCCACATGGAGTTTGGCCCTAGTTGCCAATTTTAACAAGGTTTGTTTGGATCGAACTTAACATATGTTGGGTTTGGTGGGCTCCACCAATGCTTCCCCCCATACTCCATACAAGATAACTTTAAATGAAACATTCTGCCATTGTATATTAAAGCACGACCTGTGGGTTGACAATAAGATTTTGCAATGTGGTATGGGAGGTCGCTGGTTCAAGCCCGACCTGCCCATTTGACCTCTATTTACTTCGACCACCTGCGTTGACTTTGACCTACCACGTGTCACACTGAGACACTGCCACTTGCCCTGCAAGACCCATTTTTTTATCTGTTTGCCATAAGCTTTGGAGTGCATTTTCTCCTTCATACATAGGCTATTTTTGAAAGAAAATATACCACCGGAATCAACGCGACGAGCTCGTCAACTTGGCGCTGGTTTTGTGAGCGTCTAATACTGTAACATTTTGATCATTTCAAGTATCCCTGATCATCCATTGATCAATTTCAAATCATTTCCTCCTTGCTGAGACCTTTTGGACCACCAAAAGTCTTAAATTCCATAAAACAAATGTGGGTACCGTTTTCCCACTTGGTCGGTATCTGTCCACCGTGTTATGAATCTGTACACTTTACTCATCCATACAATTGTCAATAAAACACACAAACTGCAAAGTATATCAAGTCCCTTTTCACCCACATCTACATTCATATTTGCTACTAATATCCAGGCACCACTAAACAATAATAAACCCATTAACAACATTGAAAGTATTGACATAGATGAAACCATACCCTGCTTTTTCTTCATAGCTGAAACAAAACTCAACTTATCATGTTGCAACTCTTGTTGATGTACAATTTTGGATTCCTTAAGCATGTCTCTCTGTTTGTGATTAACTTTAATGATCTCATGCTTAGGTACTTTAGGTTGTACAACGATACTTTGACTGGCATAAGCTACTTGTTTTAATTGTTTCGCTATGAAAAGAGATTTATATGCTTTTATGGGGTGAGAATGTACAATATATTCAATTCCATTTTTGAATAAGTGATATTAATTTTGTTCCCTGAAAAATATCACTTTCTGACCATATAAATATGGGCTACCCACATCCATCCCACATGTATCTAGTTTTACCACATCACACATCACCTTATCCTTAAATTGAGAAGTTATTGCAAATGGTGACATACATTGCTTAGTCACTCACAATTTATGGTTTCTTCCCATCCAAATTGAAGTATAAGATTTACGATTCTTTATGGTTTTCAATCCCCATTTCTTAACCTCTTTTTTTCTGAAATTAGGTTAGCTTGAGATCCACCATATAGTAATGTGTCGATCTTTGTATGTTTCATAACAACTGTTATAAGAAATAACTCGCATATGGAACTGTTAGAATCATTACCTTCATCAGATTTACCAGTCATAACCAATGATGCAATCTGTGTCTCGTCACTTGAATTTGACCCTATGTCCATCGGTTTCACCACTGCCACAACCTTTTGCTTCCCTTTTCTGATCCACTTCAGTTTCATTATAAGATGCAATTGCCAAAAATAGTCGTTGTCATGGCCCTCTTTCTTGCAATGTTTACAAGAGAGTTTTTCAACCTCCATCTTATTGTAGTTTGCTTCCTTGGCTTTTCCTTTTCCCTTGCTCTCCTTTCTGGCTGCTGATTCCAATGATACCCCAACTCCTAATTTACCTAGTTCAATGTAAGTTGTTTGTACTTCCACTTCATCCAGGGTAGTAGGAATTAACATAAATACAATATTATGAATATAGTCACGTAATCCTCCTATGTATTTCATCAAAGTTTCTTGAGTATATAAAGGAATATCTAGCATCAACGCCATCTTACGAAACTCATTTGTATATTCCTGCACTGAATGACCTTTCCTAACTTTTAGTCCTTGCCATTCTATTAAAGCTATTTACTTATATCCCAATGGATAGAATTTCTTTCTAAGTGCAGTAATAAAATCATACCATGATGGAAAATTCTTACCGATAAGATGAGTACCTTTCTGTAACTTACTCCGCCACCAAATCAATGTTGTGACTTATAAACAAAGGAATGCTAGCCTGATTTTGACTTCATCTTCAGTGATCCGTTGCACGTTATAGTAGACCTCCATTTGCCTGACCCATTTGTTAAGCTTCTCAGCATCAACTTCTCGATTGTACATGGGTAACTCGAACTTAACATCGAGCTTCAACAACGATTTCGAAGTTTCAGATGGAGTCAAGAGAGAAGCAATAGGGTCTTTTTGATCGCTTTCATATTATTTTCCAGATTGTGATGGTTGTCCTTCTTCATATTTAGGTTTCGCATCTTCATATTTTTCTTTCTTGAACTCTCGATACATTTCTTCGACCATGGCTCCCAAAGTCATGAAAGCATCCACAAAGCCTGCATTAGATCCAAAAGGATGACCACCGCTTCTTCTTCAGCGATCTCTTCTCCTTGAGTTGTCCTTCTTCTCGAGCCAACTTCTAGATCTCCTTCAACAATTTATCCTTCACGAAGCTTTGATTTTGTAGGTTTTAACCCTGTACAAGAATTACCTACATAAGAATTCTAAAAATAGAAAATAAACATTGGCGAGAGCATAAAACATAAAACAAATATACACAGAGATTTTCCGTTGGATCCCAAAACCGAGACTACTAGATTGATTTTTCATTATGTTCCTTTCAATGTTACAATACATATATATACATGCCGAAGCATCACCCCAATCCACTAACCTTGGATTAGAACATAACTGTAGTTTCCTTGACCAGATTTACAAAATACGGTGGATAGAAAATAATCACGCCCAAAACCATGTGCGAAATCCATGCACAAAACCATAGATAGGTTCATCTACCTAATATAGGGTCCAATTGTTTTTTCCCAGTGGGCTGCCTGGGACCCTGTGTAGGCACCCTACTGCCCCCCCTGTGACCCCCTCGCGCGTGGGGTAGTTGTGGAAAGAATAACACAACCCAACTTTCTCCCACTTGTTTTCTTTCCACAGGGGCTCACATGAGAGCTTAGTCATTGATCTAGCCCTGCAACACTCATTGTTTCTCTACACCAAAAGAGCTTCTTAGTGCTCTCGGTCTTTGTCAATGCATCTCCAATATTCTTTAAAGTGTGCACCTTTACCAACAACACCTTTTTTTCCTCAAACATACCTCTCACAAAGTGATACTGAACATCAATGTGCTTTGTCTTTGAATGATAAGCATGGTTTTTTGCCAAGAAAATTTCACTTTTCCTATGATAGTCTATCCTTATAGCTCGTTGTACTAACCCCATACTTGAACACAATCTCTGCAACCAAACTGCTTCCTTGCTTGCGTGAGTGGTTGCCATGTATTCTGCTTTTGTAGTTGAAAGTGCCTCTACAGACTGTCTCTTACTCATCCAACTAAATGCACCTCCAAATAGGTTAAACACATGCCCACTTGTAGATCTTCTCTGATCCAGATCTTTAGCCCAGTCTGCATCAACAAAGCCACCAATGTCCAAAACTCTGTCCAATTCTGGTCTTCTTTAGTAGCACAAACCAGAATCACTAATGCCATGCAAATACCTGAAAACCTGCTTCACTGTTGTCCAATCATTAGGGGAATTTTGAGGTCTAAAATGGGACTCCTAAGAAAAATGTACAACCAAAATAAACTTTATAAGAACCAACAGGATTCAAGATGATGATGTCAACCATGGGGGATAATTCTCCATTTTTGGAGTAAAAAAGTAAAAAGATTAAAAAATAATAAGACTATTTTTTCAACTCATATTTTCAACTTATTTCCCTAAGGTTTTACTCATATTTCAAGCAGGAGTACTTTTTGGATGCAAAATTTAATTCTTCATCCAAGGAGTACCCATGTTACATACTTTCGATGGACCCTGCTACACGAAAAATTAGAAATACATGAAAAATGTGATTGCGATAACGTTTTTCATGTATTTCTCATTTTTCGTGTAACACGGTTGATTGAAAGTATGCAACATGGGTAATCCTTAGATGAGGAATCAAATTCTGCATCTAACAAGTGCTGCCACTTGAAATTTGAGTAAACCCATAGGGAGATAAGTTGAAAAAGCATTATTTTTCTTTCTTCCCTCTAAATTTTGATGATGCAATTTATCTTATTTTATTATTTCGACTATTATTTTATAGTTTCCTTAGGAGACCCATTTTAGACCTCAAAATTCTCCTAATGGTTCCTTCCTTGGTTTTGACATAAATCTGCTCAATACTCCCATTGCATGTGCAATGTCTGGTCTAGTACAAACCATTGCATACATGAGGCTACCGATTGCACTTGCATATGGAACACGATACATGCCCTGTTATGAAACTAGCTCACAAAAAGATAGAAAAGATAGATCAACGCCTTAGAATTCAGCCTCTTCGAGGGGGCAACCCCCTTTACATTGCAAAAATGAATGATTCTTTGATGATTCAAATGAAAAAACCTCCTTTCTATATATAGGAGTCTAAGGAGTCACAATATAACTCAGCGGACCTAATAATAATAATATAAAGGCACAAAAATAACAATAGAGGGATTCTATGGGGCAGAGTAATAACAATATGGGGAAAATAGGGGCACAACAATATTAATAAGGGATACAACTACAATAGTGATGGGGTAATAACTAGTATTATAGAGACCTATCATGCCCCTCTCCTTCAAAAAGTGTTGTCCTCAACACTCGAGTAGTTCTGGATGCTTCTGTATAAAATTCTCATCCTCCCATGTGGAATCTTCAGCGGATAAGTTCTTCCACTTGATGATATACTCCAAAATTGATTGATTTCGTAGTTATCGAGTTCTTGTTTCTGTGACTGCTTCCGATTCCAATATAATTTTTCCTTCCTCGTCAAGTTCTGGAAATATTGTTTGAACTGGGAGCTTGTCGCCTATAACCTTCTTTAAACATGAAACATGGAAAACTGGGTCATGGGACACTATTCAACAAATAAATTTACACCTACAGGAATATGAACCTTCGTTGATTTACTATTCTGCATATTAAACCTTTGTAGTGTTGTCTCGACATACTTCCTCTCGTTTAACCAAAGCTTCCTCTTTGCCTGATCTCGTTTAATTTCCATGCCCAAAATATAGTTTGCAGCACCAAGAACTTTCATGTCGAATTTGGAGGACAATTGGGTCTTCAAATCCTAGATAATTTCTTTGTCATTTCCAACCAACAAAATATCATCCACATACAATACCAGATAAATAACACGGTCACCAATTAATTTAAAATACACATAGTGATCTGCTTTGATTTGGTGAACCCAAGTCCCCATATAAATGTATAAAATTTCTGATACCCCATCCTTGGTGACCTATTTTAACCCATCCAAAGACTTTTTTTAACTTGAATACCAGTTCTTTCCTACCCTTCACCACAAAGCCTTTAGGTTTCTTTCTGTAGATCTCTTCTTCTAGATCCCCATGAAGAAACGTTGTCTTCACATCTATCTTTTCTACCTCAAAAGCAAAAGAAGAAACAACAGATAAAAGTAATCTAATAGAAGCTACCTTGGCAACAAGAGAAAAAATATCACCAAAATCAATTCCGGGCACCTGGAAATAACCTTTTGCTACCAACTGAGCTTTGTATTTCTCTACCTTTCTTTCTGCATTCATCTTCTTCTTAAACACCCATTTGTTGCCAATGGGTTTCTTTCCAGCCGACAACTCCACCAGATCCCAAGCCTCATTTTTGTGCAAAGATGTCATTTCATCAACCATGGCCTCTTTCCAAAGTTTGTCATCCTCTGAACTTACTGCTTCCCTCATAGTTTTAGGATTATCATCATTAATAGATAAAGCAAAATTTGCATAGAAATTAGATGGACTATACCTTTCTGGTTGCCTTCTTTCTCAAACTGATATTCTCATGGCTGGAGTTTGTGGGTCTTCATCTTATGATTCCTCTTCTACTATAAATTCTGATTCTTCTTCCTTTAGCTCAAACTCTATATTCTCAGGTTCCTTTGGTAGGAATTCATGTTTCATACCATCTTTCATCTCTTTAAACACCACATCTTGGGTGTACACAACCTTCCTTATTTCTAGGTTCCAAAGCTTATAACCTTTTAAACCATCCTTATACCCAATAAAGATGCACTTTTCATATTTACTATCTAACTTTGTTCTTTTCTCCTTTGGAACATGTACATATGCATCACATCCAAATACCCTCATATGTGAAAGAGAAGGTTTCTTACCAGTCCATACCTCTTGTGGAGTCTTATCCTCCAACATTGATGAAGGTGATCTGTTGACCGGGTAACATGCAGTCTCCACTGCCTCTGCCCATAATTCTTGTCCTAATCCGGCACCACTGAGCATGCTTCTTGCCTTTTCCATCAACGTCTTGTTCATTCTTTTCGCAACTCCATTTTGCTGAGGTGTATATGGAGTAGTTTTCTATTGTGCTATACCAAATTTTTACAGAACTCTTGAAATTCCTTTTTGCAAAACTCTCCACCATTATCTATCCTCAACACATTTATCTTCTTCTCTGTCTAGTTTTCCACCAGAGCCTTAAATTCTTTGAACCTATCAAAGAATTTAGATTTCTTCCTGAGGAAATATATCCATGTATTCCTTAAGAAGTCATCTATAAATGATACATAGTACACAGACTTACCAAGTGATGGAACCGACATAGGTACAAACACATCACTATGCACAAGCTTTAATATATGTTTTTTTCTCTTAGCACCAGAGGGGAAACTCACCCGATTTTGTTTCCCATATACACAATTTTCACAAAAATCAAAATCTAGAGAGAAATTAGACACACCTTCTATCATACCATTACCATGAAGTATTCGAAGGCTCTTCTTTCCAATATGTCCAAGCCTTTGATGCCATAGCATGGTATTTTCTTCAAAGACAACTACATTTTCTGCTCCACTTCAAGAACTACATAAATGTTGCACCCATCAATGACAGTGCTACCTTTAAGCTTGTATAGAGTTCCAGTCCAAACTCCCCGCATCAATACTAGTTCTCCCCAAACCATCTTGCAGGTATCTTTCTCGAACACTTTTTTTACTCCTGCATCATCCATCTTTCTTACAGAAATCAACTTTAATGCAGGAATATGCAGAACACCCGGAAGTGTTCTAATCCTTCCACCTTGCAACTTCAACTTGAATTTTCCGCTATCAACAATTC
This sequence comes from Pinus tabuliformis, assembly GCA_031772625.1. Classification (NCBI taxonomy): domain Eukaryota; kingdom Viridiplantae; phylum Streptophyta; class Pinopsida; order Pinales; family Pinaceae; genus Pinus; species Pinus tabuliformis. The sequence goes on from CM062820.1 coordinate 139,483,722, forward strand.
TAGCCTTCCCGTCATCCCCTAAGAAGACATCGCCACCATCATATTTCTTATACTCGCAAAACCACTTTTTATGGGGAGTGAAGTGAAAGGATGCACCTGGCTCAATCAACCATGCCTCATGATCTACATGTGTACTTGAAGAAGGAGCCAAGTACACATCCCTGTAGGTTTTAACCCCGTACAAAAATTACCTACATACGAATTCTAAGACACAAAAAATAAACAATGCAAGAGCATAACACATAAAACACATATACACAAAGATTTTCCCCTAGATCTCGAAACCAGGACTACCAGCTTGATTTTCCATTATGTTCCTTTCAATGTTATAATACATATTTATACATGCCAAAGCATCCAATACCATGGACTGAAAACCATCTCGTCCAAAACCATGTGTGAAAATCATGCACAAAACCATAGGTAAGTCCGCCCAACCTAACATAGGGTCCATGGTCAATCCGGGTAAGTAAACTTCGAGGATCATCCAATATATATGGACTTAGAGACAAACTAAACTTAGCTAGGTGAAGAAATGCCAAATCTCCCTTACAGGAGGTCTTTCCTTGGGATCTCCAACACCTATTTAGTCGTTTAACAAAATGAAATCTAAAGACATTGTGACAAGTGTAAGAAATATTAAAGCTCCCTTACAGGAGACTGTTCATTAATATTTCTAATCATCTTAATCAACAAACTATTTAAACTAACGAAAATAAAGCACTTAAACCTAATTCTGTTTGATTGCATAAAATATTAAAGCTCTCTTACAATAGACTATTCATTTATATCTCAAGCATATGAATCAGAAACTTAAACTAATGAAATCAAACATTAAATAACAAATCGGATTCATTGAAAGAAACATTAATACTTTCTTACGAAAGGTCATTCGTTAATATTTCAAACATATGAACCAATAATTTAATCTAATGAAATTCACAAACAAACATAAAATGAAAGTTTACCAAAACAAAACGAGCATGTAAGTGAGGCAATGTGGGCCCTCCACAGCTCCACAAGCACACCTAGAAAGAAGTCAAATGTAGAAGAAAATCCAATCCGCTTTATTTATCATCAATTGCAAATTGCAATTACAAGCTCCAAGTTCTACATTCCAAGAGGTCCTAAACTCTACATCACAATGATTCTAAAATCTAAAATTACAAATGAAGGACTAAGTTTCTAAATTCTAAAAATTAAGATTACAAAGTGAAGATTACAAATGAAGGAGATAACACTCCTATTTATACAAAAGCTATGATAACAAACTCATAAATGTAAATCCACTATTCCCTCCTTTGACCCACATATTTCTCAACCAATGGTGACACATAACCCTATCGTCCATGAGGTCCATGATCTTCTCCATGAGGTCCATGATCTCCTCAAATTCGAATTTGAACATAGAGTGCCACATAAAGATGCTTTGGAAGCTTCCTTTGTACCTACAAATGTCAATGAACTCATTCTAATTGTTAGGTATAAGTATATGGAGATTATTTTCTAAAGTTTAACCATAAATTCTCTTAAAAATACTAAGAATTAATAATATTTTGGAAAACACAAAGATAACCCATATAATGATGAAAGTGAAGCTAATGTGGTGACATGGTGGTGGAATAGAGGTGAGAAAATGTGTGAATGGAGTGAAAGTGGATGTATTTTAAGGATAATTCCTAGGCCCAACAATGGGCCTTATGAAAGTGTAAGGATAGAGTTTGTTTGGCTCAATCTGCAAAAATGATCAAGTATACCCAATCAGAAAGCAGTGTATTCCCATCATTGGCATCATCTGAAATAAACTCAACATATATGTAACTAAATCTTTTGCAACTTCAATAGAGGACTTATGAACAAGTCATGTGAAATAACAAATTCAAATACTTTAGTTACACTCAAGTGTATAATTTTTGTGGTCAACAAACAACTCAACTTGTAGCCGACATGTCTTATATTAGATTGATAAATGGTTGGGGAAGACCCTTGCAAGAAGGCATCCATAACACCATTGGCTGGTGACTAATCCATGTTAGCATATAATCTGGTCAACACAATACCATAATAAACTTCTAATATATTTAACATGATTGGACATTATAATATTTACTTAAAGTTATTGCAATGTCACTTAGGATCAAACCTACCTCTTTGAGTTTCCATTTTTATTGCTTGTAAAGCCTCCTTTTCCCAATTAAAAAAAAACATCAATAATACATGAACTGAGGACCTTTGGTGAATTATATCTTTGGCATTTTTAAATACAAGTGTTTGTATGACTATCGACAAACAAATGTAGGAGCATCTTAGGGATACTTCATCAATGGAATTCACCCTTTGACATCAATGACACTTTCTTCTAACATCTTAAACCTAGATATATCAAACATTGAGAAGGAACAATTTTTTTTAGGCATGGGGTGGTACAGTTTGGCCACACAAACTAGTCGTTCAACAACGACCCAATGCCCACTCCCTCGCCCAATGCAAGGACAACTGGCACGACGACGATGACTTTGTAACATGTAGTGAGTTAAGGTTATGAATTAGATACTAGCCTTCATGTTTTTTCATGCATTGTTTCCCTCTAGCTTAAGGGATGATTTCATGTTGCCCATGTAGTCTCATCTCGTGATTATCGCTATGGCTAAGGAAGGAATGTTTCAACACTATAATGTGCTTAGTTTCTAACCTTGCAGATAGGGTGGCTCTCTTTCTGTAATTTTTTTCCTAGTCTATTTCAACTCAATTTTTTGTGCATGCCTCTTTTTTTCGATCTCTTTTCGTGGCAAGTGTTCTCTCCTCGATTTATTTGTCCCCTTTCCCTACTGTCTTTCTTTCCTCAATCTGTTTTTTCCACAACCTCCTCTTACTTAGTATTGGTCTAATAGTTGTTCAACACGATTTCTCCTTAGTATTCTCCACCACCCCTTTCCTTCCTACCCTCATGTTTACCATTATGCCTTGCATTGGTTCTAGTCATGCATCACAATCATCCCATTTCACCGACCGAATAGGGTTTAGAGGTCTTTTCCACCCTACATTGGGAGAATATCTTAGTAGAGGTCAACCTTGTTGAGGTTAAAGCTTGGGTGGAAAGTAGCTAAATTCACAATGATGTTAGAAGATGTGGGGAATTAGATCCTAGACATTTGAAACACTCTCAACAAAAATAACAAATACATACAAGTGGCAGACAATTATTGGAAAATAAAGAGAATAATGGAAAGAGTACTTGTGTGAGAGAAGTGAAACAAAACAATAAATTCTTTTTTGTTTAGACTCCTTTCAATTGTAGGCCAAAAAGTTGGACCACAAGGTTCCCCTATTTGCAAAAAAGATTATTTACTGGTTTGGAATTTGTAACCTTAGAGAAAGATGATGACAACGTTGAAGCCATTGTTGATTTTCCCTCCATTTAACATGCATGGTTTATTGTTTTTATTTTCCTTATTTCTGAGCAACACAATTTCTTTATATCATAAACATAATCTTAAGATATCTAGTAATTTCTCAAATAAAAATAAACTCTTTTTGTTATATCATTGTTGTATTACCCAATACATAATTATATTAACAAAAGACTAATATTTTTTTCTATTATGGATCTAGTTTTTCTAATAAAAAACCAACAACAAATCTATTTACTCAATTTAATACAAAGTTATTGTAACTTTAAAATCTATTTATTAACAATAACGATACTCATAATAAAATTATCTTTTAAAACAACATTTATAATTTAATATCATTAAAATAATTATACACAATATTTATTTTCCCTGGGTGTAAAATTGTTCTTTTCGCAATTAATTCACTCTCTATAAAACTTTTCCATAATTTAATATAATTTAATGTTTATTGTGGGTGTAAATGAAAATGTATTAATATAATAAATTTTGATATCCATCCTCACAATAGTGGATGTTTTATTTTGAAATAAAAAGGTTAACTATTTTAATTTATCAAAATATTTGATAAAAGCGAAAAAGAGATATATTTTAAAATAATATTTATAATTTTGTATTACTAAAAATAATATTTATAATTTTTTATTACTAAAAATAATTTTTTTTATATGTAAAATAATTATTTTCGCAAATAATACTCTATTATATAGATCAATAATTTTTGTATACAGGTTATTATTTTAATAATAGATAATTTAATATTTTTTTGTTAATATAAATAAAATGTCGTGATATAATAAATTTTGGTATGCTATTAAGAGAAGTTATTGGTTTAATTTTTTGGATATTTTTTTTTTGCTAATTTTCTCTGGTATAAATATTTCGTGGACATAGTAGTCACTAATTTACAAGATCCAAACATCATAGTAGTAGAAGAAGAGAGAAAAATAAAACATAAGCAAACACAATTACTTTGATATCTATTGTAATAATGTAAAATATTTTATTTTGAAAATAAGATATTTAAGTATTCTTTTCATAACTTATTTTGAAAGTAAACTATAAAAAATTGTAAAAGCAATTTTTTTTATTTTATTTTTCTTTTTTCTTTAATATACCTTATTTTAAAAATCAAGTATAAAATTTTAAAAATTATATATATATATATATATATATATATAGATGTCGATTGAGATTATTTTGGGTGGTTGAGCTAATGGCACTTTTATCTTCTCTTCCCACATTCAAACTCCTACTAGTTCAAATCTCCACTAGTCATATGATGAGCTATAATACCTTAATAAATGTTGTTGTAAAAGCTTCATGCTAATGAATATTGTTATATTAGCTTGTAGCTTTGTTAAAATCTTAAGAAAGTATACCCTTCGAGCCTTGTTAAACTCTTAAAGAAAGTATCATGTGGAGTGATGTGGTACCAACAACATCACTCTAGATCTCTATTTAAGAAAAAAACTAATTTATTTCCATAAAAAAACCTCGTAGTCTAACGAGGTGAAGGAGTTGCCCGGAAAGTTATGGAAATTCTGGTCATATTTAGAGAAAATCGGCAAGGATTTTTGTAAATCCAAGTTATAGTTGTTAAACTTCAAAATTTTAGGTGTCCTAGACATTTTGAAACTTTTCTGCCTTGATTCCAGCCACTTTTGCTTGTCCGAACAATTCCTCTACCTCATTAGACAACTCCTAAAAAACAAAATATATATATATATATATATATATATATATATTTTAAATTTTATATAAAATGAATTAAATATAATCGTTATTATCTTAAAAAAAAATATGTTTTCATTTTTATACACACCAATTCCTCCTGAGATGCAGTATAAATAAAATTCTAATTGAATATATTTTGATTCATAATGAAATGTAGTATAAATAAAATTATAAATATGGTTGAAGATATTTTGATGATGGCCTTGAGTTTCAACAAAAATAAAGTATTGCAAATCTTCTTTAGTCATGGTACTAGTTTTTTCTTGAATAACACAAGAAATACTACCATCTCCTCTTATATAATTTTCACAAAATAATTGCTCGAAGAAAAGGATTCTAGAGGTTTTCATCATGATTGGGAATATGTTCTTGAAATGCCTTTTTATTGAATTGTTTTAGTAAAATTGGTTGAGGATAAAGTTATGCTATTTGATTAAGCCAATTTTTGATATATTTTGAAAAATGAATATTTCTTTGTTAATAAAAACTAAGTTAGAAGTGAACCTTTCGAGTGAACATGTTAATGTTGTAACTAAATGTCATATAGTATATATATCTTGGTTTTCAATGTCACATGTTAATGTTGTAACTAAATGTCATATAGTATATGTATCTTGGTTTTCAATGTCACGAAGTTGTGGTTATCTATCTCCAAAAATATAGAGTGTCTCTATTCCATTTCATTCATTTAGTAGAAGGTATTCAAATAGATTTAGAATGACTCAAGATGACATCTAATTGGAGAATTTTTTTGTGGTTTTCAATTTGTTTCCCATTCATAGCTAGTGTGCCCATTTTGTGAATTGAAACTCTATTCATGACCTTAAATGGGATTTTAGTGTTTTCTAGATAATGACCTATTACCCACCAAAAATTAGGTAACCCATAGGAGAAAAAAATCTCCTCTTTGGATAGTGAACCAACCAACAACCCTATATGATCAAGACATAACACGATGCCAAGATCCTCCATTTCTTGCTCTGGTCAGATTTCTTTCCCATATGGCATTCCTTCTTAAAGGAAGATGAGTCATCCATTGGAAAGTACTTTAACCATTTTTGCAATCATGTGTTTTCACATAATGTTATGGGAATACTAACATAGATCAAGGGGTAAACTAGATACTTGATCAGTCTTGAATGTATTCTTGTTCCCTCACTTCACTTAGGAGGTTAGTTTTTGACTCTATTCCAAAGGGACCTCCTCTTAGGCCTTAGGGCTTTGGGAAAGGAACTACTTGAGAACGATTGATTCAAGCAGCTTGTCCAAGGTAATCCATGCATACCACTTGTCATTTTTCTCCGTAGTCATCTCCATTCTTTAGGTTGGTAGTCATTGTTCATTGGAATTGACACCTTTCATCCTCATCCTTGAGTTTGGGACTAGAAACTTAGCCCTAGAGGTTGATGCAAATAAAAGAAAGGTAAAATCATAAGAAACACACAATGAAAAAAAGTGTAAAATGCAAAAGATGGTTGGGACATTTATTTACTGCATGGGCAAAATCCTAGCATGAGCTCTCTTGTATTTGGTTGTCTCTTTATGATCCTATTATCATTATTATTTATATAGTTGAGATCTTCTATGTAATTACCTAATGATGAATGTGAACACAATAAAGATTAAATTAAGAAAAACTTAAAAATTCAACGCTTTTTACTGTTATTTTATTATTTTCCTTAGGAGGCCCATTTTAAGCCTCAAATTCCCTTTATTTAACATTGGTATCTCTCGTGATGATCCTAAATCCCTTTGTTCAAATACTTCCACATGGTATTTAAAGGAAAATGAGGCCTTCATTTGATTTCTTGAAAGAAGTCTTTCCCTTAAATGAAGATTCCAAAACTTCAGGATGTCCTTGTCTAGGAGAACATTCACCCTAGAATTAAGAAGCATGGATTTGATTATTGTTGTTAAGTTAGTGGTTTGAATTAGGGAGAACAATCTCGTCACTCTATATTGTTTTCGTCATTTACACAAAATCACTTTACAAAAGGGGTTTATATCCTCATACGAGAGCCTAAAAGTTTTAGTGCCCCAAGGGGATGTCAAGAAAAAAAATCCAACTTTCAAAGATAACTTCTTTATTGATGCCAAAGCCCATATCAATGTCAAATCCAATCTGAGCCTAACATTACCCAACTATTGATCATTTTGATTCTAGAAAAAGAATTATAGAAATTTTGAGACAAAAAATGGACCTGAAAATGAAAAATGCGCCATCAACATTAACTTTAAAAGAACCATTAGGGTTCAAGATGGTGTCAACCATAAGGGTAAATATTTTATCCTTATGTCAATCATAAGGGTAGACATGTTTCTTTCAAGAACATATTTTTTCACATGTTTCTAGTATATTTCACTATGGGTCTCCCAAAAATATGTAGATTAGGTACTTGATGGATGCAAAATTTAATCTAGATCCAACAAATGCATACACTTAAAATTTGAATAAACCTACAAATAATTAAGTCGACAATGCAATGAAACAAATAAAATTTAATTATATTTTCCTTTGAAAATTCATACTTGTAATTTTATTATTTTAACTATTATTTTCCTTATGAGTCTTATTTTATACTTCAAATTTTCTCTGATGTCCCTTTCCCATTATTTCATGTAGATAATGGAACTTTGGTTCCACTCTCGAAGTTTAATGAAACAACGGGTCAATGAGTAGTATTATTTGGCACATGGAAAGATTTGTAGAGTTAATTATATTTGGCCCTCCCTATAAAATCTCCAGCCTTGGATACAAGGGACTTGGGGATCTCTCCCAGATGATAGAATGGTTATCCATCCAAATGTATAAGGTTTCCTCATCCTAGATTTCATTATGGTGAGTATTAAAGCTAAAGTGGTAGGTAAAGGGACTTGATTGAAGGAGAGAAAAATCTTTTAATGAAGCCATAACAACCTAGATTCAACCAACCTTCAAAAGTTTTTTTTAGAGGCTCTAATATGGGTTATATTTCCTAGTGTCACCTTGGAATATTGGCACTATGAGAGTATAATACGCATTAAGTTTTTCAAGTATATTCCCTTAGCTCCAAAAACTCTTAATTCCAATTCCTACCCTTGAATATGTATTTATGTTGATTAAAGCAAAGACCTCCTTAGCAAAATGGTGTTGGAGAGTGTCAACTAAAGTTGGATATAATGATTGGATTATGGAAATAGTTTCTTTTGATGTAAATTTTATAATGATCATGGAAATTTGGTGACTTATTATGAAATGACATGGTTTTCATGAGATAGTAAAGGGGGAAATAAGACATTCATCTTGGGAAAGCTCGATGATAGATCACCAATAGTTTGGACCAAAAAAGAACTTAGAGGTGCCTAATATTGTTGTCATGCGAAATACTTTTGTTCCATCTTTAGAGGGAAGCAATAATTACACTGATTTCATCATGTCTGAAGAGGACATTCCCATCCCAATAGTCCTTGTAGGAAACTCATGTGGTAGGGGAAGACAAGATATGAATTCAAGTCTTTGGATTTAAAAAGGGACCAAAAATCTATTATTCCATTAGATGAGGAAAAATGATTAATAATTATAAAATTCAATACTGCTTAGCCAATCAACTAGTTGGATTGAAATAAAGGGAAAGAGGGGCAAAAGGAAAAATGCAGGAATGTGATCTTCATCAAAAAGATTTTGAATTAGGATATTTTACCAATTTTTGTAATCAATCAAGTTGGGATATAGCCTATGATATGAAAGTTGATTGCTAATCATTTATAGGTGTGCATAGATACGATAGAGATTGCATATCACATATATGAATCACAAATTAAGGAAGCGTATGTTTGTACATTCTCCTATACATAATATGTGTTTTTTAATTTACACAAAACATTCTAAACTTGGGAATCACCTTAAACCATCTACTCTTTTGATCTAATAAAATTGCACTTAAACACGTCTTTGAAAAAATTTGTGGTCTAAAACACGCCTCACAAGAATATTTTTTTAGTGAATGAGAAATCCAATACCCAATATAGTTTCAAGAATTCGGTTAACAATAATGTTGAGTTGGATTTATAAAAGTCAAATATGATGCAATGTCATAAATATTCTTATTTGAAAATAATTAATTGCATATAAAACTCACATTGGTCAAAATCTTGGTTAAATCTTCTTGATATATACTAAATATCATTGGAATAATTATGTCAATTGGCATATCTATTTTGGAATAAAGCTTCCATAATTTTAATTTAATTATCAATAATCATTAGGTGGATGGTAGGGATTTAATCTCCAGTTAATGTTTTTAGTAGTAGTGGTTGAAATTTATCTTTAAGGTAGTAATGCCTTATCTACTTTTAAATTTAATTGAAAAACAAATTCATGTCACAAGTGCAAATTTGATTTCCATTGGGTTTTTATTTATGGCAATGAACTCTTATTGCTTATTGTTGCTTCCCTATGTTTTTCATGTTCCATGTTTTTTAAATGTATATATGTTTAACTTATATATTAATTCTTTTTGCAATTTGATAATAATAATAATAATATTTATTATTATTATTATTTAAAATAAAGTGTATCTTTGTTGATTTGTGTGATTTTTTTAAAATATTGACAATGTGAGATGTATTATGAGGTAAGTGTCTTGATACTTACTATGGATTAACACCTATCAATGTTTACCAACCATTCAATTTATATGACTGCACTATTACATATACAATGTGTTTTATTATCAATACTACTAATTAATATGATAATGGAGTTCTCATTGAAATAAAATGAATTTGAAATATGATAAATATTTTATATTTTTAATACATTTAAGAAAAAACAATTAATAATAATAATTTAAATAATTTTGAAATGAGAAAATGAAAATGCATTTTTTTAATTTTGTTTAATTAATTTCTTTGTAAGTTCACTAAAAGTATAAGTTTTCATATTCATGGGAAGAAAAATTATATTATGTATATAATTAGATTCATTAAAATTATTTACTTTTACTAAACCTACAATTTTATCTCAAATTTCAAGAGAATGTTTGATCTCCTGAGGAGTAAGGGTACACATTACTAATGTTTTCTAGTCATCATGGCTACTCACAGAATCCCCCCACCTCACTGTCATCATGTTGCAGAAGGTGTCATCAGGTTTATTGCATGTTCATGCGGATCTTAGTTTCTTGTGTCGTTATTCCAGTACGTTTACACATGTTTTGCAGAGGTATTGTCAAGATGTATCTCAGAGTTTCGTTTTTATGTGGTTGTGATTATAGTGGCCACCTTTGCTCCTATGCTACGAAATTTGTGAACCCCTCACTATGTTCAATGGAGCATCACATATCTTCTGGTCCTCCAGTTTTAGATCTTTCCATTGCCTTGGGTAATGTTGTATTCTTCAAGAATGCAACGTTTCAACAATTTCATGCACTTACTTCCTTATTTATGGTCCATTAAGCTCCATACTTTTCCATCCCATTTGGTTCAAAAGATGATAAAAAAGATAAGTTACTCAAATCTGGTTTTTTTTTTTCTTTTTTCTTTCTTTTCTTTTTTTTTCGAGGTTTTGGCCTCAACTCAAAGATCTTCAGTCTTGGATTACACAACACCAACTTTAGGTGATCAAGCATGAGGTCTTCATCCACCCATATGCTAACACTCCTTTTGTTTTTGAGTTTTATAATGTTGAAGATAGGGATTTGATATTTAATTTTGACTCATAGTTTTTGGACAATGTCAATTTGTGTTTGAAACTTTGGTCTCCCTCCTTTGATCCAATGAATAATGCCTTGAATTCTACTCTTGTTTGGATGTGACTTTCAAATATGTTGGTGCATTTATGGGGTTTTTCCTCTCGTTAGGATATTAGGTATACTTTAGGAAAGTTCAATGTTTCCATTCGAGAAACTCGTCGGAGAAGCATTGCTACCTTTGCCAGAATCTATGTGGAAATAGACCTTGTTATTGGGTTTCCAGCTAGAATTAATTTGATTGGGAAATTTTTTTCCTAGACTCAAAAATTTGATTATGAGGAAGCTTGAGTGTGATGTGGGACTTTTTTAATACATGCCACATAGTTGTTCATTATCCACCTCAGTGAAAAAAACAGTGAAATGAAACAAAGAAAATATACTTGATGGGTTGGCTCGATTGAGGATCATCAATGAGTCCTTCAAGACAAATTTCTTCAATCTCCTCCTCCTCCACAACAACTATAGTTTCCAAAGAAAAGAAATGATATCAAGTCCCCCAATGTCTACCAAAAGAAAATTCATATCTTTTGGACTTGGGCATTAAATCACATGGTAATCTTGGCCCTCAGACACTGAAAAGTTGGGCAAGTCATGGTGTAGTTGGATCTATAGAACAAGAAGAATCGCAGGTGCAATATACTCCATATTAAATTAATTTAGCAAGCTCTCCTCATACTTCAACAAAAGTCTAGAAAACAATAGGAAGAAAGAAGAAGAAAGACCTAGTAGCATCTCAACCAATAGTGATGAGAAATCATTACTGAAAAACCAATATAATTATGCTTTTCCTTTTGTCCATGTTTATGTCGTTAGTTCGTGAGAATATATTCATGTAAAAAATGTTGGATTGCAATTCCTTGAAATATTTGGAAGTTTAAGTCAACCATGTTCTTTCTAGGTATGTTGATAGTGTGTGAGTTAGATCTTCATGCCTTGGAATTTTGGAAAACTAGAGTCCATTAATACATTTTGATGTAATAGTTGTGCCTGAGGTACATATTCTTAATTAATAGGTTTCTTTGTTCTAGTTAAAAATATATATCTCAGCCCACGGGGTTGTTGAGAAATGTAACTAGTATCGGTCTTCGTAATTTTATTTGAGTAATGATGTAATGTATTTGTCAAAAGAAATAAAAAGAAAAAAAATTGTAAAAGAAATCTATTTATAAGCATGGGTTTCATGCTTTATTTATTTTACTTCTAAGTCAAAGACTCCATTTAAGGCTTCTAGGGTTTGTGTCATAAGTACTTGTGCATGTCATCATGCAATAGACCCTTCTTGGGTTTTGTATGTCAAGAAGGAAAATTTATTTTGATGTAAATTCATCATATAACCCTCCTCCACCAAGTCAGCCTAAAAAACGAGCTACACCCACTATAAATAAGCAGCTACTCAACCTCATTTTCTCATCTAATCAATCAAGTTTGATTTTTTGTTGCAAGAGGAGATAAGAAGTGTGAAAGAACAACAAAAAGGTACAAAGAAGGCTAGTGAAGGAGGAACCCCAACGAAGAAGTTAAATATCATTTTATCTCTCTTTTGACTCACGTACGAAGGAATTGAAGCTACAGGGGGGTCGGAGATGCAGGGTCAAAAATATGTTGCAAGATCAATGAAATTTTGCTACTGATGCAGTATTGATGTTGTTTGACTTAAGTTGACTTTGGAATTTAGTTAGTCATCTTGGGAGGTTTACTTGGTGGATTGGAGGAGGTATTTCCCTTGGTCAAAGGTCTTGGTTGTCTCAATTTGACTTGTTTCTATTATAGAAAAAGAGTTTAACTGAGTTTTCCCCTAGAAAGGGGTTTTTCCCTGGTTGAGCACCTTCATCTTGTGTCCTTGATCTTCATGTTTAAGGTTTGGATAATTGCTTGATGATTAGAAGTTAAAGAAGGCATAAAGAAGTTAATAAGAATTTAAGGAACATAACAAGTAATTATCAAAGATAAGAAAATCTTTCTGCATTTATGATTTTCAACATGGTAATAGAGTTATGGTGAAGAAGGACAAAAAGCAGCTTCAAGATCTTTGGCTCACATCATTGGCATTAATTCAATGAATCTTATATGAAGAATTCAAGAACAATTTATGTTGGCTAACTTCTTCATTGAAATACAAGGTGATACCAAGAGTACAAGGGAGATCGTTTTATTTTTTGAAATATCTTCAAGGCTACATGTGACTGCAGTATTGTGTCCTATTTGAAGATCAATATCTCTATGATTTGGGACTTGTTTTGAGGTCGAAGAGGAATAGTGAGACTCACTCACCTTTGTGATCTTGACTAAACCCTTTTTGAGGGATACCTCTAAGCCACCACAATGACACATTTCAGCCCTATTGGACAATGACAACTCTAACTTGTTCAAGTGCTTCCACAGTAATATATTTTGGCTCCTTGCACAGTGATACATTTGGATTTTCCTAACAGTGAAGAATTTGACCCTGACATAGCTACAACAATGGTAAAATTCAGCGTACAAAATAAATCTACAATAGTACTTTTGGAAATGGAATAGATGGATGCAAAGAAAAACATGGTATAATGTACCAATCGCCTCGGAAGTTACCTTGCATAGCTAACAACAATTTATTAACACCAACATATATATTTAGGCAATCTCTAGATCAAAACTAAAGAGAAAGGAAAGAATACCGAGCTTGAACGAACTTACAACAAATTCAGTGTATAGTTCTAAGTATAACAAGTAACCCAAGAAGAAAATATGCTACAATACACAGTTGCAAATCAATATGACATAAGGATCTGAAACCATGAAGCTTCCATCCAATAATTACAAATGGTGGAATTTGAAGTTATGAGGGCATCAAACTACACAAGCAGTGATACATAAGTATAAATAGAGCATCCAAAACTTGGCATCCTTGAAGGAAGAACTAAAGAAGGTACGACTTTGTCCTTGTAAATAAGTCACTTGCAAGATAGGATGAGGTAAGAATAATATAAGGTACATACAATTATTTCTTAAGGTTTAATTATGGTTTCAAAATCTCATTTTTTCTAGTTCTCAGGTTTTTAGACTTCATAATGTTGGAAGTTGTTGGCACCTAATTTCTTGTAAACCCTAATTGAGAAACCCTAACCCTATTCTAGTTTTTTTCCTCATAAAAACCCTAGATTTTGGTATCTAAGGGTTTGTAGGTAATCGAGCGAGAAATTGGAAACCCTAGTAAGTATAGAATTGAATTTGAAACCCTAGAATTAATATTTTATGGTTTGGATCTAAAATATATAGTTTGTAATTATACTCTTGTATTGTAATTATACTCTTGGATAAGTACTTATTTTATAAGTATTGTTATATATATATATATATATATATCTTTGTTACTTGATCATTATCGTTTCCTTGGAAGGACTAAGCTTGTAGGTATAAATATTGTGACTAGATTCAAAGGGAGACATCAAAGTGAGACTTGTAAGAAGATTTGTTGTAGAGGGAGTCCTTCAATAGGAAATCCTACAAGGTTTGTAAAAGTAACAATGCAATGTATGTTTAGGACCACATGATCTACAACTAGCCTTCTTTATATGAAAAGGTATGATCATTTTGAAATTTGCTATATATTACTAACTCTCTCATGTCTAGGGTTTTGAATCATCAAGATTCCTATTCTTATTTAGGGTGATTAATCTTTGAATTAAATCAACCCTTTGTCATACTCACTATCTTTTGTTCACTTTGGTAAAACCCTAACCTTCAGGGTTCATTGTAAAACCATATCCTTTTTTATGTTTAGGGTTTGTTTATGTTATAATGAAACCATAGCATTTTAGGGTTTATGACAAAACCCTTGCAATAGTCAAAGTAAAATAGTAGGAAGTAAACCATATGTGAATATGCTTTCATTTGATTGAAATTCTAGCTTGGTCGAGTTGTTGTATATCTAACATTAAAATTTTGATGTTTGTGTCTAGGGTTTACGACAAAACCTGGTAGAGATTGATATGAGTCTCTAGGGCATGTAATAATGCTTTCATATCATTGAAATAAATTGTTGATATTTGAAGTTTATTTTTTATGATGGAATCTAGGATTTGTGAGAAAAACCCTAGAAAAGGTTGTTGTAAGAAATCTAGGACATGAAAATGTAACCCTAGTAGATTGTTTCTCTTTTGATTGTTATCCTATCAAAGTTTAGAATTTGATATTATGAGTTCAAATTTCTTGCTCAAAATTTTGATAACCTTAAATGTTCTCTCTATGATAATATGTTTGACTTTTCATAGTCCTATATATTTGTGTTTGGTTGTACTTGTTTATAAAGATTTGCAGGTACATGGTCTTCAAGATGTTGAAGATGCTTACTTAACTCATACTTGATGATGATGTTGAGTATCATGGAAAGAAAGAGTTGTAAGAATCTTGATAGCATTGAAGTATACATTACTCATTAATATATGACCTTGTTTCCATGTGAGTATAAAAAGGAATGATGTTCCAAAAGATTGAAGTTCTTCAATGATATGATGATAAACCCTGTGTGGATGAGTTGTTGATGGATTTTTCTCTTAGTAGAGAAGAAGCTCAAATAAATAAAGTGCATAAATCCCTAGTTAAGGGGGAGGGAATATTGTGACAACTATAGTAAAGACCATGAAGAAAGAGTAATATCAGAGAAAGGCTAAAGCACTAGAAATGACTATTCTTGTGAAAACTAGAATTAATGTCTTGGAAAGTGTTGAAGCTAGGTGTTATTGAAAAAGATGAAGAAGGATCTTTTCTTCGGAATATGTTTGGATACCTAAGAAACATCAGAATAGTTGAACACCCCAAAGATTATGCTAACATAAAAGAACATATACATTGGAAGTTTAATTATTGGTTAGGTCCGTGAAGCTACAGTACGTACCAACAAATGAACAAATAGATGATGTATTGACGAAATCTTTTCCCAACAAGAAGTTAGTTTATTTTAGGAGCATGCTCGAATTGGTAGATATCTATAATTTGGTTAAAAGGGAGATTATCATAAAACTGCCTTATGATGGTATTTGGGAGGACATCGTGGCTTGGTAAGTATTGAGAGATATGGTTTAGTGTTGATACCTAGATCCCTAACAGGGTTGGTGTTAGGGCATGGGGGACTAGATGGTATCTATATCCTATTGGATGGATACATGGGTTGTAGCCTGATGGTACCTATAGTGGCAATTTCCAAAATGACATCTTAGTCCCTGTTGGGGGATGCCTTGGCAATGAGAGTATCCCAAGCATTGCGTATGTTGTTGTACTCTTCTTAAGAACATTTCAATTTGAGGTAAACCTTGTAGCAGTTGAACAATTATGAACACCTCCCTACTTAAAAGGGAGTGTTGAGAAATGTAACTAGTATCCGTCTTCATAATTGTATTTGTCAAAAGAAAGAAAAAGAAAAATTGTTGTAAAACAACATTATTTATAAGCATGGCTTTCATTCTTTATTTATTTTACTTCTAGTTCAAACCCTCCATTAAAGTCTTCTAACGTTTGTGTCATAAGTCCTTATCCATGTCATCATGTAATAGACCCTTCTTGGGTTCTGTATGTCAAGAAATAAAATTTATTTTGATGTAATTTGGTCATATAACCCTCCTCCGCCAAGTCAGTCTCAATTATTTCAAGTCAGCCTAAAAAAGGAGCTACAGCCATTATAAATAAGCAATTGATCGACCTCATTTTCCCATCCAATCAATCAAGTTCAATTTAAAGTTGCAGGAGGAGATAAAAATAGTGAAAGAGCAAGAGCAATGTGAAAAGAAGGCTATAAAAGGAGGAACCCCAACAAAGAATTTAAAGATCATTTTCTCTCTCTTATCATTTTCTCTCTTTTGACTCAAACGTATGAAGAAACTGAAGTTGCAAGAGGGCCAAAGTTGTAGCGATGAAAATCTATTGCAAGAGGACCAAAAGTTTGTTACTAATGAATTATGATGTTGTATGACTTAAATTGACTTTGGAATTAAGTGAATATTATATTAATTGAAAACGCTTGAGATTACATATATCAGTAAAAAGATTGTTCATATCAATACATATATCAGTAAAAAGAAGATTGTTCGTATCAATATTTTATTAGGAAGACCTGACCATGACAAAAAAATAACTCTCCACATAGAGTACTGAGAAGCCAAAAAGCAAAAAACAGATGAAAAAAACTCAGTATAGTTGAAGTTCTACCCTAAGATATACTGAATAGGGAGAGTTACAACACAATACACAAAGAAAAGACATGAGATAATTATTTCGAGGGCTTTGAATTAACATGGTGGATCGATCAAAGCTCTCCAACCAAGAAGGAGATCAAAAACGACCAAGACTTTGTTTCCATTTTCACTGCCACTACCTGGACTTTGTTTCTATTTTCACTGTCAGTTCCTGTTTGGTTTCCTGGTGTTCATTTATACTTTGTTTCTATTTTCACTGTTAGTTCCTGTTTGGTTTCCTGGTGTTCATTTATAATGAGAAAAAAAGATCATGTAGGATCACAAGGCAATCCAATTGCTGAGTTAACATGGCTTTAATTTTTCAAACATCAGATGTATCATTTGAGTGAAAAGTGTGTTTTTTAACCCATTAAGAAATGTTAAATTATCGTTCTCTCGGTACTTGGGCTTGGCATCCAACAACCAAGCTAAATCCTATAGCTTGTACCTAAGACTTGAGCTTTCTTTGGGTAAGCTTCCCTCTCTAATGCCAAATTCTACCCCATTTTCTATCATAAACTCACTATATTCCCAAGTTCCTCTAGTCTTCTTTTTCCATGTCCTTTGATCAATAATTCACTTTAACAAACAAGCCAGACTGTTGCACAACTTGCAAAATTACAATAGATCTGTCACCTCTTGGCCATAATTCCCCTTGTCTCAGCTTTTGTATTAAACTATTCCCACACTCTTCCTGGCACCAAGGTGGGATTTCCCCTATACCAAAGCATTCTCAAGTCTGTCCTCTAAAATTTCGAGGCAAAAGAAATACAGAGATGAGATTGGAGGTTATGGCTAGTGTTGCTAACAAGATCCTCATCAGTGTTCAACATCATTACCATCTTCACCTCCAGCTCTCTCCTAGCATATCCCACTTCCTATCTTCTCTTTCATTCATGTGATTACTTAGGCTCACATGTGTTCCTCTGTCAAGGATCCTATTCCTAAGGAGAACTGCTAGCTCTCTATCCTCAAGTCTGCCTTCAATCAGCTTTTCGGAGAAATTGAGGAGAAGCACTCCTCACTGTCACGTTTCCTCACCATCACGTTTAGGTTCATTTTTCAAGTTTGACAGTCTTTCTGACCTTGGGTATGTGCCTCATCCCACCTGAATCCTCCTGGTCCCAACAGCAGAAAAGATTCTTAATGCCTCCACTAAACATATACCTTCTGCAGACTCTACTCGCCCTTGAAGGGTTGAAAGTTGCATCCAAGGTACCAACACAGAAACCCCCTTCATGGCCTTGAATATCTATCTAATTTTACATGTTTTATGGAAACCTGCAGTCTGTGAAGCACAGTAGTGTCATTACATTTTATTTGTATAATAGAGAATATTCTTCTGTTATCTCTTGAAACAAGACAATTTTATCTAGCTCTCATCTGTAAGAATGGTTAGCAAGAAGGGATACAGTACTTTTTGATAATATAATTAAAACATTACTGTTACACACATGATTAACATAAAAATAATATAGTTTAATGCTTCTATGCTAGGTCTTCAAGTTATCAAAGGCCTGACAATCTTTTAAAGTACAACTCACTTACTGGGTGTTTCTGACCCTTATCAATTTCATAGATGTGCGACTACAAATAACTTTTCTTATTGGCTGTAATGCAAATGGTTGAAGAGAACAATAAATCAATTTACATAATCTTAACACAATTTATGATATGCAATAAAGAACCCATTGAAGGTTCAAATAATATAATGTCATACAACATAAAATCCCATGTAGATACTTCAGATGGACTGCCAAAATCCTATAATCATGTCAATACCTTATAGCAGACATTTAAACGATGCAGAGGCCTTAAGCAAGTCTTTTCCCTACAACATTTTTATCATCAGACAACATCAGCTACAATGCCAACTTTAGAAATGTTGTTGTAGTCCATATTGCTATGCTAAATAGATACACTTTTGGATCCATGTACAAATCTAAGAAACTTGATTTGAACTGGTAACTCTTTCAAAGTTGCTTCTCTTAGAGAACCACCAAGGTCACCCTGTTTATGTTTGTATTCAAATTCAGGGACAAATGAAATCAGAAAATAATTTGCAGATCAAAGATACGATTAAATTTGCCATTAATGGGCATTTCTATTAGGATCATCCTCAATACATCACAGGTCGGATGTCGAATCAACAAAAATAACACTAGATTATTTTTGTTGATTCCACAGAACTCTACTCCAGCCAACAGAACTCTTTAAGTACGGTAAACACTTCCTCGCAATCTAGTTGTAACGCATTTCTGGACTGCACGAAGTAAACGAAGTATGCGGTCTTGAAACTTATTAGACCTTGTCCAATCCCAGAATTGGATGGTGTTTTATGCAACATATCAATGTTTAAAAAAACAAAAACAAAAAAAATCATATGTTTCAACCATCTTATGCAATTCATTCATGTTTTCTTGATAGCTCAGAATAATAACGACGTTTCAACCATCTTAGGTAATTCATTAATGTTTTCTTGATAACTTCTTGCTTACTAAATAAATAAAAAAAAAGGTTACATTGAGTCAAAAGAAAATGCAACTGAACCTCGTATGCATATTAATACAGAAAATAGCAACTATCCCTTATAAAGGAAGCTGATGGGATGCAGGTAAACCCTGATTGAGATAACCTAAATTGAGAAAACCCCAATTTCGGAAAACCCTAATTCAGGCAAAACCAATTGGGAAACCCTAATTCAGAAAAACCCCAATTCAGCAAACCCCCAAAAGCCCTGAATAGACAATTTTTTAATCATATGCAAAACAGAAAAGAGGCAAGCTTATTTATCTTTTGTTGAGACGCCATATTTCTCTTACACCTTGGTGAGGTTGTCCTCTTTTTTCTTGTGGTCGATCTTCTTGGTCATCTTGGCCTGCTGATAATAGAGGATGATAAGATACCTGTTGGCGACATTGAAACCTGAGAGGTGATCGACGACGTTCTTGGTATCATAAATGTCTTCATACACGACGAAGGCGGTACCGCGGGTGTCCTTATTGACGCCAATTCGGATCTGTCTGATGGCTCCATATTTGCCAAATATGTCATACATTTCCTCCGACGTTATGTTGAATGGCAGGTTCCGCACATACACAACCCTGTTCACCTCCGGCGGCAGCCGAGTATTGGCCTTCCTCAAGCTTATGCTCATCTTCCCTTCTATGAAATTCCTTTCTTCCACCAATTAAAAAAAAAACCTGAACCTCTGTGTATCGGTGTTGTTTTCCTCCCTGAAACAGCAAATACCCTGAACTCTCACTCAACGGGATATTTATTTAAATACACATCCAAAACGAGCGAGCCCGCTCGGTGAGAACCGACCCGTCGATTAACCAAATCCACGTCTCATCCCAAGTGACACAAACTATATAAACACTTGCTCGCTTGAAGAGTTTATCCCACGTCTATTTATTAGCAATTGCCTCAAAAGTTGCAAAGAGCAGATAAGATTAAATTGCGACAATTTCAAAAGTGTGTAAAATTAAATTCAACATATCATATGTTTGACTTTTCATACTCCTATATATTTGTGTTTGGTTGTACTTGTTGATAAAGATTTGCAGGTACATAGTCTTCAAGATGTTGAAGATGCTTATTTAACTCATACTTGATGATGATGTTGAGCATCATGGAAAGAAAGAATTGTAAGAATCTTGATAGCATTGAAGTATACATTACTCATTAATATATGACCTTGTTTCCATGTGAGTATAAAAAGGAATGATGTTCCAAAAGATTGAAGTTCTTCAATGATATGACAATAAACCCTGTGTGGATGAGTTGTTGATGGATTTTTCTCTTAGTAGAGAAGAAGCTCAAATAAATAAAGTGCATAAATCCCTAGTTAAGGGGGAGGGAATATTGTAACTATAGTAAAGACCATGAAGAAAGAGTAAGATCAGAGAAAGGCTAAAGCACTAGAAATGATTATTCTTGATTGATGAAAACTAGAATTGATGTTTTGGAAAGTGCTGAAGCTAGGTGTTATTGAAAAAGATGAAGAAGGATCTTTTCTTCGGAATATGTTTGGATACCTAAGAAACATTAGAATAGTTGAACACCCCAAAGATTATGCTAACATACAAGAACATATACATTGGAAGTTTAATTATTGGTTAGGTCCGTGAAGCTACAGTACGTACAAACAAATGAACAAGTAGATGATGTATTGACGAAATCTTTTCCCAACAAGAAGTTAGTTTATTTTAGGAGCATGCTCGAATTGGTAGATATCTATAATTTGGTTAAAAGGGAGATTAGCATAAAACTGCCTTATGATGGTACTTGGGAGGACATCGTGGCTTGGTAAGTATTGAGAGATATGGTTTAGTGTTGATACCTAGATCCCTAACAGGGTTGGTGTTAGGACATGGGGGACTGGATGGTATCTATATCCTATTGGATGGATACTTGGGTTGTAGCCTGATGGTACCTATCATCAGGCTACAACCCAAAGCTCTCCAACCAAGCAGGAGATCAAAAACGACCGGGACTTTGTTTCCATTTTCACTGCCACGACCTGGACTTCGTTTCTATTTTCACTGTCAGTTTCTGTTTGGTTTCCTTGTGTTCATTTATACTTTGTTTCTATTTTCACTGTCAGTTCCTGGTTGGTTTCCTGGTGTTCATTTATAATGAGAAAAAAAGATCATGTAGGATCACAAGGCACTCCAATTGCTGAGTTAACATGGCTATACTTTTTCAAACATCAGAAGTATCATTTGAGTGAAAAGTGTGTTTTTTAACCCATTAAGGAATGTTAAATTATCATTCTCTTGGTACTTAGGCTTGGCATCCAACAACCAAGCTAAAGCCTATAGCTTGTACCTAAGACTTCAGCTTTCTTTGGGTAAGCTTCCCTCTCTAATGCCAAATTCTACCCCCATTTTCTATCGTAAACTCACTATATTCCCAAGTTCCTCTGGTCTTCTTTTTCCATGTCCTTCGATAATTAATTCACTTTAACAAACAAGCAAGACTGTTGCACAACTTGCAAAATTACAATAGATCTGTCACCTCTTGGCCATAATTCCCCTTGTCTCAGCTTTTGTATTAAACTATTCCCACACTCTTCCTGGCACAAAGGTGGGATTTCCCCTATACCAAAGCATTCTCAAGTCTGTCCTCTAAAATTTCGAGGCAAAGGAAATACAGAGATGAGATTGGAGGTTATGGCTAGTGTTGCTAACAAGATCCTCATCAGTGTTCAACATCATTACCATCTTCACCTCCAGCTCTCTCCTAGCATATCCCACTTCCTATCTTCTCTTTCATTCATGTGATTACTTAGGCTCACATGTGTTCCTCTGTCAATGATCCTATTCCTAAGGAGAACTGCTAGCTCTCTATCCTCAAGTCTGCCTTCAATCAACTTTTCGGAGAAATTGAGGAGAAGCACTCCTCACTGTCACGTTTCCTCACCATCACGTTTAGGTTCATTTTTCAAGTTTGACAGTCTTTCTGACCTTGGGTATGTGCCTCATCCCACCTGAATCCTCCTGGTCCCAACAGCAGAAAAGATTCTTAATGCCTCCACTAAACATATACCTTCTGCAGACTCTACTCGCCCTTGAAGGGTTGAAAGTTGCATCCAAGGTACCAACACAGAAACCCCCTTCATGGCCTTGAATATCTATCTAATTTTACATGTTTTATGGAAACCTGCAGTCTGTTAAGCACAGTAGTGTCATTACATTTTATTTGTATAATAGAGAATATTCTTCTGTTATCTCTCGAAACAAGACAATTTTATCTAGCTCTCATCTGTAAGAATGGTTAGCAAGAAGGGATACAGTACTTTTTGATAATATAATTAAAACATTACTGTTACACACATGATTAACATAAAAATAATATAGTTTAATGCTTCTATGCTAGGTCTTCAAGTTATCAAAGGCCTGACAATCTTTTAAAGTACAACTCACTTACTGGGTGTTTCTGACCCTTATCAATTTCATAGATGTGCGACTACAAATAACTTTTCTTATTGGCCGTAATGCAAATGGTTGAAGAGAACAATAAATCAATTTACATAATCTTAACACAATTTATGATATGCAATAAAGAACCCATTGAAGGTTCAAATAATATAATGTCATACAACATAAAATCCCATGTAGATACTTCAGATGGACTGCCAAAATCCTATAATCATGTCAATACCTTATAGCAGACATTTAAACGATGCAGAGGCCTTAAGCAAGTCTTTTCCCTACAACATTTTTATCATCAGACAACATCAGCTACAATGCCAACTTTAGAAATGTTGTTGTAGTCCATATTGCTATGCTAAATAGATACACTTTTGGATCCATGTACAAATCTAAGAAACTTGATTTGAACTGGTAACTCTTTCAAAGTTGCTTCTCTTAGAGAACCACCAAGGTCACCCTGTTTATGTTTGTATTCAAATTCAGGGACAAATGAAATCAGAAAATAATTTGCAGATCAAAGATACGATTAAATTTGCCATTAATGGACATTTCTATTAGGATCATCCTCAATACATCACAGGTCGGATGTCGAATCAACAAAAATAACACTAGATTATTTTTGTTGATTCCACAGAACTCTACTCCAGCCAACAGAACTCTTTAAGTACGGTAAACACTTCCTCGCAATCTACTTGTAACACTTTTCTGGACTGCACGAAGTAAACGAAGTATGTGGTCTTGCAACTTGTTAGACCTTGTCCAATCCCAGAATTGGATGGTGTTTTATGCAACATATCAATGTTTAAAAAAACAAAAACAAAAAAAAATCATATGTTTCAACCATCTTATGCAATTGATTCATGTTTTCTTGATCGCTCAGAATAATTCCGACGTTTCAACCATCTTAGGTAATTCATTAATGTTTTCTTGATAACTTCTTGCTTACTAAATTAAAAAAAAAAAGGTTACATTGAGTCAAAAGAAAATGCAACAGAACCTCGTATGCATATTAATACAGAAAATAGCAACTATCCCTTATAAAGGAGGCTGATGGGATGCAGGTAAACCCTGATTGAGATAACCTCAATTGAGAAAACACCAATTTCGGAAAACCCTAATTCAGGCAAAACCAATTGGGAAACCCTAATTTAGAAAAACCCCAATTCAGCAAACCCCTAAAAGCCCTTAATAGACAATTTTTTAATCATATGCAAAACAGAAAAGAGGCAAGCTTATTTATCTTTCGTTGAGACGCCATATTTCTCCTGCATCTTGGTGAGGTCGTCTTCTTTTTTCTTGTGGTCGATCTTCTTGGTCATCTTGGCCTGCTGATAATAGAGGACGATAAGATACCTGTTGGCGACATTGAACCCTGAGAGGTGATCGACGGCGTTCTTGGCATCATAAATGTCTTCATACACGACGAAGGCGGTACCGCAGGTGTCCTTATTGACGTCGATTCGGATCTGTCTGATGGCTCCGTATTTTCCGAATATGTCATACATTTCCTCCGACGTTATGTTGAATGGCAGGTTCCGCACATACACAACCTTGTTCACCTCTGGCGGCAGCCGAGTATTGGCCTTCCTCAAGCTTATGCTCATCTTCCCTTCTCCGAAATTCCTTTCTTCCACCAATTAAAAAAAATCCTGAACCTGTGTGTATCGATGTTGTTTTCCTCCCTGAAACAGCAAATACCCTGAACTCTCACTCAACGAGCTATTTATTTAAATACACATCCAAAACGAGCGAGCCCGCTCGGTGAGAACCGACCCGTCGATTAACCAAATCCACGTCTCATCCCAATTGACCCAAACTATATAACCACTTGCTAGCTTGAAGAGTTTATCCACGTTTATTTATTAGCAATTCCCTCAAAAGTTGCAAAGAACAGATAAGATTAAATTGCAAATGCTAGTAAGTAGAAAGTAAATCAAAATGAAGTTCTCACCCAGGTAGACTTATATACTTCAAGGAGAGGTTGTGTAATGGCCATTAAGGCTGGCTTTTAGGCTGGCTTTCCTGTACAGTCATTCTCGTCAATACGCTCGTCAAAAGGATGGAGCTCATCAATGTGCGGAAAGGGCGGAAAAGAGAAGAAAAGGAAATTCCAGTTATTGATTTGGTTTGAGGGGAATTTTGTCAGGGCCTGAAATACATCACAGGGCGTTAGCGAAGAAAGAACAGATAAGATTAAATTGCGATAATTTCAAAAGTATGTAAATTTAAATTCAACATCTCAATATTATCAGATGCCAATAGAATTGTTAAATTGTGATAATTTCAAAGGCATGTATATTTAAATTCAACATCTCACTATTATCAGTGTTTCAAGGGAGAATATATCACTATTTGATAATAAAAAAAATGAAAAGTGGAATCTCAACCAATTAATTGATTAACTTTGCAGTGTTAATATGAAAATAGCACAATAAGGATTTTCATCTTCACACGCATATGTGTAGAGGTAGACCTCAGCGAAGGAGTTTCGGACAGCATCCGATTAATTCACAACCAACGAATTTGGACATAGAGCTTGGATTACGATAACATAGCTTTCAGATGCCGAAATTGTAGACAAACAGGGCACCTGCACAATGTGTGCCCAGAAGCCAAAAAGGATACCAGAAGGAAAAATAACATAGGGAAAAAAACTGAAAGGGTGGCAATACCCCCCACCTGAACCTGAAGAGAAGGACGAAGAAGCTCTGGATGAACCATCCCCACAAGAGGAAAGTCAAGATCCTATGGAACCTGACACATAAGGGGGATCTCCACAAGACCAATCAGATGCCAAGAATCAGAGGGTGCAGGTTGACTTGATCCCTGATGAAGGGGACATCAG
Organism: Pinus tabuliformis; assembly: GCA_031772625.1. NCBI lineage: Eukaryota > Viridiplantae > Streptophyta > Pinopsida > Pinales > Pinaceae > Pinus > Pinus tabuliformis. Next base: position 139,509,594 of record CM062820.1, read on the forward strand.
TGGAAATAAGCGCTTCCATACATCAGATAACTCAGACTCTGACAAGGACAACACCAAATTGGAGGCAGGAAACCATCTTGCTCTTGTCTCCTCGACGCCATCCCAAGGGGAATGGCGCAGGGTAGAGATAAAGAAGGAGCGGAAAGTTTAGCTTCCCCCACCATGTACATTATCTTGTTTTGTTAATTTCTGCATGTCTCTACTTATCATTGGTCTCTGACTTAATGATGCTACTTCTAGCCAGTGCAACATGTAATTTTGTTATTCATATATCAAAATTATGCTTTTTTCTCTGGAGAAAATAGCACAATCAAATTGAGAATATAACATAATTTCCTCAAATAAATTAAAAAACTTAACTTAATTATTTAATTGGATCAATAGATAACTATAAAAATGGATGAATAGAACTCTAGGCTAACTCAATAAAATTGTTAACTGTTTCATTTTAAAATTTATTTTTACTTATTTATTCATTATGAATTGAATGATTTTAATTTATAGGCTTCATTACATGTAATATTATGGGAAACATACCATTGGTCAACATAACCATAAGCTCAAAAACAATGTACTTTAAACCTAACCACATTGACTCTAAGATTGAGTCAAGTTTACCTAACAATCACCCTTTAAACTTGACTTGGGAAAAATCTTCAGATCCAATCTATAAAACTTCCTATCAATTTACTAGAGGTATACTTCAAGTCTTACAATAGTATGTCCCATTTACATATTGTAATATATATATATTACTCTTGGCCAAAAGAAACCTTACAACATAGGATATCAAGCCTATTTATAGGTTTCATTAGATGCAATATTATGGAAAACATACCATCGGTCATTAATACCATTTCCCTAAAAACCACTTACCATAGACTTAACAATTTTGACTCTATGAAAAAAAAAATCGCAATTATTTTTAAAAAGTTCCTCTTCCCTTTTCACCTTCTCACACTCAATGCTCTCCTCATGCTACCAAAATCATTGGTTATATACAAGTGCATCTCAACCTCAATCTCCAATTTTGACTCTCACAATTGCTCTTTGCACACTCAAAAATTCTTACAAGAGACTCACTCTCTCATGCTTTCAAAACTTTACTGTGACAGTCATGGCATAGAGCACACCATCCTTCTTAAGCACTTAAATTAGACTATTTGACCATCTTTGTAATAAACTCACACAAAGGCTCACAACCATGGCTCTAATACGACATGTTATGAATCGACACTGAAAAAGATAAATATAAGAAATCAATTTTAATAAAATATATATCCACAACATATAAATCATGACGCATAATCTTGGAAATCATAAATCAGAAAATCATATCGTAATAGATTTATCACTCTTGGAAAAAATACATCTTACAACGGTGGATTTGAAACCGATTTATAGGTTTCATTACATGCAATACTATCGGAAATATACCATATGTCACAAAAATCATGTATCTAAAAACCAAATATTGTAGACCCAACAACTTTGACTCTATGATTGAGTCAACTTCATGTGTGTGTGTGTATGAGAATCTATCTTAACTTTGATGTATCTAGAATTAAATCCATTGAGGTGCAAGTATGTCCTCAAGTTTAATACTTTAATAAAGACTTACAAATTGAAAGATTTGATCCCTCTCAATGCATTATAAATCTAGAGTTAAGATAGATTTATACTTGTAATTTTACATTTATTTTTCTAATAACATTAAATAATCAAAAGTTATTTTCTTAATATAAAATTTAGAAAAATGCTTTCTATCTATCTATCTATCTATTCATTTTTTGACAATAAAGTGCACAGCCATATTATTTTATTTAAAATAATACCACCAAAAAATCGAAACAAACATAAAAGACAATCCTTTATTTCCATATTACAACCTACATGTTCTTTAAAAGGAATTTAGATTTGATTGCTTGAAAAAGCTTCAAACAAAGTGCACATGAAACAAGTCCAACGCTTCAATGTTTGGAGGACTTGGGGAAAAGATCATTAGCATCATAGTTGCAATGTATTCATTATGACAGGATAATTCCAAATTATTAAATACTTCCATGGTTAGGTTAGAACTGTTAATGACAAAAATAGCAAAGGTTATGATAGTTACACATTGATATTTATGATGGTTGCAGAATTAGTTTAAATATAATTATAAAAAATAATTGTAATTTAATTCTAGATCTGTGGGAGTTTATTAGCGAAATTTTTCAAAAGACATCTGAAATTCCCAAAACCACAAGAATTGTTTTTAAAAGAGTAATTTGGGGTCTATACCCTTTAGTGGATCTGTGTCCTTCCAACTAACAAACGAGGAAAAGATTCAAGAATATGAAAGTGAGTGATTCAAGGGTAATTGTTTTGTTTGAGAAAAACCCTTTAGTAGATATGTGTCCTTCCAACTAACAAACCAGGAAAAGATTCAAGAATATGAAAGTGAGCGATTCAAGGGCAATTGTTTTGTTTGAGAAAAAAGAGTTGGCTACTTATGTGTGGAACTTCGAAAGGCAAAGATTATCATGTTATTTGCATCCATAAATAAACATTTTTTTTGTCAATTCATACCTAAATCATTAATCTGTTTACCCTGAGTACAGCATGAGCATGACCATGCAGTAATATGAAACATGCATCCAGTTGCTTCATTATTTCACACATGTAAATTTGACTAGGTTTGGAAACACTAATCCAACAATCAAATAAAAATGCAACATTGACACATCTAAAATGTTTTCTTGCCATTTGTTTTGTTAGAGTTTTACTCCAATCCAGACCTGTTAATTGTTTCCTGCTCGAATGATATATACAACTTACAACTTTCTTGGTTTTCAAATTTCACCATAGAAGTTGTCAATATAGTTATGTCCTTCAGCTTGGTTTGAAAAGAATCCCCTGAAACTCAACATTTTTTTAATAAAATTAGAATTGAGATAACTTGGCACCACCCCATGCAGTTACATTATAGATATTGTTCACAAAGAGGAGGAGCCAGAATACAATGTTCAGACAATAACCAACTTGGTTTCGGTTACCAATTCCAACAAGATTGTAGGTGAGGGGTATGGAACTTTAGAGGCGTTGTAGACAATTTCAAGTTTGAGTAGTTTGTTGTTTGCTTGTACAACTGGTTCCAGAGGTCCTTGAAAACTATTAAGTTTCTCCCACTTGAAATTGCTGGAGGAAACTGAACAAGTTAAGTGAGGACCACTATAAGTAGAATAATTTCTTTTGCTCCAAGAAACTTGGTTTTGAGGTAATAAACATATACAGTTGACAAATATATCAAGTAATCAACTTATAATGCCATGATCAACTCCACATAGAATGATATCTGAAACGGTTCAGTGCTCATAGTCAGCCTAAATGAATGATCTTACACTCATCTCATCAAAGGAAACAACCCTTGTAGTTATCGTTCCCAAAGAAAACTGACTGCAATTCAGAAAAAGTCATGAAGCCCATCATAAAAATGTCTATTGCTTTTAGGATGTATTCCATCAGCATAATTCCCATTCTGCAAACTTCTTTCTTCCTTGTGGTTCTTTTAGCATATGCATATTCTCTTGGGAAAATTATGGCTCTCAGATGACCCTGTGTTATAAGCATCCCGTGTTTTGTGTGTTGCTTCAACTATGTCTTCAAATGTCCATCTACATTCTTCATTGTTCAATTCAAAGTCATGATTATGGTAAACTGAGCTAGAGGAAGAAACTGCTTTGGCCCAAATAGCATAAATTTTCAAAAAAACCAAGAACATAATGATACCCAAAAGGATTAAACTTAATACAATTGCAACTGAGATGCTAGCCATTGCTCGCTTTGTCAGTTGATTCCTTCAGATCTTGAAGATTCTAGAGAAGCCTGTGAGCAGGGATCCAATGGATTTCCATGGAATCCAAGATTTCCCACAAAAGAGATCCAACGCCATTTGGAAGCACTCAATGGAAGATGTCCTTGGAGAAAATTATTGGATAAGTTCAACTCATCCAAGCTTCTAAGATCTCCAATATCATTAGGAACTTGATCACTAAGTTGGTTATTGGAAAGATTGAGAACCTCGAACATCATTAAATCCCCATGTGAAGAAGGAATACTTCCAGACAAAAGATTGCCACTCAAGTCTAGCATGACTTGTAAATTACTAATCTTTCCAATCTCCATTGAGATTGAACCTATCAAAGAATTATCTGAGAGCCTCAAGTCATAAAGCTTTTCATAGTTTTTTTTATACAAGAAGGGATTCGTCCAGAAAGGTTGTTCTTTACCTACCTCCTCTACATATTCCTAAACGATACAAGTTTTTGTCTCAGTATCATTCCAATTAAACTCATGAATAAATATAACTAATTAAATGAATAAATATATTAGATTTTAAGCTTATGTGGTTGTCTTTTAGAGTTTTTTGATTCAGATCATCCACAGTATTGTGTGCCTCTTTAGTTTTTAAAAATTAGGTGGCTTTTTGTTTTTATGCATTAGGTATTTATTTTTTCTAATTGGTAAGCTCCTCCTTCAATCTATCACTTATGCCCTGAAGATGGATCCTCGTTGGGATTCGAAACGTTGATAAGAGGCACACAATAATATGGATGATCCGAATCAAAAATCTCTGAATAAATATAACCATTTTTCTTGTATTCTTCACTATTGTGAATTAAATTACCTTCGGATTCCTCTATGACCAGCTGCGACAATTTAAGGTTAGTATATTTTTGGATAATTTCTTTTACTTATTTAACAAATTATAATTTATAGGCAGAAAACCTAAAGTAACAGTAAGCACCCATATTTCAATTGCTTCATTAGAAACATAACAGTCCTTTCCATGAAGGGCTTGCAATGCTTCAAATTCTTTTTCATGGCCAACTTTTACCTGAAACGACGAATTACACTAATCAACACAAAAATGATAAATGACACCTTGAATTCTGCCTAGTAATGTATATCTAAAGTTTGAACTTTCCTAGATACTCTCTTTTCGTTTATTTGTATTATTTAATATCTTATTATGTTGCTACATATTCTCTTTAAATTTATAAACCTTTGTTGTTTTCGAGCATTGTATTATGTACATATGACAAATCTGAATTGCAATCAATCAACCGTTTGAGATGATAGAAGGTTTCAGTAAGAGCATACGTGGTGACCAATTTGAGAAACTACAGTTCAATACACTAAAAATTCATTAACAATATGCCTATGGAAATGTACCATAAGAAATGACATTGGAAAGGAATAACTACTCACCAACCACCTAGGGGACTATGGAATAAAGAAGATTCATGATATCAAAAGAAGATAGGGGATGATTCCTGCAAATACGTGTTAAAATAAGTCTAGTTTTTTTAATCTTTGAAATTACAACAATCATATAATGAAGGTCCTTTTAGACATTTTGTATGGTTGTGTACTTTATAGCTTGTATTAGGCTCCAACCAAGATGGAAACAATCTTTGTTTCTCATATTATCATATTTGATAAGAAAAACATGGTTAAGAGATTTTTAATGGTGATGATTACCTATAATAGCAAGAAGGCGCCATTCGACTAGCATCCCAAGCAAATATGCTATTAAAATACCAATGGTTATGGACAACTGCCATGAGAGGCAGAAAACAATGATGTTAAAGTTTTTAAAATGAATAGGACTTCATTTTCTACATAGTGAACTACAATGTTGTTGTTACAAATTCTAGTTCAAATAAAAATTGTCCATTCTAATTAATCAGAGATTGTAAAGAACGAATCATGTGGATCAAAGCTTCATATTTGATCTGTTGTTGTAAGACCTCCCCTTAAGTTCTTGGGAGTTATTTCAGATATGTATACAGGAACCTATCAAATATTATAACATAAAAACCTGAGTGGAAAGGAATTCTAGAACTAATATTATAACATAAAAACAGGAGTAGTAAGGAATTCTAAAATTAAAAGGAATTTAAGTGAAACTAACATTTCAAGACCTAACTACAGCTAGTTCAACAATACCCAAACGCCCAGCAAAGGTTTGGGTGATAGTGTAACGACCCATCTAAACTAATCCACTATATAAAGTTTTAAACTTTATAAGAAAACTGATATGATGAAACCTTATAAATATAAATTTTTAAATCCTTATATTAAAACAAAAATGATGAACTTTAAAATAAATATGATTAAGTTTTTTTTTTTAAATATAAACCATTAAACTTTATAAAATATATGAATTAAACTTTATAAAATTAAACTATATAATAAAAATAAAATCATATGAAGCACCCTTATAAAAGGGGGACGCTTAACCCAGCAGGACATTTATAACAGAGCGCTATGTCAGCAGGGAAATATCTGAGAGCCGTAAGTGCATGGAGGCGTGTCGGGAGGAGGAAAGGCGGTGGCTGCAGGTAGGAGGGCGGTCACCGCCAGGCCCGCAGATAAAAACCGGAGGGCTGAACCAAGAGAGGGGGGAAAAAACAAGAGAGGAGCAGAAAAACCAGAAGCAGAAATTCACCAGGAGAAAACCAGGAGGAAGATAATTATCCATTGGAAGAGCTTTAAGCGGTCTGAGGTTCTGGGCACGGAGGGACAGAGAGCTTCTGTTGAGAAGCTTTCTGGATTGAGCAACTAGGTTTGCTCAGTCTGGTTGGGTGGTATTGGTCTCCCGGAGATTGGATCAAAATAGCCACGACATCATCAGCAGAATCACCAGTTCAATAGCAGAATCAGCAGCAGTTAAGGTAAGTACAAACTTAAATTCTTCAGGCTTTTTGTATTTTAGATTCTGGTTACTGTGTTTGGTCATTACAGATAGCTTGTTGCGAATATTGGCATATAGTAGTGAAAATCACAGGGCCTGAAATAGCCCACAACTTTTTGGATTCTATCCAACTTTCTCGAGCTAATTGCTTGGGATTTGAGATTAAATGTGCATGTGCATCCAGAAAAAGATCATTTGGCCTGCTCTAAATCAAACGCTCGTCTCTTATCTCTCCACCATTTTCCTCTTCTTTCTCTAAGAAAGGAGATCTCAGAGTCTCCTCCTTCATTGTTGTAACTTCTTTATTAGTAAAAAAAAAACAATACAATGTAATACAAAATGGCCACTCAAAACCAATTCAAGGGTGCAGTTTCTTTGCACAGCTTCTAAATCTCCAACCAAGACTCCCAGATTCAGGATTCAAGATTTTGCTACCAGAATTCGATATAGGCTCACCGGTGAAGGCTACAAGAAACCCTCATTTTCCTTCATTCCCAAGGAAGCTTTAGGGGATAATCGTATTTTTGGTAATAAGGGCAGCGGCATCAATAGTTTCAAGACTTATGAGTCAGGCTAATCGGACGTCTCCTACGTTGGTTGGATAAAGCTCAAGATGAAAGAGGCCAAGAAGCTCAAAACCCTAACCAGCGCCCATCGTGAAGATCGACAGCCAAGAAAACCCCAAGGGGACGGAAAACTAGGGTGGTTCAAGAAACTCTGCAATTTCGAAAGGCAAAAAGTTGAATCTACAGTGGCTTTTCCAGATTCTAGAGTCGCGGCCTCTGATAATATGCAAAATGTGGGGGATATTGTTGAGGAGGAGGAGAGGTCCTGCACTTCAGTTCTGCGGCTCTCAAATTTGAAACGCTTTACGTCACAACAGGAGTCAAATGCATTATCAAACCATAAACTCCATGATGAATTCAAATGGATTCTCCTGGAACTCTAGTGGTGTGCACACATGTCAAGTGGAAAGTAGAAGGTTGCTTAAAATTTTGTGCACATATGTCAGGTAAACATGGGAAGTGTAAACAAAAACTAGAGATGCACTGATTCAAAAGAAAGGCCTATCAGGCCTAATTAGGAAAATTATGATTTAATTAATGGTTAATGGTGTATTCTAATTATATAATTAGCCTAAATCCATCTTAACTCTGGATCTATCAAGCGTCAAGAGGGATCAAATCTCTCGAGGTGCAAACCTCTTTTTTGAGTGCAAAACTTGAGGAAAGGTTTGCACCTCGAGAGATTTGATCCCTCTCGGTGTTTGGTAGATCCAGATTTAAGATGGATCTAGGTTAGTTTCAATCGTATGTGGGCAAGAAAAATCTATAGAACATATGACTAATTTTATCAATAATATATAAATACATGTAATATTAATATAATCATTTTAAATATTGAGATGATAAATATTAATAACTATAATGATAAAAGATAACCTTACACTATCTACGGCTGAAAAACATGGTGGGAGCATAGTAAGGGATCCAGCGCGAGAGTGGGCTGAAGATCTACTTCAGGACTGGGACTTGATCGACATCAAACCTTCGTCGGGCAAGTATACCTGGTCCAATAAAAGGCTTGGTCCAGGCCACATCGCTGCAAGGTTAGATCGATTTCTTGTTCAAAGCTCTTTTTTACTTCTTGGTCTAGATACTAGAATGCATATCCTTCCATGCAGTGTCTCTGATCACAGGCCCATTAAGCTAGATCTCTTGGCTCATTGGGATAAAGGCCCCACTCTGTTTAAATTCAATCCTCTCTGGATCAAGGAGCAAACCTTCTTGCAATTAGTAAGGGATATGTGGAAGCAACCAGTGAATGGCTCTCTGATCTTTGTGTGGGAGGAAAAACTCAGGAGAGTGAAGGCAGCTCTAAAAGTTTGGGCAAAATCTCTCCCAAACCCTACAGCGGAAAGAAAGAAGTTACAAGAGCAGCTAGAAACCCACCAGCTTTATTCAGAAAATGAGGAGATCACAAAAGAAATACTTGAAAAAGAATCAGATATCCAGCAAAAGCTGCTTAAAGCAAGCCTGGCCGAGGAAGAATATTGGAGGATCAAATCGCGCAGGCTATGGCTCAAGGCAGGTGATAGAAATACATCCTTTTTTCATAAACAAGCCCAAGCCCGAAAAAACTCCAATAGCATCACCGAAATCAAGGAAGAGAACTCTATTCATAGAGACACTCAAAGCATAAAAATTGTGGCCTTTCAACACTTTAAAAAGTTGTATAGCGAAAAAGAGGAACAAGCTCAAATTTCACTGACTGTAAATGAGGTTCCCAAGCGGATATCTAACAGAAAGAATCAGTTCTTGGAAGTAGAAGCCACAAACAATGAAATCAAATCCACCCTCTTCTCTATGGAGCTGGACAAGGCTCCAGGCCTTGATGGCTTTACAGCGAGATTTTTGCAGCACTGTTGGCAGATTATCGAAAAAGACTTGTGTAGGATGGTGCGGGAGTCTTAAAACTATCAGAAGATAGGGGGAAGCACTATTTCAGATTCTTGGCCCTTATCCCCAAGGAAAGAGGTGCAAATATCTTCTCCAGATTCCGCCCCATCTCCCTTTGCAATATCAGTTATAAGCTGATAACAAAAGTGATAGCGAACAAGTTGAAAACAATTCTCCCAGACATCATCCCAGAGAATCAGGGGGGCTTCATTCAGGGAAGACAGTTAGCAGACAACTATATTTTGGTACAAGAAGCAATCCACTCAATTTTGGCCCGGAAGGAGAAAGGAATGGTTATCAAATTCGATCTTGAAAGTGCCTTTGATAGGGTTAGACACAGATTCCTGTTGGAGGTTCTACATAAATTCGGGTTTGGGCACAAGTTCATCAATTGGATCAAGGCCTGCATCAGTGAGCCATGGATTGCCCCTCTGGTAAACGAGAGAGCCACGGACTTCTTCAAAGCCTCAAGAGGGCTGAGGCAAGGGTGTCCCCTCTCCCCCTTGCTCTTTGTCCTTCAAGCATCAATATTAAGCTTCCTCTTGAACAGAAAGCAGACAGAGCAAGAAATAATGGGAATAAACATAGCAAGAGGAGTAAAAAGTATAAATCATGCGTTGTTTGTTGATGACTCTCTGCTGCTGGGAGCCACTTTAGTGGTTTTGGCAAACCGTTTTAAAGAGGTAGTGGAAGAGTACTGTGCAGACTCAGGAAGCAAGCTCAACAAAGGCAAATGCCAAGTTTATTGTTGGAACACCTCTGCCAGATTGATCCAAGCTATTTCTAATTGCCTAGGATTCACAACCTCTGCTGCTTGGACTTCATTCAAATACCTGGGGCTTCCTGTCTTTCAAAAAAGAATCCTCAACAGAGATTGGATGCCGCTGCTGGAAAAATTCAAGCTTAAAACTCAGTCCTGGGGATATAATTGGCTCAATTTAGCAGGCAAGACAGTATTGATAAAGTCTGTATTGAATAGCCTGCCCATTTTTCAGGCAACTGCTATGATGGCGCCCAAGAGTATAATGAGGAAGATGGATGAGCATATAAAAAAAAAAAAAAAATTGGAAAGGGGGCAAAGGCAATGAGAGGAAAATCCCTTTACTAAGCTGGAATATGATCTCCCTGCCTAGATCAGAAGGCGGTTTAAATTTTAAAAATCTCAACATTCAAAGCACAGCAATGGGTGCCAAATTGGCTTGGAGGATTATCGCTCCAAAACCGGGCTGGGCACAACGGGCCTTGTGGAAAAAATACTACGGAGGGCAGAGAATGCGTTGCCTGAGCAATTCAAAGGGAATAGCAGGTACGCAGATCCACAAACACTGTGAAAACTCTGTACCTCTGATCAATCAGCACGCACATTGGATTCCAGGCAACGGTCAGCGAATACGCATCTGGGAAGATAGCATTATGGGAAGCGATCCGTTGGCTGAAGATCACTCATTAGTCACGCTGAGAGAATGGATGAACTCTGAAAATATCAAAACATTGTGGGATCTGTCCCTCTGGGACAATGGAGATTGGTGGCGGTGGAAAAATTTGGAGGTGCCTGCGAATCTTGCTCACGAGTACGCTGCCCTCCTTGCCCATCTGAAAGGCAAAGCCCCGCTGAGCTTAAGGAAAACTGATGTCAGAGGCTGGGGACCGATCCCTGGCAAATACACGGTTTCTAAGGGATATGCCCAGCTCACTCGAATTCCCAGCGCTCCGCCTGATCCGAGGCCATGGCAGGGGGTTTGGTCATCAGAAACGCTGCCCAAAGTGGATACCTTCTGCTGGCTGCTTTGCCACCACAGAATCCTGACAAAAGACAGACTCAAGAAAATTGGGTACTCAGGGCCATCACGCTGCTCTCTGTGTGAGGATCATGAGGAAAACGCATCTCACATGATGCTAACATGCAAATTCGCTGCAAACTTGTGGAAGGAGGCCTTAGAGCCATGGAACTTGAATTTTGGACCATTCAACCACTGCTCAGAGCTTTTTTCAAATTGGAATCGAATTTATCCAGGAGGCGCTGTTTAGAATTCGCAAATCAGAGACGCATGGCACTCCCTGCCCAAGCTTATCTGCTGGCATATCTGGTTAGAAAGAAACCAAAGGATTTTCATGAATAAGAAGAGTGCTCCTAAGCTAACCTGGGTTAAAATTAAAAGACACCTTAAAGAATGTTTGGGAGATCAGATAAGCATAAAGGACCTCACGGAACAAGAAATAGCCTGGGGTGCCTCCCTGGACCTCCACCTCTCAGACACTGTAAAGAACCCCCCCCCCTCTCTTAAAGTCTTGGCAAATAAGACTAAATGAATCAGAGTTTGCCGAATTCTGCAGCAAAAATGCGATGAAAGCACTCTTCTTTGACGGTGCAGCTAAAGGAAATCCTGGCAGATCTGGAGCTGGTGGGGTTATTAAAAGAGCAGAAGGTATAATGGAAGCTAGTTATGCTTGGGGAGTGGGCATCAACACCAGTATTCAAGCTGAAGCACTTGCTCTTCTCCAGGGTCTCAAGATGCTTAAGAAATTGGGAATCAGAGAGGCAGTGGTTTTTGGGGATTCCCAGATTATTATAAACGCCATGGTGGAAAATTCACCTCCCTCTGATTTAAGACTATCCAGATTGCTGAGCAGAATCAACACTCTTAGATCCTCCTTCCATAAGCTGGAATTTCTACACATAAAGAGGGAAAACAACAAAGAAGCAGAAGTTGAAGCCAATATAGCAGTTAGTCTCCCTCTCGGAAATTATATAAGAGACGGAGAAGAAGGCTGGGATCCCATCCCCTAGCAGTCCATTAAAAATGTATTATTGTTTTCTCCTGAAGCAATTTGTATGCACTTTTAAATTAGGACAGATAGAAAATTTTGCTAGAAGAACAGAATGTAAAATCAGAAAGATCTTGAAGAGGACAACCATATGGTTACTGGATGAGGCAAAAACTGAGCCCCTCCCCCCATTTTGTAATCTGAATTGAGGCATTTCAGCCAAGAAGGAATATAACAGTCTAACCGTTTCTTTAAAAAAAAAACTTTAATGATAAAAAAAATGATGAAATAAAAAATTTGAATGCAAAGTGACAATGTAATAGTGTTGAATGATAGAAAATGTGAATAATAAGAATGTAGTCAATAACAAATAATATGCATTGTGATCAATCTCAAACTATTTTCTTCTATTATTATTATTGTCACCCTTGTTAGTTTTCTCATCTTTTCATATCGATTATATGAAAATGACAATTGAAATCGTAAACCATTTAAATCTTTAGCTCGATCTGTTGTAATAAACATCGCACCTTGTCTCTCTTGCTCTCCAATATTAATAGGTTGAATTATTACCATCCAATCTTCTTAATATCTCCCTCCCTCTCTCATTCTCTTTCTCCCCTCCCCATCTTTATGTCACCCTCTCCCTCTCTTACCCTTCTCTACCTCTCTCACTCCTCTCCCCATCTCTCTCTTCATTCCTCCTCTCCCCTCTCCTTTAGTTTATCTCCATCTCTCTTGTCACTCCCTCATACCTATCCCATTCTCTCTCCCCCCTCCGTCTTTATGTCTCCCTCTCTTACCCTTCTCTACCTCTCTCACTCCTCTCCCTCTCTCACTCCTCTCCCTCTCTCTCTCTCTCTTCATTCCTCCTCTCCACTCTCCTTCAATTTATCTCCACCTCTCTTGTCGTTCCCCCTATCTCTCCACCTCTATCACTCTATGTTTTTGTTCTTCCCTCCCATATATATCTAGAGTTAATATAACATGATAAATTAATATATATTATAATATAACAAATTTAAAATTGTAATAATCTAAAGTTATTAAATTTAATAATATTAGTATTATAATATATTTATTTGAATATTAGATTTAATAATGATAATAATATTACTATCCCTTGAGCATTTTTGTAGAAGTGTGAGAATGCAAGTCAATATGAGCAAAATGAAAGTAGTGGTTTTTTCTAAGAAAAGAAAACATAACCAACATAAGTTCTACTTTGAATGCAACATTCTGGAAGAAGTTGCGGATTACAAATATCTCGGAATTGACTTCAACAAAAATCTAAGCTGGAATGGTTGTAGAAAGAAAAGAACTTTGGGGGGTTGGAAAGCATTTTATGCTTTTCAAAATAGGTGTAGAGAGGCAAAGTTATGGGACTGGAAAACCGCTCAAACTCTTTTTGGGCTTCTAGTGATTCCAGTGATTCTCTATGGTTGTGAACTATGGGCCAGCAGTACATCCAACATGCAGTGGAGACAAATTGAGAAAATTCAGAAGCATTTGATTACAAAAAAAATCAAGATTAAAAGTGCAGTTACTTATGCTATATTGTTAAGTGAAACAGGGACTACTCCTATTGAAGCAATTGCTATGGTGCAAGTCATAAGGTATTTAAAAAGAATTGAGCAAATGGAAGAGGGTAGATGGCCTAAGGTCATCTTTAATGACAGATTGTGCAAGAGAAAAAATACTTGGATGCAACAAAATAACAAATGGTTTAGTAAATGGGGTATTGCTTGAATGCGTGTCCCATAATCAGCAAAGAGATAAAAGTTTTTGTTATGGGAAAGTTCCACAAGCATACTTGAGATAAGGAGCTAGGAAGAAATAAAAAATACTATATTGAAGTGTTTAATCCCACTCATAGTCATCAACCAAAAGCATACATAGAGGCCAATATCCCTTGGAGAGCCAAAATTCTTATTGCTTAGTAAAGGACTAATTCTCATCAACTCCGTTGTGAAACAGGGCGCTCGAAAAGGCCAAAAGAAGTGTGGGAGGAAAGAGTATGCATTTTTTGTTCTTCCGGAAAAGTGGAAATAGAAAAACATTTCATTTTAGAATGTGAGGCCTTCAAAGACAACAGGGAGAAATATGCAGATATGCTGGCAGCTAGCTATTGGGATAATATATTTAGCGAGGGGTTTGTTGAGAAGTTGGGAGCATTTATTTTGAAGCTTCACAGAAAAAGGGCTGAATACATCAAGCAGATGAAGAAGCAATTTGTCCCATAGGCTATCTTTAGCCTTATGGACGTTAAAATAATTTCTTTCTTTCTTCTTTTTTCATTAGGATTTGGTGGACGTTTTGAACCAACTAATGTGGTTCATCCTCGGGACAAAGGTACATTACTATTTATAGTATAGATCACAAAAGTCTTAGATATAACATTTAATAATAATATTAATATTAATCTTTAATGTTAATATTAGGGTTAATAATGTTTTTTTGCATGGTATTAATAGTAATTTGGCCCATGGTATTCACCTAAATAAAACCTATTTTTTTAGTGTTAGTAAATATAAAGAGATTTATGGAGTAAATATAAAAATAGGTTTTATTTATTTACCATGCCTCTAGTTTAGTTATATTTTTATTTACTTACCATACCTCTTTTATAAATATGGTATTTGGCTCATGGTATTAATAATAATTTGTCACATGGTATTTGGCCCATACCACTTCACCTAAATAAGCTCTCTTTTTTTAGTTTTTGTAAATATAAAGAGGTTTATGGAGTAAACATAAAAAGAGGTTTTATTTATTTACCATACCTCTAGTTTATTTATATTTTTATTTATTTACCATATCTCTTGAGTAAGTATAAAAAGAAGTTTTTTTTTTTTTTTTAACAGGAACGGTTATGAATTGTATTAATGAGTTGGTCTAAATACCAGTCTTCTGAATACAATGGGTATGGGCACTATCCAATTGGATTCTTCCTTCTGAGATTCTTTTAGCCTTGCTGTCCGCTTCCATTTGGATTCAGCAATTGCGCTTTTATTTCCTATTTGCCCCAGTTTAAATATACATACAAACAGCTTTAAAATTAAGCAAAAAAACATCTTCTGAAATGCTTTAAGGAATTGGAACCCATGCTTCTTCTCCATCTCTTTTCAATGTCCCGACCGATAGCTGAGCAACTTTATTGGCTTCAAGATCTGCCTCTTTGTTTTTGTCTCTCAACATGTGAAAGAATTTCAGATTTTGAAACATCTTTGCCATTCCTCTGATTCTATGGATCAGTCTTGCTAATCTTAAATCTCGTGGAATGGAGCTAGTCACCATAAGTTTGATGATCACTTCAGAGTCCCCCAGGATATTGGCCTCTTTGATTTCCAGATTCTGAAGTTGTTTGAGTCCTTGGAAGAGGGCAAATGCTTCAGCTTGGATGCTGGAGTTGATTCCTAATCCCCAGGCAAAATGGAGGATCTCTGCACCATCTATGTTTTTAATTACTCCCCCTGCTCCAGCGCTGCCCGGGTTACCTTTTGCTGCACCGTCAAAGAAGAGGGAGTGCATCCTCTGGTTGAGAATCCAGTCTTGAAAGTCCTCTCTGCCTTTTCCCCTTATTTGCCATTCCTCTGGAGGAGCCATGCTTCTGATATTTTGTTGGAAATTCAGGTTCAAGGAGGACCCCCAATCTTTGTCTAACTGAGTAAGGTTGGAGTCATCTTTGTGACCTCCCAGACATTCTTTTATTTGGGACTTTACCTTGGTCGCCACCGTCTTGGCATTGTGATGGAGGTTCCTGAAGATTCTGCTGTTGCGCTCAAGCCATAGCTGCCAGCAGCAAATTTTTAGCAGTGATGCCCAGGCCGCTTTGATCCCTTTGTTTTTGGGAGGGGGTCCGGGATAGCAAGTTTTCCAGGTGGCAAACAGGTCTAATATGGTCGCTGGTAGCTCGAATTTGGGGTTCCAATGCTCCATCAGTTCTCTCCAGACCTGAATTGAGAATTTGCAATTAAGAATCAGATGTGTGGCGCTTTCCTCAGAGTCATGGCACAACGAGCACCTGGATGGTCCGTAGAAACCGCGCCTCTGAAGTTTATCTTCTGTTAATATTTTCCTGTGGCACAGTATCCAGCAAAAGATATCGATTTTTGGCAGCGTGGGATTGCCCCATACTGCTTTCCACGGGGCCGGGTCAATGGGCGCATTTGGAATTGCGTCTAGGCACGCATATCCTTGGGCGACTGTATAACCAGTCGAATGATCGCCCCATCCTCGCCTGTCCTTCTTGTTAACTCGCGCGGGTGCTATGCCATTCAGTAGATCGCGGAGGTGGGCGGCTTCTTGATGCAGGTCTGAGGGCAGATCCGGCAGGCTCCAGCCCGCCCACTGTGCACCATTCCAAGTGGAGATGTCCCACAATTTGTTCTTCCCTGCAGCCACCAACCAATCCTTCAACGATTTCAGATTTGGACTTTCTCCGATAGGATCTCGATCCATGATCCGGTCCTTCCATAAATTAATTTTTTTACCATTTCCGGGAATCCAATAGGCTTTTGATTGAATCAAGGGGGCGGCTTTGGAACAAAGTTTGACGAAAGGCGTGTTTCCTTGAGGCAGGGGTCCGTCTAAGCATCTCAGTCTTGCTCCTTTGAGATATTTTCGCCAGAGAGCTGTCTGTGCCCAGCCTGGCTTAGGTGCAATTATTCTCCATAGAAGTTTAGCTCCCATTGCTATGTTCTGATGAAGGAGTTTTTTGAAATTTAGGCCTCCCTCCATCTTAGGCTTGAGTACAGTCTCCCAATTGACAAGCTGGAATCTTCTCTCATTGTGTTTACCCCCTTTCCAAAAGAAATTTCTGATATATTGTTCCATTTTCTGGAGTATACCCTTGGGCGCCAGAAGCACAGAAAACTGGAATAACGGGAGGCTGCTAAGGACAACTTTAATGAGGACTGTCTTACCTGCCATATTTAACCAATTAACTCCCCATGCCTGGAGTTTACTTTTAAACTTTTCTACCTGTGGCATCCAGTCCCTACTGTGGGCTCGTTTGAGGAAGATGGGCAGCCCCAGATACTTGAACGATGTCCATTCTGAGGAAGCTGCGAATCCTAGGCATCTGGAGATAGAGTTGATCAAAGAGGGCGAGGTGTTCCAGCAGTAAGTGTGGCACTTACCCTTGTTGAGGCTGCTACCAGACTCCATGCAGTACTCATCGAGCGCCTCTTTAAATCTTCTGGCCGAGTGGATCGAGGCTGTCCCAAGCAGCAGGGTGTCATCTGCAAATAATGCATGATTTATGTTTTGGACCCCCCTTGCTATGGATATCCCTGATATCTCCTGCTCTTGCATTTGATTGTTTAGATGGAAACTGAGAACTGAAGCTTGGATTACAAACAGCAGGGGAGACATGGGGCAACCCTGTCTTAACCCTCTTGTAGCTTTGAAGAAACCTGCAGATCTACCATTGATTAATGGGGCGATCCATGGTTCCGAGATGCAGGCCCGGATCCAATTGATGAATCTCTCCCCAAAACCAAATTTTTTCAACACATTCAAAAGAAAACTATGATTAACTCGGTCAAAGGCATTTGCTAGGTCTAGTTTGATTGCCATACCTTGTTCCTTGCGTTGCTGACTTGATAGAATTGCCTCTTGGACAAGTGTGAAATTGTCCAATAAATGTCTTTCGTGGATGAAGCCTCCTTGGTTCTCCGGGTTGACTTTGGGAAGAATATGCCTCAGCCTATTAGCAATAACTTTTGTGATCAGTTTGTAGCCAATGTTGCACAGGGATATAGGGCGAAACCTATTGAAGGAATTGGCTCCCTTTTCCTTGGGGATGAGAGCTAGGAAGGAAGAGTTGGTACTTCCTCCTAATTTCTGGCAAGCCTGCGATTTTAGGACCATTTTATATAGGTCTTTCCCCACTATGTGCCAGCAGGTTTGGAGGAAAGAGGCGGAAAAGCCATCAGGGCCAGGGGATTTGTCAGGATTCATGGCATAGAGGGCTCTTTTGACTTCATCCATAGTGACTTTACTTTCTAGATGCTGGTTCATATCAACAGATATTGAGGAGGGGATCCCGTCCAACAAACTAAAGTTCTGGTTCGTATTATTATCTTTACTATACAGCCCTTTGAAATGGTGATGAGCTGCCTGTTTAATACTTGCAAAGTCCTTATGAGTGATATCCGCTTCCTTAATTTCATTGATGGAGTTGAAACCTTTTCTGGCTTCCGCGTGCTTATGAAAGAATGATGTATTTCTGTCACCTGCCTTTAGCCAGAGGCATCGCGATTTGATCCTCCACGTTTCCTCTTCAGACAGGCAAGCTTTATGGTAGCATTGCTGAAGATGAGCCTCCTTGTCTAAAGTCTCTCTGGTTATGTGCGCCTCTTCTGCGTTCAGCTGAAATGCTTCAAGCTGACTTTGGATATTTTTCCTATCAGCTGCTGGATTTGCAATAGATTTGGCCCAGCTCTTCAGGGCTGTTTTCAATCTCCTGAGTTTTTCTTCCCAGATATAAAATGGAGATCCAGTGACTGGCTGAGACCAGCTTTCTTTCACAATCTGCAAGAAATTTGGTTCCTTGATCCATAATGGGCTAAACTTGAAGGGAATGGGACCTAGATCAACGTGAGCTCGGAGGGTGAGCTTGATTGGCTTGTGATCAGAGATGCTACAAGGAAGAATATGCATGCTAGCGTCTAGACCAAGCAGAAGAAAAGAGCTATGCACCAAGAATCTATCCAGCCTTGCTGCAATATGGCCTGGACCTATTCTTTTATTGGACCAAGTGTACATACCTGAGACGGGCTTGATATCTAGCAGATCCCAGTCTTGGAGGAGATCCTCGACCCATTCCCTTGCCGGATCTCGTACAATGGAGCCTCCTCTCTTTTCAGAAGAATGCAAAGTGATGTTCAGGTCGCCTGCTATGATGACATTTTCTAAAGTAACCAGATCTGCTTGCTGCCTTAAGGAGTCCCAGCAGCTCTTTTTTTCTCCAGCATTTACCGGAACATAAACATTGAAAAGGCAAAGGATTTCTTTTGTAATAACATGTTGCATCTTTAACATCGCCCAGTGGGTGTTTGATGCCTCTGCCACCAGCGAAAATATGTTTTCATTCCAAAGAGTGCCCAACCCTCCAGAGGCTCCTCAAGCTGAGACAGCTGAAGCATTACTGTTTTTCCTCTACAAAAAAATTTGAAACTGGATTCCAGCCACTTTTGCTTGTCCAGACAATTCCTCCACCTCATTAAACAACTCCTAAAAACAATATATATATATATATATTTTAAATTTTATATAAAATGAATTAAATATAACCATGATTATCCCAAAAAAATTATGTTTTCATTTTTATACACACCAATTCCTCATGAGATGTAGTATAAATAAAATTCTAGTTGATTATATTTTTATTCGTAATGAAATGTAGTATAAATAAAATTCTAAATATGGTTGAAGATATTTTGATGATGGCCTTGAGTTTCAACAAAAATAAAGTATTGCAAATCTTCTTTAGTCATGGTACTAGTTTAAGTATTGCAAATCTTCTTTAGTCATGGTACTAGTTTTTTCTTGAATAACAAAAGAAATACTACCATCTCCTCTTATATAATTTTCACAAAATAATTGCTCGAAGGAAAGGATTCTAGAGGTTTTCATCATGATTGAGAATATGTTCTTGAAATGCCTTTTTATTGAATTGTTTTAGTAAAATTGGTTGAGGATAAAGTTATGCTATTTGATTAAGCCAATTTTTGATATATTTTAAAAAATGAATATTTCCTTGTTAATAAAAACTAAGTTAGAAGTGAGCCTTTCGAGTGAACATGTTTATTGAATTGTTTTAGTAAAATTGGTTGAGGATAAAGTTATGCTATTTGATTAAGCCAATTTTTGATATATTTTGAAAAATGAATATTTCCTTGTTAATAAAAACTAAGTTAGAAGTGAGCCTTTCGAGTGAACATGTTAATGTTGTAACTAAATGTCATATAGTAAATATGTTTGGGTTTTGATATTATGGAATTGTATTTTATCATTTTAAGAAAGATAAATCAAATAAAATATGCCGATTTAAATTTTTTTACCAGTAGAAAATGTTAAGCATAAAATAAAATAATGTTGTTTATCTAGTTTTAATATAGTTTAAAAGATAAAATATATCTCTATTAATAAAATTGACTTGCAGTGAGTTTACTAATTCAATATTTTAATGTTGGAATTAGATACCATATAGTATACATATCTTGGTTTTCAATGTCACGAAGTTGTGGTTATCTATCTCCAAAAATATAGAGTGTGTCTATTCCATTTCATTCACTTAGTAGAAGGTATTCAAATAGATTTAGAATGACTCAAGATGACATCTAATTGGAGAAATTTTTTGTGGTTTTCAATTTGTTTCCCATTCATAGCTAGTGTGCCCATTTTGTGAATTGAAACTCTATTCATGACCTTAAATGGGATTTTAGTGTGTTCTAGATAATGACCTATTACCCACCAAAAATTAGGTAACCCATAAGAGAAAAAAATCTCCTAACCAACAACCCTATATGATCAAGACATAACATGATGCCAAGATCCTCCATTTCTTGCTCTGGTCGGATTTCTTTCCCATATGGCATTCCTTCTTAAAGGAAGATGAGTCATCCATTGGAAAGTACTTTAACCATTTTTGCAATCATGTGTTTTCACATAATGTTATGAGAATACTAACATAGATCAAGGGGTAAACTAGATACTTGATCAATCTTGAATGTATTCTTGTTCCCTCACTTCACTTAGGAGGTTAGTTTTTGACTCTATTCCAAAGGGACCTCCTCTTAGGCCTTAGGGCTTTAGGAAAGGAACTACTTGAGAAGGATTGATTCAAGTAGCTTGTCCAAGGTAATCCATGCATACCACTTGTCATTTTTCTCCTTAGTCATCTCCATTCTTTAGGTTGGTAGTCATTGTTCATTAGAATTGACACCTTTCATCCTCATCCTTGAGTTTGGGACTAGAAACTTAGCCCTAGAGGTTGATGCAAATAAAAGAAAGGTAAAATCATAAGAAACACACAATGAAAAAAAAAGGTGTAAAATGCAAAAGATGGTTGGGACATTTATTTACTGCATGGGAAAAATCCTAGCATGAGCTCTCTTGTATTTGGTTGTCTCTTTATGATCCTATTATCATTATTATTTATATAGTTGAGATCTTCTATGTAATTACCTAATGATGAATGTGAACACAATAAAGATTAAATTAAGAAAAACTTAAAAATTCAACGCTTTTTACTGTTATTTTATTATTTTCCTTAGGAGGCCCATTTTAAGCCTCAAATTCCCTTTATTTAACATTGGTATCTCTCGTGATGATCCTAAATCCCTTTGTTCAAATAATTCCACATAGTATTTAAAGGAAAATGAGGCCTTCATTTGATTTCTTGAAAGAAGTCTTTCCCTTAAATGAAGATTCCAAAACTTCAGGATGTCCTTGTCTAGGAGAACATTCACCCTAGAATTAAGAAGCATGGATTTGATTGTTGTTGTTAACTTAGTGGTTTGAATTAGGGAGAACAATCTCGTTGAACAACAAACATTTCTCTTCATCAACAAGCAATTGGAACATGGTTGGAAAAACATTATAAAAATTTGAAGGTCGTCACTCTATATTGTTTTTGTCATTTACACAAAATCACTTTATAAAAGGGGTTTATATCCTCATACGAGAGCCTAAAAGTTTTAGTGCCCCAAGGGGATGTTAAGAAAAAAATCCGACTTTCAAAGATAACTTCTTTATTGATGCCAAAGCCCATATCAATGTCAAATCCAATCTGAGCCTAACATTACCCAACTATTGATCATTTTGATTCTTGAAAAAGAATTATAGAAATTTTGAGGCAAAAAATGGACCTGAAAATGAAAAATGTGCCATCAACAAACTTTAAAAGAACCATTAGGGTTCAAGATGGTGTCAACCATAAGGGTAAATATTTTATCCTTATGTCAATCATAAGGGTAGACATGTTTCTTTCAAGAACATATTTTTTCACATGTTTCTAGTATATTTCACTATGGGTCTTTCAAAAATATGTAGATTAGGTACTTGATGGATGCAAAATTTAATCTAGATCCAACAAATGCATACACTTAAAATTTGAATAAACCTACAAATAATTAAGTCGACAATGCAATGAAACAAATAAAATTTAGTTATATTTTCCTTTGAAAATTCATACTTGTAATTTTATTATTTTAACTATTATTTTCCTTATGAGTCCTATTTTATACTTTAAATTTTCTCTGATGTCCCTTTCCCATTATTTCATGTAGATAATGGAACTTTGGTTCCACTCTTGAAGTTTAATGAAACAACGAGTCAATGAGTAGTATTATTTGGCACATGGAAAGATTTGTAGAGTTAATTATATTTGGCCCTCCCTATAAAATCTCCAGCCTTGGATACAAGGGACTTGGGGATCTCTTCCAAATGATAGAATGGTTATCCATCCAAATGTATAAGGTTTCTTCATCCTAGATTTCATTATGGTGAGTATTAAAGCTAAAGTGGTAGGTAAAGGGACTTGATTGAAGGAGAGAAAAATCTTTTAATGAAGCCATAACAACCTAGATTCAACCAACCTTCAAAAGTTTTTTTTAGAGGCTCTGATATGGGTTATATTTCCTAGTGTCACCTTGGAATATTGGCACTATGAGAGTATAATAAGCATTAAGTTTTTCAAGTATATTCCCTTAGCTCCAAAAACTCTTAATTCCAATTCCTACCCTTGAATATGTATTTATGTTGATTAACGCAAAGACCTCCTTAGCAAAATGGTGTTGGAGAGTGGCAACTAAAGTTGGATATAATGATTGGATTATGGAAATAGTTTCTTTTGATGTAAATTTTATAATGATCATGGAAATTTGGTGACTTATTATGAAATGACATGGTTTTCATGAGATAGTAAAGGGGGAAATAAGACATTCATCTTGGGAAAGCTCGATGATAGATCACCAATAGTTTGGACCAAACAAGAACTTAGAGGTGCCTAATATTGTTGTCATGCGAAATACTTTTGTTCCATCTTTAGAGGGAAGCAACAATTACACTGATTTCATCATGCCTTAAGAGGACATTCCCATCCCAATAGTCCTTGTAGGAAACTCATGTGGTAGGGGAAGACAAGATATGAATTCAAGTCTTTGGATTTAAAAAGGGACCAAAAATCTATTATTCCATTGGATGAGGAAAAATGATTAATAATTATAAAATTCAATACTGCGTAGCCAATCAACTAGTTGGATTGAAATAAAGGGAAAAAGGGGCAAAAGGAAAAATTCAGGAATGTGATCTTCATCAAAAAGATTTTGAATTAGGATATTTTACCAATTTTTGTAATCAATCAAGTTGGGATATAGCCTATGATATGAAAGTTGATTGCTAATCATTTATAGGTGCGCATAGATACGATAGAGATTGCATATCACATATATGAATCACAAATTAAGGAACCATATGTTTGTACATTCTCTTATACATAATATGTGTTTTTTAATTTACACAAAACATTCTAAACTTGGGAATCGCCTTAAACCATCTACTCTTTTGACCTAATAAAATTGCACTTAAACACGTCTTCGAAAAAATTTGTGGTCTAAACAACGCCTCACAAGAATATTTTTTTTAGTAAATGAGAAATCCAATACCCAATATAGTTTCAAGAATTCAGTTAACAATAATGTTAAGTTGGATTTATAAAAGTCAAATATGATGCAATGTCATAAATATTCTTATTTGACAATAATTAATTGCATATAAAACTCACATTGGTCAAAATCTTGGTGAAATCTTCTTGATATATATTAAATATCATTGGAATAATTATGTCAATTGGCATATCTATTTTGGAATAAAACTTCCAGAATTTTAATCTAATTATCAATAATCATTAGGTGGATGGTAGGGATTTAATCTCCAGTTAATGTTTTTAGTAGTAGTGGTTTAAATTTATCTTTAAGGTAGTAATGTCTTATCTACTTTAAATCTTCTCCTCGACTGCGCAAACTTGTCCCTCTCATATCAAATCCTCCCCCCTGCACTTGAATATATCACCTCTTCCAGCCTCGACATAGTGTTTCACTCGTCCCCAGCCGTCATTCCCAGGCTCTGCGCAAATGGTCATCATTCCATTATCCTCATCGCTCGCTGCAAGATCTCTCCCTGGGATCACAGTCATCTCAAGAATCGATTCACTCAGCACTGGTTCACGCACCCGAGATGCCCCCTTCCCTCTATTTATAGCAGCTTGGGCCTCTCTGCCTTCTCATCTATCAGTGCTGCAAAGGTTCTGGACCGCGCCCCCTCTCAGCACAGGCATTCTCATGAAGCTGGGCTCAGTCATCGGGAGCTCGGATTTCGCACTTCGACAGTGGTAAACTCAGGCCTTTTAATTTCTGATTTAAATTTCTTTCTAACTGGTGGTTTTATTGGCCGTGGCAGCGCTTTCCCTCGCATCTCTTTGCTCCCCCGTCATACTGTTCCTTCCCCCCCTCCCTGTGCAGCTCCACAACCCTCCTTACTGTTTGTTCTTTTCCCTTATATCGCCCTCATCCTCGGTATTTGTCCCTCTCCGCATCTTCAGCTCGTCGACCTTCTTCCCCAGCTTGGCGAAATGGCGGACCAGCAGGATCAGCAAGGAGCTCAGGCGCCTGTCAACAATTCTCTTGAAAATATCATCACCAACAGTGAATGCACACTCTGCAAAGCGCATACATTCATGATTAACAGATTCATCAAACATTTCAACGACCTCAAAGAGGATTACCAGGCAGACAGCAGATCAAAACGGAAGAAGCTTGAGAAACAAAAAGCAGAAATCGAGGCCTTGAAGGTCAGGTGCACTCATCTTGAGGAAGCTATAGTGAATATCAGGACTCTCACCCAAAGTATGCAAGCGGAAGCTTCAACCAGAGCCAGTGCAAGGAAGGAATCCCTCCCTGATGACTCAGTTACCCAGAAACTCCCCTAGGAATTATGAACTGTAAATTTTGTTGGCTTGCAGGCTCTTTTATCCGGCAATATAGCCGTTACCTCTTTAATTTCAGTTACCGTTTATGTAGCAATGAAGAACAAGGGTCTGCGAACCCGTTTTTGATCCTCAATGCCTTAATCTATCATATCTATGTACTAGGACTCAGTGCCTGAAGTTTTTATAATATACAAGTAACCGATTTTGTCAAAAAAAAATGTCTTATCTACTTTTGAATTTAATTGAAAAACAAATTCATGTCACAAGTGCAAATTTGATTTCCATTGGGTTTTTATTTATGGCAATGAACTCTTATTGCTTATTGTTGCTTCCCTATGTTTTTCATGTTCCGTGTTTTTTTAAATGTATATATGTTTAACTTATATATTAATTCTTTTTACAATTTGATAATAATAATAATAATATTTATTATTATTATTATTTAAAATAAAGTGTATCTTTGTTGATTTGTGTGATTTTTTTAAAATATTGACAATGTGAGATGTATTATGAGGTAAGTGTCTTGATACTTACTATGGATTAACACCTATCAATGTTTACCAACCATTCAATTTATATGACTGCACTATTACATATACAATGTGTTTTATTATCAATACTACTAATTAATATGATAATGGAGTTCTCATTGAAATAAAGTGAATTTGAAATATGATAAATATTTTATATTTTTAATACATTTAAGAAAAAACAATTAGTAATAAAAATTTAAATAATTTTGAAAAGAAAAAATGAAAATGCATTTTTTAAATTTTGTTTAATTAATTTCTTTGTAAGTTCACTAAAAGTATAAGTTTTCATATTCATTGGATGAAAAATTATATTATGTATATAATTAGATTCATTAAAATTATTTACTTTTACTAAACCTACAATTTTATCTCAAATTTCAAGAGAATGTTCGATCTCCTGAGGAGTGAGGGTACACATTACTAATGTTTTCTAGTCATCATGGCTACTCACAGAATCCCCCCACCTCACTGTCATCATGTTGCAGAAGGTGTCATCAGGTTTATTGCATGTTCATGTGGATCTTAGTTTCTTGTGCCGTTATTCCAATACGTTTACACATGTTTTGCAGAGGTATTGTCAAGATGTAGCGTGTTTGAGAGAAGATCTTGGTTTGTAGTTTGCTTCTTGTGGTTTTTTCTTGTAGTTCAGAGTTTCGTTTTTATGTGGTTGTGATTATAGTGGCCACCTTTGCTCCTATGCTACGAAATTTTTGAACCCCTCACTATGTTCAATGGAGCATCACATATCTTATGGTCCTTCGGTTTTAGATCTTTCCATTGCCTTGGGTAATGTTGTATTCTTCAAGAACGCAACGTTTCAACAATTTCATGCACTCACTTCCTTATTTATGGTCCATTAAGCTCCATCCTTTTCCATCCCAATTGATTCAAAAGATGATGAGGAAGATAAGTTACTCAAATCTGGTTGTTTTTTTTTCTTTTTTCTTTCTTTTCTTTTTTTTTTCGAGGTTTTGGCCTCAACTCAAAGATCTTCAGTCTTGGACTACACAACACCAACTTTAGGTGATCAAGCATGAGGTCTTCATCCACCCATATGCTAACACTCCTTTTGTTTTTGAGTTTTATAATGTTGAAGATAGGGATTTGATATTTAATTTTGACTCATAGTTTTTGGACAATGTCAATTTGTGTTTGAAACTTTGGTCTCCCTCCTTTGATCCAATGAATAATGCCTTGAATTCTACTCTTGTTTGGATGTGACTTTCAAATATGTTGGTGCATTTATGGGGTTTTTCCTCTTGTTAGGATATTAAGTACACTTTAGGAAAGTTCAATGTTTCCTTTTGAGAAACTCGTCGGAGAAGCATTGCTACCTTTGCCAAAATCTATGTGGAAATAGACCTTGTTATTGGGTTTCTAGCTAGAATTAATTTGATTGGGAAAGTTTTTTCCTAGACTCAAAAATTTGATTATGAGCAAGCTTGAGTGTGATGTGGGATTTTTTTAATACATGCCACATAGTTATTCATTATCCGCCTCGGTGAAAAAAACAGTAAAATGAAACAAAGAAAATATACTTGATGGGTTGGCTCAATTGAGGATCATCAGTGAGTCCTTCAAGACAAATATCTTCAATCTCCTCCTCCTCCTCAACAAACTATAGTTTCCAAAGAAAAGAAATGATATCAAGTCCCCCAATGTCTACCAAAAGAAAATTCATATCTTTTGGACTTGGGCATTAAATCACATGGTAATCTTGGCCCTCAGACACTGAAAAGTTGGGCAAGTCATGGTGTAGTTGGATCTATAGAACAAGAAGAATCGCAAGTGCAATATACTCCATATTAAATTAATTTAGCAAGCTCTCCTCATACTTAACAAAAGTCTAGAAAAAAGTAGGAAGAAAGAAGAAGAAAGACCTAGTAGCATCTGAACCAATAGTGATGAGAAATCATTACTGAAAAACCAATATAATTATGCTTTTCCTTTTGTCCATGTTTATGTCGTTAGTTCGTGAGAATATATTCATATAAAAAATGTTGGATTGCAATTCCTTGAAATATTTGGAAGTTTAAGTCAACCATGTTCTTTCTAGGTATGTTGATAGTGTGTGAGTTAGATCTTCATGCCTTCGAATTTTGGAAAACTAGAGTCTATTAATACATTTTGATGTAATAGTTATGCCCGAGGTACATATTCTTAATTAATAGGATTCTTTGTTCTAGTTAAAAATATATATCTCAGCCCACGGGGTTGTTCAGAAATGTAACTAGTATGGGTCTTCATAATTTTATTTGAGTAATGATGTAATGTATTTGTCAAAAGAAAGAAAAAGAAAAAAAAAATTGTAAAAGAAATCTATTTATAAGCATGGGTTTCATTCTTTATTTATTTTACTTCTAAGCCAAAGACTCCATTTAAGGCTTCTAGGGTTTGTGTCATAAGTACTTGTCCATGTCATCATGCAATAGACCCTTCTTGGGTTTTGTATGTCAAGAAGGAAAATTTATTTTGATGTAAATTCATCATATAACCCTCCACCAAGTCAGCCTAAAAAATGAGCTACACCCACTATAAATAAGCAGCTACTCAACCTCATTTTCTCATCCAATCAATCAAGTTCGATTTGTCGTTGCAAGAGGAGATAAAAAGTGTGAAAGAACAACAAAAAGGTACAAAGAAGGCTAGTGAAGGAGGAACCCCAACGAAGAAGTTAAATATCATTTTATCTCTCTTTTGACTCACGTACGAAGAAATTGAAGCTACAGGGGGGTCGGAGATGCGGGGTCAAAAATATGTTGCAAGATCAATGAAATTTTGTGACTGATGCAGTATTGATGTAGTTTGACTTAAGTTGACTTTGGAATTTGGCTAATCATCTTGGGAGGCTGACTTGGTGGATTGGAGGAGGTATTTGTCTTGGTCAAAGGTCTTGGTTGTCTCAATTTGACTTGGTTCTACTATAGAAGAAGAGTTTGACTGAGTTTTCCCCTAGAAAGGGGTTTTTCCCTAGATGAGAGCCTACATCTTGTGTCCTTGATCTTCATGTTTAAGGTTTTGATAATTGCTTGATGATTAGAAGTTAAAGAAGACATAAAGAAGTTAATAAGAATTTAAGAAACATAACAAGTAATTACCAAAGATAAGAAAATCTTTCTGCGTTTATGATTTTTCAACATGGTAATAGAGTTATGGTGAAGAAGGACAAAAAGCAGCTTCAAGATCTTTGGCTCACATCATTGGCATTAATTCAATGAATCTTATATGAAGAATTCAAGAACAATTTATGTTGGCTAACTTCTTCATTGAAATACAAGGTGATACCAAGAGTACAAGGGAGATCGTTTTATTTTCTGAACTATCTTGAAGGCTACATGTGACTGCAGTATTGTGTCCTATTTGAAGATCAATATCTCTATGATTTGGGACTTGTTTTATTCTTTTTGGGACTTGTTTTGAGGTCGAAGAGGAATAGTAAGACTCACTCACCTTTGTGATCTTCACTGAACCCTTTTTGAGGGATACCTCTAAGCCACCACAATGACACATTTCAGCCCTATTGGACAATGACATCTCTAACTTGTTCAAGTGCTTGCGCAGTAATATATTTTGGCTCCTTGCACAGTGATACATTTGGATTTTCCTAACAGTAAAGAATTTGACCCTGACATAGTTACAACAATGGTAAAATTCAGCGTACAAAATGAATCTACAATAGTACTGTTGGAAATGGAATAGATAGATGCAAAGAAAAACATGGTATAATGTAACAATCGCCTTGGAAGTTACCTTGCATAGCTAACAACAATTTATTAACACCAACATATATATTTAGGCAATCTCTAGATCAAAACTAAAGAGAAAGGAAAGAATACCGAGCTTGAAATAACTTACAACAAATTCAGTGTAGTTCTAAGTATAACAAGTAACCCAAGAAGAAAATATGCTACAATACACAGTTGCAAATCAATATGACACAAGGATCTGAAACCATGAAGCTTCCATCCAATAATTACAAATGGTGGAATTTGAAGTTATGAAGGCATCAAACTACACAAGCAGTGATACATAAGTATAAATAGAACATCCAAAACTTGGCATCCTTGAAGGAAGCACTAAAGAAGGTACGACTTTGTCCTTGTAAATAAGTCACTTGCAAGATAGGATGAGGTAAGAATAATATAAGGTATGTACAATTATTTCTTCAAGGTTTAATTATGGTTTCAAAATCTCATTTTTTCTAGTTCTCAGGTTTTTAGACTTCATAATGTTGGAAGTTGTTGGCATCTAATTTCTTGTAAACCCTAACCCTATTCTAGTTTTTTTTCCTCATAGAAACCGTGGATTTTGGTATCTAAGGGTTTGTAGGTAATCTAGCGAGAAATTGGAAACCCTAGTAAGTATAGAATTGAATTTGAAACCCTAGAATTAATATTTTATGGTTTGGATCTAAAATATATAGTTTGTAATTATACTCTTGTACTTGTATACCTTTGGTAGTACTTGTTAGTGAATGTTGTAGGTAAATATAGAAATAAGGATGTTGATGGTGAGAGGGAGCTCTTCCAGAGGGAGCTTCCACCTTCTCACAAAAGATAAGTACTTTTTTTATAAGTATTGTTTTATATATATCTTTGTTACTTGATCATTATCGTTTCCTTGGAAGGACTAAGCTTATAGGTATAAAGATTGTGACTAGATTCAGAGGGAGACATCTTGTAAGAAGATTTGTTGTAGAGGGAGTCCTTCAATAGGAAATCCTACAAGGTTTGTAAAAGTAACAATGCAATGTATGTTTAGGACCACATGATCTACAACTAACCTTCTTTATATGAAAAGGTACGATCATTTTGAAATTTGCTATATATTACTAACTCTCTCATGTCTAGGGTTTTGAATCATCAAGATTCTTATTTAGGGTGATTAATCTTTGAATTAAATCAACCCTTGTCATACTCACTATCTTTTGTTCACTTTGGTAAAACCCTAACCTTCAGGGTTCACTGTAAAACCATGTCCTTTTTTATGTTTAGGGTTTGTTTATGTTATAATGAAACCATAGCATTTTAGGGTTTAATGAATTAGGGTTTATGACAAAACCCTTGCAATAGTCAATGTAAAATAGTAAGAATTAAACCCTATGTGAATATGCTTTCGTTTGATTGAAATTCTAGCTTGGTCGAGTTATTGTATATCTAACATTAAAATTTTGATGTTTGTATCTAGGGTTTACGACAAAACCTGGTAGAGATTGATATGAGTCTCTAGGGCATGTAATAATGCTTTCATATCATTGAAATAAATTGTTGATATTTAAAGTTTATTTTTATGATGGAATCTAGGGTTTGTGACAAAAACCCTAGAAAAGGTTGTTGTGAGAAATCTAGGACATGAAAATGTAACCCTAGTAGGTTGTTTCTCTTTTGATTGGTATCCTATCAAAGTTTAGAATTTGATATTATGAGTTCAAATTTCTTGCTCAAAATTTTGATAACCTTAAATGTTCTCTCTATGATAATATGTTTGACTTTTCATAATCCTATATATTTGTGTTTGGTTGTACTTGTTGATAAAGATTTGCAGGTACATAGTCTTCAAGATGTTGAAGATGCTTACTTAACTCATACTTGATGATGATGTTGAGCATCATGGAAAGAAAGAGTTGTAAGAATCTTGATAGCATTGAAGTATACATTACTCATTAATATATGACCTTGTTTCCATGTGAGTATAAAAAGGAATGATGTTCCAAAAGATTGAAGTTCTTCAATGATATGACGATAAACCCTGTGTGGATGAGTTGTTGATGGATTTTTCTCTTAGTAGAGAAGAAGCTCAAATAAATAAAGTGCATAAATCCCTAGTTAAGGGGGAGGGAATATTGTGACAACTATAGTAAAGACCATGAAGAAAGAGTAAGATTAGAGAAAGGCTAAAGCACTAGAAATGATTATTCTTGATTGATGAAAACTAGAATTGATGTCTTGGAAAGTGTTGAAGCTAGGTGTTATTGAAAAAGATGAAGAAGGATCTTTTCTTTGGAATATGTTTGGATACCTAAGAAACATCAGAATAGTTGAACACCCCAAAGATTGTGCTAACATACAAGAACATATACATTGGAAGTTTAATTATTGGTTAGGTCCGTGAAGCTACAGTATGTACCAACAAATGAACAAGTAGATGCTGTATTGACAAAATCTTTTCCCAACAAGAAGTTAGTTTATTTTAGGAGCATGCTTGAATTGGTAGATATCTATAATTTGGTTAAAAGGGAGATTATCATAAAACTGCCTTATGATGGTACTTGGGAGGACATCATGGCTTGGTAAGTATTGAGAGATATGGTTTAGTGTTGATACCTAGATCCCTAACAGGGTTGGTGTTAGGGCATGGGGGACTAGATGGTATCTATATCCTATTGGATGGATACTTGAGTTGTAGCCTGATGGTACCTATAGTGGAAATTTCCAAGATGACACCTTAGTCCCTGTTGGGGGATACCTTGGCAATGAGGTATCCCAAGCATTGTGTATGTTGTTGTACTCTTCTTAAGAACATTTCAATTTGAGGTAAACCTTGTAGCAGTTGAACAATTATGAACACCTCCCTACTTAAAAGGGAGTGTTGAGAAATGTAACTAGTATCCGTCTTCATAATTGTATTTGTCAAAAGAAAGAAAAAGAAGTATTGTTGTAAAACAAAATTATTTATAAGCATAGGTTTCATGCTTTATTTATTTTACTTCTAGATCAAGCCCTCCATTAAAGTCTTCTAACGTTTGTGTCATAAGTCCTTATCCATGTCATCATGTAATAGACCCTTCTTGAGTTTTGTATGCCAAGAAATAAAATTTATTTTGATGTAATTTGGTCATATAACCCTCCTCCACCAAGTCAGCCTCAATTGTTTCAAGTCAGCCTAAAAAAAGAGCTACAACCATTATAAATAAGCAACTAATCGACCTCGTTTTCCCATCCAATCAATCAAGTTCAATTTACAGTTGTAGGAGGAGATAAAAATAGTGAAAGAGCAAGAGAAATGTGAAAAGAAGGCTATAAAAGGAGGAACCCCAACAAAGAATTTAAAGATCATTTTCTCTCTTATCATTTTCTCTCTCTTTTGACTCAAACGTATGAAGAAACTGAAGTTGCAAGAGGGCCAAAGTTGTAGCGATGAAAATCTGTTGCAAGAGGACCAAAAGTTTGTTACTAATGAAATATGATGTTGTATGACTTAAGTTGACTTTGAAATTAAGTGAATATTATATTAATTGAAAAAGCTTGAGATTACATATATCAGTAAAACGATTGTTCATATCAATACATATATCAGTAAAAAGAAGATTGTTCATATCAATATTTTATTAGGAAGACCTGACCATAACAAAAAAATAACTCTCCACATAGAGTACTGAGAAGCCAAAAAGCAAAAAACAGATGAAAAAAACTCAGTATAATTGAAGTTCTACCCTAAGATATACTGAATAGGGAGAGTTACAACACAATACACAAAGAAAAGACATGAGATAATTATTTCGAGGGCTTTGAATTAACATGGTGGATCGATCAAAGCTCTCCAACCAAGCAGGAGACAGTGCGCAAGAAACTCTAAGGGGTCGAGAAATCTTGGGATGCTCAAAGTTTCCAATTCCAATGATATCCATTATTCTGATTGTTTGAGCTTGCACGATGTCATAGCAATTTAGTGAACTCACAAGCAAGAGTTCTCATAATAACTAATTCCCAAATGTATGGCATGTTGATACTAATAAGATGGCTCATGATCATATTAACATGGCAAAAGGGGTTGATCTGCACTCAGACACCGACAATGGAGACATAATTCTTCATTGTTACACAATTACACAAGACAACTACCTTTAATTTATTTATTTTTAATTTTTATATATTATCTTCAATTTTTTACAAATTGTAATTCATTTGTGTAGAATATTTTTTTTATATTCGTTATGACATGGCACATTAATTACAATGGTAAACAAGCTTATTGAATCATAATGTACGTTTCCAGAATACCATCACCCGACTAACTAAAGCAAAGCCTAGCCTTAAAGTTTTTTGAGTAATTGTTGCAACAGAATCGTGCCACTGCTGGATTATAACTGGATTCAAGGCCCTTGTAACATAACTTTGTCTAGTTTCGGTATTTCCTTAAACGAATGTGCAATTCTCCAGTAATGAATAACCATAGACATACAATCAACATTGTCGTCTCAATGTCAGAATCCTTGAAATTAGATCAGACTAGAGTATTTGATTAGTACAATGATAAAAGCATATACAAATACAATTTGATTTTTTCTAATATAAATAAATAAAATATTGTGGATAAATTTGTATTCTTGAATGGCTTCGGATTCACTTGATTATATATTTAGCACATACATATGCAGAGTCTGAGGGGGGCATCTTGATCAAAAACGACCAGGACTTTGTTTCCATTTTCACTACCACGACCTGGACTTTGTTTCTATTTTCACTGTCAGTTCCTGTTTGGTTTCCTGGTGTTCATTTATAATGAGAAAAAAAGATCATGTAGGATCACAAGGCAATCCAATTGCTGAGTTAACATGGCTATAATTTTTCAAACATCAGATGTATCATTTGAGGGAAAAGTGTGTTTTTTAACCCATTAAGAAATGTTAAATTATCATTCTCTCGATACTTAGGCTTGGCATCCAACAACCAAGCACTAAAGCCTATAGCTTGTACCTAAGACTTGAGCTTTCTTTGGGTAAGCTTCCCTCTCTAATGCACAACTTACAAAATTACAATAGATCTGTCACCTCTTGGCCACAATTCCCCTTGTCTCAGCTTTTGTATTAAACTATTCCCACACTCTTCCTGGCACCAAGGTGGGATTTCCCCTATACCAAAGCATTCTCAAGTCTGTCCTCTAAAATTTCGAGGCAAAGGAAATACAGAGATGAGATTGGAGGTTATGGCTAGTGTTGCTAACAAGATCCTCATCAGTGTTCAACATCATTACCATCTTCACCTCCAGCTCTCTCCTAGCATATCCCACTTCCTATCTTCTCTTTCATTCATGTGATTACTTAGGCTCAAATGTGCTCCTCTGTCGATGATCCTATTCCTAAGGAGAACCGCTAGCTCTCTATCCTCAAGTCTGCCTTCAATCAGCTTTTCGGAGAAAGTGAGGAGAAGCACTCCTCACTGTCACGTTTAGGTTCATTTTTCAAGTTTGACAGTCTTTCTGACCTTGGGTATGTGTCTCATCCCACCTGAATCCTCCTGGTCCCAACTGCAGAAAAGATTCTTAATGCCTCCACTAAACATATACCTTCTGCAGACTCTACTGGCACTTGAAGGGTTGAAAGTTGCATCCAAGGTACCAACACAGAAACCCCCTTCATGGGCCTTGAAAATCTATCTAATTTTACATGTTTTATGGAAACCTGCAGTCTGTTAAGCACAGTAGTGTCATTACATTTTATTTGTATAATAGAGAATATTCTTCTGTTATCTCTCGAAACAAGACAATTTTGTCTGGCTCTCATCTGTAAGAATGGTTAGCAAGAAGGGATACAGTACTTTTTAATAATATAATTAAAACATTACTGTTACACACATGATTAACATAAAAATAATATAGTTTAATGCTTCTACGCTAGGTCTTCAAGCTATCAAAGGCCTGACAATCTTTTAAAGTACAACTCACTTACTGGGTGTTTCTGACGCTTATCAATTTCATAGATGTGCGACTACAAATAACTTTTCTTATTGGCCGTAATGCAAATGGTTGAAGAGAACCATAAATCAATTTACATAATCTTAACACAATTTATGATATGCAATAAAGAACCCATTGAAGGTTCAAATAATATAATGTCATACAACATAAAATCCCATGTAGATACTTCAGATGGACTGCCAAAATCCTATAATCATGTCAATACCTTATAGCAGACATTTAAACGATGTAGAGGCCTTAAGCAAGTCTTTTCCCTACAGCATTTTTATCATCAGACAACATCAGCTACAATGCCAACTTTAGAATGTTGTTGTAGTCCATATTGCTATGCTAAATAGATACACTTTTGGATCCATGTACAGATCTAAGAAACTTGATTTGAACTGGTAACTCTTTCAAAGTTGCTTCTCTTAGAGAACCACCAAAGTCACCCTGTTTATGTTTGTATTCAAATTCAGGGACAAATGAAATCAGAAAATAATTTGCAGATCAAAGATACGATTAAATTTACCATTAATGGACATTTCTATTAGGATCATCCTCAATACATCACAGGTCGGATGTCGAATCAACAAAAATAACACTAGATTATTTTTGTTGATTCGACAGAACTCTACTCCAGCCAACAGAACTCTTTAAGTACGGTAAACACTTCCTCACAATCTAGTTGTAACGCATTTCTGGACTGCACGAAGTAAACGAAGTATGTGGTCTTGAAACTTGTTAGACCTTGTCCAATCCCAGAATTGGATGGTGTTTTATGCAACATATCAATGTTTAAAAAAACAAAAACAAAAACAAAATCATATGTTTCAACCATTTTATGCAATTCATTCATGTTTTCTTGATAGCTCAGAATAATTCCGACGTTTCAACCATCTTAGGTAATTCATTAATGTTTTCTTGATAACTTCTTGCTTACTAAATAAATAAAAAAAAGGTTACATTGAGTCAAAAGAAAATGCAACTGAACCTCGTATGCATATTAATACAGAAAATAGCAACTATCCCTTATAAAGGAGGCTGATGGGATGTAGGTAAACCCTGATTGAGATAACCTCAATTGAGAAAACCCCAATTTCGGAAAACCCTAATTCAGGCAAAACCAATTGGGAAACCCTAATTCAAAAAAACCCCAATTCAGCAAACCACTAAAAGCCCTAAATAGACAATTTTTTAATCATATGCAAAACAGAAAAGAGGCAAGCTTATTTATCTTTCGTTGAGACGCCATATTTCTCTTGCATCTTGGTGAGATCGTCCTCTTTTTTCTTGTGGTCGATCTTCTTGGTCATCTTGGCCTGCTGATAATAGAGGACGATAAGATACCTGTTGGCGACATTGAAGCCTGAGAGGTGATCGACAGCGTTCTTGGCATCATAAATGTCTTCATACACGACGAAGGCGGTACCGCGGGTGTCCTTATTGACGCCGATTCGGATCTGTCTGATGGCTCCGTATTTGCCAAATATGTCATACATTTCCTCCGACGTTATGTTGAATGGCAGGTTCCGCACATACACAACCCTGTTCACCTCCGGCGGCAGCCGAGTATTGGCCTTCCTCAAGCTTATGCTCATCTTCCCTTCTCCGAAATTCCTTTCTTCCACCAATAAAAAAAAAACCTGAACCTCTGTGTATCGGTGTTGTTTTCCTCCCTGAAACAGCAAATACCCTGAACTCTCACTCAACGGGATATTTATTTAAATACACATCCAAAACGAGCAAGGGTGCAGTTTCTTTGCACAGCTTCTAAATCTCCAACCAAGACTCCCAGATTCAGGATTCAAGATTTTGCTGCCAGAATTCGATGCAGGCTCACCGGTGAAGGCTACAAGAAACCCTCATTTTCCTTCATTCCCAAGGAAGCTTTAGGGGATAATCGTATTTTTGGTAATAAGGGCAGCGGCATCAATAGTTTCAAGACTTATGAGTCAGGCTCATCGGGCGTCTCCTACGTTGGTTGGATAAAGCTCAAGATGAAAGAGGCCAAGAAGCTCATAACCCTAACCAGCGCCCATCGTGAAGATCGACAGGCAAGAAAACACCAAGGGGACGGAAAACTAAGGTGGTTCAAGAAACTCTGCAATTTCAAAAGGCAAAAAGTTGAATCTACAGTGGCTTTTCCAGATTCTAGAGTCGCGGCCTCTATGTGGGGGATATTGTTGAGGAAGAGGAGAGGTCCCGCACTTCAGTTTTGCGGCTCTCAAATTTAAAAGTTTTACGTCACAACAGGAGTCGAGTGCATTATCAAACCATAAACTCCATGATGAATTCAAACAGATTCCGCTGGAACTCTAGCGGTGTGCACACATAAGTAGAAGGTTGCTTAAAATTTTGTGCACATATGTGACGCAGACATGGGAAGTGTAAACAAAAACTAGAGATGCACTGGTTAAAGAAAGGCCTATCCGTCCTAATTAGGAAAATTATGATTTAATTAATGGTTAATGGTGTATTCTAATTATATAATTAGTCTAAATCTATCTAAACTTCGGATCTATCAAACGTCAAGAGGGATCAAATCTCTCGAGGTGTAAACCTCTTTTTTGAGTGTAAAACTTGAGGAAAGGTTTGCACCTCGAGAGATTTGATCCCTCTCGGTGTTTGGTAGATCCGGATTTAAGATGGATCTAGGTTAGTTTCAATCGCATGTGGCCAAGAAAAATCTATAGAACATATGACTAATTTTATCAATAATATATAAATACATCTAGTATTAATATAATCATTTTAAATATTGAGATGATAAATATTAGTAATTTTAATGATAAAAAAAAAAATGATGAAATAAAAAAGTTGAATGCAAAGTGACAATGTAATAGTGTTGAATGATAGAAAATGTGAATAATAAGAATGTAGTCAATAACAAATAATATTCATTGTGATCAATCTCAAACTATTTTCTTCTATTATTATTATTGTCACCCTTGTTAGTTTTCTCATCTTTTCATATCGATTATATGAAAATGACAATTGAAATCGTAAACCATTTAAATCTTTAGCTCGATTTGTTGTAATAAACATCGCACCTTGTCTCTCTTGCTCTCCAATATTAATAGGTTGAATTATTACCCTCCAATCTTCTTAATATCTCCCTCCCTCTCTCATTCTCTTTCTCCCCTCTCCATCTTTATGTCACCCTCTCCCTCTCTTACCCCTTTCTACCTCTCTCACTCCTCTCCCATTTCTCTCTTCATTCCTCCTCTCCCCTCTCCTTTAGTTTATCTCCATCTCCCTTGTCACTCCCTCATACCTCTCCCATTCTCTCTCTCCCCCCTCCGTCTTTATGTCTCCCTCTCTCACTCCTCTCCCTCTCTCTCTCTCTCTCTTCATTCCTCCTCTCCACTCTCCTTCAATTTATCTCCACCTCTCTTGTCGCTCCCCCTATCTCTCCACCTCTATCACTCTATGTTTTTGTTCTTCCCTCCCATATATATCTAGAGTTAATATAACATGATATATTAATATATATTATAATATAACAAATTTAAAATTGTAATAATCTAAAGTTATTAAATTTAATAATATTAGTATTATATATATTAATATGAATATTAGATTTAATAATGATAATAATATTACTATCCCTTGAGCATTTTTGTAGAAGTGTGAGAATGCAAGTCAATATGAGCAAAATGAAAGTAGTGGTTTTTTCTAAGAAAAGAAAACATAACCAACATAAGTTCTACTTTGAATGCAACATTCTGGAAGAAGTTGCGGATTACAAATATCTCGGAATTGACTTCAACAAAAATCTAAGCTGGAATGGTTGTAGAAAGAAAAGAACTTTGGGGGGTTAGAAAGCATTTTATGCTTTTCAAAATAGGTGTAGAGAGGCAGAGTTATGGGACTGGAAAACCGTTCAAACTCTTTTTGGGCTTCTAGTGATTCCAGTGATTCTCTATGGTTGTGAACTATGGGCCAGCAGTGCATCCGACATACAGTGGAGACAAATTGAGAAAATTCAGAAGCATTTGATTACAAAGAAATTCAAGATTAAAAGTGCAGTTACTTATGCTATATTGTTAAGTGAAACAGGGACTGCTCCTATTGAAGCAATTGCTATGGTGCAAGTCATAAGGTATTTAAAAAAAATTGAGAAAATGGAAGAGGGTAGATGGCCTAAGGTCATCTTTAATGACAGAGTGTGCAAGAGAAAAAATACTTGGATGCAACAAAATAACAATCAAATTGAGAATATAACATAATTTCCTCAAATAAATTAAAAAACTTAATTATTTAATTGGATCAATAGATAACTATAAAAATGGATGAATAGAACTCTAGGCTAACTCAATAAAATTGTTAACTGTTTCATTTTAAAATTTATTTTTACTTATTTATTCATTATGAATTGAATGATTCTAATTTATAGGCTTCATTACATGTAATATTATGGGAAACATACCATTGGTCAACATAACCATAAGCTCAAAAATAGTGTGCTTTAAACCTAACCACCTCTAAGATTGAGTCAAGTTTACCTAACAATCACCCTTTAAACTTGACTTGGGAAAAATCTTCAGATCCAATCTACAAAACTTCCTGTCAATTTACTAGAGGTATGCTTCAAGTCTTACAATAGTATGTCCCATTTACATATTGTAATAGATCTATTACTCTTGGCCAAAAGAAATCTTACAACATAGGATATCAAGCCTATTTATAGGTTTCATTAGATGCAATATTATGGAAAACATACCATCGGTCATTAATACCATTTCCCTAAAAACCACTTACCATAGACCTAACAATTTTGACTCTATGAAAAAAATTTCACAATTATTTTTAAAAAGTTCCTCTTCCCTTCTCACCTTCTCACACTCAATGCTCTCCTCATGCTACCAAAATCATTGGTTATATACAAGTGCATCTCAACCTCAATCTCCAATTTTGACTCTCACAATTGCTCTTTGCACACTCAAAACATCTTACAAGAGACTCACTCTCTCATGCTTTCAAAACTTTATTGTGACAGTCATGGCATAGAGCACTCCATCCTTCTTAAGCACTTAAATTAGACTATTTGATCATCTTTGTAATAAACTCACACAAAGGCTCACAACCATGGCTCTAATACGACATGTTATGAATCGACACTGAAAAAGATAAATATAATAAATCAATTTTAATAAAATATATATCCACAACATATAAATCATGACGCATAATCTTGGAAATCATAAATCAGAAAATCATATCGTAATAGATTTATCACTCTTGGAAAAAAGACATCTTACAACGGAGGATTTGAAACCGATTTATAGGTTTCATTACATGCAATACTATCGGAAATATACCATATGTCACAAAAATCATGTATCTAAAAACCAAATATTGTAGACCCAACAACTTTGACTCTATGATTGAGTCAACTTCATATGTGTGTGTGTTATGAGAATCTATCTTAACTCTGATGTATCTAGAATCAAATCCATTGAGGTGCAAGTATGTCCTCAAGTTTAATACTTTAATAAAGACTTACGAATTGAAAGATTTGATCCCTCTCAATGCATTATAAATCTAGAGTTAAGATAGATTTATACTTGTAATTTTACATTTATTTTTCTAATAACATTAAATAATCAAAAGTTATTTTCTTAATATAAACTTGATTTATAAAATTTAAATTTTCCAACACAAAATTTAGAAAAATGCTTTCTGTCTATCTATCTATCTATTCATTTTCCCATTTTCTTTTGACAATAAAGTGCACAACCATATTATTTTATTTAAAAAAATACCACCAAAAAATCGAAACAAACATAAAAGAAAATCCCTTATTTCCATATTACAACCTACATGTTCTTTAAAAGGAATTTAGATTTGATTGCTTGAAAAAAGCTTCAAACAAAGTGCACATGAAACAAGTCCAATGCTTCAATGTTTGGAGGACTTGGGGAAAAGATCATTAGCATCATAGTTGCAATGTATTCAGTATGATAGGATAATTCCAAATTATTAAATACTTCCATGGTTAGGTTAGAACTGTTAATGACAAAAACAACAAAGGTTATGATAGTTAGACATTGATATTTATGATGGTTGCAGAATTAGTTTAAATATAATTATAAAAAATAATTGTAATTTAATTCTAGATCAGTGGGAGTTTATTAGCGAAAATTTTCAAAAGACTTATCTGAAATTCCCAAAACCACAAGAATTGTTTTTAAGAGAGTAACTTGGGGTCTATACCCTTCAGTGGATCTGTGTCCTTCCAACTAACAAACCAGGAAAAGATTCAAGAATATGAAATTGAGTGATTCAAGGGTAATTGTTTTGTTTGAGAAAAACCCTTTAGTAGATATGTGTCCTTCCAACTAACAAACCAGGAAAAGATTCAAGAATATGAAAGTGAGCGATTCGAGGGCAATTGTTTTGTTTGAGAAAAAAGAGTTGGCTACTTAAGTGTGGAACTTGGGAAGGCAAAGATTATCATGTTATTTGCATCCATAAATAAACATTTTTTTTTTGTCAATTCATACCTGAATCATTAATTTGTTTACCCTAAGTACAGCATGAGCATGACCATGCAGTAATATGAAAAATGCATCCAGTTGCTTCATTATTTCATACATGTAAATTTGACTAGGTTTGGAAACACTGATCCAACAATCAAATAAAAATGCAACATTGACACATCTAAAATGTTTTCTTTCCATTTGTTTTGTTAGAGTTTTACTCCAATCCTGACCTATTAATTGTTTCCTGCTCAAATGATATATACAACTTATAACTTTCTTAGTTTTCAAATTTCACCATAGAAGTTGGCAATATAGTTATGTCGTTCAACTTGGTTTGAAAAGAATCCCCTAAAACTCAACATTTTTTAATAAAATTAGAATTGAGATAACTTGGCACCACCACATGCAGTTACATTATAGATATTGTTCATAAAGAGGAGGAGCCAAAATACATTGTTCAGACAATAACCAACTTGGTTTCGGTTACCAATTCCAACAAGATTACAGGTGCGGGGTATGGAACTTTAGAGGTGTTGTAGACAATTTCAAGTTTGAGTAGTTTGTTGTTTTCTTGTACAACTGGTTCCAGAGGTCCTTGAAAACTATTAAGTTTCTCCCACTTGAAATTGCTAAAGGAAACTGAACAATTTAAGTGAGGACCACTATAAGTAGAATAATTTCTTCTGCTCCAAGAAACTTGGTTTTGAGGTGATAAACATATACAGTTGACAAATATAGCAGGTAATCAACTTATAATGCCATGATCAACTCTACATAGAATGATATCTGAAATGGTTTAGTGCTCATAGTCAGCCTAAATGAATGATCTTACACTCATCTCATCAAAAGAAACAGCCCTTGTAGTTATTGCTCCCAAAGAAAATTGACTGCAATTCAGAAAAAGTCATGAAGCCCATAATAAAAATGTTTATTGCTTTTAGGATGTATTCCACCAGCATAATTCCCATTCTGCAAACTTATTTGTTCCTTGTGGTTCTTTTAGCATATGCATATTCTCTTGAGAAAATTATGGCTCTCAGATGACCCTATGTTATAATCATCCCGTGTTTTATGTGTTGCTTCAACTATGTCTTCAAATTTCCATCTACATTCTTCATTGTTCAATTCAAAGTCATGATTATGGTAAATTGAGCTAGAGGAAGAAATTGCTTTGGCCCAAATAGCATAAATTTTCAAAAAACAAGAACATAATGATACCCAAAAGGATTAAACTTAATATAATTGCAACTGAATGCTAGCAATTGCTCACTTTGTCAGTTGATTCCTTCAGATCTTGAAGATTCCAGAGAAACCTGTGAGCAGGGATCCAATGGATTTCCGTGGAATCCAAGAAAAGAGATCCAACGCCATTTGGAAGCACTCAATGGAAGTTGTCCTTGGAGAAAATTATTGGATAAGTTCAACTCATCCAAGCTTCTAAGATCCCCAATCTCATTAGGAACTTGACCACTAAGTTGGTTATTGGAAAGATTGAGAACCTCAAATCACCAAGTGAAGAAGGAATACTTCCAGACAAAAGATTGCCACTCAAGTCTAGCATGACTTGTAAATTACTAATCTTTCCTATCTCCATTGGGATTGAGCCTGTCAAAGAATTATCTGAGAGCCTCAAGTCATAAAGCTTTTCACAAATTTTTTTATAGAAGAAGGGATTCGTCCAGAAAGGTTGTTCTTTACCCATCTCCTCTACATATTCCTGAATAATACAAGTTTTTTGTCTCAGTATCATTCCAACTAAACTCATGAATAAATATAACTAACTAAATGAATAAATATATTAGATTTTAAGCTTATGTGGTTGTCTTTTAGAGATTTTTGATTCAGATCATCCACAGTATTGTGTGCCTCTTTAGTTTTTAAAAATTAGGTGGCTTTTTGTTTTTATGCATTAGGTATTTATTTTTTCTAGTTGGTAAGCTCCTCCTTCAATCTATCACTTATGTCCTGAAGATGGATCCTCGTTGGGATTTGAAACGTTGATAAGAGGCACACAATAATATGGATGATCCGAATCAAAAATCTCTGAATAAATATAACCATTTTTTCTTGTATTCTTCACTATTGTGAATTAAATTACCTTCGGATTCCTCTACGACCAGCTGCGACAATTTAAGGTTAGTATATTTTTGGATAATTTCTTTTACTTATTTAACAAATTATAATGTATAGGCAGAAAACCTAAAGTAACAGTAAGCACCCAGATTTCAATTGCTTCATCATAAACATAACAGTCCTTTCCATAAAGGGCTTGCAATGCTTCAAATTCTTTTTCATGGCCAAATTTTACCTGAAACGACGAATTACACTAATCAACACAAAAATGATAAATGACACCTTGAATTCTGCCTAGTAATGTATATCTAAAGTTTGAACTTTCCTAGATACTCTCTTTTAGTTTATTTGTATTATTTAATATCTTATTATGTTGCTACATATTCTCTTCAAATTTATAAACCTTTGTTGTTTTCAAGCACTGTATTATGTACATATGACAAATCTAAATTGCAATCAATCAACCGTTTGA
This sequence comes from Pinus tabuliformis, assembly GCA_031772625.1. Taxonomy (NCBI): domain Eukaryota; kingdom Viridiplantae; phylum Streptophyta; class Pinopsida; order Pinales; family Pinaceae; genus Pinus; species Pinus tabuliformis. The sequence continues at coordinate 139,553,799 of CM062820.1, forward strand.
GATGATAGAAGGTTTCAGTAAGAGCATACGTGGTGACCAATTTGAGAAACTACAGTTCAATACACTAAAAATTCATTAACAATATGCCTATGGAAATGTACCATAAGAAATGACATTGGAAAGGAATAATTACTCACCAACCACCTAGGGGACTCAGGAATAAAGAAGATTCATGATATCAAAAGAAGATAGGGGATGATTCCTGCAAATACGTGTTAAAATAAGTCTAGTTTTTTTAATCTTTGAAATTACAAAAATCATATAATGAAGGTCCTTTTAGACATTTTGTATGGTTGTGTACTTTATAGATTTTATTAGGCTCCAACCAAGATGGAAACAATCTTTGTTTCTCATATTATCATATTTGATAAGAAAAACATGGTTAAGATATTTTAAATGGTGATGATTACCTATAATAGCAAGAAGGCAACATTTGCCTAGCATCCTAAGCAAATATGTTATTAAAATACCAATGGTTATGGACAATTGCCATGAGAGGCAGAAAATGATGATGTTAAAGCTTTTAAAATGAATAAGACTTCATTTTCTCCATAGTGAACTACAATGTTGTTGTTACAAATTCTAGTTCAAATAAAAATTGTCCATTCTAATTAATTAGAGGTTGTAAAGAACGAATCATGTGGATCAAAGCTTCATATTTGATCTGTTGTTGTAAGCCCTCCCCTTAAGTTCTTGGGAGTTATTTCAGCTATGTATACAAAAACCTATCAAATATTATAACATAAAAACCTGAGTGGAAAGGAATTCTAGAACTAATATTATAACATAAAAAGAGGAGTAGTAAGGAATTCTAAAATTAAAAGGAATTTAAGTGAAACTAACATTTCAAGACCTAACTACAACTAGTTCAACAATATCCAAACGCCCAGCAAAGGTTTGGGTGATAGCTTGTTGCGAATATTGGCATATAGTAGTGAAAATCACAGGGCCTGAAATAGCCCACAACTTTTTGGATTCTATCCAACTTTCTCAAGCTAATTGCTTGGGATTTGAGATTAAATGTGCATGTGCATCCAGAAAAAGATCATTCGGTCTGCTCTAAATCAAAGGCTCGTCCCTTATCTCTCTAAAATAAGTCTAGTTTTTTTAATCTTTGAAATTACAAAAATCATATAATGAAGGTCCTTTTAGACATTTTGTATGGTTGTGTACTTTATAGATTGTATTAGGCTCCAACCAAGATGGAAACAATCTTTGTTTCTCATATTATCATATTTGATAAGAAAAAAATGGTTAAGATATTTTGAATGGTGATGATTACCTATAATAGCAAGAAGGCAACATTTGCCTAGCATCCTAAGCAAATATGTTATTAAAATACCAATGGTTATGGACAACTGCCATGAGAGGCAGAAAACGATGATGTTAAAGCTTTTAAAATGAATAGGACTTCATTTTCTCCATAGTGAACTACAATGTTGTTGTTACAAATTCTAGTTCAAATAAAAATTGTCCATTCTAATTAATTAGAGGTTGTAAAGAACGAATCATGTGGATCAAAGCTTCATATTTGATCTGTTGTTGTAAGCCCTCCCCTTAAGTTCTTGGGAGTTATTTCAGCTATGTATACAAAAACCTATCAAATATTATAACATAAAAACCTGAGTGGAAAGGAATTCTAGAACTAATATTATAACATAAAAAGAGTAGTAAGGAATTCTAAAATTAAAAGGAATTTAAGTGAAACTAACATTTCAAGACCTAACTACAACTAGTTCAACAATATCCAAACGCCCAGCAAAGGTTTGGGTGATAGCTTGTTGCGAATATTGGCATATAGTAGTGAAAATCATAGGGCCTGAAATAGCCCACAACTTTTTGGATTCTATCCAACTTTCTCAAGCTAATTGCTTGGGATTTGAGATTAAATGTGCATGTGCATCCAGAAAAAGATCATTCGGTCTGCTCTAAATCAAAGGCTCGTCTCTTATCTCTCCACCATTTTCCTTGTCTTTCTCTAAGAAAGGAGATCTCAGAGTCTCCTCCTTCATTGTTGTCACTTCTCTATAAGTCAAAAAACAAAACAATACAATGTAATACAAAATGGCCACTCAAAACCAATTCAAGGGTGCAGTTTCTTTGCACAGCTTCTAAATCTCCAACCAAGACTCCCAGATTCAGGAGTCAAGATTTTGCTGCCAGAATTCGATGCAGGCTCACCGGTAAAGGCTGCAAGAAACCCTCATTTTCCTTCATTCCCAAGGAAGCTTTAGGGGATAGTCGTATTTTTGGTAATAAGGGTGGCGACATCAATAGTTTCAAGACTTATGAGTCAGGCTCGTCGGACGTCTCCTGCGTTGGTTGGATAAAGCTCAAGATGAAAGAGGCCAAGAAGCTCAAAACCCTAACCAGCGCCCATCGTGAAGATCGACAGCCAAGAAAACCCCAAGGGGACAGAAAACTGGGGTGGTTCAAGAAACTCTGCAATTTCGGCAGGCGAAAAGTTGAATCTATAGTGGCTTTTCCAGATTCTAGAGTCACGGCCTCTGATAATATGCAGAATGTGGGGGATATTGTTGAGGAGGAGGAGAGGTCCCGCACTTCAGTTTTGCGGCTCTCAAATTTAAAACGCTTTACGTCACAACATGAGTCAAGTGCATTATCAAACCATAAACTCCATGATGAATTCAAACGGATTCTGCTGGAACTCTAGCGGTGTGCACACATGTCAAGTGGAAAGTAGAAGGTTGCTTAAAATTTTGTGCACATATGTCAGGCAGACATGGGAAGTGTAAACAAAAACTAGAGATGCACTGATACAAAAGAAAGGCCTATCAGGCCTAATTAGGAAAATTATGATTTAATTAATGGTTAATGGTGTATTCTAATTATATAATTAGCCTAAATCCATCTTAACTCCAGATCTATCAAGCGTCAAGAGGGATCAAATCTCTCGAGGTGCAAACCTCTTTTTTGAGTGTAAAACTTGAGGAAAGGTTTGCACCTCGAGAGATTTGATCCCTCTCGGTGTTTGGTAGATCCGGATTTAAGATGGATCTAGGTTAGTTTCAATCGCATGTGGCCAAGAAAAATCTATAGAACATATGACTAATTTTATCAATAATATATGAATACATCTAGTATTAATATAATCATTTTAAATATTGAGATGATAAATATTAGTAACTTTAATGATAAAAAAAAATGATGAAATAAAAAATTTGAATGCAAAGTGACAATGTAATAGTGTTGAACGATAGAAAATGTGAATAATAAGAATGTAGTCAATAACAAATAATATTCATTGTGATCAATCTCAAACTATTTTCTTCTATTATTATTATTGTCACCCTTGTTAGTTTTCTCATCTTTTCATATCGATTATATGAAAATGACAATTGAAATCGTAAACCATTTAAATCTTTAGCTCGATCTGTTGTAATAAACATCGCACCTTGTCTCTCTTGCTCTCCAATATTAATAGGTTGAATTATTACCCTCCAATCTTCTTAATATCTCTCTCCCTCTCTCATTCTCTTTCTCCCCTCTCCATCTTTATGTCACCCTCTCCCTCTCTTACCCTTTCTACCTCTCTCACTCCTCTCCCATCTCTCTCTTCATTCCTCCTCTCCCCTCTCCTTTAGTTTATCTCCATCTCTCTTGTCACTCCCTCATACCTCTCCCATTCTCTCTCTCCCCCCTCCGTCTTTATGTCTCCCTCTCTTACCCTTATCTACCTCTCTCACTCCTCTCCCTCTCTCTCTCTCTCTTCATTCCTCCTCTCCACTCTCCTTCAATTTATCTCCACCTCTCTTGTCGCTCCCCCTATCTCTCCACCTCTATCACTCTATGTTTTTGTTCTTCCCTCCCATATATATCTAGAGTTAATATAACATGATATATTAATATATATTATAATATAACAAATTTAAAATTGTAATAATCTAAAGTTATTAAATTTAATAATATTAGTATTATATATTAATATGAATATTAGATTTAATAATGATAATAATATTACTATCCCTTGAGCATTTTTGTAGAAGTGTGAGAATACAAGTCAATATGAGCAAAATGAAAGTAGTGGTTTTTTCTAAGAAAAGAAAACATAACCAACATAATTTCTACTTTGAATGCAACATTCTGGAAGAAGTTGCGGATTACAAATATCTCGGAATTGACTTCAACAAAAATCTAAGCTGGAATGGTTGTAGAAAGAAAAGAACTTTGGGGGGTTAGAAAACATTTTATGCTTTTCAAAATAGGTGTAGAGAGGCAGAGTTATGGGACTGGAAAACCGCTCAAACTCTTTTTGGGCTTCTAGTGATTCCAGTGATTCTCTATGGTTGTGAACTATGGGCCATCAATACATCCGACATACAATGGAGACAAATTGAGAAAATTCAGAAGCATTTGATTACAAAGAAATTCAAGATTAAAAGAGCAGTTACTTATGCTATATTGTTAAGTGAAAAAGGGACTACTCCTATTGAAGCAATTGCTATGGTGCAAGTCATAAGGTATTTAAAAAAAATTGAGAAAATGGAAGAGGGTAGATGGCCTAAGGTCATCTTTAATGACAGATTGTGCAAGAGAAAAAATACTTGGATGCAACAAAATAACAAATGGTTTAGTAAATGGGGTATTGCTTGAATGTGTGTCCCATAATCAGCAAAGAGATAAAAGTTTTTGTTATGGGAAAGTTCCACAAGCATACTTGAGATAAGGAGCTAGGAATAAATAAAAAATACTATATTGAAGTGTTTAATCCCACTCATAGTCATCAACCAAAAGCATACATAGAGGCCAATATCTCTTGGAGAGCCAAAATTCTTATTGCTCAGTTAAGGACTAATTCTCATCAACTCCGTTGTGAAACAGGGCACTGGAAAAGGCCAAAAGAAGTGTGGGAGGAAAGAGTATGCATTTTTTGTTCTTCCGGAAAAGTGGAAATAGAAAAACATTTCATTTTAGAATGTGAGGCCTTCAAAGACAACAGGGAAAATTATGCAGATATGCTGGCAGCTAGCTCTTGGGATAATATATTTAGCGAGGGGTTTGTTGAGAAGCTGGGAGCATTTATTTTGAAGCTTCACAGAAAAAGGGTCGAATACATCAAGCAGATGAAGAAGCAATTTGTCCCATAGGCTATCTTTAGCCTTGTGGACGTTAAAATAATTTCTTTCTTTCTTCTTTTTTCATTAGGATTGCAATTTGTCCCATAGGCTATCTTTAGCCTTGTGGACCTTAAAATAATTTATTTCTTTCTTCTTTTTTCATTAGGATTTGGTGGACGTTTCGAACCAACTAATGTGGTTCATCCTCAGGACAAAGGTACATTACTATTTACAGTATGGATCACAAAAGCCTTAGATATAACATTTAATATTAATATTAATATTAATCTTTTAATGTTAATATTAGGGTTAATAATTTTTTTTGCATGGTATTAATAATAATTTGGCCCATGGTATTCACCTAAATAAAACCTATTTTTTTAGTGTTAGTAAATATAAAGAGATTTATGGAGTAAATATAAAAATAGGTTTTATTTATTTACCATGCCTCTAGTTTATTTATATTTTTATTTAATTACCATACCTCTTTTATAAATATGGTATTTGGCTCATGGTATTAATAATAATTTGTCCCATGGTATTTGGCCCATACCACTTCACCTAAATAAGCCCTCTTTTTTTAGTTTTTGTAAATATAAAGAGGTTTATGGAGTAAATATAAAAAGAGGTTTTATTTATTTACCATACCTCTAGTTTATTTATATTTTTATTTATTTACCATACCTCTTGAGTAAGTATAAAAAGAAGTTTTATTTACTTACCATGCTTCTAGTTTATTTATATTTTTATTTATTTACCATACCTCTTTTTTGAGTGATTGTAAACCTCTTTATATTTTAAATTTACATTGTGTTTATACATAATAATAATTAGATTGATTTTTAAAGAGGACCGAGCATAAATGCATAAATATTTTCAGAATAAAATTTAGAACATGCCAGATATATGAGCAAAAGAGCATACTGCACAAACCATACCATAGATAGAATATAATGTCTTAGATATTTCCACAAATTGAGATTTAGCGATAAAGAGATTCCGCTCATATATATATAGTAGAGAGTAGACATTTATTTTGTAACAACCCTGGTTAAAAATCCATATATATATATATATATATATATATATAGTAGAGAGTAGACATTTATTTTGTAACAACCCTGGTTAAAAATCCATGTAAAAACTAATAAAGGTAAAATAAGACCTTGGTGATGGGACATGTATTCCAAGTTGAATGTTGGGAAAAACCATAGTGGTGGAGGATCACTTGTGATTAATTAATGGCTAAGGAAATTGGCAAAGGTAGTGGCTAAGGCTTTGGAAAGGGAAAGTGTCATTTATTGGCATTTTATTTATGAAAATAATGGAAATTAGGAGGAAAGGGAGGTGAAAGGTCACAGGCTGCATGTGAGGAGGAAAATGAGAGGCCTCATTAATAAAAAGGCTTCGGGGGATCAATTGGTAACCTTTTGACAGTTTAGTTTTGGAGCTATCTCTCTATTTTCTCTCTCTCTCTCTCTCATACTCTTTGACACTTAGAGTTTTCTTCAAGCACTCTTGGAGGAGTGTGGCATACTTAGAGTTTTGGAGCAAGAAGAAAAATAAGAGAAGGAAAGCGCAATAGGACATCGGGATTAACAACTACAGCGGGTTTTGTTTGCAGGTACGAAATTGCATGTATGTTTTCCTCACTAGTTTTGGCATGCATGGCATATGCATGTGGTTTCTTGGTTATGACCTGTCATTGGCATTCAGGATTGCTTGGATTGGTAGTGGATTTTCCATTTCCTAGATGTTATGGGTTTTACTTTTATTTTTTTATTGGTTTTCTTGTGCCTTTGGTTGTGAGTTGACTTACTAGTTCTTGGAAGCCTTAGTTGGACAAACGCTCTGGAATCCCTGTAACAACTTGGGTTGAGTTACTAGTCCTGGAAGCCTTGGTTGGACAAACGCTCTAGAAGCCTTTGGTGGGTTGAGTTACTAGTCCTGGAAGCCCTGGTTGGACAAATGCTCTGGAAGCCTGGCACCAACTATGGGTTCAGTTACTAGTCCTAGAAGCTTCGATTGGAACAAATGCTCTAGAGCCTTGGACAGCTTAAGTAGAGACCAATATGGTGATGATTAGTGATGTCGAACCATGAGGTGGAATCACTGCTTGAGGGTGGAGGTGGTTTGGCCTCTAGAAGCCCTGGATGAAAGAAAGATTTGGTTCAGCTTAGTCTACGATTGGGTGGTTCGTGGAAGTCCCATACTTGGTCAGCCTAATCATCAATAAGAGCTTTCCTTCTCCTTCGTATTTTATGGGTAAATATACTTGTTTATATTTGGTTTATATGGTTGTTATACCCTTGATATTTCTATTGGTTATATGTTGGTTATGAATGAGTATTATGATAGTGGAAATGTATGGCTCTCATCATGTTTTGGTTAATCACTGAATGTATCATGAATATATGGCTTAATAGATGGTAATGCAGTTATTGTGATGAGGCATCAATGCTTCTTAGAGATGCTCAGATAATGATGAGACCCCTATGCTTAGATCTGTTGTTTAAACTTGTATATTGCACTTTTGACATGTTTGATGTAACACCATCCTCCCACATCTACCCAAGCAATCGACCAGCCGAGGTAAACATGCGATGAGAGGCCACTATGATATGATTCGACCTCCTAAGTCACATTAGGGAAGTGGAACCGACGGAAACACACCATACAGATAATGATCATCAGCTATAGGACCCTCAAGAACCAATCCAATACTTTAGACAGCTTGCCTTGGGGTCCCATTGAGCTTTTAAACAATTTAAGGCTCAGTCACTCCCATGCTATAGGCATGAGTGCCACCCGCAACCCAAATTCACTCTCACAGGCTTGCCTTCCAGCAACCAAAGGCCAAAACTGTCAGTACTATGCCAGTGACTCTAGGATTGAACCACTTTTTTAGGTCCAAAGCCCAGGTCACTACCCATAATTGAACCATCTCTTCAAATTAGTAAAATAACATGGAAATGATAGTATTAAAGCAAATACTTGTTTAAGACCTTGACTTGACCCCTACTAGCCATGATAGGAATTTCGTCAAACATCTTGCAAATGTGTAATCTACAGGTGTAATTAACAGTTATGAGCATAGGGGTCTCATACTTAGCTAAGAATCACTAAGAACCATTGATGCCCAACACATCAACTACCATTCCATTCATTAGGTCATAGATACATTGATAATTCAATTACAAGTAAAAACATGAGGAGAACCATACATCGTTGTTGTCATAAAACACATACATAACCAACATAACAAGGACAGAAATACTCCTGAAAGTACAATCATATAGACCACATACAATCCATCAAAATTCTCATAGAAATACAAGGAGAAATAACCTTTCATTAATGATGCAAAATCCAAACTAGGGATGGGACTTCCACTTTCCACCCGACCGTAGAATGGCTGAGCCAAATCTCTCTTCAGTCATTCACCCTCATGCCATATTCCAAGAATGAATGTGGTATCTCATTAAACACATCAATCAAAACTCATTTAGGGCTTCCAAAGGCCATCCACCTCAACCCATCAAATAGTGATTCCACCTCACGGTCGAACATCGCAAAACCATCATTATATTTGTCTCCATCTAAGCCTTCTAGGGCTTCCAGAGCATTTGTCCAACCAAGGCTTCCAGGATTAGTATCTCAACCCATAACGTATTCAGGGCTTCTAGAGCGTTTGTCTAACCAGGGCTTCCAGGACTAGTAACTCAACCCACCAAGGGCTTCTAGAGCATTTTTCCAACCAAGGCTTCCACGATTAGTAACTCAACCCAATCTATTACAGGGATTTTAGAGTGTTTTTCCAACCAGGGCTTCCAGGACTAATAACTCAACCCAAGCTAAACATGAGAACCAACCAAAACAAATAATGAAAGTAAACCCAAAATCACCATGGTTATCCAGGAAATGGCAAGGCTAGGCAATCCACTATCAATCCCAACCATCCTCCATGCCAATGACAGATCACAACCAAAAATCCACATGCATATGTCATGCATGCCAAAACTAGTGAAGGAAACATAAATGCAACTCGGCTCCTGCAAGCAAATATGATGTAGTTGTTGATCCCAATGCCCTCTTGCGCTTTCCTGCGCTTCCTTTGTCTTCTTGCTCCAAGAATCCAAGTATGCCACACCCACCAAGAGTGCTCCAAGGAAACTCTAAGTCCCCAAGAGTATGAGAAAGAGAGAGAGAATAATGAGAGAGATCCAACACTGAAATAACAAAAGGTTAGCAAAAGTTTTCCAAGTGATCCTCAGAAGCATTTTATGAATGAGGCCTTTATTTTCTTCATTTTCCATTATTTTCCTTCATTTTCCTCCTCGCATGCAACCTATGAGCTTTCACCTCCCTTTTCTCCTAATTTCCATTATTTTTATAAATAATTGTGCCAAAAAGGCCATTTTTCCTTTCCAAAGCCTTAGCCATTGCCTTTGCCAATTACCTTAGCCATAAACAATCACAAGTGATCCCTTCAATAGGATTTTGCCCAACTTTCAGCTTGGAATAAGTGTCCCATGATATGTGGTTATTATTTTTCCTTTATTTACTTTTATTACATGGAATTTTCACTAGGATTGTTACAGAACCCTCCCCCTTGTGGGACGCCATCCTCAGTGTTCAATCACACATGTACCTCAGCAACCTGCTGAAAGAAGACATACTACTCATGGAGCTTTATAACACAGGTCATTGCAGTATTTACAAAGAAAGACCTGCTCAAGACAAAAAATCATGACAACATGACAACATACCACATAGTGGAGCTTTATAACACAACTCATTATGATATTTACAATGATCATCCTGGTGAGTGCCAATCCACATGACATCATAACATCATGATAGCATAATAACATGACAACATAATCATAATAACATGAAACCCATACTGCATAGTGGAGCTTTATAACATAGCTCATGTCGGTATTTACATCCATATACATGTGTACATATAACAACATTACCAAAAACATATACCAAATCATACACTAAAGCATATATCAAAACATATACTAAACACCACAGCTAAGCATATATCAAAACATCATATAGCATATACCAATTCATCATAAGCATATATCAACCACCATAAAACATATACCAAACCACCATAAAGCATATACCAAACCACCATATTGAAGCTTCTTTGCCTCAACCGGCAAACAAGGAAGGATACATAGCCCGCATCTTATCCGCCATCTCCCATGTAGCTTCATCGGGCCCAAAGTGCTTCCATTACACTTTAACTTGCTCGATTGCTCGATTTTGGAGCATGAGCACCTTTTTCTGCAATACACACTGAGGCTTCGACTGGAATTCTCTATTTGGTTCCACCTACAATATAGACTATTCAATCACATGATCAACATCCTTGACATACTTCTTAAGCAATGATACATGGAAAACATCGTGGACTTTCACTGTCGGAGGTAGTGAAAGTCAATATGCTACTGGACCAATCCTCTCAATAATGTTGAAGGGTCCACAAAATCGTAGTGCCAGCTTAGCACATGATCCAATCCGCAAGGAACTCTTCTTCGATTTGATGTGCAAGTACACATGTTCTCCAACCTGGAACTCCTTGAAAAACCTATTTCGATCTGCATAGATTTTCTGATTATCATGTGTTTCCTTGAGATTCTTCTTGATCACCTACATATCCTATTCCATTTGTACCAACATATCTAGTCCAATCAACACCCCATTAACCAGATCACTCCAACTGATGGGGGTGTTAAAACTTCGCCCATACAAATCCTCAAAAGGACTCATCCTTAATGACTCCTGATAATCGTTGTTGCATGCGAACTCTCCCAAAGGGAGATACTCTTCCCACTTTCATTGTTGATGCATCACATCCTCAACATGTCCTCCAATATCTTGTTGACCCTCTCTATTTGTCCACCGGTTTGCAGATGATAAGTTGTGCTAAAGGCCAACCCTATGCCCAAACCTACAAATAACTCCTTCCAAAACTTGGAAGTGAACTTTGTATCCCTGTCTGACATAATCTTCTTTGGAACATTGTTCAATATAACTACATCTCTAACGAATACCTGTGCCACATTGCTAGCTGAGAATGTAGACTTTATTGAAATGAAGTGTGCAACCATTGTTAACATGTCCACAATGGCTATGATGGAATCATGCTACTTCACTATCTTAGGCAACCCTGTGATGAAATCCATGGAAATAACCTCCCATTTCCACGCCGGAATCGCGATCGGTTGTAGCAATCCACCTGGATGTTTACATTTTGCTTTCACTCGCTGACAGTCGAAACACCTCACCACAAGCTCTGCTACATCCCCCTTCAAATTCGGCCAATAGTAGATTTTTTTCACCGTTGTTAGTGTCTTCTAATAACCTGGGTGACCTGAATAAGGTTTCGCATGAAACTCCCTCAAGATCACCTTCTTGAGCTCGTTGCTATCTGGTACATATATCCTATCTCAGAACCTAACCAATTCACCCGTTGTAAGATAATAATCCATACCTTGTGCACCCACACCTATACCTGTACCAGTATCCTGTTGCAACATGTGCAAAATCTCTATATACCTAACATCTTGTTGACCTGTCTGCAAGATCTTATCCTATAATTTTGTCCCATAGGAGCTCATGGCTGCCAAATGATATACATGTACACGTCTGTTGAGAGCATACCAAAAACACTTTGCCTGGATCTGTAATTTGTAACACTGGTGCATGTGTCAACAACTGCTTAAGTTTCTCAAAGCTAGCCTCACACTCCTATGTCAATTCGAACTTCTTACCTTTCATTTGCAATGATGTAATGGGATAAGCAATCTGCGAGAAGTTCCTAATGAACCTCTTATAATATCCTGCCAAACCCATGAAAGATCTTACCTCATCCACACTCTTAGAAGCTACCCACTCCATGATGGCCCTTATCTTTTTTGGATCTACTGCAATGCCTTCCTTGGAGACAACATGTCCCAAGTAGTGTACCTTAGTCTGAAAAAAACTACACTTGTTGAGCTTAACATACAACTGATGTTCCCTCAACAACCTCAACACTGTAGTCGAGCTCGTTCAAAAACCTTAACACTGCTGCTAAATTCTCAACATGTTCTTCCTCATTTTTACAATATACCAGTATATCATCAATGAACATGATAAGAAACTTATCGAAATATGGACGCAACACACTATTCATCAAACACATGAATGTATTTGGATCATTAGTTAAGCCAAATGGAACAACAACAAATTCATAATGCCCATACCTGGTCCTAAACACAGTCTTGTAAATGTCCTCTTCTTTTATGCATACCTGATGGTATCCAGATCTCAGGTCAGTTGATCGAACAAGTCATCAATCCTCAGCAAAGGGTATTTGTTCTTGATAGTCACTTTGTTCAACTGCCTGTAGTCAATGCATAATCTGAGAGTACCATCTTTCTTCTTCACAAAAAATATCAGTGCACCCCAAGGTGATACACTTGGCCTAATGTATCCCTTGTCCAACATTTCCTTCATCTACAATTTTAAATCAACCAGCTTAGGTGTGCTCATTTTGTAAGGTGATTTTGATTCTAGAGTTGCCTCTGGCACTAACTCAATAGAAAATTCTACCTCCCTATGAGGTGGAAACTTTGAAATGTCCTCAGGAAACACATCCCTAAACTGTAGTAGAACTGATTACCTGCTCAACACATCCATATCCTCAACTTCCTTACCCTTATCGCTAGAAATGTGCACTGCGAATAACTTACACCCTCTCGTGCGGCTACACTTTGCTTGCATAGTTGTCACCATCCTAACTGATGTAACTTTCTTCTTAACCTATAAGACTCTTGGTTCTCCATTGTCATCAACATACCCAATGGCTTTGTCAGAATAGTCTACCTTGGTTATATGAAGATACAACCAGTCCATGCCCAACAACATATTTTATGAACCCAATGGTAAAACATTCAAATGTGTTGCGGTAGGCATACCATTCAAGTCAAATGCACAAGCTCTTACCCAATGATGAACTCGTTTCTTCGTACCTGTATCCAATTTTACTAACTAAGACTTTTCATGTAATTCCTTACTCAAACCACACTTATCCACCAAGTCAGGACTAACATAGCTATAATTAGATCTACTGTCAATCAAAATAGAAATAACTTGATCACAAAGCTTACCATCCATCTCAATGATAGATGCCTGATGCTCTGCCTTCCTGTTGTCCACTGCTGCATAGAAACATGGAAAAGTCTAATCAACATCCCCAACGGTATGCACCTCATGTGCACTGTATATCTGAGGTCTACCACCCTGATTCTGCGAATAGTCTCTCCTGTGATGATCTTTTCCACAAGTCCAACACTCTATAGGCTTCCAATCGGTCTCCTTGTTTTGTTCTCCTTACCAGAATCCCTGTCCTTTATCTGATGTATTGAACTTATTAGGTGGTGCAACATTCTCCTTATTACCTGTATCCTGTGGTCATACTCGCTTCTTGTCCCATTTTCCTTTTTTTTTGCATTACCTTTCTAGTCTAGCTTAGTATCAGTTTTGCGCTTCTATTGTTTATAACAATGCTTCAGTTTTCAGATGGCCTCCTCCAATGATCTAGGCTCGTCGAACTCATTCCTATGTTTGAATGCAACCAGTAATCCACTAATGAATCTCTGAATCTTAGCCTTCTCCTCCTTGAGGTAAGGCACATACCTCAGCAAGTCCAAAAATATTCTAAAGTACTCATCATCTGTCATGGATCCCATCTTTAGCTCATATAATTCTTTCACCTTGTCATCAAAATATATTTCCAAAAAATATTTATTCTTGAATAGTCACTCAAACTTACTCCAAGTCAAATCTTCCTCATTTATACCTCTGACATTCTTCACGTCTTCTCATCAAATGTATGCTTTTCCTTCAAGACTAAGTGTAGCCACTCTAGATTTCATATTCTCTGAATAATCATGCCATCTGAAGAACTTCTTCATGCCTATGCGTCTTGTGACTTCTTTACCTCTCCATCAAAATTAGGTGGCTTTTCTTTCTTAAACTCATCTAGAAAATGCCCCTTATCACTCCTCCTATAAGGATCTTACCGATGACGATCATTGTGCTTATCTGAATCAAAACTAGAATCATACCTATGCCTATCCCTTCTCCTATAAGGAGTGTCCAACAATCTGACATCTATGATTGTGTTATCTCTATCTGATCAATGACCACCATGTGATTTACTACCATATGCCCCGATGGTTCTATCCTCTTGCTCATGGCTGATCCGAAGCAGTCCCTGTCGCTGCAATTCTAACAAGCTCTGAAGTATGACTACATTTACTTCTACTAAATTTTCATGTGCCTATATGATTCTGCCATTATCTGCCTTACAAATCCTTATTTCTTCCTTTAAACTTCTCAGTGTCATTGCCAAGTTGGAAGAGTTCCCAACACCATATTGCTCTCCTGATTCATAGGGAGAGACTTTGTAGTCAACCATCTTGCTAGCCATTTGATATTTCTTCCTGCAAGGTATATCAAGTTAGCTAAACCAAATCACAATAAACCAACGTACCTTAGTATAGCTTGGGGAGGATACATTGTCTGCAAGATAGACAAATCAACGTGATACATGTATAACATAATCATGACAACATATAGAAACATAAAACATAAGCCTATGACCATGCAACTGTCATTCTAGCCAGGGTCCAGTCATCAAGGCATGACCTCAACAACAACACACACCACGACCTCAGGCATGACAACCACCATCATTATGTCACTATACACTTGACCAAATGCAAACATGAACATGCATAAGTTATGCATAACCATTCACACATATGCATAAACACATATGATCAAGCGTGAATGAACAATATTTGAAAACAAACCTACAATAATGATACATGCAACCAAGCATACAAGAATGTAACCAAACATGCAAGAATGTAACCAAGCATACTGCAACGATACATGTAAGCGACATAAATTGATATGTAACTAGTCATACACTCACATCAATGCATTCCACAAGCACACCTCAAATTTCACATGAAGACATAACTACAACCATGAACAACATCATGCAAATGCAACAAGCACAAGAAATGCAAGTGTGAGAGACATAAACGCAACTGACATGCATGCATGACCAACACATAGCCCATCCAGTCTGAGGGGTGAACCATGCTCTAATACCACTCTGTAACACCTTCCTCCCACATTTACCCAAGCAACCAGCCAGCTGGGGTAAACATGCAACAAGAGGCCAATGTGATATGATTCGATCTCCTAAGTCATGTTAAGGAAGTGGAACCGACAGAAACACACTGTTGTAACATGCATCGTTCATTGTTTATAACATATATTTTTCATTCAAGGAATCTTCGAAAATACTTTAAAAAAGAGACAAACCAAAAGGAGTGGTATATCGGAAGTCAATGGTTATATGGGCGCATGTATATGTATATATATATATATATATATCGCAAAACAATTGGAAAACAAAATACAAAGGAAATGATGGAAAAGGTCGAATTTCAAAGAAAACAAGTGTTAAAACATTAACACTGGACTCGACATATTATATGCTGCATTTAAAAGTTCAACAGATCCACAGTATGGATGGTTGCACCACGGATATGCGTCGATTGCGATTAGCGATTGGGTTCCGGACCGGAAAGTTTACATGCCATATTTTGTAACATCGGCGGGTCCACGATAATATAAAACTCTTATGTTATATACATATGCCCCCGCCAATTGCGACTTGGGTTCTGGACCCGAAATGCATATAGGTTATGTTTTATAAACTGGCGGGTCCGCGTTATCGCATAAATTCTTAATATATATGCAGGTGGCTATGCCGATTGCGATAGGGGTAGGCTGGACCCGAAAGGTATATACACCATGGTTTAAAGTTCTGTCGGGTTCGCCACGCCACAGAGCCTTGAACAGTAAGAACCGCTGATTGTGACTTGATATAGTGGACCCGAAATATTATATATCCTGTTGTAAAGTTTCGGCAGGTCCGCTATATTGAAAAGGCTTCATATGCTTTATAATCATGCATTTTTAAAATATTTCTATTATAAAGGGGATTATAAAGTAATAAGCGCCAATTGTGATTTATAAGGGGAAGTCAATGTTAGGCAGATGCGATAGGTTTATTAAAATAGGTTAATCCCTTTCCAGTTCCTCTTTGACTGTTTTGCATTGGTATTGTTGTGTAAATAGGAAAATCAGTGTTAAAGCTGGATTTAAAGAAGAAGGCAGTTGATCGAATTTCTTGTTGTTCTAGCCAATCGAAATGCGTCAAATGCATGCGTAAGCCAGGTTATGCATAAATTAAACACAACTTTGTTATGATTAAAGCAGGTTAATTACCATTGAGGCACCTTCAGAGGAATTCAACAGTGGATTAAGCAGAGCGAGTCAGCAGTTGTCATCTCCTTCTATATTCAGTTTTATTCTTGCTATTTCATGTTATTTGAGGTGTTTTACCCTCTATAAATTCTGTAGCAATTTTATTTCATATAGTTAGAAAGCAGTTACATAGGTTTCAGAAATCAATAACTATTCCACAATGTATAAAAAGTGGAAACATTTACGAAGAAAGGGTTGGAATTTTGGAGAACCAGGCCATTGTATTTCTGATAACATCATTGATTAATGAAACAACCAGAAGTTTCCAGGAGTTGTTACATATAATTTGTAAGTTTTACTATCATGTGTCATGCAATGTTTTCTTCTTTTTAAGTGTAGTAATGAAGTTGCAGGGTAAAATTCCTTAAAGAGCGCTCCTATACTTAAAGTCCTCACTTCCTTTCTAAGTTGTAGATAATAGTTTTTGTGAAAGACCAGCATATTGTCTATGATTTATTTCTCATGATCATAATTCCTCTAAGTTACAAATAATAGTTCCTGTGAAAGATCAGCATATTGTCTTTAACTTCCCTTTCAAACTTTCCTCATTCATCATTTATATTTAGCAAGAAATGGCATTCTGAAATGTTCTGGTCATACATGTATTAAGAGTCTAAGGGCAAGTTTTCCAAGTCCTTCATTCAGGAATATAATAAACAATAAGTGACAGTAAATAATCTTTATTAATGTCTTAAGCACAATTTCCTTATAGCCAGGAAACTGGTTTCTTAAGGAACAACACACACCATACAAACATTCATCATCAACTACAAGACCCTCAAGAACCAATCCAGTACTTTAGACAACCTGCCTTGGGGTCCTACTAAGATTTTAGATAATTTAAGGCTCAGTCTCTCCCATGTTATAGGCATGAGTGCGACCAGTAACCCAAAGTTGATCTCATAGGCTTGCCTGCCAGCGACCACAGACCAAAACTGTCAGTGTTATGCCAATGACTCTAGGATTTGAGCCACTTTTTCAGGCCCAAATCCCAAGTCACTACCCAAATTGAATCATCTCTTTAAATCAGTAAAATAACATGGAAATGACAGTATTAAAGAAAATACTTGTTTAAGACCTTGATTGGACCCCTACTATCCATGACAGGCATTTCATCAAACATATTGCAAATGTGTAATCTATAGGTCTAATTAACAGTTCTGAGCATAGGGGTCTCATACTTAGCTGAGAATCGTTGAGAACCATTTATGCCTCAACACATCAACTGCCATTCCATCCATTAGGTCATAGATACATTGATCATGCAATTACAAGTAAAAACATGAGGAAATCCATACATGGTTGCTGTCATAAAACACATACAGAACCAGCATAACAGGGACAGAAATACTCATGAAAGTACAACCATATAGACCACATACAATCCATCAAAATGCTCATAGAAATACAAGGAGAAATAACCTTTCATTAATGATTCAAAATCCAAACTCGGGATGGGACTTCCACGTTCCAACCGACCATAGAATGGATAAGACAAATATCTCTTCAGCCATTCACCCCCGTGCCATATTCCAAGCATGAATGTGGGATCTCATTGAACACATCAATCAAAAGTTATCCAGGGATTCCAGAGGCCATTTACGTCAACCTATTAAACAGTGATTCCACCTCACGGTCAGACATCACAAAACCATCATCAGGTTGGTCTCCATCCAAGCATTCCAGAGCATTTGTCCAACCGAGGCTTCCAGAACTAGTAAGTCAACCCACAACTTATTCAGGTCTTCCAGAGCATTTGTCCAACCAGGGCTTCTAGGACTAATAACTGAACTCACCAAGGGCTTCCAGAGCATTTGTACAACCAAGGCTTTCAAGACTAGTAACTCAACCCAAGATGTTACAAGGCTTCCAAAGTGTTTGTCCAACCAGGGCTTCTAGGACTAATAACTCAACCCAAGCTAAGGAAACATGAGAACCAACCAAAACAAATAGTGAAATTAAACCCACAATCACCATGGCTATCTAGGAAATGGAAAGGCTAGGCAATCCACTTTCAATCTCGATCATCCTTCAGGCCAATGAAAGATCACAACCAAAAATCCACATGCATACGCCATGCATGCCAAAACTAGTGAAGGAAACATACATGCAATTCGGTACCTGCAAGAAAATATTATGTAGTTGTTGATCCCGATGCCCTCTTTTTATAAGGAGTCGTTAAGCAGAAAGGAAAATGGACACAAGCTTCTCCAACTAGTGGTGTGCTTGCAATAAAGTTCTTCCCTTCAAATTAAGTCGGTCCAAGAGGTAAGCCAGGCTCCTTGGTTAGCTTGGTTATTTAGCTTGTTATTGTGTTTTTCTTGTTCACCTCTCGTGCATGGCCCCTCTTGTGTTCTTCTTTGGTATTAGTCTTTGTGGTTTTTTGAGCTTATTGTTATCTATTTTGGGAGTTAGTATGCAGTTCAAGCTTAGGGTTTACGACTAGGACCCCAATCCATTGGCCCCTGGCCCATCCTAATCTTGGTATCTTGTACATAGGTCTGTTGTATGTTTGAGAACATGAGGCTTGTGAGTCTTGTTATGGTCACACTAGGGGATTGGGGACCTATAACACTGGTTAATTCCTTTGGTCTTGTGTGATACTTTAGGTGCTCATCTTGGTGGTCAATTTGGTTTCCTACATTTTGTTGGGGAAACGACCTAGATCTCATTTCACTCATCCCTAACTTTTATTGTTCTTGGTATCCCCTCTCTAGCTCCTATTGTTCTTAGTTACATCTCTTCTAGTTATTCTGGTGGATTGAGGGATTGCATCATTGGTTAATTCACTTGGACTGATATCCTTGTATAATTATGGGGACGAGGAAATCCTCCTTCTTAGCCCACTATGGTAAATTTTGTAGCTTCAACTTTCATTGGGTTTGAGCCAATATCAGGATGCCATGACAATGTGGACGCACTCGTAGGGGTGCTAGAGAAATGGGTCAGTCCAGTCGGCCTCTTTTGGAGACTTAGGATCTAATAGAGTCTGCAACTAACCAAGCACCAATTCCACAAAGTATGTGAGAGGAGCATCGCTACAGAGGGGCCGGTACACTGAGACATGCATTTTATATTTGAGTATAACTTATTAAGTGAAATGCTTACCATGCATAAGCAACAATAGGTGTTATTGGAGAAACTCCTAAAGACAATGCATGACGACCGAAATGCACTCATTTCCTTTGTGAATGGCCTCCAATGAAATTAATGGCACATGTAGGATAGTTTCGCCTATCTCCAATGAAATCAATGGCTCCTACAGGAAAGCTTGGACCATCTAGATGGTTGCTTGAGCCATATGGGAAAACATGTTCATTGTAACTTCCAACAACCACCTCCCCTAGTTCTCAGTCCTAATCATGATTTGTTATGTCTTAGTCTTAATGGTTTTCTAGTATTGCATCCCTCTCCGATTTTGTACAATAAAATGGTTTTATCTTAGAGTAATCATTTTTGGAAATTTTCTACTAGCCAACAAATCTAGTAAGAGGGAGGTTGGTATAATTTTTCTAATCAATGGACAACGACGTAATTTTGCTTTATAAATGAAAAGTTTAGACTTACAACAAAAAAATAGACAGTGGTTGTAAAATATCATAAGTAAAATGGTGTCTTACCTCTTAATAATAGATGGATGTTCAATAAAACTTAAGTGCATCATATATATATATATATATATATATATATATATATATATATATATATATATATATATATATATATATATATATATATATATATATATATATATAGATATATATATATTCAATTTTTTTCATTAAAGTGAAAGAAGAATAAAGTTTAGACCATGGTTTCGCAAAAGAGAATGCAAAGTATTCTCATGATTTCACAGTAGAGGAGGAAGAAAGCCAAGTGAATGCTACAAATATTGTTGATCAGAACTCTCAAAAAATCATAGAGAAGAGAGGGGCGGAGCAAGTAGTTCCAATGGACCAAACATCCAAAGTAACATCAGAATCATATTTCCAGCAGCAGCTTGAAGAGACTACATCTAAAAGAGAGGCAAGAGGCACTAAAAGAAGTCATGCATCAAAGACTTTGGACTCTGATAAAGAAATCCCTGTAAATGTAACAAAAAACCAAATGTCTATTGTGTCTTCCACTCCCAACTCCCGTGGTTGGTGAAAAGTGGAGAAAAGGAAGGGTAGGAAAGAGTAGTACTCTTTCTTCTTTTTGTTTTTTCTAAGTTCATTTTTGGTACCAGGTAAAGCTGGCATGGTCGAATGCTTTTTAAGCATATGTAACATGTGATTTTGTTCTTTTGAATAAAAATTGTGATTTTTCCTTGGGGAAAAAAAGAGAGAATGCAAAGTATTAATATGAAACAAAATTCTTACATTGAGATATTTTTCTTAGATCGATTAATAAAATTTTGAAAATGTGACTTTTATATATATTGTTTATTAGGAATATAATGATTTGGAGGATATATATATCTTTCATTAAAGCGAAAGAAGAATAAAGTGTAGACCATGGTTTTGCAAGAGAGAATGCAAAGTATTAATATGAATCAAAGTTCTTACATCGAGATATTTTTATTAGATCGAGTAATCAAATTTTGAAAATATGACTTTTCTATGTAAAGTTTATTAGGAATATAATGATTTGAAGGATGTTTGTCCAAACACTGAGTTTCTTTTCAGTAGGAAGGGAAAATAATAACCCTGAAGGTTAGAGAAAGTTTGTTTTTGCAAGGATGTTAAGTGAATCTTCACACATACATTATTGCCAAACAAAACCCCTTTAAGGTTGAACAAGTGGGAGAAAACAAACAACTCATCTTAGAAGTGGGAGCATTTCCTTTGATCGTATCAAAGTTAGACCACTAGTGGCTTTCACAAGAACCTCCACTACCCTCAAACCATCTGATTGAGTAGAAAGCCATCATGAAGAAAGTGGGGCATAGGTAACCATGTTAATGTTCACAATCCACAGCTAAGAGATGTAGCAACAAGAATCATATCAACAAAAGGTATAACATGGTAAATGGAAAGATGGAACTCCTTGATTAATTTGTCACATTCAGAGGTGCACTCTACAACCTAGTGTTGTGTCGACATGTATCATGGGCATTGTTCGGGCATTGTTCACATCATCGTGCATAAACCATAACTAATTTCTAAAAAAAGAAGATAAAATTATAAAAAATGAATATGAATCAATTGAGTAGGTGTTTGCATCATTGGGACAAGGGAGATAGCCACCACCAAATGATCTAGCTAACATTCTTCCTTGCTTTGAAAAAATCAATTGAGTGTGTGTCATGAACTAATAAAATAAATCATCCTAGATCCATCTTAACGTCACATTTATCAATTATCAAAAAATTGCATTTGTTATGGGAAAGAGGGTGGAAAGAGCTCTGCAAACCCTCACGACAGCTATGGTTTTGCCTTAACCGGTCGTTCTTTGCTTAGTCTGCATGAATACTCTAGAGATCTCTTTTGCAATGGCAAACTCTAGTGATTTGGTGAAAAATTTTGTTTATTCTTTTATCCAGGTGGATATTGGTGGCCACCCGCCTATTCCAATTGGACCCCTATAGTTGTTTCTTTTCAGTTTCCTTAATTGTAGCACAACTTAGTATTTTTGGCAGTTTTTTTGGGTCCTAAACTTCGAAGTCGTTTTGAGGGTCTAAAAGATGTTTTTTGGGAAAATAAAGAGACTGGAAAAGTGAAAGACCACTTTATGTATCTATTTTCATCCTCCTCTTGGAGATCTTCAAAACGAGGTATTATGCTAGTCAAACAGAGATCGTATGCCAAATTTACGACCTTGGGAAGTTGACGTTCCAACTAACCCCAACGGGACCCATAACCTTTTGGTGCTTCATCTCCTAGGGTTAGGTTTCTGGATGTTTAGAGTTTCCCATTATTTCTCAATGATAAAAAGGCCACCGAGCCTCATTGTAACATAGTTTAGAAACCATGTAGCTGCCACATCTCTTCTCAGAGATAAGCTACCATTCCCTGAGCTAGTTTATTTCCACGTTGCATGTAAACAATTTTCAGTTCTTTGTTATTAATGAATTGAAGTTATGTTTTCATTGTATCTTTGTGTTTCCATTTATATATGTATTTCATTTTTTTCCTACATAAATCTGGATCATTGCTATCAAAGTGTTCTGCTCTTTCTCTGTTTTTCTCTGCATTTCCCCAACGAGGCCGGGGTATAAGGAGTTAGGGCTTGAACTGGTTGAACCTTTGCAATACTGGCCTCGCCGACCCTGACCTCCTCCCATTGCAGAAGAAAAGAAAGATGACGGAGCAAGATATCCCTTCAAAATATTGCTTAAAAGAAGCCCTCGAGCGACAAAGGAATGCGATGTTGGACAACTTTGCCTAGATCCTTCAGAAAATGCCCATTGACAACGTATTTTCATCCAATAGTCACTTCAGAGGTGCCAAACCCTTCAAAGTACAAGTGAAATTCAATATTCGAAGGTCAAATAGATGCAGATGATATAGATAAATGGTTGAATTTGTTGCAAGGTTATTTTTCGATCCATAGTTTCTCCAATAGGGAGAAGATTACTTTTGCATTGCTCAAGGTTTCCCCGCATGTCAAGGATTGGTGGAAAACATACTATGAGAAAAGGGTAGAGGAACCCTCTATGTTTACAACCACCCCCTCTTAGAACTCTTTCCAAGATGTTGTCAATGAACAATATTACCCCGGGGGAGCTATGAGGACAAGTACATACAGTGGACCACACTACGGCAATAGAGGGACCAAGATGTGCATGAACTCACAAATGTTTTTCATACTCTATGCATAAAGCTGGGTATCAAAGACTCTGAGTGACATCTAGTGCTCAAGTATCGTGGTTGTCTGCACAAATAAATTCTTGAAGAAATGGAGGTCTTGGACATCTCCTTGCTTGGTGCAGCGTACTGATATGCTGCCAAGATTGAACAAAAAATTGAACACAAGAATCACAACTTTGGATCTGAAAATTAGAAGCAGGGCAAGAATGACCCCAAACCACATAAAAAAGGACAAAGCCAAGGAAGGGTGACCCTCGACAACCATCGAAGCCGTGAGAAAGCAACAACACCCCAAAGATAAAGAAGGACACATGAAAGTGGTGCGAGTTCCATAAGAGCCCCACTCACAACACAAGTGATTGTCGAGCCAAGCAGTCATTGGTGGTCAAACTGAAGGCTTCATAGTCACATGCATGTTTTGACTTTGAGTCAAAACCTGATAAGGGGAATGACCAAGGGAAGTAGATTATTGATGTGTAGCCCAGTGTTATTGTTGCCACCACCAAGATATATAAGATTAAACCTGGAGATATAGAGGAAAGAGAGCATCTCTTCCACTCACAGATGTGGGTGAAGGGTTCTCCATTGCAGTTCATTGTGTATAGTGGGAGCCAAAAGAACCTCATTTCAGCAGAGGTCGTGAAGCGGTAGGGCTTGCCGACCACACCACACCTGTAGTTGTACAACAAGGGGTGGCTTCACCAAGGACAAGATCTCTGCGTCAGCCAGCAGTGTCGTCTTCCCTACAGTAGCAAGACCTTCATGGATAAGGTATTGTGTGATGTTTCTCCTCTTGAACTTTGTGATGTATTATTAGGCCAAACATACTTGTCAAAGTGTCATGTTGTGTATGATTCTAGGCCTTGCACTATTATTATTACTTTGGGCAATAAGTTATTTAGGATACCGGAGGTAGCTCCGCCTACCACCATCTCTTTGATCTCTACTAAGCAATGCAGTAAGATCATCTCCCAGACTGGGAAAACTATTTTCTTTCTTATTCAATCTCAAAGTAATGGGAAGATCATGGCTACATCCATGGCCATCGATAAGGGTTCCTGCACGCAACAGAAGCATGTGGATAAGATCATGGAAGAATACAGGGAAATCTTATCCTCACCTTGCACTTTCAAGTCAAGCATTCGCTCGATCTAACTCCCGGAGCACCCCTACCCAATGGGTTGATATACCACTGCTCCATTATGGAAAATGAAGAGATCAAGAGGTAGATCAAGTAGTTGCTGCAAAAAGGGAACATTTGACCAAGTTCCTCACCTTGTGGGAGCCTAATTGTACTTGTAAAAAAAAAGGATGGGACTTGGAGGCTCTGCATTGATTATCAAGAACTAAACAAAATCAATGTCAGGAATAGGTATCCAATCCCACAGATTGATGACCTTATGGACTAGCTTAAGGGGGGCAAGTATTTAAGCACGATCGATCTGAAGTATTGTTATCACCAGGTTCTAATAGGGCCCACAAATGTATAGAAGACCACCTTCAAATCTACGAAAGGCCTTTTTGAATGGTTGGTCATGCCCTTCGGGTTGACAAATGCCCCTACTACTTTTATGAGGTTGATGAATGACATCTTGCACCCCTTCACCAACTCGTTCGTGGTTGTTTATTTAGATTACATCCTCATCTTCAGCAAGAGTTGGGAAGAGCACCTACAAGACATTTGATAGGTCCTTCAAACCTTGCGGCAACACGAACTTTGTGCTAACTTGGAGAAATGCACCTTTGGCATGAATCGGGTCCAATATATGGGTTACATCATAGATGAGCAAGGTGTGCATGTGGATCCGGCTAAGATCCAATTCGTTCAGGATTGGCCAGCCTTGACCACTCTAATGAATCTTTGTAGATTTTTGGTTCTTGCAAATTTTTATCGGAGCTTCATGTTGGGATTCTCCCATATCACTTGGCCTTTGAGTCAAATTACCAAGGGAAAAGTGAAAGAAAAGTTTTCTTGGTTAGAGTCCCAATAGAAGGCTTTCTTTGAGCTGAAGTATTGCCTCTGCTTTTCAGCTGTACTCACATTGCCATACTTGCAGCAGCCATTTGAAATTGAGAGAGATGCTTCCAATTGTGCTATCTGTGCATTCCTCACCCAGTACGGGCATCCAATGTCTTGTCATAGTGAGACACTTTCCGATACAATTCAGAAGTACCCCACCTATGATAAAGAGATGTATTCTATCGTGTAGGCCTATTAACAATGGAAACATTACATTGGGGAAGGAGATGGTAATCCACACCGATCACTAGCCTCTTCAGTTTATACAGACACAAGGAAAGTTGCAGAACAATCGCCATCAAATAAATGTCTACATATCTGCACCAATTCCACTTGAACATTAAATACAAAAAGGACAACACCAATATTGTTGTAGATTGCCTCAGTCGGCCCCCAGTTGCAGCATTGACTATTGTTCTCAACTCTTATGGCCATGAGACCTTTGGAGGGTCATAGTTGTACAAAAGTGATCCAGAGTTCACCACCACATACCAGATGCTAGTTAATGGCAAGCAAGTTCCTGGTTTCCACCTCTAGAATGCATTATTATGCTACGTGGGCCACCTTTGTGTTCCTTCGAGCGAGTGTGGCAAGCTGATTTGGGATGCGCACTACAGTCGGGTCACGGGACACTTTAATGTGGAGAAAATTAAGGTCATACTTCAAAAGTACTTTTATTGGACAAAACTCCAACATGATGTTGGAAAATATATCAGATCCTTCACTGCTTGTGCCATCGCCAAGTTGACCATCAAGAAGCAAGGCTTGTACACTCCTTTGCCTACTCCCAGCTAACCCTGGGAATTCATCTCCATGTACTATATGTCTGACCTCCCTTCTACCAAGGATGGTAATGACTGCGTATTTGTGGTCGTTGATAGATTTTCTAAGATGGCTATATTGGCAGCCTGCAAGAACAGTATCATAGTAAAGGACACTACCAAACTCTTCTTCGAACGAGTGTGGGCAAGTTTTGGGATCCCACATAGCATTATATTAGATCAGCATAGTAGGTTCCTGAGCACATTTTGGTCAAGCCTCTGGACACTACTGGACACCAAACTCACCAATTCGATTGCATTCCATCCCCAAAGTAATGGCCAAATAGAGGTTGTCAACAACATGATAGTGCACATACTTTGCATGTACAGTCCAAGCTTCCACGAACCTGGGATGAGATCCTTCCCTATGTGTAACACATCGATAATAGAGCTCTCCATAGTCGCAGTCCCTTTCAAGTGGGTATGGGATTTCAACCATTGTGTCTAATTGATGTCATTGTGCCTCGTGCGGCTACACAAACATAATCCACACTTGTACAATATGAGGCTTATAAAGCAACCAAGTTTATTAAACACATCCATAACATCTTCCAACAAGTTCATGACATCTTGGAGAAGTCCAATGCCAAGTACAAGCAATGACATGATCAACATTGGGTGCCATACAAGTTTCAAGTGGGTGACAATGTTTGGTTTCATTTACAAAAATAACGCCTTACTGGAGCCCATCAAAAGCTCGTAACACTTTGATATGGTCCTTACACCATCACCAAGGCTATGTGAGATAATTCTTTTGAGGTAAACATTCCCCCATTCCTTGGTCTGTACCCAGCGTTCAATGTGGAACACCTTCAGCCATACTTTCCACCATTATTGGACACATCAGACATTGCAAAATAGCTCACACCGACAGAGCTAAATTGAGGTTGCATGGAACGAGCCACGACTAATCAGATTATGGACATGCAAATGAAGAACACTCGCCAACAGAAGATCCAACTATATCGGGTTGTCAAAGCTATACAACTCTTGCACCAAGGCAAGTGGCTCACCACAGACCAAGTTCAGCAAAAGTTTGCCCATCTCATGGAGGCATTCAACACAATGGGGACCATTGATTCCTAAGGGGAGAGGATTGATTCAGGTGGATATTGGTGGCCACTCGCCTATTCCACTTGGACTCCCACAATTGTTTCTTTTCAGTTTCCTTAATTGTAGCAGAACTTACTACTTTGGAGATTTTTTTTTAGGTCTTAAACTTCTCGAGCCTTTTTGAGGGCCTAAAAGATGTTTTTTGGGGGAAAATAGAGAGATCGAACAATTGTAAGACCAAATAAGTAACCTATTTTTGGCCTCCTCTTGTAGATCTTTGAAACGAGGTATTATGATAGTCAAACAAAGATCGTATGCCAATGTTACGACCTCAGGAAGTTGACGTTCCAACTAACCCCAAAGGGGGCCACAACCTTTTGGCAGAGAGAACGAACAAATGCAAGACCAAATAACTTACCTATTTTTGGCCTCCTCTTGTAGATATTTGAAACGAGGTATTATGATAGTCAAACGAAGATTGTATGCCAATGTTGCGACCTCGGGAAGTTGACGTTCCAACTAACCCCAAAGGGGCCCACAACCTTTTGGCACTTCATCTCCTAAGGTTAGGTTTTTGGATGTTTAAGGTTTCCCATTGTTTCTCAGTGATAAAAAATCCATTGAGCCTCATTGTAACATAGTTTAGAAGGCATGTATCAACCACATCTCTTCTAAGAGATAAACTACCATCGCTTGAGCTAGTTTATTTTCATGATGCATGTAAAAAAATTTCAGTATTTTTTCATCGATGAATTAAAGTTATTTTTCGTTGTATCTTTTTGTTTCCATTTATATTTGTATTTCATTTCGTTCCTTCATAAATCTGTTATGAAACCAGCTCAAGAAAAGATAGAAAAGATAGATCAACGCCTTAGAATTCAGCCTCTTCGAGGGGGCAACCTCCTTTACATTACATAAATGAACAATTCTTGGATGATTCAAATGACAAAACCTCCTTTCTATATATAGGAGTCTAAGGAGTCACAATACAATCCAGTTGACCTAACAATAATAATATAAAGCCACAAAAATAATAATAGAGGGATTCTATGGGGCACAGAAATAACAATATGGGGGTAATAGGGGCACAACAATATAAATAAGGGTATAACTACAATAGTAATGGGGTAATCACTAGTATTACAGGGACCCAACATGCCCCTCTCCTTCAAAAAAGTGTTGTCCTCAATGCTTGAGTAGTTCTGGATACTTCTGCATAAAATTCTCATCCTCCCATGTGGAATCTTCAGCAGATAAGTTCTTCCACTTGATAAGATACTCTGAAATTGATCGATTTCATAGCTGTCGAGTTCTTGTTTCTATGACTGCTTCCGGTTCCAATATAATTTTTCCTTCCTCGTCAAGTTCTGGCAATATTGTTTGAATTGGGAGCTTGTCGCGTATAACCTTCTTTAAACATGAAACATGGAAAACTGGGTGCAATCGAGAAGCTGCAGGAAGCTCCAATTTGTATGCCATAGTACCAATCTTTTGCAACACCTTGTACGGACCATAATACTTTGGTGATAATTTATTATCCTTCTTAGCTTGCTTTAGGGACATTTTCTTATATGGTTGTAGCCGTAGGAATACCCAATCACCTACATCAAAACTTCTTTCACTGCGATGTTGATCTGCCTGTTGTTTCATTCTATTTTGTGCCAACACGAGGTTATCCTTTAAGAGTTGGAGGACTTGTTGTTGATGTTCGATGTGATGTTCCACTGCCTGAACCTTAGAATTTTCTCTTAAATATGATGTGATGGATGGTGGTTGATACCCATAAAGTGCCATAAATGGGGTCATTTTTTTTGTTGTATGGAAGGAAGTGTTATACCACCATTCAGCCAGAGGCAACCATTTGACCCTTTGTGTTTGTTTATCAGATACAAAGCAACGAAGATATCCTTCCAAAGATTTGTTCACTATCTCAGTTTGCCCATCAGATTGAGGATGATAAGATGAGCTATGAGCTAACTGAGTACCAAGACAAGAAAATAATTATGTCCAAAAATTTCCAGTAAAAATGGGATCTCTGTCACTTACAATAATCTTTGGGTTTCCATGTAGTTTTTGAACTGTTTCCATAAATGCAGTAGAAACTGTACTGGCTTTAAATGGATGTGATAATGCACAAAAGTGTGCATACTTGGTAAGTCTGTCAACTGCCACCATGATGACACTCTTTCCCTCAGACTTGGGTAAACCTGTGATAAAATCCATTGAAACCTCCTCCCAACGTTGGCTTGGAATGGATAAAGGTTGTAATAGACCCGGTTTCTTAATTGTTTCAACTTTATTTTGTTGGCAAACCAAACATTCCGCCACAAACTTTTGAATATATGATTTAAGGTGTTAGAGTCGGTCTTGAGCCCTCCATCAGCTATCAAAAATCTTTGCATTGCATAGGTAGGTGTCTCATCAGTGTTAATTTTTGCATCCCATTAGGCATGCCATAACCCTGATGGAGGAGCTGGTGTGTTTATACCCCTCTTGGCATTGCTGGTTCAGGTCATTTCAGTCATTAAGCTCTTTCAAGCTTGTCTTGTCTTGTCTTGAGGTCAATTTCCTAGGTCTAGGGTTTTGGTCAAGTATGCTTACAAGGTCATGTCTCTGAAGGTCAATAAGTGTTCAGCAAGCCAGAGGGATGATTTTAAAGATGTTTCTTCGAAATTTTTTATCTTGTACAGCTAATTTTCACCTTGGATTTAAAAACTTTGTTTTTTAAAGCCAATGTCATTTTTCAAATTTTTGTAAAAAGTGATGAAATTTCAAAAGTTTTCAGCGGACAATATGCAACCCTGGTCCCCTTGCCTAGATTCCTCAGATGATCTACCTGCAAAAAGAATCAAGTCAAAGCACTAAATGAGCCAATCTCAGGACAAAGGAAACCAAAAAGTCAATTTTATAAAGTGTCAAAGAGAAACATTAGAAAGTGGGTTTGAAAATGAATTTTTTTCAAATGAAACTTATAAAAACCCAATCTCCCTCCTATCACTCTCATTGTGCATCCAAGACACTTGCAAGAGAAGTTTGAGAGAGTGATTGAGTGTAAGGAGTGAAAACAGAGCAAGTTCGGGCGTTGGACAGGGGCGCGACCCGTCAGGCCAGGTGCGCGACCCGTCAGAGGCGCGCGACCCGTCAGAGGGTTTCCCACAGTGCGATTTCACAACGGGCGCGACCCGTCAGGCGCGCGCGACCCGTTGGGCGTGGTGTGCGACCCGTCAAGCTGTCTCCCTACAAGCTTAATACAAATTTGCTCAAACGCCCTCCAAGCCATCAAATCGCTTGAGGTAGGTTCCCTAATCTTGGAATGATTACTGGTTATGGTTGGTGGATATTATGAACTTGTTTTAATGACCAAATTGTGCAAGAGAAAATGCTCCAAATGGCTGCAATAAATGTGTAAAAAATTGTTAGGGTTTCTTGCTGTTTCATGGTTTTTTCCCTTGTAATTATTCTCCCCATTCCCATTTCATTTTCCCTGCATTTCCATGCCAATATCACTTGTAAATTTGTAAAGCAAATAAATCCTATCCTTTTCCCTTTAAAAAAATAAAAATGAAACCCTAAACCCTACTTCTCCTTATGCCCATGTAAACATATGAAATTGATGATGTATATGCAATGATGTTTGCAGTGTATTTCCCTAAATTCCCTGTTATATACATGTATTCCCATTTTCCTTGTAAAAATGCCCCTCCCCTAACATTTCCCTCATGTTCCTTGTCCCCTTGAAACAGCATATAAATCAACATTTTATAAAGCAGAAGCAGCAGTACATTTTGTCCACTTTGCTCTTTTAAACATGTCAGAAACCGAAACCTATGAGCAAAGTGATGACCAGTCATCAGCTTCAGAGATTGAGGTACAGAGGAGGCCTCATAAGGGTGGTAAGGGTGGACATCATAAGAGAGAGGAGCCCACCTCTTTAGCAGAATTACAGGCTTGTCCTATGGCAGTCACATGTTTTCAGTATATGTCTTGCTATGAGTTTTGTGAGAGGATCTCACGGATTCAGCACCACCGAGAGTTGGCTCGCCTCTTTGTCTTACACTTGCATGATGGACATGTCAACCTTGCAGGGGTAAACTTTACATTGACACCCGAGGTGATCTCACATGCCACAGGGATACCTAATGTTGGGGAGGTGTGGAATAAGCACAAGGTGCTGGATAATGTTCACTTTGAGCCTTTTGTCCGGCCACCATTCATGAGACATTTGGCAGGTGTGTTTCCATTCAGGTTTCTCAAGAGCGAGTATGCTCCCATGATGAGGCTCATCATGCACTATTTTACCTGTGAGGGCAGATTTTCACAGGTATATTCATATCATATTCGCCTCATGATGCACTTCACCCGAGTGAGGATGATGAACATCCCTGTTTTCTTCTATCAAAACATTCAGAGGATGGTGCCCATGTTACAGAGGAAGAGCCCGGCACAGCAATATAGGAGCCTATACCATTATGGTTTGATTCAGCTTATAGTATTGCATCAGTTGGCTCAGCAGGGCATCTCATGGGAGGAGTTCATCTCTCGTGAGTTTTTCACAACACCACCCTCGCCACATCCTGAGGTTGTTCACGAGGAGGGAGGACCATCTCAGCAGTATGATATCCCTGTCACTAGACATGTCAGCTCCTCACCTCTGGTTACCTATCAGAAAGGCCCAAGGGCCTTATTTGCAGCAGCTCGGCGAGTACTATCTCCACATCAGGTGGAAGGGGTCTCGCCTTCATCATCAGCTCAGCGAGTGTTATCTCCACATCAGGTGGAAGGGGCCTCGCTTTCTTCACCAACACAGGTACCAGGGAGGGGCAAGCAGCCCATGATTCATGAGGGGCCATCAGGGGTTCCAGATATTGAGCTTGTGGATCTTGAGACCAGTTCTCCTAGCCAAGAGGCAAAGGAGATCATTCAGCATCTCAGAGCTGAAAATGATGCCTTGCAGAGGAGGTTAGAGGGAGCACAATGGACAATCTCATACCTGGAGCAGCGCAACAAACAGTTGGAGGATGAGAAAGTCCTTGATGAGCTATGGAGGATTAGAGGAGACCGAAACTTGAACAGAAGGAGGCCCGGTGATCTATTGCCTACTGAGAGAGAGTCCATGCTCATCCGGGTCAATGCACACTTGGAGAGGCTGTTGGCTAAGGCCAACCAAGAGAAGAGATTGCTAAGAAACATGAAGAACCATTACTGGGCAAGAATGCATGTGTGCAAGGCAAAGATGAAAATGTTTCAAAGGCGGTTGACCGAGGCACTGAAAAGGAGAAAGAGGCCAAATCCCCTCCGTATCTTGGCTGAGGCTTCACTCAAGGATCAAGGCACTAAATA
This sequence comes from Pinus tabuliformis, assembly GCA_031772625.1. NCBI lineage: Eukaryota > Viridiplantae > Streptophyta > Pinopsida > Pinales > Pinaceae > Pinus > Pinus tabuliformis. The sequence goes on from CM062820.1 coordinate 139,586,320, forward strand.
GCCCAGCCACAGCACAAATCCCAAGAAATTTTGAGAATTTTGGGTGAATTTTGGCATTTTTTGGCAATTTGCAGGTTTTTCCCATTAACGGGTCTCACCCCCCGCGCGACCCTACATCAGGGCAACACCTTTTGACCAAAACTCAACATTTCCAGATTTTTCATGCAAAGTTACATAGGCTCATGGATGGACTTGAGATTTGGTGAAGTTTTAGGCCTCCAGAAAGTCAAAAAACTAGCAAAATTTGACTTTCTGCCACTTTTTTGAATTGCAGAAAGCAGTCTTGGGAGATTTGATTTTTGACAGGGCAAATGAACTCCAAATTCAGAAAATCTAGTTGGGTTGGAAAGTAGACTCATAGACCTTTCCAACAAGCCCACGTTTGCTCAATTTGGCCACCTGAAAGTGCCCCAAATATGGCTCCAAAGGCGCGCGACCCGTCAAGCAGTGGCGCGCGACCTGTTAGGCAGTTTTGTCCAGAAATGCACTGTACAGCTCAGAAAAGCACAGTTTGACCCAGTTTGACTTTTTGGGATGAAATGTGATCCTCTTTGATGTAATTTGATGTAATTATTGTACTTTTTAGACACTTTTACTCTTATGTAACATTTCTAGAAGATTCATTCATGAAAAGGGTAAATATTAAGTGAATGAATTGGTTTCCTAGCTTATAGAGGCAGGTTGTTTTGACTGCCTAATTTGTAGTGCTTAGTTTAGAAGTGGTTGAAACAGCTCCTAGGATAGTGAGCTCGACCCATGGAGGCAGGGAAAGAGGTTAGATCATCTATATTATGTACTTTCTTTCTCATTTTCATGGTTGGACTCTTGAGGGAGAAGCTATCATTGTATTATTTCACTGTATCTCTGCAATTTTTGGCTAAGGAAGACCAGGGTTTTGCAGTCCTCTTTGGGATTCTTGTGGACTCATGTGTTGATGGTGTGTTTCTCAATGTTCTTGTAAGTGTGTTTATGTGAATCATTTCCTTTTTTTTGCTTCTGCACATTAAACAAATGAAGTGTTAAAGTAAGAATTCATGCTTGCCATGCTCTGCTTTTAAATTTGTTTAATTTCAATGTTTTCTACTGTCTAAGGGGAATTCAAAGTTATTGTTTGCTCTCCTTGGCTCCTCACCTGTCATTCCTGATCATCCACCTCAATCAAAGGCATCAATACTGTCTCCTACCTCGCCCCAAAGAACCCCCTGCAGAAACTGTGTCCAATCCCCGCACCCAAAATTGCCATCCCCTCAATTTGCCACCAAAAACCCTAAAAATCCCAAAACAACCTTTTTATCAATTTACTAGCCTAAAATCATTTTCTTTTAAAGTCATCTCAGTCCATTGAAGATTTTACCGAGATAGACCGGAGAGAGCCTTCTCCTGCCCCGTAGGGCTAGCTACGAGGCTAAATGGTTTGATGTTGCCTTGAGTTTTACCTTTCTCAGCGTGAGGTGAAATTTCAAGCGCTAACATAAGGCCATCCCAAAAAAATTCCTTCTTAACCCTGTGGTAAGTTTTTAAAAATCCTGAGTGCCCTCCTAAGGGAGAAGTGTGCAGTTCCATAAGAAACTTTTGTTTTAGCTGGGAATTCTTACATAGGTATAAGCGATCTTTGTACCATAACGAATCATTTTGCCAGCTAAATGTATCAGAAGTACTGGAATCTTGTTGTAGCTTTCGAATAAGTGCCCACACTTCTTCGTCATTCTTTTATTCCTCCCTTGCTTCGTTTATCCAATCTGGTTGGATAATAGAAATGGCACACAACAATGCTTCCACATCCTCATCCTTTCTTGAGAGTGCATCTGCCACCACATTTTGCTTCCCTTTTTTGTAGATGATTTCAAAGTCATAACCCAACATCTTTGTGACCCACTTGTGTTGCTCTTCAGAGGATAATCTTTGTTCTAAAAAGTATTTAAGGCTATCATGATCCGTTTTTACCTTGAAGTGTCTTCCCATTAGGTAGGGTTAAGTGCATGGAGTATTGCCAACATTTCCTTCTCATAAATAGCTTTGCTTAAAAAATTTCCCTTGATTGGACAACTTTCAAAAGCAATGGGTCTTTCATCTTGCATTAGAACAGCACCAATTCCATTTCCTGAAGCATCACATTCCACAATAAAGGTTTTTGTGAAGTTCGGTGTAGCTAAGACCGGTGCTTGGCACATTGCCTCTTTAAGATGTTCAAAGGCCTTTGTTGCTTCCGGAGTCCATGAAAATGAATCTTTCTTCAATAATGTTGTTAGAGGTGCTGCTATTCTCCCATAATTCTTAACAAACTTGCGATAATACCCTGTCAACCCAAGAAATCCTCGCAGATGCTTTATGGATGTGGGGATTTTCCATTCCTTAATGGCTTTAATTTTGCTAGGGTCTACCTTAACTCCTTCATGAGATACAATATGACCCAAATATTCCACCTCCTGGACTCCAAAGAAACATTTTGATCTTTTTGCATATAATTGTTTCTCCTCCAATAGTTGTAGCACCCTGTCAACATGTTCAACATGATCCTTCCAAGACTTGCTGTAGATTAGTATATCATCAAAAAATACTAACACAAATTTTCTAAGGAATGGTTTGAAAATTGAATTCATCAAACCTTGAAATGTTGAAGGTGCATTGGTAAGGCCAAAAGGCATGACCAAAAATTCATAATGACCCTCATGAGTTCTAAATGCCATTTTCAGAATGTCTTCAATCTTCATTCTGATTTGATGATATCCCGAACGAAGATCCAACTTGGTGAAGTAAATTGATCCATGCAATTCATCCAGTAATTCATCAATGACAGGAATGGGGAACTTATCTTTAATAGTGAGCTTGTTGAGCTCCCTATAATCCGGACACATGCGCCATGATCCATCCTTCTTGTGCACCAATACTACTGGAGCTGAGAAAGAACTTTGACTCGGTTGAATTATACCAACCTCTAGCATTTCTGCAACCATACGTTCAATTTCACTTTTTTGGACATAGGGATATCTGTACGGCCTGATGTTTGGAGGAACACTTCCTGGAATCAGATGAATAGCATGATCATGATCACGCATAGGTGGGAGACCTTTGGGAGTCTCAAATACCTTGGAATGATTGTCCAGGACTTTTTGGAGATCTGGAGAAATAGATGATTCCAATGTGGAAACATCTAGCGAACATAATTGTGCAATTACACCTCTTTGCTCCTTTTTTAGAAGCTTTGTCATGCCATTAGAGCTGATTATCTTTCCTGGTTTCCCTGCAATACCCCTTAATTCAACTTCCTTTCCTTCTGTAGAAAATTTGATGAAAAGTTCTTGAAAATTAAAAGCTATTGTACCCAAGGATTGTAGCCATTGGACTCCTAGTACAACATCAGCACCTCCCATTGGAATGGAAAGCATTGGGCTAGTCAATACATATTCTCCCATGGATAGCTTGATATTATGGCACTTTCCAGAGAAATTTATTGTTCCTCCATTTGCAATCATCACTTGACACTCTGGTGCTGGATATAGGAAGCAATTCAATTCTTTTGCTACCCTACAATGAATAAAATTGTGGGTGCTTCCTGAATCAATCAACACTATTACCTTTTTCTTCTTGATTTGTCCTTCTATCTTGATGGTTTGAGGAGTGGTAATTCCCGCCAATGCATTACAAGATATGGTCGGATTTATTTGTTCTTCATCTAGGCTTTGTTCCTGGAGTATATCCTCTTCTTTTGACCTTTCTTGCTCCTTTTCTTCTTCCTCTTCACAATCTATGTAGAATAATTTCTTCTCAGCACACTTATGACCTTTTGTGTATTTGCTATCACAACTGTAACAAAGCCCTTTTGCTCTTTTTTCTTCCAATTGTTGTGGTGTCAACCTTGTAGGTTGTGGAAGACTAGGGGCAACAACACTTCCGTCTTTATAGTTGTGAGTGGTATGCTTCCTAGTTGCCATAATTTTGCTTTCCATTTTTCTTGCTAACCTGAATGCCTTCTCTAATGAATCAGGTTCCCAAAGGCGAACATCATGTTGGATATTATCCTTTAAAGACCCTATGAACACATCAATCCTATGCTCCTCTGGAATATCTTTTACCCTTATGTTCAATTTTTGGAACTCCTCAATGTGCTCCATTATTGAACCCTTTTGTTTGAGACTTATCAATTGGCTAAAAAAAGTGTTGCTTTTTGTATCCTCATAATGTGCTATCAATTCTTCCGTAAAAATTGCCCAAGTGATAAATTTTTTACGAGAACAAAGCCATTGATACCATACAAACTGATTTGGTTCCAAATATACAGTTGCCATACGTACCTTTTGTGCGTTTTGCACATTATTGAGATCGAAGAATTGCTCCATCTGTAATATCCATGTGGCGGGATCCTTGCCATCAAACTTCCTCATATCGATTTTTGGAATATGGTGATTCTTCGATCCAACATTAGCGTCTATGGAATCATGATTAACATTTCTTTTGTTCTCATCATGAGTTTCCTTTACTACCTTTTCACCATTAGTAAGTATTTCTTGTAGAAAATTTGTCAAATCTGTCTTCAAATCTGCCATGCCTGTCTTCAAATTTGTGTTCAAATCCATCTTCAAATTGTCCATCTTAGCTTCCATGCCATTCATCTTAGCTTCCATGCCATTCATCTTAGCTTCCACGCCATTTATCTTAGCTTCTGTTAACTTTTGTGAGCGTGACATTTGTTGCACTTGTTCTTGTAATTTTGATATATCATGTAGCATTTCTTCCTCTTCTTCATGAGTCATGCTAGAGCTTTCAGGTTCCTTACTAGGTGTTTGCATTTTCTTTCCTCGGGGCATCAGTTACCGATAATAATGCTCTACTATGCCCTTTGAATTCCTTCAAAATAAATTTTCAAACCAAGCTTAAGCAAAAATTTAAAAAAATCTACACACCTTTTTTCACTTTGTAAGGGCTCGATATTGCCTCTGATGTATCTCTGTACTTTCAAATCATCTAGTTCTGAATTTGTGACTTGTAGTAGCTCTCTGTGTCCTCTTTCCAATGCCACCAGTTTGATCCAAATTGGATTCTCCAAGAAAGAGTTATGCACAATCTCCCAAGATGACCTGATTATCGACCTTTCCAGAAGAGCGAAGTTGTATGAAGTGCCACGTGTACAATTTTCGATATTTGGTTCTGAAAAAGATATACAGGAAACTACAGTCTGTCCTCTTTCTGTACCTTCTTACTAAATTTCAATATGATTCCTAGAGAGAAAGTTATGATGATTTTCCCCAGGTCACCTGTTTTGAATGTAATTCAGGAGTCTGCAAAAAGACCAACTTCCTCAGATCATATCTCCGCAAATATTGCGCGAAAAGCTCTGAAATTCGGACACAAGGTTCAACGCGGTTTCTTATCAATTGGGGTTTTTTTGCGACTTTTGAAACGTCACAGAAAAAAATTTATAGTGAAAATGCCACGATGACCTGTTTGGAGCAGCAAAACCCTAGAATCCAAAGCTCTGATACCAAATGTTATGAAACCAACTCAAGAAAAGATAGAAAAGATAGATCAACGTCTTAGAATTCAGCCTCTTCGAGGGGGAAACCTCCTTTACATTACATAAATGAAAAATTCTTGGATGATTCAAATGACAAAACCTCCTTTCTATATATAGGAGTCTAAGGAGTCACAATATAATCCAGCCGACCTAACAATAATAATATAAAGCCACAAAAATAACAATAGAGGGATTCTATGGGGCACAAAAATAACAATATGGGGGTAATAGGGGCACAACAATATAAATAAGGGGTATAACTACAATAGTAATGGGGTAATCACTAGTATTATAGGGACCCAACAAAATCCATATCACTTTTGCAGGTATGCCTACGAGTTTAGCAGGATCTTGTTCGGTTTTTTATAATTCCATGGTGAAATTTGGCTCTGGTCTTCTGCCGGTTCAAGGAATTCCTTCCCTCAATGTTCCTATGGATGAGGAAGATATCAGTTGCAAAAAAAAAAATCTCGGAGAAAGGTTTTATTTTTAGGTTTAATGGGATTTAACCATGAATAATTGATATGCACAAATGGATCTCTGAATCCTAGAAGCCCCTTTTGATGGATAAATTAAATATTTACCCTCTAGCTTAGGGTTTTTTCATTGTGGTTTTTGATAATATATAGGACAATAAGACCATTTGCGAAGCTGGCATGTGGTTTTGGGGCAATGTCGGTCTCTTCATCTAGCCCTGGACTCCCATTTTTGATCTGGTAATGGCATCAATTTCTATAGCTCCAGTTTGGGTAAGGATTTTGAACCTTCCCTTGTAATTTTGGAATCTTCCATTTCTTTCCTCTATTGGGAACGCGCTGGAAATGTTTTATCATCATTGTCATGAAATATAAAAATTCTTGAAGACTTCAACAAGGGTTTTAGTGCACATATTATTTTGACGGCTCCAAACTATGTTTACGTCTAAAAGATCGATCATGATAATATTTCTTTCTAGTGTAAAGCATGCTATGAAATCAGCACGTAATTAAAAATTGCCACAAGTGTATTCAAAACAAATAAACAAAAAGTCCAAAAAGGAAAGAAAAAAAGGCCCAAATGGCGGAAAGGAGATCAAGGTATTCATTATACGATATTTGAAGAGGATGTGCTTTAAGATAAGAAAGAACTAAAAGAAAAGAAGGAAGTAGATTCGGCTAAAGACACTACTTCAGCAGCATGAGAAATGAAGTAAGAATTAATGAATTTTAATGAGGATCCTCTAGATCCAGCAAGAGTAGAAAAGCAGCAAAGCCTCATGGAAAGCATATCCCCTTCTGAATACACAAGGATTTTTGCAGGAAAAGCATCTTGTTGGGCAGATCAGGCAGATGAGAAAGAGTCCAATTTTCATATGCTGAAGAATGATACGCTAGAAATAGAAGAAAATACAGGCTAGACACAAGTTGGAAAGAAAGGAAAAGGCTTTCCCCAAGGAAAACAAGAAGTCAATCCAAGTCAAAACAAAAGTAGTGAATAATGGAATATAAATGCATTTAGATATTAGAAATTTTTTGGAGAATTTTTAGTTGGAAAGGGTCTGAAATTTTTGTATCATGGGGTACTTGTTGGACGGTTTGGATTGAGCCTTTATACTCAATTTCAAACCTCCAAGGAAGATTGGAATATGTAAAGGTCCTAACCTAGTAACAACATTTTTTAATAATACAAATTCCTACCCGTTTCTTAAAAAAACTTCATATTTATCAAGTTGAAAGAGGAATCAAATCCCTTCATGTGGAAATCTTTCCTCATTTTTTTGAACCATGGGTGAATAACATGTTTAAAAACCAAGGATTTTGTTGGAGATGTTATAGAAGAACTTCAACTTCCATCCTTCGAGTCACCAAAGGATTTTCTCCCAACAAAATCTAATAAGAAAATGTTCCAGCAAAGAAGAACTAATATTCAAAGCATTTCATATATACATGATGAACCTTTAGATAAACAAGCTATGGATGTGACTCACATTTAACTATCTTTTCCAAAAATAGAGAAATACACAAAAAGGTTAAAAAAGGTGTTCTGAGCAATTGTTTGATTTTCTACCCCACTCAATCAACATATTTTTACACAAACAAAACTATGTAAAATCTTATTTTAATAATGGGAATTTCTATTGAAGGTTTGGATAAGGACAACTCATAATCAATTAGGTTTAGCTCAGGTAGTTAGGAGAAATGCTTGCTATCCTCCCTGCACAAGATTGATTATTGCAAGTGACATGTTGATCTCTTAACGAGTATATTATTGTAATGAATTCAAGCCTTGTTGTTAATAAATCTTGTGCCCCGGAGATTCTAGAGTTTACTCTAGGTACCATCTTCAAAATGAGGGGGAGTACACAAGACGATGTAACCTAAAAAAAAGGACAAATCACCTAGTCCATCAAATGGTTATCTTCCTTATAATATGAAGTTAGTTATTGTAACTAAGACCATGTATAAATAAGATAAATAATAATAAGAAAAGTGTTTTTTCTATTAGGGTGGTTTAGGTAAATTAGACTTAGTCAAGTTATCGACAATTTTTTGGCTCCAGGTTTATTATAAACCATGGTTTTTCCCATGGTATTCATCTCTAATGTAGCTTATTTAAAGGTATAAATATTCCAGGTAAATTAGTCTTGGTGAACAATGGGATCCCAATAATGGTGTATTTAGACACCACCACTTCTCAATGTTTCGTGATCCTAGCAACTGGTATTAGGGTTATGGTCAAAGTTGTTGTGTGTTGAAAATAGCAAGGTTGACTTAGTAGAAATAAATCAAGTCCTTGAATGTCTATAACTACATAGCAAGGTTATGAAATTTGTGAAGGTTGTAGCTTGTGTGATACTAGAGCTACAAAAGTGAATAATTATGTGTTGGGCCAAGGAGAGCATCAAGATGGCAGTGGACAAATTTGAGAGATGAAGCTCAAGTGGATATAATGAGATGAATAGTGAGTACAATTATTGGTGGATGAACCCATGATGAAAGTGATTGATAATTATGTAGGAATGTAAGTAATGAGAAAGGTCAGGTCAATATATGGATCAACAAAGCTAGATAACAAGAGAATGGTTGTATGGATGAGAAAATGAATATGGAGCCAATGGTGTTTGGGGATAGTAATGGAGCCAGCATGTGATAAGAATTGCAGTGGTGTGTGAACACCCTAAGGGTTTTGGTATAAGGTAGGTGCATTTCCCTAGGAATTTGTAAGACCGATTGTTCAAGCATATATGTTGTGCAGGAGCATAGATTGTTGCAAGGCATTAGGACTTTGAATATACATACATGTAGCATAGTAGCACATGGATTCATCAAGTTGTGGAATGGACTACTTGATAGGTACCATGGTGGAAAGTGTACTAGTATCCTAGGTTCAGGGGGAAAATGTGAGATCTTAGTTGAAATAGTTGATGAATGATTAGGACCGGGTTAATCTCACTGAGTCAAGTTTAAGGGGGGGGATTTTTAGGGTGGTTCGAGTAAATTTGACTCGGTCAAGTTACGAATGGATTTCTATTCCATGTTTATGAGAACCTGTGGTTTTTCCTACAATATTCATTTCTAATAGTAACAATGTAACAACCCTGGGTTAAAATTTCATGTAATAAAGTTAATAAAGGCAAAAGAATAAGACTAAGGTCATGGGATACATATTCCAAGCTGAATGTTTGGAAAAACATCTTAGTAGGTGTTCATCTCGGTTTATTATGGCTAAGGAAAAGAGGCATTAATTGACATTTTATTTATGGAAATAAAGGAAATTAGGAGAAAAGGGAGATGAAAGGTCACAGGGTTGCATGAGAGGAAAATTGAAGGAAAATGAAAAAAATAGAGGCCTCAATGATCAAAAAGGCTTATGAGGATCAATTCACAACTTTTGTCAGTTTTGTCAGTTCAATTTTGGAGCTCTCTCTCTTCTCTTTATTCCCTCATACTCTTACACACTTAAAGCATTATTGGAGCACTCTAGCATTGGAGGAAGAAAGCGAAGAAAGGCAATAGAAGGACAACAAAAGTAAGGGACAAGCAACTAAGAGTTGAATCAATCTGCTTCAACAAGAATACTTGCAGGTAACAGGTTGTATGTGTGAATTCCTAGTTGGTTTGTGAATGCATGGTACATGCATGTGCGTATTTGGTTCTCTTGCTGTCACGGGCATGGTTTTTTCCAGGTGTGACAGTGGTTTCAGCCTTGCCTTTCCATTTCCGAATAGTCATAGTGTGATGGGATTCTTTCATTCGGTTGAGATTTGGATTGCTAGATGGTTTTGGAATCGGGTGAGGTGGTCTCAGGAAAATTCCCAAGGGCCTAGATATCCCTTGACCAGATTTGGCAGGATTGCGGTAAAGACTGAAGGTGGAGACAAGAAAATTCCTCAAGGTATTGGTGAAGAAATTTTGAGGCATCCAAGATTGTTTTGGGCCTAGTAATCCCTTGACCGATTTTGCGGATTGTGGTAAATCCTAATGGTAGAGGTAGTTTAATCTCCAAGAAGCCTTGATTGTTTATGTGCTTGTTTTGGGCCTAGGAATCCCTTGAACAATTTTGGTGGGATTGCAGTAAAGCTTGCCGGTGGAGATAGGAAAATTCCTCAAGGTATCGATGAAGAAATTCTAAGGCATCCAAGCTTGTTTTGGGCCTAGTGATCCCTTGGTGGGATTGTGGTAAATCTCGAGGGTGGAGGTGGTTTAATCTTCAGGAACCCTGGTTGTATATGTGCTTGTTTTGGGCCTAGGAATCCCTTAACTGGTTTTGGCAGGATTGTGGTAAAGCCTGAGGGTGGAGACAAGCAAATTCTTCAATGTATTGGCGAAGAAATTGATAGGCATCCAATCTTGTCTTGGGCCTAGTGATCCCTTAACTAGTTTTGGTGGGGTTGTGGTAAGGCTTGAGGTTGGAGGTGGTTTAATCTCTGGGAAGCCCTGGTTGTTTATCTACTTGGAGGTGGTTTAATCTCCGGGAAGCCCTGGTTGTTTATGTGCTTGTTTTGGGCCTAGTGATCCCTTGACCGATTTTGGCGAGATTGCGATAAATCTTGTGGGTGAGGGTGGTTTAAACTCCAGGAAGCCCTAGTTGTTTTTGTCTTGGTTCCCACATTCATACTTGGAATATGGCACGAGGGTGATTGGCTGAAATAAATATTTGGTTCTACGCAATCTACGATCGGGTGGTACATGAAGTCCCTGACTTTGTTGGCTTTTGAATGTGTTAATAAGATCTATTTTCCAATTGTATTTTATGAATACTTGTACTTGTTATTATGTGGCTTTGATGGTTGATATTCTAGTTATATGTTGGTTATAAGCATGGTTTCATAACAGGTTCTAGTTATGAATCTTGACATATTTCGATTAGTGATGAATGGTTAATGAATGATTGAGATAACAAATGTTATTGCAGCTATTATGAGAGGCCAATATTTCTTCTTGATGATTCTTAGATAAGTATCAGACCCTATGTTCATATATGCATCCATGACCTATAGATTACATGTTCTCAATATGTTTGACAAAATGTCTGACATGTTCTAAGCAGTCTAGGTCAAATTCTGCCTCCAAATTTGTATCTCTAGCATTGTTGTCATGTCATTATTGAGTCTGAGAAGTTACACGAAGTTTTGGGTAGTGCTCTAGAGGCTGACCTGGAATTTAGGCTCAGAATTTAGGACCACATGCTCCTAACTGGAAGTTTTGGGATGCAACCTAATGGATGTAAGCTTGTGCATGTGGTTGGAGACTTCCAACTGCATGGAGGCTTTGTTATGGGTGCAGTTGAGGGCCCATAGCAGAGAAGGAGGGGTCTAGCTAGGGTTTTGGCCACCTGGGATGGTTTCTTAGCCCCTAAGTGTCTTGTAGCCCCTGTAAGATGTTCTGAAAGGTCATTTTGTCATACGTATTCAGCCCCACTTCCTTAATGGGACCTAGGAGGTCAGGTCATGTCATAGTAGCCCTCAACTCATGTTTATCCCAACATGCTAGTTCAGGAGGGTAAATGTGGGAGGGGTGGTTATAGGTTGGTATCAGAGCATGGTTCAAATACTTGGAATGAATGGGAATAATGTGTTTGTCATGCATGCATGTTAGTGTCTATATGGTTGTTATGCATGTATTTCCATGGTTATGTTTGTCGTGCATGAGGTCATGGTATGTAGTTGGTATTATCATGTATGATGTCGGTATATTGATATGATTATGTATATACATGTATCATGTTAATATAGATTGATTTTGTAGACGAGAAAGCCTGACCTGAACTTCACTGAGGTATGTTGATTATGTTTGTATTTGGTTTATCTAGCATGGTATGTTTGCAGGAAGAAAAAGATCAAAGATGACTTGAAAAATGGTGGATTACAGTTTACAAGACTCTCCTTACAAATCAGATGAGCAGCCAAGAGGGGGGTACTCTCCAGACATAGCAAACACTTTGAGAATTTTAAAGGCAAAGATCAGAAGTCGCAAAGAAGATAATGATATAAGCATTCAGTCACAGGAATGACTTGCCAAGGCATAGGAAAAACAAGCAGAGGTTAATGCAGTGATTCTTTAGATTTTATAGAGTTCAGGCTTCTGTGATCCATATCAAGTTTATGAGAGATTTTTCGGTGAAAATCACATGGAATACCATTTGTCGACGCGTTTCGAACCAACTAGTGTGGTTCATCATTTTTTCAGACTTGTAGAGATAGGGACAGCCACAGATCAATTATGGATAGGAAGACATGACTAATAGGGCATATGGTAGCATGTCTCATCGTGGGCATAAGTCGGATAGAGATGACACGGTCAAAGATGGCAGATTCTTGGATACACCTAATAGGAGAGGTAGTGGATATGGGTTCTACTCTAGTTCTGGTTCATACAGGTATCATGGTCATCATCATTATCATCCTTACAGGAAGAGTGATAGTGTATATTTTCTGGATGAGTTAAAGAAAGCCAAGCCGCCTACATTTGATGGAGAGTTGAAGAAACCAGAAGATGTATAGGCATGGTTGCTTGGAATGAAGAAGTTTTTTGAGTTGCATGATTACACAAAGAAAATGAAGGTCGAGATAGTTATTTTCAGCCTCAAATGGAAAGCAAACATTTTGTGGGAATATGTGAAGCATCTTAGAGACATCAGGACAGAGGAGTTAAGTTGGCATGAATTCAAAAGACTCTTTAGGAAGAAATGTTTATCAGAGAGGTACTATGGCGGTAAGGCCAAGGAGTTCTATGAGCGGAAGATGGGATCAATGACAGATGAGGAGTACATGACTAAGTTCTTGGAGTTGTTGAGGTATATGTCATACCTTAAGGATGAGAAGACAAGTTCAAATATTTATTATTGGGTTCCCATTAGAATTTAAGGATTAGATTGAGTATGATGAGCCTTGTTCATTAGAGGAAGTCATTGGAAAGTTGAAGCATTATTATGAGCAATCGAAGTGTAAGACTGAATCTAAGCAGGGTTGGAAAGGGAATGACAATATTAAAGGTAAATGACCACTGAAGCGAACAGGACCCCAGGATGCAAGTGAGAAAGAATTTTTTTCTCCTTACAAGAAGTTTAATGTAGTTAAGAAGGGACATGGGTCGCAGCCCAGAGAGCATCATAATAGAGGTGATGGTAGGAGACACGTGTTGTGTTGGATATGTGGTAAGGATCATCTCAAGAAGGAATTTCTGTCATATCAGGGTGTTAGGCATTAGATCTACAGTTCTAAGGAGGCGCAGATAGTTGGGGATGTTGGACAGAGCATTCCTTGGATCTATGCAACATTTGATAATAGGCAGGCAGATCATCGCACATTTATTATTGAGATGGGAGTTAAGCTCTGTGACTATTTTGATTGACCCTAGATCTAACTATAGTTATGTTAACCCTTACCTGGTGGATAAGTGTGGTTTGAGAAAAGAAATGCATGCATTGTCTTGGTTAGTGCAGTCATCTACTGGTGCTAAGAAAAGAGTTCATCATTGGGTAAGAGCTTGTGCATTTGAGCTCACTAGTATGCCTACATCAGTGCATCTGAATGTCCTTCCATTGGGATCATGCAATATGCTTTTGGATATGGATTAGTTGTACCTTCACAGGACTAAGGTGGATTTTTATGAGAATGTTATTATTGTTTGGATGATTATGGAGAGAAGAGAATATTGCAAGGTAAGAAGAAGGCTACATCGGTGAGAATTATTACAACTATTCAAGAAAAGCGTAGTTGCAGGAAAGGGTGTTTATTGTATGGTAGTGCATGTTTCCAGCCATAAGTAGTGATGTTGAGGATGTAGAACTCTTGAAAATGTATCTAGTTTTACAACAGTTTCAATATGTATTCCCAACAGATATTTCAAATTTGTCGCCTCATAGGGCAGTGGAATTTTCTATCGAGTTGATGTTGTGGGTAGCACTAGTATCAAAGGCACCTTACAAGATGAGCACTCCAAAGCTAGTTGAATTGAAGTTGCAGTTGAAGGAAATGCTTGACAAGGGATACATTAGGCAAAATGTGTCACCTTGGGGTGCACCAGTGTTGTTTTTTAGGAAGAAGGATGATACTCTTAGGTTATGCATTGATTATAGGCAGTTGAACAAGGTGAGGATCAAGAATAGGTATCATTTGCAAATGATCAAGGACTTGTTTGATCAGTTGAAGGGAGCAACAATGTTCTCAAAGATTGATTTGAGATCAGGATATCATCAGGTACACATCAAAGAAGAGGACATCTACAAGACTACTTTCCAGACCAAGTATGGCCATTATGAGTTTGTTGTGGTTCCTTTTGGTTTGACTAATGCTCTAGCTACTTTCATGTGTTTGATGAATAGTGTGTTGCATCCTTATCTGGACAAGTTTGTGATTGTATTCATTGATGATATATTGATATATTCTAAGAATGAGGAAGAGCATGTCGAACATTTAGCAATAATATTGAGATTGCTAAGAGAACATCAGTTGTGTACCAAGCTTAGTAAGTGCAATTTATTTTAGACAGAGGTACATTAATTGGGACATGTTGTTTCCAAGGAAGGCATAACAGTGGATCCAGAAAATATAATAGCGATCATGGAATGGGAAGCTCCTAGGAATGTGGATGAGGTCATATCATTCATGGGGTTAGCAGGTTATTACATGAGGTTCATCATGAACTTATCATGGATTGCCTATCCTATTACATCATTGCAGAGGAAAGGAAATAAAATTGAATGGATAGAGAAATGTGCAACTAGTTTTGAGCAGTTGAAGCGGTTGCTTACAAACACTCTAGTTTTAAAGATTGTAGATCCAAATAAAGAGTATGTGGTGTGTACAGATGCTTGCAAGAGGAGACTTGGTGGAGTCTTGATGCAGGAGGGACAAGTGGCATGCTATGATTCAAGTAAATTGAATGAGCATGAGCAGAATTATGTGACACATGATCTTGAGTTAGCAACGATCATTCATGCATTGAAGATGTGGAGGAACTATCTTCTTGGCAGGAGGTTTGTTCTAATCACTTATCACATGGGGCTGAGATATTTGTTTGACCAACCTAATCTGAATGCTAGGCAAGCCAGATGGTTGACCACGCTGAGTGAGTCTAACTTTGAGATCAGGTACATCAAGGGAAAGGAGAAAAGGGTTGCAGATGCTCTTAGCCGAAGAGTGTGGGTAAATCACATAGTGGTTATGAGTTCCTATGGGACAGATTTACAGGATCAGATCTTACAGGCAAGACAATAGGATGACAAGTGCAGACAACTTAGGCACACATTACAACAACAGGGTACAGGTGAACAAGATGTGGATTATCATCTCAAGACAGATGGTTTGGTGAGATTTAGAGACAGGATCTATGTGTCGGACAACAGTGAACTCAAGAATATTATCCTGAGATAATTTCACGTCAATTCATATTCAGGTCATCTGGGATATTAGAAGACTCTAACAATGGTGAATAAGTTATACTATTGGCCGAATATGAAGAAAGAGATAGCTGATTTAGATTATCAATAGGTAAAAGCCAAGTGTAAGCATCTAGGCGGTTTACTATAGTTGATTCCGATTCCAAAATGAGAATGGGAGGTCATTTCCATAGATTTCATTACAGGTTTTTCGAAGACATATAGACAACATGATTCTACTATGGTTTTAGTTGACAGGTTGACAAAGGTAGCGCACTTCATAGTGGTTAAGTATACTTATTCATCCAGTGAGGTCTTCATCGGGGAGATAGTGAAATTGCATGGTATTCCTAAGAAGATTGTACCAGACATAGATGCTTGGTTCACGTCCAGGTTTTGGAAGGAGTTATTTGTAGGTTTGGGTACACAGTGGGCCTTCAGTACAACTTATCACCCGCAAACAAATAGACAGACAAAGAGGGTCAACACGATTCTGGAGGACATGTTGAAAATGTATGTTATGCACCAATAAAGGAGGTGGGAGGAGTATCTTCCACTGGTTGAGTTTGCTTACAATAATGGGTATCATGATTCATTGAGGATGAGTCTGTTTAAGTCACTTTATGGGCGGATTTGTAATACTCCCATTAATTGGAGTGATCCAATGAATAGGGTATTGATTGGACCGAACATGTTGGCAGAGCTGGAATAAGAAATGAAAGTTATCAAGAAGAATCTAATGGAAACACAGGACAAACATAAAAAGTTATGCAGATCAGCATAGCGTGTTTAAGAAGTTTCAAGTTGGGGAACATGTGCACTTGTGCATCAATCCCAAGGAGTGCTCCTTGAGGTTTAGGTCATGTGATAAGTTGGCACCTTAGTATTGCGGGCCTTTCGAGATCCTTGAGAGGTTTGGACCAGTGGTCTACAGACTTTCAATGCCTCCGGCATTAAAATTCCATGATGTTTTCCATGTTTCATTGCTTAAAATATATGTGAAGGATGTTGATCATGTGATTGATTGGTCTGTATTGCAGGTGGAGCAAGAAGGAGAATTCCAACTAGAATTCAGTGCACATTGCAGCGGAAACAACTCATGCTCAGGAACCGAGCAATCGAGCAAGTTAAAGTGCATTGGAATCACTTTAGGCCCGATGAAGCTACATGGGAGATGAGTTATCAGATGTGGGTTATTTATCCTTCATTATTTGTCAGTTGAGGCAAAGGAGTTTTGGTATATGTATATATTTATGTATGGTTGTTATTGTAAATACTGCAGTGAGTTGTGTTATAAAGATAAAATAACTGGTATGGTTGTGTTGATGATGATGGGCCCGCCAACATGTCAGGGGATCTCCCCTATAAGAAGTCCCAACTAGACCTTAGACCGTTTCAAGTAGGAGTCTCAACAGTGGGCAGTAAAGTTATGCCTTGACTATGCAGAGCTAAGTGTGATATCTGTGTCGGATGCAAGTGTGTGACCTTGCAGTGAGTCAAGAGAGATGCATGGGGAGGTTCTAACACATGGAGGGGAAAAGGAAGTGTTCCCCTTAGAATCCTGTAATAGTACACACCCTGAAAGGAACACACGAGCTGAATGACATCACAAGTTGGAAAGGAGAATAGTTGACAATCCAAAGTGATGGGTGAAACCATCAACATGACTTCAAAAATATTCATACAACTGTATACAAAATAGTTCATACACAAATGCATAAGTTAAACAACATACATTGCTAAAGTAACCAGAATAGTCGAACTACAATAACATCATATGCATGAAGACGTGTTGCCTCTGTCATATTATATAAACTAAAAGTTTCATCCATATATACAACCATGATATCCACTAGCCCCAATAGTGGAACATTACAGTCAATGCCGCTTTCTCCTCCAAAGAGATGTACACTCTTTGCACTGTGGAGAAGCCAAGGGTTGTCACAATACTCTCCAAGCCCTCTCTAAGAAATTTCTAGCAAAAGCTTGGCTCCCAAAAAGCCTGCTCTAAGAGTTATGAGGTTATATATATAGAAAAGGGTGGAGTGACCCTTTACATCCCCTTTGACTTTTGGACTACCCTCATGACGCTTCAAATTCGTTACATATAACTCTTTACATTACATATGATTGTTTGCATTCCACTAATGACACTTGGAATTTCTCTTTACATTACATCTGATTACAACAGTTACGACTCATAGTAGTGAGGTGGTCGAGACAACTCAGAGCACAACTTGACATGACACTATTGACATGTATTGGCTTACTGTAGTGTCCATGTGAGGTTGGTGTGATATTAAGTGATGGATGTGTCCTTGAATGTACTTTGTCTTCATCTCCGCATAGTTTGGTGTTGCAAGATCTTCAATGGTCTTCGTCCTTTCAAGATGGTTCCATGCATGTGTTTCTTTCGCTTACTACCCGATGTGATTTGTTTGTTCATTCAACTGCGAGCAAGCCTTTTAGCATGCACTC
This sequence comes from Pinus tabuliformis, assembly GCA_031772625.1. Lineage (NCBI taxonomy): Eukaryota > Viridiplantae > Streptophyta > Pinopsida > Pinales > Pinaceae > Pinus > Pinus tabuliformis. The sequence goes on from CM062820.1 coordinate 139,604,171, forward strand.
CTTCTTCATCTCGTTTGTCGTTGCACCATGTTCCATCAATGTACCTATTCCTGTAATCACTCATGTCGAGACGACATCAAATCCAAAACCTCCTAGTCTAGCATGATGCATTGTTCTCGTGTTTTAGGTCAAGGTGACCAGGAGGGAGGACAAGACACTGAAACTGTGCAGAGCACAACTCAGGCCAATATCAGGGGCTCTGGAGCATTGTCGGGAAAAAATGTGTAGATGTCACTGGGAGATAGATTTTTGCAATCTGGGACAACAGTGATAGTTGCAAATTGGAACCCAATTGGGCAGGACTGCACAGTTCCTGAAAGGAAAACAAGGCAGGGTGTCTAAGGGAACTGCTGGATAGTTCTGCGCAATTTTCAAGATGAGGGTTGGTCATGTCATCCAGGTTCCATCTGGGAATCTACGCAGTTTCTCTGGGGAAGACAGAGCAGGAAGCATGAAGCACTGGCTGGCAAACATTTCTGTGCAGTTTTCCAAAGCAATGTTGGATCAAGCTACAGGGAGCTGCTGGTCACAACTATGCAATTATGAGGGACAGTCCAGGACAGGCAGCGGGGGCCTTCCCGACATGACTGCACAATTTCTAGTATGAGTACAGAGTGGGGCAATAGGGAGAGTGCTAGTCAAAATTGTGCAATTTTCAGAGGGAGAGTAGAACAAGCTAGCAAGGGACCTCCCAATCAGATCTGCGCAATTTCCTGAGACAATGCAATGACAGGTAGCGGAGGCTTGTCTCACATGTCTCCGCAGTTTCTGCAGGCAAAGAAGGGAAGGCAACTAGGAAACTTCTGTGCATTTTTGGGGAGCAATTCAAACCCAGGTCACAGTGAAATTTAGGTTTTCCGGTTAACCATAGGGAGGTTTGATGAGTGATCTTGCAGGAATTGCACACTGGATTAGCCTTGGGGACAACTTTCGCGCAATTCTGGGAGACAATCAGCTTTCTCACTTCCAGGATTGCGTAGTGCAAGCTAACTCGGAGGACAACCTCAAGCTCTGCGCAGTGTAGCTCAGTCAAGGTCTGGTTGGAGGAGGGTTGTCTGGTTGAAAATTTTCCAACAAAAATGGCTAAGTGCAGGAGCAAGTGAACTATTGCATACATGACATTGTGATCACACACTTAGGATATTTCAACATCCTAGCAACATTAACCACCAGGACAACCTAGCAAAGCATTATCCTTTGTGGGACTATCTATAGGTTAGAGTGACAAGTGCGACACTTGGGATAGACTTTGGGACGGTTGTGACGACACTTGTGCAACAATGCTTACAACTTTGTTTGTGAGTGCGACAGGTGTTCACATAGCTAAGACAACCCAAACACACAAAGACAAACCTTCGAAATCACCAGAACCAGATCACAAACATGACATAGCAATCAACATGCCAAAGATGACAGTTGGTTCAACAAGCGAAAAGGAAGTAAGACACGTAGTGGAAACACATGGAATTACTTTTAGTGCTTGCAAACATGCATGTTATTGAAGACAAAATGATATGACAATGACAAGCAGTCCTTCAAGCTACGTTAAGAGATGTACTTCAAAATATATACTTTACTTACCATACTTACCCTCGATATGATTATGCATATGATGGTCCTTCTCCTCAACTCCTTGAGAGTGATCTAGCATGTCATCTTTTCCTGTAGTCACTGAGAGATAGATCTACGTAGTTTTAGCTGGCAGTGATTGTTGCCAGGATGAGGCCCTAGGAGGCCCATCTGCGCAGTTTCTAAATGCAAGGCATTGTTGCGGGATGGGTCCCAAGAGGACACATTTGCGCAGTTTTAGGTTGCAATATAGACTGGGCAACTAAGAAACAACACTGCGCAGTTTCTAAAGACAGTGGGTTCCGACTAGGGAAGGACACTAGAGGAAACCACTACGCAATTTTGGATGCCAAGGGAGGCTGGGGTCTCTGCGCATTGCGCAGTCCCAGTAGGCAAGGGAAAAAAAACTTGAGGGTTGCAGAAGCGAAGTGTATAGTTCCGAAAATCTGGATGAGGCTAGGTTGCTTGGGAAACTGGCTAAGTGTGAGATCATAGTGAGAGAACTTAACTATGTTCACACACGAACACTTAGTGATACAACATAGACAATCTAGAACATAAAAGACATATTCTACTTGATGCAACAACCTTTGTGGCAAGAATGCATGAAGTGAGTCTGAAACATGTCCATGTAATGAGAACAACCCATACGCACAAGATTTCCCCTTGAAGTAGAAGAACATTCCCTTTGCATGACAATAAATAATCTTGATGCCCAAAGATGACACGTACTGCATAAAGATGAGAATTTGAACAAATATTAAGATTATGGAGGGGGTCTTGAGATCATCAGCTTACCAATAAGTGACCAAGGATGATCGATCATAGGATCCATGGAAGGCTCCAAAATTTGCATGTGAGCCAAAATTTTGGAGGGTGGTTGTAGCCGCTACAACATTGGCAACACATTGGTAGAACTTCGACTCTTTGTATGGAACTTGTCTCGTGAAAAGCGATTCTAACTCTTTTGTAAGTATTTTTCAATTCTTTGATCGTCATGGCTTCCTCACTAGCTTGTGTGAAAGATGTAGTCCCTACCATTCTCTTCATCGGTTAGCACACATATCAAGCCAAGTCAAATAAGTTGTTCTGATTGGGGATGAGGAATATATTGATGCACAAGTAATATGACTCTCAGAGTTTTAGTTTCATCTCTAGTGTTGTTCCGTTTCCAATAGACCTGGTCAATACCTCGGCAGAGTCATGCAAGAACATAAGCATCGCTTTGCTGCCAGCGAGCCTAGAAAGTACCCCAGTGGAGTTACTTGCACCACCTCTCTGCGCAGGAAGCATTTCTCTTCTTTCACCTTATTTTTTTTTCTTTTTATTTTTATTTTTCAAAGAACTGTGCATAGGCACTTATTTATTTCATAGGTGGAAGAGGGATCCCGACTTATTGAGAGTAGAAGAGGTTGTCCCTAAGTATGTTATATATACTTCTGACATACTTCTTAATATTCCCCCCCTCACCTTACTCTACTTGACTGAGCTGACAAGGGTTAACCCAAAAAAACCGATTAGAGTAGGTCATACTAGTTAACAGTGCAAGCGTTGTATATTCATCAAGACTCACTCTAAATAGAATGAATTTTCCATTAGGGTATCATCAACTGAAGACAACAAGCTCTTCATAAAGAGAGAGGACAACACATAAGCAAATTTTGATATATGTACAGGTCCTCTTATAATTGCCCAACTTGTCTCGAGAGCCAAACACGGTTTCATGTGAGACTAAACCTATGAGTACAAACAAGAAAACAAACAAGAAAGCAAAGAGCAGAAGTAAAGCGAAAGCAAAACAAGAAAGAAAAGAAAGTAAGCAAGCAAACTAACATGCAAACAATCAAAATAAGAAATCAAACACTACTCCTACTCCTAAACTAAACATTGCATGGGTCTACTCACGTACAGTGATATTCCAAATGTAGCCACCGATGCATTGGTTGACCCATGTTGGCGAAGGCATGTTCACAAGAAACATAAGTGTGTAAAATAGCAAACAAGAAAGATAAATCGGTGATGACAAACATGCTCCGATTTTCAAAATGTCCACAGAAAATAAAAGAGTAAATACGCAAGACAAACATTTTGCAGACATACCATGGTGTTGTGACGCACTGTGCACAGCCGATAAACACGTACACTCTTTTAACCTTGACTGATAAGCAAACATGAAGAAAGAAGACAACTTGTGCTTCACAAGGATGCTCGTTGTGTATGACTACTCCATTGCATGAGTGATGGGATCACGTGATTCCAGTGGAGGATCTAAAATATGTGGATTAGATTGATCTTCAATGCACATAAGAGAGTGATGAGGAGCCTCGGGTGTTTCAATAGATTTCTGACCAGGAGTAAAACTTGTTAGCGCTTGAAATTTCACCTCAGGCTGAAAAAGGTAAACTCCAAGGCAACATCAAACCACTTAGCCTCGTAGCTAGCCCTACGGGGCAGGAGAGGGCTCTCTCCGGTCTATCTCGGCAAATATCTTCAACGGGCAGAGATAACCAATAAAGAACACTGATTTTAGGCTAGTAAACTGATAAAAAGGTTTGATTTTGGATTTTTAGGGTTTTGGTGGAAAATTGGGGAAAGGCAATTTTGGGTGCGGGGATTGGACACAGTTTTCGCAGGGGGTTCTTTGGGGCAAGGTAGGAGACTGTATTGATGCCTTTGAAAGATTTGGATGGATGAGAATGACTGGTGAGGAGCTAAGGAGAGCAAGCAATCACCTTGAATTCTCCTTAAACAACTGAAAACATTGATATTAAGCAAACTTAAAGGCAGAGCATAGCAACCATGAATTCTACCTTAACACTTCATTTGCCTAATTTGCAGAAGAAAAAGTAAGAAGATGATTCACATAACAAACTTACAAGTACAAAGAGAAACACACCATCAATACATGTAACCACAGGAATCCCAAAAAGGACTGCAAAACCCTGGTCTTCCTTTGCCAAAAATTGCAGAGATACAATGAGTAATACAATAGAAGCTTTCTCCCTCAAGAGTCCAACCATGACAATGACCAAGAAAGTACATAATATAGGCAATCTAACATCTTTCCTTGCCTCTAGGGGTCAACCTCACTATCCTAGGAGCTGTTTCAACCAATTCCAAACTGAGCACTAAAATCTAGGCAGTCAAAACAACTTGCCTCTATAAGCTAGGAAACCAATTCATTCACTAAATTTTTGCCTATTTCATGAATGAATCTTCTAGAAGAGATAAATAAGTGTCAAAGTATCATAAAATTACATCATTTGCATCAAGGAGGATCAAAACCCACTCCAAAAAGTCAAACCTAGTCAAAACTGCGTTTTGCTGAGCTGTAGGTGCATTTCTGGAAAAATAGCCTGATGCGTAGCGCCCTGATTCTCAACGCGTAGCGCGCCTTTGGGCCTGCTTTTGAGGCACTTCCCGGAGTCCAAATGAGGCAAAAGTGGGCTTGTTGGAAAGGTCTGGATGTCTACTTTCCAACCCAAGTGGAATTTCTAAATTTGGTGACCATTTGCCCCTCCAAAATTGCAACCTCCAAAGACTGCTTCCTGTGTGTCAAAAAAGTGGCAAAAAGTCATTTTTTGCTTGTTTTTTGACCTTCTGGAGGCTCAAAACTTGATGGAATCTCTTGGCAATTGCTGAGAAAGTGTATTTTTTCATGAAAAATCCAAAAATGCTGAGTTTCCATGAAAAGGAGTTGCCCTTCTTCAGGGTAGCGCGCTGCGCGCTACGCGTTGGGGAAGAAAGCCTGTTTTTTGCCCAAAAAATTCACAAATGACCAAAAATGCTCAAAATTTTTTGAAATTTGTGCAGAAGGTAAGTCATTTAGCACCATGCTCCTTCAAGGAAGCCTCAGCCAAGATGTGGAGGGGATCGGGCCTTTTTCTTCGTTTTAGTGCCTTGGCCAACCGTCCTTTGAGCACCTTCATTTTTGCCTTACATACGTGCATTCGAGCCCAATAATGGTTTTTCATGTTCTGGAGCATGTCCTTATCTTTGTTAGCCTTGGCCAGCAACCTCTCCAAATGAGCATTGACCCGGAGAAGCATAGCCTCTCGCTCAATGGGTACCAAATCACCGGGTCTCTTACGAGCCAAGTTGCGGTCTTCATGGATCCTCCGCAACTCATCGAGAGTGTGCTCATCCTCTAATTGCTTGTTGCGCTGCTCTAAATATGTGATTGTCCATTGTGCCATCTCTAATTTTTCTTGCAACAAGCGATTTTCATCCTCCCGTTGCTGAATGATCTCCTTAAGCTCCGAGCTAGGAAAACGGGTGTCAAGATCAATGATGTCAATATCTGGATCACCTGACAATCCCTCCTCAATCATGGGCTGCTTGCCCCTCTCTGATACCTGTGCTGCTGTCGGAAACGAGGCCCCTTCCACCTGGTGTGGAGATAACACTCGCGGTGCTGATGAAGAAAGCGAGACCCCTTCCACCTGATGTGGAGAAAATACTCGCCGAGCTGATGCAAATAAGGCCCTGTGGCCTCTCTGATATGTGACCAATGGAGGGGAGCTGACATGTCTGGGCTCAGGGATGTTATACTGCTGTGAAGGTCCTCCCTCCTCATGAACAACCTCAGGGGGTGGTGGCGCTGTGAAGAAATCTCGAGAGATGAAATCCTCCCATGGAATACCCTGCTGGGCCAACTGATGCATGACCACAATCTTGATCAAAGCATAATGGTAGATGCTCCTGTGTTGCTATGCTGGGCTCTTTCTCTGCACCAAGGGCACCATCCTCTCAATATTCCAGCACATGAAAAATGGTATGTTCATCATCCGTACCCGTGTGAAATGCATCAACAAGCGGATATGGTACGAATACAAACGTGAAAATCTACCCTCACAGGTGAAATAGCGAATGATGAGCCTCATCAAGGGTGCATACTCATCCCTCAAGAATCTAAAAGGAAATACACCAGTTAGGTGCCTCATATATACAGGTTTAATGTAGGGCTCATACTGGAATCTGTCCAACAGCTGGCGTTTGTTCCACTCTTCTCCAACATTGGGTATCCTTGTTGCTTGAGCAACAACCTCAGGTGACAATGTAAAATCCACCCCTGCAAGATTCACATGCCCGTTGTGCAAATGAAAAACAAACAAGCGGACCAATTCCCTGTGGTGCTGAATTTGGGAAATTCTCTCGCAATATTCATAGCATGATTGATGACGGAAACATGTGACTGCAAGTGGACAAGCTTGCAAATAGGCCAAAGAGGTGGGCTCCTCTCTCACATGCTGACCACCCTTACCACCCCTGTGAGGCCTCCTTGGCACCTCAACCTCCGGTGTTGACTCACGGTCATCACTTTGCTCATAATCTGTTTCGGTTTCTGACATGGTTTCAAGAGCAAAATGGCTGAAATGTACTGCTGCTTCTGCTCAAATGACCTGCTGTTTTGACTGTTTGAATGCTGCTCCAAGGGGACAATTTTGAGGGGATTTAGGGAATATATATATATATATATATATAAGGGAATTTAGGGAAAGAATTGTGACATATACATCATCACATAATCATAATTTGCAGGGGTTTGATAGGAGGTAGGGTTTAGGGATATTTTATTGAATTTTAGGGATAGGTAGGGTTTTAGGGCTTTTGATTTTTTTTTTTGTTAGGGAGATTAGGTGAAAATGACAAGGGAGGGGATAATCGGAATGTGGGGAAATGAGGGAGTGAAAAAGGATGACCTTGGGCAGCAAATGTAAAACCCTAGCTCACATGCATTTGAATTTTTTAAACATAATACATATGAATTTTCTATTTCAACTTGATGGCATTTGACACATTTTCACGCTCATGTTATCTTTACAAAGCAAGGACTTCAATGATTTGATGCCTACCTGAAGAAATTGAGGAGGAAGAAGTCGATTTGTGGCTCACTGGAAAATTTCTGAAGGTGGAAACCCAACGCGTAGCGCGCGGGCTCTGGAGCGTAGCGCGCACCCAACGCGTAGCGCCCGACCAATTTTTGCACTGCAGAGACTGCCCTGACGCGTAGCGCGCAGGCCCTGATGCGTAGCGCGCAGGTGCAGTCACCAAATTCGCCCAGTTTCACACTAAATCGCCTTTCACACTTGCTCTTGGAGTCTTGGAGACAAAAGAATTACAAAATGAGGAGAGAGGGGCTTTTATAAGCTTGAGTTAAATTTATTTCCCCTCAAACCCACTTTATAATGTTTATGCAATGACACTTTTTAAAACTAATTGCTGTTGACTTGTGGTTTCCTTTTGTTATGAAATTGGTTGAAATGATGCTTTTTCTTGAAAATTTTTGCAGGGATAGCTTCTGAGGAGTCTTGGCAAAGGAGACCAAGGATGCATGCCAACTTCTGGAGAGTTTGAATTTTTTACAAATTTTTACAAAAAATGAGAAAATGACCTTGCCTTCAAAAACAGGGTTTTTGAACTCAAGGTAAAAATTAGCTATACAATATGAAATCATTTGAAGTGATGCTTTGCTGGACATCCCTCTGGCCTGCTGGGCATTTATTGACCTTAAAAGACATGACCTCAAAAGACAAAATTGGACTAAACCCTAAACCTAGGACCTTGACTTCAAGACAAGACCAATGACCATGTAAAGAATTTTATTGACTGAAACAAACTAGATCCAGCAGTGCCAAGAGGGGAATAAAGACACAAGCTCCTCCATCAGGGTTATGGCATGCCTAATGGAATGCAATAAGATGACACCGATGAGACACCTACTTATGCAAATGCAAAGAGCTTTGATCGTTGATGGAGGGCTACTAGACCGACTCTAACATTGGCTCCAATGGGGATGGTAGCTCCTTGGAGGTGCCAAGAACCTTAGACCTCTGGGAGAGCAGACCAGTGCCTTTTAATCATTGGGCAATGGAGTCATTATTTACATATTTGACCCAAACTGGGACAGCTTTATTGACTTGACAAGTGACTGAAAATTAGACCAATTTTGACTCAAACTGACTTCAACTTTAAACAAAAAATGAACTGATACAAACAACATGAAAAACTCACACCAACTAATCTTCATCTTCAGAATTATAGCCTTCACCGCGGGCCCCAGACTAAAGATGAAAGATCAGTTCACACTTGCAGTGGAATCAAAGTAAAATGGTAATTACAATGATAATGACTAGAGCAGAAAATGCTCAGACATGGTACCTTTTAAGCAGTCGACCATTGACCGACCCTCCGAGACAATCATCACCGTTCATTTCTTTGAGAAGAAAGGCATTTGGACCACGGTATGCTGCAATTTTGTAGGGACCTTTCCATAGGTTGTCAAACTTTCCATGTTTCCCTTTGTCTTCATTTCGGGCATCCCACCTCAAAACAACATCATCTATTTGGAAATCATCCGGTTTTGCTTTCCTGTCATAGATTTTCTTTATGCGCTCTTGCAACTTGAGAGTATTGTGAAGAACCTCCTCCCGTGTCTGTTGTAAATGAATCATTTGACTAATCCGCCTTTGCATGGGATCCTCCTCACAGCGTCTTGAAGCAACTTTGCTACCGGAATACTAAGTGAAGTAGGAAACACTGCATCTGTCCCGTAAACCAGTTCAAAAGGTGACATACCAATTGACTTTTTCTGACTTACACGATCAGCCCATAATGCATTTACTAACTTTTTGTGCCAGCTCTTCTTATTGATTTCCAGCAATTTCTTTATGATGTTTACCAAGGATTTATTCGAAGATTCAGCCAGCCCATTTCCTTGCAGATGATAGGCGGTCGAATGCCCCAAGCTGATATTATATTTGTAGCAAAAATCAACCATCTTCTTTGATTTAAACGCTGCTACATTATCTGTAATCAGCTTATGTGGACAGCCGAAACGTGACAATATGTTATTTTCAAGGAAAGAAATAATTACCAAGTCCGTGGCCTGCCGGGTGGGAATGGCTTCAATCCATTTCGTGAAGTAATCGGTGGCTGTCAATATCCATCGATGCTGTCCGGAAGATGCTGGATGAATTTCGCCGATGAAATCCAAGCCCCACTGCTGAAATGGTGCGCTGACTTCAATGGGCTTGAGAGGCAATGGTTGTAATTTCTGCTTTCCTTGAAAAATTTGACATTCATGACAACTCTTGACTGCTTTATATACATCTGAAAACAATGAAGGCCAATAAAAACCTGCCCTTAAGATCTTGTTTGCCGTGGTCTTCCAAAACAAGTGGCCCCCACAGTCACCTTTGTGGAAATCCTCTACAGCTCTCTTAGCTTCCTCCTCGACCAAACAATTCAGCAATATTCCACCGGGGTCTTTCCAATATAGTGCAGATTTTATGATGCAAAATTTGGCAGCCTTTAATTTCAATGTCCTAGCTTTGTTTCGAGACATCCCGGGAGGTGAAGACAAATTTTGAAGCACATATACAATATCAGCATACCAAGGAGAAGAAATAAAGATGTCAGATACCTGTAGTGCTGAATTCTCCTCGTCTTCATCGGATAGGGAAGCTATCAAATTAATGTCTAGGACATGGAGATTTGAATATATGACCAGAATCGGAAGCCAGTTTGGATATCAAGGAACAAATAACCAATCAGCCTGTGAAAACTCTTAACTAATCATCCAAAAGTTCAGAGTTTGCAAATATACTGGGGTGAAATGCAAATGAAGTGTTACATTCACAAGCTCACGGAGGTCGACTGAAGCAGCGTTTATCTACTTGCGCTTATGCAAAGCAAAAGCGTTTCGAAAGCTACCTGGCATATCTTCAGACTCTGTCTAAGCCTTATGAAATAAACACATTGTTACACAGTAATTTGTCACCATTGGTCACTGTCCCTATCGCCCCGTTTCCATACATTGGAGGACGCATTCCGGGACCTGTGAGCAGTGACATAACCCAAAAACACTTGCATTATGTTCCCCTGAGTATGTATTTCATGTTCCTTGAAGGCACCTTCTACAAATTATCCCTGAAAAGTGCTCTTTTTCCATTGGCACAGGTCCACAGTATCTTACCCGCGCCAATAACTGAGATCCTCAAAAGAGGGCGCGACCACTGGCGCTCTGTCACAGAACAATACCCGCGCCAGCCCAGTTTAGTAATGATTTTTGCCAAAAGCACACCCATATGATTTATTCCCTTCAGATCACGAAGCCTATTGAGGGAAAAATCCAGTGGATAGAGGTCGAGAGTCATCATCTATCCTTGACAACTATCCACAGTAGCTTTTCCGAGATAACGCCAATCCACAATGGGTGTCCTGGTTCATCGAATCTTTCTACCTTCTCCATCTATAAATATTTGTCCTCATGCATTAGACAAGCTAGTGCTAGTTGTTGAGTTGTTGAGTTCTTGGAGGAATGCTAGTTGTGATTATCATGAGTGATAATGAAGCATAGAGAGGTTATGCTGCCGGAGAGGAGATACATTGCAAGACACATATAGTTGTTCGCCCAGCCAGAGGAGAGGTTCAACGTCAGAACCTTGGTTGTAACTTTTCCTGTCTATTATTAATTAATGAGCGACTGCTATTATAGTTCCAATCTCATTGTCTATTATAGTGATGTGTTGATTTATTTCCTTTCTGACTGAAATATAGTTGTGCCTTGGTAGATTTTATGTTGGTATTTGTTTCTTCCTTTGCGTGTGCAGGTGTCCGTTTATGATCTGCTGGAGCGAGGGAGCGGGAATATCAACTTTGCTTCGACCATAGTGTTGGATTCGAGGTTGGTCTTCTTAATTCACCTTTGATGCATAACTAGGAACTTGCGTGGCAGCATGGTTTGATTGTGGCTAGTTCTGTTTTAGGCTAGTGGGATCGCCTCTGTCCGCAGAGGAGATTTACCTATCCAACAATTTGGCGACTCCGCTGGGGAGAAGCTATTTGGAGTTTGTCTTGCATGTTAATTTTCTCTTGCTTGCTTGAGTGAATGAGCTTCATGGGTCAGTTTTGAGTTTATTCTTTACTGTTTGATCCATCTGAGCACTGTCAGCCCGACCTGAGGTCGTGTTATTTATTTGTCTAGCCGGCAAGCTTAATTGGCGCGGTTATTACTCTGACAGTCGCGCCAGTTGGCGCATGTTGCTCAAAAGCAACTCGCGCCAATCCTTTGGTAGCGCAAGTTGCAGGCTGACAGTCGCGCCAGCCCTGTAAATTTTGCCTGTGTGTGGGTGGAAAGCTCTTTCAGCCTCTTTTTATATCTCTTACAGCCTCTGGAAGTGTGTTGAACCTCTGTTTGACTGGTTTTAGCCTTTATCCTTCAGTTGTTTGCTTATTTCTATTGATTTTCGTCTCAGCCCTAGAACATCTAGTGACTTTGCATGTCTAGCCTTCTGTGGGAAGTTTCGGTCTCTTGATTATCCAGTCAACTTGTTGGTTGTGTTCCGCACCTATCCAGTGATTTGTTAAGGCTTGATCTTCTATACTCTGAGTGATTCACTTCTAGCCTCTTTGGATTTTACTTGACTTCATTCGAACTTAGATTACATGGTTCATTGAAAGTCTTTGTGTTTTTCCTTGCTTGCATAGTTCATTTTGGTGTTTCAGAGTTGGTTCTATTTCATTGAGTGAACTTGGATTGTGCATATCTCTTAAGATTTGTTTAAATGCATCATGCCATCTTAAAGGAAAGAAAAACAAAATATCTTTTGCATCATATTAGTTAGCGTTTATTGTTATTCGTTGCTATTAAAAAGAAAAAGAAAAAATTTCATTTCTTGTTATTAGCTGCATTAGGATCTTTGTTGTTTGTTGAGTGATCATTTCGTTTGTGTAAGGATCTCAACCCTCCTGTAGATAGAATTCATCGAATCAAATGATATAGTTTTGGCATATAGTTTGCATTTAAGAAGTATAATCGAAGATAAACTTTAAAATAAACTCAATGAACATAACAACGCATTGGAACATAACACAAATACTCTAGAGGTCTAGGTTAGAGACGTGTTCCGGCGTCTTTAAACCTGGTAGTTTATCGTCGAGTGGTTGGGTGATTCCTCCACGGTGAAACGATAGGTGCCAATACGGACTGAGCTCCCACGTACCGTCGCGTATATACGGGAGACCCCACTAGGCTATTATCCTTTATCCATAGGAAGCCGAGTCTGCCGCCTTACAAGCCGTAATGCACTGAACACAACATTCGGGAAGATTGACTGCAGTACGGGAAGTCCTTGGTTTTCATCTGATTGCCAAGGTGTATAAGCAGTTTTACGGATTGTTTGGTAAACCTTTTACCTAGAGTCTCCAGAGTAGTCACTTTTGATCCTTTTCGGACTCCCTAAAAGAAAAGGTGCCTGTGAGCGTCTTGTCACTTCGTGCTCATTAAATATTCGAAGGAGACTAGAGTCATCTTTTATCCTTTTCTCGACTCTTAAAATATGAAAAGTTCAAGTTCAGTGTCTTAAAATTTATTGGCCACGATAACATCTACCCAATTAGCTTTTGTTTATGTTAGTTCGAAGTAGGGGTTGTCTCGGTAGATTTCGTAAGTTTCATCCTGGCGGAATTACCAGTTTCGTCTTCTACCGAAACACTGGTTTTGAGTCTTCCTGTGGTTCTAAGTATACAACCACTTAGTTCTCGTGCCCCAGGTGACGAGACCTACCAGTTTCATTGGAACCCTACGTGGGAACCTTTTGAGGACAGTGTCCCTTTTTGGGACCATACTTCTCCTCGTGTGCCAGTCCCACCTGCTTCATCTGACATGGATGATTTGTCCCCTACAACGACCGATGAGTCCGTTGCGACAAGCGGTGAAATTCCCACCTCAACGGACCCTATACATGTTAGTAGTACACCTACTACTAAAAATTTACCACCAGGCTATAAAGCTTTAAGAGATGCTATGCCTTCTGGAACTTCGTTCACAGGTCCCATTTGGCCATCACACACTTTTCCTACTACGGAGCCTTTTACTCCACAAAGTCGCAGTCTATCTGTTACCTCCGTCACAACCGCGCCAACGGTTTGTGCAGCCTCTTCGACTCCTATTTCTAGTCGTCCCTCGGCTTCCTTGTTTGGAGTCTTTGATCCCATGACAAATGTCCCAATACAGGGGCCATATGATCCATATTTGTCATCTCAACCGGTTGTTGAGGTATCGGTTCCATTGTCAATTAATTGGACCTCCACCTCTTTCCATGGTGGTCAAGTTTCATCTGCGCAATCTCCAAGACAATCCCCTCAAGACCAACCAGAGCAATCCTTTCGTGGAAACCCTTTCGCTACTGGTGCTCCTTTTTCCTCTTCTTATATGCAACCTTCTGGTAACTCAGGTCAGTCGTCTTTTCAACAAGTCCAACCTGGTATCCAGCAAGGTTATCTCGTTGGACAAATTGGTCAACAAACTATTAACCCAAACCAATCCAATGTCCAGTATAGTCCAATGTCTGGACAAGTTACTCAACCACTTGGTCAGCCTACTGTCCAGTATTCACAACCCCCTGGGCAAGCTGGTCAGCCTCAAACACAGTTGGGCCAACCAACTGCCCAACCCTCTCAGCCATCTAGTCTGTTGGGACAACCTTCAGCTGCGCAACAACAGTTCCAATCCCAACAGGTAGGCCAACCTCAGTATCAGCAGGTACAACCTTCTGGACAGGTCGGCCAACCTCAGTATCAACAAGGTTTTCCTTCTGGCCAGATAGCCCAACCTATCGGACAGCCTACTGGCGCTGCTCAATCCGGTCCGTGGCCCCAAACGGGACCCCAATACCCATCTGGTCTTCAAATGTAGGCTGGGTCTCAATCACAAACTTTTTATCCAACCCATCCTGGTCCTCAAACTCAATTTGGAGCCCTACCACCGTATGGCTACCAACAACCTCAAGGGCAACCTTCGTTTGCCCCATACCAGAACTACCAACAACCGCAAGCGAATCCCTCGCAAACTTATCAACAGCCATATGGCACATCTACAGCATCGTTTGGTAATCCTTATGTTGGGGGGCAATATACAAATCCCTATGGCCAATACACTATGGGGCCAAATCCGTCCGGACAAAATCCATGGGGGCAACCGCCACCTGGTTGGAACCCTGGTGCTCCACCCTACCAGCAACCCCAGATGTCTTTCAATCCTCAATTACCATTCTTGGCGACTTTAGAATTACCGGATGTATCCAAATTAACCAATGATCCTATTCTTCATAATCCTTATTGGCCTCCAGTTCCAACTAAAATATCTGGTGACTGTCCAAAATTCGATGGTAAAGCCAATGAAGACCCACAAGCCCATGTTATGACTTATCATTTGTGGTGTTCATCTAATTCATGGCTTGACGATTCAATTCGGCTTCGCCTTTTTCAAAGGACTCTCACTGGCTCTGCCGCTAAGTGGTATATCAAACTTCATCGCGGGTCCTTTCAGGATTTCAATTCTTTGGCTATGGCATTTCTCACTCATTTCCAGTTACCCATTCGATACGAAACGGGTACACACCTCCTCACTTCCTTAAGACAAACGACGGCTACGCACATCTCTGATCATATCCATGAATGGAGACGGCGTAGACGTATGATCAAATTTTGGATTCCCGACCAGCTTCTTACCGATTGGTTTACGACTTCGTTCGTGCCTCCAATAGCTCGGGATATCGCCATGGGGGAGTGTGTCACTGAATAGCAAGCTATTGCTCGAGCTCAGTACCTTGACTTGGTTTATTCTCAGTCAGGTACATTATATGATTATTTGCCTGATGTCCCAAGACCAGGAACGTCTAAAGCCCCGCCAACACCCACTGTTGACGGTATCATTGGTTCGGTTAATTCATCCTCAAAGAAAAATCCCGCGAACTCTGCAAAGCAAAAACCATCTGCTTCGAATGGACAACCTTCCCAGGCATCGCCTGGTTCGAATGTTACTTCTGAGGTTAATGTCGTCCAATCTAATACGGCAAACAAGGCGTCGAAAGAGAAGAAAAAAGGGAAAGCGAAAAATAAACCAAAACAACCCAAACAGGAAGCCCCAAAACCTCAACCCGAGGACGGCACTAAACGCAAACCCAAGTATCCTTGTTTTATCTGCGATGAGGATCACTATACCAAGGATTACCCGAGGCGGTCCGAAGTTAGTCGTTTGTTAAAAGGCACCCCTGGGACTCCTGCGGTGCTCAAAGAGCCCTTTCCCACCCAACACACTCAAAAAACTCAAATGGTGGCTGACCCTACTCAGCCTCCCTCTTCCTTTGGTTCTCAAGTGTTTATGGCTGGTACAGTACCCATTAATATCAGTACTCGAACGAACAATTATCCGTCATCTACCGGGAAGGAGCCTGAGGTTCCCTCGAGCGCTCCTCCGTTCAGTTCAGGTCCACTCCACATCGAGAGACCTACCACTGAAATGCCTCTTCGACCCCCTCCAAAAGGAGTACTCCAGAAATCCTCGTACAATCCGAATGCTCGTGTTGCACAGCACTACAACATCGTTGAGGACTTAGCACAGACTCCGTTGGCTATGTCCGCTTTAGAGGTTCTCCAAAGCTGCCCTTCTCAAAGGAAGTCCATGCTATCTACCATTGGTGGCATAGACCCGGCCGATTCGGATTTAATAACTTTTGACTTAGAACGCCACACTCAGAGACTGCCTCCCCAAATCGCCTTCCTCATACAGGTGATTATTGACTCCAAGACGATTCATCATATAGTTATTGATGAAGGTGCCTCAAATTGCATCATGTCTGTTGCCTGTTGGAAAGCTATTGGATCTCCAACGTTGAGCCAGTCTCCCACTACCTTGGAAGCTTTTGATGGAAGAGCGTCCCGTCCTTACGGTATACTCCAACGTTTACTAATCTCTTTGGAAGGGAAGATGGTCGAGATGGAAGTTGAAGTCATTGATGCTACTCTAACCTACAACCTCCTTCTCGGACGTAGCTGGATATACGTGATGCAAGCTGTTGCTTCATCTTTCTTCCGAATCATCCGTTTCCCTCATCAAGGGAAGATCGTTACCGTTGACCAGCTCTCCTTTTTTGCTTCTTCTTCCGAAGGGACCATCCCGTTTGTGGAGCATACCTCCAAATTACCTAAGAGTCTGGGAGCTGGACTTTTCAAAGATCCTGATCTTATGGGTGTTTTTCCACTCCCTCCTCTAAATATCGCCTTTGTCAATATGATCACTACTGGCTCTGATTCATGGTTCGTACCTCCCACAGACCAAGTAGATTCCTGGGGCGACCGCATGCCGTTGAGTCCTGCCGAGCTTAATTATGTTGAAATCATTGCTGCCTCGGCTCCCTCTTCTGCGCTTACTCCATCCTCAGGGCTTCTAGACGAGGCTTCTTCGGATTCCCTAGGAGAAACATTCCTCTCCGACGAAGCCATTATTGAGACTATGTCTCTGGAGGAACCTCCCTGGCATAATTCTCACCATCGTTCCTCATTTCTCCCTGCCCCGCAGCATTTTCTGACATGCCTCAAGCGGTTTGCTCCTTGTCTCCCATCACAAATCCTTCAAACGCCTATTCAAATTGATCAGGTTTTTTCTGAAGGGAGTATGGTGAACATTACGCGAACCCAACCCATCGACATCTCTGTCAAACCCGGGATAGTCGAGCATCTTCACATTGGAGTCACTTGTACTCCAGAGGAGATTCAACTTTATTCCAAACTTTTTCGCGAATTTCGTGATGTTTTCGCATGGTCCTATGAAGAAATGCCCGGCATTGATTCTAGTATAGTGATGCATGAAATAATCACGTACCCAGATGCTAAGCCTGTTCGTCAACGTTTACGCCCTGTACACCCCCGAAAGGCTGCAGCGATTAAGGCCGAGGTAGAAAAGCTTCTTAACGCTGGTTTTATTTACCCTATTCCTCTTACAGATTGGGTTTCTAACATTGTGCCTGTAACTAAAAAACAGGGTACAATCCGCGTTTGTGTCGATTACCGTGATATAAACAAAGCCTGTCCTAAAGATAATTTTCCCACACCATTCATTGATCAGATCATTGACGAGTGTGCCGACAGTGAAATGTATTCTTTTATGGACGGTTTCTCTGGTTATAACCAGATCAATATTGCTCCCGCTGATCAACACAAAACTGCTTTTATTTGCCCATGGGGGACTTTTGCCTATAAGAAGCTCCCTTTCGGTCTTAAAAATGTCGGTGCTACCTTCCAGCGTGCAATGTCTTATGCATTTCATGACATTCGGCATATTGTGCAACCTTATCTGGATGATCTCCCTGCTCATTCAGCTAAACGTCAGGACCACCCTAAACACCTTCGCGAAATCTTTCTTCGCTGTCGATACTACCGAATCAGGCTAAATCCTCACAAATGTGTCTTCTGCGTTGAATCTGGCAGACTTCTCGGGTTTATCGTTTCTCGAGAGGGCATCCGTTTGGATCCCCTTAAAGTCGAGGCTATCGTGAATCTCCCTCCCCCCGCTTCTTTGCATCAGTTGCAGAGTTTGCAGGGAAAAGCCAATTTTTTACGTCGTTTTGTTCCCAACTATGCCGAGGTGGCCAAAGGTTTTACACGATTACTGAAGCGTGATGTCCCTTTTCTTTGGGATGCCACAGGTCAGGAATCTTTTGAGCGTCTCAAGAGTCTCCTTGTTTCTGCTCCATTGCTCCATCCTCCGAATTATTATCGCGACTACACCTTGTATTTGGCTGCCGCCGATACCACTATCGGCATGGTTCTTGTCCAAACTGATGATGATAACACTAAACATGTTATTTATTATCTCAGCCGCAACCTATTAGACACGGAAACTCGATATGCTTATATCGAAAAGTTGGCACTAGCCGTAGTTTGTGCTGTACAACGCTTCCGTCATTATATTCTTTTGCGTACTACTACTGTGATTTCTGATTGCAACCCCATGACGTATATATTGTCACGCCAGTTGCTGGGGGGCAAATACTCAAAGTGGATTGTTATCCTCCAAGAGTTTGACTTGGAATTTACCACTACCAAGTCTAAGAAATCCCTTGTGTTTGCTGAGTTAATTTGCTCTTTGCCATCTTCTCCCTCGACCTCGCCTGTAGAAGATCAAATTCCAGATGAAACCCTGTTCCTCATTAGCACCCTCGATCCATGGTACGGAGATATAATCACATATCTACAAATGTCCTCCTTCCGCCCAGGTGTGTCTAAAGACGCTCGGCGAAGGATTCGTCATCAATCTCAACCATACCGTATCATTGGAGATACATTATATCGTCTTGGTGCAGACTCTGTTCTCCGCCGTTGTCTTACTCTAGAGGAAGCTGAACGGGTTCTAAATGACTGCCACTCTGGTGCTTGTGGCGGACATATGTCCGGATATGCTACAGCCCAAAAAATCCTTCGTGCTGGCTATTTTTGGCCCTCTATTTTCAAGGATTGCATCCTTGTCGTCCGCTCTTGTCATGAGTGCCAGATATACCAGCGGAAAATGCGAGCGCCTTCTGCTCCGTTGCATCCTATGGTTTCCGTCGGCCCTTTTGCAAAATGGGGCATTGATTATATGACCTGTAACCCTCGCTCGGTCGGGGGGCATGGGTTTGTCATCGTTGTCGTCGATTACTTTACTAAATGGGCCGAGGCGATGCCTACATTAACTGAAGACGGTCACACTGCGGCGCAATTTTTATTCAATCATGTTATTTCGCGATTCGGCGTCCCTCAAGCCATTGTCACTGATCATGGAAAGCATTTCCATAATCATATGATGTCGGAATTAACAACCCAGCTAGGCTTGCAACACGATAGTTCAACTCCATACTACCCTCAGTCCAATGGTCAAGTTGAAGCTGTCAATAAGATCTTGGTTACAATGCTTCAACGTATCGTTGGTGTGCATAAGTCTAACTGGCATTTGATGTTATTCCCTGCCTTGTGGGCTTACCGAACCTCCGTGAAGGATGCCACTGGTTTCACTCCATTTCAACTAGTTTATGGACTAGAGGCTACCCTTCCAATTGAATGTGAGATCCCTTCATTGAAGTTAGTTGTCGAGCTACTTCCCAACACCACTCCGTTAGAAGAATGCCTTCTTTACTTAGAACGGTTAGATGAGACTCGTCCCCTGGCCTCTTTGGCCATCGAAACGCAAAAGAAGCGAGTCAAGACTCACTTCGATCAGACCGTCCGTCCACGTTCTTTCGCTGAGGGAGACTTAGTCCTACTCTATGATCAAGCAAAAGATAAGCTAGGCGCAGGAAAGCTCGAGTCTATGTGGCTAGGCCCTTATATTGTCAAGAAAGTCCTGCAGAAAGGGGCCTACGAGCTGATTGATTATGAAGGAAACCCTCTTGGAAAGCCCCGAAATGGGCTTTATTTGAAAAAGTACTATGCGTGATGCTGGTACATTTTATTGTGTACATACATGTACTTTAGTGTATTGTGTGTCGGTTTTCAAGACATAGCTACCACTTATTGTGTTTTTCGCTTCTTGTGCAGATGCCGGATGCACCTTATGTTGGTTTCGCTGATGGTGCCTGCCGCAGTACCCGCGATTTGTCTTCTGCGGCATGGGTAATCTACGATCCTCGTAGCGAGCTAATAGATTGCCAGGGTGTGTGTTTAGGCCGTACTACTAACAATGTCGCCGAATACTGTGCTGTAATCGAGCTACTTGCTAGAGCAATTAATTTCGGTATTCGCGCATTGATAGTGAACCTGGACTCTCAACTTGTTGTCCACCAGCTCAACGGGCAATATTCCGTCAGAAACCATCATATTCTAAGGTTGTATTTACGTGTAAGGTTGTTAGAAAGGCATTTTGATTTTATTACATATCAACATGTTCCAAGACAATTAAACACATTATCTGATGCATTAGCCAATCATGTATTAGATAGACATTTGCATAATTTGTAATTAAAACAGTATATAAGCAAGCACATGAAAACACAATAATGAACCATAAACATATGTATATATATATATACGTGTGTGTCATAATGTTTGCGCCGCGCGCATTACATAACCCAAAAATAATACATGTCCAAGTCCCATACAGCCGCTGACAACATGTCTCTCAAAATGTACAAAAATGAAACCTAGGCGTCTAAGCACGGTGATGCTCATGATAGCATGTCACCGCCCGCACCAAACGTCTCAACAGACGATGGACGCGAGTAGATACTCCCACCATGTGTCTCTGATACGCTCTAGGCACGTCGGCCAATCTGCCATAATCCGGTATTCCTCGAGTAAGGGCCTCAAGGTTCTGAACTAGATCATCCTCACCCTCTACCTGAGGGTCTGCTGCAGGTTGTGCTCTCCGCACGTTATGAGGCAAGTCGGCTGGTCGCTCTGCACCAACATCTGCATACATATAGGTGTTGTAAGAAATAGACATGTATTACAAAAACTTGAATATGTAAAAATATTAAAAACATAAAGGGTTCTTACCTAGCTCCTCGTCCCAGTCCTCTCCCTCAGGCAACGAGAGGTCTGGATCTCCAGTAAAATCAGTGCCCGCATAGGGCCAGTCCTCCACGACGATCATCTGGTGTTGGAGCCAAATGAAGAACTCGGGCCTCCAGGCCATCTGCTGGCCCCCACCTCCTCTAGGCATAAGTGGTGCCCATCGAGCCAATCTCGGCTCCCGTGGCACTGGGTCTGCCACTATGCCTCCCGGGATCCGGAATATCGGTAACCGCTCCAGGAAAAACGACACTATAATGGATCCATATCCAAACTGCTTATTGCCATCACGCTTACACTTGGTAAGCTGCCTCTTTATATTTGTTGTCACTGCCGATGCCCAATCAAACAGTGTCGGTTGCAGACACTCAGTTGCCAGCAGTAAGAGATTCTTGCTGGCCTCGTGGGGTGCCTGTATCCCAGCCGTCCGGGTGATAGTAAATAGTACCACTCGTAGCACCAAATCTGGGATAGTGACAATGTCCACCTTGGCACTGTTGGATCCAAAATGGGCCCCAGGACAAACCCTTTCCATTACCTCACCCATCTTTTCCCCGGAAGGCCTGCTACTGGACAAGATGGGCCATACACCCCGCCGAGATAGTCCAGTAATAAAATAGACATCAGAGACATCCAACTCTAATGTCTGGTCCTTCAGGCAGAATACCTGATCCTCAATATCCCAGGCGTCCACGATAAACCTTAGTAACTCGGGCTGTGCACGTAGGTATGAGGTAAGGAAGAATTTTTTCAAGCCACAATCTCGCAACGCGTCCATGCATGCGTCATCTTCCATTGCCATGGCATCTATGGCCTCGTGTTCCCTTTCTCTCCATTCTATTGACATTTTGACCAATACCTGCAACCAAAAACCGAAGATGTCATCAATAAATCAATGATGAAATCAAATATCAAAGAAAATTGCAAATCCAACGGTGAAAAGAGGGTAAAATTTAGTTTGCGCGATTGGCGCGACTGTTTTCAAAACAGTCGCGCCAATGGCGCGTCTCCTTTAGAGAAAATTGCCCATTGGCGCGGACCCGTGAAGGAAACTCGCGCCAATGGGCGCAACCCTAATTTTTGCAATCCCCCTTGCAGAGGATCATTCTGTGGAGGGAAAACTAAATAAATGGAATAGAAATGGAGCTAAAGATGAGGCCTCTTACCTGTTTCAAACGGCGGCTCGAATGGTCTCCTGGATTGGTCGCAATCAGCAGTTGAAATTTGCACCCAAAACCCTCCAACGGTAAACTCACAAGGTAAAAAGTGAAAAGTAATTTTATTTTTACCATTTCACTATTTATAACTTCTTTTGGCTTAAAAATACATTAAAATAACGTTTTTGTGGAATATTTTTATGTCAAAGTAGGGTTTTACGCTGTTTTTGAATGTTGACAGGGTTTAGTGCCACTCAAGCAACATAACGAGCTCCTTTTTTGACTTTTTCGAGCTCGATAAAACACGAGAAAAGGTTACTTTAAGGTCTGCTTTCAGCTCTTTTCTGACCATTTAAAGAGGAAAAGATTGCCGAGTCACTCCTCTTGACTCGTTAAATGTTAATAAGGGGCGGTCGTTTTAAGTTCTTTTTGTCGACCGTTAAAACATAAAAAGATTACCGGGTTTTTGTCGTTTCAAACTCGTTAATGGTTACGAAACGACGTGGTTTCGACCGCTTTTTTACTTTTTCAGGTCGAAATCACTAATTATGAAAAGTACTCCTCGATCGTAATGATCGGGCGGTTCTTTCGGGTATTATTTTATACTTTTTTGGGCCCGAGAGACACAACTTTACGAAAAAGGACATCCCTGGAGTTTCCTTTTCTGCTGTCTTTTCAAACTCTCTAAACATGAAAAGACGCCGAGTTCTTCCTTTGTCAGACTCGTTAAAACTTGATGACATCGGATTTTGTCACACCACAAGCATATGCTATCCCCATCAAGCTTGTTAAAAATAACTGGGGTACTCGCCAGAAATGACGGGGGGAAAAGAAAATTTTTGAACCATAATTATTACCGTGACGGCAGTATGTCGCTCTTGAACATGGCACTTTTCTGCTTTCGTGTCCAGGGTGGGGATATCTCATCTCATATCTTTCACTTGCTTCCATGGACTTGGGTACCTTATTTGACCTCTCATCCACTCATTGCCTCGTCATCATGACCTTTGATACATTGATGTCAAATACTGCCGATTCCATTAATGTGCCGCCGATATGTTCAAGAGAAGTTGACCTCTGCAAAGAAACAACCTCCCTCTGATAGTTCGCACAATCTTGATTCACAACATTATCTCTCTGTCTCGTGTCGATGATGTGGGAAACATTATGGCCCGCCTTCGATCAAGGTAACTTCCTGTCGACTTCAACTCATTATCCAGGAAGTTGATCTAGAGACTCCTTTCCGGTGCCTTGGAGCCTGCATGCCTCAATGGCAGGTTCTTCGTGTTCGACGTGAGGTTTTCATCATTGGCCTCCGATCGAATGATTCTATGGGTGTTCGACTTCAGATCATTAATTCACACGCCGTAGATTGTACCTATAGTACCTTGAGGGCCATTATCATTATTGGTGGTACCTCTCGCGTCTGTTAACAGTTTCCACTATTGATTGGTAATTAGACGATGTTCATGCGTGTTCGACTTCAGCTCATATATTCACATGCTTGAACTTGTACTCTTGTTCGGGTCGAGATGGAGCGCAAGACCCTGAATTGTGTCTATTGTAATCCAGGCGTGATTCTTGATATTTGACTCATTCACTGGATGGTTGCGACCATACCTGAGTCAATTCATTGATCCTAACCAGATGGCTGCGTCCATACTATGGATCTAGATTATTTATGTACTCTCTTATGGATGGCTGCGACCATACCACGTACATCATGTAATTGAACTATCAGTCATGTCTCTTAACACAGATCCTCGGCGGCAGCTCTATATATGTGTTCTTGTGTGTTCTCATAAAGCATTTCACCCCTCTCTCTACCTCTCGGACTTCATGCTTTAGGGGGCATCTGTTACACAGTAATTTGTCACCATTGGTCACTGTCCCTATCGCCCCGTTTCCATACATTGGAGGATGCATTCCGGGACCTGTGATTAGTGACATAACCCAAAAACACTTGCATTATGTTCCCCTGAGTATGTACTTCATGTTCCCTGAAGGCACCTTCTGCAAATTATCCCTGAAAAGTGCTCTTTTTCCATTGGCACAGGTCCACAGTATCTTACCCGCGCCAATAACTGAGATCCTCAAAAGAGGGCGCGACCACTGGCGCTCTGTCACAGAACAACACCCGCGCCAGCCCAGTTTAGTAATGATTTTTGCCAAAAGCACGCCCATATGATATATTCCCTTCAGATCACGAAGCCTTTTGAGGGAAAAATCCAGTGGATAGAGGTCGAGAGTCATCATCTATCCTTGACAACTATCCACAGTAGCTTTTCCGAGATAACGCCAATCCACAATGGGTGTCCTGGTTCATCGAATCTTTCTACCTTCTCCATCTATAAATATTTGTCCTCATGCATTAGACAAGCTAGTGCTAGTTGTTGAGTTCTTGAGTTCTTGGAGGAATGCTAGTTGTGATTATCATGAGTGATAATGAAGCATAGAGAGGTTATGCTACCGGAGAGGAGATACATTGCAAGACACATATAGTTGTTCGCCCAGCCAGAGGAGAGGTTCAACGTCAGAACCTTGGTTGTAACTTTTCCTATCTATTATTAATTAATGAGTGACTGCTATTATAGTTCCAATCTCATTGTCTATTATAGTGATGTGTTGATTTATTTCCTTTCTGACTGAAATATAGTTGTGCCTTGGTAGATTTTATGTTGGTATCTGTTTCTTCCTTTGCGTGTGCAGGTGTCCGTTTATGATCTGCTGGAGCGAGGGAGCGGGAATATCAACTCTGCTTCGACCATAGTGTTGGATTCGAGGTTGGTCTTCTTAATTCACCTTTGATGCATAACTAGGAACTTGCGTGGCAGCGTGGTTTGATTGTGGCTAGTTCTGTTTTAGGCTAGTGGGATCGCCTCTGTCCGCAGAGGGGATTTACCTATCCAACACACATCAATCAGCAAACAATTTGTTCTCCCCAGTATGGTCGCCAGTATGTTAGCGCTTGAAATTTTACCTCAGGCTGAAAAAGGTAAACTCCAAGGCAACATCAAACCACTTAGCCTCGTAGCTAGCCCTACGGGGCAGGAGAGGGCTCTCTCCGGTCTATCTCGGAAAAGATCTTCAACGGGCAGAGATAACCAATTAAGAACACTGATTTTAGGCTAGTAAACTGATAAAAAGGTTTGATTTGGGATTTTTAGGGTTTTGGTGGAAAATTGGGGAAAGGCAATTTTGGGTGCGGGGATTGGACACAGTTTTCGCAGGGGGTTCTTTGGGGCAAGGTAGGAGACTGTATTGATGCCTTTGAAAGATTTGGATGGATGAGAATGACTGGTGAGGAGCTAAGGAGAGCAAGAAATCACCTTGAATTCTCCTTAAACAGCTGAAAACATTGATATTAAGCAAACTTAAAGGCAGAGCATAGCAACCATGAATTCTACCTTAACACTTCATTTGCCTAATTTGCAGAAGAAAAAGTAAGAAGATGATTCACATAACAAACTTACAAGTACAAAGAGAAACACACCATCAATACATGTAACCACAGGAATCCCAAAAAGAACTGCAAAACCCTGGTCTTCCTTTGCCAAAAATTGCAGAGATACAATGAGTAATACAATAGAAGATTTCTCCCTCAAGAGTCCAACCATGAAAATGACCAAGAAAGTACATAATATAGGCAATCTAACATCTTTCCTTGCATCTAGGGGTCGAGCTCACTATCCTAGGAGCTGTTTCAACCAATTCCAAACTGAGCACTAAAATCTAGGCAGTCAAAACAACTTGCCTCTATAAGCTAGGAAACCAATTCATTCATTAAATTTTTGCCTATTTCATGAATGAATCTTCTAGAAGAGATAAATAAGTGTCAAATTATCATAAAATTACATCATTTGCATCAAGGAGGATCAAAACCCACTCCAAAAAGTCAAACCTAGTCAAAACTGCGTTTTGCTGAGCTGTAGGTGCATTTCTGGAAAAATAGCCTGATGCGTAGCGCCCTGATTCTCAACGCGTAGCGCGCCTTTGGGCCTGCTTTTGAGGCACTTCCCAGAGTCCAAATGAGGCAAAAGTGGGCTTGTTGGAAAGTTCTGGATGTCTACTTTCTAACCCAAGTGGAATTTCTGAATTTGGTGACCATTTGCCCATCCAAAATTGCAACCTCCCAAGACTGCTTCCTGTGTGTCAAAAAAGTGGCAGAAAGTCATTTTTCGCTTGTTTTTTGACCTTCTGGAGGCTCAAAACTTGATGAAATCTCTTGGCACTTGCTGAGCAAGTGTATTTTTGCATGAAAAATCCAAAAATGCTGAGTTTTCATGAAAAGGAGTTGCCCATCTTCAGGGTAGCGCGCGGCGCACTACGCGTTGGGGAAGAAAGCCTGTTTTTTGCCCAAAAAATTCACAAATGACCAAAAATTCTCAAATTTTTTTGAAATTTGTGCAGAAGGTAAGTCATTTAGCACCATGCTCCTTCAAGGAAGCCTCAGCCAAGATGTGGAGGGGATCGGGCCTTTTTCTTCGTTTTAATGCCTTGGCCAACCGTCCTTTGAGCACCTTCATTTTTGCCTTACATATGGGCATTCGAGCCCAATAATGGTTTTTCATGTTCCGGAGCATGTCCTTATCTTTGTTAGCCTTGGCCAGCAACCTCTCCAAATTAGCATTGACCCGGAGAAGCATAGCCTCTCGCTCAATGGGTACCAAATCATCGGGTCTCTTACGAGCCAAGTTGCGGTCTTCATGGATCCTCCGCAACTCATCGAGAGTGTGCTCATCCTCGAATTGCTTGTTGCGCTGCTCTAAATATGTGATTTTCCATTGTGCCATCTCTAATTTTTCTTGCAACAAGCGATTTTCATCCTCCCGTTGCTGAATGATCTCCTTAGGCTTCGAGCTAGGAAAACGGGTGTCAAGATCAATGATGTCAATATCTGGATCCCCTGACAATCCCTCCTCAATCATGGGCTGCTTGCCCCTCTCTGATACCTATGTTGCTGTCGGAAACGAGGCCCCTTCCACCTGGTGTGGAGATAACACTCGCAGTGCTGATGAAGAAAGCGAGACCCCTTCCACCTGATGTGGAGAAAATACTTGCCGAGCTGATGCAAATAAGGCCCTGTGGCCTCTCTGATATGTGACCAATGGAGGGGAGCTGACATGTCTGGGCTCAGGGATGTTATACTGCTATGAAGGTCCTCCCTCCTCATGAACAACCTCAGGGGGTGGTGGCGCTGTGAAGAAATCTCAAGAGATGAAATCCTCCCATGGAATACCCTGCTGGGCCAACTGATGCATGACCACAATCTTGATCAAAGCATAATGGTAGATGCTCCTGTGTTGTTGTGTTGGGCTCTTTCTCTGCACCAAGGGCACCATCCTCTCAATATTCCGACACATGAAAAATGGTATGTTCATCATCCGTACCCGTGTGAAATGCATCAACAAGCGGATATGGTACGAATACAAACGTGAAAATCTGCCCTCACAGGTGAAATAGCGAATGATGAGCCTCATCAAGGGTGCATACTCATCCCTCAAGAATATGAAAGGAAATACACCAGTTAGGTTCCTCATATATACAGGTTTAATGTAGGGCTCATACTGGAATCTGTCCAACAGCTGGCGTTTGTTCCACTCTTCTCCAACATTGGGTATCCCTGTTGCTTGAGCAACAACCTCAGGTGACAATGTAAAATCCACCCCTGCAAGATTCACATGCCCATTGTGCAAATGCAAAACAAACAAGCGGACCAATTCCCTGTGGTGCTGAATTTGGGAAATTCTCTCGCAATATTCATAGCATGATTGATGACGGAAACATGTGACTGCAAGTGGACAAGCTTGCAAATAGGCCAAAGAGGTGGGCTCCTCTCTCACATGCTGACCACCCTTACCACCCCTGTGAGGCCTCCTTGGCACCTCAACCTCTGGTGTTGACTCACGGTCATCACTTTTCTCATAATCTGTTTCGGTTTCTGACATGGTTTCAAGAGAAAAATGGCTGAAATGTACTGTTGCTTCTGCTCAAATGACCTGTTGTTTTGACTGTTTGAATGCTGCTCCAAGGGGACAAAAAACACAAGGGAGATGTTAGGGAGGGGGACTTTTGAGGGGATTTAGGGAATATATATATATATATATATATATAAGGGAATTTAGGGAAAGAATTGTGACATATACATCATCACATAATCATAATTTGCAGGGGTTTGATAGGAGGTAGGGTTTAGGGAGATTTTATTGAATTTTAGGGATAGGTAGGGTTTTAGGGCTTTTGATTTTTTTTTTTGTTAGGGAGATTAGGTGAAAATGACAAGGGAGGGGATAATGGGAATGTGGGGAAATGAGGGAGTGAAAAAGGATGACCTTGGGCAGCAAATGTAAAACCCTAGCTCACATGCATTTGAATTTTTTAAACATAATACATATGAATTTTCTATTTCAACTTGATGGCATTTGACACATTTTCACGCTCATGTTATCTTTACAAAGCAAGGACTTCAATGATTTGATGCCTACCTGAAGAAATTGAGGAGGAAGAAGTCGATTTGTGGCTCACTGGAAAATTTCTGAAGGTGGAAACCCAACGCGTAGCGCGCGGGCTGTGGAGCGTAGCGCGCACCCAACGCATAGCGCCCGACCAATTTTTGCACTGCAGAGACTGCCCTGACGGGTAGCGCGCGCCCAACGCGTAGCGCGCAGGCCCTGATGCGTAGCGCGCAGGTGCAGTCACCAAATTCGCCCAGTTTCACACTAAATCGCCTTTCACACTTGCTCTTGGAGTCTTGGAGACAAAAGAATTACAAAATGAGGAGAGAGGGGCTTTTATAAGCTTGATTTAAATTTATTTCCCCTCAAACCCACTTTATAATGTTTATGCAATGACACTTTTTAAAACTAATTGCTGTTGACTTGTGGTTTCCTTTTGTTATGAAATTGGTTGAAATGATGCTTTTTATTGAAAATTTTTGCAGGGATAGCTTCTAAGGAGTCTTGGCAAAGGAGACCAAGGCTGCATGCCAACTTCTGGAGAGTTTGAATTTTTTTACAAATTTTTACAAAAAATGAGAAAATGACCTTGCCTTCAAAAACAGGGTTTTTGAACTCAAGGTAAAAATTAGCTATACAATATGAAATCATTTGAAGTGATGCTTTGCTGGACATCCCTCTGGCCTGCTGGGCATTTATTGACCTTAAAAGACATGACCTCAAAAGACAAAATTGGACTAAACCCTAAACCTAGGACCTTGACTTCAAGACAAGACCAATGACCCTGTAAAGAATTTTATTGACTGAAACAAACTGGATCCAGCAGTGCCAAGAGGGGAATAAAGACACAAGCTCCTCCATCAGGGTTATGGCATGCCTAATGGAATGCAATAAGATGACACTGATGAGACACCTACTTATGCAAATGCAAAGAGCTTTGATCGCTGATGGAGGGCTACTAGACCGACTCTAACAGAACTGACCTCGGGATGACAAGGGCCTAACATAACCATCAGCGCAGGTTGAAGTGCCTCGACAACTTGATGGATTTCCACTTCATCAGCAGGCAGATCATCAGACCAGTGGCTTAGAAAGATTAACAATGAGTGAATCAATATCGTGATTAAATGGAGTGAAGAGATCACGACAGCGACAATCAGAAAATTTGAGATGTTGATTGGCATCCTCGTGATCTAATGAATCATGCAGAGGAGTTGATAAGAGATAAGAATGTTCACTTTCTTCATTTCTGGAAATGAAAAATGAAAGATTGAATGGATTTTCAGATAAGTATGTTTCCTCTCTGCAATGTAATGACAGACTGACATCCAATGTGTCTTGTGAATGATCGAAAGTGGAAGCATTCGGAGATGAGTTTTCACAAGGAAAATCAAAAGTGGCAGAAACACAAAGGATTTCAGGCCAGAGCAGATGACACACGAATGGAAGGAAGTCATCCTTCAACGTGGGCTCTTCTTCAGATTCCCTCACACAGTCATTATGAATGACAATGAAGGTTGGATGCACAACACCTACTCCATCAACAACTTGATCCTCTTGAATAACAAGTGTGGAGTCTGGAATGGGAGAACACAACATAGTACAATCCAGAGGATCAATAGAACACAGGGACAGAGGTTGAGGAAACAAGTCCATGTGACAACCAACATTCTTGCAAGCCAAATCTATGCAGATATTAAGAGTAGGCGGGGTGGGAGGATGTGACAGTTCAACAAATGGGTGCACACCTTCTCCCACGTCGCACCGTGGAGCTAGAGTTGTTTGATGAGAAGAGGATGGACAACCACTTGTGACAACAACCTTGTCCATCTTAGATTTGGCAGCTCTTACACTGAGGTATGTCGGGAGGGGTTTGATTTATTCTAATATTTGCGGATTTTCGAATATGTGAAGAAGATACTTAAATCTTCCATCGAGAAATTCCCAATCAATTTCATCTTTAGGAAATCAATGTGCGAGATTACAAAAGCATGTGTGAAATTGATCAACGGATTCATCAGGTGGTTTCCGTAATTTCAAAATCTCTTTATTGAGTGCTTTACGGTCAAAATGATGGAAATAATCATCTACCTCTCCAATGAACTGATTAAGAGAGTGAATTGAATTATCGAGAAGTGTGACACGCCATTATAATGGGTTTCCTCGAAGTGTGAATGTGAACAATGTGCAGATCATGTAATCCTCATGGATTCCATGCCTTTGACAGAGGACTACAAGGAGAGCTTTGTGTACCATCCAGGCTATTATGCCTTCACCCTCATCTATGTTATGTGACAAGTAATTCCATAGCTCCTCTGGGATTTCAAATTGATTTCCATAAGACATACATCTCGAAGGACAAACTGTAGCATAAATCATGATAGATGTGCAAAGATTCAAAATAGTCTTTGAGGACTCACCTTGTCATCTAACCCTCCTTCTAGCGCCAAAATTTTTGATGGTGTTGGACCTGCCAACATGTCAGGGGATCTCCTAGGTAAGAAGTCCCAACTAGACCTCAAAACGTTTGGAGTAGGAGTCCCAACAATGTTGAAATACGACAACAAGAATATTCCAATTTAATTTGTCCTTGAATTAAATTGTGAATTAAAATCAAATTTAGTCTTAATAGCTACTTGGAAATAATTAATTAATTTATTTTAAATTAATTAGTTGGAGAAATTCAAGTTAGAAGTCTTTCTGAAGTCATGCAAGAGTTATCCCTTAAATTAAATAGATAAGATTGAGTTATATTTGAGTTGTAATTAGTTAACTCAGTTTACTGAGTTAAGTCTAGTGAAATTAGTTCCAAACAATTTGAGGAACTAATAGTGAGTTAATAGTCATTTGATGCATTAATGCACTCAACTCGTGCTACCCTAGTTAACTAAAGATTACCTCATCAGAAACTCATGCATGTCTATTATGAGAAAGAACCAGTTGAGATAAATGTTCAAGGACAATGTAGTATCAGTTGCATGTGTTTTCTCATAGATAAAACTCATACATGCAGTCAAGGATCTATCCTTGAGCATTGCGCAATTTTGGAGGATTGATTTTCCACTTGGTAAAGGAAAATCATCCACAAGGGACAACTCAAGGAAATATGAGCTTGGAGGGTAGAGAGGAAGGTTGGAGAGAAGCCAAGATTGCTTATGAGCATCTGTGAGGATTGTACTGAGAGATGGCTAGTTGTGAGAGCTAAGGCTTTGTATAATTCCTATGTATTTCCATCATGTATGATAATACAATAGTGTGAGGTTTTTAGCTGAGGCTTTCCCCAAAGTATTTTCTTGTGTATTGTGCCATTGATTCTTCTTCTTCTGGTTATATTGTTCAGATCGATCTTTAAGCTTCCACAAATTGATAGTAGAAGTAGATTATACTATTCTGCTTTGTCTTATATTGCATTATTGGGTTAACCTATGAGTAGATTTTCTACATGGTATCAGAGATGGATTTGTAGAGATTTTCTACATGGTATCGGAGCTGTGAACAATATACTGAGAAGAGAATTCAAAGTTTGAAGTTCAGGGTTGCCAGTGCAAATCGAATTCATATCATACTTCAAGGTTCGCCAATGGCATTCTATGGCTTGAGACTCGAGTATGCCTTGGAAGGTAGCTTGAATTACATAGCATGGAAAGATAGAATGGAGGTTGTATTAGAAGACAATGGCTTGAAGGAATTCATTGATCAAGAAATCCCAAAGCCAGCTTCAACTAATGCATAAGAGTTGGCTGAGTGGAAGAAGTGTGTGGCGAAGGCGAGACGGATCATCCTTGAGGAAGTTCGAGACCATATTGTCTCGAGTCTCCATGGGAAGGATACTCTATTTTCAATGTGGAAGACATTGAAGGACCTCTACGAGAACAGTAGCGACCAGAGGAAATTGACACTCAAGGATAAACTTCGAAGAATCAAGATGGAGAAGGGCGATACTATTTCCACATATTTGAACAAGCTCACCACCTGCAGAGATGAGCTTAGCAGTGTGGGAATAACTACTTCCGATGATGATGTGGTGAGCCTCGCTCTCCTTGGCCTTCCAAAGATTTGGAATAACTACCAAGACTTTGTGAATGGAAGGGAGAAACTATCGGATTAGGAATGACTGTGGTCGGATCTTATGCAGGAGTGGATCAAGAGGAGCACACAAGATGGTTCTTCATCCAAGAATTATGATGAAGAAAATCTGGCCTTAGCAAGTAAGGCAAGGAAAGGGAAGGGGAAGGCATCCCATTTCAAATCAAATTCTTCTCATGAAGGGAGCAAGGGTGACATGTCTAAAGTAAGATGCTTTAATTATCACAAGATGGGACATTATGCAACTAATTGCCCATCGAAGAAGTCCAAGAAGGGATCCTCGGAAGGATTGGAAGGTGAGGCATTAGCCTCTCAGTTCGAAATGGACTTTACCCTCATCGCATGCATGGTGTCATCGATGATGGGTTGTGTCTAGTATCTTGAAAGTGGAGCCTCATTCCACATGACCGGTGATAAAAATTTATTCTGTGCCTTGGAGGAGAAAGACCTCAAGATGTGCATAGACATGGGTGACGATGGAAGTTATAGTGTTTCAGGAGTGGGCACGGTTGCTTTTCAGAGGGAGCATGGAGCTCCTCTCACCTTGATAGATGTGATGTATGTGTCTGGATTGAAGAAGAACTTGGTATCGGTCATGATGTTGGAGGGAAAAGGCTACGATGTTGTCTTCAGTAAAGGAAAGGCGTTCCTAAGACACATAGCCACGAGTCAGGCCAAGAGGATAAGGATTTGGGTGAAGAATCTCTATAAACTAAGGTAGATGATTGTGTAGCATTGAGTACGAAAGCAGAATTGGTGCAAAGCCAAGACATTGGTGAGTTGTGGCACAGGCGGTTGGGCCATTTGCATCATGGGGCTTTGAAGATAAAGCAGCAGACATCTACAGGACTTCCCAAAGGTAAACTTGAGCAAGTTGACACATGCAAAGGTTGTACCTTGGGAAAGTACACCAAGTCTTCCTTTCATTATCAAGACAGTCGAGCAAAGGCTATCTTAGAGCGAGTTCATACTGATTTGTGTGGACCATTCTCGATGGCATCCATAGCAAAGCAAAGGTATTATGTGATTTTCATTGATGACTATTCTCGTAAATGCTAGCTTTATTTCATGCAGAAGAAGGACCAAAATTTCACAAAGTTTTGTGAGTTCAAAGCTTTGGTCGAGAAAGAGTCAGGGAATAAGATCAGGGCCTTGAGAAGCGACAATGATGGAGAATATGTCTCTCAAGTGTTTAAGGACTTATGTGCAGCGGAAGGAATTAAACGAGAGTTGATGGCATCTCATAACCCACAGCAGAATGGGGTGGCCGAGAGGAAGAACATAACTATTTTAGGGGAAGCACAAGAAATGTTGCATGACCAAGGCCTACCACTTCACTTGTGGGATGAGGCATGCAACATAGCGGTCTATTTGCAGAATAGAAGCCCGAATCACATACTTGGGATGAAGACACTAGAGGAAGCTTTCTCTGATAAGAGACCATATGTGGGTCACTTTAAGATCTTTGGCTCATCGGTATATTTCCATGTGACAAAGGATGCACAGAAGAAGCTTGAGTGTTGTGGGGAAAAATGCCTATGCGGGACGATCCTATCCACCTAAGGTGTGACAGTGCCTTAGCAACAAACAGAAACAGCTATTTTAGTATTCTTCCTTTATGAATTAAGAATGAAGAGAGATGGATGGACTAACCGGTGTCTTCCGTTTGTCCCTCGATCCGGTGTCTCTTCTCTTTGATAGTTCCCAGCTACTTGCCTTCTCGCTCGCCCAGCTTCAACAGGTCCCTGCAAGATCACAAGAAGAGAACACTACACAAAGACATAGATTCATATTCATAACTAGTTCAGGATTAGAAATAAACTAAACATACTAATGCAATCATACATCAAAGATACATTAGTATATAGGAGAAACCAAGATAGCTTTATTGATGAATAACAAGGTTCAGGAAGAGATACAACCAAGAAGGCTCCAATCCAGCATCTCCTTCCCAGCAAATGAAATTCCTATCTTCACCTCCCTTCAAAGCATTAAGCACCCAATGATTCCAATCTCAAACCAACAACAATTCTTTGCAATAACAAAATTCCAGCCTCCTGAACCTCTGGGTGAGAGATCCATATATAGATGTTTGGAGAGAGGATGAGTCAGCTTGAGATCTGACTAGTGTCCTCTCCCTCTGTCAGTTCTTGTTTCCACTTGGAGGTTCTTGCTTCCACTTGGAGGTTGAGAACCTCTTACTCATCATGAGTCGAATTCACTGAGGCAAGTGTCATTGAGGAAGATTCTGGAAGCTTCCAGGGTCTTGACACCTCGTTGAATGAACTTGCCATTTGTCAATTCCCGCTCAGCGCACCCTGGTAGTGCTTCTACCTGCGTTGTAGTGCAGGTAGCCAGTTCAAACTTTGCATTTCAGCACAGACAGCTAGTGGAGCTCTTGAATTGATCCTGAATTGACTTGTTTTTTAGCAGTTTCTGGTGGAGAACTTCTGTGAATTGTTGTGGTTTGTTAGCCTTGTTCCTCTAGGGGTAGGAACAACATGTTTAGGGACTTTGGATCCCTTAGATTATGGACATTTCATGCTTATAGCTGTAAGGCACAAAAATGTCTATAACAGTTGCCCCCTAAAGTATGAGGCCGTTTATCGGGTGAAATGCTTTATTAGGAGGATCCGAAGTTCATCCAATGCTGGGAGGAGACCTGTAATAAGATACAATACAATACATTATTTTTCATACTGCTTTCATGATCTAGCTGAGGCGGGCATTCCCATGCTCAGCTTTATAAATTCATTTTTCTGTACATAGAACAGACAATCGTCTGATGGTAGACTGATGATTTTGATGAAATCATCATCCTTTTTGGTAGGATGATTATCTGCTGCAATGCTGTACATGTCAATGTCTTTATTTTTCTTGAATATATATCGCAGCCCGGATGGATGAAACTAGATCCGGGGTCTTCAATCTCGTTCGATCTTCACTCTAAGTACAAGTCAATCCATGTGAGAAATGTTCTGAAGTCGAACATGGAAAGACATCGCTTGATTACCGGTCAATGAGGTAAACCGTTAACAAGTGCGAGAGGAATCACCGATAATGATAATGACCCTGAAGATACTGCAGTACAATTCACGTGGTGTGAATAAAGGACTTGGCGTCGAACACCACGCAAAATCTTTCGGTCGAAGGTCATTGATGTATACCTGTCGCCGGAAGTGAGAAACTTGCCATTGAGGCATGCAAGCTTCAAAGTACTGAAGGGGGGTGTTCCTAGATCAACTTCTTGGATAATGAGCTGATGTCGACAAGAAGCGATCCGTCAAAGGAGGGCCTTAATGAATCCCACATCAATGACATGGAACGGAGCTAATGATTTTGATGGAGGTGAAAACGATCTGATGACATATGATTCAGGGTGGCGGTCATGAAAGGATGAAGGATAATGTACGGCAGTGGATGGGACACGGTTGACTTATCTGAATGACTTCTCTTGAACATATGGCGACACTTATGCGATGGATCGGTAGCATTACCCCAAATATGGATGGTATGGTGAGACCATGGTGATGTGACCGGTGAATGAAACAGCCCAACCCGATTGTGGTACGGAGGAAAAGTGCCATGTTCAAGAGCGACTCGCTACCATCAAAGTTTTCTTGAGTTTCTCCCAATTTTCCCCAGTCATTGCTAACCAGTACCTCTTTATTTTTGTCAAGCTTGAGGAGGATAACATATGCTTGTTCTATAACTTGCCCTTCGGGCAAGCCCATCGCTATGTTTTAACGAGCCTAGCGATAGTGAAACTCGTTCTCGTCTAAAGACAAGTTTGTCGCTATTTAACGCTTTTAACGAGTCTAACGACAAAGATAACTCGGTCCTTTTCATTTTTAGAGAGTCTGAAAAGGTACGTAAAGTCAACTCCGAAAGTCCTTTTTCGTCATCTAATCCCTTAAGTCCGAAAAAGTATAAAACAATACAGAAGGGATGAGTTTTCGATAGTTTTAACGAGCCGAACAAAACAAGCGCTCGATCTTTTTGTGCAATAATCCCTCAGGTCCAAAAAGATTAAAATCTAGAGGAGGGATAGCACTTCCGGTCGTTTTAACGAGCTGGAAGGCCAAAACTCAACAATCTTTTCATATTTTACGAGTCAGATGAAAAGAGCTTAAAGAAGACTCGTCCTTTGAGGAACGAGTGATGAGACGGGTAGCAGCTGATTCCAGGTAACAGTTGGAATTTTCCAATCACGACAGTGTCACAAGGATGGCTAAGTGAGATCACTCTTCGTAGCTGTTCCTCAAAATGGGTAAACAATCAAATGGAGGTGAATGATTGGCCATTGAAAAGTGGAGGTGACGGTGCAAACACGACCAAGGCTTTAATGGCTGATAATTTACATTCGCAGTGGTTATTTACCGGGTAGTTCATTTTTTAACGAGCTTAAACACGGATTGAAACACTTGCTCGATCTTATGTTTATTTTTTAATGAGCATGAACTATGTGTTAAAACTGCTCAATTTTATGTTTATTTTTTAACGAGCATGAACTATACGCTAAAACTGCTCGATAACATGGTCTGATTTTGATTTTTTACCATAACTAGCTTTCGCCCTTTTCAAAGATAGTACTGTATCCTCAATTGCTGCATCAAACTAGTTAGAAATGAAACATTTGCTTGAAAATGAGATTAAAACCCTAATATTTCGCTTTGAATTACGTAAAAAGCATTTAAAAAGTGTTTTTACCTCTCATTTTACCATTTCATTTTGGACTTGGTTTGTTGGAGCTTTGGAGGTGCCTCTTCCCCCTTGATTTTCATCAGCTGATTCCGGGAGATTCTATGGACGATTTTCGGCGCCGTCTGGACCAGGTAGGAGCTAAACTTGAGCTCTTTCATTTCATGGTTTCTTTTCTGCATTCTATGCTTGTTTTCCTGTTTTCCTAAGCCCCTGGGGTTTCATTGGGTCGCCTTGCCATCAGCGCACCTGGTTCACTCGAAACCTGCACTGAATGTCAAACTGTATGAAGGCAGTTTGACCTTCAACGCAGGTGGAACACTGCCTAGGTGCGTTGGGCTTAGAAAAGAGTTTTGTTGCACAGTTTTTTATGAAAATTTTGCCAATTTCTCATCAAACCCAGGATCTAACTCCTCTCATGTTTGTTTTTCAAAGATTGTTGGAGCAAAATGACCCTTACATGGCGAGAACGAGAACATGAAGAAGAGGACATGATTGCCTTACATGATCCTGTCACGGTGAACACGCTGCGGAACTGTGGTCTGCTGAAGTTCTTCCGTATCTCTAGTATGAGACAACAGATCTCTCTACTGCAGTATTTGCTTGACGCTTGGGATCCTATCAACCAAGTATTTCAAATTAGGGGCAAATCCATCCCCTTGACCATAGTAGACATTTACTTCTTGACTGGCTTGTCGAGGCGGCGTGCCCCCATTTCTTTGTCAGGTTCGGCCCGAGGGAGTGACTCTGTGAGAGATTATGTCTGCCAGTATTGCAGGGAAGGATCTCAGCCGAGCAGAGACGGCAAGATCGTTATCCGAGAGATTGCTGACAGGTCCCTCAGGTCTATCTTGTATACTATTGGTAGGATGGCCGGTAGCGCGTCTCTTCACGTAGCCAACAGATCCTATGTGCAGCATTCCTTGGAGTGTCTCCAACCGAAAATATTCAACTGGTGTGATGCAGTACTTCTTCAGATGAAAAGTCAGTTGACCAAGGTAAAGGACGGGAAGTTGAAGAACTTTGGATTTGGTTCTATTTTGACCGCCTTTGCTTTGGAGAAGATACCACTGATGCAGCCTCAGCACATTGCACTCGACTTGCCTTCTCCTACTGAGCCACGCATGCAGAGATGGGTTGATCACATGTCTAGGCATGCCGGTCAATCTCAGATTTCTTTCACTGATACCTTCTTCAGGTGGTTCGAGCATCAGGAGATGGTCTATTCCGAGTATCCATATGTTGGTATGGACTTCCGGGGTGATCCGGATTTGGTACTGCCGGACGGCGAGCAGTGGGGCGCTATTGGTAAAACCTTTGACCATATCATTGTTTATCGTTTTTATTCATAACGT
Source organism: Pinus tabuliformis (assembly GCA_031772625.1). Classification (NCBI taxonomy): domain Eukaryota; kingdom Viridiplantae; phylum Streptophyta; class Pinopsida; order Pinales; family Pinaceae; genus Pinus; species Pinus tabuliformis. Next base: position 139,642,823 of record CM062820.1, read on the forward strand.
CCTTGTGCTTTATTCTATCAAGACTTTAATCAAACTCATGTGTGCATGCAGATGTTGGTCCTGTTCGCTCAGCAGTTCGTCCGAGAGTGTCGGCCGCTGCCCCAGCAGGGGAGACTGCTGGGAGGGTTATTCTTCGTGACCTTGATGTGGCCGAGACCCTTACAGCTGTGTAGGAGCAGGTTGAGAGCCTTACTCTTGGCATTCCAGACGTGAGGATCGACGAGTTGCCCTTACAGTTGCAGCGGCATACTACTGGTGTGCCTAGACGATGGACTCGTCTCTTACGCATGATCACACAGGCCGTGACGTGCTATCATGAGCATCACTAGACTAGGGTGCCCCCTAGCATTTTGAGTTTTTGGGTCATGCGACCGATTTTGTCTTGGTTACAGAACATTATATGTAAACCATAAACAGCTTATATATATATATATTTTGATTTTCGGGGTTTTATTCTGGTTGAGTTATGTGATCCACGTGTACAATATTGATGATGTGTTTCTTTTTATAAATGTCGCAAATGTCTATCTAACACATAGTTTGCTAATGAGTCAGTTAATGTGTTTAAGTTTCTGGAAATATATTGGTATTGAATTAAATCAAACTGTCTTTCCAAAATCTTAACCCTTAGAAACATACGATAAATAGCTGGATTGTGGACGGAATATATACCATTGAGTTGTAGTATTACGAGTTGTGAGTCTAGCCTGACGATTAGTCGGCGTATACCATGGGTGATGGCATCAGAGAGTAGTTCTATCAACACGCTATACTCGGCGATGTTATTCGTTGATTTCCCAATACATACACCTCTGAAACTTACTAACTCGCCGCTTGGATCAAAAATGGCCCAGGCTGCGGAGGACGGGTTCCGCGAACTACAACTCGCTCTGTCGGCATATCCAACACATATCTCCAAAAGGTTTGACATCTGCAATAAATGTAAAAAGGTGGATTACTCAACCAAAACAAACACTTTAGCGAAAACAAAATACAACAAAAGCATACAGGTTACTATTTAAGCATAGTAACGCTTAAGGTACAACCCATTGCGAGGTTGCGCCAGTGGAATTCCGTCATAATCCATCAACTCATAGGCTCCTTTTGCTAACACCCGTTTAACAATATAGGGGCCCATCCATAAAGAATTGAATTTACCTGCTCCCAATTTATCGGATTCTTGGTCGTAAAGCAAGACCAAGTCACCTTCTGAGAAGACACAGGGTTTGACATTTTTGTCGAACTACGCCTTGACTCGTTTCTTCTGGGCTTCGTTAGCCAAAGCGGCGTCACGACGGGTTTCATCCAATTGGATTAATTCCAAGAAACGGGCCTCTTCTTCTGAAGTTCTGGGGAGGAGATCGATTGCGAGTTTAAGAGACGAAATTTCGCACTGGACTGGTAAGACTGCTTCCAGGCCATATACCAGTTGGAAAGGTGTGAACCCGGTCGCATTCCTTACCGATGTTCGGTAAGCCCACAAGGCCGAGTACAGGATTAGATGCCACCTTCTTTTGTGAACTCCGATCATCCTTTGCAACATACGCTTCAGGACCTTGTTGATCGCTTCAACTTGTCCGTTGGCTTGCGGATAATACGGGGTAGAGCTGTCGTGAGATAGCCCTAGCTTGGCAGCTAATTCAACCATCATGTGATTGCGAAAATGCGATCCATGATCCGTAACTATGGCCTGTGGTACGCCGAACCTGGCGACTACATGATTGAAAAAGAAAAGGGCAGCTATTTCACCAGTGTTATCTAATGTAGGCATCGCCTCGGCCCATTTGGTAAAATAGTCAACGGCGACTATAATATACCCATGCCCCCCGGTCGAGGTGGGGTTACATGTCATGAAATCGATGCCCCATTTGGCGAAAGGCCCAACAGCAACTATTGGCTGTAAAGGTGCGGGTGGTCTTCTGGTTTTGCTATCAAAAATTTGACAAGCATGGCAACTTCTGACTGCGGTTATGCAATCTTTGAACATGGTTGGCCAGAAGTATCCTGCTCGTAATATTTTTTGTGCTGTTGCATATCTAGATTGATGCCCCCCACACGCGCCTGAATGACACTCATTCAGGGCTTTTTCGGCCTCCTCATGGGTTAGGCACCTCCTCAGAACTGTATCGATACCACGACGGTAAAGTGTATCACCGACGATCATGTAGTCTTTTGCTTGGTATCGTATACGTTTTCGTTCAGAGTGTGAGGTGTCAGGCCTGAATTTTTGGGTTTGGAGATAAATTATTATATCTCCATACCACTCATTGCTTGCAGATATCAGAAACAAATTCTCGTCCACGATTGATTCTTCGGATGTTTCATCGTTGGATGATGATGGGAGATCGCACAATAATTCTACGAAAACTAGAGCTTTCTTTGATTTGGATTTTACAAATTCCAGATCAAACTCTTGAAGGATCGCTATCCATTTTGAATATTTGCCCCCCAGCAACTGTCGCGACAATATATAAGTCATGGGGTTGCAATCTGACAGAATGGTAGTTTTCCGAAAGAGGACATAATGTCGAAATCTTTGAATCGCTTGAACAGCTGCAAGCGCTAGTTTTTCAACATAAGAATATTTGCTTTCTGTATAATTTAAGTTTTTACTTAAATAATATATAGGGTGTTCAATTCTGTCGACTTCTTGAACTAAAACCATTGCGATGGTTGTATCTGCTGCAGCCAGATATAGGTTAAAATCTCTTTGATAATCGGGGGCGTACATTAATGACGCTTTTATTAAGGAATCCTTTAAAGCATCAAAGGAAGCTTGCGCAACCTGATCCCAAACGAAGGGCACCTCCTTTTTCAAAAGATGTGTATAACCTTTAGCAAGTTTCGCGTAATTTGGAATGAACCTCCTCAGAAAGTTTGCTTTCCCTTGGAGTTTCTGAATCTGAAGCAAATTCGAAGGTGGAGGCAAATTGATGATTGCCTGAACCTTGCAAGGGTCGAGACCAATCTCATCCTTGGAGACTACAAAGCCAAGTAAATGACCAGAACTGACGCAAAACACACATTTGTGTGGATTGAGTCTTATCTTGTAGTGTCGGCAACGTAGAAATATTGCTCTTAAATGCTGTGGATGATCAGTCCGCTTTCGCGAATGAGCCGGAAGGTCGTCGAGGTATGGTTGAACGATGTTCTTGATGTCATGGAAGGCATAATTCATTGCCCTCTGAAACGTCACCCCTGCGTTCTTTAAACCAAAGGGTAATTTTCGATAAGCAAATGTGCCCCACGGACAAATGAATGCAGTCTTTGACTGGTCCTGTGGGCGGATATTTATTTGATTATACCCGGAAAATCCATCCATGAATGAAAAGATTTCACATCCGGCGCATTCATCAATTATCTGGTCGATGAAGGGTGTAGGGTAGTTGTCTTTCGGACAAGCTTGGTTTACATCCCTGTAATCGACACACACTCTAATTGTCCCTTGTTTCTTCATAACAGGGACAATATTCGATACCCAATCGGTTAGAGGAACCGGGTAGATGAAACCAGCATGGAGAAACTTTTCAACTTCTGCCTTAATGGCAGTGGCTTTCTTGGGGTGCACCTACCTGAGCCGTTGTCTTACCGGTTTGACATCTGGATACATCTTAATTTCGTGTTCAACGATACTCGAGTCAATGCCTGGCATTTCATCATATGACCAAGCAAAGACATCTCTGAACTCGCAAAAAAGAGCGTTATATATTTCCAGTTCTGAAGGAGAACAACCTTTGATGACATAAATATTCTCTACAACATTTGTTTTAGTCGAGATATTTATGGCTATAGTCTCTTCAATATTGGATAAGTTTCGCTCGGAATCCACCGTATTTACAGTATTTGATAGGAATTCAAAAACTGAAGGGTGATAAAGGTCATGTTGAGTATCTTCTTCATAATCTGGAAGAAGGGAACGATGGTGGCAATCATTCCATGGTGCCCCCTCAATCAACATTGATTGTAGGATTCCTTCGTCGGTTCCATGCACTCTCGACCAAGGATCTAATGGGGTACCATATTCTCTAGACCTATCTACCCAAACGCTTGATGAGTGTTGAACACATAAAAACACTCACAGTCTTTTTGTACAAAAGGAGGCGGAATTTAAGCAGAGAAAAGGAGTTATCAGACAGGTACCTATGCTGGTTACAGGCTGCAAAAAACAGAGATCAAAACAAGGCAAAACAGAGCAGAGAACCCCAGCTGCACAAGGCCTAACTGGATCAACGCACCCTCAACACAGAGGTTTTTACATTCAGCGCAGGTAGCCTTCATGGGACCTGCGTTGAAATGCAGAACCTCTTCACAGGGTCTGCGCTGAAGGAGAAACAAGAGTTCCTCACTGGGTTCTGGGTCACAGTTTGCTGATTAATCTACGGTTTCAGGCCAAATAAAAGTAACAAGCAAGGTACAATCAAAGGGATGCTTTGAGGGAGGACTAAGATCTATCACAAAGGATCATCAAATCATTTGTGAGTCCATTGTTCAGATCATAGACAAATCCAGTGATTCGATCAAAGCAGCAGCTGTCTACTTTGCATCTGAGAATAGCAGATGCAGTTCGATTGTTGTTGAGTCTATGAAATAAACAATGATAGAGACACAAATAAAATGACTAAACAGATTTTCCCCAGTGGAGTCGCCAATTTGTTGTGGGGAAAAATGCCTATGCAGGACGATCCTATCCACCTAAGGTGTGACAGTGCCTTAGCAACAAACAGAAACAGCTATTTTAGTATTCTTCCTTTATGAATTAAGAATGAAGAGAGATGGATGGACTAACCAGTGTCTTCCGTTTGTCCCTCGATCCGGTGTCTCTTCTATTTGAGAGTTCCCAGCTACTTGCCTTCTCGCTCGCCCAGCTTCAACAGGTCCCTGCAAGATCACAGGAAGAGAACACTACACAAAGACATAGATTCATATTCATAACTAGTTCAGGATTAGAAATAAACTAAACATACTAATGCAATCATACATCAAAGATACATCAGTATATAGGAGAAACCAAGATAGCTTTATTGATGAATAACAAGGTTCAGGAAGAGATACAACCAAGAAGGCTCCAATCCAGCATCTCCTTCCCAGCAAATGAAATTCCTATCTTCACCTCCCTTCAAAGCATTAAGCACCCAATGATTCCAATCTCAAACCAACAACAATTCTTTGCAATAACAAAATTCCAGCCTCCTGAACCTCTGGGTGAGAGATCCATATATAGATGTTTGGAGAGAGGATGAGTCAGCTTGAGATCTGACTAGTGTCCTCTCCCTCTGTCAGTTCTTGTTTCCACTTGGAGGTTCTTGCTTCCACTTGGAGGTTGAGAACCTCTTACTCATCATGAGTCGAATTCACTGAGGCAAGTGTCATTGAGGAAGATTCTGGAAGCTTCCAGGGTCTTGAAACCTCGTTGAATGAACTTTCCATTTGTCAATTCCCGCTCAGCGCACCCTGGTAGTTCTTCTACCTGCGTTGCAGTGCAGGTAGCCAGTTCAGACTTTGCATTTCAGCACAGACAGCTAGTGGAGCTCTTGAATTGATCCTGAATTGACTTGTTTTTTAGCAGTTTCTGGTGGAGAACTTCTGTGAATTGTTGTGGTTTGTTAGCCTTGTTCCTCTAGGGGTAGGAACAACATGTTTAGGGACTTTGGATCCCTTAGATTATGGACATTTCATGCTTATAGCTGTAAGGTACAAAAATGTCTATAACATTGAGCCGATAGCAGAGTTGGGGATATTTATGGGGTACACTGATACACCTCACAACTATCGAGTGTACTTGCATACCAGTCAGAGGACAGTGGCTCGCATAGATATCAAGTTTGATGAGCAGAAAGCCATGCAAGTTTCCCTTGAGAGGGAGTTCCAACTACAGGCTGTGGAGGAACTATTGATTCCTAAGGAGGAGGAGCCTCAGACTGATGCGGAGCAGCTGCATGCAGAGGTTTCAGGAGTGGAGACATCCACTCAAGCAGATTTTTCCAGAGATAGACGGAAGCGCAAAAGAGAAGCTGACAGATTGTTGGAGGATGCGAGAGATACTGTGAGAGCACCATCTTCTCAACGTAGACAGACGAGGTCACTTGACAGGTACACTGGATACATGGCCCTTGCTGGGGAATGTGTTGAGACCAAGACATCTTCCTTTGAGGAAGCACTGTAGCAGCCGATTTGGGTTGATGCTATGGTGGAGGATTATGACTCGACAGTTCGTAACAGTGTTTGGGACGTGTTTCCGAGACCGGAGAACAAGTCAGTTGTGAGTTCCCAGGTCAAGAGGATCATGTTGTTGTAGTATATTTCGACGGAGCAGCAAGATGCTGACATTTTGACAAAGGCATTGTCAAAGTGTAAATTCGAGTTCCATAGAGACATAATCGGGGTGGCAGATAATCCCTTTCTTGTTGAGATGGAGTGTTGAAATATGGCAACAAGAATATTCCATTTTAATTTGTCCTTGAATTAAATTGTGAATTAAAATTGAATTTAGTCTTAACAACTGCTTGGTTTATTTATTTATTTTAAATTAATTAGTTGGGGAAATTCAAGTTAAAAGTCTTTCTGAAGTCATGCAAGAGTTATCCATTAAATTAAGGAGAAAAGATTGAGTTATATTTGAGTTGTAATTAGTTAACTTAGTTTACTAAGTTAAGTCCAGTGAAATTAGTTCCAAATTGTTTGAGGAACTAATAGTGAGTTAATAGTCAGTTGATGCATTAATGCACTCAGCTAGTGCTACTCCAGTTAACTGAAAATTCCCTCATCAAAAACTCATGCATGTCTATTCTGAGAAAGACCCAGTTGAGATAAATGTTTAAGGACAATGTACTATCAGTTACATGTGTTTTCTAATGGATAAAACTCATGCATGCAGTCAAGGATTTATCCTTGAGCATTGCACAATTTTGGAGCATTTATTTTCCACTTGGTAAAGGAAAATCATCCACAAGGAATAGCGCAACGAAATAGGAGCTTGGAGGGCAGAGAGGAAGGTTGGAGAGAAGCCAAGATTTCCTGTGAGCATTTGTGAGGATTGTACTGAGAGCTAGCTAGCTATGAGAGCTAAGGATTTGTATAATTCCAATGTATTTCCACCATGTATGATAATACAATAGTGTGGGGTTTTCAGCTGAGGCTTCCCCAAATTATTTTCATGTGTATTGTGCCATTGATTCTTCTTCTTCTGGTTATATTGTTCAGCTCGATCTTTAAGCTTCCGCAAATTGATAGTAGAAGTAGGTTATAGTATTCTGCTTTGATTTATATTGCATTATCGAGTTAACCTACCAGCAGATTTTCTACAAACAGTGGGTAGTAAAGCTATGCCTTGACTGTGATAGCATGTAGAGGTAAGCATGGTATCTTTCTCCGATGCAATTATCTGACCTTTCAACGAGTAAAGAGAGATGCATGGGGAGGTTCTAACACACGGAGGGGAATAGGAAGTGTGCCTCTTAGAAGCCTATAATAGTACGTAGCCTGAAAGGAACACATGAGTTGAATGACATCACAAGATGGAAAGAAGAATAGTTGACAATCCAAAGTGATGGCTTAAACCAACAACCCGACTTCAAAAAGATTCATACAATCGTATACTAAATCGTTCATACACAAATGGGTAAGTTAAACAACATACATTGCTAAAGTAACCAGAATAGTCGAACTACAGTAACAACATATGCATGAACACGTGTTGGTTATGTTATATTATATAAAGTGAAAGTTCCATCCAAACATACAACCATGACAACCACTATCCCCAATAGTGGAACGTTACAATCAACACTGCCTACTCCTCCAAAGAGATGTATTTTATCTACATTGTTGAGAAGCCAAATATTCTCCAATCCCTCTCTAAGAAATGCCTAGCAAAAGCTTGGCTCCCCAAAAGCCCGTTCTATGAGTTATGAGGTTCTATATATAGCAAAGTGTGGGGTGACCCTTGACATTCCCCTTTGACTCTCAGACTACCCTCATGACTCTTCAACTTCGTTACATATAACTCTTTACATTACACATGACTGTTTGCATTCCACTAATGACACTTGGAATTTCACTTTACATTACATCTTATTACAACAGTTATGACTCATAATAGTGAGGTGGTTGAGACAACTCATAACACAACTCGACATGACACTATTGACATGTATTGGCTGACTGTGGTGTCCATGTCAAGTTGTTGTGATGTTAAGTGATGGATGTGTCCTTGAATGTACTTTGTCTTCATCTTCGCATAGCTTGGTGTTGTGGGATCTTCAATGGTCTTGGTCTTCGCAAGATTGTTCCATGCATGTGTTTCTTTTTCTTGCTACCTAATATGCTTCGTTCATTCCTTCAATTGTGAGCAAGTCTTTTAGCATGCACTCCTTCTTCATCCCATTCGTCATCATGGCATGTTCCATCAATGTACCTGTTCCTACAATCACTCATGCCGAGGCGACATCACATCCAAAACCTCCTAGTCTAGCATGAAGCATTGTTATCATGTTTCGAGTCGAGGTGAACGGGAGGGAGGACAAGACATCGAAATTGTGCAGATCACAACTCAGGCTAGGATGATGGGCTTCGGAGCACTGTCGGGAAAAATTGCGCAGATGTCACTAGGAGACAAATTTGTGCAATCTAGGAGAGCAATGACAACAACAAGGTGTGATCCCGGTGGATATTCGTGGCCACCCACAAATTCCACTTGGACCCCCAGCATTGTTTCTTTCAGTTTCTTTATTTGTAGCACAGTTTACTATTTTTGGCAGTTTTTAGGGTCCTGAACTTCTGGAGCCGTTTTGAGGCCCTAAACGACATTTTTTGGGAAAACTAGGAGCAACATGGTTTCATGGACTGATGTTGTTCAACCCAAAGTTGTAGTCCTCGGATAGATATTTCTAATGAGGTATTGTGCGTGTCAAATGGAGATCGTATGCCAAAGTTAAGACCTTGGGAAGTTGATGTACCAATTTACCCAAAACGGGGCCATAGTTTGGCGCTTCAACTCCTAGGTTTAGGGTTTTGGATGTTTAGGGTTTTCCATTGTTTCTTAACAATAAATAGGCCTTCGAGCCTCATTGTAAGACAGTTCAAAGGCATGTAGCCGCCACATCTCTCCTCAGAGATAAGCTACCATCACCCGAGCTAGTTTATTTCCATTTCTGTTTGTAAGCATATTTCAGTATTTTACATTAATGAAATGAAGTATTATTTCTATTGCATCTCTATATTTATGGTTATCTCTGTAATTTGTTGTGTTCTAGTTTAAATCTGAATCAGTGGTATTAGAGTGGTATGCCCTTTCTATGTTTTTCCTTGCATGTACCCAATGAGGTCGGGATATAAGGAGTTAGGGCTTGAACTAGCCAAACCTTTGCAAGACTAGCCTTACAAATCCCGATGGCCTCCCATGATGGATGAAAAGAAAGATGAGCGGGTTGGAGATCCTGTTAGAATATTACTCGAAGAGGCCCTCGAGCGACTAAGGAACGCGATGATGGACAACTTTGCCCAGATCCTTCAATGGCTACCCAGGGGCGACACATCTACTTCTAGCAGCTACTCTGGAAGCGCCACACCCTTTAAGGTACAAGTTAACTTTGACATTCCCATATTTGAGGCTCAGATAGATGCAGACGTTGTAGATAAATGGTTAAATATGCTAGAAGGGTATTTTTATGTTCATGATTTTTCTGGCTGGGAAAAGATTACTTTCGCTCTTCTCAAATCCACCCCCCACGTCAAGGACTGTTGGGAAACCTATTGCGAGCAGAAGGATGAAGTATGTCCTCACTTTTTTCAGCCGCACCCACTTGGAATTCATTCCGGAATTCCATCAAGGAGCCGTACCACCCTGTCAAAAGCTATGAGGATAAATACATAAAGTGGACCACGCTGCAGCAGGGAAGGGACCAAGACATGTCAGAGTTTACCAATATTTTTCATACCCTTCACACCAAGTTGGGTATCAAGTATTTTGAGCTGCATTTGGTACTCAAATACTGCGGCTGCCTACACAGGTACATCCAGGACGAGATGGAGTTCCTAGACATCTCCTCGCTCGGCATGGCTTACCGATATGTTGTCAAGATAGAGCATAAATTTAAACAGAAGAAGCAAGACTTTGGATCTACAAATCCGAAGCAAGGGAAAGGCACCCCCAAACCACTGAACAAAGGACAAGGCGAGGTGGCCCAGGACAACCCGCTAAAGCCACAAGCAAAGAACAACATCATGAAGCCGAAGAAGGACACGGGAAAGTGGTGTGAGTTCCATAAGAGATCTACTGACAAGACAAGTGAGTGTCGGGCCAAGCAGTCATTGGTGGCCGAGCTAAAGTTTTCGGAATCAAATGCATGTTCAAACTTTGAGTCAAAACCCGATAAGGGGAATGACAAAGGGAAGCATATTATCGATGTGTAGCCCAATGCCACCATTGCCACCATGAAGATCCAGAAGGAGGAACCCGAAGATTCAGAGGAGGAGGAGCGCTTCTTCCACTCCGAGATGTGGGTAAAGGGCTCCCCACTACAGTTCATTATTGAGAGCAGGAGCCAAAAGAACCTCATTTCGGCAAAGGTTGTGAAGCGGTTTGGCTTACCGACAACAACACATCCACAACCGTACACCATCCGGTGGCTTCACCAAGGACGGGATCTTCGCGTGAGCCAGCAGTGTCGCCTTCCATACAACATCAAGCCCATCACGAATGAGGTATTGTGTGACGTTTCTCCCCTTCATGTTTGTGATGTATTATTAGGCCAACCATACTTGTGGAAGCGATATGTTGTATATGAGTCAAGGCCTCGTGATGTTATTTTTACTTTGGGAAATAAGTTGTACAGGATAATGGAGGTAGCACCGCCTACCACCATCTCTTTGGTTACTGCAAAACAATGCAGTAAGCTCATTTCCAAAACTGGGAAATTTGTTTTCCTGATGATATGCCCTCAAGGAAAGAAGAAGATGGTGGCCACAACCTCTAGATAGGGCCCCTCCGCATGACAATTGCAGATGGACAAGGTCCTGGAGGAGTACGAGGACATCTTCACCTCCCCCGCAGGGGTTCCTCTGCACTGTCAGCTCAAGCACTCCATCGATCTCACCCGAGGTGCGACATTGCCCAATGGACCAATCTATTGGCGCTACGTTCTGGAGAACAATGAAATCAAGAGGTAGATTCAGGAGTTGTTGCAGAAAGGTCACATCCGACCGAGTTCATCGCCCTGTGGGAGCCTGATTGTGTTGGTACAAAAGAAGGATGGGACTTGGAGACTCTGTATTGACTATCGGGTGCTAAACAAGATCACTATCCGGAATAGGTACCTGATACCATGGATTGATGACCTTCTGGACCAACTGAAGGGGGCAAAATATTCCAACAAGATCAATTTGAAGCCAGGATATCACTAGGTACCAATCGAACCCTCTGATGTGTGGAAGACTGCTTTCAAAGCCAAGGAGGGCCTTTTCGAATCGTTGGTTATGCATTTCGAGTTGACGAATGCTCCTACAACCTTCATGATGCTAATGGATGACATCTTGCGGCCATTCAACAACTCATTTGTAGTGGTATACTTGGATGACATCCTGATCTTCAGCTAGAGTTGGGAAGATCACCTCCACCACATCCGACAGGTTCTCCAAACACTACGGCAACACAAGTTATGTGCCATTTGGAGAAATGCACTTTTGGCATGACCCAAGTTCAGTATTTGGGATACATTATTATGAACAGGGGGTGCATGTGGATCCAACCAAGATCCAAGTCATTCAGGACTAGCCATCTCCAACCACTCTGACAGAGCTTCGCAGCTTTCTGGGTCTTGCTAACTTCTACTGCAGGTTCGTGTTGGCATTTTCACATATCACTTGGCCCTTGAGTCAAGTCACCAAGCGAGGAGCGAAAGCAAAATTCTTTTGGTATGAATCTCAACAGAAGGCATTCACAGAGTTGAAACATCGCCTCTTCTCGGCACCAGTGCTCGCATTACCAGACTTGCAACAACCATTTGAGGTCAAGGCAGATGCCTCTGACTATGCTATTGGAGCAATCCTTACTCAACACGGGCATCCAGTGGCATATCACAGTGAGACACTTTCAGACACAGTCCGGAAGTATCCCACTTATGAGAAAGAGATGTATTCCATTGTGCGGGCTTGCTAACAATGGAAGCATTACATTTTGGGGAAGGAAATGATCATTCACACAGACCACCGGCCCCTGCAATTCATACAGATGCAAGGAAAGTTGCAGAATTATTTCCATCAGAAGTGGTCCACATACCTGCAACAGTTCCATTTGAATATCAAGTATAAGCAGGGTATCACCAATAATGGTGCAGATTGCCTCAGTCGACCACCAATCACAGCGTTAGCCACCGTGCTCAACTCTTGTGGGCACGAGACTTTTGATTGGCCACTTCTCTACAAAAGCGACCCAGAATTCGGCCACACATACCAGACACTCTTGGAGGGTCAGCATGTTCCAGATTTTCACCTCCAGGATGCCCTGTTATGCCACCTGGGTCACTTTTGTGTTCCTTCAAGCGAGCGTGCCAAGATGATTTGGGAAGCACACTACAGTCGGGTTGCTGGGCATTTCGGGGTCAAGAAAATTCTAGCGGTACTGTAGAAGTATTTCTATTGGCCGAATCTTCGACAGGATGTCGGGAAGTACTTTAGATCCTGCACTTCCTGTGCCATTGCCAAACCGACCATAAAGAAGTAAGGCCTCTATAATCTGCTACCTACCCCTAGTCGACCTTGGGAATCCGCTACCTACCCCTAGTCGACAATGCTTTTGTGGTCGTCGACAGGTTCTCAAAGATGGCCATTATGGTGGCCTGCAATAATAATATCACAACAGAAGCCACTGCTAAACTCTTCTTTGAATGAGTGTGGGTAAACTTTGGGATCCCACAGTCTATCATCTCAAATCAGGAAAGTAGGTTCCTTAGTACATTTTGGTCCAGTCCCTTGTCGATGTTGGAAACCAAACTCACTATGTCCACAGCCTTCCATCGCCAAACTGATGGCCAAACAGAGGTTGTCAGCAGGATGATCATACACATTTTGCGCATGTACAACTCAAAGCATCTATGCACATGGGATGAGAGCCTCCCCTATGTTTAGCACAGCTATAACTGGGCTCTCCACAGCTCAACTAGCCACATACATTTTCAGGTGGCCTTGGGGTTCCAGCCACTATGTCCCATTGATGTGGCCATGCCATTTGCAGCTACTCAGGTAGATTCGGCTCATGTCCAGTCTTAAACGGATAAGGAAAATAGCTTCATTGAGAACATCCAACATATCCTCCAGCAGGTCCATGACATTCTGGAGAAATCAAATGCCAAGTACAAGCAGCGACATGATCAACATCAGGTGACACACAAGTTTCAAGTGGGCGACAAAGTCTGGCTGCATTTGCAAAAGGAACAGCTTACCGGAGCCTATCGGAAACTTAGACCACTTTGATATGGTCCTTACACAATTACTAAGGTTGTGGGAGACAATGCATTTTAGCTTAGCATTCCCCCATTCCTTGGCCTACACCCAGTGTTCAATCTGGATCGCCTTCGGCCATACTTTCCACCATTACTAGACACATCCGACATTGCAAAATAGTTCACACCAACAAAGTTAAATCCAGATTTCATGGAACAAGCTGCAACTGATCAGATCATGGACACAAAGATCAATCACACCTGTCAGCAGAAGATCCAACTGTATCGATTTGTCAAAGCAGGCCAACTCCTTCACCAGGCAAGTGGCTCACCAGGGACCAAGTTCAGCAGAAGTTTCCTCATCTCATGGAGGAACTCAACACAATGGGGACCATTGATTCTTAAGGGGGGAGGAATGATCCAGGTGGATATTAGTGGCCACCCACCAATTCCACTTGGACCCCGACCATTGTTTCTTTTAGTTTTTCAGTTTCTTTATTTGTAGCACAATTTACTATTTTTGGTAGTTTTTTGGGTCTTGAACTTCTGGAGCCGTTTTAAGGCCCTAAACGACGGTTTTTTGGGAAAACTGGGAGCAACATGATTCCATAGATTGATGTTCCTAATCCCAAAGTTATAGTTCTTGGATAGATCTTTCTAATGAGGTATTTGTGCACGTCGAACGAAGATCGTATGCCAAAGTTACGACCCTGGGAAGTTGATGTACCAATTTACCCAAAACGAGGCCCATAGTTTGGTGCTTCATCTCCTAGGGTTAGGGCTTTGGATGTTTAGGGTTTTCCATTATTTCTCAACAATAGATAGGCCTTCGAGCCTCATTGTAAGACAGTTCAGAGGCATGTAACCGCCACATCTCTCCTCAGAGATAAGCTACCATAGCCCGAGCTAGTTTATTTCCATTTCTGTTTGTAAGCATATTTCAGTATCTTACATTAATGAAATGAAGTATTATTTCTACTACATCTTTGTATTTATGGTTATACATGTAATTTGTTGCATTCTTGTTTAGATCTGGATCAAGGTGGAACCCAACTGTGCAGGAATGTGCAGTTCCTAGGAGGAAGACCATGCAGGGTGTCTAGGGGAACTGCTAGAGAATTCTGCATAATTTTCAGGATGAGGGTTGGGCAGGTCATTCGGGGTCCAGCTGGGAATCAGCGCAGTTTCTCCGGGGAAGACAGAGCAGGAAACAGGAAGTAATGGCAAACATTCCTATGCAGTTTTCCATAGCAAAGCTGGATTAGGCTACGGGGAGCTGCTGGTCACAACTATGAAATTCTGAGGGACAGTCTGGGACAGGCAACAGAAGCCTTCCCGACATGACTGCATAGTTTCCGAGATGAGTGCAGAGCGGGGAAGCAGGGAGAGTGCCAGGAAAACCAATGCAATTTTCGGAGGGAGAGCAGAGTAAGCCAACAAGGGGCCTGGCGGGCCTATCTGCAAAATTTCCCGGGATAATGCAATGACAAGTAACAGAGGCCTGTCTCAAATGTCTGCAGTTTCTGCAGGCAGTGCAGGGAAGACAGTTGGGAAACTTATATGCAGTTTTTGGGGGCAGTGCAACCCTAGGTCATAGTGGAGTTCAGGTTTTCCGGTTGACCAGAGGGAGGCTTGATGAGTGATATTGTGGGAAGCGCAGACTGGATTGGTCTTGGGGACAACTTCTACACAGTTCTGGGAGACAATCAACTTACTCACTTCCAGGATTGCGCAGTGCAAGCTGCCCCGGAGGACAACCTCAATCTCTACACAGTTCTGGGCAGCAAAGCAAGGTCACTGAGAACTGAGACTGCACAATGTAGCTTAGTTGGGATCTAGTTGAAGGAGGGTTGACCGGTGGACAGATTTTTAGGAAAAATGGTTAAGTGCAGCAGAGAGTGAACTTGTGCATACATGACATTGTGATCACACTCTTAGGATATTTCGACAACCTGACGACACTAACGATTGGGACAACATAGCAAAGAGCGACAAGTGCGACAATTGGGATAGACCTTGGGATGACTGTGAAGACACTTGTGCGACAACACTTACAACTTTGTGTGTGAGTGCGAAGGGTGTTCACATAGCTAAGACAAACCAAACACACAAATACAACCTTCGAAATCACCAGAACTAGATCGCAAGCATGACATAGCAATCAACATGCTAAAGACGACAGTTGTTTCAACAAGCGAAAAGGAAGCAAGACACATAGAGGAAACACATGGAATGACTTTTAATGCTTGCAAACATGCATGTTATTGAATATTGAATGATATGACAATGACAATAAGTCCTTCAAGCTACACTAAGAGATGTACTTCAAAATATATACTTTACTTACCATACTTACCCTCGAGATGATTATGCATCCAATGAAGTATGCATAAGGCCCCGATATTTTATCATAACTCAGTTTCTTGGTCCTTCTCTTCAACTCCTTGAGAGTGATCTAGCATGTCATCTTTTCTTATAGTCACTGAGAGATAGATTTGCACAGTTTCAACTGGTAGTGACTGTTGTCGGGATGAGGCCCTGGGAGGCCCATTTGCGCAGTTTTTGAATGCAAGGCATTGTTGCGGGATGGGTCCGGGGAGGACACATTTGCACAGTTTCAGGTTGCAAGACAGACTAGGCAATTGAGGGACAACACTTTGTAGTTTTTGAAGACAGTGGATTTCGGCTAGGGAAGGACACTGGAGGAAACCACTACGCAGTTTTGGATGCCAAGGTAGGTTGGGGTCTCTGTGCATTGCGTAGTCCCAACAGGCATGGAAAAAAACTTGAGGAAGCGAAGTGTATAGTTCCAGAAAGCTAGATGAGGCTAGGTTGCTCGGGAAATTGACTAAGTGTGAGATCATTGAAACTTATGTAAACGGTGAGAGAACTTGACTATGATCACACACAAACACTTAGTGATTAAACATAGACCATCCAGAACATAAAAGACATACTCTGCTTGATGCAATAACCTTTGTGGAAAGGCTGCGCAAAGTGAGTTTGAAACATGTCTATGTAATCGAACAACCCATACGCACAAGATTTTCCCTTGAAGCAGAAGAACATCCCCTTTGCATGACAAACAATAATCCCGATGCCCAAAGATGACACATACTGCATAAAGGTGAGAATGTGAAAAAATCTTAAGATCACGGAGGGGTTCTTCAGATCATCAGCTTACCAATAAGTGACCGAAGGATGATCGATCACAGGATCCACGGAAGGCTCTGAAATTTGCATGCGAGCCAAAATTTTGGAGGGTGGTTGTAGCCACTACAACATGTTGTGATGGTTGTCATGTTGGTTTTGCTCTTCAGGAGGTTGTTCATTATAAATATTGCATCAAGCTAAGTTACAAAGCTCCGTGGGTAGTATGTTTTGGTTTCAACAATTTTGATTCTCATAGGTGTCATAGAAAACTGAGGACAATGTTCTCTTAAAGGGGAGGGGTTTGTAATAACCCCCGGTTAAAATTTCATGTAATAAATTTAATAAATACAAAAAAATAAGACTAAGGTCATGGAAACGTATTGCAAGTTGAATGTTGGGAAAGACATCCTAGTGGGTCTTCATCTCAGTTTATTATGGCTAAGGAAATTGGAAAAGGCGTTCGCAAAGGCAAATAGGAATTAATTGGCATTTTATTTATGGAAATAAAGGAAATTACGATAAAATGGGAGATTAAAAGTCATAGGTTTGCATGAGAGGAAATTGAAGGAAAATTAAGAAACTATAGGCCTCAATGATAAAAAGGCTTTAAAGGATTAGTTCACATCTTTTGTCAGTTGAAGCTTTTGTCAGTTTAGTTTTGGAGCTCTCTCTCTATTCTCTCTATTCTCTCATACTCTTACACACTTGGAGCACTCTAGCATTGGAGGAAGAAATCAAAGGAAGGACAAGGAAAGTAAGGGACAAGCAAGGAAGAGTTGGATCAATAAGCTTCAGTAGGAATACTTCTAGGTAACAGGTTACATGTGTGAATTCCTAGTTGATTTGAGAATGCACGGTACATGCATGTGTGTATTTGGTTCTCTTATTGTCATGGGCATGGATTTTGTCATGTGTGATGATGGTTTCAGCCTTGCCTTGCCATTTCCGAATAGTCATGGTGTGATGAGGTTATTTCATTTGGTTGATCTTTGGATTTCCAGATGGTTTTGGAACTGGGTGAGGCTATCTAGGAAAATTCCCAAGGGCCTAGGAATCCCTTGACTAGTTTTGGAAGGATTGTGGTAAAGCCTAAGGGCAGAGACAGAAAAATTCCTCAAGGTATTGGTGAAGAAATTTTGAGGCATCCAAACTTGTTTTGGGCATAGTGATCCTTTGACCAATTTTGGATAGATTGTTGATCTGAATTGGATCCATGAAAATAATCAGAGAGCCATGACTATATCAAATCAGAACAAAACTTTGAATTCAAGAGCACAGAGCGATCAGGAAGACCTTTGAATAGTGGCAGTTGGCAGCCAGCAAGGAACGATGAGGACCTCGGTCAAAGCGCGCTGACCGAGGCCCATGGAGACCGCGCAGGAGGCGAAACTAGCACCTGGGAAGCCCCTATCGAGAAAAGGAGGCAGTTTCTGATTCGCGATTAGTGCTTATCGCTAATCGTGCATCGCTAGGAAAAACCCCTCGAGAAGGAAAGCCCCGAAGCGCTCGGTCGCATGGAAGCTGGGAAAACTGTGGGGAAAGCGCTAAAGGCTAAAGGCGGGACCCGCGCTCCAAAACCGGCGATATTTATCGGGGGCACCTTTGGGTGGTAAGTAGAATTGAAGAAAAGTGAGCAATTCCATTCAGTGCCCGACACGTGGCAAGTGGAGGAGAGAGAAAACCGCCGCTCATCACGCGCTAACAGTCGAGCAAGTCAGCCGTGTGAAATGAGCGAATGGCGTCGAATCTAGGGGCTCCAGATCTAACGGATGAGATCACGCCTGATGGGGGAATCAGATTTAACAGGGCATTAAGCTGGGATGTATAGGGATTTGAGGTCTGATTTTACCACTGAGATGGCGAATGACTCATTCCATAGTGTAACTGGAAAACTGAACCGACGAGGAAGAGCTGGCGCAGTTCACAAGAGGACAAGTGTTCACTCCCTGTGAGCCGTTGATGATGACGCAAAAGACAGGGAATTCCAAGTGAATAGCAACAGGCGATTCAACGGAGGCAGAAGGGGAATCGAGCAGTCATGAGAGAAACGGGCTTTAAAGCCATGAGCAGACAGAACAGAACACAAGGAGAACGGAGACCGGAGAAAGAAGAAGACGAAGACAGAGAATGAAGAGACAGTGAAGCAAAGAGCAGAAAGACAGAGAGCCAAGCTGACCTGCAGCATAAGGCAGCATAGAGCCATCCCTGAGAGGATCTATCGGGGAATTGAGCACCTCTGTGTATTTTGCAATCTGATCGATCCATTGTATAAAATAACATAGACACACACTAGCACATGAGTCTGTAGTACCTCCATTCAATAATTAATTAACTGAAGTCACTCAAGAGTGGTTTTTCAAATCAAGTGGTATCAGAGCTCTAGGCTGTAAAGGTTAGACAAGCTTGTGTTGGTTTAACTGTTGAATGCTAACTAGATCAAGGCTCAAATTAGGAGAAGGAGAGTTGGTCGAAACTAATCCTGAAATTTGGAGAGTCTATTCTTGGAAGACAATGTCAGAAGAAGGCTCTGTAGGGCCAGACCCTCAATTCATAGAAAGTTTCCTAGCCATAAATTGCATGGTAGAAGAAATGTATAGGGACTTTAGAAAACATAAGGATGAAGACTCATCAGGCTCTAAACAAGACAAAGAAGAAGATGAGTCTCACTCCCATGACCACTCCAAAGGAAAAGGGAAAGAGGAAAGCTTTCTCACACCTCCTAATAGCCCTGTACATAACAAGAAGGCATCTTTGATTAAGCTATATGTTAAATTTGATTTGCCTATATATGATGGAGAGTTGAATGCCGAAAAGTTGGATAATTGGATTAGATAAATTGATGTTTATTGCAGAGTGCAAAGTATTGATTCAAACAAGAGCAAGATTCAGCTGGCAAGCCTACGCCTTGGAAGCACTGCCTTGGTTTGGTGGGAAAGCAGGACCCAAGCTGACCTGAAGAGACATGGTAAGACTATCTCTGTCTAGAGTGAATTTGTTTCTGCAATTAAAAAGCAGTTCTATCCATTGGCCTACATGCAACAAGCCATGATGAGTTGGAAAACTCTTCTTCAGTTGAAAGGGCAAAGTGTGCAAGGGTATACTCAATAATTTAGAAAGAGAGCATTGATTCTAGGAAACTCATTAGACTCACCTGAAACTCTTTTGAAGTACATTGGTGGTCTACACAGCTACATGAGGCATACCATCCTCATGTTTAATCCCACTAGTATAGATGAGGTATCTGTACAAGCTACTCATCTAGAAGCTAGAGGAAAGAATGGAAGTCCAGAAGTTGGGGACCATGCCAACCCACTGCAAGCAAGAACAAGGAGAAAAGAAAGCAGAAGTGGAAAGCAAGGAAGGCTAACATTGCACAGAAGAGCAAAGCTTCATGCACTCACTGTAAAAAGGATGGGCATGATGATGAGTATTGTTGGATTCTGCATCCAGAGCTGAGACCTAAGAAGTTTGAGGGCAAGAAGAAGAAGACTAATGTAGCTATTCAGAAAGGTTTGGGGTCAGACTCAGGAGGTGAAACAACTATTGCAGCCACAGGTATAAAAGGTAAGAATTCTGAAGCATCTACTAGTAATTCTGCACAATCTATTATTGATGAATAAAATGAAAGAAAAAGACATGAGCTTTTCCATATTCGAGTTATTTCCAAACATCAAAAGATTGATACTTTGTTTGATAGTGGCTTACAAGTAAATTTAATATCTGAAGCAATTGTAAAGAAGTTGGGATTAGTAACTACACCTCACAAGAAACCATACCCATTAGGATGGTTGAATGATAAAGCACAACTACAAGTGACTAGACAGTGCAAACTCAAGTTTTCTTTTGGGTTAGCATTTGTATATGAGGTTGAGTTAGACATAATTCCTTTGGATATATGTGGAATTGTTTTAGGAAGTCCTTACTTGTATGACAGAAAAGCTATTTTCTATAGAGCTGAGAACAAGTATCTACTTTTTAAAGATGGAATCGAATACTTTGTAAGAGCTCATCAACTCAAGAATAATTATACTCTCATAAACTCAGGGCAGATGAAAAGAATGATAAATTCATGCAAACAATTCTTACTGATGGTTGTAAAGGAAAAGAAACATGATAAAACTAATGTATTTGAGGGTTGTAATGCTAAACAACAAGCTAATTTAGAAAAGGTTGTTTCAGAGTATGATATCTTGTTTCAACAACCTAAAGGTCTGCCACCCAAAAAGAAAATAGTACATGATATTATTTTGCAGCAAGATGCTCCATTGCCTAACATTAGAATGTACAAGTTGTCTACTTTAGAGAATGCTGAAATGAAGAAGAAGGTGCAGGGGTTGCTCGAGAAAGGGTTCATCGGACCTAGCACATCACCATGTGGGTCACCAATCGTTTTGGTGAGAAAGAAAGATGGCTCGTGGAGAATGTGCATTAATTACCGAGCATTGAATAAGATAACAATCAAAAATCGTTATCCCCTTCCTCGCATAGATGATCTTTTGGATCAATTGAAAGAAGTTGTTTATTTTTCCAAGCTAGACTTGCACAGTGGATACCATCAGGTTAGAGTTGCAGAACAAGATGCATGGAAGACTGCTTTCAAAACAAAGCAGGGATTGTATGAGTGGTTGGTTATTCCTTTTGGCTTAACTAATGCTCTTGCTACTTTCATGAGATTAATGAATGATGTACTCAGATCTTTTCTTGATGATTTTGTTATTGTGTATCTGGATGACATTCTGATTTTTAGTAAAACGTGGGAAGAACACTTAAAGCATGTTAAGCAGACATTAGATGTTTTGAAAAGAGAAAAACTTCATGTTAAACTCTCAAAATGTGAATTTGGCAAAACATCTCTGAATTATTTGGGTCATATAGTAAGGGGTGGTGAATTGAAGATAAATCCCTCTAAAGTGGTAGTGATTATGAACTGGCCTAAACCCAAGTCTGCTACATAAGTGAGATGCTTCTTAGGGGCAACCCAATATTGGAGGAAGTTCATTTCTAACTTTTCCTCAATAACAGCTCCCTTACATGCTTTAACGGGATTGAACAAGGTGTTTCAGTGGGGAGGCAAACATCAAAAAGCCTTCGACACCTTGAAAGAAAAGATTAGTACAACACCTTTGCTAGCACTGCCTAATCTTCAAAGACTATTTGAGATCCAAACAGATGCCAGTGACTATGCCATGGGAGTAGTGTTGACACAGCACGATAAACCCATATGTTATCATTCTAAGACATTTAATTCTGCAGTAGTTAACTATCCTACATATGATAAAGAATTGTATGCATTAGTGCAGAGTGTGAAAAAGTGGAAATATTACTTAATGGGCAAAGAGATAGTAATACATATTGATCATCAACCACTTCAATATCTACACTCCCAAACTAAGTTGCAGCGATCAAGACACTACAGATGGATGGGTTTTCTACAAAATTTTCATTTAGTCATCAGATATAAAAATGGCATACATAATAAACTTGTAGACATGTTATCTAGACCCATTATAAGTGCGTCTACTATACTTAAGCATAATTTTGTGTTACATGAAAGATACATTGAACAATATGCTCAAGATATAGACTTTAAAGATGTATATGCAACTTTAAGTCAAGGAAAAAGAGTAGAAGAATTGGACTATCATGTGAAGGACCGACTCTTATACCATTGAGGGAAGTTATGCATTCCACGAACTGAGTGAGTAAAGGTAATTAGAGAAGCACACACTTCTCTAATATCGAGTCACTTTGGGGTAAGTAAAACAGTTTGCATAGCTGCAAAGATTTTGTTATTGGCCAAAAATGAATGAGACAGTTTCTAGATATGTAAGAGGGTGTACTATGTGTGCTAAAAGCAAGCCCAGCAATAGAAAACTAGGCTTGTACACTCCATTACCAATTCCTTCTCACCCTTGGGAAAGTGTTTCCAGGGATTTTGTTGGAGGACTGCCTAAATCTAGGATAAGATATGATTATCTGTATGTTGTTGTGGATAGGTTCAGCAAAATGTGTATTTTGATACCTTGTAATAAGAAGATTACAGCTGAACAAACTGCAAAACTGTTCTTTGAACATGTATGGGTTCATTTTGGATTACCCACTTCCATTGTATCTGATCGAGACACCCGATTTGTGGGGAAGTTTTGGTCAATTCTATGGGAATTGATGGACACCAAACTGAAGAAAAGCACAACTTTTCATCCACAAACTGATGGCCAGACAGAAGTAGTTAATAGGATAGTGATCTAGTTACTCAAAGGATATTGCAACGAACATCCTAAGCTTTGGGATGAACATTTGTGTTATGTGCAACATGCTTACAATAGAGCAAAACATTCTTCTACACAGAGATCTCCTTTTGAGACCTGTTTTGGTTTCACACCAAGGTCTCCTTTGGATTTTGTCTTTGGTAAAGATACCACAGTTTAGGGACACAGTGATGTGGACAGGGAAACTAGGTTCATTGAACAAATCCAGGAGATCCACCAGGCAGTACAGGAACAGCTGGAAAAGAGCCAAGCCAAATACAAGGCAAGGCATGACAAGCATCAGATGGAGCATAGTTTTCAATTTGGTGACCAAGTCTGGCTATACATCAGCAAGGACATGATGTAAGGTGAAGGTAAGAAGCTAAAGCCTATCAGGTATGGACCTTTCAAGATACTTGAGAAGATTGGTGAAAATGCTTTTCGCCTTGATCTACCAGCTTACATGCACATCTACTCAGTCGTAAATGCAGATTGCTTGAGGTTGTTTGAACCTTCTCTAATTGAGGATCCTGAAGAGCAGAGTCAGTTGCCTTCTATTGATGACCTGCTACCTGAATATCTTAATGAATTGTAGGAGGACACAGTTCTGGACAGGAAGGTGAGGACAACACGCAGAGGAGATGTTGAGTACCTCAGAATTGAGCTCAAAGGTCCAAAGCCGAGCAGTGCAAAGTGGATAGGGATTGGACAAGTGAGACAGTTGTACCCTCACATAGTCGATGCTTGAAAACCAACTTTTGGTGGTCCAAAAGGTTTTTCAGTGGGAAGGCCGTGATCCGAATTGGATCCATGAAAAACTATCAGAGAGCCATGACTGTATCAAATCAGGACAAAACTTCGAATTCAAGAGCACAGAGCGATCAGGAAGAACTCTGAACAGTGGCAATTGGCAGCCAACGAGGAACGACGAGGACCTCGGTCAAAGTGCGCTGACCGAGGCCCATGGAGACCACACAGGAGGCAAAACTAGCACCTGGGAAGCCCGGATCGGGAAAAGGAGTCAGTTTCTGATGCGCGATTAGCACTTCGCTGAGAAAAACTCCTCGAGAAGGAAAGCCCCGAAGCGCTCGGTAGCATGGAAGCCGAGAAAACCATGGGGAAAGCGCTAAAGGCTAAAGGCAGGACCCCCGCTCCAAAACCGGCGGTATTTATCGGGGCACCCTTGGGTGGTAAGCGGAATTGAAGAAAAGTGAGCGATTCCACTCTACGCCCGACGTGTGGCAAGCGGAGGAGAGAGAAAACCGCCGCTCATCGTGTGCTAACGGTCTAGCAAGTCAACCGCGTGAAATGAGCGAATGGCGTCGGATCTAGGGGCTCCAGATCTAACGGCTGAGATCACACCTGATGGGGGAACTGGATTTAACAGGGGATTAAGCCATGATGTATAAGGATTTGAGGTCCGATTTGACCACTGAGATGGCGGATGACTCATTCCATAGTGTAACTGGAAAACTAAACCGATGAGGAAGAGCTGGCGCAGTTCGCAAGAGGACAAGTGGCCACTCCCTGTGAGCCATTGATGATGATGCAGAAGACAGGGAATTCCAAGTGAACAACAGTAGGCGATTCGACAGAGGCAGAAGAGGAATCGAGCAGTCATGAGAGCGACTGGCTTTAAAGCCATGAACAGACAAAATAGAACACAAGGAGAACAGAGACCAGAGAAAGAAGAAGACGAAGATAGAGAATGAAGAGACAGTGAAGCAAAGAGCAGAAAGACAGAGAGCCGAGCTGACCTGCAGCATAAGGCAGCATCGAGCCATCCCTGAGAGGATCTGTCGGGGAACTGAGCACCACATTGGGCTCCTCCCATTAAAGACCAGAGAGGTCAAGAGTTGGTAAGGAAAAGAGTTTGTGCACTCTAGTGGCTTGGGGAATCCAAGAACCACCTTGCCAAGCAATTCTGTTTTAGGAGACTCAATTTGAGCTCCTCATTGTAATTCTCTGCTTTAAAGACATAATAAAAGAAGGCCACCACTGAGAGCTGGACTGGAGACGTAGCCCTGGAGGATAGGGTGAACTCCTTATTAATTGTTGTGTTCTTTTCTTGCTTACTGTGTTTCTCTGCTGTTTTCTATTTCCAGTGTCTGTGTATTTTGCAATCTGATCGATCCGTTGCCTAAAATAACATAGACACACACCAGCACATGAGTTTGTAATACCTCCATTCAATAATTAATTAACTGAGGTCACTAAAGAGTGGTTTTTCAGATCAATTGTGGCAAATCCTGAGGGTGTCAGATCAAAGAGCTCGTAAAAATATTTCCAACGGTGCAAACGACACCTCAATCTGACATCATATGTGAAATCTATTGCCAGTCAAAGTTTTGGTCAAACTAGGCCCCCTAGCTAAATTTAGCAGAGTGCCAACTAAATTTGGAGGTCGACTAAACCTGGAGGAGCCACTAAATTTGGCAGAAATTAACGAGGCAACAATTTGGAACTCTTCCGCGACGATTTTCGGTGACCAGTAACAGTGAAATTGTCGCCTACTCAATTTTTCCAGTGACCCCGGTGACCCCCCAATGGAATTATTATGTATATAATATGAAACGTGGTGGGTGGGCCACCCGCTGGTGGACCCGCCCAACAAACTATTGGCCAACACATATGTAAAATATATATTCAAACGACCCCAACAACAGACGCTACATGTTATGGAGTCAGCGTGGTTTGAACCCACCCGGCCAAGCCGGCTGACCCGCCCAACGAGCGACTCCACACTCCCATAATTAATTACAAAACAAACCGTCGAGGTGGGGGAGGCCCATAGGTTTGACCTCAGGACCTGCTCCAACCAACTACCATAATATACTTCCGCCATCCAACTACCCAACGAACACATCTTTGATATTTCCACCCGTAATTTTATATATAAACTCATCCCACTATTCGACTGGGAGAGAGAACAAAGTGCGCATGAATTCCAATGCAGGTGGAACCCTAAGTGGGCATGAGAATCGAGGAGCGAAATTCTGATGCAAAGAATATGTCAGGAATCTAAAAGATTGCCTTGGGGGCCAAATTTTCATAGTGACATAATCATGCCAACTTTATACTCAAATGAACCAAAATTTCATCAGGAGTTTGCTGTCATGATCGATTTTTTGATCTTAGCGATATAATTTCAATCAACTTGCATAGAGGAATCTTGGTGGAATCACAAGGAATCTAAAAGATTCGATAAGGGCCAAATTTTGATAGTTTTAGAAGTGGGCCGACTTTATACTGATTTTATGCAGTTTCTTGCAAGAAACATAGTGGTGAAGCAAGATATGTCATATGAGCAACATAATTCCAATCAACTAGCGAAGATGAATATTTGGGGAATCTTTGAGATTCCTGAGGGTCTAGATTTTGACAGTGGCAGAAAGGGGTCAAGTTTATCCATTTGACACGATTTTGCGTTAGGATTCAACGATGCAATCCATTTTTTCAATAGAGGTGTGTATTTTCAGGCCATCCCCGGAAATGGATGTATAATATGCCTTTTGTACATGCATGTAATTTGATTTTTGCTAAATATTAATGAAAGCGGCCTCCCCACTTTGAGCAGAGCCCGAAGACGTAGCCCGCATTGGGTGAACTCCATTATCAACCTATTGTGCTTTGTTTCTCATGATTTCCTTTCATTTCGGCTTATGTTATGTGTATGCATTTTATGGTTACATGCGATTTTGAAAGCATCAATGAAGTAAAAAGATCCGGATCAAGTTTGGTATCAGAGTAGGTCTTTTGTTGATGAGAAATGCAAGTCTATGATAACTAGGGGAAAGCTCCAAAGAGGTGAAGGAAAACTTATGTCCTTCGATCCAGAAGTGAGGCATGTAGCATGAAGATGGAAAATGGTAGATGAAGATGCTCTGTTGGAGGAACAGATAAATTATCGCAAGGCCTTCTATACCATGGCAGAGAAGGTGGACAAATTGTTTTTAGAATATGAGAAGACAATGAAGCAAGAGAAGAAAGAATCAGATGATCATGCCTCGGTAAATCATGAAGGTGGAGGAGAAGAGCCCCCTCTCTCTCTGCCCTGCAATACAAGTTCTTTTTCAACCTCTTCTCATCATTCTAACAAGCGTCATAGGAATGCATTTAAAAAATAATTTTTTAAGTTGGATGTCAAGTTTGATTTTCCTATGTTTAGTGCAGAATCTAATGTAGAAAAGCTAGATAACTAGATAAGACAGGTTGAAGTGTATTGTCGCACACAACAAATCAAAAAGGATGAAGTCAAGATCGAGCTAGCATCCTTTCGATCGGGTGGCACTGCTCTCGTTTGTTGGGAAGGAAAATTGCATAAAGGTGGTAAGAGTAGCCGTAAACTTCTTTCATCTTAGTTTGAGTTCATTTTTGCTTTAAGAGGACAATTTTACCCATTGGGTTTCACACAAAAAGCCATAATGGAATGATAACATTTGAAACAAAGTAAAGGTCAAAATGTTCATAACTTTATAGAGGAGTTTAGGAAACAAGCATTAGCATTGAATGTTCCATTAGACACTACTAAGACGTCGATCAAATATACTGGGTCTTTTCATAATTATCTGTGTCATTCCTTGGTATTATTTGAACCTGAAACTCTTGAAGAAGCTAGTGTGAAGGTTGTACATCTTGAAAACAAGGGGAAGCTTGAGCTAGAAGACTGCCCAAAGAGGACAGCAAGAACTAAGAGAAAGGAAGCAATGCCCTCTTGTACTCATTGTGAGAAAGAAGGGCATGATGAGGAACATTGTTTTAAATGGCATCTCGAATTGAGGACAAAGAGGAATTACATAAAGGAGAAGCAGAAGACAGTTGCAGCTGTGCAACAAGACCAAGAATCTGAATCATAGGATGATGAGAAGAACACGGTTGTCGAATTTTCAGGTGTTGGGCCAATTGGCCTAGGATTAGACTCAAGTGATGAAATGAAGATTACAACTCTTGGAATTGTAGAAGGTGAACCTATTGACTTGGGTTCTGATTCAGGCAATGAGACAAAGATTTCAGCAGGCATTGTGCCAAAGGTGAGAAGGGAACCAAAGACTACATGGCTCTAAGAAATCAAAGAGATCAACCAAAGAATTCAAGTGGAAAATGT
This sequence comes from Pinus tabuliformis, assembly GCA_031772625.1. NCBI lineage: Eukaryota > Viridiplantae > Streptophyta > Pinopsida > Pinales > Pinaceae > Pinus > Pinus tabuliformis. The sequence continues at coordinate 139,670,764 of CM062820.1, forward strand.
TGAACTAAGAGACTCCTACAAGAAGCAGAGGAGGAGAAACAAAGGTTGCAACATCAATTCCAAGCCAAAGTGGAGGCCTTGGAAAAGTTGTAGCATAACAAGCTTGAGGTAAAAAGTGATTCTTCAATTGCATGTTATTTTTCTCATCATGACTTCGTTGCTTTTAAGAAATGTACTACAGAAATTGGATCAAATTTTTTAAAAAAGATGGGGTAGCAAGGGAAGAGCCTCGACATTAATGACCATGGCATTGCATATCCCGTCAAAGTGGAGGAATTGCCTCATTATGCGAGGCTTGGATATGTCAGAAAAGATATTGGAGAATGATCCAAGACAACCGGTGACCAACCAATGACAGATGATTGGAGCACTTCATCACATTCCTGTGATATTGAGGATTCCACGGGTACTTATCAGAGGTGCATAAGGAATAAGCATTCCAAGACGATCCAGAAAGTTAGGAGAAGAAAGAATCATTTAGCCACTGGGATAATGATGGACACCATACAACCACATGTCAGATATTCCATGCCCAGAAAGCAACTATGAAGGAACCAACTGGTGAAGATGTTCAACAAGCGAATCAGCCGAAAGAAAATTACCCATTCACTTTGTTCAGTGAGAGATGGTTTTATTAGATATAGTAGTTTATCATGGCCATATTATTGTAAATCATATGTTGCAAGATGATTGTAAAAGTGATGATGTGTTTTCCATCACTTATGAAAGCAACATGATGATGTTTTGGCCCTTTTATTGATAGCTAGGGTATTGGTTTTTTCTATTTTCATGTAAAATTGATCAAAGAGTGTGTTATAAACTCTTGGCAAGTGTGGGGTTATTTGAGTCATGTTTGGTATTGTGTGGAATGTACTACAAGTTTGCATAGAATGCAGGTGTTGGTGTGGTTTGATAGAGAACTTGTGTAGACAAGGGAGTGCAATAGATTGTAGATATTATTCATGCTTTTGGAGGACCAAAAGCTCCTCAATGGGGGGGAATGATCCAGGTGGATCCAGAAACACTTAGAAATCAAAGAGGGCTCAGGAAAAGATCAGAAATTGAAATTATTGGATTGCCATAAAACTAGGGTTAGATCAAATACATCGCCACAATATTTCCAACGACGCAAATGACACCTAAATCCGACATCGTATATGAAAGCTATGGGCAGTCAAAGTTTTGGTCAAATTAGGCCGCTTGGGTAAAGTTAGCAGAGCACCAACTAAATTTGGATGTTGGCTAAATATGGCAGAGAAACTTAATTTGACAGAAATTCATAAGGCAACAATTTGGAACTTTGTGGCGATGATTTCCGACAACTAGAACTAGCAAAATTGTCAGCTACTTAATTTTTTCGGTGACCCCTGAAAATATGGTGGAAAAATTTAAACAATACATTTAAAAAAGAAAAGAAAAAGGAAGGGGTGGGGTGCCACCCCTTCCATCCCCCAACGAAATTATTATTATTATTATTATTATTATTATATATATATATATATATATGAAACATGGTGGGTCAGCCACCATCTGATGGACCCGCCCAAACAACTGTGGACCACCATCCAATGGACCTGCCCAACCAATTGTCAGCCAACACATATGTAAAATATATATTCAAACGACCCCAACGACCGGCGCTACATGTTACAACGGAGCCGACAGGGTTTGAACTACATTTTACAATGGAGTCGTCCCGCCAAAAGGGCAGCTCCACACTCCCAAAATTAATTACAGAACTAACCACCGAAGTGGGGGAAGCCCACAGGTTTGACCCCGAGACCTCCTCCAATCAACTACCTTAATATACTTCTGTCAGCCAAGGGCCCAACGGACACATATTTGATATTTCCACCCATAATTTTATATATAAATTCATCTCACTATTCGATCAAGATAGAGAAAAGAGCGTGCACAAAGTCCAATGCAAGTGGAACCCTGAGTGGGCACAAGAACCGATGAGTCGAACCTTTACGTAGAGAATCTGTTAAGAATCTAAGAGATTCCTTTGGGGGCCAAATTTTCACAGTGAAAAAATCATGCCAACTTTATAATTAAATGAACCAAAATTTTGCTAGGAGTCCGATGGCATGATCGATTTTTTGATCTGAGTGGCGGAATTTTAGTCAACTTGCAGAGAGGAATCTTGGTGGAATCATGAGGAATCTAAAAGATTCCCTACAGCCCAAATTTTTGATAGTTTCATAACGAGGATGACTTTATACTCATTTTACTCAGTTTATCGCAAGGAGCACAATGGTGAAGTTATATTTGTCATCTGAGCAACATAATTCCAGTCAACCAGCGAGAAGGAATATTTGGGGAATCTTTGATATTCTCGAGGGTCCAGATTTTGATGTTGGGTGAAAGGGGTCAAGTTTACAATCGTTTGACACGATTTCGCATCGAGAATTCAATGGTGCAGTCCATTTTTTCCGCAAAGGTGTGCATTTCCATACCATCCTCGGAAATGGAGGTATAAGGTGCCTTTTGTACATGCATGTAATTTGATTTTCGCTAGAGATTAATGAAAGTGGCCTCCCCACTTTGAGCAAAGCCCGAAGACGTAGCCCACACTGGGTGAACTTCGTTATCAATCTGTTGCGCTTTGTTTCTCATGATTGTCTTTCATTTCCACCTATGTTATGTGTATGCATTTTATGGTTACATGCTCTTTTACATACGATTTTGAATGCATCAATGAAGTAAAAAGATCAAAATCAAGTTTGGTATCAGAGCGGGTCTTCTGTTGATGTGAATTGCAAGTGTATGATAACTAGGGGAAAGCTCCAAAGAGGTGAAGGAAAATTTAAGTCCTTTGATCCAGAAGCGGGGCGTGTAACACGAAGAAGGAAAATAGCAGATAAAGATGCTCGGTTGGAGGAAGAGTGAAATTATCGCAAGGCCTTCTATGCCATGGCAGAGAAAGTGGAAAAATTGTTTGCAGAATATGAGAAGACAATGAAGCAAGAGAAGAAAAAACCAGATGATCATGCCTCGGTAAATCATGAAGGTGGAGGAGAAGATCCCCCTCCCTCTCCATCCTCCAGTGAAAGTTCTTCTTCTTCCTCTTCTCATCATTCTAACAGGCATCATAGGAATGCATCTAAAAAGCCATTTTTTAAGTTGGATGTCAAGTTTGATTTGCCTGTGTTTAGTGGAGAATATAATGCAGAAAAGCTAGATAACTGGATCAGACAGGTTGAAGTGTATTGTTGCATACAACGAATAAAAAAGGATGAAGCCAAGATCTAGCTAGTATCCCTTCGATTGAGTGGCACTGCTCTCTTCTAGTGGGAAGGAAAACTACAGAAAGGTCATAAGAGTATCCATAATCTTATTTCATCTTGGTCTGAGTTCGTTTTTGCTATAAGAGGATAGTTTTACCCATTGGGTTATACAGAGTTCGTTTTTTCTATAAGAGGACAATTTTACCCATTGGGTTATAGACAAAAAGCCATGATGGAATAGAAGCATCTGAAACAAAGTAAAGGTCAAAATGTTCAGAATTTCACAGAGGAGTTTAGGAAACAAGCATTAGCATTGAATGTTCCATTAGACACTCCTAAGATGCTGATGAAATATATTAGCTCGTTGCATAGTTATCTGCATCATTCATTGTTATTATTTGAACCCAAAACTCTTGATGAAACTAGTGTGAAGGTTGTACACCTTGAAAACATGGGGAAGCATGAGAAAGAAGACCACCCAAAGAGGAAAACAAATACTAAGAGAAAGGAAGAAATTCCCTCTTGTAGTCATTGTGAGAAAGAAGGGCATGATGAGGAACACTTCTGGAAATTGCATCCAGAATTGAGGCCAGAGACAAACGACATAAAGGAGAAGCAGAAGACAGTTGCAACTGTCCAATAAGACTAAGAATCTGAATCAGAGGATGATGAGAAGATCGTGACTACCAGATTTGCAAGTGTTGGACCAATTGACCTAGGATCAGACTCAAGTGATGAAATGAAGATTGTAGCTATTGGGATTGTAGAAGGTGGTCCTATTGACTTGGGTTCCAATGTAGGGGATGAGACAAAGCTTTCAGCAGACATTGTGCCAAAGGTGAGAAGGGAAACAAAGACTGTATGGCTACAGAACTCAAAGAGATCAATCAAAGAATTAAAGAGGAAAATGTTGAACTAAGGGACTCCTACAAGAGGCATAGGAGGAGAAACAAAGGTTGCAACATCAGTTGCAAGCCAAAGAGGAGGCCTTGGAAAAGTTGCAGTATAACAAGCATGAGGTAAAAAGTGATTCTTCAATTTCATGTTCTTTTTCTAATGATGATTTCGCTTCATTTGAGAAACATACTGCAAGAATTGGATCAAAATTGTTGAAGAAGATGGGGTATCAAGGGAAGGGCCTCAACATTAATGGTAAGGGCATTGTGAATCCCATCAAAGTGGAGGAATTTCCTTGTTATGCAGGGCTTGGGTATGTCAGAAAAGAGATTGGAGGATGCTCCAATATAAGCGTTGACCAACCAACGACAAATGATGGGAGCACTTCATCACATTCTAGTGATATTGAGGATTCCACGGGCACTTATTAGAGCGGCACCAAGAATAAGTGTTCCAAGATGATCCAGAAAGTTTGGAGGAGAATAATCATTGTAGCCACTGCAACATAATGGATGCCAGAGAGCCACATGTCAGATACTCCATGCCCAGAAAATACCTATGAAGGAACCAACTAGTGAAGATGTTCAACAAGAGAATCAGTTGTAGGGAAATGACCCATTCACTTTTTTGAGTGAGAGATGGTTTTATTATATATAGTAGTTTATAGGTGGTTTTATTACATGCAATTTTGAATGCATCAATGAAGTAAAAAGATATGGATCATCGGGAATCGTTGAAGATGAGTCCATTTGAGGTTCTTTATGGGAGGAGTTGTAATACTCCCATTAGTTGGAGGGATATAGTGAATAAGGTGTTGATTGGACCATATATGTTGGCTGAGATGGAACATGAGATGTAACTTATTAAAACTAATTTAAAGGTAGTGCAAGACAAGTAGAAGAGTTATGTAGATCAACATAGAGCATTCAAGGAGTTTAAGGTTAAATAGCATGTGTATTTGTGCATCAAGCCCAAGAGAAGCTCCTTGAGGACTGGATCATGTGCCGAGTTGGCACCTCAGTATTGTGGGCATTTTGATATCCTTGAGAGGATTGGACCAATGGTCTGCAAAGTTGCATTGTCACCAATAGTGAAAGTCCATGATGTTTTCCATGTTTCATTACTTAAAAGATATGTGCATGATGTTGATCATGTGATTGATTGGTATGTATTTCAAGTGGAATTAGAGGAGAGTTCAACCCAAAACCTCGGTGCATTTTGTAGCGGAAACAACTCGTGCTCTGGAACCGAGAAATAAAGCAAGTTAAAGTGCAATCGAAGCACTTTGGGTTCGATGAAGCTACATGGGAGACGGTTGATCGGATGCGGGCTTTGTATCCTTCCTTATTTATTGGTTGAGCCGATGTGTTTTGGTTATATATATATATATATATATATATATATATATATATATATATATATATATATATATATATATATATATATATATATCTGTGTGTGTGTGTATTGTAAATACTGCAATGAGTTGTGTTATAAAGCTCCATAGTCAACATGCTTTACTAGTCATAAGTGTCACAAAACAACGAGGATGGTGTTCCCCCAAGGGGGAGCGGTTTTCAACAACCCATGGTTGATTTTCCATGTAAATAAAATAAGACCAAGGTCATGGGACACGTATTCCAAGTTGAATGGTGGGTAAACATTATAGTGGGCATTACTTGTGGTTTATTGATGCCAATGGAAGAGTCTAGACCTCAATATTAAAAAGGCATCAAAGAAAGAATTCACAGTTTTTGGATAAGCTCTTATGAGGTATAGCTTTAGCCAATTTAGCTTTTGACTCTCTTCTTCCATACTCTCACTCTCTTGAACACTTAGAGCATTCTTGGAGCATCCTAGCATTCACTTGGATTTGGAATAAGTAAGAAAAGGGAAGTAACGAATAAGCAAGGAATTCATGGGATACGAAAAATAAGGTTGGATCAACAACTGCAATAGGGATACATTGCATGTAACAAGTTACATGTGTGATTTCGTTACAGATATTTGAATGCATGGTATATGCATGTGGTTCTTTGGTTATGTTGTGGTCATTTGCATGGAATTTTCCTAGATTGACAGTGGTTTCAACCTTGCCTTTCCATTTCTCGGATAACCATGATGTAGTGGGTTCCCCATTTGGATTTTTGACTAGTTCTCGGGTTTCCTATGGTTGTGGGTTGGGATAGAATCTCTCGATAACTGGAACAACTTGGGTTCCCTGGAGCCTGTGGGTTGAGATTGGAAATCTTTGGAACCTTGTAATAGCTTGGGTGCTTAGAGATCTTGGGTTGAGATAAGAGTTCCCGGAGCCCTGGACAACCTGGGAAGAGACCAATCTAGTTGGTATTAGTGATTTTTGGATCGTTTATGTTAGATCACTGTGGTTGAGGGTTGAGGTGGTTTGGCCTCTGGAAGCCCTGATTGGTTGTATTTTGGTTTAACCCATATGATCCCACATTCATGCTTGGAATATGGAATGGGGGTGATTGGTTGAGAGAAAATTTTGGTTCAACCCAATATAAGGTCGAGTGGTACATGGAAGTCCCTGAATTGGTTGGAATTTGCATATGTTAATATGAGTTATTTTCTTATTATGATTAATGAGCACATGTATTATTTATTATGTTGATCTTATGGCTGATTTGTTATTGTTTCAGTTCTGGTTATATGTTGGTTATATGCATGGTTATATGATGTGCTCTAGCTATGGATATTGGTCATGATTCGATAAGTTATTGAATGATTGATGAATGCATGGGATAACGAGTGTTGTTGCATCTAGCTTGATAGGGAATAGAGCCTTCTTGATGATTCTCATATGAAGTTTAGAAGTTTATGATCAGATATGCATTCATGACATGTACCTTCTATGTTTACTATATGTTTGACAAAATGTGTACCATGTATTAGGCATGTCCTAGTTAATATCTTGCTTGAGTATTGATTGCTTTGGATTTTTATCATCTTAGACACGTTTCTGGAAATTTGTGGCCACTTATAGGGAGTGGCCTTAAGGCCATCCCTGAAAAGATGGCATAGATCTCGCAATTGTTGGCACAAAACAAAAGAATTTTGGTCATAATTACATGGAGACAGGATTATGGGTGCGGTTGGAGCCTCGTGACCACATGCATGTTATGTTGTGGGTGTGGTTAGGGCGTTAGGCTTGCGAAAAAGAAGTTTTAGCTCAGGATCTGATCATCATAGGTTGTGCATTAACTTTTGGGTGATCTGGTGTTCTTGAGAGGTATCAATAAGCTTTTGATTTGTAGGCCCCACTTCCATAACTAGAACTTGGAGGTCGGGTCATATCATAATGACACTCAACTCATGTTTACCCTTGAGAGCTTGTAAAAGTGGGTAAATGTGGGAGGAGGCATTACAACCCATCATAATGGAAGAACGACTATTTGAATCCAATTTCTTCCTACTATTGTCCAGAAAATGAGGTCAGGTTTTAGATCTAAACATATTGAGGTGTCTCATAGAGGGATTTCTTCCACTCAATTTCTCAAATGAAGTCATGTCCCATACTACTTTTGTCAAATTAGAATCAAATATTGTTTGAGCAATAAAAGACTTTTGACCAAAACCTAGTCAATGTACCTATTTTGGCCTTAAATAAACATTGCACCATTTCAATGAAGATCTAGTTCTTGATTTCAGTGATGCCAATATGGTGAGGTATGCAAGGCATTGATATTTTCCAAGAGATAGCATGTTGTGAAAGGTAGCTTTCAGAATCCTTTCTCACATATTCTCCCCATTGTTTGATCTCAAACATTTCATAAGTTAGCCACAATGTTTTTAGCCAATGCCCTAAATTCCTTCAAATTTTCAAATACATGGTCCTTATTCTCAAGGACCATATTCAAGTAACTAGAAAAATCATCAACGAAAGTCGAACATACCTTGTACTTGCTAGTGATCGTTTGTTTAGGGAACCTATGTCACAATAGACAAGTTATAGACAAGTCTTCACTCTCAAAGCCTTCTTAGTTTCAAAAGAAAATTAGTGATGTTTTCCTAGCACACACCCTTTACATACACCATCATGGGGAACAACACTAGTTCACCACCAAGTTCATACTTTGAGAATTCAAATGTTTGTGTCTTTCATGCCAAATTATGTTCCAGTATTTTGTCTTTGATACGAATGCAATAAGTCCTTAATCTTTTGTTGTAGCATCATAAAACTTATACATTTCATCCTTCGAATCAAGAATACCCTTAGCCATAACAAATAATTTATTTCATGTGTATTGAAAACAACCAATCAATTTGGCCAAAATTCCACCTCTTTCCAATCTAAATTCGGGGTACAAGCAACAACTAACACTTGAACCAGGCACGTGATACACATTAGTGATCACACCATTTTGACATTAAATTTTACCACAACTAACAATATCAAGGGGACAAGTATCAATAATAAAAATAAATAATTCTTTTTATTTAGCCTTATTTAATGAGGAAAACAAAGAAGCATATTTGGCCATGTGGTGGATACAACTAAAGTTGAGTATCTACTCACTTTTAAAGTGTCTGCATGAAAGTTGTAAGAAGCATTGATAGATAATGTATAGTTATCTACCTTGCTTTTTGGTGTTTCATGTTGTAAGTTATTTAATCATCGAATCCATGCATCTCCTTAGAGCTTCACGATTTTTGCTTCTAGGCTTTTAGTCTTCTACCAACTACCTTCTTCATATATCCCGATTTTTCCCAATAATGATAGGTCTTCTTCTTCCTACCATTTTAGATGGCGCTTTACCAACATTCTTCTTATTAATATCCTAGTTGATGTAATCATGTTATTTCTCTTGATTTCCTACTTAACCTCTTTATCTGTAGCTTTTTCAACCTTGACCCTTTAGTAAATGGATTTGTTGCTTAACTTTGAGTTTGTCTACATCAAATGATTTTTTCTATGCCAGAATAGCATATCACAAATAATTTGGAAGGATTAATCCCAACCATCTTTACTTATGGATGCCCAACTAACATGGAATGTCAAATATAATATATCTTAGGGTGCCTTAAAATTCATTAAGACGACTTTTATGAGTTGAGTGTTCTTCTTTCCAAAACTCATCTTACATTCGCCTAATTTTAAATATAGCTCCTTCACATAAGCCAAATTATCTTTAGTTCTTTTAAATGAGAGAGGACAAAGGGATATCAACTCTTTATTAATCTACAAAACCTAACTTTCATTGGACTAATCAAAGAGAGTCTTTAACTTTTTCTAGACTCCATATGGACAATCATTCTCCCCTACACGAAAACAAATCTTTTTGGATATGTAGGTCACTATGAATCCTACAAATTTGTCCTTTTTCCAATCAATTACAAACTTTTATTTATCATCTATCACATTTGGAACTATTGTCTTCATGAATTGTTCAAGCACCTTACTCTTCAACAATGTTTTCATATTTTATGTCCACATACTATGATGATAGTCATACAAATCCTCAGGTTATTGCTCATAACTCATAATCTTGATATATAGTCCCATACCCTATTATAATCTTCAAGTCAAAACCCTAAGTCAATCTATCAAAGATAACTGACTCACTACGAGCATGTACAATTAAGAACATCCAAAAGACTTATATACAATAGTCTAGGTCCTAAACAAATAACTTTGATATTGTAATATCCCCAACACTTAACCTCATTAACATTGTAGTTGTAATCAATTATGTTATTGATCCTTGTATGGGAATGCAAAAGTAAATGGGAAAATACCCAAAATAATTGTAATTATAATTTAAATACCAACTAATGAAGCCTTGATACAACATGGACCATGTGAATCCATGGGGGATCCAGCAAATAGGGATAGGGAAGTTCCCTATCCTTCCTGAAAGCACTCACGAGGAAGATTCTAGTGTTTGTAACCAATGAGTGGTCGAGCCATTAGGACAATGTTTATGAACATGAACCCATTGTGTATTCTCGAGCGATGGTGACTGGTAGCCAAGCATTTGGATATTGGACTACAAGGGTCGCAGAATAGTGACTCTAATAGAGGGAGACAAAATAATCCCCTAGGTCATGGCATGCCCATGAGGGAGTCCATGATTAAATTGTGTTAACCATGGAAACTATTGAGGCAACCCTTAGACTGAGTTGTTTAGACCGAGAGGAACTCAACCGTTTGGATATATTAAGCACAAGGACTAAATAAAGGGAGAATTGTTGAGGGACCATAGAAAGAAAAGGAGAGGTTTCCTTTTGTGTTGTGCGGATCTTTAATTTCCATATTTGATTATGTGATGAGCCCATACTCAATGTTCAAGAGGTAGCTTTCATGTTTCCTACAACTGATGAAGGAGAGTGGCCTTCATCCTTGCATCACTAGTATACTAAGAGATGTCGCCCCTAGGGTGCTTCATGTGTAGAAAAATTGAGAAACCACCCATAACACTTTGGGCTTTTTGTGATCTGAAATGAAGTGATGAATTAATTTGACGAAGGAGAATGACTTTCATGACTTCTCCCCATATTGTTGAGTAGAATTGCCCTCAAGGCTTCTTGGTCTAGATCGGGGTGGCCAACTTCAAGATATATTCCAGTGTATTTAAGCTAATGGCAGGGTGGAACGAGGCTCACCCTTCATTAGTTGCAAACAACATAGTTTTTTATTAGATAAGTATCCTTGCGGACTTCATTTCTATAACGTAAACTATGTTAATGAAAAATACACGATAATTGTCGAAATGTATCATCTTCATATGCATGTATGCTCAATGGGAAATATGGTTTGTATGATGTTTGTTTATGACGTGAAGTAGTAGATTTGGTTGAAATGGTTGTATAATAATCATGTGCTCCATATTCAATAGTTAATATATTTTTATGTTACACCTTTCATGTTATGGACATGAAGTAAAATAACACATTAAACATGGGGTTAAAGGACTTCTAGTCCTAGCCAAGGCTAGTGTCTATGGTCTATCATTATACATATTGGAGAATATCTAGGCGAGTTGAGTTAGGCAAAGGGTCTTGTGAGTGATGTGTATATAATGGAAACATGAAAGGGTTCACTAAAGGACTCTAGAGTTATTTGCGGCCAAATGAAGGTTTCAAATATCCCTAGTGTACCCTAGTGTGGATTTTTTACCTATGGATAGGTTTTCCTTGAAAGGAATGATAGACTTGGAGACCTCAGAAAGGAGAAATTGGGTATGGTGGCCTCTTTATATTCTTGGAAGGAGGACCTGGTAATTTGACAAAAAAAATGGAGGCTTTTAGCTGATGTTGTGGCTTGGTGGATACCTATGCGTCATAGGAGTATTTTGTTCATATAAAGGCCCTATCAAAAATCTCTCTTCATCTTTCGGTACAAGATAAGGATTCCCTCTACAGTCAAGGCTTGTTGAAGAGGGAATTTGGGGTTTGAACCTTATGTTTCAAACCATCATGAATTTTTTGGGATGGAGTCCCTTAGCACCACATCCCATGGAAATTTGGGGTTTGTAGGTCTCGACCTTAGCCCTCATATAGATGGAAAAAACATGAGGGTTGTGACCCATAGCGAGGCGGAAGGGAGAGATTACCGATATATAAGACCCTGGAAGAATAAAAGGGATGCCTTGGGAAAATCTTGTAGGTTTTAACCCTGTACAGAAATTACCTGCATACGAATTCTTAAACAAAGAAAATAAACAATGCGAGAGCATAACCCATAAAACACATATGCACAAAGATTTTTCCCTGGATCCCAAAACCGGGACTACCAGCTTGATTTTTCATTATGTTCCTTTCAATGTTACAATACATATTTATACATGCCGAAGCATCCAATACCATGGACCGAAAACCATCGCGTCCAATACCATGGACCGAAAACCATCGCGTCCAAAAAACATGTGCGAAAAACATGCACAAAACCATAGGTGGGTCCGCCCAACCTAACATATGGTCCAAAACCAAAATTTTCCGAGGCGCTGCCCCGGACCCCATAAAGTGGGGTTACGGGTGCCCTTCAAACCCCCTATTAACTACGTGGAAAGAATATAACACAACCCAACAATCTCCCACTTGTTGTTTTCATTCCACAGGGGGCCACAGGAGAACTTAGTCATTTTTTCAGCCCTGAGATTCCCATTGCTTCTCTACACCAAGAGCACTTCTCAGAGCTCACAGATTTTGTCAATGCATCTGCAGTATTCTTCAAAGTGTCCACCTTTACCAGCAACACCTTTCTGTCTTCTATCATATCCCTCACAAAGTGATACTGAACATCAATGTGCTTTGTCTTTGAATGATAAGCAGGGTTCTTTGCCAAGGAAATTGCACTTTGGCTGTCACAGTCTATTCTTATAGCTCCCTGTACTAACCCCATACTTGAACACAATCTCTGCAACCAAACTGCTTCCTTGCTTGCATGAGTGGCTGCCATGTATTCTGCCTCTGTAGTTGATAGTGCCACTACAGATTGTTTCTTACTCATCCAACTGACTGCACCTCCAAATAGGTTAAACACATACCCACTTGTAGATCTTCTCTGATCCAGATCTCCAGCCCAGTCTGCATCAACAAAGCCATGAATATCCAACACTTTGTCCAATCCTGGTCTTCCTTGGTAGCACAAACTATAATCACTAGTGCCACGCAAATACCTGAAAACCCGCTTCACTGCTGTCCAGTGCTCCTTCCCAGGTTTTGACATAAACCTGCTCAATACTCCCACTGCATGTGCAATGTTTGGTCTAGTACAGACCATTGCATACATCAAGCTACCCACTGCACTTGCATATGGAACACGGGACATGTCCTCTTCCTCTTCTTGTGTCTTGGGACACTGTTCAGCAGATAACCTCACACCTACAGGAATAGGAACCTTCACCGGTTTACTATCCTGCATATTAAACTTCTGGAGTATTGTCTCGACATACTTCCTCTGGTTTAACCAGAGCTTCCTCTTTGACCGATCTCTTTTAATTTCCATGCCCAAAATATAGTTTGCAGCTGTTGGGTCCCTATAATACTAGTGATTACCCCATTACTATTGTAGTTATACCCCTTATTTATATTGTTGTGCCCCTATTACCCCCATATTGTTATTTCTGTGCCCCTTAGAATCCCTCTATTGTTATTTTTGTGGCTTTATATTATTATTGTTAGGTCGGCTGGATTATATTGTGACTCCTTAGACTCCTATATATAGAAAGGAGGTTTTGTCATTTGTATCATCCAAGAATTGTTCATTTATGTAATGTAAAGGAGGTTGCCCCCTCGAAGAGGCTGAATTCTAAGGCGTGGATCTATCTTTTCTATCTTTTCTTGAGCTGGTTTCATAACATTTGGTATCAGAGCTTTGGATTCTAGGGTTTCGCTGCTCCAAACAGGTCATCGTGGCATTTTCGCTATAACTTTTTTTCTGTGACGTTTCAGAAGTCGCAAAAAAACCCATTTGAGAAGAATTGGCGCTGAACCTTGGGTCCGAATTTCAGAGCTTTTCGCGCGATATTTCGGAGATATGATCTGAGGAAGTTGGCCTTTTTGCAGACTCCTGAATTACATTCAAAACAGGTGACCTGGGGAAAATCGTCATAACTCTCTCTCTGAGGATCGGATTGAAATTTTGTAAAAAGGTACAGAAAGAGGACGGACTGTAGTTTCTTGTATGTGTGTTTCAGATTCAAAGGTTGAAACAGTGACTCGTGGCACGTCGTACAAGTTCGCTCTACTGAACCAGTCTAAAAGCAAGTCACTGTGGGAGATTTCACATAACTCTTCCTTGGAGAATCCAATTTGGCTCAGACTTGTGGCATTGGAAAGAGGACGCAGAAGGCTACTACAGGTAGCAATTTCAGAACTGGATGATTCGAAATTACAGAGATACATCAGATTCAATATCAGGCTTCTATAAAGTGAAAAAAGGTGTGTAGTTTTTTTTTAAATTTTTGTGTAAGCTTGGTTTAACGGAATTCAAAGGGCATAGTAAAGCATTATTATCGGTAACTGATGCCCCGAGGAAAGAAAATGCAAACACCTAGTAAGGAACCTGAAAGCTCTAGCATGACTCATGAAGAAGAGGAAGAAATGCTACATGATATATCAAAATTACAAGAACAAGTGCAACAAATGTCACGCTCACAAAAGCTAACAGAAGCTAAGATAAGTGGCGTGGAATCTAAGATAAAGGGCATGGAAGCTAAGATGGATGATTCGAAGACAGATTTGAAGAGAGACATGGAAGATTTGAAGATAGATTTGAAGACAGATATGGAAGAATTGAAGAAGTTGCTACAAGAAAGTGTCACTAATGGTGAAAAGGTAGTAAAGGAAACTCATGATGAGAACAAAAGAAATGTTAATCATGATACCATAGACGCTAATGTTGGATCGAAGACTCACCATGTTCCAAAAATCGATATGAGGAAGTTTGATGGCAAGGATCCCGCCACATGGATATTACAGATGGAGCAATTCTTCGATCTCAATAATGTGCAAAACACACAAAAGGTACGTATGGCAACTTTATATTTGGAACCAAATCAGTTTGTATGGTATCAATGGCTTTGTTCTCGTAAACAATTTATCACTTGGGCAATTTTTACGGAAGAATTGATAGCACATTATGAGGATACAAAAAGCAACACTTTTTTTAGCCAATTGATAAGTCTCAAACAAAAGGGTTCAATAATGGAGCACATTGAGGAGTTCCAAAAATTGAACATAAGGGTAAAAGATATTCCAGAGGAGCATAGGATTGATGTGTTCATAGGGTCTTTAAAGGATAATATCCAACATGATGTGCGCCTTTGGGAACCTGATTCATTAGAGAAGGCATTCAGGTTAGCAAGAAAAATGGAAAGCAAAATTATGGCAACTAGGAAGCATACCATTCACAACTATAAAGACGGAAGTGTTGTTGCCCATAGTCTTCCACAACCTACAAGGTTGACACCACAACAATTGGAAGAAAAAAGAGCAAAAGGGCTTTGTTACAATTGTGATAGCAAATACACAAAAGGTCATAAGTGTGCTGAGAAGAAATTATTCTACATAGATTGTGAAGAGGAAGAAGAAAAGGAGCAAGAAAGGTCAAAAGAAGAGGATATATTCCAGGAACAAAGCCTAGATGAAGAACAAATAAATCCGACCATATCTTGTAATGCATTGGCGGGAATTACCACTCCTCAAACCATCAAGATAGAAGGACAAATCAAGAAGAAAAAGGTAATAGTGTTGATTGATTCAGGAAGCACCCACAATTTTATTCATTGTAGGGTAGCAAAAGAATTGAATTGCTTCCTATATCCAGCACCAGAGTGTCAAGTGATGATTGCAAATGGAGGAACAATAAATTGTTCTGGAAAGTGCCATAATATCAAGCTATCCATGGGAGAATATGTATTGACTAGCCCAATGCTTTCCATTCCAATGGGAGGTGCTGATGTTGTACTAGGAGTCCAATGGCTACAATCCTTGGGTACAATAGCTTTTAATTTTCAAGAACTTTTCATGAAATTTTCTGTGGAAGGAAAGGAAGTTGAATTAAGGGGTATTGCAGGGAAACCAGGAAAGATAATCAGCTCTAATGGCATGACAAAGCTTCTAAAAAAGGAGCAAAGAGGTGTAATTGCACAATTATGTTCGCTAGATGTTTCCACATTGGAATCATCTATTTCTCCAGATCTCCAAAAAGTCCTGGACAATCATTCCAAGGTATTTGAGACTCCCAAAGGTCTCCCACCTATGCGTGATCATGATCATGCTATTCATCTGATTCCAGGAAGTGTTCCTCCAAACATCAGGCCGTACAGATATCCCTATGTCCAAAAAAGTGAAATTGAACGTATGGTTGCAGAAATGCTAGAGGCTGGTATAATTCAACCGAGTCAAAGTTCTTTCTCAGCTCCAGTAGTATTGGTGCACAAGAAGGATGGATCATGGCGCATGTGTCCAGATTATAGGGAGCTCAACAAGCTCACTATTAAAGATAAGTTCCCCATTCCTGTCATTGATGAATTACTGGATGAATTGCATGGATCAATTTACTTCACCAAGTTGGATCTTCGTCATTTTAAGGTTTGATGAATTCAATTTTCAAACCATTCCTTAGAAAATTTGTGTTAGTATTTTTTGATGATATACTAATCTACAACAAGTCTTGGAAGGATCATGTTGAACATGTTGACAGGGTGCTACAACTATTGGAGGAGAAACAATTATATGCAAAAAGATCCAAATGTTTCTTTGGAGTCCAGGAGGTGGAATATTTGGGTCATATTGTATCTCATGAAGGAGTTAAGGTAGACCCTAGCAAAATTAAAGCCATTAAGGAATGGAAAATCCCCACATCCATAAAGCATCTGCGAGGATTTCTTGGGTTGACAGGGTATTATCGCAAGTTCGTTAAGAATTATGGGAGAATAGCAGCACCTCTAACAACATTATTGAAGAAAGATTCATTTTCATGGACTCGGAAGCAACAAAGGCCTTTGAACATCTTAAAGAGGCAATGTGCCAAGCACCGGTCTTAGCTACACCGGACTTCACAAAAACCTTTATTGTGGAATGTGATGCTTCAGGAAATGGAATTGGTGTTGTTCTAATGCAAGATGAAAGACCCATTGCTTTTGAAAGTCGTCCAATCAAGGGAAAGTTTTTAAGCAAAGCTATTTATGAGAAGGAAATGTTGGCAATACTCCATGCACTTAAGAAATGGCGACCCTACCTAATGGGAAGACACTTCAAGGTAAAAACGGATCATGATAGCCTTAAATACTTTTTAGAACAAAGATTATCCTCTGAAGAGCAACAAAAGTGGGTCACAAAGATGTTGGGTTATGACTTTGAAATCATCTACAAAAAAGGGAAGCAAAATGTGGTGGCAGATGCACTCTCAAGAAAGGATGAGGATGTGGAAGCATTGTTGTGTGCCATTTCTATTATCCAACCAGATTGGATAAACGAAGCAAGGGAGGAATGGAAGAATGACGAAGAAGTGTGGGCACTTATTCGAAAGCTACAACAAGATTCCAGTACTTCTGATACATTTAGCTGGCAAAATGATTCGTTATGGTACAAAGATCGCTTATACCTCTGTAAGAATTCCCAGCTAAAACAAAAGATTCTTATGGAATTGCACACTTCTCCCTTAGGAGGGCACTCAGGATTTTTAAAAACTTACCACAGGGTTAAGAAGGAATTTTTTTGGGATGGCCTTAAATCAGATATTCAAAAGTTTGTGGCGGAATGTTTGGTTTGCCAACAAAATAAAGTTGAAACAATTAAGACACCGGGTCTATTACAACCTTTATCCATTCCAAGCCAACGTTGGGAGGAGGTTTCAATGGATTTTATCACAGGTTTACCCAAGTCTGAGGGAAAGAGTGTCATCATGGTGGTAGTTGACAGACTTACCAAGTATGCACACTTTTGTGCATTATCACATCCATTTAAAGCCAGTACAGTTTCTACTGCATTTATGGAAACAGTTCAAAAGCTACATGGAAACCCAAAGATTATTGTAAGTGACAGAGATCCCATTTTCACTGGAAATTTTTGGACAGAATTATTTTCTTGTCTTGGTACTCAGTTAGCTCATAGCTCATCTTATCATCCTCAATCTGATGGGCAAACTGAGATAGTAAACAAATGTTTGGAAGGATATCTTCGTTGCTTTGTATCTGATAAACAGACACAATGGGTCAAATGGTTGCCTCTGGCTGAATGGTGGTATAACACTTCCTTCCATACAGCAACAAAAATGACCCCATTTATGGCACTTTATGGGTATCAACCACCATCCATCACATCATATTTAAGAGAAAATTCTAAGGTTCAGGCAGTGGAACACCACATCGAACATCAACAACAAGTCCTCCAACTCTTAAAGGATAACCTCGTGTTGGCACAAAATAGAATGAAACAACAGGCATCGCAGTGAAAGAAGTTTTGATGTAGGTGATTGGGTATTCCTACGGCTACAACCATATAAGCAAATGTCCCTAAAGCAAGCTAAGAAGGATAATAAATTATCACCAAAGTATTATGGTCCGTACAAGGTGTTGCAAAAGATTGGTACTATGGCATACAAATTGGAGCTTCCTGCAGCTTCTCGATTGCACCCAGTTTTCCATGTTTCATGTTTAAAGAAGGTTATAGGCGACAAGCTCCCAGTTCAAACAATATTGCCAGAACTTGACGAGGAAGGAAAAATTATATTGGAACCGGAAGCAGTCACAGAAACAAGAACTCGACAGCTACGAAATCGATCAATTTCAGAGTATCTTATCAAGTGGAAGAACTTATCCGCTGAAGATTCCACATGGGAGGATGAGAATTTTATGCAGAAGTATCCAGAACTACTCAAGCGTTGAGGACAACACTTTTTTGAAGGAGAGGGGCATGTTGGGTCCCTATAATACTAGTGATTACCCCATTACTATTGTAGTTATACCCCTTATTTATATTGTTGTGCCCCTATTACCCCCATATTGTTATTTTTGTGCCCCATAGAATCCCTCTATTGTTATTTTTGTGGCTTTATATTATTATTGTTAGGTCGGCTGGATTATATTGTGACTCCTTAGACTCCTATATATAGAAAGGAGGTTTTGTCATTTGTATCATCCAAGAATTGTTCATTTATGTAATGTAAAGGAGGTTGCCCCCTCGAAGAGGCTGAATTCTAAGGCGTGGATTTATCTTTTCTATCTTTTCTTGAGCTGGTTTCGTAACAGCAGCACCAAGATCTTTCATGTCGAATTTGGAGGACAAGTGGGTCTTCAAATCCTGGATAATTTCTTTGTCATTTCCAACCAGCAACATATCATCCACATACAAGACCAGATAAATAATACGGTCACCAATTAATTTAAAATACACACAATGATATGTTTTGCTTTTGGTGAAGTCATGTCCCCGTATAAATGTATCAAATTTCTGATACCACATCCTTGGTGACTGTTTTAACCCATACAGAGACTTCTTTAACTTGCATACCAGTTCTTTCTTACCCTTCACCGCAAAGCCTTCAGGTTGCTTCATGTATATTTCCTCTTCCAAATCCCCGTGAAGAAATGTTGTCTTCACATCCATCTGTTCTACCTCAAAATCAAAAGCAGCAGCAACAGATAAAAGTAATCTAATAGAAGTTACCTTGGCAACAGGAGAAAAACTATCACCAAAATCAATTCCCGGCACCTGGGAATAACCTTTTGCTACCAACCGAGCTTTGTATTTCTCCACCTTTCCTTCTGCATTTGTCTTCTTCTTGAACACCCATTTGCTGCCAATGGGTTTCCTTCCAGCCAGCAACTCCACCAGATCCGAAGCCTCATTTTTGTGCAAAGATGCCATTTCATCGACCATGGCCTCTTTCTAGAGTTTTCCATCCTCTGAATCCACTGCTTCCTTCACAGTTCTGGGACCATTATCAGTAACAGACAAAGAAAAATTTGAACTGAAAGCAGATGGACTATACCTTTTTGGCTACCTTCTTTCTCGAACTGATCTTCTCACAGCCGGAGTTTGTGGCTCTTCATCTTCTGATTCCTCCTCTGCTGTAGAGTCTGATTCTTCCTCCTTTGGCTCAAACTCTATCTTCTCAGGTTCCTTTGGTTGGACTTCATGTTGAATAACATATTTTACCTCTCTGAACAACACATCTCGGCTGTACACAACCTTCCGTGTGACTGGGTTCCAAAGCTTATAACCCTTTAAACCATCCTTATACCCAATAAAGATGCACTTTTCAGATTTACTATCCAACTTGGTTCGTTTCTCCTTTGGAACATGTACATATGCATCACATCCAAATACCCTTAGATGTGAAAGAGAGGGTTTCTTACCAGTCCATACTTCTTGTGGAGTCTTATCCTCCAACGCTGATGAAGGTGATCTGTTGATCAGGTAACATGCAGTATCCACCGCCTCTGCCCAGAATTCCTGTCCTAACCCGGCACCACTGAGCATGCTTCTTGCCCTTTCCATCAACGTCTTGTTCATTCTTTCTGCGACTCCATTTTGCTGAGGTGTATATGGAGTAGTCTTCTGTCGTGCTATACCACACTTCTTACAAAATTATTCAAATTCCTTGCTGCAAAATTCTCCACCATTATCTGTCCTCAACACCTTTATCTTCTTCTCTGTCTGATTTTCCACCAGAGCCTTAAATTCTTTAAACCTGTCAAAGACTTCAGATTTCTTCTTAAGAAAATATATCCATGTATTCCTTGAGAATTCATCTATGAATGATACATAGTACACAGACTTACCCAGTGATGGAACCTTCACAGGTCCAAACACATCACTGTGCACAAGCTCTAATATCTGTTTCGTCCTCTTACCACCAGAGGGGAAACTCACCCGATTCTGCTTCCCATATACACAATTTTCACAGAAATCAAAATCCAGAGAGCTATTATTCATACCTTCTACCATACCTTTACCATGAAGTATTCGAAGGCCCTTCTCTCCAATATGTCCAAGCCTTTGATGCCACAACATGGTCTTCTCTCCAGAGACCACTAGATTCTCTACTCCATTTTCAGGAACCATAGAACTATTGCACCCATCAACAAAAGTGCTACCTTGCAGCTTGTACAGAGTTCCAGTCCGAACTCCCCGCATTAATATCAGTGCTCCTTGAATCATCTTGCAGGTATCTTTCTCGAACACCGTCTTTACACCTGCATCATCCAACTTGCTTACAGAAATCAGATTTCTAGCCAATGCAGGAATATGTAGAACACCCGGAAGTGTTCTAACCCTTCCACCTTACAACTTCAACTTTACTTTTCCCCGACCAATGATTCTAGCCTTCCCATCATCTCCTAAGAAGACATCACCACCATCATATTTCTCATACTCGCAGAACCACTCTCTATGGGGAGTGAAGTGAAAGGATGCACCTGAGTCAATCAACCATGCCTCATGATCTACATGTGTACTTGAAGAAGCCAAGTACACATCCCCACCTTCATCTGAGGTGGTTTTCGACTCTGCAGAAGGGGCATCATCAGATCCCTTTCCTTTATCAGGAGCCTTAGATTTACAATCCCTTCTGAAGTGCCCTTCCTTTCCGCGTTTCCAGCACACCACCTTTGTAGGTTTTCCTGGAGATTTAGATCTCCCTCTAGATTTAGATCTCCCACTCGATGACTTATTTTTGTTTCTGTTCTGGGACCGTCCTCGTACAAACAAGGCATCACCATTCTGGTTATCCATATTTTTCCGTCTCATCTCCTCTGTCAGCAAGGCTGAGACTATTTCATCAAACTGCAAAGCAGTTGCATTGCTACCTATTGCAATAACCAGATTATCCCACGAATCTGGTAGAGAACACAACAGACTGATGCACTTATCTTCATCTGAATTTTTAATCTCAACAGATAATAACTGACTTACCACAGTATTAAACGCATTCAGATGTTCTGTCACCGAGTCTCCATCTTTCATCCTCAGGTTATACAGCTTTTTCCGCAGGAATAGTTTATTCACCAGAGACTTGGATTGGTACAAAGTCCCTAACTTGACCCACAAAGCCTTTGCCGTGGCTTCCCCTGATACATTCAGCAATACTGAATCTGAGACACACAATCGTATTGTGCTCTTTTCCTTCCGATCCAACTTCTTCCATTCTTCATCGGTCACTCCCGATGGTTTAATACCCGGATCTACCGCGATCCACTGATCTTTATCCACCAACAGATCCTCCATCTTGAGTTTCCACAACTCAAAATTCTGACCATTGAACTTCTCAATCTCTATCTTTCCATTGCTCGCCATCTTCTTTCACCACCAGAATCGATCTCGCAGACCTCCCACTGAACAGGGTCTACCACAGGCCTGAGCGAAACCCCTCAGCAACAAAGGCGTCCCCTTGAAGCCAAAACAGATCTGATACGAAATGTAGGTTTTAACCCTGTACAGAAATTACCTGCATACGAATTCTTAAACAAAGAAAATAAATAATGCGAGAGCATAACCCATAAAACACATATGCACAGAGATTTTTCCCTGGATCCCAAAACCGGGACTACCAGCTTGATTTTTCATTATGTTCCTTTCAATGTTACAATACATATTTATACATGCCGAAGCATCCAATACCATGGACCGAAAACCGTCGCATCCAATACCATGGACCGAAAACCATGGCATCCAAAAAACATGTGCGAAAAACATGCACAAAACCATAGGTGGGTCCGCCCAACCTAACATATGGTCCAAAACCAAAATTTTTACGGGTGCCCTTCAAACCCCCTATTAACTACGTGGAAAGAATATAACACAACCCAACAAATCTCAGTATGGTGCAACTCTATTCGACCGATCAACACTTGGCAACCAAATATCTACTAATGGGACATGGTAAAAGATAGCACCGAAGTATGGGAGCTTGAGACTTTCAAGGGATGACATCAACATGATGTTATAAGAAATGATGTGGTATTGCCAGGTGGAGGACATGTATCACCTGAAATTAGCATTTTTGGCCTACCAACTAGGCAGATATGACTGACAAGTGGCACACGTCAACAATGCCACATGGCATAAGACACATCAATGCATACCATGTGTCAGGTGGTGGTTTGATGTCAGATTTACGAGGTGGAATGTTGAGCTGGTCACCTACCTATTGGTGAATTACAAGGATTTGTAGTTATAGGATTTATCAATATCTCGACGTATCGAAATATAAAGGGTCCTACCCATATCAATATATTGGAATATCGAGAAAATTATACACATACTAATGTATCAGCATATTGGGCCACTAGTATATCATTATATTGGGAAAAATAACAACTGGAGAAGACACTTAGTTATGGAAACATTGATATGGTGGGTCTTTGATATGGAAAGCAAGCATCAACAAGGAACTAAGCAGGAGTGATGTGTGGAAAAGGGTCCCCACATGTTAGCTACGTGGGAAGGTACAGATGTTGATGTGGTCCTTAAGGGGTAAATCTTCAAATGGGCATAACTTTGTGCCCAAAGCTTATAATGAAATGAAATTTATGCCATTGGAAAGCTCTCGACAAGCATAAGATGATGGAGGTATTTGAATTGCGATTTGAGGTGATGGAAGAAAGAGGAAATTTTATACCCCTATATTACCAAAAAACCTTGAAGATTGGGCCTAGTCATGCCCCACAACCCTAATGCGACATTAGGGGGTTGGGTGTGTCACAAAGACCATGTCAAAGAATCGGGGAATTGGATAAATCAAGATAAGAGCATTCCAATAAGGGGTGGTGTGTAAAACATCGTTATGGCACTCAAGTACAAGTAAACATAGCTCGACATGCAATAGGAAACACAAGTGAGAATAGCTCAACATAATATAGGAAACATGAGGAAAAAAAACTTGAAGTAAGGAAGACATGGTCCAATCTTATTTACCAAATCACATGATGAAATCCTAGAATTATGCCTCAATTTGTAAACTAGTTGACTGCCTTTGTTGACCCAATCAACTAATTGAACACTTAATTAGCTACGCAATAGACTATAAATTTTCCATCTCCAAACAATCCATAGGTGTGATGAACATACTTAGTTTATTATTCTAATAGGATGTACCATCCATGGTCTTTCCATGTGACAATGACCTCTAAAACACCTAGCAACAACTAGAACCAATATAGGAATTTTAAACCTTGGTGTTCTAAAACCATGCTAGAATCCATAGGTGCATTGCATGAGTATATAGAGAAAAGTTAGGAGTCATTGATCTCTTAATACACTATTACAAAATTGTAGCATTTCACATATAATACATTTTCGCAATATAGATAGATCCATATGATTATCTTTAAATACTTTAGTGTGTGACATCCCCTTAAATAAAAGTTGATATGGTCAACTTTGGTCACCCAAGGTAGCCTTAATATGATTAAACAACCTAACTTTCCTACTGTATTTTATGCCTAGTTATTTTTTATCAACTTGGTTGGGATCGATTTAGTTTGTCCAACTTACTAGTGGAAGCCATCTTAATCGACTAGTTAACCAATTAGTCGACCATCAAATGGTTTCTTAAAACAAAATGACTAATTCTGAACCTATATCTAACCTTAGCTTCTAATGCATCCCTTGTTTTTATTGTGCAACTTTATTAAGGAAGTATGGACAATAGTTAGAATAATCATTAGGGTTTCGTATAGACAGGGAGAGACCATAGAAGAAGCCTTAGAAATATGTTTAAAGGTAAATGACATAATAAAAGAGCATAGTTATTTAATGGTATTTGTAACACAAGCCACTTGGTTGGAAATAAATTCTTCTTTATTTGAGGATAATATCTTTACAAAAGTTATGATTTTTATAAGATGTGAGGCTCATAGAAAAATTTTAGATACAACTTGAAACAAAAGAAGTAAAGGGCAATAGGTGAGACTAATATGGATGATTCAAATGGATAATAAACAAAACTTAAGATGGGTTGATAGTTTTAAGTCTAGTTTGATTAAGGCCAAATAATCGTGCACCAAACCCATGACACTGTATGCTCTATTCATAGAGCTCCATTGGGGAAAATATATGTAGAGAAATATTTGACCCCCATGTGTGGACCAAGATTCCAATTATAAATTGACCACCCTCAAGAGGACTAATTAGTGACTTGGTATTATTGGACATGGATGAGGTCGTGGAAATGAAGAGTGTGTGGATGAGTGTTATCCCATCCCAACATACTAGTGGATCACTTACTTGATTAATAATTGCATGCCTATGCTTTGGTGGCATGGTAGTCAATTCATCATTGTTGGATTTATTGGTTAACATGGACCTGCAATCAACTTCGGATCATCGTAGGATGTTGTGAGGTCACTTGGTTAAGCAACTAGTAAGGGATTAATACATAATTATTTTCAAAGCTACAGTCAAGTATGTTGTCATGCCAGACCAAGTGCCAAAAAGTTTAACTTCAATTGGTAGTACAAACCTAATGTGCATCAAATTCCTAGTATAAACACTCAAGTTGCATTGTCAGAAAAAGGTAATTCTCCTTTACTAAATAGTTGAAGATCCAAAAAATGGCTTACAATTTAAGGAAATGCACTATATTGTAATGATATACTAGAAAAAGGGAACAAATTTTTGTTATATGAAATGGATCTTTGCTTGAGTTGAGAAATATAGGGGCAGCTAGATTAAGTGATTTCTATTGATATGATAACTGCTTGTGATGTATTTTTACTTCATTAGCTTCTTCTTTCTCTTGATTATATTCAGTTTTCTTTCATTAAACAACTACCAAATCATAAAGAGCAATGGGACAAGAGGAAACAAGATGTAGGCAATCATCCAGGGCCAAAACCTATCCACTTGTGAGGAAAACCCACGAGAATTCTTCTCTTCTTATAGAACTTCAATTGACGAATTCCAAGACCTGTGACCCTTGACCAAGAACCTCCAAGACCAAGTCAAACCCTTTCTTCCTTGACGATATTTCCTTCTAGCAATTCCTCAGCAACTTCTGCAATTTCGATCTACAGCAAATTATACTGCAATTTCAACTCCCCAACAGATTCTTCTACAAATTCGACCCCCAATAGATTCTTCTACTAGTTTGACCTCCAATAATTTCTTCTACAGAAACCCTAGTTCACACGTGTGGCTAGAAGATGGATGAATTTGTCTCTTTTATTATTCTCATTTGTCTTCTTTTCCTTGTTACTTCGGCTTGCAAAAGAGACCTTTCTTGACCCAAAGCCTGGTCGTTCATGATGACTGCAATTCGGTACTTGCTGCTACAAAAAGATGACCTAGTATACATCACATGTGTGAATAATATAGCCCAAAAACATTCCCAAAAACTCGATTTGCTTTTCTTCTTTTTATCCTCCTTTTCTTTGCACCCTTTTATCTTTCTTGATCAAACTTGAGTGAAGGATGTGTGTCCTCCAAGTGAGGTCAAAGCCTCCCTTATATATAGGTTTCTTACTAGGTCGAATGGCTCCTTTTAGGTTGACTTGTCCACTTGTGAAGGATGACTTGATCTTTGCAACATGACGATGTCTTGGAGGATCTTTTGACTATATTTTGACTCAAATAAATTTTCTGTGCAATATGTAACATGACCAAATGGGTCTTTAATACATGACAATGACTCAATTGACTTGTAGCATT
Source organism: Pinus tabuliformis (assembly GCA_031772625.1). NCBI lineage: Eukaryota > Viridiplantae > Streptophyta > Pinopsida > Pinales > Pinaceae > Pinus > Pinus tabuliformis. The sequence continues at coordinate 139,697,010 of CM062820.1, forward strand.
CAGTGGGTGCTTAACCTAAAATAAGTTTCCCTTGAGCATGAAACTTATGCCTTAAGAACAACAATAATACATTTATTTTTCTCTTTACATTAAATACACAAAATCATGATTACATATGTCATTATAAAGACCGAACCTAGTTACATATTTCAACACTCCCTCTTAAACAAGGAGGTATTCATAATCAATACAAGGTACTTGGACATTCTCAATCGGAAGAATTCTCATAAGAAGATTTGGATTAGTAAACCATCTTCGAGCATCTCATCATACCAACCAATATTGTCACATAGCAAGGCCTTGACTAACAACTCTATCTCTCCACAAGATCATAACACAATGTTGGTGAGACCAATGACTAACAGACACCATCATTATTGTCTCTGAAGGCACGTACCCGACCCGAGTGTTCACAGGGTATGTCCTTATAGGAAAATTCCTATCTTGGAATGACACATTCTCAAGTAATTTCCTCTTCTACTACTCTTATCTTGGATGCTCTACCTCATCCTCAAAGAGTATCAAAAGTAGTCTCATATGCTTACCGAATCCTCCATTCTTTCTTCACAATATGAAGAAAATAATGATGTGTCTATCTATCCCTCTCAACTAGGGAAGATATACTCATTCCTATAAAAGGAATGTACCCAAGCTCTCTCTTATCTAGGGATTTGTCCAAGTTTCCTCTTAATCGGGATTTTGTTTCCAGCAGCTCTCTACTCTTTCGTGGAGATCATGGAACCTTTAACTGCTTGTGGAGAACCTCCTTTTTCATGTCATGAATTTCATTTTCATCATCATGGAGCCTTCATATTCTAGGGTTTGTTCGTAGGGAATCAACCATCCATCACTTTCCTTCACGAACCATGTTAGTCATGACATCCTTCTATTCATCGGAAAGTGAGCTTTTATTCCACATATGGCTTTTCTTCATACTACTACCTTTTCCAAGTCATGTTTTCTTTCAGGATCTTCCATCCAACCACATGAGTGACAGTTGTAGGTGAAATCTATCAACCCATCCAGATGTTGTTCAAAAAAAAAATGAACACCAAATCAAAGTCGCCTTTTGTGATGGCCTTTCATCATGAGATCTTCTTGCTTGCGACATCAACATCACGCACTTTCATAAACACATATCCAAGGATTTCAATGTCAAGGGTCTTCTTCTTTTTCAAACTTTATCAAGGTCTTCTTTTCCATGGAGATGTCATATTAGGTCCTTCTAGTCATCGGATGTTGATTCCTTATCTTACGTCACCATATTTGCAACTTTCACGATCTCTCCTTTCTTTCTTCACATATTCCTCCCCAGAAACTTCCATCAATAGTTCCTTCAATTTTGTCAACCACCTCATATTCCATATGCAGACATATTATGTTGATTTATGTTGTTAATATGTGAACCATGCCTTTATGCATCCCTCCAAGGAAGAGTGTAATAGCCTCGGGTTAAAATTTCATGTAATAAAGTAAATAAAGGGAAAATAAGACCAAGTTCACGGGACACATATTCCAAGCTGAATGTTGGGAAAAATATCCTAGTGGTTGTTCATTTGGTTTATTATGGCTAAGGAAATTGGAAAAGGCTTTGAAAAGGCAAAGACACATTAATTGGAATTTTATTTATGAAAATAAAAGAAAATAGGAGAAAAGGGAGATGAAAGGTCACAAGTTTTCATGAGGAGGAAATTGAAGGAAAATAGAGGGAAATGAAGAAATTAGATGCATCAATAATAAAAAGGCTTTTGAGGATCAATTCACAACCTTTTGTCTGTTTAGTTTATGAATTGGCTTCAGAGAGGAGAAGAGCACTGAGAGGAGAAAACAAACAAGCAAGCAAAGGGAAGCAAGGACATGGGTATTTGGTTCACTTGTTGTCATTGACATGGGTTTTTCCTGGTATGACAATGGTTTCAACCTTGCCTTTCCATTTTCGGATAGCCATGGTGTGATGGGATTCGTTCTTGGTTGAGCTTTGGATTGTCGGAAGGCTTTGGATTCGGGTGAGGTGGTCTCAAGAAAATCCCAAGGGTTGGGGTGGAGATGGTTTTCTCTGGGAAACCCTTTACATGTGGGTGGAGATAGGAAAATTCCTCTAGGGATAGTGAAGGAATTTTGAGGCATCCAAGCTCAATTTGGTTTTGTGATCTCGGGACCAGTTTAGGTGAGATCACGACAGTGTGAGGGTAGTTTAACCTCTGGATTCCCTTGGTTGTTATCCATTGGTTTATCCCTATTGGGTTGTGTTATATTCTTTCCATGACTAGCCCACCTAGTTAATCGGGGGGTTAAAGGGGGGGGCAGAGCCCCCCCTTCGTTGCGCTGATTGCGCAGCGGGGGGGTCATAGGGGGTTTGAGGGGGATGGTTAGCCCCCCTCTACGGGGTCCAGGGTAGCGCCCTAGGGAATTTTTTTTTGGACCCTATATTAGGTGGGCGGACCTACCTATGGTTTTGTGCATGGTTTTGGGCGCAATGGTTTTCAGTCCATGGTATTGGATGCTTTGGTATGTATATATATGTATTGTAACAATGAAAGGAACTTAATGAAAAATCAAATTGGTAATCCCGATTTTGGGATCCAAGGGAAAATCTCTGCGTATATGTGTTTTACGTGTTATGCTCTCACATTGTTTATTTTCTATGTTTTAGAATTCGTATGCAGGTAATTTTTGTACAGGGTTAAAACCTACAACCCCAAGAGATCCCACATTCATGCTTGGAACATGGCATGGGGGTGATTGGCTAAAAGAAAGATTTGGTTCAGCCCAATCTAAGGTCGGGTGGTATGTGGCAGCCCCTAACTTGGTTGGCTTTTGCATATGATTGATAAGAGCTCATTCCCCTTGTAATTCATGAGTAATTATACTTTTTAATACGTGGATTTAATGGTTGTTCTATCTTTGAAATTTATCTGGTTATATGATGGTTATGATCATGGTTTTATGACAGATTCAAGTTATGGCTCTTATCATGTTTTGATTGGTAAATGAATGGTTATTGAATGCATGACCTAATATATGTTATTGAAGTTATTGTGAGAGGGAACTATACCTTCTTGATGATTCTCATATAAGTATCAAATCTCCTTGTTCAGATATGCATTCATGGCCTATAGATTTCATGTTCACCGTCTGTTTAACGGAATGACTGTCATGGTTAGACCTGGTTAGGTCAAGTCTTGATTAAGTTTTGTGTTAGAGGATTTTTCCTTCTGCCATTTATCATTCTAGGAAGTTCCATCAAGTTCTAAGTAGTGGTCTGGAAACTAGCCCTTAAAAAGTAGCTCAGATCTTATAGTCGCATGCATGGAACTGGAAGAAAAAAAACTACATTCGCTCCCTTGCAGACCTACGTATGTGACTGGAGGGTTACAGTTGAGTTTAGGCAACGTTGTGCCAGCATTTGGGAGTCTAGATCACTGAAAAAGAAGTCTAACTCAGGGTTTGGGAACTTGGAGGGGTGGTTTAGCTCTTGAGGGTCCTGTAGCAATTGAGAAAGGTCAGTAAAGTTTTCGTTTGTTGATTCCACTTCCTTAATTATACACAGGATGTTGAGTCATGTCATAGTATCCCTCATCTCATGTTTATCTTGACGACCCAGTAAAAGTGGGTAAATGTGGGAGGGGTGGTTATAGAGTGGTACCAAAGCATGGTTCAATACTTGGACTAGATGGGCAGAATGTGATTTTTATGCATGCATATCGGTCGTGTGCATGTGTGATAATGGCTATGGTTGTCATGTATATAGTCGATGTCATAGCTTATGTTATCAAGTATGATGTTGATATGTTGGTTGAGATAAACCGGGAGAAACAAATTATTAGAGCGAGGTTGCAACACTGGACCTTGGGGTCAGATTGCCATACATGTTTGTATGTTGGGAATACAAGTATGTTGATTAATGGTTGTTATATGCATTATGGTTATGTATATGCATGTCATTCTATTTTTGTTCTGGTTACATGCATGATAGATGCTAGTTGTTCAGTGCGGTCATATGTGCATGCATCGGGTAGTCATGCCTGGTAGTAACTTGTTGTTATATGCATTGTGGTAATATGTGTGATGAGTATGATCATTGTAGTTATGACCTTATGTGAAGATGGTTATGGGTATAATATTCAGGTATGAGTTGATATATTTGTGATAGTGTGTCATACTAATCTGGATTGACTTGTACAAATGTGATAGCCTTCCTTAAGATACATTGAGGTATGAGTTTGATTGTGTCATCTATTTATCTAACCTAGTATGTTTACAAGTTGTTTGATTGTTTGACCAATTGCATGATATGAGTATGTGTATATAAGATTGCGTAAAGGAATGATCTTGTTTTAAGATGATTGTACCAACGCATTATGTGTTGAGATAGTTGATATGCACTCAAGTGTAAGTGGTTGCTAGTTGTAGTAGTATGACTAATGATGGTGAATTGATTATGACATTGTTGTTAGTCTTGGTAAAGGTTGATTTCAAATTAATAGATATGATGTCTTGATCTTTGAAACGTGTGACTAACATGTGTGAACAGTTATAGTGCAACATGCTTGGTATTAGCATGATAAGGTAACCATTGATTTGTTTATATAACTAGGAGTTGGGTGATGTGATAGTACCTAATAAGATTCAATTGAAACAAGGCAAAAGTTAAAAGAAAGGAATTGGGTGAGGATCCCTTTGGCTACGTTTGGAAACCGCAATTCCAAATGAATGAGTGCTTTGCATAAGTACAAGAAGTTTTCTTAACCTTGATTATGTCTGAAATTATGTGGATATGTGCTATGTTCATGAGCATGTATTTGACATGTATAACAGCTGGATTCCAGTTATAGTTTGATTCGTCAAGGAATTGGAGTCCCTTGGGAGATGATATATGTAAGTGTTCAGTTACAAGGCAACATGCTTGGCACAATAAGGTAAGGTAACATGTATATTGTTATGTTTATTTATGCATTGACAATTATGTGTTTATGGTAGTATGATGCAGGGAATTGCATGGAAAAAGAGACTGCCATGAAATCTTGAAGAAGGCTTGGGTTGAGCTTTCCCTTAGAAGCACTGGGGATCCATTGGGATCGATTAATGGTGTTTATTGGGAGTTTTGTGCTTTCGGTCCTTCATTATTTGTTTGCACCTAATTTGCAGTTTCATTTATGTTTTGTGCATGGCCATGCCGCTTTGTTTGTGATGTCGAATACTATTGTTTTCATGGTTTTCTTCTTGATTTCTTCTTATTCTTGCCTTTTATGTTTTGAGAGTTTTGGGAATTGGTTGGGGAAAGAGGAAAGTTAATGCAGCTCAGGGAGAGCTAAATGAAACCTAATATATAATGTAAGGCCTACATGAAACTCGTTTCATATATAAGGGTAATTGAAGGCAAGAATATGAAAGCTAGTTGGATTGGTTGGGTCCATTGGTGTAAATGGATGATGGTAGGACAATCATGACAAAGGTAAAATTAAATGGATTTGAGGCATTACATGCCTTGGTTATGTTGGGAACTATTGTTCTCATTGTTGCGCATGTTATGCAAGGATAAAGGGAGTTCTCTTAACCTTGACCTTATGATATATGGTAATTATGTTATGTTCATGATTATGTTGATGTCTATACAGGTATATGTGTATGTATGTATGTCATTGTCTGACAGGGTCATCAGGGATCATGATTGTTTTATGCAAATGATTATATATGTATGTATCTTGTTATTTGGTAGGGTTGTCAGGGATCATTCTTGTGGAGGAATGATTGTGTTCGTAGGTGAATGGCATGAAGAGGTTCCTGGTTTCATGAGGAATCAAGTGGAAGAGTAGCCCTAACAAATCTATGAGGTCAGTATCATGTTGAAATGAATTGATATTATGCTTTTATACTATGTATATGTCTATGTCTATAGTGGTTTCTGCCCCTCAGTTTAGGCCGACTTGTCTAGTTTGAGGCCGACTTGGTGGAGGAGGCCTAATTGACATAATTTACATTAAAATAAATTTATTTCTTGACAACTAGAGCCCAAGAAGGATCTTTTACATTATGACATGGACAAAGACATTTGACATAAGCCCTGGAAGTCTTCAATGGAGACTTTGACCTAAAAGCAATTGACCCAAGCATGCAACCCATGCTTTAATAAGTCAATTTCTTTAATAATAATAAAATATTTTTCTTTCTTTTAACAAATACATTAAATCATGATTCAAATATAATTATGAAGATCAATAGTAGTTACATTCTTCAACACTCCCTCATAACTAGGGAAGTATTCATAATTACATATATATATAGGTACATGGAAGATCTCAAAATGGACTACGAAGAGTTCTAGCACACTTAGTGTTGTGAACTAGATACCTGACTAGGGTATTCTATCTGGGTGGGACTAAAGGGACTCAAGCTTTAGCCAACTCTAGGTACCATCAGTCTTTTAAGCTCTACCACCAACCTAGGGACCTAGGTGCATATCCAAAGTTGGAGCTCCATGACCAATGCCACCCTCCCTCTTCGGGATCTAGACATCAACACATAGGTCAACCAGATCTCCTCCCAAGCATCTTTCCATTAGATGCTTCATCTCTCCTTATCAGATATGTCCATTTGCCCAAGCATGTTTCCAGAGTGTTGAGCGTTCTTACGGAGAGATTTACCTATACAAACACAAACCCCAATCAACAATAAACTTTCAAATATACATACAAGTAAATAGAAACCTTCAGGGTCCTCATTCATTCAAATGTTGCTTATATCATCATCAAGTTATCCATATATAATTTGTCAGAAGCTTTCTTATTCTTTCATTTCTTCAACAGTACCAAATACATCTTCAGATTTCCTCAAAGTATTTTGTTTGCAACTTCATGAACATTTATTGATACTCTTTCTTACTTCAAAGTATTCATTGTCATAATATGCCCTCCCTCTCAAAGGGAGAGAGATGCCCTTTATTCTATTGAGGCTCCTTCTCAACTTAGGGAGATCAACCACATCCTTCTTATATAACATCAGAGAGCCTTTCATGGCTCCATTCCTTCTTATGGCATCAATATCATCTTGATTATCATAAATTTCTTCATCATGCTTAATATTATCAAGTCATCTTCACTTACGAACATCTTCAACATCTTGAAGATTATCTACCTGCAAAACTTAAACAATGAGTACAAACATATAGAAGCATGAAGTTAACTATAACAAAATCATGTTACTATAATGGAAGAATTTAGACTTTATATATCAAACGCCTAATCTTAGTTAGGTTTATAATTAACAGAAGTTACATACTAATGTTCTTGTTAGGGTTTGTCACAAACCCTAGACTACATCATCAAGGATTAAAGCAACTCAATCAAGATATCAATCTTATTATATCTAGGGCTTCAATATTAATTTCAAAGATACATGACAAACTCTACTATGATTTATTACAAACCATAGATTCCATCTTCGAGACACAAAGCCTTAGACATCAACAATTCAATCAAATGAAAACTCTACTATGCTTCTAAGTTTTCAACAATTTTCAGAATTTACATGTTAGACTCTACTAGGGTTTGTTGCAAACCCTAGATTTGATCAAAACTAAATATATCAGAAAAAAATATTGCCATGCCCTAGAATATCAATCTCTACTAGGGTTTTACAGACCCTAGATTTTATAAACTAAAACATGAGCATCGGCAATTAGGTTAGCATACTCGCATATACATACGAAGGATTTCATGCACTAGCATTTCATATCAATATCCATATCTACTAGGTAAACCCAAGGGCCAACACAAACATTAATACATCAAAATTAGGTATACAACAATTTCATTCAGACTAGGGTTTCGATCATACGAATATACACCTAGGGTTTCATTCCTAGGAACTTACTATAGATATTATAGGGTTTTTCTCATAAACCCTAATTTACCACGCTCCAAAGATATAGAGTTTCAATACCAAACCCTAAAGGACTAGGGTTTCTATCATAACAATACCAAAACCTAAACATCAAAAGAATAGGATTTCTAGGTTTCATCAATAACCCTATGTAGAATAGGTTTTCCTAATCAATATTAATACACCCTTAACAAGAAGAGACTAGGGTTTTGTAGTGAACCCTAAAAGTTAGGGTTTCACAAAAATAATCAAATAATATCATGAGGGTAGATTCAATCTAATGATTAATCACCCTAACAAGAATATTTTTTATTCAAAACCCTAGACATAACGATGTTAGTAATGTAAAGTAAATTTCAAAAGAAGAATGATCGTACCTTTTACATGAAGATAACTTTATAACAAAGCTTATAGTCTAACACGTACCTTGAGTTGTTCTTTAACCTTGTAGGACATCAATTCTTGGAGGACAAGACTTCTTTTGCAACCAAACTTCTTCCATGCTTCAATTCTATCCTTTGAAGTCTCCTCCATAACCTTTGAGTATTCAACAAGCTTTCCTAACCAAGGAAAATATAAAGAGAAAGGTTATTAGCATACAATATAAACAAGTCTTGATGTGAGTAGGAAACCAAACATGAAAAGATGAAATAAATAATAAGATACTTCTATTTTGGTAAAATGGTGGAGGCTCCCTCTTAACCCAATCCTTTTGAGGGATACCTACGACTTATCAAAATAATTCAAAAATGTTCTAAGGGACATGTTAGACCTACAAATTCTAGAAATCAAAATATAAAGGAAACCAATACAAGACAAAGAAGGATATGTAGGAGAGGACTTAGTAGTATAAGTCCTAGACTTTTGGTTCTTTAGTTTTGTTCTTCTTTGGTGGAGCTTCATCGACAATATTTGCTTGATCTCTTTCGCTCTTCCTATTCCTTGGATTCTCAAGACATTGACTTTATAATGACCCATATTATGACATATGTAGCATTACATCTTTGATAGATCAACTTTCTTCTTTGGCCCTTTGAACTTCTTGAAGGTTCCCTTTTTCTTGTGATGAGAAAAATAGGCATTAGTGATATTTTCTTCTTCATCCTTCTTGTTGTTTACTAACGATATTCTAGCTTCTTCTTGACTACATGCATTCCCTTTTTCTTGCGATGAGCATAATAGGCATTAGAGATATTTTATTCTTCATCCTCCTTCTTGTTGTTTACTAACAATATTTTGGCTGCTTCTTGACTGCATGCTTTCCACACTTGTTCAAATGTTGGAGCATCCTTCCAACTGTCGATTCTTGATGCAAAAGCACTCCAAGATTTTGGTAATCCTAGAATAGTAGTAATTACAAGCTCTTTTTTCGGTATGATTTTATCTATTGCTTGGAGTTCATCTCTTATTGTGGAGATTCTATGTTGACATGGTATCATCTTTCATCATCTTAACAATTCTTAGTTCATTCTTGAGGCTTGCTATTTGACCAATGTTCTTGATGGTGAATAACTTGGAGAGAGCCTCATACATTTCTTAAGCGGAATCTATGTTGGATATGTATGGAATCAGGTTGTCCTTTACACCATCCATTATTAGGTTCATGGCTACAATTTCAGATTCTCTAAACTTCTCTTTCTCTGCTTCATATGTTGGTTTCTTAACTTTCCCTTGAACAAGATTCAATACTTTGTGCTTTTCGAGGATAAGATCTATCCTCTTTTTCCATGTCCTGTAGTTGGAGGCTCCTTCTAGTTTATTTTTTGCCTTCATTGAATTCATCATATCGATACCTTCTACTCCTTGTGACCTGATCTTGGAATTATTTATTTTCATTTCAATATATCTTCAAGTTGTCTTTTTCTTTCTTCTTTCACCTTAGCTTTTGATACCATGTTAGAAAATCGGAAAGGCAGAAAGATTTTCTTATACTGATAATTACTTGTGATTTTATTATGTTCTTATTAACTTCTTTATGTTCTTCCTTTATCTTTTCATCATAAAGCAATCATCTAAGCAAAAACATGAAGATCAGGGACACCATAAGTAGGCACTCAACAAGGACTAAAACCCCTGTATAGGGGAAAACCCAGTGAAAAACTCTTCCTTCAATAGATTCAAAATGAGATAGACTAAGACCTTAGACCAACAAACCTTCCTCCTCCACAAGTCAGCCTTCCAAGATGATTTAGCAACTTCCAGTAGTCTCTTCTTGTCCAGCAGTTGCAACCCAAGAACAACCTAGAATTTTCAGCCCCCCAGCTACTACAGAATTTTGGTCCCTTGCAACATTTCGAGAACTTCGCACTTGTGGAATAGGAGAGAGAAAACTCAACTTTTCTTGCTTGATAAATTCCTCCTTCACCTTCGCTAGGGTTTATTCTTTGAATTTCGTACCCTTTCCAACTTCCAACTACAGTAGATCGAACTTCTTGTGTGAGAGATCGAATTACTCCAAATGAGGTCGAGTTACTGCTCTTTTATAGTGGTTTCTGACCCTCAATTTAGGCCAACTTGGTGGAGGAGGTCTAATTGACCTAATTTACATTAAAATAAATTTCTTTCTTGACAACTAGAGCCCAACAAGGGTCTTTTACATTATGACATGGACAAGGACACTTGACATAAGCCCTAAAAGTCTTCAATGGAGACTTTGACCTAAAAACAATTGACCCAAGCATGAAACCCATGCTTTAATAAGTCAATTTCTTTAATAATAAACTTTCTTTTTCTTTCTTTTGACAAATATATTACATCATGATTAAAAAATAATTATGAAGACCGACACTAGTTACATTCTTCAACAAATACTAGGGCCATAGGCTTGAACATTAGGCTGGCCCACTAAAAATTCCGTGTTTCTTTGAGAAAATTGCATTTGAAATGTCTTTGCGATTTTTTTTGCAAAGAAATCTAGGGAGAATTTTTTTTTTTTTGCAGGAGTGCGCTCTCAGTTGCTCCCGATGCGCTCTTGCTTAGAGTTCCCTTTAGGAGCAGGGGGGGGCACTCCCATGCAGCCTTGGGAGATACAATTAAAAATCTGAAGGATGCACAGGGGCAAACTCCTATCCACTATCACTTGGGTAACTGACCATGGTGCTCACTGATATTCTAGAAGAATCACTTAGGTACGAGATGTGTCTTCAACTGCTTCTTCAAAACCTTGCATTGACATCACTCTCATGATGACGGTAGAAAAATACTCTTGCCATTCATTAGATAATCATTGTGAGGATCCTCTATTTGGAGACCTCAACACACTCCCACCCTCTATTTGGAGACCTCAACATGTTATGTCTATGTTTGTGCTATGGCAGGTAATGTTGAAGGATACATCGACGAAATGAAAGTAGTGTGATCTGCAGAAATACACTAGAGACAAGGTTGCTTGGTAGAGACAGTGTGGTCTCCGGATGTGCAGTACTGGTGTTGTGTGCATGTTGTATATGTGGTACTGTGTACATATGGTGCTATGAACATGTTGTATATGCGGTGTTGCGTGCATGGTGTTATGTACATGTTGTATATACGGTGTTGTGTACATATGGTGTTGTGTGTATGTTGTACATGTGGTGTTTTGTACATGTGGTGTCATGTGCATGTGGTGTTGTGTACATGTGGTACATGTGGTGTTGTGTACAAGTTGTGCAGGTGGTGTTGTGTACATGTCGTGTAAGTGGTGCAATGTACATGTGGTGTTGTGTACACGTTGTGCAGGTAGTGTTATGTACATGTGGTATTGTGTTATGCGTATTATGTAGTTGTTGTATCGTGACATGTGTATTCGTGGTATTGTACTATGTGTACGTATATGTGTGGTGTTGTATACTAGGTGTAAGTGTGTTGTGTTGTGTTGTACACTGGGTGTAGTTGTATGTGTGGTGTTGTACACCAGGTGTAGGTGTATGTGTTGTGTTGTACACCGGGTGTAGGTGTATGTGTGAAGTTGTACACCAGGTGTAGTTGTATGTGTGGCATTGTTCACTGAGTGTAGGCGTATGTGTTGTACACTGGGTGTAAATATATGTGTTGTGTTGTACACTAGGTGTAGGTGTATGTGTTGTGTTTTACACTGGGTGTAGGTGTATGTGTTGCGTTGTACACTGGGTGTAGGTGTATGTGTTGTGGTGTACACTGTGTATATGTATGCATTGTACAATTTGATGGGAAAGGCAGGTATGGGATTGTTTGGGCCCTTAGTGCTAATATTGAGGGTTGAGACACTTTAGTCTCGGGATACCCTTGTTCCTATTGAGGGTTGAACCGATTTAGTATTTGGATGCCCTTGTTGTTGATATTAAGGGTTGAGACAGTTTAGTCTCGTGATACCATTATTGTTATTAACAGTTGAGGCGGTATAGTCTTTAGATGCCCTTGTTGTTGATATTGAGGGTTGAGGCAGTTTAGTCTCAGGATACCCTTGCTGCAATTGAGGGTTGAGGTAGTTTAGTCTTGAGATACCCTTGTTGCTAATATTGATGGAGGAGACAATTTAGTCTCCATATTCCCTTGTTGCTTAAAGAGAAGCCACTGGGTGTGTGTCGAGATTGGAAACTGATTCAATGTGTGCACAGAAAGGACAAAGAACAAGGTAGAAGCAAATAATCATTTGAAAGATAAGTGTCAGTATTTTATTTTAGTTTTAATTGTGCATCTTATCTATGACTTTAATCTATGGTGGTTGCATGTGATTCATGATTTTGATTTATGATGGTTACATGTGATTTATGATTTTTCTTTATGATGGTTATGTGTTGATCTAACCGAATGTGATATGTTTATACATGATGATTTGATTAAAGAGCTAGTTTGACTTGTTGTGACAGGAAGTGAACAGAATTTCAAATGTACCTTATTGACGGGCCACCAATGAGGAAAGCAAGGAAATGCCCTGTCTGGGTAGTTGAAACTCACTACAAGAATTAGCAGTAGCAGTGAAAGGAATTGGAACATGCAGTAGTATGTTGGTAAAGAATTCAGGAGCAGGGCCATTGTGGGACAACGGTACCTAATAGTGTCCATTTATTACCATAAGCATGTTATGACCGGTATGATGGTTTAGAGTTAGGGATATGCCTTGGATTTTGGACCTTCTGATGCGAGGAAACCTTGCCAAGGGATGGATCGCCTGGGAAATGGGATGTTGGGGAACTTGGAAGGTGAGTGACCGCATGGAAGGGGGTTACCATATTTCCATAGGGGATGTGTAGTAAATAAGGGAAGGCTAGGGAATGGATTTGTTTTGGTGATTAGCATTGCATATGGAATCAGATGCACATTGCGAGTGTGCCTTGGAACAATGAGCCAGTAACTGTTCACTGAGAGGACAAGTGGTGCATGAACGTAGCGTTGGACATTAGATTCAAGTTTGACTTTGGCAGTGGATTATAGACTTCCTGGGGTGGAGGTTAATCCTGGTAATACTTGAGGGTGGAGGTTTGAGCCTTTGGATTCCCTTGTTGTAGATACATGCATTGTATCCTTTTATTTGTTGGTTAAGCAAATATGCGTATGTGTATGCATATATTATTGTAAATATTGTATCAAGCTTGATTTATAAAGTTGCATAGACAATATGGTTGTTTGTTGATTGAAGCAAATGCACATAAGTATATGCGGTTGTTATTGTAAATATCGTAATGAGTTGTGTTATAAAGCTCTAGTAAAAGGTATGACTGTTATGCTTTCAGCAGCATGCCACTATAAATATTGTAATGAGTTGGGTTATAAAGCTCCATGGGCATTATGTTTTGGTTTTGGTGGTTTTGGTGGTTTTGTTGGTCATGGGTGTCATAGAACACCGATGACAGTATTCCCCTAAGGGGGAGGGGTCTGTAACAACTCCAGGTTAAAAGTTCATGTAATAAAGTTAATAAAGGCAAAAATAAGGTCAAGGTCATGGGACACGTATTCCAAGTTGAATGTTGGGAAAAACATCTTAGTGGGTGTTTATTTCGGTTTATTATGGCTAAGAAAATTGGCAAAGGCTTTGAAAAGGCAAAGAGGCAATTGGAATTTTATTTATGAAAATAAAAGAAAATTGGACAAACGAGAGATGAAAGGTCACATGTTTGCCTCAAGAGGAAATTGAAGGAAAATAGAGGAAAATGAAAAAATTAGAGGCATCAATAATAAAAAGGCTTTTGAGGATCAGTTCACAACCTTTTGGTAGTTTAGTTTTGGAATTTGCTACAGAGAGGAGAAGAGTACTAAGAAGAGAAAGCAAGCAAAGGAAGGACAAGGAAAGAAAATGAAAGCAATGATCAAGCAAGGAAGAGTTGGATAAAGTGGCTTCAGTGGGAATAATTGTAGGTAACATATTGCATGTATGGTTTCCTATCTAGTTTTGGAATGCATGGTATATGCATGTGTGTATTTGGTTCATTTGTTGTCATTGGAATGGGTTTTACCTAGTTTGACAGTGGTTTTAGCCTTGCCTTTCCATTTCCAGATATACATGGTGTGATGGGATTCATTCTTTGTCGAGCTTTGGATTGTTGGAAGGTTTTGGGTCGAGATGAGGTGGTCTCAAGAAAATACCAAGGGTTGGTGGTGGAGATGGTTTTCTTCGAGAAGCCCTCAACAGGTGGGTGGAGACAAGATAATTCCTCAAGGGATGGTGAAGGAATTCCGAGTTATCCAAGCTTGGTTTGGTTTTCTGATCTTGGGACTGGTTTAGGTGAGATCACGATAATGTGAGGGTGGTTTAACCTATGGATTCCCTTGGTTTTTATGCATTGGTTTATCCCATGCGATCTCACATTCATGCTTGGAATATGGCACGGGGGTCATTGGATGAAAGAAAGATATGTTTCAACCCAATCTATGGTTGGGTGGTATGTGGAAGTCCCTGACTTAGTTGGCATTTTCATATGATTGATAAGAGATATTTCCCATTGTAATTCACAAGTAATTATATTGTTAGGCCCCTATAATACTAGTGATTCCCCCATCACTAGTGTCATTGTAGCCCTTATTGTTATTATTGTCCCCATATTGTCATTAGTGTTCCCCATAAAAGCCCACTATTATTATTTTTGTGCCCTTATATTATTATTGTTATGTCAGCTTTGATTATATCGTGACCCCTTAGATTCCTATATATAGAGAGGATGTTTAGTCAAGAATTGTTCATTTGTGTAATGTAAAGGAGGTTTCCCCCTCGAAGAGGCTGATTTTGAAGGTATTGATCTATCTTTTCTTCTATTTTGTGAGCTGGTTGCATACCATATGGTATGAGAGCTTTGGATTCTAGGGTTTCGCTGCTCCAAACAGGTCATCGTGGAATTCTCACTATAACTTCTTTTTTTTCTACGACATTTCAGAAGCTAAAACAAAACCCATTTGAGACGACATCTCTTTGAACCTCGGGTCCACATTTCATATATTTTGGCAATATATTTTTTGAGATATGATCCAAGGAAGTTAGGATTTTTAGAAGATCCTGAATTATATCTCAAACAGGTGACCTTGGGAAAATCGTCATAACTTTCTCTATGAGTATTAGAATGAAATTTCGTCAGAAGTTATAGAAAGAGAACAAACTGTAGTTTTTTGTGCATCATTTTGAGGTCCGAAGGTTGAAACAGCGACCCGTGGCACTTTGTACAAGTTCGCTCTACTGAAAAAGTGTATAATCAGATCATCTTGGGAGATTGGGCCTAACTCTTTTTTGGAGAATCCAATTTCGATCAAACTAGTGGTGTTGGAAAGAGGACTGAAAGGGATACAACAAATCACAATTTCAGACCTTGAAGATCTGAAATTTCAGAGATACATCAGCTTCAATATCAAGCTCCTACAAAGTGAAAAAAAGGTGTGTAGTTTTTTTTTTTTTTGCATAGCTTGGTTCAAAAAATTAGTTTGAAGGAATTCAAAGGGCATAGTGAAGTATAATTATCATTAATTGATGCTCCGAAGAAAGAAAATGGAAACAACTAGTAAACAACCTGAAATCTCTAGCATGACTCATGAAGAAAAAGAAGAAGAAATGCAACGTGATATATCAAAATTACGAGACCAAGTGCAACAAAATTCATTCTCACAAAAAGTAACAAAAGCTAAGATGGATGGTTTAAAGAAAGGCATGGAATCTAAGATGAATAACATGGAAGTTAAGATGGATGGCGTGGAAACTAAGATGAATCATGTGGAAGCTAAGATGGAAGGCAAAATGGAAGAATTGAAGACAGATTTGACAACGTTGCTACAAGAAATGTTTACTAATGGTGAAAGGGTAGTAAAGGAAACTCATGACGAGAACAAAAGAAATGTTAATCATGATTTGATAGACTCTAATGTTGGATTGAAGACCCACCATGTTTCAAAGATCGATATGAGGAATTTTGATGGAAAGGATCCCATAACATGGATACTACAAATTGAGCAATATTTCGATCTCCATAATGTGAAAAACATACAAAAGGTACGCATTGAAACTTTATATTTGGAACCAACTCAGTTTGTATGGTATCGATGACTTAACTCTCGTAAACAAATTGTCACTTGGGCAATTTTTACGGAAGAAATGATAGCACATTATGAGGATACAAAAAGAAACACCTTTTTTAACCAATTGATAAAACTCAAACAAAAGGTTTCAATGATGGAGCAAATTGAGGACTTCCAAAAATTGAATATAAGGTAAAAGATATTCCAGAGGAGCATAAGATTGATGTGTTCATAGGGAATTTAAATGATAACATCCAACATGAGGTTCGCCTTTGGGAACGAGATTCATTGGAGAAGGCATTCAGGTTGGCAAGAAAAGTGGAAAGCAAAATTATGGCAACCAGGAAGCCTACCACTCACAACTATAAAGATGGAAGTATTGTTGCCCCTAGCCTTCCACAACCTACAAGGTTTACACCACAACAATTGGAAGAAAAAATAGAAAAAGGGCTTTGTCACAATTGTGATAGCAAATACACTAAAGGTCATAAGCGTGTTGAGAAGAAATTATTTTACATAGATTGTGAAGAGGAGGAAGAAAAGGAACAAGAAACGTCAAAATAAGTGGATATACACTAGGAACAAACCCTAGAGAAAGAAGAAATGAATCCAACCATATCTTGTAATGAATTGGCCGGAATTACCACTCCTCAAACTATCAAGATAGAAGGACATATCAAGAAGAAAAATGTAATAGTGTTTATTGATTCGAGAAGTACCCATATTTTTATTCATTGTAAGACACCCAAGGAATTGAATTGTTTCTTATATCTAGCACCAGAGTGTCAAGTGATGGTTGCAAGTGGAGGAACCATAAATTGCTCTGGAAAGTGCCATAATATTAAGCTATCCATGTGAAAATATGTATTTAATAGCCCAATGCTTTCCATTCCAATGGGTGGTGTTGATGTTGTACTGGGAGTCCAATGGCTACAATCCTTAGGTATAACAACTTTTAATTTTCAAGAAATTTTCATGAAATTTTGTTTAAAAGGGAAGGAAGTTGAATTAAGGGGTACGCAGGGAAACCGGGAAAGATAATCAGCTCTAACGGGATGACAAAGATTCTAAAGAAAGAACAACGAGGCGTAACTGCATAATTATGTTCGCCAGAGGTTCCCACATCAAAATCATCTATTTCTCCAAATCTCCAAAAAGTCTTGGACAATCATTCCAAGGTATTTGAGACTCCCAAAGGCCTCCCACCTATTTGTGATCATGATCATGCTATTCATTTGATTCCAGGAAGTGTTCCTTCAAACATCAAGCCTTAGAGATATCCCTATGCCCAAAAGAGTCAAATTGAACATATGGTTGCAGAAATGCTAGAGGATGGTATAATTCAACCTAGTCAAAGTTCTTTCTTTGCTCCAATAGTATTGGTGCACAAGAAGGATGGATCATGGCGCATGTGTCTAGATTATAGGGAGGTCAACAAGCTCACTATTAAAGATATATTTCTCATTCTTGTCATTGATGAATTATTAGATGAATTGTATGGATCGATTTACTTCACCAAGTTGGATCTTCGTTCTAGATATCATCAAATCATAATGAAGACTAAAGACATTCTGAAAACAACATTTAGAACTCATGAAGGTCATTATGAATTTTTGGTCATCCATTTTGGCCTTACCAATGCACCTTCTACAGTTCAAGGTTTGATGAATTCCATTTTCAAACCCTTCCTTAGAAAATTTGTGTTAGTATTTTTTGATGATATTAATCTACAACAAGTCTTGGAAGGATCATGTTCAACATGTTGACCGAGTGGTCACACTATTGGAGGAGAAACAACTATATGCAAAAAGCTCCAAATGTTTCTTTGGAGTACAAGAGGTGGAATATCTCGGTCATATTGTATCTCATGAAGGTGTTAAGGTAGACCCTAGCAAAATTATAGCCATTAAGGAATGGAAAATCCCCACATCCATAAAGAATCTGTGAGGATTTCTCGGGTTGACAGGGTATTATCGCAAGTTTGTTAAGAATTATGGGAGAATAATAACACCTCTAAAAACATTATTGAAGAAAGATCCATTTTCATGGACTCTAGAAGCAACGAAGGCCTTTGAACATCTTAAAGAGGCAATGTGCCACACATCGGTCTTAGCTACGCCTGACTCCACAAAAACCTTTATTGTGGAATGTGATGCCTCATGAAATGGAATTAGTGTTATTTTAATGCAAGAAGAAAGAACCATTTATTTTGAAAGTCGTCCAATCAAAGGAAACTATTTACACAAAGCTATTTATGAGAAGGAAATGTTGGCAATACTACATGCACTTAAGAAATGGCGACCCTACCTAATGGGAAGACACTTCAAGGTAAAAACAGATCATGATAGTCTTAAATGCTTTTTAGAACAAACATTATCTTCAGAAGAGCAGCAAAAATGGGTCACAAATATGTTGGGTTATGACTTTGAAATCATCTACAAAAAAGGGAAGCAAAATGTTGTGGCAGATGCACTATTAATAAAGGATGAGGATGTGGAAGCATTACTTTGCACAATTTCTATTATCCAACCAGATTGGATAAACAAAGCAAGGGATGAATGGAAGAATGACGAAGAAGTGTTGGCACTCATTCAAAAGTTACAACAAGATCCTAGTGCATATGATACATTTAGCAGGAAAAATGATTTGTTATGGTACAAAAATTTCTTATACCTACGTAAGAATTCCCAACTCAGACAAAAGATTCTTATGGAATTGCACACTTCTCCCTTAGGAGGGCACTCAGGATTTTTTAAAACTTACCATACAGTTAAGAAGCGATTTTTTTTGGGATGGCCTTAAATCAGATATTGAAAAGTTTGTGGCTTAATGTTTGGTTTTCCAACAAAATAAATTTGAAACAATTAAGATCCCAGGTCTATTACAACCTTTATCCATTCCAAGCCAATGTTGGGAGGAGGTTTCAATGGATTTTATCACAGGTTTACCCAAGTCCGAAGGAAAGAGTGTCATCATCGTGGTAGTTGACAAACTTACCAAGTATGCACACTTTTGTGCATTATCCCATCCATTTAAAGGTTTCTACTACATTTATGGAAACAATTCAAAAGCTACATGGAAACCCAAAGATTATTGTAAGCAACAGAAATCCCATTTTCACTATAAATTTTTGGACATAATTATTTTCTTGTCTCGATACTTAGTTAGCTCATAGCTCATCTTATCATCCTCAATCTGATGGGCAAACTGAGATAGTAAACAAATGTTTGGAAGGATATCTTCGTTGCTTTGTCTTTGATAAACAAACACAATGGGTCAAATGGTTTCCTCTGGCTGAATGGTGGTATAACACTTCCTTCCATACTGCAGCAAAAATGACCCCATTTATGGAACTTTATGGATATCATCTACCATCCATCACATCATATTTAAGAGAAAATTATAAGGTTCAAGCAGTGGAAGATCACATCAAGAATCAACGACAAGTTCTCCAACTTTTAAAGGAAAACCTGACTTTGGTGTAGAATAGAATGAAACAACAAGCAGATCAACATTGCAGCGAAAGAAGTTTTGATGTAGGTGATTAGGTATTCCTACGACTACAACCACATAAAAAATGTCCCTCAAGCAAGCTAAGAAGGATAATAAATTATCACCAAAGTATTATGGTCCATACAAGGTGTTGCAAAAGATTGGTACTATGGCATACAAATTGGAGCTTCATGCAACTTCTCGAGTGCACCTAGTTTTCCACGTTTCATGTTTAAAGAAGGTTATAGGTGACAAGCTCCCAGTTCAAACAATATTGTTAGAACTTGACGAGGAGGAAAAATCATATTGGAACCTGAAGCAGTCATAGAAACAAGAACTCGACAGATACAAAATCGATCAATTCTGAGTATCTCATCAAGTGGAAGAACTTACCCACTAAAGATTCCACACGGGAGGATGAGAATTTTATACAGAAGCATCCAGAACTACTCAAGCGTTGAGGACACTAATTTTTTGAAGTACAAGGGCATGTTAGACCCCTATAATACTAGTGATTCCCCCATTACTATTGTCATTATAGCCCTTATTGTTATTATTGTGCCCCTATTGTCCCCATATTGCTATTAGTGTACCCCATAGAAACCCACTATTGTTATTGTTGTGCCTTTGTATTATTATTGTTATGTCGGCTTTGACTATATTGTGACCCCTTAGACTCCTATATATATATAAAGGAGGTTTAGTCATTTGTATCATCCAAAAATTGTTCATTTGTGTAATGTAAAGTAGGTTTCCCCTTGAGGAGGCTGATTTTGAAGACGTTGATCTATCTTTCCTTCTATTTTGTGAGCTGGTTGCATAACATATACTTGTTATTATCTGAATTGAATGGTTGTTCTATCATTGTGATTTATTTGGTTATATGCTAGTTATGAGTATGTTTTTATGACAGATTCGAGTTATGGATCTTATCATGTTTTGATTGGTAAATAAATGGTTATTGAATGCATGACCTAATAGATGATTCTTAAAATAATTGGTTACTCAATAAATGGTTATTGAATGCATGACCTAATAGATGATTCTTAAAATAATAGGTTATTCAATAAATGGTTATTGAATGCATGACCTTCATGATGATTCTTATATAAGTATCATATCTCCATGTTTGGATATGCATTCATGGCTTGTAGATTTCAAGTTCACCATGTGTTTGGCGAAAGGTCTATCATGGTTAGACCTGGTTAGGTCAATTCCTTAATTAAGTTTTGTGTTAGAGGCTTTATCCTTGTTTCATTTATCATTCTGGGAAGTTCTATCAAGTCCTGAGCAATGGTCTGGAGAATAACCCTAAAAAAGTGGATCATGTCTCACAGACGCAGGCACAAAACTCGAGAAAAGAAATGCAATCGCTCCCTTGCAGGATTATGCATGTGACCATAGGGTCACAATCGAGTTTAGGCATTGTTGTGCCAACATTTGGGAGTCCATATCACTGAAAAAAAAAAAAAAAAAATTCTAGCTTAGGGTTTGGGCACCTAGAGGTTTCGTTTAGCTCTTGGGGGTCCTGTAGCTTATAAGGAAGGTCAGTAAAGTTTTGGTTTGTCAATTCCACTTCCTTAACTGTACATAGGAGGTTGAGTCATGTCATAGTAGCCCTCGGCGCATGTTTACTGCGACAACTTAATGAAAGTGGGTAAATGTGGGAGGGGTGGTTACAAAGAGATCCCATTTCTTCGATCATGCTTATGAGGTAGAGCATTTACCCATGTTATCTGAAACTATATGATGATATGACTTAATATATCACATGTATACATACCTCTTTTCTCCTTTTTGGCCATTTAGACTTCCTTCAGGAACTTCCTTTCCTTGCTTGAAAGTAATTCAATCATCTTGACATGTTGCATTCCTTTGTCACCATACTGTAATCCTTCTAAACAATAGATCCCACACAAGGTAGAATGATCAGCGAGACACTTGCTTCTTTCAAGTAGAGGTGAACCTTCTAAAGAATATTCCAACTGAGAATCTTGATTATCCTCATCCTACAAATGCTCCTTCCTAGTGATGATGATGCATGATGGACTCTTTCTATCCTTTATCACGCTAGATGACTTTCTTATATCAAAAGTATTGCTTATGCTTTCAATGATGTTACCAACAACTACTTCCTTTCCATGTAGACTTCTACTTCAACTATCCTTTTCAGGCTTCTATAATGATATCACAATCTCTTGTATACCATATTTTGATATGATGCATCCTATCATTCTTATAATGATTTCTACTATGATAGTTATCTTTCAAGAAAATTGGAAAAAGATCATAGTGAAGGGGATTATCTCGGTCACAGTATAGATCTTTCACTTCCTCCTTCTTTTATTTATTCTTCCCTGCTTCTTCCGCTTCTTCGGTGACATGGCCTTCATCCCTTCCTTTCCTTTTATTATTGTCTCTATTGAGTTTAGGATAATTTGTCTCGTAGTGCCCATATTCTTGATAGCCATAACATTGGAACTTTGACATATTGATCTTCTTCTTTTTCCCAAATTTTCATTTTCTCTTGGCTGTTGGGTCTTGAAAATGTCATTCATTTCCATTACACTTTTACTATTATGTCCATTATATCACCTCCATTTCACTACTATGTCACTACATTCATCCCACTTTCATTATCATTGGGCCACATTTATATTTTTCCAAACTTTATTAATTCTTAGCCTTTTTAAATGAATTTGTGGTTAAAAATTAGGAAATAATGTGCATATGTTTATATTTGACAAGTGGGTTGAGATTGTTGACATGTGTAGGTCAAAAGGAGGCTTCTAGAAGACCTTTATGTGGCACTCTAAAGCCAAATTCGAATTTGAGTGAAAAGAATCATGAGATCATGAGGATATGTGTCACATATCATAATTGTATTGAAACTCTAAGAAGACGTGTTTTATCAGTTCCTATTTTGATTAGGACTCTAGAGGTAGAGGGAGAGATTCATGGACTCTCATTAATGAGATGACTTCTCATCTTTTTGTATAAATAGGAGATCTTTCTCCTTCATTGGTTAGCTTGTTAGTTTAGAGCTTAGCTTGTTAGTCTTAGCTTAGCTTGGCTTTGTAGTTCTTCCTTGATGGCTTTGGAAAGCTTTGGAGAGCTTTGTTGTACTTTGTAATTTTGAAGAATTTGAATAAAGCTTTGATGTTCTCAGCATGGAAGGAGATGTGAAGTAGATGTCATGGAGCACATTAGAATGTAAGGTAGAGTATATTTTAATTTGTAATTTTGCTTTGATTTCATTATGTCATTTGATTGCTTTCAAGTTTGATAGATTAGAGTTTCCATTGATGCAATTTTAATTCATGCAAGTGTGTTCAACCGGTTGATTGTAGATTAGTTTTTCTTTACATGTTTTTGCATCAAAAATTGACATGAGATTTGCCTCTCTGCTGAAATTTTTCTTAAGCTTTTCAATTTCAATTATGCTTTGATTTCAATCTTATTTATTTGTTGTTGTTAGTTAGTTTAGATATCAAATTCTTCATGTCATTTGACGTTATCTCCAGAGCCATGGCTTAACCCCGAAAAGCTACTTGGCGAGCTATCGGATTATGAGTGAAGTGATTTGATTTTACTTTCATCTCTGCAATTAGATATCAGGTTCTTCATGTTATTGACATTATCTCCAGAGCCATGGCTTAACCCCGAAAAGCTACTTGGCGAGCTATCGGATTATAAGTGAAGTGACTTGATTTTACTTTCATTTGCAAGTAGGTAATTTAGATATCAGGTTCTTCATGTTATTGACGTTATCTCCAGAGCCATGGCTTAACCCCAAAAATCTAGTTGGCGAGCTATCGGATTATACGTGAAGTGACTTGATTTTACTTTCATTTACAAGTAGGTAATTTAGATATCAATTCTACATGTTATTGACGTTATCTCCGGAGCCATGGCTTAACCCGGAAAAGCTACTTTGCGAGCTATCAGATTATAAGTGAAGTAAATTGATCTTGCTTTCGTTAGTCTGCAATTTTTGGTTTGTTTGAGTGCAATAGTTTAGATTTTATTTTTGTAATTAGATGTGCAGCAGAGACAATGATTTCATGATCAGTATTTCATCTTTTGTTTGATTTAAGTAGCTGCATATTTACATTCTTGTTCAGGTATTAATAGCATGTTTTGAGATCTTTTGAAGTGCTAAGTTTTGGAAGTTACTATAAGGGACATAAACCTTGTCTTGAAATCTATATCCATACTTGACCTTTAAAAGTATTCTTAAGACCTTAAAATAGGATTTTCATTTGTGTTAAACACTTTAGGAAACTAACAAGAAAAAAACCCCAAAAACAACATAAACTATAAAACAACGAAGTAAGAAAAAGGTTAACTAAGCACATATGATGCACCACACTTCATCTGTTTATGATACCTAGATTGTTAATTTATGTATTGCAATTTAAGACGTTAAATTGACTAGACATTTTGGCGCCATTGCCGGGGAAGTGTAATTAGGAAACCTTATTTCTTACATCTAAAAAAAAATTAATAATTCTTGAGTATGCTCTCCTCCTGCACTTTGTGTGATCTGGAAGATCAAAAAAATGATTGTTATGTAAAAAAAAAACAAAAAAAGGGAGACAAAATAAACTTCATCATTTCAATTGATTCAATAAAAAAAAAACCCAGCTGCTTTGATGGGTTCAACTGTCCAAGATTGACTGGTTATGGTTGGTAATGGTCCTTAAAACACTGTGTCCTATTTTAATAAGATTCTGCAAATTAGCTGCGGAATGCAGCCTTATTCCGCAGGTAACTGTGAATTCCGCAGCTAATTTCAAGGTTTAGCAATTTACAGGCATCCAATGAAGAAACCGACCACATGGGCATCTCTAGAATTGTCCTGACATGGATCCTATCGTAGTCACCCAACCCAGCTTGATAAAAAAATCAGCTTAAGGCCTCAGTCAAAGTTCTGTTTTTAGCATATTTTACTTGAAGTCTTTGCTGCTTGAAATTGAAAATCATTAATCCTTCTTATAAAAATTTACAATTTCATAGAAAAATAATAATAATAATAATAAAATAATAAAAATTAAAAAATGGCTATCCCCAATTCCAGTTTCCACTGTAGCCTCAATAGAAAATCTGCATTCCTGTTTGAGCTTTGGCCTAGAAACAAACCTGCAAAAGCATTAAAAAAAAACAATAAAAAAAACCTGCGGAGTTAACTAAGATCGACTCAAATAATTATGCCATAGCTTGGAATAGAGTGCGTTATTTATTTGGCAGCATTCCTGACAAGAGATGCCACAATGTTGCTAAATTGTAACCATGGCTTCCACACAGAATGCATAGACAAATGGATTCATTCTAGTTCTTCCTACCCTACTTGTAGAAATTGTCTTCATTTTGGCTCTAAAATAAGGGGAAAACACATTTGAATCAACAAATTATATCTTTGACAAGCTCAAATTCATCAACCAAGAACTTCTCAGGAGTATGATGTAATCGTCGACTTAGAATTTGGGGTTAATTGATTTATAATTCCTTGATCAAATTATTCTGAGAGTGCACCTTTGTTTGAAGTAATGTTGCACTGGAGGAAGGGAAGGAAAGCCAGTCAAGCCAAAAGCTAAACCATCTTATGCTACAACAGTTGTTTTTGTTCTTGATCCAGTCGTCGATGAAGCAACAGAGGCTATTCTCTGTGCTGAAAATTGCAAAACTACCCATAGCTCAACATGTTAAAGATTTAGTTGTTTCTATGAAAACACGGGATAGTTACTGTAAAAGATGTTCACTTGCTGCCATTAGCTACTATAGATATTGCAAACCTGAAGAAAACGCATTTGCCACAACAATTTAGAAAGAAAAAAACACAAAACAGAGAAAAACGTCAAACTTTAAATGCACTATCTGGCCAAACGGAGGCGAATTTAGAAAAAATAAAACATGGGTTTTTTCGGCAATAGGGTCAGTTAGATAACCCAGAAACGGTTTTAAGAAATTCGTGGCGGTTTAAGAGAATTTCTCGGTTCTCTGAAGCCTCTTTTTGCATGCCGCGTGAAGAAAAACAGATTTTAATTGATGAACAGTCTGTTGTTTTGACTCAGCGTGCTTGGAGAAGACAAAACCAATTTGGGAACCTAGTATGTGCTGGCATTCAATGTTGTTTACGCGTCTTTAATTGCTAACGGTCTCATGCAACCTCCGTGACTGTATTTCAGTTTAACGGCCGACAGCAGAGACGTATCCCAATTGAATACGATACTTCTCCAAGCACCTGTTTAACGGCTAATTGTATGACTTGACCAAGTTGAATACGACTCTTTTACATCCATATTGCTTGGATTATTCATTCAGCATCACTCTGTTTTCATACTCTGTCTACGTGTGCAACTGCTTACATCCTCCGCATTTTTTTTTCATGCACACAGCCACTCCATTTCACAGTATCTTCTACACTCTGTTTTCACGTATTTCATGCATACAGCTCCTCTGCTTTCATGTATGTATAGTCGTTTTACCCCATACTCATAGTTTCTGTCATTCCATATCCATATTTACCAGTTATTCCACTGTACATACACAATCTTCTTTACACAGTCATTTCTCCAACAGTGAAAGGAAATTTGAAAAAATAGCAGAGAACAGAGGCTCATGAATGATTGGTCCACCAGCTGTGATCTTAGGCTCTCTCTCCCTGGTACTTGGCTACATAAAATCTCTTTTCCAATAACTTAAATCAGAAAACTATTGGTTGACTGTCTTCTAGCTATGGAATGCAGCGTGATTCCCAAAAAACTGGCAATTCCGCAGCCATTTTATTACTCCTATAGGTTATAGGTGTCAAGAGACGAAACAAACCACATGGGTAGCTGGGAAAATGTCAGTACATGGATGGTGTCCTATTCATTTGATTCAAGTCGATGAAAAAGACCCCGGTCAAAGGGAAGTCAAGGTGTGTGTTATCACTAAGTCACCACACTAAGTCGCCACATGTCAAGGAAAAAAAATTGAATCATTGAAATAAATAAGTTATTTGCTCACTTTTCTGAAGGTATTGATTAATTTTGGACTGAAGATAAAAGATGAATGGCTATATTTTTATTCAAGATTTTTAGCTACAAAAATTGTGCACATTCTGCAGCTAAAATCCAATTTCGCAGCTGTTCTCCAACTAAAAAAACCTAAATGTTCAAATCAGCCTAACTTTCTCATACGAAATCATATTTTGATGATTTAAGTATCGTTGGAAAGATCTCAACAAGATCTACACAATGAAAAATCCATCGTTAGAGTTTGAAATGGTAAATAATGAAATAAATTGCTAAAAAGAAGCAACATTCAACTTGGGGCACCAATTCCAAAGCAGGTATAAATTCTTTTGATTTTTCCTTTGAGAACTTGTTTCATTAATACAAATTCTTAGTTTTGTGTGTAGATATCATAACTAGAGAGATTGATCGCCTTTCTCATTTGATAATCTTACATTCCATTGCAGAAGAAGTAATAGTTTTTTTGCAAGTTCCAAGCAGAAGGACAAATGACTACAAGAGAATGGTGTCTCTCTAAGAGACCAATTTGTTTCATAAGAGGATGATCAACAACAAAGAGGAAATATGCTGATGCAAAATCAGATCCAAATACTTAAAAAACTTTCAGATACTATTGTCTCCATCACATCCATGCCACATAATAAACCATTCACCTCATTTCACTTCATATTTTCGATTTACATTCACATACACTTTCCATCTCTTTTTGTCCATTCATAACCCACAAATAAAAGCAAGAGGCTCATTCACATTCTTATTGCCCATTGCCATTTCTACTTTCCATTGCCATCTTCCATTTTCATCTTCTATTTCTTGTCATTTTCATTTCGCAAATAAGCCCTGCTTCAATGCAAATTATTGAGTCCATAGTCCTTTGATTCTAAGTTCCTTGTAAAGACACCTTGAGGCTTGCATGCCTTAATGGAAAGACCTCATGCTGACAAACAATGAGAATAAACTAATGTCCCTTGTTCATTAGATATTCTAGGTGACTCGACATCGGCAAATTCATTCGTAACTAGCAAGATGTGTTTGGGCATCTTGACTCTCATTGTCATCAATGGTGAGAGTTCTCGTGTTGACTAGTGGCATCCATTAATGGCCACTAAGTCAACAATTTCCTGCTATGTTTGACATCAGAACATTTTCACATAGTAGTAATTGTGCCAATGAGTTTTGAAGACATGAAGACTATTGTTTTCAGCATTTTGGAGCAGATTCAACAAGTTTTAGTAGAAGCAATAAAAAGTCATCTTAACTCTTTATCCATGACTCTTCTTCTTCAGTGACTTGAAGAAGAATATGATCAGAATTTTGCAGCCACCACACATACAACTCATCCATTCCAAAGGGTAAGTTAAGGTACGTCATTTTCTAACTTTTGACCATAGAATTCCATAAAAAGCTAGAATGATAATTGTTAGAAAAACATTTCTCTTCCTCATTTCATAAAATTGCCAATACCATCAGTTGGAGGGGGGAAATACATTCATATTCATATCTTTCCATGTCCATATCATATTCAAGAGCCCACATACTTCCAACATATATTAACTGTTACATTGTTATTATGAGCATACAATGGCTTTTCAAAGAGTGCTTAAAGGATAAATTGGATACAAACAAAATCATGGTTGTCACACAAGAACCAACCATCATGCAATCCAATAAAGATATACTTTGCAACAATAATCAAAATATCATTATGCAAAGTTCAAAGATCAAAATAGAATGCAAAAAAAAAAAAATGGTTGTAACACAAGAACCAACCATGTTGCAATTCAAATAAAACACTTTGCAGAAATATGAAGTTATCAAATGGTATCATGCAAAGTTAAGCCAAAGCTCAAGGATCAAAAGAGTTAATGTAATATATATTGCATGTGGACATGCAATAACTTCAGTTGGGGGGTATGTTGGGTCTTGAAAATGTTATTCCTTTCCATTACACTTTCACTATTATGTCCATTATATCACCTCCATTTCACTACTATGTCACTACAATCAACCCACTTTCATTATCGTTGGGCCACATTTATGTTTTTCCAAACTTTATTAATTCTTAGCCTTTTTAAGTGAATTTGCGATTAAAAATTAGGAAATAATGTGCATATGCTTATACCTAACAAGTGGGTTGAGATTGTTGACATGTGTAGGTCAAAAGGAGGCTTCTAGAAGACCTTTATGTGGCACTCTAAGGCCAAATTCGAATTTGAGTGGAAAGAATCATGGGATCATGAAGATATGTGTCACATCTCCTAATTGTATTAAAACTCTAAGAAGACATGTGTCTTATCAGTTCCTATTTTGATTAGGACTCTAGAGGTAGAGGGAGAGATTCATGGACTCTCATTAATGAGGGGACTTCTCATCTTTTTGTATAAATAGGAAATCTCTCTCCTTCATTTGTTAGCTTGTTAGTTTAGAGCTTGGCTTGTTAGTCTTAGCTTAGCTTGGCTTTGTAGTTCTTCCTTGATGGCTTTGGAAAGCTTTGGAAAGCTTTTTTGTACTTTTTAATTTTGAAGAATTTGAATAAAACTTTGATGTTCTCAACATGGAAGGAGATGTGAAGTAGATGTCATGGAGCACATTAGAATGTAAGATAGAGTAGATTTTATTTTGTAATTTTGCTTTGATTTCATTATGTCATTAGATTGCTTTCAAGTTTGATAGATTAGAGTTTCCATTGATGCAATTTTAATTCATGCAAGTGTGTTCAACCGGTTGATTGTGGATTAGTTTTTCTTTACATGTTTTTGCATCAAATAGTGACATGAGACTTGCCTCTCTGCTGAACTTTTTCTTAAGCTTTTCAATTTCAATTATGCTTTGATTTCAGTCTTATTTATTTGTTGTTGTTAGTTAGTTTAGATATCAAATTCTTCAAGTGATTTGAAGTTATCTCCAGAGCCATGGCTTAACCCCGAAAATCTACTTGGCGAGCTATCAGATTATGAGTGAAGTGATTTGATTTTACTTTCATCTCTGCAATTAGATATCAGGTTCTTCATGTTATCGACGTTATCTCCAGAGCCATGGCTTAACCCGAAAAGCTACTTGGCAAGCTATCGGATTATAAGTGAAGTGACTTGATTTTACTTTCATTTGCAAGTAGGTAATTTAGATATCAGGTTCTTCATGTTATTGACGTTACCTCCAAAGCCATGGCTTAACCCCAAAAAGCTACTTGGCGAGCTATCGGATTATAAGTGAAATGACTTGATTTTACTTTCATTTACAAGTAGGTAATTTAGATATCAATTCTTTATGTTATTGACGTTATCTACAGAGCCATGGCTTAACTCGGAAACGCTACTTGGCGAGCTATCGGATTATAAGTGAAGTAAATTGATCTTGCTTTCATTAGTCTGCAATTTTTGGTTTGATTGAGTGCAATAGTTTAGATTTTATTTATGTAATTAGATGTGCAGCAGAGACAGTGATTTCATGATCAGTATTTCATCTTTTGTTTGATTTAAGTAGCTGCATATTTACATTCATGTTCAAATATTAATAGCATATTTTGAGATCTTTTGAAGTGCTAAGTTTTGGAAGCTACCTTAAAGGACATAAACCTTGTCTTGAAATCTACATCCATACTTGACCTTTAAAAGTATTATTAAGACCTTAGAATAGGATTTCCATTTGCGTTAAACACTTTAAGAAACCAACAAGAATAAAACCCCAAAAACAACATAAACTGTAAAACAACGAAGTAAGAAAAATGTTAACTAAGCACATATGGTGCACCACACTTCATCAGCTTATGATACCTGGATTGATAATTTATGTAGAGCAATTTAAGACGTTAAATTGACTAGACATTTTGGCACCGTTGCCGGGGAAGTGTAATTAGGAAACCTTATTTCTTACATCTAAAAAAAATTAATAATTCTTGAGTATGCTCTCCTCCTGCACTTTGTGTGATCTGGAGAATTAGAAAAAAGATTGTTTTGTAAAAAAAAAAAAAGGGAGACAAAATAAACTTCATCATTTCAATTGATTCAATAAAAAAAATAAAAATGAAACCCAACTGTTTTGATAGGTTCAATTGTCCAAGATTAACTGGTTATGGTTGGTAGTGGTCCTCAAAACACTGTGTCCTGTTTTAATAAGATTCTGCAAATTAGCTGCGGAATGCAGCCTGATTCCATAGCTAACTGTGAATTCTGCAGCTAATTTCAAAGTTTAGCAGGTTACATACATCCAATGAAGAAACCGACCACATGGGCATCTCTAGAATTTTTCTTGACATGGATCCTATCCTAGTCACCTAGCCCAGATTGATAAAAAAAATCAGCTTAAGGCCTCAGTCAAAGTTCTGTTTTTAGCATATTTTACTTGAAGTCTTTGCTGCCTGAAATTTAAAATCATTAATCCTTCTTATAAAAATTTACAATTTCAGAGGAAAAAATAAAAATAAAAAATAAAATAAAAATAAAAATAAAAATCAATGGCTATCCCCAATTCCAGTTTCCACTGTGGTCTCAATAGAAAATCTACATTCCTATTTTAGCTTTGGCCTAGAAACAAACCTGCAAAAGCATTAAAAAAAAAAATAAAAAAAAAACTTGCGGAGATCGACTCAAATAATTATGCCATAGCTTGGAATAAAGTGCCTTATCTATTTGGCAGAATTCATGACAAGAGATGCCACAATGTTGCTGAATTGCAACCATGGAGTCCACACAGAATGCGTAGACGAATGGACTCATTCTAACTCTTCCTGCCCTACTTGTAGACATTGTCTTCATTTTGGCTCTAAAATAAGGGGAAAGCACATTCGAATCAACAAATTATACCTTTGACAAGCTCAAATTCATCAACTAAGAACTTCTTAGGAGTCTGATGTAATCATCGACTTAGAATTTGGGGTTAATCGATTTATAATTCCTTGATCAAATTATTCTGAGAGTGCACCTTTGTTTGAAGTAATGCTACACTGGAGGAAGGTAAGGAAAGCTAGTCAAGCCAAAAGCTAAACCATTTGATGTTACAACAGTTGTCTTTGTTCTTGCTCCAGTCGTCGATGAAGCAACATAGGCTATTCTCTATGCTGAAAATTGCAAAACTACCCATAGCTCAACATGTTAAAGATTTAGTTATTTCTAAGAAAACATAGAACACTTACTGTAAAATATGTTCACTTGCTCCCATTGGCTACTATATATATTGCAAACCTGAAGAAAACGCATTTGCCACAGCAATTTAGAAAAAAAAACGCAAAATAGAGAAAAACGTCAAACTTTGAATGCACGATCTGGCCAAACAGAGACGAACTTGGAAAAAATAAAACATGAGTTTTTTCGTAAATAGGGTCAATTAAATAACCCAAAAACGGTTTTAAGAAATTCGTGGCGGTTTAAGAAAATTTCTCGGTTCTCTGAAGCCTCTTTTTGCATGCTACGTGACGAAAAACAGATTTTAATTGATGAACAGTCTATTGTTTTGACTCAGCGAGCTTGGAGAAGACAAAACCAATTTGGGAACCTATTATGTGCTAGCATTCAATGTTTTTTACGCGTCTTTAATTGCTAACGGTCTCATGCAACCTCTGTCACTATATTTCAGTTTAACGGCTGACAACAGAGACGTATCCCAATTGAATACGATACTTCTCCAAACACCTGTTTAACGGATAATTGTATGACTTGACCAAGTTGAATACGACTCTTTTACATCCATATTGCTTGGATGATTCATTCAGCATCACTTTGTTTTCATACTCTGTCTACGTGTGTAATTGCTTATATCCACCGCATTTTTTTTCACGCACACAGCCACTCCATTTCACAATATCTTCTACGCTCTATTTTCACGTATTTCATGCATACAACTCCTCTGCTTTCGTGTATGTATAGCCGTTTTACCCCATACTCATAGTTTCTGTCATTTCATATCCATATTTACCAATTATTCCACTGTACATACACAGTCATTTCTCCAACAGTGAAAGAAAATTTGAAAAAATAGTAGAGAATAGAGGCTCATGAATGATTAGTCCACCAACTGTGATCTTAGACTCTCTCTTCTTGGTACTTGGCTACATAAAATCTCTTTTCCAATAACTTAAATAAGAAAACTAATGGTTGATTGTCTTTTAGCTATGGAATGCAGCCTGATTCCACAGGTAACTGGCAATTCCGTAGCCATTTTATTACTTCTATAGGTTATAAGTGTCAAGAGACGAAACAAACCACATGGGTAGCTCGGAAAATGTCAGTACATGGATGGTGTCCTATTCATTTGATCCAAGTCGATGAAAAAGACCCCGGTCAAAGGGAAGTCAAGATGTGTGTTATCACTAAGTCACCACACTAAGTTGCCACACTAAGTCGCTGCATGTCAAGGAAAAAAATTGAATCAATGAAATTAATAAGTTATTTGCTCACTTTTCTGAAGGTATTGATTAATTTTGGACTGATGATAAAATATGAATGGCTAACTTTTTATTCAAGATTTTTAGCTATAGAAACCGTTCACATTCCGCAGCTAAAGTCCAATTCCGCAGTTGTTCTCTAGCTAAAAAAACCTCATTGTTCAAATCATCCTAACTTTCTCATACGAAATCAGATTTTGATGATTCAAGTATCGTTGGAAAGATCTCAACAAGATCTACACAATGAAAAATCCATCGTTAGAGTTTGAAATGGTAAATAATGAAATACATTGCTGAAAAGAAGCAACATTCAACTTGGGCCGCCAATTCCAAAGCAGGTATAAATTCTTTTGATTTTTCCTTTGAGAACTTGTTTCATTAATACAAATTCTTAGTTTTGTGTGTAGATATCATAACTAGAGAGATTGATCACCTCTCTCCTTTAATAATCTTACATTCCATTTCAGAAGAAGTATTAGTTTTTTTGCAGGTTCCAGGAGGAAGGACAAATGACTACAAGAGAATGGTGTCTCTCTAAGTGACCAATTTCTTTCATAAGAGGATGATCAGCAACAAAGAGGAAATATGTTGATGTAAAATCAGATCCAAACACTTGAAAAACTTTCAGATACTATTGTCTCCATCACATCCATACCTCATAATAAACCATTCACCTCATTTCAATTCATATTTTCCATTTACATTCACATACATTTTCCATCTCTTTTTGTCCATTCATAACCCACAAATAAAAGCAAGAGGCTCATTCACATGCTTATTACCCATTGCCATTTCTACTCTCCATTGCTATCTTCCATTTTCATCTTCCATTTCTTGTCATTTTCATTTCGCACATAAGCCCTGCTTCAATGCAAATTATTGAGTCCATAGTCCTTTGAGTCTAAGTTCCTTGTAAAGACACCTTGAGGCTTGGATGCCTTAATGGAAAATCCTCATGCTGACAAACAATGGGAATACATTAATGTCCCTAGTTCATCAAATCTTCTAGGTGACTCGACATCAACAAATTCATTCGTAACTAGCAAGATGTGTTTGGACATCTTGACTCTCATTGTCATCAATGGTGAGAGTTCTCATGTTGACTAGTGGCATCCATTAATGGCCACTAAGTCAACAATTTCTTGCTATGTTCGACATCAGAACATCTTTTCACATAGTAGGAATTGTGCCAATGAGTTTTGAAGACATGAAGACTATTATTTTCAGCATTTTGGAGAAGATTCAACAAATTTTAGTAGAAGCAATAAAAAGTCATCTTAACTCTTTATCCATGACTCTTCTTGTTCAGCCACTTGAAGAAGAATATGATCAAAATTTTGCAGCCACCACACATACAACTTATCCATTCCAAAGGGTAAGTTAAGGTACGTCATTTTCTAACTTTTGACCATAGAATTCCATAAAAAGCTAGAATGATAATTGTTGGAAAAACATTTCTCTTCCTCATTTCATAAAATTGTCAATACCATCAGTTTGGGGGGGGGAATACATTCATATTCATATCTTGCCATGTCCATATCATATTCAAGAGCACACATACTTCCAACATATATTAACTGTTACATTGTTATTATGAGCATACAATGGCTTTTCAAAGAGTGCTTAAAGGATAAATTGGATACAAACAAAATCATGGTTGTCACACAAGAACCAACCATCATGCAATCCAATAAAGATATACTTTGCAACAATAATCAAAATATCATTATGCAAAGTTCAAAGATCAAAATAGAATGCAACCAAAAAAAAAATGGTTGTAACACAAGAACCAACCATGTTGCAATTCAAATAAAACACTTTGTAGAAATATGAAGTTATCAAATAGTATCATGCAAAGTTAAGCCAAAGCTCAAGGATCAAAATAGTTAATGTAATATGTATTGCATGAGGACATGCAATAACTTCAGTTGGTGGGTATGTTGGGTTTTGAAAATGTCATTCATTTCCATTACACTTTCACTATTATGTCCATTATATCACTTCCATTTCACTATTATGTCACTACATTCATCCCACTTTCATTATCATTGGGCCACATTTATGTTTTTCCAAACTTTATTAATTCTTAGCATTTTTAAGTGAATTTGTGGTTAAAAATTAGGAAATAATATGCATATGCTTATACCTAACAAGTGGGTTGAGATTGTTGACACGTGTAGGTCAAAAGGAGGCTTCTAGAAAACTTTTATGTGGCACTCTAAGGTCAAATTCGAATTTGAATGGAAAGAATCATGAGATCATGAGGATATGTGTCACATCTCCTAATTGTATTGAAACTCTAAGAAGACATGTGTCTTATCAGTTCCTATTTTGATTAGGACTCTAGAGGTAGAGGGAGAGATTCATGGACTCTCATTAATGAGATGGCTTCTCATCTTTTTGTATAAATAGGAGATATCTCTTCTTCATTTGTTAGCTTGTTAGTCTTAGCTTAGCTTGGCTCTGTAGTTCTTCCTTGATGGCTTTGGAAAGCTTTGGAGAGCTTTGTTGTACTTTGTAATTTTAAAGAATTTGAATAAAGCTTTGATGTTCTCAACATGGAAGGAGATGTGAAGTAGATGTCATGGAGCACATCAGAATGTAGGGTAGAGTAGATTTTATTTTGTAATTTTGCTTTGATTTCATTATGCCATTTGATTGCTTTCAAGTTTGATAGATTAGAGTTTTCATTGATGCAATTTTAATTCATGCAAGTGTGTTCAACCGGTTGATTGTAGATTAGTTTTTCTTTACATGTTTTTGCATCAAATAGTGACATGAGATTTGCCTCTCTGCTGAACTTTTTCTTAAGCTTTTCAATTTCAATTATGCTTTGATTTCAATCTTATTTATTTGATGTTGTTGGTTAGTTTAGATATCAAATTCTTCATGTCATTTGACGTTATTTCCAGAGCCATGGCTTAACCCCGAAAAGCTACTTGGCGAGCTATCAGATTACAAGTGAAGTGATTTGTTTTTACTTTCATCTCTGCAATTAGATATTAGGTTCTTCATGTTATTGACATTATCTCCAGAGCCATGGCTTAACCCCGAAAAGCTACTTGGCGAGCTATCAGATTATAAGTGAAGTGACTTGATTTTACTTTCATTTGCAAGTAGGTAATTTAGATATCAGGTTCTTCATGTTATTGACGTTATCTCCAGAGCCATGGCTTAACCCCGAAAAGCTACTTGGCGAGCTATCGGATTATAAGTGAAGTGACTTGATTTTACTTTCATTTACAAGTAGGTAATTTAGATATCAATTCTTCATGTTATTGACGTTATCTCCAGAGCCATGGCTTAACCTGGAAAAGCTACTTGGCGAGCTATCAGATTATAAGTGAAGTAAATTGATCTTGCTTTCGTTAGTCTGCAATTTTTGGTTTGTTTGAGTGCAATAGTTTAGATTTTATTTCTGTAATTAGATGGGCAGCAGAGACAGTGATTTCATGATCAATATTTCATCTTTTGTTTGATTTAAGTAGCTGCATATTTACATTCATGTTCAAGTATTAATAGCATGTTTTGAGATCTTTTGAAGTGCTAAGTTTTGGAAGTTACTATAAGGGACATAAACCTTGTCTTGAAATCTACATCCATAATTGACCTTTAAAAGTATTCTTAAGACCTTAGAATAGGATTTCCATTTGCGTTAAACACTTTGGGAAACCAACAAGAACAAAACCCCAACCAACATAAACTATAAAACAACGAAGTAAGAAAAATGTTAACTAAGCACATATGGTGCACCACACTTCATCAGTTTACGATACCCAGATTGATAATTTATATATAGCAATTTAAGACGTTAAATTGACTAGACATTGGCCATGGAAAAAAACACTTGAAATTGTTCTCTTAATTCCACATCACTTTTTGCCTTTAACATGGTTTCTTCAATCTTACAAAATGTCTAAAGTTCACTGAATGGGGTGGATTCCTTCTTTCCATATATGCTTGAAACGAAGTTTCCCATTCATCAAGTAGTGCATTGAGCACCATTGTGGTCATTTTTTTTATCAAATATTATTTCTCCCAACTCTTGTATTTGGTCCCTTATTTTTGACACCCTCATAATATATGAGGCCTATCGCTTCTTCTTTTTATACCTTCATCTTATATTTCTTGGTTCTCAAAGATATGACTTCTCCAACGGTGATTATAGAGAACAATTATACTAACTTCTCATAGATTTCTTTTGATGTCTCCAACTTTGATACATAAGGTATGAGTGGATCCTTTATGTATTGTATAAGGATCCTTTGAGCCCTTACTTCCCCTTTCATATACTTTTCTAGAGCTTGAGCTTCTTCCTTTGGAGGTTTAGTGATTAAACCCTTAACATGTCCAACAACTTCATTTTCTATGAGGATCAAATCTTTCCTCTTCTTCCATGCAAGAAAGTTTGATAATCCAACCAATTTGTTGCTTTCCTTGCAAAATGAAGTCATTTTGATAGATTCAGACATAGATATAAAGATACTTACTTGTCAACTGAAGATACTCATTGATGAAGAAATATTCAACTTTATGATTTTCTTAACGATGTTGATAATAGAAGACATCTTCCTTAAAAAATGATTCTTGACTTAGAGGGAGGGAGATCACCTTGATTCCTTAATGACGATGATAACACCTCTTCTTGCTTCCTTAGATGATAGTGTATAATATGGGGGCTTTCCCAAGGTGCTTCAAATGTAGAGTCTTTCTTGGATTGAGTGGATGTTGGGTCCTTGAGGTCTTATTTTCTTTGTGATGAAGATTGTTCAATGTGTAATATTTCCAAGAATGCTTCAATTGAAAAACCCTTCTTTGGATGAGCTAGGGTTTTGAGGTCTTCTTTCTTCTTAATTACTTTCTTCAAGATGATGAGAGGGTTAGTCCTTCTTGATGATTGATGCTCTTGAAGTTTCCTAAATGATCTTCTTGTACGTCATCCCTTAAGTATCCTTCTTTAAGCTACCTTTCCTTAATGTAGTCATCGTAGCTCTGATACCATGTTGAGAAATCTAGGGGCAGCTAGATTAAGTGATTTCTCTTTATTTTATAATTGCTTGTGATGTATTTTTACTTAATTAGATTCTTATTTCTCTTGATTATATTCAATGTTATTTCATCAAACAACTACCAAACCATAAAGAACAATGATACAAGAGGACACAGTATGTAGGCAGTCATTCAGGGCCAAAACCTATCCACTTAAGAGGAAAATCCACAAGAATTATTCTCTTTTTATAGAACTTGAATTGACGAATTCCAAGACCTATGACTCTTGACCAAGACCCTCCAAGACCACGTCAAACCTTTTATTCCTTGATAAGCTTTCCTTCCAGCAATTCCTCAGCAACTTCTGCAATTTCGATATCCAAGAAATTCTACTATAATTTCGACTCCCCATAGATTCTTCTGCAAATTCAACCCCCAACAAATTCTTCTACTACTTCGACCTCCAATAGTTTCTTCTGCATAAACCCTAGTTCACATGTGTGGCTAGAAGATGGATGATTTTGTCTCTTTTCTTCTTCACGTAATTTGTCTTCTTTTCCTTGTTATCTTGACTTGCAAAGGAGACCTTTCTTGACCCAAAAATCGACCCTTGATGATGATTGCAACTCAGTACTTGTTGCTACAAAAATATGTCGTATTATACTTCGCACGTGTGAAGAAGATAGCCCAAAAACTCAATTTTATTTTCTTCTTTTTATCCTCCTTTTCTTCGCACCCTTTTCTCTTTCTTGATCGAACGTGAGTGAAGTATGTGTGTCCTCCAAGTGAGGTTGAAGCCTCCCTTATATATAGGTTTCTTACTAGGTCGAATTGCTCCTTTTAAGCTGACTTCTCCACTTGTGAAGGTCGACTTGATATTTGCACCATGATGACGTCTTGGATGGTCTTTTGACTCTATATTGACTCAAATAATTTTTCTTTACAATATGTAACAAGCCCAAATGCCAGGTCTTTAATACATGACAATGACTTAATTGACTTGTAGACTACATGACAAGCCCTATAATCACTCAATGGGTGCTTGACCTAAAAATTAATTTCCCTTGAGCATGAAACCCATGCCTTAAGAACAACAATAATAAATTTATTTATCTCTTTGCATTAAATACCTAAAATCATGATTATATATTCCATTATGAAGACTGAACCTAGTTACATATTTGGCCCTTGAGTATAATTCTTTAAGCTGCCTTTCCTTGATGCAGTCAACGTAGCTCTGATACCATGTTGAGAAATATAGGGCCAGTTAAATTAAGTGATTTGTCTTGCTTTAATAACTACTTGTGATGTATTTTTACTTAATTAGCTTCTTCTTTCTCTTGATTATATTTAGTGTTCTTTCATCAAACAACTACCAAATCATAAAGAACAATGAGACAAGAGGACACAGGATATAGGCAAATAGCCAGGGCCAAAACCTCTCCACTTGAGAGGAAAACCCACAAGAATTCTTCTCTTCTTATAAAACTTCAATTGACAAATGCCAAGACCCATGACCCTTGACTAAGGCCCTCCAACACCAAGTCAAACCTTTTCTTCCTTGACGAGCTTTCCTTGCAATAATTCCTCAGCAACTTCTGCAATTTCGATCTCTAGCAAATTCTATTGCAATTTCGACTCCCCAGCAGATTATTTCGCAAATTCGACCCCCAACAAATTCTTCTTCTCTTTCGACATCCAATAGTTTATTTTGCAAAAACCCTAGTTCACATGCGTGGATATAAGATGGATGAATTTGTCTCTTTTCTTCTTCGCTTAATTTGTCTTCTTTTCCTTGTTACTTCGGCTTGCAAGGGAGACCTTTGTTGACCCAAAACTTGACCCTTGATGATGACTGCAATTCAGTTTTTGTTGCTCCAAAAATATTCCCTAGTATACTTTGCACATGTGAGGAAGATAATCCAAAAACAGTCCCAAAAACTTGATTTTCTTTTCTTATTTTTATCCTCCTTTTCTTTGATCCATTTTCTCTTTCTTAATCGAACTTGAGTGAAGTATGTTTGTTCTCCAAGTGAGTTTGAAGTCTCCCTTATATATAGGTTTCTTACTTGGTCGAATTGCTCCTTTTATGCTGACTTGTCCACTTGTGAAGGCCAACTTGATCTTTGCAACATGATGAGGTCTTCGAGGGTCTTTTGACTCTATTTTGACTCAAATAAATTTTCTTTACAATATCTAACATGCCCAAATGGGTCTTCAATACATGTCAATGACTCAATTCACATGTAGACTAAATGATAATCCCTATAAGCACTCAATGGGTACTTGACCTAAAAATAAATTTTCTTTGAGCATGAAACCCATGCCTTAAGAATAGCAATAATAAAATTATTTTTCTCTTTACATTAAATACATAAAATCATGATTATGTATGTCATTATGAAGAACGAACCTAGTTACATATTTCAACAACTTGGTGGGAATTAAGAGGTCTCCTGAGCATTTTGGTACATTGGAGGGGAGAACAGAATGTTGTTTTGGGAAAACTACATGGTTGTTGTCATATGAACCAAATGTGAAAATATGAAACTGCAATTTGTTTGGATTCCATCAAATTGTTAAAGGGAAAACATTTTCCTTAAGTGAGGCTCATGAAATGGAAGGGAATCATTCAT
Source organism: Pinus tabuliformis (assembly GCA_031772625.1). Taxonomy (NCBI): domain Eukaryota; kingdom Viridiplantae; phylum Streptophyta; class Pinopsida; order Pinales; family Pinaceae; genus Pinus; species Pinus tabuliformis. Next base: position 139,737,857 of record CM062820.1, read on the forward strand.
CAAGGGCCAACTTTTGGAGGAGAGGAATTCCTACTCAATATTTAATATTGGTGTAACAACCACGGGGTTAAAATTCCATGTAATAAAGTTAATAAAGGCAAAATAAGACCATGGTCATGGGATACGTATTCCAAGCTGAATGTTGGGCAAAACATCATAGCAGGGGTTCATTTGGTTTATTATGGCTAAAGGGAAATTGGCAAAGGGAATGGAAAAGGGTTTGAAGAGGGAAGAAGCATTTATTTATGAAAATAATGGAAATTATGAGAAAAGGAAGGTGAAATGTCACAGTTTGCATGTGAGGAGGAAAATGAAGGAAAATAATCGAAATTGAAGAAAAGAAAGGCCTCATTAATAAAAAGGCTTATGAGGCTCAGTTCACAACCTTTTGACAGTTTAGTTTTGGAGCTCTCTCTTTATTCTCTCTACTTTCTCATACTCTTTCACACTTAGAGCATTCTCGGAGCACTCTAGCATTGGAGGAAGGAAGGCAAAGGAAGGACAAGAAAGAAAAGGGAAGAAAAGATCAAGCAAGGAAGAGTTGGATCAAGCGGCTATAGCGGGATTACTTGCAGGTATCGAGTTGCATGTATGATTTCCTTGCTAGTTTTTGCATGCATGGTACATGCATGTGTGTATTTGGTTCTCTTTCTATCATTGGCATGGGTTTTTCCAAGTGTGATAGTGGTTTCAGCCTTGCCTTGTCATTTCTGGATGGCCATGGTGTGATGGGGTTCTTTCATTTGGTTGAGATCGATTGCCTGATGGTTTCAAAATTGAGTGAGTTGGTCTTGGGAAAAATCACAAGGCCTAGGAATCCCTGGACCGGTAAAGGTGGGATTGCGATGAAGCCTAATTGTGTATACCCTCGTTGGGCTTAGGAATCCTCGGAGGGTGAATGGCGAGATATACGATAAATCCTAGAGGGTATAGACAGACAAATTTCTCATGGTTTAGGTGGAAATATCTGGAGGCATCCATGCTTGTATAGACCTAGTGATCCCTGGACTGGTATGTGGTGGGATTGCGATAAATCCTGGTAGTGTATGTTTCTTGTTTGGGCCTATGAATCCCTTAGCGGGATATACGTAAAACTCAGTTTTATAAGGTTTGTGCCTAATAATCCCTTGACGGGATATACATAAAACTTAGTTTTATAAATGAAGGTTTGGGCTTAGGAATCCTTAACAGGTATATGGCAAGATTGTTGTAAAGCCTAAGGAAGCCCTGATTGGTTTTGTTGTGAGTCCCGCATTCATGCTTGGAATATGGAACGAGGGTGATTGGTTGAAAGAAAGATTTGGTTCAACCCAATCTATGGTTGGGTGGTACGTGGAAGTCCCTGACTTGGTTGGCTTTTGCATACGCTAATAATAGCTCTCTTTCCCTTGTATTTCAAGAGTAAATGCATTTGTTATTATGTGGCTTTAATGGTTGTTCTATCATTGATGTTTCTTTGGTTATAAGCATGGTTTTATGACAGACTTGAGTTATGGCTCTCATCATCTTTTGATTAGTGAATGAATGACCTAATAGATGATAATGCAACTATTGTGAGAGGGCATCAAACCTTCTTGACGAAACTCAGATAAGTATGAGGTCCCTATATTCAGATGTGTTTTTATGACATGTACATTACATGTTCATGATGTGTTTGATGGAATGTCTATCATCATTAGGATGAGTCAGGTTAGGTCCTTGTTCAAGTTTTGCATTGGAAGTATTATCTTCTTGCTATTTATCATTTTTAAGAGTTTCATCAAGTTCTAGGCAAAGGCTTGAGTCCTAGACCTGAAAAAAGTGGCTCAGATTTTGGGGTCATTGGCACAAAACTGCCTGAAAAAGACTACAGTCGCATGGAGGACTTGTCATGGGAATGACTGGGGGTCTAGTTTGGTAAAAGGCAAGTTAACTCAGGGGTTGGGCACCTAGGGTGGTTGGTTAGCCCTGGGGGTCCTGTATCTCCTGAGGAAGGTCAGTTTGGTTTTTGGTATGGCAATTCCACTTCCTTAACTATACATGGGGAGTTGAATCATGTCATAGTAGCTCTTCATCACATGTTTACCCCGGTGGACCAGTTAGCTTGGTTAAATGTGGGAGGAGGGTGTTACAGAGTGGTATCAGAGTGAGTTTCGTTCTCTTTGGGTAGCATCTGGTTTCTATTTTCTTTGGGCGATATCTGATACCATAGAGTGGTAACAGAGCATGGTTCACTCCTTGGACAAGATAGGTGGAATGTGTGTGTCATGTGTACATGTAGGTTGTATATGTGCTTGATGTGTATGCATGGTGATGGTCATTGTTGCAGTTATGTTGTCAAGTAGAAGTTTAAGGTGTTGTCGTTGGTATGTGTTTATCATGAATGCATGTCAGTTAAATATGTGTTTGTTGTGTATGGTAGTGTTTATATGTCGTTATGCATGCATTGTGTCTAGTTGGTGTTATAGTCGTGGCATCATGCATGGTAACTTGGAGGATGAATGAGAAGATGTCAATATATTGTTATGATTATGATTAACATGTATCATGTTAATATGGTTGATCTTGCAGAAGAGATATCCTCCCCTGAACTACACTAAGGTATGTTTATTATGTTTATATTTTGGTTTAGCTGATATGATATACTTGCAAGAAGAAGATCAAAGATGACCAGCAAGATGGTAGAGTACAATTCATGAGATTCTCCCTATAAATCAGATGAGAAACATGATGATGGGTACTCTCCTAACATAGCAGACACTTTGAAAATTTTGAAGGAAAAAATAAGAAGTTACAAAGCAGATAATGGCAGGATCTTTTGGGCACAAGAGAAATAAGCAGAGGTTAATGCAGTTATCCTTCAAAGTTTGTCAGACTTGCAGAGACATGGACCACTTAGGATCAGTCATGGACAGGAATACGAGACTAATGGGGCATATGGCAGCAGGTATCATGGTGGACACATGTCAGATATGGATGACACGATCAGAGATGGCAGTTTCTTGGTTACGCTAGATAGGAGAGGTGATGGACACAGGTTCTATTCTAGTTCTGGTTCAGATAGGTGTCATGGTCATCATCATTATCATCCTTACGGGAGGAGTGACAGGGGATATTTTCCAGATGAGTTTAAGAAAGCCAAGCCACCTACCTTTGATGGAGATTTGAAGAATCCGAAAGATGCAGAGACATGGTTACTTGGAATGAAGAAGTTCTTTAAGCTGTATGATTACACATAGAATATGAAGGCTCAAATAACTATCTTCAACCTCAAAGGGAAAGTAAACATCTGGTGGGAAGATGTGAAGCAAGTCAGATACACCATGATAAAGGAGTTGAGTTGGCATGAATTCAAGAGACTTTTCATGAAGAAGTATTTGTCAGAAAGGAACTATGATAGTAAAGCTAAGGAATTCTACGAGCTAAAGATGGGATCAATGATAGATGAGGAGTATATGACCAAGTTCTTGGAATTGTTGAGGTATATACCATATATTAAGGATAAGAAAGCCAAAGTTTAGATTTTTTTAGTGGATTTCCATTAGCATTTAGAGATTAGATTGAGTATGATGAGCCTCGGTCACTTGAAGAAGTCGTAAGAAAGTTGAAACATTGTTATGAGAAATCAAGGCGTAAGACAAAAACTCATAAAGGTTGGAAAGGGAAAGACAAGACTAAAGGTAAATGACAACAAAAAAGAACAAGACCCCAAGGTGCAAGTGAAAAAAAAAAGTGTTGCACCTTATAAGAAGTTTAATGGAACTCAACCTGGAGAAGAACAGAACAGAGGTGATGGTAGGAGACAATGGTAGTGTTGGACATGTTGTAAGGAGCATCTTAAGATAGAGTGTCTGCATAATTAGGGTGGTAGACCTCAGATTTATAGTGCACAAAAGGTGCAGACAATTGGGGATGTTGGGCAGAGCATTCCTTCCTTAGATCTATATAGCATTAGATAACAAGCAGCCAGATCACCAGGCATATATTATCGAGATGGATGGTAAACTTTGTGATCAAGTTATTTATATTGTGATTGAACCCGGATCTAATTATAGTTATGTTAATCCTGATCTGGTGGACAAGTGTGGTTTGAACAAAGAAGTACATGAAGAATCTTGGGTAGTGCAGTTGGCTACAGGTACAAATAAAAGAGTTCATCATTGGGTAAGAGCTTGTGCATTTGAACTGAATGGTATGTCTACATCAACACATTTGAATGTACTTCAGTTGGGATCATACAATATGCTTTTGGGTATGGATTGGTTGTATCTTCACAGAACTAAGGTGGATTGTTATGACAAGGCTATTGAGTGCTTGGATGACAATGGAGAACATAGAACCTTACAAGGTAAGAAAAAGGCAATATCAGTTGTAATGGTCACAACTATGCAGGCAAAGCACAATTGTAGGAAAGAGTGTGTGTTATTTGTAGTACATATTTCTAGTGACAAAGGTAATGATGTTGATGATGCAAAAGTCTTGAACAGGTACTTGATTTTACAATAGTTTTAGGATGTATTTCCCTCAAAGATTTCATATTTTCCACCTCACAGGGAAGTGGGTTTTTATATTGAGTTGGTACTAGGGCAACACCAACATCTAAGGCACCTTACAAGATGAGCACTCCAGAGTTAGTGGAATTGAAGTTGTAGTTGAAGGAAATGCTTGACAAGGGGTACATTAAGCCAAGTGTATTGCCTTGGGGTGCACGAATATTGTTTATGGAGAAGAAGGATGGTACTCTCAGGTTGTGCATTGAGTACATGCAGTTAAACAAGGTGACGATTAAGAATAGGCATCCGTCGCCGAGGATTGATGACTTGTTTGACCAATTGAAGGGAGAAACAATGTTCTCAAAGATTTATTTGAGATCAGGATACCATTAGGTACACATTACAGAAGAGGACATCTAAAGACTTCTTTTCGGACCAGGTATGGTCATTATGAGTTTGTTGTTGTTCCTTTTGGTTTGACTAATGCTCGAACTACTATTATGTGCTTGATGAATAGTGTGTTGCATCCTTATCTGGACAAGTTTGTTATTGTAGTCATTGATGATGTATTGATATACTCTAAGAATGAGGAAGAACATGTCGAACACTCAACAATAGTATTGAGATTGTTAATTGAGCATCATTTGTATGCCAAGCTTAGCGAATGTAGTTTCTTTCAGACATAGGTGCATTACTTGGGACATGTTGTTTCTATGGAAGGCATAGCAGTGGATCCGAAAAAGATAAGGGCTATCATGGAATGGGAAGCTCCTAGGAATGTGGATGAGGGAAGGTCATTCATGGGGTTAGCAATTTACTATAGGAGGTTCATTAGGAACTTCTTGCGGATTGCATATCTTATCACATCATTGCAGCGAAAAGGGAAGAAATTTGAATGGACAGAGGAATATGCAACAAGTTTTAAGCAATTGAAATAGTTGTTGGAAAATTATCCAATTCTAAATATTGCACATCTAGATAAAGAGTTCACAGTGTGTACAACTGCTTGTAAAAGTGGACTTGGTGGAGTCCTTATGCAGGAGGGACAAGTAACATGTTATGAATCAAGGAAACTGAATGAGCATGAGCAAAATTATGTGACACATGATCTTGAGTTGGCAACAATCATCCCGACTTTGAAGATGTGGAGACATTATCTTCTTGGCAGGCGACTCATCTTGATGAGTGATCACAGTGGATTGAGATACTACTTTGACCAACCAAATATGAATGCCAGGGAAGCTAGATGGTTGGCCACAAGTAGTGAGTTTGACTTTGACATCATGTACATTAAGGGAAAGGAAATTAGGGTTGCAGATGCTCTTAGCATAAGAGTGTAGGTGAATCATATAGCAGCTATGAGTTCATATGGAATGAGTTTACATGATTAGATCTCACAGGTAGGACAACAGGATGGCAGGTATAGGGAGATAGGCAGAGGTTACAGCAACAATGTACATGTGATCAGGACGTGGACTATCATCTTACAGCGGATGGTTTGATCAAATTTAGGGATAGGATCTGTATGTTGGGCAACAATGAGCTCAAGAAGCTTATCTTGAGGGAATTTAATGCTAAGTCATATTCATGTCATCTGAGATATCAAAAGACTTTGAGAGCGGTGAAGAAGTTCTACTGCTAGGCAAATTTTAACAAGGAAGTGGCAGAGTTTGTGGCTAGATGTTTGGATTGTCAATAAGTAAAGGAAGAGTGTAAGCATCCATGTGGTTTACTACAACTGATTCCAATTCTAGAGTGGAAATAGGAGGTCGTTTCCATGGATTTCATTACAGGTTTGCCGAGGACATATAGACAACACGATTCTATTATGGTTGTGGTTGACAGGTTGACAAACGTAACACACTTCATTATAATGAAGTCTACCTATTCAGCTAGTGATGTAGCACACGTATTCATCAGGGAGATAGTGAGGTTGCATGGTGTTCCGAAGAAGATTGTATCAGACAAGGATGCCAAGTTCACTTATAGGTTTTGGAAAGAGTTATTTGTAGGATTGGGTACAGAGTTGGCCTTTAGCACAACTTATCATCTGCAGACAGATGGAAAAACAAAGAGGGTCAACATGATTTTGGAGGACATGTTGAGGATGTACGTCATGAATCAACAACGAAAGTGGGAAGAGTATCTACCTCTAATTGAGTTTTCTTACAACAATGAGTATCAAGAGTCACTGAGGATGAGTCTGTTTGAGGCACTCTATGGGCGAAGTTGTAACACTCCCATCAGTTGGAGTGATCCGGTGAAGATGATGTTGATTGGATTAGACACGTTGGCTGAAATTGAAAAGAAATGTAGGTAATCAAGAAGAATCTAAAGGTAGCACAAGATAGGAAGAAAAGTCATGCAAATCAACACAAGGCATTTAAGGAGTTTCAAGTTGGGGAACATGTGTATTTGTGCATCAAGCCCAAGAAGAGCTCCTTGAGGACTAGGTCATGTTCAAAGTTGGCACCTCGGTATTATGGGCCTTTTGAGATCCTTGAGAGGATTGGACCAGTGGCCTATAGACTTGCACTACCTCCAACAATGAAAATCCATGATGTTTTCCATGTTTCATTGCTTTAAATATATGTGAAGGATGTTGATCATATTATTGATTGGTCTGTATTGCATGTGGAACCATAAGAAGAATTCTGGTCGGAACCTTAGTGCATTTTACAAAGAAAGATGCTCATGCTCCAAAACCGAGCAATCGAGCAAGTTAAAGTGCAGTGGAAGCACTTTGGGCCCGGTGAAGCTACATGGTAGATGGTTGATTAAATGCGAGCTATGTATCCTTCATTGTTTGTCAGTTGAGGCAAAACCATTTTGGCATATGTATATATGTATATGGATGTAAATACCACAATGATCTGTGTTATAAAGCTCCAATGAACGGTATGGGTGTCATGTTGTTATGTTTTTTATGTTGGTTTTCTTTTTAGTAGGTTGTTCATGTAAATACTGCAACGAGCTAAGTTATAAAGCTCCATAAGCACTATTTTTTGGTTTCCAGTGGTTTTGCTAGTTGTAGGTGTAATTGAACACTGAGGACGGTGTTCCCCTAAGGGGGAGGGGTCAGTTAAAAATCCATGTAATAAAGTTAAAAAAGGAAAAATAAGACCAAGGTCACGAGACATGTATTCCAAGCTACATGTTGGGCAAAACATCCTAACAGGTGTTCATTAGGTTTATTATGGCTAAAGAGAAATTGGCAAAGTCTTTGAAAAGGAAAGAGGCATTAATTGACATTCATTTATGAAAATAATGGAAATTAGGAGAAAGGAAGGTGAAAGGTCACAGGTTGCATGTGAGGAGGAAAATAATGGAAATTGAATAAAATAGAGGCCTCATTAATAGATAGGCTCATGAGGGCCAGTTCACAACCTTTTGTCAATTCAGTTTTCGAGCTCTCTCTTTATTCTCTCTCCTCTTTCATACTCTTGCACACTTAGAGCATTCTCAGAGCACTCTAGCATTGGAAGGAAGGCAAAGGAAGGATAAGAAAGTAAAGGGAAGCAAAGATCAAGCAAGGAAGAGTTCCATCAAGTGGCTACAACGTGATTACTTGCAGGTATCGAGTTGCATGTATGATTTCCTTGCTAGTTTTGGCATGCATGGTACATGCATGCATGTATTTGGTTCTCTTGCTGTCATTCACATGGGTTTTTCCAAGAGTGACAGTGGTTTCAGCCTTGCCTTGCCATGTCTGAATAACCATGTTGTGATGGGGTTCTTTCATTTGGTTGAGTTGGATTACTGGATGGTTTCGAAACTGAGTGAGGTGGTCTCAGGAAAAATCACAAGGCCTAGGAATACTTGGACCAGTAAAGGTGGGATTGTGGTAAAGCCTAATTGTGTATACCCTCATTGGGCCTAGGAATACTCAACTGATGAATGGCGAGATATACGATAAAGCCTAGAGGGTGGAGACGGAAAATTTCCTCACAATTTAGGTGGAGAGATTCAAAGGTATCCATGCTTTTATAGGCCTAGTGATCCCTAGACCGGTATGTGGTGGGATTGCGGTAAAGCCTGGTAGTGCATGTTTCTTGTTTGGGAATATGAATCCCTTGGTGGGATATACAGTAAATCATGGTTGTATAGATGAGCATTTGGGCCTAGGAATCCATGACCGATATATGGCAAGATTGCGGAAAAACTTGAGGAAGCCCTGATCAGTTTTTTTGTGAGTCCCACATTCATGCTTGAAATATGGCACGAGGATGATTGGTTGAAAGAAAGAATTGGTTTAGCCCAATCTGTGGTCAGGTGATACATGGAAGTCCCTGACTTGGTTGGATTTTGCATATGTTATTACAAGCTCTCTTTCCCTTGTATTTCATGAGTAAATGTACTTGCTATTATGTGGGTTGAATGGTTTTTCTATCACTGATGTTTCTTTGGTTATATTGCGGAAAAAATTGAGGAAGCTCTGATCAGTTTTTTTGTGAGTCCCACATTCATGCTTGAAATATGGCACGAGGATGATTGGTTGAAAGAAAGATTTGGTTTAGCCCAACCTGTGGTCAGGTGATACATGGAAGTCCCTGACTTGGTTGGATTTTGCATATGTTATTACAAGCTCTCTTTCCCTTGTATTTCATGAGTAAATGTACTTGCTATTATGTGGGTTGAATGGTTGTTCTATCACTGATGTTTCTTTGGTTATATGTTGGTTATAAGCATGGTTTTATGACAGACTTGAGTTATGGATCTCATCCTGTTTTGATTAGTGAATGAATGGATAATGAATGAATTACCTAATATATGATAATGCAATAGACCTTCTTGACGAATCTCAGATAAGTATGAGGTCCCTATGTTTATATGTGTTTTTATGACCTGTACATTACATGTTCATGATGTGTTTGACGAAATGCATGTCACGGTTAGGATGAGTCAGGTTAAGTCCTTGTTCAAGTTTTGCATTAGAGGCCTTTTCTTCTTATTAGTTATCATTTATGAGAATTTCATCAAGTTTTGGGCAGAGGCCTGAGTCCTAGCCCTAAAAAAGTAGCTCAAATTTCAGGGTGGCGGGCATAGAAATGATTGAAAAAGATTGTTGTCAAATGGAGGCCTTTTGTGGGAGCAATTGGAGGGTTTCAATAACATGGAGGGCTTGTCATGGGAGCAATTGGGGGTCTAGTTTAGTAAAAATGCAAGTTAACTCAAGGGTTGGGCACCTGAAGTGGTTGGTTAGCCCTGGGGGTCCTATAAATCCCGAGGAAGGTCAATTTAGTTTTTGGTGTGTCGATTCGACTTCCTTTACTGTACATGGGTTGTTGAATCATATCGTAGTAACTCTTTGTCACATGTTTACCCTGGTGGACCAATTAGCTTGGGTGAATGTGGGAGGAGGTTGTTACAATTGGATAACGTATCCTTGAGTTGGAATAAAAAGTTGAACCCACTATTAATGAAATCAATTAACCTTGTATCATTTTTTAGTTAGAACAAACTTGAATCAACCTCTTAGAGTTTTCTATAATAAGAAAGGAAAATTCACTACATTAATAACATACTAAGGCTTGTTTGACATTGAAGGTTGGTATGAGGATTACCCATTGTATAGGAAATAGAAGAAGGAATCAAACTTCCACGTGGAGAAAGCAAGTCAAGCAACATGATAAGCGAGACAAATCAAGAATGGAAATAGTGAATATATAAAGAAGGATCTGATACACGTGTATGCACATTTCCATAAAAATTAAACTGGGTTGGGTCCTGGTTATTCCTTAAGAAGAGCTCGAGTTTTAGCATGGGATCAAGACCAATGAGCTTAGGATCAAGACTTACATGCACAAAGAAGGATACATTATTTAAAGTTGGGAGTCTCATTCAAAGCTAAGAGTCCTCTTTCAATAAAAGAAGAAAATTCATCATTATTTCGCTTGGTTTGAAAATATTTAGGGGACAAAAAATTCAAAACATAACTTTCCACAATGTTAGTTGAGCTTTTGAAGAAGCGTGTGAAGCTCAAAACAACATTATAAAGAAAGCATTTGTACTTGTATTAACTTGGGGTCAATTTCACTGAAGTGAAGCTCATCAAGAACACTTTGTAGTGGGTGTTAAGCTTTAACAGTAAGACAAAGGAAGCATTCACTCTTGTAGCCTTTGATTAATTGACACGATAACAAAAACTAGTAACAATCCTTTTCATTATACATTTATGAGAATTTATTAAGGGTTAAGAAAGCCTCTTATTTGTTATTAGAGTTTTCTCATGGGGTTCTCTAGGGTAAAATCATTGTTTCAAATCTAATTTGTAATTCTCTATAATACATGCCAACTAAAAATTTTGTTTTCCTACTCTTTTCACAATAACTATAAACAAATATAGCACAATTATCTTTCAACTAATGCAATAATAACAATTAAGGAAATAAGAGAATAAAATATATTTTAAGAACCCCAAACATAGTGAAACTCATTATATTGTACAAAGGAAACTTATGAAAAACATTTAGATCAAGTGTTGGTAATTGAGTTGGACACATGTTAATTGACTATGAATCAAGAGATAAATCAAAACCTTGTGGTTTCTTTTATGGAGAAAATCAACAAAATATAGGAGAGTACGCTGGGGGTATCCTTAATTTTTTTGTTATTCTTATTAGATATCATTTAAGTTCAACATGGGGAGACAACCAAACGAATCAACATTAGGCTATGCTAATCACAATGACAAATTCCTTGGAGGCTACAACAAGATATATGAATGTGTACGGAGATTCAAAGCTAATTATTTATTGGATGAATGAATATATGGAGCAGAGAAGTGTTGGTTTACATATAGTTATACAACATGATGGTGACTTGAAGGTTAGATTCTAATTCCATCAACTTTCTTTGCATATTTGTGGAGCACAATCAAATTGCAAACATATATCAAAACAAGCTTGCAAAAAGACAATGTGATCTCTTTAATTGATTTCATCTTGATATTGGGTATAGTTAATCATCTCTTCGAGGTTGATGATTATGTAGTTTCTTATATTACTACTATGACCTTTATGGTATGTTTGATCCTTCACAATTTTTTGTCCTTTCCAAAGTGTTGTAGAACTTTATGTGATGACCATGGTTCACTTTTGTTCTTTTAGACTATTATTTGATCATTCTTAAATCTATCTTTTGACATAAGACATGAAAAGAAACTTCTTAAACAAAATAATCTCAATGCAACAAGTTCAACCTTCCCTATGGAATTCCCTATGAAAAAATATATACAAAAATATAATAGAAAAACATAACACAATTTTTTTTTAGTAGGAAAACAAAAACCCATAAGTCTTCCATGAATTTTAGCTTAAAAATATGGCTCATTGTAGTAGTGTTGATAGACGTTTATGATGTAATTCTTGACACATGCAACTTGTGGGAATAATGAACTACCATATTTCATAAAGATCCATTGGAGAAGGTGGTATACATGGAATTCAAATCTCTTCCAGGGAGAAGTATCACTTTCATGATCATCAATTATACCTAGGAACAAATGCATTTTATGGTTCGATTATATTTTTTTTTTTTAACAAAGTCATTGAATCACAAGTCTCCTCCTTCATTTGCCCTATATAGAAGAGATTTTTGAGTGCCTTGCCCAAGGACTTTTAGACCACTTCAAAGAGTTCCATGGAGTATCCTCTACATGCTAAATGTGCCACACCCTAATTTTGACCTTTGGCTTTATTGGGATATTAAGGCGAAGATGAGTCTTTTAATTTCAACTTGGTCCAATGTGTCTTTAGGTAAAGTATGTTTCTTTAGTGTGCTTTTGCAACCAACTGATTTGATGGTCACAACTGTGCCATAGATATAAAGTGACTCAATGTTTCATTTTCTTCCCAATACTAATGACACTTGATCCATGATTTGATATTCGATTGGTCCATGGTCTCTTTTAAAATAACACAATGGGTAATTTGTTAATGATTGATTGTTGAGAGATGTCTGTGTTACCTATTTCCTTTTGGCATTAACATATTGGCCTCAAGTGGCAAGGTTTCCTAGGGTCAAGCATAGTTTCCTTCTTAAAGGGTTCTAACTAATTAAAAACTAGTGTAGCCATATTTGATCCATATGTGTGAGCGATTTCCCTAAGGTGATTGACCTTTTGTGGATGTACCCTATTTTTTGAAGATAGTATCAAAGGCAAGTTTTTCGAAATATTGAGTTATGCTAGGAGTTTAGGAAGACGCCACTTAAGGGGGTAAAGGGACTATTGCCTCATTTATTCTATTATTATGTCACCTTCATAAATCATTCAATCCCATTGTCAAACTTTTAATCCTCAAATGACCAAATATCAATGTAATAACATATTTTTCATTATTCATAGGTTTACAAAATGATGATCCTGGCATTTTATAAGAGAACCACATGCACCCTAAAGGTTATTATGCTCATATCCATAAAGACATGAACATTCATTGATGTCATGTTGTCCACCATCTTTGACTAGAGTCAAAGTTCATTGACCATCTCTTATAATCCTTTTAGATTAAGTTGGATACCAAACTTCAAACTGCATGTCATCCACAAATTACTGTAGAAATTAGACCCTATGCACCTAACTCTAATTCAACTCTTATGGAACTATAATTAATATCATCCCTAAAACTGATGAGAACTTACCATTATTTAACATTGTTAGAACCAAATCTCTACACAACTACACAACTCCATTAGACACAACGTCTTCGAACCATGCATCGACTTTTAAATGTTATGCTTTTCACATGCATTGTTCCATGTTCTTTGTATACACCCAAAATTATAAAGTGAACAACCTAAAGTGGCGAATTTCGTCGAACGGATGTAAAACCCACTCAGAATTGGGCAAATATTAAGCCATGCACTGTGCCAATCATTAGCTTATTGCTTTTCATCTTGTCCATTGAATATCACAGTGTTCTCGTCCAACTCATAATATGGAAAAGTAATAAGCTATCATTAACTTATTGCATGGTGCTTAATATTTAGAAATGTAAGAAAACCTCACTCAAAGCCAAAACAAATACACAAAACACCTTGCTCGACGTGAGTTGGATTCTTAGGCATATAATATTATTGACCTAAAATATAAAATGAAAGATTCATGGGCATGTGGTATCGCTATCTTTGTCATTACAATGGATACCTTTAATTAATATATATATATACAATGGATACCTTTAATATATATATATATATATATATATATATATATATATATATATATGCAATTTTAAGGTCACGGCCAAACCAAACACCAAATTGGTGCATGAGACCCCCTTAACCTCTGCACAACTATTTGACTACTAAGTTTACGAAAGCATACATACTCTACCCCTTCTGTTTTGAACTTGTAACCTCTTAGAAAGAAACACATGCTCTTAACCATTAGACCCACTCTATATAATACAATAAATAACTTTAAGCAATTAATATATATTACAATAAATAACCTTAATATATATATATTTTTACCATGAGATATAAGATATAACATTAGCCGCTTGAAACAAATTGAACACTTTTATACAGTGGATCTAATAAATAGGTAAATGCAAATGGTGTATTGTTTTATATATATTGGATAAACTGCTACATCTGGGAATATAATAAAATATATTATTTAAAAGAGGCGAAAAAAAAAAAAAAGTCAATTAAAATTTATTTATAAAAAGCTGAGTTTAATATAAAAAATGTTGCAAGCAACGAATCATTATATTAAAGCTAAAAATAATTAAATACAAAATAAATAAGCAATGTGACAACAATAAAAAAAAATTAAATTAAGAAGTTGGTGAGCTATAAAAAATGTTGCAAGCAACGAATCATTATATTAAAGCTAAAAATAATTAAATACAAAATAAATAAGCAATGTGACAACAATAAAAAAAATTAATTAAGAAGTTGGTGAACTATCCGCAATAGATACCCCACAGGGATTGGATCACCTGTATAAATCAAGCTGTCGATGCTGAGGAGATCATCTATATTCGCCCATTAGAATCGGTCAAGATCACCAACACTCAAGATATGACTAGCATCCTCGGGCAGGCAATGAGTTTCTGTAATTAGAAACTCTCAACATTAAATATAACCAGAAGACGAGCAATGAGTTTGCGTAATGACACAGCCATGGCTAGCCAGACTCCACCCCAAATTCCCATGGAACTTTATAGACAAAATCGTTCCAAGCTCAGTGCGGCCATGCGCCAGTACCTGCAATCCCAAGGTCTCCCCATTAATGGTGTCATCTTGCTGCAGGCATGATCAAGAGATCGAACTCCCGCCCATTTTGTTTTTGTTTCTTTTAGGGGAAATTGACAGGAAAATGGTTTTCTCAATGGAATTGAAAGTTTTGTAACTTAATTACGGAGTTGTTTAAGTTTTTTCAAATTTCCACAGGGAGGAGAGGAGCAGACGCAATATTGTAGCGACACTACCATTCTTTTCAGGTAAGAATGAGTGGCCACTGTAAATGCTTCTTGTTATTCTTTATTTTATTAACGAAGATGGATTTTAGCTGTTCTTGAACAAAATCTCGGCTAACTATCCCTTTATTACTTGAAAAACAACAAAAAAAGCTACAAATTTAAGGGAGATCAAGCGTTGACCAACAAATTATTATGAAAAACTATTGGCAAAACTGGATTTTAGTTCGCTGACCAAAATCCCCGCCACTATGCCTTTATCAACGAAAACCTTGAAATTCAGGGGAGATCAAGCATTGAACAACAAACCATTATTATTAAGATAGGAGGGCAGAACTTATGGCTCAGTCATAAGTCTAAGCTTATAATGCACATAAGTTTTCACAATAGTTTGGGAAGTCTGCATTGGCTGCTTATGAAGTTTTGAGCATTAGGGTTTATTCTTTCACTTGAAATACAACAAAAAGCTTGAAATTTAAGGGAAATCAAGCTTTGAACATTTTTCTTTTTTTGTGGGTTGACTAGCGGAATCAGCAAACGCGGCGGTATCGTACTTGTGTTACACGGGGTCGAATTCCACCGGCTGCCACTATAACTTCTAGGAGGAACCGCCTAGCCCGCAAGAATGACCCTCGGTTAAGACGAGACTCGAATTCTTGACCTGCACAGCGGCACAGATGACTTAGCCGATCGTTGACCACGAGACCAAACCTCTGCGGGCTTGACCAACAAACTATTATTATTATTATTATTTAAGTTAATTGTATTGCCTGCAAAAATTAAATTACATAGCTGATATCCAGTAGCAACAACATATCGGGCTTACTCTGCCATGCTGAAGACCAAAGCTAAAGACGAGTATTAGATAATACTATAGGACTGCAAAACACAAAACCAGTAAAACATCAACTGAACGTGAAAAAACATGTATCCAAAAGAGCTGCGACAAAAGCCACTGCATGACATCCAGATCAAGTATTTGAAGAAGACACTGGGGCTGGATTTTCCGCCCTCATAGCAAGAGGTTTGTGAATTTGAAACTCAGATTGGACATGTTTTTCCATGTGGGCTAATCAGTGTCCAACCCATCCAAACTGTCTAGCATTTTTCACTTGTTGTGCTGGATGTTGTGAAATTTTCAACTATTGCAGCAACTGGAAACTATTCTCCTAACTGATTAATATTAAGTGCAGTTTATTTGCAACGACAAATAACAAATAAAATCACAACTGCGATTTTCACCACAAAAACGTTGCGGAATTAAAACACTGGAACTGAGAAAATGATAGCACACACACAATAAAATTGACAATTATTTTTGGGCAAAAGTCCTAGAAAAAACCCAATGTGGGAAAATCAGTGCATCAAAAGACGGTCTTATTATTATTATGAAGTAGTGAAATTTCTGATTACAGTCTGGATGTCAAACTAGCTATTCTCAATTGCCAAAATTATTAGAGAGAATTTTCTCTCTCTCCACAAGAAATATCGGCACCACTTGCCTCGAAAAATTGGCTCTCAAGAACCCTTGCGCAGACCTCTGCACAGACCCTCACACACACAACCTGAATCTGCCTCTGATCAAGTTGTTATGCCTGCTGCTATTGGAAGCCATCCTCTGGCCTTTTGGAAATTTTTCCCAGCCTTCGGCAACTGAATCGGCCCCCTGCGTAGCCAAATCGAACTGCCTCATTGAAGTTGCCTACGCAGTTCCTGTGTAGCCTCTAGTGGAATAACTCAGCCTCTTTGCTGCTGCCTCTTCGGAATTGAAACTCCTCCGAAATCACTGGTTCTGCATCCTCTTTGTCTTTGCGTCCCTTTTGGCTCGAACTCTTCTTCCCGGTTAGACTTCTGCAACTAGATTGCTTGATCTGCCAAGGAATTCAACCTCACAAGTGTATTCTCTATCTACCCATCGAGTTGCTCTTATAATCTCTTGCTGGTGAACCAACGACCATGATTAGATCCCCATCAACGACTAAGATCATTTCCAACTCGATTCGTATGAGTTTCTAGAGAATTCTCACCATTCTCAATTAATTGTTGTTAATTAATTACTTTTCCTAAGTTAGGCTTAGGAAATATTTAATTATTGATCAATTAACTTAATTGAGCCATCTCTAGGTGTTTTCTCCTGAAACCTTTGCTGTGTTTTGGAGATCTAGTGTTTCTTAGCCTCTCTGACTAATGTCAAGACTAACAAATGTCATTCGATGCTACAAAAACTAACAAACATCATTCAAGAAGGAAACAGTGTAGTTTTTGTCCTCATGATTCTCCCTCAATACTAGACCCAATAACGTCTTAAGCTACCAATGGAGGGTGATTGACTGTATATGTTCTTTCTTCCCCTGGTATGCCCAAGGTCGAGAAGCCAGTGAGAAACCTCGTCTAGCAATTCATAATTTGAGTGGGCAAGGAGATCTTTAGTGACATGACTCTCCAGCTTCCAGATATCCTTGCGTGTCCTGGGAGGTCACAGCATGGAAGGCTGTGGTCGCCTCCTGGCCTGCACCTCTGCACGGGGCCGACAAGATTGATCCGTTCCCCATGCCCCTCGACGCCCTCGCATGTGCTGACAAGGCATACTAACTCTTGTGATAGGGAAGATAATACAGTAATAAAGAGGCACACACCCACGACTCCATTGACTACAGACAAACAAACACTCTTCCCCTGTGGATGGAGTTACATTAATAGCTAGAGTAATTCCCTCCCTTCTAACTCCAGTGGACAATGCAACTTCCATACTCCACACATGAGCACCAATATAAACAAAAGTTAACAAGGAAAACCAGAAAAAAAGGCTACGCCATGACTGACCCATAGGCTGTCCGCAGAGCAGAGGTACTACCTGGGTAATAATAGAGACCGACTCCCAAATACTCAAATAAATAAAAACCACCACAAATACAACTAAAAACTTGTAGAACTGAGACAACACATTAGATTGCAACTCACTTCGAGGACAACCAAAGGCTGATAAGACCAATTCATAGGGCCGAGGAATGAATATTACCTAATTAGAGTATCACATGAGAATCCAAACCACTTGAGCCATGGTGCAATAACCTACGCCCATTGTTGCAAGGCCCTGCCAACCACCTAAAGATACAACATAGCATCCAAATTCAACCTTCTGAGCATCAGCTAGGGTTTCGCCATTTCCTTTGGAGAAGAATCCATCACAGAAAAACAAGGCAAAGGAGTCTTTGTAGGCCTCAGGGGAAATAGAAAGTTTTGTGTGCTAGCTCAGAGCTTGAAATAGTCTGCACTCATCCCAGGTAGTGAGTTGCCATACTAGCCTCCATAAGATAAACAACCTCCATTGAGAGTAGGGAAATCTCCCTTGCTGAAGGGAAAATGCTGAGACAGGGTGTATGAGCCTGCCTATTTGCTGAACCAAATTCTTTGAACTCTCCAGAACCAATTACATCATATAATGAAATTGATGAAGGTTCACATGTTTACATGCATGGGGGTGGAAGGCCACACCAGGCCCTCTTAATTGCCCTGGAGGTTGGTGGTGGCAGGGGCCCCACCCGAGCTGTTTAACCGATGATCCTCCACCCCAATCGGGGTAACATATTATTATTATTACTATTACTTGGCAAAACTGGATTTTAGTTGTCTCTAAACAAAATCTCGGCAACTATGCCTTTATTACTTTAAAAAAGCAACGAGAAACTTGAAATTCAGGGGAGGTCAAGCATTGAACAACTGTTGATTATTATTACTGGTGAGCAAAGCTTATGGCTCAATCATAACTCCATGCTTATAATGCACATAAATTTTCACAGGTAGTTTGGGAATCTGCATTGGATGTTTATGAAGTTGTGAGCGTTATGGTTTATTTGTTAATGTGTTTTTGTGAACAGTTTTAGTGACCCTTGAAATTCTTCAAATCACCCCTTCCAAATCGAGCCAAGAAATCTTCTCTAAAGGTGACAGTCCATTAGTCCACCTCAGCATAGCTTAAATAGAATGCGGATCTTACCTATACTGATGTTGGTTAGTTAGGATCTGTGCTGTGTAAAATTTGTAGACCAACTCCATTTTTTCACCATAATTTGTGCAATTTTATTGAGAAATATAGTTAGTGTTTTTAAAGGGGATTTTCAGAAGATGCTACACACCCATAAAATTTGTAGCAGATGTTAGGAGGAACTTATTCTTTATAATCCCATAGCTTGTGGTTTTTGCCTAATTTTTGAGCACAGAAAAGACTCAATCAATACTGTTTTTCAAGTTGGGCAACTATATGAATAAATGTGTTTCATTGTATGAAACCATATCATCTAAAGTGTAGATTGTAAAAGCTAATGTTCGTGTAAGAGCTTCTTTGAGACAGGTTGCCTCTCCGAGGAAGTTGAATGGAGTGATAAATTTATGGTGCTCGGATTAAAAAACAAATAACAAAATTATCAAGCGTGGTGCTTATTAGTCTCAATAACTTGCCGGTGCTCTTATGATAGCGAAGATTTAAAACACAAAGTCAAATCCCATTCTTATTGTCATCAATATACAATCACATTGGTGCGGAAAAATATGCATTGAAATGGTACAATGATAGTCTTATAAGGGATATTTTGTTGAAAAGGTATATAATTCGTAGTTAGTTCATATGCTCTCAAACGTCCACACTCCCAAATTAGGAGGTAACTCCTCTATGATAATTGGCAACTATATAAGTCATGTTCTTATTGCTGATTACCACAATAACAATGGGGAATATGTAAGTGGCTTTATACACCCTTCCTGTATGTAATTTGCTTGTATGTAATATTTTAGTTTTACACCTTTTTGGCATATGTGGTTTGGTGGTCTTATCAGGGTTATATTTTCGAAAAGCTATATAATTACAAGAAGTTCATAAGGTCCCAAGTATCCACACTTCCAAATCAGGAGGTAACGCCTCTGTGATGATTGCTGACTATGTAAGTCATATGTTCATAAGGTCCCAAACAACTCCTATTTCTTTAGGGAGCTAAATACTGTTGCTGATGCACTTTCTAAAAGAAAGCTAATATTTAGAGGAAGACAGGTTGATTCTGGTGGAGTTTCAGGGTGGGACCACAAATATCTTCAAACAGACTTTTTGATGTTCACTGTTTTTTGTTTTTAAATTTTTTATCTTCCTCTCTGTTAAGGTTTCAGCTAGGTTTTTTATCTCGTAGAAAGAGGACTGTATGGTCAAGATGATGTATGGCACAGTGCTTTTGGTGGTCCGTTTGGGATAATACTCTTGATGAATTTTGTGTAAAGAAGTAAACAGTGAAAATCATATCTGAAAGTGCTTTATACACTAGAACTATGTAATTTTCGTTTACAGTGCACACTGTCAAATTAGGAGGTAATTACTTATTCCTCTATGATAATTGCCAACCATGTAAATTATATGTTCTTGTCACTTCTTGTCAGAATATATGCAAGATAAGACAAAAATTGTATGTTTAGATGCTTATCCACTAGATGTGTGTTGATTGCCTTAGATAGGGGCATTTCTTATGCCCCTAGTGGAAGACTACCCACACTTATTAATTGCACACGCCTTTAGTGTTTGGCTACCATCTTCCATGCACCTTGCCGTTGGCATGACCACACATACTTATGAAATTGTACATGCCTCTGGTGGTTGACTAATTCTTCCACCTTATACTTTGCTTGGGTAGACATACTAGTTGAATGGCACATGTCTTTAGTGTTTAACTTCTGTGATCTTACATGGGTTCATAACTTCGTACAAAACACAATAATAGACAAACATAATTGCAGAGAATAACAATGTCATATACATTAATGATGTTTCAGCAAGTACTTCCACGTGAAACTAAGGTAGGCTACACACATTACATATACCTGCTCTCATAAGTTACTCATCCCTCAATATATTGTTACGGAGAACTTGAGGTTGGTTATGGTGGTGTAACCAAATAACCCCCTAACCTAACATTATAATATTACGATGGTCACATGTCACTTAGTAAAGTGGGATGGATATTTTGTTTTGTATTTTAGCGCCCTCTTTTTCATGAAAATTTCAATTTCAAATTATTATCCCCCACCAAGATTTGAAACCTTTTACAATTCAAGCCTTTAACAAGGGAGAAATCATGGTTGCTTGGGAGTGGGAGCGGAAGCAGGGAGCGACATTTTCAAAAGCCCTCCCGGGTTGGGAGCGATTTTGGGAGCAAATTTTATATAATATATATTTTTATATATTTTGATGCATATATGTCAACAAAAGCATGTAGAATGATGAATTAGTGATAAAAAAACATAAAAAACATTGATTAAACCATATAACGCCATCCATCTAGTAGTTATAATCTTCATTAACCACAGGTCCACAAATTACAAGTTCTCATTTATATAGCATGTAAGGGTGCATATAACCAAAATAGCATTGAGTGCAATCCATCTCTGAACCGAAAATACATCAGAAAATAGGCTCTAGATGGCCTCTAGCATCCAAAAAAATCATGCTAAAACAAATACCTACATATCATCAACAACATTGCCTATCTTGGGATCTTTGTCATTAATATCACCCTCTAAGCATTAACGTAAGATAGGAAAAACGTAACATGTCAAGTCAAGATTTTGTTTGGGTGATGGGTACATTTTTTGTAGGGTCATGACAGAGAGTTCGACAACCATTGTCACTAACATCAAGGTACATAGAGGGCTTGGTACTCTTGATTAAATATGAGTTCCATACCCTAGTCCATGACAAAATCCATTGGAAACATTGCAATCCCCCCAATCTTGAAATCCTAAAAAACTAATAAGTCTGTTGGATGTTGAATGAGATCTAAAATTCTACTTTCTCCATATGAAATCCAATGAGGTCGGAACCACTCTCAAACATCCCGAGTCATTTCATGGCAATGTTAAAAATTTAAGTGAAATGATGAAAATGAAAGATAAAGGAGAATGTCACTTTTACTTTAAGAATTTAACCTCAAAAGCACTCAGTGTCTTTAAGGTGGTGATTATAGATGTAGACATAGGCTTGCAATCCTCCATCCCGAATCTCCTCAGAATCTCCATTGCATACTTGCGTTACCCAAGGAAAATCTCTCCTAGCTGCTGTCTCATCTCCAATCCCAAAAAGTAATGCATCAAGCCAATGTCCTTCATCTCAAACTTAGAAGCAAGGTTCTCCTTGCACATCTTTATGAACCTCTTTGATCTTGTCAAGAGAGATCATCAACATACAAGACTAAGATAAGTGGTTGACCCTCAACAAGTGTATAGTGCAAGTTTAAGTCTGCCTCACTCTTGGTGAAGCCTGTTATTGCTCAAATTAGTAGGGGTCCTAGGAGGGGATCATATAGAGCAACTACTGGGTCAAGGGGCAACAATGGAGTGATAACCCACTGTCACCTCAGCTAAGGCTCCCTGCTCTTTACGGACTTTCATTGATGGGAGGAGACTCGGTATAAGAGGAATCACAATGATGAATAAATCAATGATCGGATAAGGAGTGATTCCTAAAGCCTATTCACAAGAGAGGCTCAAATAAATGGCTTACTTGCTTGAGAAGCAAGGTGATGGGCTCTCTAGGAAGGGCTAAGAGGACACTTGAGCCTAGGTTTGGAGGATATCTCTTGATAATAAGTTTCCTAGACCTAAGAATCCTTGTGGAGGAATGGCTTCTATGTAATCCTTGTGAAATTTGAGTTATAAAGTTGCGGGACCACAAAGAACCCAAGTGGACCCAAGCTAGGTCAAGGGTATGGAGTTGATCACCAATTGAGGGGCTTGACCTGACTAGGGAGGAGAATAGGATCAAAGGACTAATTTTCTTTGAAATACAAATGCAATGACCCAAGTGAGGACACTAACCCAAAATCAACCTAGGGAAAGAAATGGTCTTGCTGCTAGGGCTTGCTATATCTCAGGATTCCACCATTGGATTTGCCTCAAACTTGGAGGACCTCTAGAGCAAACCTCAGCGCAGTAGTGGACCAAAAATGAAGGCTTTTGAATGGCTAGAATGAATTTCGCTTGATGCATTAGGTGATCGTCTAGGGTTAGGTCTAGAATTTGGAAAAGTAAAGGAAAGAGAGGTAAATTTGACCACCAAAGGGATACGAGGATCAATGCCTTATTGCTTGGGCTTAATTGAGTCAAGGTATATAGATCGAGAACTTTCGTGAGCTAAGGAGCCCTAATTGATCTCTGCTAGCCTCTCCAAGGGCAACAACTAGGTCAATAGGGATTTATACTTCAAATTTGGGAAGGAGACAAAGTTTCGAGGTCTTCAACCTAAGAGGTGCCTCTAAGAACATTCACCCATTCCGTCAAATATCAACGCATGCATTTAATCACTTATTCAAGGTCCCAAAAGAATTTCGCATTGCATTAACCCATACAAGAATAATGATACCAAGATACATGCATTTGACAAGTAAGATAACAAGAATAGCATAAAAAATTTGACTTACATGAGAGAGAGAGTATACCCATTCATCAATTTCGCATTAGAAAGAAGCTCCAAAGACAATAGCGAAAATCCAAACATCATAGTGCAACAAGAAAGCTCCAAAATATTTATCCCGCAAAAGGTGCGAAAATCTCTCAAGAGATACTAATCCAATCCAAGTGATGATGAGAGGAATGAATGAGCCTTTCATCAATTTATATCATCTCTAAAGAGTTCGATTTGCCTAATTAGGCCTAATTAAACCCCAAATAATAAAATAATGTGCAATAATAACATCCCTTGGTAACAAGACCACCAAGATAGCTCAATAACATAAAAATAAGCCTCTCAGGTGGGTATAATAATCAACATAATGAATCGTTGGGCCATTGAGAAGGCCCGATGAAGTCCAAAGTGTGCCTTGGTGAAAGATGGACTCCAAACATAGTGGACAAGGGTTGGCCCCTTGATATCCAAGCAAGTCATATGTGGTGCCCCAAGTGGGTGTGGGGGCAATATGACTTCCTCATGGGTCTCCAAGTGGATCGATAATGCCTGTAAACCATCTGTAAGGGCTAGGATGATGACATAAGCCGTCCCTTTGTCTCCTGCAGTGAGACACATCCTCATTTGGACCCTGGAACCCCTGCCAAGTGTGTGGTACAAGTGTGAAGTTGACTAGGCATGGTGATCCAGGTGCATCATCCTCATCCAAAAGTTGGAACACGAGCAATCATTGAATGGTGTTGGGGAGCCATGAAGTACTCTTTGCTGTGGTGGAGGCCCATGGCTTTCAACGCTCACCCTACAAATGCCAATGTGGTCCTCTAGAGGGCTTGGACCCCTTATAGGGAGACCAAACCCTAAATGGAGACCCACCTGCAATCCTACATAAGATACAATGCATCTCCTTTCCCTCCAATACAACAAATCATTAGAATATCAAGTAAAAGAGCTTACAAATCATGGAATCAATCGGGCACTTCATCGTGGCATGGTATGTACAAGTGTCACAAGCTTGATAAGGGGGTTAACCAAGCAGTAAGGACCCTATTAGGTGGTTTCAACCTTTAAAGGGGGTAACATGTTCATGGTACATCCATCAAGTAGTAGGTGGTAAGTGATATAATGATGGTATGAAGTGGCGATCAGGGGAAAGCTCCAAGCTACATGCCATGGTACAAGGGCAACTATAATAAAAGCCCACACTTGGGTATATGAGTGTAGGAGGGAGCAAATCGTGGTACATGAGTTACCATGGCATTTGTTTTTCCACCCTTCTTCATACGCCTTTGATTGATTTTTCTTCATCACTGCTCAAGGCTCCAGGGGATGCGAGCATGCAGTGTAGTAGTAGATAGATGCCCCCTTTAAGGTGGGGCATCTCATTGCCCACCAGGGGTTGGGACAATCATGGGTTCCTTAGTGTGAAGGGGGCTCATCTAGGGCTCATAAGAACTTGGGTGATGACCATGAATGAGGAGTAGAGCTCATATTTGGCTTTTGCCCATGTGCTAAATTTGTATGTCCCGGCCATATTTTGCATTTTGTGGTACATTTCTTATTGAGAGTTGCCAAATTATGCTTTTTCTTTTCTTTTTTGCTGCATCAACCTCCAGGGCATCGTTCCAGGCCTGACCCAAGATGTGGACAAAGGGAGGGAAGGCTAACCCTATGTGGATTCAATGGATGCATGTGGACTCAAATAGGAAAAGAGATGAATGGGGCTAAAATGAGCGGAGGGCAGTGATGTATATGAGGTCGGGAAATGAGACCACAACCAAAATAAGGATTTCCCATGTAGTGCCATCCCTAAAGCTAATGGCTAGTAAAGGAGATCCCACGGGACTAGGACCCAAGGCTAACGATCAAATTGGGTAGAGGAGACAAGAGTACATACCTAGCCCACTCTTTCCGCCAAACCCTCCCACCAATTCATGCCCAAAAGTGTCCATGATAAGTAAGCATAATTATTGAACTATACCAATGAAAAGCCATACCTTAGGGGTCGGGAGGCCTACCTTCAAATATATGATCATAACAGATGGGCAAGGGACCTGTTACCGCTCAAACTAGCAGAGGTCCTAAAAGGGGATCCTTGAAGGGCTATCACTAGGTCAAGGGCAACAATGGAGCAATAGCCCACTGTCACCTCTTCTAAGGCTCCCTACTCTTTACAGACTTTCACCGATGGGAGGAGACCTGATATAAGAGGAATCACAATGATGAATAGGTCAATGATCGGATAAGGAGTGATTCCTAAAGCCTATTCATAAAAGAGGCTCAAATAAATGGCTTACTTTCTTGAGAAGCAAGGTGATGGGCTCTCTAGGAAAGGCTAAGAGGACATTTGAGACTAGGTTTGGAGGATATCTCTTGATAATAAGTTTCCTAGACCTAAGAATCCTTGTGGAGGAATGGCTTCTATGTAATCCTTGTGAAATTTGAGTTATAAAGTTGCGGGACCACAAAGAACCCAAGTGGACCCAAGCTAGGTCAAGGGTATGGAGTTGATCACCAGTTGAGGGGCTTGACCTGACTAACGATGAGAATAGAATCAAAGGACTAATTTTCTCTGAAATACAAATGCAATGAGCCAAGTGAGGACACTAACCCAAAATCAACCGAGGGAAATAAATGGTCTTGCTACTAGGGTTTACTAAATCTCGGGATTACACCGTCAAATTTACCTCAAACTTGGAGGACCTCTAGAGAAAACCTCAGTGCAGTAGTGGACCAAAAATCGAGGCTTTTGAATAGCTAGAATGATTTTCGCTTGATGCACTTGGTGACCCTTTAGGGTTAGGCCTAGAATTTGGAAAAGTAAAGAAAAGAGAGGTAAATTTGACCACCAAAGAGATACGAGGATCAATGCCTTATTGCTTGGGCTTAACGGAGTCAAGATGAACATAGATCAAGAACTTTCGTGAGCTAAGGAGCCCTAATTGATCTCTGCTAGCCTCTCCAAGGGAAAGAACTAGGTCAATAGAGATTTATACTTCAAATTTGTGAAGGAGACAAAGTTTTGAGGTCTTCAACCTAAGAGGTGCCTCTAGGAACATTCACCCAATCCCTCAAAGATCAATGCATGCATTTAATCACTTATTCAAGGTCCCAAAAGAATTTCGCATTACATTAACCCATACAAGAATAATGATAACAAGATACATGCATTTGACAAGTAAGATAACAAGAATAACATAAAAATTTCGACTTACATGAGAGAGAGTATATCCATTCATCAATTTTGCATTGGATTGAAGCTCCAAAGACAATAGTGAAAATTCAAACATCATAGTGCATCAAGAAAGGTCCAAAAAGTTTATCCCATCAAAAGGTGTGAAAATCTCTCAAGAGATACTAATCCAATCCAAGTGATCATGAGAGGAATGAATGAGCCTCTCATCAATTTGTATCATCTCTAAAGAGTTTGATTTGCCTAATCAGGCCTAGCTTAAGCCCCAAACAATAAAATAATGTCCAATAATAACATCCCTCGGTGATAAGACCACCAAGATAGCTCAATAACATAAAAATAAGCCTCTCAAGTGGGTAGAATATTCAACATAATGAATTGTTGGGCCATTGAGAAGGCCCGATGAAGTCCAAAGTGTGCCTTGGTGAAAGATGGACTCCAAACATAATGGACAAGGGTTGGCCCTTGATATCCAAGCAAGTCATATGTGGTGCCCCAAGTGGGTGTGGGCGCAATATGACTTCCTCATGGGTCTCCAAGTAGATCGATAATGCCTGTAAACCATCTGTAAGGGCTAGGATGATGACCCTGGAACCCCTGCCAAGTGTGTGGTACAAGTGTGAAGTCGACTGGGCGTGGTGATCCAGGTGCATCATCCTCATCCAAAAGTTGGAACACGAGCAATCATTGAATGGTGTTGGGGAGCCATGAAGTACTCTTTGATGTGGTGGAGGCCCATGGCTCTCAACGCTCACCCTACGAATGCCAATGTGGTCCTCTAGAGGGCTTGGACCCCTTATAGGGAGACCAAACCCTAAATGGAGACCCACCTGCAATCCTACATAAGATCCAATGCATCTCCTTGCCTTCCAATACAACAAATCATTAGAATAATCAAGTAAAAGAGCTTACAAATCATGGAATCAATCAAACACTTCATGGTGGCATGCTCTTCCATAGTGGGCTTTGGCATGTACAAGTGTCTCCAAGCTTGATAAGGGGGTTAACCAAGTAGTAAGGAAGCTTGGTAAGGGAGTTAACCAAGTAGTAAGGATCCATGGTACATCCATCAAGTAGTATGTGGCAAGTGATATAATGATGGTATGAAGTGGGGATCAGGGGAAAACTCCAGGTCACATGCCATGGTACGAGAGCAGCCACAATAAGGGAAGCCCACACTTGGGTATATGCGTGTAGGAGGGAGCAAATAATGGTACATGAGTTACCTTGACTTTTTGTTTTTCCACCCTTCTTCATATGCCTTTTGCCTTTGATTGATTTTTCTTCATAACTGCTCAGGGCTCCAGGGGATGAGAGCATGAAGTGTAGGATAAAGAAGTAGATGCCCCCTTTTAAGAGTGGGACAACTCATTGCCCACCAAGGGTTGGGACAATAATGGGTTCCTTGGTGTTAAGGGGCCTGGGCTCATAGGAACCAGGGTGATGGTCATGAATGAGGGTTAGAGCTCATATTTGGCTTTTTGCCACATGCTAAATTTGTATGTCCTAACCATCTTTTGCATTTTGTGGTACATTTCCTGTTGAGAGTGGCCAAATTATGTTTTTTCTTTTCTTTTTAGCTGCATCAACCTCCGGGGCATCATTTCATGCCCGACCCAAGGTGTGGACAAAGGGAGGGAAGGGTAACCCTATGTAGAACTAGTGGACACATGTGGACTCAGATGGGAAAAGAGATGAATGGGGCTAAAATGAGCTGAGAGGGGTGATGTATATGGCGTCGGGAAACGAGATCATGCAACCAAAATCGAGATTTCCCTTGTAGTGCCATCCCTGAAGCTAATGGCTAGTAAAGGAAACCCCACGGGACTAGGACCCAAGGCTAACCATCAAATTGGGTAGAGGAGACAAGAGTACATTCCTAGCCCACTCTTTCCGCTGAACCCCCCCATCAATTCGTACCCAAAAGTGTCCATGATAAGTAAGCAAAATTACTCAACTATACCAATGAAAAGCCATACTTTTGGGGTCGAGAGGCCCACCTTCAAACATACAATCATAGCAAATGGGCGAGGGACCACATGGCTGGCTTAGGTGGCGGAGATAGTGGCACATTGAGCTATCTAGTGGCTGCAAGGGGATGTTTGCTGCTCGCTGAGGATCATTTAGGAGAAATTTTCTCCTATGCATACTACCCACAAGTAGTGGGTAGCATCTGGCTCCAACTGGGACGTGAGCTCTCAGAAGGGTACGCAAAGGTACTCAAACGAGAGGTCATGAGAAAACCAACAATCTCTTTGTATCGCAGACTTGTTATTTGCACACATCAAAGATCGAGCACACGGGGTAGCATGTTTTTGTGGTGTCTTACGATCACCCATGTTTTTGTCGTGTCTCACTAGGCAACAAAAATCAACAAGAAAGTAAAATTATTTTCCATGCAATTTTTAATTTGAATGCAACTAATCTATCATAATAATATCATATGATGTTAATTCTAATGAGAAAATCAGCATACAATGCATCCTACCCTAACATGCATATGATACAATATCAAGACTAAGTGTAATCATAAAGCCAGTGTAACCAACATATCATCAAATCAATATAAATATGCCTGCCTATATCATTATTCATGCGGTGGACCCCTAAACCCATGTGTGCACAATCCGTGGAGGATGATGCGGGTGGGACGTGGGAAAATATGATGTCCACTCAATGTAAAAAAAAGTCTTAGAAGAAAAATAAGTAAATTTAGAAGTGCGGAGCTTCTCTTCTAAGCATAGGATGGAAGAATGAATGATCATACTCAAGAACTCCCTATCACAACCATTCTTCATAATGTTATGCTTCATGGATGTCACAGGGTTGTGATGGGAAAGAAAAGGGGACTCATGACATGGAAGGGAACAACAAATTGGTTGCTCAATGGAACAATCTATGAAAATTCCTCAAACCGGGAATCGCTACTACAACAACTGATTAAACTTCTTCTATTTGTTAATTACTGAAACAAATTATTTACTGCTTGCTACAACAAATATCGAAGCTAACACACTGCATCCTACACCAATTAAATAATGTGCCCAAAAAAAGAACAGAACAATAAAGAAAATTACACATGACACAATTATTTTTGGACAAATATCCTCGGAAAAACCCAACCAATGTGGGAAAACCGGTGCAACAATAGTTTTCTGAATACAACTCTGGATGCCCTCCCGACAATCCAGTTACAGAGAAATAAACTAGCTGAAGAAATTTGTGAGATTACCTCACTCTACTCGGCAAGTTCCGGTTGATGTGACAACTAAACTGCGAGTTCCCCGACTACTTCTACGCTGCCCCTGCGTGGGCCCTACGTCAGCTCAACTGGGGATCGATTTGCCTTCTGGAGTAGTTTCCAGTCCTCACGACTCAGAAATGTCAGCTCCCTCAGCAAATTCGGACTTGTGCTTGGAGACTGCGATGCTTCTGTGTGAGCCCTTTTGGCTCAGCGTCAACCCCTCCTGGGTCCTGCGCTGCCTCCTTTTAATGTCTCTTTGCCGCGTATCTTGGGCTCTGGAGAAGATACTCCAACCCAACTATCCTTGCCCCTCACTACACAAGCTCACTATCGATATTCTCCCGACAACTACTTTGCTTTAGAAAATCAAACTTCTGAACTCACTCTGCATGTATTTCCAAGTGACCCTCAAGCCTCATTAAATAATCTCCTCGTTGACATTCAATGACCCAGATTAGAAGCTAATCAATGGCTAAGATCATTTCTGCTTGATCCTCGTTACACCCACAGTTTATATTAATACCCTTTAATTATTTTATTTTCCTAAGTTTAGACTTAGGGTCCCTTTAAAAATAATTAATTATTTTAATAAAACTGTTTTGGGTGAAATTTCCCAAAACGTTTTTAAGGTTCTTTGGAATACATGTACCCAAGCCTCCTTGCAAAATTTGAGACTTAGAGCACATCCGATGCTACCAGAAATCAACACTCCCTCTTAGCGAGGAATGTGCTCTAGCAATGCCTCCTACTGAAGCATCACTGTGTTCTGTACATCTCCCTTTGTGCTGCTGATGTTTGACATGTTGTCCACCAACCCGTGCGCAAGCACTACATCTGTACTGATGCTGACCCTGCGAACTATCAACGTTGCATCCGTACGACAACTCGATTTGGAATTTTGCATCCGTGTTGCTGCTGGCACTGGCATTGCCAACTGCAAACTGCTGCTGCTACTACATCAACAACGGAAAAACATCCCAAATTACTGAACTAACTGTGTTCATTATGATACCATGTGAATTCTGGAGTCTGTCTGCTGCTAGTCTTTGCGCTGACCCTCTGAATCTACTGCATTGCTGCTAACCTCTGCTCTATGCCATTTGCACTGCACTGCTCAGTCTTTGGCGCTCCTAGCCACTGCAACTGTCTCTCCGACACTCCTCGACACCATCCGACACTAGTTCATCCTGCTACTTCTGATTTGGGCTCCCGTAGCAAGGAATTGATCCGAGAGGTGGGCTCCTCAAGGATCCTACCCATCTGTAGCTCCTTCGAACTACAACTCCAAATCAGCCCACCTCCCTCTTGGAGGTATCTCAGCTGTCATGGCAAACTCCTCCTCGATCTTCGTGGGTGCAGCCTTTGGATCATGCTTCTCATCTTTGTCCTTCTTCCTGAGAGGACACTAAGTTGCGTAGTGACCCATCTCACCACATCTGAATCACTTTATCTTTGAGATGTCCTTGTTCCACCTCCGCTGCTCCTGCTGCCCCTTCGATGCAAGGGCTGTATTCTCATCCTCCTCCTTGGGCTTCGACCCACTGTTGCTGCTTCTGCCAAGTTTACACTTGACCAAGTCTCTCCTCAGCTCCTCTTGCTTGAGAGCTGCCCACATCTCATCCCAATTCGGCAAAGTCGCCTTGCGCAGGATACTCTAGACAAAGACTTGCCACTCATCTGAGACAGAATTGAGGGCCAGTCTAACCAACTCAGAATCTTGAGGTGTAGACTCACAACTGACAACTCATCTTGGGTCTCCTGAAGCTTCGCAAGGAACAGATCCACATGATCCCCCTTCTGCATTTGAGCAGATCTCAGTTTCTGCTGAAGGTACATCTTCCGCTGCTTTGAATATCCCTGATACATCGTAGACAACGCATCCCACATCTCCTTAGCAATCCCTCTGCTAGCGATGTGACAAACTACATGTTCCTTCACTCCGTCGAGGATCATTCTCTTTGCCTTCGCCATTTTTGCCTTGTATTTATTCAACAGATCTGCATCTGCAGACACAACCACCACGTTGTCGTCATATGTCTTGAGGGCAGGCTCATCTAGAAGGAATGACATCCTTGCCTTCCAGATGACATAGTTGGATGCTTCGTCCAACCTATCTTGATCCCTCAATCCACTGGTTACCATCTTTGCTACAAATGTAAAAAATCTCCTCTTTGCTTCTCACAACTGCTACTTAGCCAATGAGAAAACAAACTTCTTGGTGGGAAGTCTCTTGAGGAAAAATTCCCTCACTGTGCTTGTCTTCTCCTCTGACGTTTTTCTACCTAGCAAAACGGCCTGCAGAAAAGCTGCGTCCCACCAGCTCCTCCTCATGCTGAGGCTTCAACGCTGCTTCCTTTGCGACGACAAGATTCGATCTGGAAGCCCTTCTCTCTGTCGTCTCACTCAGAGAGAGATTGCCTCGAAATTCAACCCTCCTGCTAGGACTGCGCAAATCCTCTGGGGTTTCAAACTGCTACCTCCTGCTGCGATTCCGATCTCCCTCTTCTGCTCAACGCTGGGTTCTCTAGCACTGTTCTTCTTGCTTCACTTGCACTAGCTCTGAT
This sequence comes from Pinus tabuliformis, assembly GCA_031772625.1. NCBI lineage: Eukaryota > Viridiplantae > Streptophyta > Pinopsida > Pinales > Pinaceae > Pinus > Pinus tabuliformis. The sequence continues at coordinate 139,770,194 of CM062820.1, forward strand.
TCCATGTGAAAATTCCTCAAACTAGGAATCCCTACTGCAGCAACTGATTAAACTCCTATTTGTTAATTACTGAAACAAATTATTTACTGCTTCCTACAACAAATATCGAAGTTAACACATCGCATCCTACACTAATTAAATAATGTGCCCAAAACAAGAACAAACAATAGAGAAAGGTACACACACATGACATAGTTATTTTTGGACAAATGTCCCCGAAAAAGCCAATGTGGGAAAACTGGTGCAACAACTCTAAGGATGTTTATTATTATGCAGTAGTTTTTGAATACAACTCTGGATGCTGTCCTCACAATCCAGTTATAGAGAAATAAATTGGTAGAAGAAATTTGTGAGATTACCTCACTCTACCTAGCAAGTTCCGGCTGATCTGGCAGCTAAACTACGAGTTCCCCAGCTACTTCTGCGTTGCCCTGGGTGGGCCCTGCGTTAGCCTCTAAGGCCCTGCGTCAGCTCAACTGGGGATCGATTTGCCTTCTGGAGCAGTTTCCAGCCCTCCCGACTCAGAAATGTCAGCTCCCTCAGCAAATTCAGACTTCTGCTTGGAGACTGCGTTGCTTCTACGTGAGCCCTTCTGGCTCAGTGTCAACCCCTCCTGGTCCTGCGTTGCCTCCTTCTAGTGTCTCTCTGCCTCTCTGTTGCGTATCTTGGGCTCTGGAGAAGATACTCCAACCCAACTATCCCTGCCCCTCACTGCACAAGCTCACTATCGATATTCTCCCGATAGCTGCTTTGCTTTAGAAAATCAATCTTTTGAACTCACTCTGCGTGTCCTTCCAAGTGACCCTCAAGCCTCCTTAAATAATGTCCTCGTTGACATTCAACGACCCAGATTAGAAGCTAATCAATGGTTAAGATCATTTATGCTTGATCCTCATCTTCTTCTAGAAGTTACACCCACAGTTTATATCAATACCCTTCAATTATTTTATTTTCCTAAGTTTAGACTTTAGGGACCCTTTAAAAATAATTAATTATTTTAATAAAACTGTTTCTGGGTGGAATTTCCCAAAACGCTTTTTGGATTCTTTGGAATACATGTGCCGAAGCCTCCCTGCAAAATTTGAGACTTAGAGCACATCCGATGCTACTGGAAATCAACACAATCATATTTGCAATCCTGAGGGTATGAGGGGGAAAGAGGGATACATCTAATGGATAGTTCTTCCTCAACATCTTACCTAGGAGGGGAAAAGGGATCATCAATAATGGTGATAATGTGAGAATGAGAAAGGTGAGGGCTTGTGGATAATGTAACTATACGATTAGGATCCTGGAGAAGGCAAGGGAAAGCAAGGCTTTTGTCAGAGTTATCATCGGTGTCATAAATGGGGCCCACTTTTCTAATAAACCTTCTTCATGCATGGGAAAACAATGATCCTCCTTGCAATGGTGCAAATAGTCATATCATTATGAGTAATGTCCTGGAGAAAAGGAGAGCCAATTTCAACTTCATTTTCTGTGTTAGTATCATAAATAGGGTCACTGTCAAAATGATGGCTGCCCATATCCCATTTTCTGTCATTAATGCACAAGAAATCAGAAAGGTCATCTTCATAGAGAGCTACAATACTCATATCTTCAAATGCCCTTACTTCATCGTGTTCATCCTTATGGACTTCGATATGGTTATAACTCATGTCATGCACATTCTCAATCCTTAAATTTACATCCTGAATGTCCTCATCCCTATCTTCTTTAGATTGATTCCATTTGTCTATATATCTCTCACTTTCAAGATGATTTTCCACACTTGAAATTTCTTCAAGGTTACCTTGATCACCCAACCGATTACATTTTATAGGGCTTTGCGATTGATTATAATACGTTTCATTGATAAGGTCAGTCATAATATTAAAAGCACATGTTTGGTTGGAAAATTCAAAGAGACAACTAGGATCCTTCTCATAGGCACACATTATTTTGTAGAGTTGTTTTTGTGTTATTTCAACAAACCTGAGCATGAATTCTTTATCCATGTTCTTTAATAAATCTTCACAAAACTCAACATATTGGTCCACAAGTTTTTGTAATTTTTGAAGCTCTTGATCGTTGAGTTTTGCGAATGGAGAGGCAAGGGTACTCTCTTCTCGACAATAAACCATTTTTCATGATTTTGTGAAGCGAACATAGTTACTTCTATAAATTAATTACTCCAGAAAACTTGGAATATCAAGATATCGAGGATACAAATATTATATATTAAAATGTATGAATAGAATGAATGAATGATTTACAAATGAGAATGAGAGGCTTGCTTATATATCAGGCAAGTGTCTCTTCATGAAGAGTCATGTCTCATTTAGACATGCCTCTTCAGCCTAATTATAAATTAACTAATAATTATTTATGCTTATTATCATTTACATTATTTATATATATTTTATTCGTAGCATTGCCTCCTTCCTCAAAAAGCTTTGTCCTCAAAGCTTGTCGATAAAAAAGTTTTGATCTGTTTTTAGGCTTCGAAAGTCCTTCTGTCTCCTAACAGTCATCTTCGTCGATACAAGCTAATATGATCTTTCTAAGTGACAAACAAAATTGTCGCACTGAGAAGGATCAGACCATCCCAGATTAATCTTCTGTATAGTATTCTGATCACTGGAATTTTGTAACGACTTGTTAGCATAAGACTGGATTGATTTTACGTCATTATTCTTTGGAACATCAATTTGTCGTTTTGGTTCTGAATGGTCCCGATACGTAGTGTGGTTGATTTGTCTATTCTCATGATTCGGATGCCGATAGGGAACCTTTTTGGTTTGATTTTCCCTTATTGGGCATGTGGCAATTTTTATATTTTCTTCTGGCGAAGATGTTGTTGAGTTGGTTATGGAACATTCTCTTGGGAAGTTCATTGTTTGAACTGCAATATCCAAGCGCGACTTTTCTTCAACTTGCTTGTCTTTTTCCTGAGTTGTGACATTCACTGAATCGGTATTTGTTGTTTTGTCATCAACTTGAATTCCTACATTTGATGCTTCTTTCTCGATAAGTTGTTGTATCTTGTTTTCTAATGACTTCTTATCCTTCTTAAGTTTCTTAATTTGCGTCAGTAATTTTTCACTATGGTTTTTAAGTCGAGAAACTTCTTCATTTTTGTCAAAAGTGATTTTGTCAATTTCATTTTGCATATTTTGTAATACTTTTTTTCCTTCTTGAGACATTACTTTTGAAATATCTGATATATCTTCTGGTGTTACTGAATTTGGTTTCAGCGTAACATCTTGGAGTGTTATTTTCTTCTTCTTGTAAGAAAATGTTAAAAACTTTTTCTTCGTATTTAAGATGACAGATCCTAGAGTTTTCATCCAGGTGATCCCAAAACCATTGTTTTAAGAAACGACCATTTCGAAACGAAACGGCCGGTTGATCCGAGCCAATACCTTTTTCTATGACCCGGCCTTTGGAACGGTCAACTGGCCGAGTCATGGCTGACTCGGCCAACTCGGCCGTTTCCGTTATGACTCGTCCGAGTCACAACAAAATGCCCAGCATCACGTCAAAGTGCGATTTAATAAAATTTTTAATGGATTTTTAAATTGTTTTTTGGTTGGTTTGGACTCCAAGCAGTGATAAATTTTCATGGTAATGTTAAATTCTTAAAGTAAAAGTGACATTCTCCTTAATCTTCATTTTCATCCTTTACTTAAATTTTAACATTACCATGAAATGACTCAGGATGTTTGAGAGTGTTTCGGCCTCATTGGATTTCATATGGAGAAAGTAGAATTTTAGATTTCATTCAAAATCCAGCAGACTTATCAGTTTTTCAGGATTGGAGATTGCAATGTTTCCATTGAATTTTGTATTCTGGAACTCGTATTTAATCAAGAGCACCAATCCCTCTATGTACCTTGATGTTAGTGACATTGGTTGTCGAACTCCTCTGGGATTCGCTCCCAAACCAAGAGCTTCTCAAAATGTCGCTCCCGCTCCCGTTTTTTTCGCTCTCGCTCCCCACTTTCGCTCCTGCTCCCAAGTAACACTGAGCCAGATGATGTTGGCAACTCTAGCAGTAGCCAGTAGTACTGGTCACAGAGTTTTGTTGTAGAGGCCATTTATAGCCTCCTTGGTTATGTGTTTTTTGTTTTATCTCTATATCATCATCGTGTATGTATTGGACAATGTACTGGGTGCCATTTTGATATAATGGATATATTCATGAGCCTACTTTGATCATATGTTTGTCTTCTATCTATATTCTAATGCTGTGTGTTTGGAAACATGAATGAAAACTTTAAAATTATGTGTTTTTATATAAAATAAATATTAATGTATTTTTTACAAGGACCGAGTCATTGAAATCGAGCCGGCCGAGTCGATACAGTTGGAGTCGGAGTCGGAGTCAACCCTCGCCGAGTCGGAGTCGGAGTCGGAGTTTTAAAACATTGCCCAAAACAATGTAACTATCGTCAAGAAATAAGTTTTTCACAGTGAATTGCGAAGTAAAAGTGTAATCTCCAATACTTAGGTGTAGATTGCTTATGTTGTATTGTTTGTCATATGTGCCAAAAAATATCGTTTCAACTATATTTGATTCAGGAAGCACCAATTAGTTAGCACATTTAGGACTAATATAATTGCTTTTTTCAGCAGGACTGATAGAGATTATGATATCTCTTCCTGCGAGTGATCCTTTGATTTTAAATAGTGTGCCACCACATTACTAAAGGTTTTAGGAAACCTTTTCATTACTAGTTTCTATTTTACTTCTTAAATATTAAATATATATATATATATATTTTTTTAATATCATAAATTTTTATGATGTCAACACACTTAATAAATATAAAGGTCACGTCTTTTCATATGACAAGGTCACGATGTTCATCAAACTTTTTAAGTAAAAAGTAAAACTTACCTTTCACGTAAAGAGATTTTGTATCCCTTTTGTTTTTTTTCTTTTACTTTTAAAATACCATGGCAATTACCATGGGTTGTTTCTAAAACCACGGGCTTCTCCATGTAAAAAGTTTTAAATATCACTTGGTATGAGATTTTGTATCCTTTTGTTTTTTCTTTTACTTTTAAAATACCATGGGCAATTACCATGGGTTGTTTCTAAAACCACGGCTTCTACCAGGTGATTTTAAATTTTTTATATTTTATTTTTATTTTTTTATTATATATATATAATTTGATTTTTTTATGTTCTTTTATTTATTTATTTTTTACTTTTTCTTCTTCTTTTTTTAATTTATTTACTTATATATATATATATATATTTTTTTTTTTTGGTTAATTTTTTTATGGCCAAAGGTCAACTAGCGAATTTTCTTTTAAGTCAACTAGCGAATTTTCTTTTAATTTTAATTTTAATGGCCAAAGGCCTAGAAAAACGGAGAAAAGGAGAAACTCCCAAATTCTGAGCAAAATGCTTCAATTGTACGAGTTGACGAATTTCGATAGCCAAGGACCTGGATCGGAGAACGAGCTCTGTGCATCAGTTAAGTAACCTAGAGACCGAACTGCTCTGATACCAAATGAAGCGTACAAAGTTCCTTCTATAAATTAATTACTCCAGAAGACTTGGAATATTAAGATATCCATGAGGATACAAATATTATATATTAAAATGGATGAATAAGAATGAATGAATGATTTACAAATGAGAACGAGAGGCTTGCTTATATATCAGGCAAGTGTTTCTTCATGAAGAGTCATGTCTCATTTAGACATGCTTCTTCAACCTAATTGCTAATTAACTAATAATTATTTATGCTTATTATCATTTACATTATTTTACATTATTTATATATATTTTATTCGTTGCATTTTGCATATTATGATTAAAATGGAGTCACCAGGGTGAATTAAAATGCCTTGATAGATGCTTGCTTCACCCTACAAGCATTAAATCTGAAGTTCAAATGAAAACGTAGTGCTTTGCACTTCCAATGGAGTTGCCAAATGATATATCAATAATTTCGTAAGGGAAACAAGACACCCGTCTTGTGTCCCCGACAATGGCGCCAAAATGTTACTGCTCAAAGTAGCAGGGGTCCTAGGAAGGGATCTTATAGAGCAACTACTAGGTGAAGGGGTAACAATGGGGCGATAACCCACTGTCACCTCAGCTAAGACTCCCTGCTCTTACGAACTTTCACCGATGGGAGGAGACTCGGTATAAGAGGAATCACAATGATGAATAGATCAATGATCGGATAAGGAGTGATTCCTAAAGCCTATTCACAAGAGAGGCTCAAATAAATGGCTTACTTGCTTGAGAAGCAAGGTGATGGGCTCTCTAGGAAGGGCTACGAGGACACTTGAGCTTCGGTTTGGAGGATATCTCTTGATAATAAGTTTCCTAGACTAAGAATCGAAATGGCTTCTATGCAATCCTTGTGAAATTTTTATTGAAATACAAATGCAATGATCCAAGTGAGGACACT